>OX243832.2:26541457-27876457 GCA_945859575.2 Herminia tarsipennalis
CCTTTTTATTTCTGTTTGTAATTTTATTGTATGAATATAGAATTAATTTAGAATAGGTTTTGGTTCTTCTTTAACTTAGCTATAGACTATAAAACTATATATATATTAATAACATAATTGATATTTCAATTTAATATTTGATATAATTATAATAGTTAGATAGAATTTTAATTATATTCAAATTGGTAATACTAATTAATAATTTATTTATTGGTTCGTGTTTTATTTTGTAAAATAAAAATGTATATTAAAAATACAACCAAAGAATAAATAATAAATGAATGAATATTTGTATGTCCTATTACAAGGCATGGCACAATGTTTGGTTTTAAATAATAAGAATTGTACCTATATTTTTAAATATAAAATTTGACTTGATGTGTAAGAGAAATAAAAGCACGTTTACTTCAAAACATTTCAAAGTTTTTCTATCCGATCTAGCCGATTTTTAGCAGGAAATTTCTGAGTGAAAAGTATTTATTCTACGTTTTAATTACATTTACACAAAGACACAAGCTTGCGCATTTTGCATGGATTTTGTTTTTTATAAGAAGACGACACCCACATTAGGTTACAAGCCCTGTGTCGCGGCAGACTTTACAGACATACAAGTCACAGACACAAAGTACACCCAGACTCGGAACAACAATTTGTGGATTATACAAAGTGGTGTCCCGTGTGGAAATCGAACCTACGACCTCTTGGGTAGCAGTCGGACACACTCCCACAGAGGCTGTCAAAGAAAAAGTCAAAAGATTGTAATTTCACTAGTTAAATGTGACAGGTAAGGGGTATATTTATGGCTATTTACGTAGATAAATAGCCATTAAAACAATTCAATCAGGTACCTAGATATTATACCTATGTACTGCGGGATAAATATGTCTGAAGAATATGTTTAGCTTGTCAATAAAACGTTGACATAATGACCACTTTAATAAGGATTCCTAAATACCACAGTAATGTTGTTTACTGTAGAATATGTGACAGTATTTGTACATTAGAATAACAGAATACGTTAAGATAGAGTAAATAGATATTATAGAAGTAGGTTCTTAGGTACAGTTTGTTTAATAATATAATAATAAAAATCATTTATTCACTTAGGAAGCAAATTACTACACTTGTGAAAAGTCGATTCTACATTTACTGGTAATGCCTGTTCGCAAACAATAGGTAAAGCCCGAGAAAAGAATAGGCAATAAAAACTCGTGGCCACTCTTTTCAAATTGCCAATGTTTACAATGTTTCTCTGTTTATAAACTGTATATGCAGGTAAGGTGCTGCCACCATTATATTATACACCATATTAGAGGACTGATGCAAAAAAAGAGGTCAATAATATTAGAAGAGTACACGAGACCGGATTCATCAGTCTCAATGGGCACAACATAGTAGGAGCATCCACTTACGATGTAAAAACTTTATGTGCTTAAATATTGGCCAATTTACTGCTACTTAATGAATAAGTATACATGTTTTTCAAAGGAAAGAAAAGAATGGCCGTAATTTATCACGCAGAATCTTTACTTACAAAAGTAAATCGTTTTCTTAACTAGTACCTAAGTAACATTATCAAACTGTGACAACAATATTCACCTAGTAAAATGCAATAAACTATACAACCCAATACATTAATATATCTTAATCAGTTAAATAATCATCGATTGAATAGTAAGCTCTTTGTATAAGATGTCCCTTGACTACAATCTTAAATTTATTTACTGGTAGACTCGATATGCTGACTGGGATTTTATTGAAAAATTTAACACCTAGTCCCATGAATAAGTTATGAGTTTTATGAAGCCTATGATATTGACCTACCAATTTGTGCTTATTTCTTGTATTCACAGAGTGAATATCACTATTTTTGTTATATAAATGTAAGTTTTGCTTTACAAACATAACGTTTGCATATATATATTGTGATGCAACTGTCATAATGCCTATCTCTTTAAACTTTTCTCTAAGGGAAACTCGTGCTCCTAGTTGATATATCGCACGCACTGCACGTTTTTGAAGAATAAAAATAGTTTGTATATCAGCCGCCTTGCCCCAAAGCAATATGCCGTAGGACATGACGCTGTGAAAATAACCAAAATATACTAGGCGAGCTGTTTCTACGTTCGTAAGCTGTCTAACTTTGCTGACAGCATACGCTGCAGAACTGAGTTTTCCTGCGAGACATGATATTTGGGTGCCCCACTGTAACCTATTGTCTAATGTAATTCCCAAAAAAACTGTCGAGTCGACAAAGCTAATCACCTCATTATTTAAAATTATACTCGTATTAGTACTTTTCACATTTGGCAAACTAAACTTAATACATTTAGTTTTTTTGGGATTTAGAAGTAGGTTGTTCGTTGTAAACCAATTTTGAACTAGTGCGAGTGTTCTATTTATTTTCTCAAAATTTTCTAGTTTACGATCGATTTTAAAAATTAGAGAAGTGTCATCAGCAAATAGAATGATGTCACAAAAGTTATTAACATAAAATGGTAAATCATTAATATATACCAAAAATAAGTAGGGACCGAGTATTGATCCCTGAGGCACGCCCATACTAATTGGCGATCCAGACGACCTTACTCCCCCTATATCAACATATTGAATTCTTTCACTCAGGTAAGAGGCAAGTAGATCCAGCGCTGTATCTTTAATACCGTAATGCCTAAGTTTCAGGAGAAGTGTCCTATGCGCCACACAATCAAAAGCTTTAGAAAGATCACAGAACACTCCAATGGCATCCTGTGAATCTTCCCAGGCACTAAAAATATGTTTCAGTAGCTTAGTACCTGCATCAATTGTAGAGCGACCCTTTGTAAAACCATATTGATCGGGATGCAGCAGATTATTAAAATTAAAGTGTGATTTTAACTGCATAAGTATGGCCTTTTCAAAATTTTTACTAATAGCTGGCAAGATGGATATTGGTCTAAAATTACTAGGGTCATTCTTTGATCCGGATTTAAATAATGGTGTCACTTTACTATGTTTCATCAGATCAGGAAACATGCCGGTATCAACACATTGATTAAAAATTATAGATAACTGTGGCGCTATGCCAGTAATTATACTGTGAATTAATTTCACTGAAATACCCCATAAATCAGCAGTTTTTTTTAAATTGAGTGATTTGAATATTTTAATTATTTCATTGGGGTGTATATACTCGTATTTAAAAGCAAATGGTACATTGCATTTATCTACATTATCTCTCAAGAGTGATTCGTCTTTATCTGGGCAAGCGATCAAGGAGCTGGTTGTGGTTAGTGGTATGTCAGCAAAGAAATCATTGAAGGTTTGTGCTAGGTCTAAATTATCAGTAACAGTCTTATTGTTAATTAATAATTCAAAGCTTTTATCCCGAGGCTTTGCCCGTCCGCTTTCCGAATTAATAATATTCCAAGTGGCTTTTATTTTATTATCAGATTTTTTAATATTTCTACTAATAAGTAAAGCTTTGGCACATGCACAAGCTTTTTTAAAAGTTTTTGAATAGTTTCTCACATACTGAATAAAGTTTTGATCAAAATTAAATTGTTTCATACCCTATAACTCGTATAACTTAGCTCTACTTTTATAAATGCCGGTAGTTGCCCAATCACAAAAGCTAAGTTTAGAATTCTTATAAAAAGTTTTTGATTTAAATGTATTATTGTATTCACTTTTGATTATATTAAACACTGAGGAGTAAAGATAGTTCGGATCAGAATGGCTGAAATCTATACTGGTAATATTAGCAGAAACGTTAGAATTGAATTTTTCTAAGCGAGCCGTACTCATTGGCCTACATGTGATCTTATCTATTTTGGCCACTGTGTGTGAGGGAAAAGTGACTTTCTGCCCACAGTGATCTGATGTTAAATCACTCAATATTACCTCATTAAAATAACTACAGTTGCAGAATATATTATCTAAGCAAGTAGCAGAATGTGATGTAATTCTTGTTGGTTCATTAAATAAGTACACTAAATTAAATGATTTAAATAGGTTAACTAATCTGGTAGACAAAGATGATTGTTCAAGTAAATTTACATTGAAGTCGCCACACACTACTATATGCTTATTACCGTAACTTACCCTTTTAAGCACATCTTCCATTACAGATTCAAATAAGTTAAAATCACTCAGTGGTGGTCGATATGCACAAACTATAATATATCTCTCCAGCTCCACACATGATAATTCTATATAGTACGCAGACAGATGTACTATATCCTTGCATTCCTTACGTTTAACATTGTTGCATACAAATATCATAGACCCACCATGTATAGCCCTTTCTCTTATAAATGCACTAACCATACAATAATAACTATTATTAAATATCAGTTTATTAGTTTTCAACCAATGTTCAGTCTAAGCAACAAATATCAACACTGTGCTTTTTAAGAAATAATTCGAGTTCCTCTATTTTGCTGGATAAGCCTTGAATATTTTGGTGAACTACAGTTAGACCACCTGTGGGCTTGTCCATTGTCTGACTTACTGGTTTAAACTAGGAGTCTTAATAACATTCAAAGTAGAACTGCTAACACTAAATGAATCGTGCAAAGTACTGTTTGTACCTAGGTCAGGGTGTAAATTAAATGCTAATAACTTAGCAAGTTGTCTTTTGTAAAATGTGGAAAGATACATTCTATCTTTCGTTAAAATAAAATTACGAATAAATTTATTCGTGTCAAAAAACAAAATATACTTACTATGTAAGTAAGTACTGTTATATAATAAAAGATTCAAGCTCTGTACATGCTTGTTTTGTAAATCAGATACTGACTGCGAATAAGGTAGACTACATAAAATAAACTTACAACCTACTTTTTCATGGATGTATGTAATAGTTTCTGTTAATTTCATTATGTCTCTCTTTGTGACTGAGAAGCTGTCACCATACAATACTATAACTGTTGACCTATTATCTAAGGTGGTATTATTTAATTTACTTATTAAATTACAAAAATTTGATCCTGGTGAACAATAATTTATGATTCTATACTTTGTGTGACCTATAATAAACCTGCTAAAATCTATACCTAATTGGTCAGAAAAAATCACAACTTTATTTTCTGTAATATTCAGAGTATGCTGGTCAGATAACAATCTGCAGTCAGAGTCAGACTTACTGCATTTACTGCTCTGTAATTGCCGTGTATTGGTGTGAGTGTTGTGTTGACCGACAAACGGTGGTAGTGAGCAATTGTAGCATAGGTTGTTTTTAATCTGAGAGGTTAATTGTTCTGTTTCCTCTCTAGCTACTCTGGCTACCTCCTCATACTTGTTAATGTATACTTGAGTTTCTGTTTGGTGTTCAAGCATGAGAGTTGTTAGACGGGAGTGCAAGTTCGTTATTTGTGTGTTAAGCTCCTGTGTATGGCGGTCATACATTAACCTGCTGGCAATAATTTGATCTTTGCAGTTGTCCAAATTTGACTGCAGTCTTTTATGTTCCTTTGTCAATTTAGAATTAATTTTAGATAAAGTTTTAACTTTTCCTAACTTATCACTTTGTTTTTTAATATTGCTTAATAATTTATTTATTTTGAGTATTTTCTCTGTTTCTTGCGGCTAAGTAACTTAAGTTTTAAGTGCGACACCCACTTTATACCTAAGAGCTCACTATAGAGGTTCTGAGTCACGTTACTGTTTGTTGCCTGTATTGTGTGATTAAGGGAAACTATAGTCCTATGAGCTTCGTTCAGATCACGTTGTAATTCAGTATTGTGACTCAGAGACTCTGAAAACACTTCACTACAGTCACTAAAAGAGTTTATTTCCTGTTGAAGACGGCCACATTGTTCTTGAAGATCCAGGTTTTGTAAGTCCAGTTCTGTAAGTTGTTTCTTCAGTGCAGCTACCTTCTCATTTAGTCTCACAATTTCTACTTCACAGTCGCTGCGCTCTGACAGCAGTTGGGTGTTGTCCTCTTTATTTGTTGGCTCTTTTCCTAGCCATTAAGTCCTTTTTGAACCAATATTAGTTTACCTACCTGCTCCTTAATCATTGATACAACCAGACCAAACAGGTATGAGAATACTTAATACTTATAATTTATTTCTTTGTATTATTTACCTCCCTAATGTATATTAGATTACCTATAACTATTGATACTGAACTGATTGATAAATATCCTGACACAGTAGTAAATGTAGTTCTACGATGAGTCGTAGGACTTCTTTGTAGTTCTACAATAAAAGCTCTTATATTTTGCTACAACTCGTATACGCGAACGCATAGCATGTAAGAATAGTCTTGTATATCAGAGGAAGTGAAAAATCAGTAGTAAAATATTTAGATGCTATCCATATTAATATTATAAATGTGAAAGTAATTCTGTCTGTTACGCTTTCACGCTCAAAGAGCTAAACCGATTTAGATGAAATTTGAGTCCCGGGGAAGGACAAAGGATAGTTTTTATCGCGATAACCGACATCCACGCGGGCGTAGCAAGTTCAGTATTTTTTTACCCGACTACGGCGAAATCAAATAAAGCGAGGGTGGGATAATAGGTCCGTATTTTAGAAAATACGAATACCTAAAGTAGGTATGTATACCTAACAATTAAAAAATATTTAACATTATTACCTAGGTACTATTTAAAAAACAAAATAGTAAGGGTCTGAACAAATCCATTTATTAGTTAGGTAGCTTCATTTTGGCTAATATTGAAACATATATAATTTTACCCTACTGCGACGTAGCCATAAGGAGTAGGAGAAAAAACAGTGAATAAGGACCCTGTTCTGGTGTTATGGGACAGATAATATGCGACGAATTGGGCTTATCAAGGGACAACTCACACAAAGCTATCTGATTCCAAACTAAGCAGAGCTTGTACTATGGAAACCAGACAACTGATAAACATACTTATATATTTCTAAATACATACATATTAAAGATAAATAACACCCAAACACAAAATAAACCATCGTGCTCATCACACAAAGTTTTATCCTGGGTGGGGTCCCACGACCTCTTGCGTTGCAGTCGGATACATCCCCACCGCGCCACAGAGGCAGTCAAATGTAAATAATGTATGAAACTAGTAAATGTAAAGCCTACCAAATTTGTTTTCTCTTATAATTCTTTTTAAATTGGGTCAAATAAAACGATGCAATTATAAGCATGTTAATAACAGACTAATAAAATTATTGTGCCGTTTGCGGTCAGTATTCAATAAACAGCATAACAAAGGTACCTGATTTCCTTATATAAATCATCTGGACTATGTCCCTTATGTGACACATTTCTTAAAACTAAGTATGAGTGTTACCACAAGTTGTGGAAATAACGGGATATTCTAATTTGAGTAAAAAAATGGAATAAAAAAAAGAAAGTTGTATACATAAAGAACACATTCCATGCCGTCCTTTTTGCGTTGGCAATCCTGATATTAACATTTTCAAAATTTGACAAACAAAAACAGCTAAGCCCTGCAAATTTTTCTACGAACCCACTTTGGGAACCGCTGCATTAAGGAATAGCTTCGTTCAACAAAACTCTTTATTTTAATTGAAAGATTAAGATGTATTTATTTTTGTTTGTTTTGTCATAGATACTTCAGTAGGTACTTATTCATTTTAAAAAGAGTTAAATAATATTTAAAAAAAAACAATTTAAATTGTTTATCATCATAATCATATCAACCCATATGATGGCCCACTGCTGGGCACGGGTCTCCCCAGTAGATCCTGGGGGTAATTGCCATAATCGCCACGCTTGGCGGGTTGGCGATCGCAGTAAGGCTTTAAGTACGCAGAGGACGCTGCTGCCCGTCCTCCGGAGTGAAATCCCTTAGTCGCCTTGACGACACCCACGGGAAGAGATGGGGTGGTACTATTATTTTAAACAACAAACACAATTGAAATTGCATATTTTTTTACTACGATAAGTAGTAGGTATCAGACTGTCTCCCTTCATATTTGTAGCCTGAAACAAGTAAACAATTCCATTCCCTGAAATACTTTCTCATTATTTCAGCTTTTTTAATACAACTGAAGGAAAAGACGAACAGGGTCCTTATTCACTATCTTTATTTCGTTGTCGTGAGAAGCCCGTGCGATGTACACCGCGCATGCGTGTTTTTCATTTCTAAGCGCAGCTCTCTACCGCGCATGTTAGGTGGACATATTTGAGCGCACCGCACATGCGTCAGTACACACGGGTTTGTTACGACAACGATATAAATATAGTGAATAAGGACCCAGGTTGCAAGCCTGATGGTAAACCAACACATCACATCTTTGCGGAACAGGGATCAGTGCCCCTCAAATTCTTGTTTGGTAAAGATCCGAGCATCACTGCTCCACGCTTCTTATTCTGCTTTAAGGAATGAATTCGTTAGTCTCATTTGCTCAGTAATTATTACAATTGCTACAGTGTATTTCAACCGAAACACCGTATTGTGCTTCCATAATATTACACGACATCAATTACTAACAAAAACAAAAATAGTAAATATGTAAATAGTAGATTAAGTTATAGAATAGTTTAAGTTATATTGTACCTACCTATCAATTAAGTAATTTAACTACAGTGCAGTGCTAAAAGGGAATGAACTTTCTGCCAACAAACTGCTGTTTGGCGGATTGTAACAAAAGTGTACTTGTATGTTGTGAATAAATGTTTTAATTTTTTTTTTTTTAACACTGTGGTGGTAGGTCCCTACTGTAGCCATCAGGCCAGCTCTTGAGCAGGTACCGGGGGTGTTTTAAATGAAACTTGTAGATTTCCCCAAAGCTAATATTATTTTTATTCCTGAAATACATAATTGTTGATAATTATGTATTTCAGGAATAAAAATAATATAATTGTTGATAATTATGTATTTCAGGAATAAAAATAATATTAGCTTTGGGGAAATCTACAAGTTTCATTTAAAACACCCCCGGTACCTGCTCAAGAGCTGGCCTGATGGCTACATAATTATCAACAATTATGTATTTCAGGAATAAAAATAATATTAGCTTTGGGGAAATCTACAAGTTTCATTTAAAACACCCCCGGTACCTGCTCAAGAGCTGGCCTGATGGCTACATAATTATCAACAATTATGTATTTCAGGAATAAAAATAATATTAGCTTTGGGGAAATCTACAAGTTTCATTTAAAACACCCCCGGTACCTGCTCAAGAGCTGGCCTGATGGCTACATAATTATCAACAATTATGTATTTCAGGAATAAAAATAATATTAGCTTTGGGGAAATCTACAAGTTTCATTTAAAACACCCCCGGTACCTGCTCAAGAGCTGGCCTGATGGCTACATAATTATCAACAATTATGTATTTCAGGAATAAAAATAATATTAGCTTTGGGGAAATCTACAAGTTTCATTTAAAACACCCCCGGTACCTGCTCAAGAGCTGGCCTGATGGCTACATAATTATCAACAATTATGTATTTCAGGAATAAAAATAATATTAGCTTTGGGGAAATCTACAAGTTTCATTTAAAACACCCCCGGTACCTGCTCAAGAGCTGGCCTGATGGCTACATAATTATCAACAATTATGTATTTCAGGAATAAAAATAATATTAGCTTTGGGGAAATCTACAAGTTTCATTTGAAACACCCCCGGTACCTGCTCAAGAGCTGGCCTGATGGCTACATAATTATCAACAATTATGTATTTCAGGAATAAAAATAATATTAGCTTTGGGGAAATCTACAAGTTTCATTTAAAACACCCCCGGTACCTGCTCAAGAGCTGGCCTGATGGCTACATAATTATCAACAATTATGTATTTCAGGAATAAAAATAATATTAGCTTTGGGGAAATCTACAAGTTTCATTTAAAACACCCCCGGTACCTGCTCAAGATCAATTCACTTTATCACACTAATCGCACTAATATTATAAAGGCGAAAGTTTGTGAGTATGTGAGTGTGTATGTTTGTTACTTCTTCACGGCTAAACGGCTGGAGCGATTTTAATAAAATTTGGTATGGAGTTAGCTGACACCATGGATTAACACATAGGCTAATAAACCGCGGGTAACACCGCGGGGCACAACTAGTATATATCGTATATACAAATTAGAATTAACGACCTGAAGGGTCGGCCATGAAACTCCCAATCCTAGAATGACCTCTTTCTTTTTATTCTGATAATGAGTTTCATCTACTACAATGAGGCCTAACGTGAGAGAGCTGGATCATCTTCGACCTGCCACAGTACCTACTCACTAGCGTGGAAGGGACGAAAGGGGGCGGCGGCAGGCGCCATGATTTTATTAATCGTTTTTTTTTAAAATTAATAATTCCAAATCAGGGTGAAAAATAGTAAGAGTTACTTTTTGTAAATTATCCATATCTTAAATCAGCATAGGCTATTTCGGTTTATAAGTGACTAGCTGGCTGAATTTTTCCCGTTTTTGCAACATTTCTCATTGCTGCTCCGTTCCTGTTAGTCGTAGCGTGATGTTATATAGCCTATAGCCTTCCTCGATAAATCCAACAGTGATAAAAAAAAAGAATTCGGATCAGTAGTTCCTGAGATTACCGCGTTCAAACAAACAAACAAACTCTTCAGCTGTGAACATGTGAATGTTTGCCAGCAAATCAACCTAAAATTCGGAAACTGATCACTTAAAAATAACTTCTTACCTATAATGAAAATATTATACCCATTACACTGCATTAGTAAAATGATTTTATTTTCCATATTGGTTCAATGGGTCTTTAAATTTTATGATTGGTACTGCCCTTTTTTGGGTTTGACGGGAAAATTCATGACGAACTCCCCACTGTACGGGAAGACGGTGGGGGCAATGTAGGGTTTGCACCAAGAAGGAATGCACAAGGAAGTTCGCGGGCGGGGAACATTACCCGGTACGCCCGCCAGCAGCCAGGCAGCATCAGGAGCAGAAGGACGCGGCGACACAGCCCTGTTCGTTGGCGACGGAGCGTCAGAGGGCTCTCTTTCTTGATGCGTTTCACCGTCTCCTTCTGTGTAATTTGTAAATATAATTTCCAAAAAACACGGTTTATAAAAAAAACCACATGACAATTAGGTAGCCCGTGCAAGCAGCTGTTATAAAAGCGTGTTAGCTCCAGGCATGTGTATTTTCACCTGAAAGGAAGTAAACCTATAAGGAAGGACCTTTTAAGGAAATAAATATATAAAAAGTATATAAATAAGTATATACATAAATGACGGGACAACAATTCAGAGAAATATACACCCTACTAATTGTTGAGGATAAAATAAAATATATGATGTTTACTGGGAATTTATAATATTCATTCATTTGTAACCAGGTCAATACTATAACCTAACAGTTATTAGTATAACAGAAGTGTTAATTTAGTTTGAATGTCATATTTAAGTGATTGAGTGCCTTTGAGAGTTTTTTGTGTGGAACAATGGGAAGACTATGTGTTGTGATATTTATAACTATTCTTCAATATGTTTCCTCGAATTATTATAGCAGTAAGTAACTTTTTAACACTAAAGGCACAAAATTAGAAAGTAGAGAAAGATTCATGCAGCTTAGATTGTTGCAATTTGTCGACACCAAGTGTGAGGATCTGGAACGATTCGAGGGGAGAAGGAGTGTGAATTATTATCAAGCACAAAAACTCGTTTATTCTACTTTGTTCACCTGGGTAGACAATGTGGACATAATTAGTGTCCTCATTTCACCTTGAAATCATTGCTCCTAGGTGATTATCACCTAGGTGAATTGAATGGACATAAGTGGAGTCCTTTGTTCACCTAGGTACTATAATCACCTAGAACAGATGCGATTTTTATCAATATTTTGGTAGAATAGTCCACCAAAATATTTATAAAAGTCGCATCTGTTCACCTTACTCTTCTCATTCACCTACGTTAGTATATCCTAAGTTTATGCATTCACCCATGTTCTAGGTTGCTAAATATTTAATTTCAATAGTTTAGTGTAATTAAGACGTGAATAGTGTTTCTCTACTGTGTTTAAGTAATTTATTGTTGTTACTAGTGCCTAATCAGACTAGAATGTGGTTGAATAAATTCCACAAGAATGTTTAAAAAAATCGCGTCTATTCATATTCGTCGGGTAATAATTCCAAATATTAATATATATTCATAATTCCAAAGTAAACAAAGGACAGTACTTATATGTTAACTCAATTCACCTGGGTGATATCATTTGGGTGCAATGATTCCGAGGTGAAATGAAGGCTCTAGTTATATCCATTTTGTTCACCCAGGTTAACAAAGGGAAGTAAACCCAAAAACAGAGAGCAAAGGCAGGTTTCATAAAAACGATCTTGAGCAACGCAATAGACCGTTCACAGATGCGGAATTAAAAGTGAAGAACGTTTTTCTTCTACACTACTGGTGTTTTGTGACACAGGACTGAGATTAGGTTAGGGGCTTCAGATCAGGGCCCCCATGGATACAAAGGGGTCCATGATTAATCACTGAAATGCACTTCACGTCACTTCACAAAAACACATTTGCCGGAGGCCATTAACGAACTGGCGTTTGGAAAATGTTTAAATGCCAACAACTTTTTTATTTTTTCTATGATTTAGTTGGTAAACGTGTCGTTCGATAGATAATTTCATTCCGCGTCTATCCATATATAATATTTAGCTGGTTTAAGTTGTAATTTCATTGAATAAAGCATAAAATCGAGTGTGCTCGTGCCGGCACCAATTGGATACGCGGCGTTTAGGGGTCGCGGACGCCGTCACCAATTGGTGCCGGCGGGAGTTGAGAGGGATATAAGTTTTTAATTTATAAATTACAGAACAAATAAAAGTGGTCGTAAATGGTGTGGAAGTACATTTTAAAAATGTAAACGCCGTAGAATACGATAGTTTTTATGAGTACTTCTACGAGGAAGGTGAAGCCCTAGACTTAAGTTGCAGAAATATCCACGGCACTAATGGATTGAAACTAGGTTACTATGATGCACATGGTAAGGTTTGTTATTGTTTTTTTTTGTGTATTTACCCGACTGCGCATGAAGGAGGGTTATGTTGTTCAAATATTAGTATGTATGTTTATATGTATGTACACTGACGGACTCATAAACTGCATCAAAGTTCAGGTTTACTCTAAAAGGATTTTTTATAATAAGTATGCAAACTTTTTAGATTAAATTATATAAATATGGAAAGACTGGCTCTTAATCTTAAAAAAAAATTAAATTTAAAAATAGAACTGCGGTAAAACAAATGAATATAGCCGGGAAAAGAAAATTTACTCGTAGTATCAGATTTGCGTGTTATTTATAGCAAAGTTTTAAATTAATTCTCATTGATTTTTTTTGTTTGGTCAATTGAATTATTGTTACCAGCATAATTGTTGGGTTAGTTTTTTAACACATCGAGAGTTTTTGAACCATAATATGGATACTTCGTCCGAACAAGCGGCACAAATTGTAGCATTGGTGCGGGAGGGCTTGGATCAACGAACGATTGGTAGAAATTTAAATTTAAACCAGTCTACGGTTTGTAAAATATACAGAAGGTTTGTAGAGACAGGTTCTTACAGGAGGAGACGTGGTACAGGCAGAACTCGAGCAACCACAGGTCGTGATGACCGATTTATTGTTACAACTTCCCTGCGAAATCGTTTCCTCACGTCAGTTAACATCAAAACCGAGCTTAATGAAGTGCGTGGAAAAAACGTGTGTGCACGAACAATAAGAAGAAGGTTAAAGGAAGCGGCTATCACCCCTTTTAGACCAGCAAATGGTCCAAAGTTGTCTGCAGCTCACAGACAAGCTCGCTTAAGATTTGCGCGTCATCACCTGAATTGGACAAAAGAGCAGTGGGCCTCTGTATTGTTCACGGACGAGTGTAGGACATGTTTATATGGTGCAGATGGTCGCAGAAGAGTCTATCGTCGACGTGGGGAGCGATATGCTCAAAGTTGCATTGAGGAGCGTGTTCCTTTTGGAGGCGGTTCATGTATGGTCTGGGGTGGCATATCGATGAACGGGCGAACAGAACTTGTGTTCATAGACATGGTCCGTCAAAACGGTAATAGAGGGGGTTTGACAGCACATCGCTACATAACAGAGATATTAGAAGATCACGTGGTGCCTTACATGGGATTCATAGGCGAAAATTTTACTTTAATGCAGGATAATGCCCGGCCGCATGCAGCTGCACAAGTTCAACATTATTGCGAAGAGGTTGGGATACGTACAATGAATTGGCCAGCACGCAGCCCGGATCTTAATCCCATCGAGCATGTTTGGGACAATTTAAAAAGAGCTGTATATGCGAGAAACCCTTCGCCTACGACAGTGGCAGCACTAAGAACAGCACTTTCAGAAGAATGGGACAATATTCCGCAAGATCTTTTAAAAACCCTTATAAAATCTATGCGGAACCGATTAGAATCCGTAATAAGGGCACGTGGGGGTAATACACCTTATTAAAACACAAATAAACCCTTGCATAAAGTTTGTGTCTATTGTTAAAACCAATTTTTTAATTTTTCCTTAAACTTCTGTTTTTTCTTCAAAAAAGGTCTTAAGGTCCTTTCCAGTACATAAACTTAAACTTAAAGATATGATCCTACGCTGTTTTAAAGTTCACGAACCAATCTAGAGGTTTCAATTTAAATCTGTATAGAAAGTTTGCATACTTGGTTAAAATATTTATTTCAAAGTCGTCTATTACTTTGATGCAGTTTATAAGTCCGTCAGTGTATATTTGTTTGGCACGCTCTAGAGCCTTAAAAGCTTGATGAATTCAGCTTGAGAGGTTAGATTCGTATCAGTTGTGAGAGTGACACTGGTACCTATCAGTGTTACATCAATATTCCAAAAAAAAAAATGGTGGATTCTTGGCGCCAAAATATCTCAGTTATTAATTAAAAGCAGTCGGGTTTTTTGTTTTTTAGGCACTAAAGTAGTTAAACCTATATTTTGTTAAACTAACTAGTTAAACTTATATATTTTTTTATTTTATTTTAGGCGCTACAGTAGTTGAAACAGATATCCTTCAAAATTTTTTAGAACCGTTAAGTTTTTCGTTGGTAATGAGAGCAGAATATAATAGATCGTATGTGGACTGCACTTATATACCAGTGGTCCCTGGTTATGAGAAAACCTACCGAATAGTATTCAGGACTCAAAATAGCCTCAGTAAGTAAAATTAACATTAAATCGAGTGTATAATTTAAGGTTAAATACCTTGTTTATTGCCCGACGTTTTGACCGTATTGCAACGGCCGTGGTCACGGGTAGTCCTGACGGAAAAGGACCCCTGCTCGTCTCTTCAAATGCAATAGAAGTCGGTTTCTGTCGTTGTAATCATTTCTTGTTTTAAAATTGTAAATTGATTTTTTTACCGTAATTTTTACAACGTTTATCCACGCAAGACAAAGGTCTTGTTTTTCCGCGCCTTGCTTAGTATTCCTTAGTATAACCACGCGCAAGAAATTATGTAAGTGATGGTGAAAGCCGCATCAAAATTCGTTGCATAGTTTAGGAGGAGTTAGCAAATATACAGACAGATGCGGAAAGCGACTTGATTTTATACTATGTATCTTCCGTCCCTTCCTTTTGCGTGCTAATTTAATACATACAATAGGAGGGCTTGTCTGAGAGAGTCCCTTGTCCCACTAACGGCGAGAAGGCGAGCAACTATAAACTAGTTTCACTCTTAAACCATGTACAATATATGTAGATCCTGTTTAGACAAATTACAGCAACGATCCAACCAGCTAAATGTGAGTAGCTCGCATGAAGGGGGGTGGGGGTCCTTTGATTCAACACTGGTACACCAGCCACCTTCGCCGAGGGGAGGGGGCGATTGCTTGTCAAAACCCACAAAGTATATTTACAGTGTAATATATTTTTGATGTTTCTTGAGCGAGAAAATAGTTGATAGAGTTGCTCACTACTCGCCGGCGAACAAAGGCCTAAGGATGAAGAAGCATAGGTTTTTTAATGTATTTACTATTACAGGTGATTTTATTGTAACCATTGATGGTGTGAAGCTAAGACCAGTGCCAAACAAAAAATCAGAATACCACTACAAGTTCATTTATGGCGAAACTTTAAACGTTACTTGTGAAAAAAGAAACAAACAATTACAGGGTAATATATCAATGGGTCTTACAACTTCAAAAACTATGCAAAAACGAGCGAACGAATTGAGGGAACATGTAAATACTCGAAGTAAGCTGTTTATTTTATTTACATAGATTTACTAACATTTCAAAACATTTTATAACAATATCAGTGCAAATTACAGATAGGCCATGTTCAAAAAACAATTATAGGTAACAGCTTAAACTTAACTACTAACTAAACATGTGTTCAGAGTATTTTGATTTTGTATTATTTCTGCGAAAGATATTTAATCAGGATAGATCGGAACCGACAGGACAGACACGTTCAACAGTCTGCAGAATCTAGGTAATGATGAGTTAACATAACACCCAGTTGTGTTCTTCTTCGAGGCTGTTAAAGAGGCGTTATGCAATTCCGGGGATACCAACACCTGGTACATGATAGCTCACTTTGATCAAGAGCCTCGGACAGTCGACAATACCATTTAAGACCTTGTACATGAAGATACAGTCAACATATAAAGATATGTATAGGTTTACGCGGGCGAATTTACGGGACTTAAAATACCTATCTCCATACCAAATAGACACGTAGAGTTACTTCTTTTCACATTTATAATACCTGTTAGTTTGGTTACTGATGATAAATATATCACAGGAAGATTGAAATTAGCTCCAAAAAGCAGCGTCTGTCTTGGTATGGACATGTTATGAGAAGCGATGAAGTAAATGTAGGAAAGAGGGTACTAAGTATAAAGGTGGAGGCTTTAAATGTAGAAGAGACTCAAGAAAAGATGGATGGACTGTGTGAAAGACGATATGGCGAGAAGTCAGCGAGTACCAAGATGATTTTTGATAGTCGTAGAAGTGTGTGAAGGCAAACTACATGTAGCGTCGACCTAATATTAACACGCATACATTAGTTTCAGTTGTAACTAACAATGTGGTGGAATCTTAGAAGTTATTTTAACCAATTTCTAATATCGTATAGCAGTGTAATTTTGCATTTGAATGTAATTCGATAGACAATACAATAATCTTTCAGCTCGGGGCTAAAATTTCGAAAATATTGCCATCTATTAAAAAAATAAAAAAAAATCTTTATGCGTGTTTTTTATCATTTTAAAGCTATATTTTTAACTAGCTGTCCCGCGCAACTTCGTCTGCGTCAATTTTACTCGTTTTTGCAACATTTCTCTTTGCTGCTCCGCTCCTATTGGTCGTAGCGTGATGTTATATAGCCTATAGCCTTCCTCGATATATGGACTATCCAACAGTGAAAGAATTTGTCAATTCGGATCAGTAGCTCCTGAGATTACAGCGTTCAAACAAACAAACTCTCCATCTTTATAATATTAACTAGCTGTCCCGCGCAACTTCGTATGCGTATATTTTCCCCGTTTTTGCAACATTTCACGTCGCTAGTCCTCTCCTATTAGTCGTAGCGCGATGTTTTATAGCCTATAGCCTTCCTCGATAAATGGGCTATCCAACAAAAAAAGATTTTTTCAAATCGGCCCAGTAGATCCTGAGATTAGCGCGTTTAAACAAACAAACAAACAAACAAAGCAAACAAACAAACAAACTCTTCCGCTTTATAATATTAGTATAGATTAATTGGGATTAAGAGCAGAAAGATGATGAATGATGAGATTCAAGAAACGGTAGCCTAGTGGTTCGAATCTTACATGCTGTCAAAGTAGCATATACGAAAGTCGACAATTATTTTCAATCAATAATACTTTGCTCATTGCAGATATTGAACAAAATCAGGCAAAATATGTTTTTTCACTTGATACGAAATATATGGACGATGGCAGTATGCAATGCAGTTCTGGTAATTTGAGATCTGAAGATTTTATATCGGCTAAAGTCTATTTCTTTGCTGACTCACGCGGTAAGTAAAAGAAGAATGTTTTATATTATATCTATCTAGATACTAGATATAGTATATAACATTCTTCTTCTTCATCATCGTTGTCGTCTTTATATCACCCGAAAGGATCGCTGCAACTACAGGTACCTGTGCCAACCGCTTCTAGTGGTTTCCAACGACCTTCACCAGTTCGCCGGTCCATCTTGTGTTCTTCTTGTTTTCCTCTTTAATTACTGAATGTTGGACATTAGCCTTGAAAACCAAACTTTCTCCCTGGTGAGGCACAACAGCTGTTTCCGCGTAAGATGTTACGACAACCTGTTTTGCGTTTGCCTCTTATAAAACAGTATCTATTGCAATCTTTGGAACCTCTATTTAAAATTGTCTGGCTGCAGCCAGCCTTTGAGAGGAGGATCCTCTAACTAGGCGAGGTTTTCTTCTTAGCGGTACCAAAGCAAGTTAAATTATGTAATATAGTTGAGGCCCAGAATGTAACCACGTCAAGCGCGGATTGTTTAGGCGGGGGGGGGGGGGGGGTGACACATGGGAACATTCATCAATTGTAAGCTCGTATGACGGGGGTGCATTTTGTTTAACCGGACTAGTGCCAAAATCCTCAAATTCCCCAAAAAAATGGTGTGTCAGTCCCCCTGTTATCCTCCCTTGGTTCCACTCCTGAACCAAATATATAATGTAAATTGCGTTTCTCATTAATTCCTCCTGTGTCCAGAGGTCACCGCGTTCTGGGCTGTCCCGGCAACCTGAACCAAAGTACTTGTATAACAAATCTAAAAAAAAAAGAATGAATGAAATCAGTAAAGTCGTTATCTAGTTATCTCGTGACCAAGGGAAATAGGGATTCATTTTTATATATATAATAATACATAGATAATGGTGGCTGATAAAATGCCAAGATGAAGAAGAATTTTATGACGGCCAACTGTCTACTTTGATATACCTAAATAATGTGATAATTTCTGTTGTTTTTCAGATCCATTAATACGTGGTCTGTCACCAAGTGATATTATTTACGAATACAGTAAAAATGGCGATGAATGGGTAACGCACTACCAATATTCTGTGAATGAAACATTACCGCTTACTTGCACTACTACACAAAATAGAAAGGTGCATTGGTTGCCTGAAGGTGAGTAGGTACCTATTAGTTTTTTTTTTGCAGGGGTAGGGGTGACAGGAAAGAGAAGGAAGTTTACCGCTGATGAATCAAAGAGTTTAGTTTAGGGGAGCATGACACATCTTTCTTTTCAACCGACTTCAAAAAGGAGGAGGTTCTCAATTCGTCTGTGTTTTTTTTTGTATGTTTGTTCGCCGATTACGCGAAGACGGCTGGACCGATTTTAAAAATTGTTTTTGTGTTTGAAAGGGTTCCAAGTTGGTCCCATTGTCATCAGATCACTATCTGATGATGGGATCCTGGAGAAATCGAGGGAACTCTTAAAATGTTAACG
Organism: Herminia tarsipennalis; assembly: GCA_945859575.2. Lineage (NCBI taxonomy): Eukaryota > Metazoa > Arthropoda > Insecta > Lepidoptera > Erebidae > Herminia > Herminia tarsipennalis. The sequence continues at coordinate 26,560,834 of OX243832.2, forward strand.
GCACACCTACAGTGATTTAGGTATATTTCATAGTAATTCGGGTATTTATTCTTAAAAAACACCTATTGGTGAAGTGGAACTGATGATGAAGACCACAAATGACGAGCAGCCCTATTCAATATTTCATAGTTTGCGATTCAGTTACTTTAATTTGGTATTGAGTAGCACTTTATTCTCGTTATACTACTATTACACAATGTAATAGAGCTGATAGTGAACTCCTCAACAATTAACGGCCCTGCATCGGGGCAAGCAATATTTTGTAAAAGGATATGAGCAGTTGACATAAGCGTATTGTAACTTAAGTGAATTACAAACCATCCCACTAAAAAGTGAAAAATAAAAAACTTTTTAACAAAAAATATTACCGACTTCAAAAATAAATACTAGGCAACTAAAAAGCCAAAAAATAATATCTAGCTAGAATAACAAAAACAAATGAAACATTTTGAAGTTGGTGCCGAATAAAATATAAAGACTACTATTTCATGGCACCAACTTCAAAATGTTTCATTTGTTTTTGTTATTCTAGGTAGATATTATTTTTTGGCTTTTTAATTGCCTAGTATTTATTTTTGAAGTCGGTATTATTTTTTTGTAAAAAAGTTTTTTATGTTCTAAGGGCTTGACTACGTTGAGAGCCTTGAAAGTTTCCAAAAAAAATATAATTACTAAAACCCGCTTGCGTAAAAAATATGAAAACAACATTCCCTTTATAAATAATATCATTCAGTCGTAAATTTTGGTATAAAACCATCTTTGCAGTGGGATTAAAACATATTCTCAGGGGTTGGAGATATGATTAATCATTTTTATTTATATCATCGAGGGGTCCCCTCTTGGGGTCAACTGTGGAGGTCTACCATGGGGTCTAATACGGTATCGGTGGTTAAACGCCTTACGGGATGAATTTCCAAAAAATCCTTTTTTATCGGATGCCTAAATTATATGAAGTATACGTACTCGAAATTTCACCGTCTCTACGATCTGCCGTTTAGGTTGTGCGTTGATCCATCAGTCAGTCAGTTAGGACAAAGAATTTTATATATGTAGATTTATGATAAGAAAGCCGTTGGTCGGACAGGTGCTTTAAAGCTTGAATAAATAGATAAAGATGAGATGAGAGATAATACCCATTTTAAAGCAATAAAAAATAAACAACAACAAATAATTTAATTCTCAAAATCAAAGTTTTTGCAGTCTTTAAAATATGTTTTGAAACAATTTTAGATGATATTCCTGAGGGTTACAAAACATACCGCCTCGGGTATAGGTATATAAGCCGCATATTTACTCTGAATGCCGATCATAATGGGACGAACATCACTTGTGCAGCTAGACAGCAAGCCAATAAAATCCAAACAATGGTTGTTATACTTCATCCGAAGCCTTCAATTACATATTCGGATGATGGTAAGTTTCATTTGAATATTTCAACTTGTTTATTACAATGTATATTTTGATTATAAAGGTGTAAATCGTGGCTCCCCAGCCTGGGGTTATTTGTCTCCACGGCGGCGGTAATAAAAGTGGCGCGGTGGGAGTGTGACACACGGGACACCAATTTGTGTGAACCACAAATTGTTGTTCAGAGTCCTTACGTTTACCAAGTCGCAGTCTCCAATCTAGGACTCATTTGCTCCAGCGGCTATCGGTCCCTGGGCAAATATGGACAGCCCATTGCCAATTCAGCGTGCATAACCTGCGAGCTATGTCGCCAACTTTAGTTCTTTGTCGGATGATCTCATTGCGTATCCTTAAAAGAAACCCCAGATAGCCCGCTGCGCAACTTGAAATTCCTGGGCTAGCTGAACTGTAGGTGTCCATGTCTCGACAACGTAGCGTGCGAGCTGCTGACACTGGAAAATTATGTAATCATTTGCAGCCCCCCCTGCAGTTGTAGGAGGAAAAATGGATTTTAAAGTAGTCAATTAAACACATAACCCTCCTCCTCAGTCGGGTAAAAAGGGGTAACGATGTGCGATATTGGTAATGAAAAAATGAACCATTGATATATTGAAACTCTACTTTGATGTTGGACATTTGTGTATTGTAGGTACCATGAAATTGAACAGATTTTTGTTTTTTAATTTCGTCTCGAAATCATTTTGACACTTTTTTGTACCGGCGGGGTACAATTGATTAAACACCCAAATGTCTTCTGTGAATCTTTTTCGGAGGGGGGTGGGGATTTAACCCTACAATCCGATTGGACCGTGTTAAAATGCTCGTAGGTATAAATGTTGATAAACTTTCGCGATTTGTACACATTATTAAAATATATATATTACGGGTCTTAATCGCGTGAATAATTTAAGGTAAAATACCTTGTTTATTGCCCGACGTTTCGACCGTATTGCACCGGCCGTGGTCACGGGAAGACAGTCTTCCCGTGACCACGGCCGTTATATATATATTTTAATAATGCTCGTAGGTACTAATGCAATTGACTTGATTTGCAGACAGATCTACTTTATACTTGATCCTTGGATGTGTGCTTGGTGTTCTGTTCGTCGGAGTAACATCGGTCTGTGGATACTGTTGGTGCAAGAAGAACAAGAATAGCGTTACTACAAAAGAGGTATATTATCGCTTTGTTTATGTAGGTACTTCTGTTTGGTACTTTGAATGGTTTGTTCCTAGTAAGTTTTGCAGTATGATTCCTTTCCAAAATTGAAATGTTTAAAAATCAATCAACTTGCGTATATTATGATAATATACTAATATAATAGGAGGATAAATACATAGGAGGAAAATAAATATTGTTATTTGTTGTCAGTAGGTAGGTGTTATGTGTCCACAGTAATATAATAGGAGGAGGTAAATAAATGTTTGACCTAATTTGTTTTACTGACTATTACTAGACTGTCTCAGTGGCACAATAGAACTGTGTTCGACTGCTGTGTGACAGGTTGTTGGTTCGATAGCCAAAAGGGAAACCAATGTGTGATCTACAGGGCGTGTACCCTTCTGAGAGAGTGGTCTTTTACAAAAATGAAAAATGATGTCTTCTGATTTTGGCTATTTCATTCACATTCACCGTATCTAGATCAATCTCAAAAGGGGGCGTGCATAATTTTTTAAAATTTTCTGTCCTTCCCTCCCCTCCTGGTGAGATGTCGTGAGATTTCCCATCCCCCAATATCAAGTGAGATTTTTCAAAATGTGGGTTTCTTACGTAAACGCGTTGGATTGTTATTTTAAAAAGAGAAATAATTTGCTTCGTGCTTTTATTTACGACTAGTTAAGACTAGTAATCAAAATTGCTGAAAGTTTAAATATAAGTGTAATAAAAATTTAAATATAGAATACTTAAATCGGATTAATAGACCAAAATAGTATATTTTATTTAAATTTCAATCAGAAAAAATGGGTGATATTTGCCAAGACCCCCCCTCTCTCCAACAAAAGATTAGATGAGATTTGACTCGGCGCCCTCCCCCCCCTTAAACATCTCACGTATTTTATGAACGCCCCCAAAGTAGTTACGGTATGTACTGATAACTCCTCTGATCTCTGAACTGACCTCTTTAATTGCGAGTTAATACAATTAATTAATTTAAACTGTATTTGCAAGTTCAAACTTGGACTTCGTACTCAAATTCAAATATCTTTAACTCATAAAACCAGATCAATGTTTGTTATAAAAGCGTAAATTTTAAAAAAAAAAGTTAGGCGGCAGTTCCTAAGGTGAACTCATGAGAAAAATCTGCTTTTCATGGATCATTCTATTAAAATCATCAAGTTATAAACAGTAATGATTTCATGTGTTTGGTAAATAACTTTACGTTGACTATACAAGAATAACTAAATTTAATTTTAATAAGTAAATACTAATAACCAACATACACGTTTCTTTACAGGAACCGTACGAGAACTTCAATGAGGACAACAATCCCATACCACTGCCTAACCAATGGGTTGACAATGAATATACCTACATTAAAAACGAAAACAACTATGTTGATAAAAGCGTAATATTAGAAAATGATTTGTACCATAGAAATAAAGATTACAACGTGTCACAAAAAAGGGTTACAGCCTGCAGTGGTCTTACAGAAAATCACTATTCTGAGATAGACGAAAATGTTTTTAAAAATCCACCCAATCATACAAATTACTCCGAACCATATGATCATGTTGTAAATTGGAAAAGAGATATACCAGCCAGTGGTGAAGACTACTCTAATATTCAAAAAGAAACTAATAATAAAGACGATATTAAAGAAAATAATAAAGCTAAGGCTTATTGTAACATGGAAGAAGTTGATCTTGATAGTGGTAATTCAACATACGTTAATAACCATAAGTATAGCAATTGAAAGAAGCAACCATATGCGAGATATTTAATTGGAGCTTACACTTGAAGACAAAATATCTAGTGGTATTGCCGTAAACAAGGATTTTATTACGGGTTACGGGGTAAACGAGCTATGATTGTCTACACCGTTGTTTAGACAATCTCAAAACTGAGTTTAGTCAAATAAAATACATTGGTCGGTACCAGGGGGGCCAAATCCCTCCTCTGACTACGCCCAAGTCTGATGGAGCGATACCGATATTCATTTATAATATATGCCTCCATGCTGTAAGCTTTAGAGGCGGCTAAGAATTCGTGTTGTCTTGCCAGGAATGACTTGGAAGCTTTACCCGCAGCAAACAATATGTCAACCTGCTCTTTTGGGAAAAATGGTCCATCTACAACTTTTTGTACCTTCGCATCGCACGGATGTTGGTGATTTACTGCTCCATAAGATTCAGGGAAACATTCCTTTTCAATAACGCGCCGAATCTGAAATTTCATAATTATTACATGTTTGTGACAAGTCAAAATGGCAGAATTTTGATGTAATTTTCGTGTTCAAAGCGGTCAAACCGATTTCCATTTAACAATAAGAACAATTCCGATAAAATTACCTTTCTAATAAAAGAACGCACATCAAAATCAGCCAATTCGTTCGGAAGCTACAATGTCAAAGATAGGCACACAGAAAAGCTCTTTTGCCAAGCTAATCCCCCCTTTTTTGTGTCAGGGATAAAAAATATAACACAGGTTCAGTACGTTGATCTGGCAATGGGCTGGCCATTTATGTTGAAGGATCAATGGCGCTGGAGCAAACATAGTCCTAGAGTGAAGACAGCAACTTGATAAACGTAAAGTAAGATGACCCCCAGCCAGATGGTATGATGATTCAAAGAAGGTTGCTGGGATAGACTAGATGCAGAAGGCGAGGAACCGGGTGTTATGGCGCAAATTAGGAGAGGCCTATGTCCAGCAGTGGACTGATGCAGGCTGATGAAGATGGTGATGATGATAATTAAAATATAAACATTTATTTACATCACGTGTACTCTCCAAGAATTCATTTGTATGTTTGCGTAATGCATCTACGACAACTTGTGGGTTTTTAAGTGCCTCAGGAAGATACTGGTTAATATTACTCTGATAGTCATCTTTGTAATCAGGACGCCTGAAAATAAACAGTAAATGTAGGTATTTTATGATATTTGATACAGAATGATTTTTAATATACTAATAACCCCCCGCTCTTGGCTTCTTTACATTACACCAAATAAAATCGTAATATTATTTATTTATAACACATTTGCTCCTAAAGGGTCTCTTATTTTACCAATTTCAATATCGTAATGTATCTCATTACGTACTTTTGCGATAATGTAATGTAAAACGCATGAGTTTTTTCAATAAGGTAAATCGCACGGTTTATCAAAATGTTCCGTCTAAAACGAACGGTACTTTTTTAAATCTTAGCAAAGAGTTTTTATGTCAGCAAATGTGGTCAACATTTTATAAATAAAATTAACTTTGGGAGACAAAATATAATAAATCATTAATTTTGACCATAAATTACAACCATTTATCTGTAACACACAAATATTAATTTACTTTCTTAGTAATACTGGCTGTTTGTGTACCTTTGCCTTAAAAAAATCGCTAATTTATGAACAAGTATTAATCAATTTTACAACTTGTTCATTTTTTTCTAACTGCTTTAACAATTGGTTAATGATTTATTCGAATGAGTTTTATTTGTTTCCTCGCAAATATGTTATAAAACGTTGTATGACATACGTGCGCTTTAATAATTACAGCCTCTGCTGTAATTTTCAAATTGCCGCACTTATTAACCATTTATCACACATCTGTAACATCGATGTTTCTTATTTTTAACAATTTGACTCCAGCATTTAGCAAAGTTATTTAGCATCGTGTAAAGAAGCCATGAGCGGGAGGGTATTAGTGTATTACAAATCACCTTTTAAAATGCTTAGATCGTTTAGGGTTCCATGACTCTCACTCTCACTGGAGATCAAGCAGTTAAAGTGTTCAGCAATGTTCAGCAATAGAACAAAAAGCTAACCAACTTTGTTGAGGACGTTGTAGAATTTTCATATCTTTGGAAAATGAGACTGACACATTACTACATTAATGACCTGCTCTGCTTAGGTATTATAAGGTAAAAAAAAATAGAAATGTATTTTTACCCGACTGCAAATAAGGGTTATGTTTTTCGCGCGTATCTTGTATGTATGTATGTATGTAATATTCTTTATTACCTGATATCTCACAACCCACTACCGTTTTGAATACTGCAATATGGGTATTCAATTAAAGGGCTCATCTTAAGCATTTCAAAAAGGTATAACATGATTATGACTGTAATACTAAAAAAGTTAGTTAGCAACCATTTTTTTTTCATTTTCAGTACTTGACAATAGCAGTGATAAAAGTTAGTTGTTACATCGGTTACATCGTACAACCACTAAAAAGTATTAAATAAAAAAAAAAAAAAAAAAAAAAAAAAAAAACCCATAATTTCATGTAGTCGGAGGCACTTTACTAAGTTCATCGAGATTCATTAATGCCTACGACTAAATTAAATTATATAATTATGTAGAAAATCATGTTTCCATCTTTTTTGTACAGGCGTTTTTTTTTTCCTTTCTTCTTTTTACCTAATAAATCTGGTGTGTTATAATACACGAAAACCTTCCAAGAAAAATACGCAGTCGACTGGCAGTCCCCCCATCCAAATCTACGATACCATCAAATACAGGTTAAACAAAGAACCAATTTTTTGGATGTCTCTAAAACTAGTTAAAAATGGTTAGCTTTAAAGTCGGTTTACAGATGATCATTTTATGTGATAACGTCATAAAAAAAACATTGAACACATATCGCCCTTCGCGTTGCTTAGCAACCAGTCAATAACGTGACTTTTTGTCGTTCGCTCATCGATTTTTATGACGTTATCACGTCAAAAGTAGGCTAGATCGCCGTCAACTAAAAAATAAAAAGACCTAAAAGTGGAAACATGTGTGTTTACTTACAAGCAACTAGATTGAGATTCTCCTAAGTAGTAAATGACGTGAACAAGCTCTGCATAAAAGCGTCTACTATCATTCAGCAACGGTATTTGACCATCCATTGATCTAAGAAAAAAAAGTTTTTAGGTTTGTTTGTAAACAAAGGAGTAATTCAGGTGTTAATTATGACATAGCAATGTTATCAGTATTGGTTCAAAGATGTATAACAGAAAATTGCCCCCGAAAGTGTACGTTAAATCTTTGGTCCTGCGTTTAATTTCTCTACAGTCGTATCAAATTTTCGTAGTTCTTGATTGTAGATTGGTAGCGTAGTCAGGCGCAAGAAGGAAGCTGTCCCGCGCAACTTCGTATGCGTAAATTTTCCCCGTTTTTGCAACATTTCTCGTCGCTGCTCCGCTCCTATTAGTCGTAGCGCGATGTTATATAGCCTATAGCCTTCCTCGATAAATGGGCTATTCAACAAAAAAGAATTTTTCAAATCGGACCAGTAGTTCCTGAGATTAGCGCGTTTAAACAAACAAACAAACAAACAAACTCTTCCGCTTTATAATATTAGTATAGATTAAATTCTGAATCATAATTGTATGTTTGTAAAATTCTCCTGGATACAGGATAATTTTTGAGGCGGAGAGGCGGTTATAAAATAAATTTAACACTTACTTTATTTGGTCAGAAAGTATTGTTATGACGTCATTGATATCGATATGCGCTTGTAGATAGTGTGGAATTGGCTTTTCGCAATTAGCGAATGTACCCAGCAGTAGTAGACAAAAGGCGTAGCTCGACATCTAAAAACATTGACGAAGAATACCTAAATTAAGTTATTCTACAAGAATTCTTTCAAAATCCAACAAAACTTAGCTTAGAGGTGCTGGTTCAAAAACGAGCATTCAGGCACGAGTGAGCTGGCTCTGTGTGTCGTCTTATCTTCCTATCCTTCAAACTTTACTTGCCAATGCAGCTGCGGCTCCCGAATCGATCTTTTATAGCCACCAGCTGCCTCTGTGGCGCGGTGGGAGTGTGTCCGACTGCTACGCAAGAGGTCGTGGGTTCGATTCCCACACGGGACACCACTTTGTGTGATCCACAAATTGTTGTTCCGGGTCTGGGTGTAATTTGTGTCCGTGACTTGTATGTTTGTAAAGTCCCCCGCGACACAGGGCTTGTAACCTACTGCGGGAGTTGTCTTTTAAAAAAAAAAAAAAAAACAAAAAAAAAAACAGCTAAATGCTGAGGCTCTTGTTACGCTGTTTGAATAATATTAGATATTATTATAATAGTATAATAGTATAGGCCAATTTAGGATGAAAAGTGTCGCGAATAAATTTGCCAACAGCAGATCATATAGGTATCCCTGTTGTTATCTGATACATGTCAAGCATGAATCCAATCAATATAAACGCGCTCTAGTATTTCCATGTTACTGTGTGTTTTAGGGCCCCATACCCAAAGGGTTCAAATGGGCTTAAAGGGTTATCACCAGGTTGTATCTCATGAACCGTGATAGCTAGCTAATTTTGACATATGATGTATTTTTGGTGCCGCTATACAACAAATACTAAAAATACAACATTAGACACTATTTAGTGTCTAATGTTGTATAGATTATCAAGTGCAAGTCCGTCTCGAATCTGATTGTTTTTTTTTAATATACTATATCAACCTATTTCGATGACGACATGATGTTAAAAATCTTTAAATTGATAAAATTATTTGTTAAACACATTTTTGAAGTGTAAAAGCCAAGTCTCAAATAATATAGTCTTACCTTTGCTTGCAGAATGAATTGGAATATTTTCATCAAGGCAATAATACCACTTTTATACTAGCTATGATTTGGCGTTAAAAATAAATAAATGTTTAATAAATCCAAAGAATTAAAGTAAATAAATCAATTATTGTTCGTAGCGTTAAAGGCTTTGTTGCACTGTTGTCAACTCATTTAAATGATATAGATTTTATTTTGCGTGTAATCTCTGTACTAGATAAGTTATGGTAGGACATGAGACAGGGATATTTCATAGCGATTGAGGCGAGGACATGCAGTAGTTCAAACGATGTTTGTAAAATCAATTAATATTCGGTTTTCTTTGCATATGGTGTATTGACTGCCTATGTGGCGCGGTGGAAGTGTGTCCGACTGCTACGCAAGAGGTTGTGGTATCGATTGCCACACGGGACACCACTTTTGTGTGATCCACAAATTGTTGTTCCGAGTCAGGGGGTACTTTGTGTCCGTGACTGTAAAGTTCCCCGCGATACAGGGCTTGTACCCAACTGCGGAAGTCGTCTTTTCTAAAATGAAGTGTGACAAGTGCTAGTTAGAAATTCTGTTTTGTTTCAATTTAGTGATTGTATGGCTCCAAATCTAAAAATTGTAGATAATCAATATCTTCAACTCCTAGGGGCCCCAATTTTTGAGGAGTCCTATGATTCGTTCGTAGAAGAAAAAAATCAAAATGTTTGTGCAGTCTCGGACCAACTACTTCAAATGAATATGCATTCGGCTTTTACAATCGTTCGATATTGTCTTTTTGTTCCTAAATTCACACACGTACTCAGATCTACTCAATTTTGGAAACATCCTGAGCTTATGGGTAAACTAAACAAAATTATTTATAAAAGCCTGTGTAAAATTTTGAATGTGGCATTGAACGACCTAGCGTGGCTTCAAGCGTCGTTCGCTCTGGTGGCCTCACGTTCACAAAATGTGTGATGTTAGTTTACCGGCGTTCTTGTCCTCACTTCACAGCACTAAAGAGTTAACCAGGAAAATTTTTGAACCTACACTGGTTAGTTCTGAAGTCCGGTGCAAGTCTGAGGTCTTAAACGCTTAGAAAATGGCTTGCCCAAACGTTGATTTGTCCACCAACCCCTTCACACAGAGAGAGTGGGACGGCCCGCTCTTCAGTTCGGTGAGAGAATACCTTTTAAATACTACATCAAATCTTTCAGAGCGAGTTCGCCTGCTGGCTGCGAGTGAATGGGAATCAGGTGTTTGGCTTCAGGCTTTTCTATCGTCCAACATAGGCACTATGTCCAATATAGGCACTATGTTGGAAGACACCACGTTCCGCATTGCTGCTTGCTTGCGTTTAGATGCCTCATGTGTCTCTCCTCATTGATGCCACTGTGGAGAAACCGTAGATAGCATTGGGCATCATGGCCTATCATGCAGCAGGAGCGCAGGCCGCATATCACGACACGGTAGCCTAATGACATCATCCGTCAGGCTCTTGTCAGCACTGGTGTGCCAGCTGTTGCTGAACCTAATGGTTTGGGACGCAGCGATGGCAAGAGGCCGGATGGTATGTCTTTGTTGCCTTGGAAGATAGGGAGACCTTTGGTATGGGACGCAACCTGCGTCGACACCCTAGCGCCTTCCCATCTTCCAAACACTGCGAGCTGTGCCTGCGCTGCTGCTACATCTGCGGTGTGTAATATAGTAATCTAGTCGAAGATTACATATTTGAGCCGTTTGGAGTTGAGACGCTATAGGGCCATGGGGACCAAGTGCTCGCCTTTTATTCAAAGATATTTCCCAGCGTCTTGTTAGTGCATCTCGTGAACAGAAGGCTGGCCTTTTCTTTGCACAGAGAATAAGCATTGCCATACAATGTGGTAATGCTACCAGCATTCTGGGCACTATACCGGTTGACATCGATGGGGAGGAATTCTTCGACGCCTAACTCCTTTTTTTGACTCCCTTTTTATGTAATCCTTTTTTTTGTAGTTTATTGATTGTAATGTTATTAGTATGTTTAAAGTTAGTTCGTAGGGTAATCTAGTTTGTATTTAATAACTTTGTAAATTTTCTATTTAACAAAAATACTACACATTTAGTGGTGAGCATTTATACTGATTATTTGTGCTGTCGTTATGACTATAGGCCCATTAATGATATATATCCGTTAATGATAATGTGCAGAGGTTACCTTGTTGAATATTGATTACTTCACTCTGAACATAGTTTTTCACGTTTTGCTCTATGAGTAGCTTCTAATGATTGGATTCGAAATTTTAGTTATTACGTAGCTGTGAACATTTCTTAAAAATAGGTTTGTTTGAACCGTTACTAATGTCCCAAGATAGTACTAGTATCTTTATTGGATAGTGGAGTCCGTCGAAGGGTCCACCGCTGGGGTCAACTGTGGGATTAATTGTGGGCTACTATGGGTCTACTATAGTGTCTAACATTGGGTCTAATGGGGTACAATCAGGAATCGAATGTAGAATTGAACGAAAATCGTACGCAGGATTTACGTCCGCTGGTGAAGCGGTGATAATCAGATATCGCTGCTAAAGCGATGATGATCAGATATAGCTGGTTAAGCGATGGTGCTTCAGTATTATTGGTTAAACAGTACTGTTCTGTCACTGGTTAAGGAGATGCGTAACGCTGGTTAAGTGCTACGGTTTACTGTTCGGTTACACCGGGATGACTAAGATTGTGTGATTGTCAAAGGAATGACTAGGTTTGTTTGATAGTAACAGGGATAAATATGTTTGCGTGATAGTCACAGGGGTGATTATGTTTGTATGTGATAGTCACAGGGATGACTATATTTGTGTGATAATCACAGGGATGACTATATTTGTGTGATAATCACAGGGATGACTATGTTTGTGTGTAGTCACAGGGATGGCTATGTTTGTGTGTTAATGATAGATGACAAAAACCGTGTGCGCTAGGTTAATGCCACGACAATGGAGTTGTGTGCTTTATAATGTATCGAGTTGTCAGGTTGGGACGATAGTGCCGATTGCTACTAATCTTTGGAGGGGTGTTCTAAGTGCCACGCTAACCTGTTCGTCTGGATTTGGTTAAAACTGCAGTCATTATGACAATAAACACTGCGTCGCTATACAACGTGAAATGAACCCATAAAATGGGATAGATAAATTTCAGCGAACAATAAATTTAGTTAGGTGGTTATTTTTATTATTCCATCCAAATATATACAGACACTTTGTCTTTTTATAATGTTAAAATAACATTTTTTTACTAAATGATTATGAAAGTTTATATCTAGTCCGGCTATAAATACTGTTACATAAAAACTTTTTTTTTCAACTTTTTAATTACTTTTTAATTTGAATTTGGGGCGCGTTTATTATTTTTCAAAGTTCTTTCGATTTCGCGGCATTTCACATGTTTTTCCGTGTTCATTAACAAATTACAATATGAATTGGGGTGTAAAGAAAATAGGATTGCGGTGATCAGCGTGTCTTATCAAGGCGTCACAAAGCTACATTTTTGTGAAAAAAGATTGAAAACTTCAGCCAAAATGTATCAAGAGACAGTCTTGGATCGATCATGTTGTGAACCCTCTCAACAATACACTTTTTAAAAATGTACCGTGGACTTTTCAGCATGACTACCCAAGCCTGGCTTGAAACCAACGTTCCGAACTTTATAAGAGCTGAAGACTGGCCTTCATCTAGCCCAGACCTCAACCCTTTCGACTACAATGGTCAGTTTTAGACATGGCTTGCTCTAAACGACACGGCGACATTGAGTCTCTTAAAAAATCTCTGGAGCAAGCAGTGGCGAAATTTCCCATGGAAACTGTGCGTAAATCCATAGATTCGTGGCCAGACAGATTAAAGGCCTATATAAAAACCAAAGGTGGCCATTTTGAATAGAATATTGTTTTTATATTTTGCTGAGACTTTATTAAATATGTGAATATAAGTTTTAGTAATATTACATATATTACTAAAACTTACAATACATTAAAAAAAAAAGAATTTTCATTTGAAACAGAACTTAGGGCCGGACTAGGTATAGTACTTATTAACGAAAACACACTTTTTATTTTTTTTGTCGATCTGTCTGTCTGTTTGTTCTTCAAACAGGCAGACAGATGGGACTTTGGGACTTTTAGAGTCAGACTGCTAATGATGTAAGGAGTAACTAAGACTACTGTTTATCTATACTATACTATGTCACGCTAACGTCTATATAGAGCGAGCAGAACTGCAACTTCACGCGGGCGATATCGCAGGCACAGCTAGTTCCTTAATAAAACACAAACAAAAAAATAACATTTTTAAAAATAAAAAAATAAAAACCAACTATTTAAATTTAACGTATCAATACGCCTATTTATTAATTCTTTATTAAAGCCTTTTTTTTATAAAAAACAAACACAAAAAAGATAAACCTATTCAAAAAAAAAACGGCCCAAATTAGTTATGCTTGTTTTATCTACATGTAGGTACCTACTTAATATGTTTTTTCTTTTAGTTTCAAAGAAATAAATGCAAAAGCATGCAATCCCTATCAAGAGATTCGTTCCCTCTTCGCCGCACCGTAGCGAATGCGCTCAGTTTTTTTTAATAAAATCTTTAAAAAATAAATTGGTTTAGGCGTATATGGTCAGAAACGCAAAATGACAGATTAGCAAATTGACAGAACCGCATAATGCCAGGTGTCGCAGAATGACAGATTCGCGGAATGACAGATTCGCGGAATGACAGATTCGCAAAATGACAGAAACGCATAATGCCAGGTTCGCACAATGACAGATAAATCACAAATTAAATAAAAATCAACAAATGATTATTAACCAAATTCTTTATTTGTTAGTATAAAACAACATGAATTTTCAAAAATTAAATCAACAAACAGACTGTAAGGGTCTCCTTTAAAAAATATATAATAGTCCAAACTGTACTTATATACTTAATGTCGTCGTCAGATAATTATGTCGTCTTAATGTCTTGAAACCGTCTTAAAAAAAATCTACAAATGATTATTAACCAAATTCTTCATTTGTTAGTATAAATCAACATACATTTTCAAAAATTAAATCAACAAACAAACTGTAAGGGTCTCCTTTAAAAAATATATAATAGTCCAAACTGTACTTATATACTTAATGTCGTCGTCAGATAATTATGTCGTCTTAATCAATCTTGCGAAAATATTTTTTTTTATAAATTGTTTTGGTGTAATTTTATTTTCTTTTAATAATTCAGTGTACTTTCTAAGTTTTTTATTATAGGCAATGTCGGATTTACGTCGATTTTTTTTTGCAGAGTAAAAGTAGCTATTTCTTATTTTGTAGTCATAATGCTTAGACTCATTTATTAATTTTTGTACAAAATGATATACTTGGGGCTTCTTAGGAAATTTGACGCCAAGTCGATGGTGCCAGCCCTCCAATGCATTAGTAACCGCATGTTGTTGTGTATAAAAGTTAAACAAAAAAAACAGAAACAAATATAATGGTTAAAACAACTAAGATCTGGCATTTTGCGCATCTGTCATATTGCGATTCTGTCATTTTGCGAATCTGTCTTTTTGCGTTTCTGACCATTTGCGTGTTAGTGCCAACATTTGGCATTTTGCGAATCTGTCAATTTGCGTTTCTGACCATATACGCCTAAACCAAAAATTTGGTAGTTTAAAAAAATGTTTATAGAATATTTTTTTTTATAATTTTTTATTATGTAGCAAATCAAAGAAAATAGTACTTTACGAGGATATGCATTTTATCAATAACTATTTCTCATTTCTGTGGTTTCGTTGTGAGGACATTAAGGTAACATTATACTCCTTTAACAAAACCAAAATCTACCATTTTAGAGTCAAATTTTTATTAGTTGTTATTTATTTTTGGATAAAGAGCAGATAGCTCCACAAAAGTGCACAAAAAACGACTAGCGCTGGGTTTTGCACGGGGAAGCGCCTTAAGATGAGTACACACTTGAGAATTTACTAGTAACAGAAAATCAAACTAAAGTTGTTTTAAAATTTACTCGAATCACAATTCGAACATCTATGCTTTGTTACAACCTGACTTTGAAAACCAACGAGGGTTATGGTGTAACGTTTTATCGAGCAAGAGAAAGTTGCAGGCAGAAAAAAAATGTTACACGTAAATGTTCACTCGCCTTACAGCATTTACCTGTAATTACGTGAAATATAGCGTCGAGCATTCGCAAGAACGTTACATTACATGAAAATACTTTAGGAAACTAAGCATTGACCTGTATTGTGCATACTCAAGTGTATACTCACCCTTAAAGTCACGGATTCGATCATCAAAGTTGTTCATAACATATATTATTGTATTCAAAAAATTAAATCGATTTGTTACGTAAATACCGTGTACAATTTAGTAATCGATACAGTTACCGGCGCGTGACTGCACAGAAGATGTTAGTGGGGATTAACTTGCCAATCACAAATAGTGTATCCGAAAGATACACATCATCCAATAATGCGTGAGAAAGAAAAACATTGAAGTTTAGAATCGAACCAGAGACTTCCGATCGATAATCTGCGCAGCGAAGGCGCAACCAGCTATTTTGAATTTTGTTTTAAGATAACTCCTGCAGTAGGGACCTAGTTCTGAGTCGCAGGGGACATGACAAAGATACAAATCACTGACACAGAATATACCCAGACTCGGTCAGAAGAAATCATACCCACAACAAAGTAATCTCTTACGCAGCAGTCGCACGCACTCCCTCCGCGCTACCGAGGCAGTCATTTGTCTTTATCATTACTTTGTGTCTAAACTTTATAAGTTTTAGTTACTTCTTTGTAGGTGAGCTAGGCTTGCGACAGAGATCTTCTTTCATCTCTTCTTTCTTAAGAATATTCACGGTACTGTAGTTATTATATGAGAGCTCATGTCCGACTAACACATAGCCGTGGTTATCGTTTGAGTCAATTGCATAGTCGAATTGATCTTGTACCTACTTGGCCGTGGCAGGTGCTGTTAAAGGTTTTACATCAGAGTAGATAGAAACGAATCTCATATTTTTAATGTGAGATTTGCGCACGTCAATGTCATTCCGACGTCATTTCCAGCGTTTATGCAAATTGTCTAGGAGAGCTGGTCTAACTACCTCATAATTTTCCAAAAATAATCCAGGGCAAGCAGGCAAAATACTGAGAGTAAAGAAGATAAACTTCATATAATGCGCTCGGGACCGCTCATGGACGCAGTGTCTAGTAACGCTTTCCAAACAGAGTGGTCCAATGTGGTCTGAGATTCATGTTCGAACGATGTCTATGTGTGCGTTGCTCGAGTGAAGTACGCTTACACGCCTTCCCGCCTCGTCTTGGTCCGGCGCCGCTCCGTGTGGCATACCAAGCCTAGATTTTTATATGCAGGACATCGCAGCGGTACCGCTCAGGCGTCGCACCGTCGCCGTACCGCGTCGTTTGGTTTAGCTCCGGCTGTTAGATATCCAACCTGTCACGTATAATGTAGGGTAGGAAAAGGCGAGCTCTAAATCGATTCATGACTTTGGATTCTACTTTTACTTCATCTCTAAAAGTCGACTTTTCAAAAAATTCTCAGTGTTTTATAAAAACCTGTCTTAAGCAGGTTTTTATAAAACACTGAGAATTTTCGGGGAAGGTGCATTTCATTTGACTTTTGATTTAACATCGAAAAGTATGAGGCGTGTGAGTTGCAGGCTGATGGGGGTTTGTATGTACCTTAAAGAAAGTCAAAATCAAAAGTCTAAAGACTAAAGTCAATTTCAGAAAGTCCATTATTTTCAGTAAAGAATCGATTCTTGACGAAAGTCAGAGTCGACTTTTCCATCGCTAGTATTATGTAGTATTTCCCTTACATTACAAGGAGGATGAGTACCAATTTTATTTATCATACGCTTGGCTGTAAATCTAATAGGCTGTGCCGAGTCTACCGGAAGTAATCGGCCCGTCTACGGCGCCAGTCGACGTAGCTTGTTTCCGAATCATATTTGGCGATGGAGGACGACTGTTTTACGTAAAATTCTGTTTAGTAAATATATTGGGTATTGGATAAGATTATCAACAATGAAAATGGCGGAAATATAACAATCAAACCTTCACATTTAACACGTAGAAATATATAAAATAGTTCAAAAATACATAACTACCTACTACTAAATAAGTGTAGATACTACTATCTGATAAGTAATTCCTTGATTTTCAGATGATTTTTTCGTGTAATTTGTGCAAAATCTCATGCATTTCTATGCACGATGGCATTTTCGATTATTTGGAGCACTTTTACTTTAATTGACATGTGGGATATGACGTGCATCGTTTGTTTGAACGCGATAATCTCAGGAACTACTGATCCGAATTGAAAAATTATTTTAATTTCCGAATTTAATCGAAAAAGGCTATAGGCTATATAAAATCACGCTATGACCAATAGGAGCGGAGCAGCAATGAAAAATGTTGTGAAAACGGGGGAAAGTTAATGTTATATAGCCTATGGCACTAACAAATAACGTGCTTCTATTGGTAAAAGAATTTTCAAAATAGGTTTAGTAATTCCAAAGATTTTTAGCTCTTTAAATCTATATACTAATAACTACGTATTTTGTAAATTGATAAATAAGGAATCCGCCACTCATCTTCGATCTATAAACCCCAACGATCGAAGTAGTAAGAATATAGCTGTAATACGACAATCGATAAAGAAGCGAATACCTTCTGAAAAAAAAAACTTTCAATAAGGAAATTAGTGTAAGGTACTCATCACCAACCCGAGTGTCTGGCACTCCGAACCACTGAGCAATATTCCGTTTCCACTAAGTCAAATTTGGGCACGTGTTACGCCTCTATACTGGATTTCAGCCATAATTCAATCATCTGGGTGTTTATACCATAGATTAAGAATAAAAATACTGAAATAATACCCTTGACCTAAAACAAAAGACAACATGAAGTTATTTAAAAAATACGTATCAAAATCAGTCTATTCGTTTCTGCATTGTGGTGGTACAGAGAGAAAACTAAACGCATATTGATTGGACCACCCTTCCTTTGAGAATTGGATGATTGGCATGAGTATAGTAGTTGTAGACGGTGGCCGATTGAAGAATTTTTACCATGTTGCGACTGTCGCCCGATCCTTACTCGCGTTTCCACTACGAGTAGGTCGTGTCGTTGAACGACTGTCGTCTCTAGCTGTTCCCATTATAACGACGGTCGTGCTAGCCGGTCTGACAATTTGTTGTCACTGCATATGTCGTCCTTTAAGTGAACCCCTCTATTTATTCCTAGAAGCCTAATCTACGTCTTTTTGACGTACACTCCGACATAAATACGCTATTTCTTTCGTATGTAGACCGACCGAACCAACTCAGTAGCTACTCAGATCTATCAGGAGACTGCCGAATTGGTTCGGTAAGTGCCGTAATTTTGGTATGTTAAATAAATAATACAAAAACTAGTACATGTTCTATATAAAATTATTTATATTTTATTATTGACACGTCATTTATCCATATGATTGGGCATTATGGCCACAAAATATGATTGGGCTTCGAGGGTTAAATACACAAGTCATGACGCTTAACGACATGATATTCTGTTGTCACGACATAGTGGTAACGCGCCCTTAGTTAACGCATTTGACAGACATATAATTCTCCATGCATAAAATTTGAATGGTTCGGTTCTTAGCCCTCGTAGGCAACACATGATGGGTACCTCCCATATTGCGATACATACCGAATAGATATCTGACATCATCGTATCGATCAGGCTAATTTGAATTGAGTACTAACTACCTACTTACTTTTTAATCAATTAAGGACTAGCCCATATCAGGTGATCGTAGTTAGCCTGTAATAAAGGTGTGTCGTTCGATAATATTGGCAGCTATGTTAAAGATTTTTTTTTCTCACCGCAATAGTATTGTTTTACAATATTTATGTAGGCACTAGCTTTCGCCCGTGGCTCACTCCGCGTGGATGTCGGTTATCGCGATAAAAACTATCCTATGTTCCCCGGGACTCAAACATACTTAAGTTTATCTAAATCGGTTTAGCTGTTTGAGCGTGAAAGCGTACAAGCGTGTTGCACATTTATAATATTAGTACAAATATTTTTTTTACAATATAAATAAATTATAAGAACATGGTAAAAATTAAAATATCTGATCTACTAGTGTGTGTGTGTGTGCGTGTGCACTCGCCAAAACATTGATGACATTGTAATAAACAACTATGACTACGGAACGGACCTGTGCGTAACATTAGTGATGAAGTCAGACTTTTTCGTGAGTGCAAAAAAAAAATCGGTTGGAACTTAAAAAATTAAAAAAAATGTTTAGGTGTATAATTTGATTATTAATTGATTTATTTAGGTATCGAAATGTTAATATTTTCAGTTTTATTTGTTAGCCTTCTCAATGACTTTGTTCACAACTACAAAAGAAATAGATTTAATTTTTATTACAACATCAATTGGCAATATTTCATCGTAAAATTTGTGTTACAAGATTACCTACTCAATCTACTCTATTAATATGTTGACTAATTTCCAAGTCACCCTGTATAAAGCGATTGAAAGTTCATAGTACTATAGTTCATTCGCATTCGAGTTTCGTTCTAGAAATAATACAGAAAATATCGTTCAATGTACCTTCCTACCCACGTACTTACTTCGATCATAAAATTAGACGTACGTAGGTACCAAGAAGCTTATATACGTAGTAAGGACTGGAAGCCGAACTAAAAATACGTAATTGTGCCTAAGATTTATCGTGTAAAGAGACCCACCTTCTCTTTCTAAGTATAATGTCAAATCGTGGTTTCCGCTGTCGACGAAAACAAAGATAGTTGATTAGGTCTTTCACGATTTAAGTCAATATTTACTTTTTAATTGAATTATATCGTCAAAGGTTTTGACGTGCAAACAAACACCAGCCACGGACTAGTGCGAGTAAGAGTAGGTCAAATTTGCAATTGACACTAAACTTAAATGAGCCAAGTGCTAGAAGGACTTCATACATGTTCGCAGATGATAATAGCGATAACATGGCCGAAAAAAATTTAAGAACGATAATTGAGAAAGCTGTTCTTTGTATCAAGTAGGCAACATTGACCACTATAGTACCTACTAGTATGCTGGATGCTAGATAGGCTAGCACCGATCTTAACAAGGCTTCCATTTGATTTTAACATTTGGACGATCATTTTACAAAATAATAGAAGTCCATTTATTGTATTGAGTCCATTTAGAGTAGCTATAATAAGGACCCTGATTTTTAAATATTAATAAATTGTAATTAATCTTTAAAAAAAATAAAAAAATAAGGCCTTTGTTGCTCTTTTGTTCATCAACGACTTACCCTTCAATATAAAACCTAAATGTATTCTTTATGCCGATGATGCTATTGTAATAATAGAAAATAATAATAAAAATAATCTAGAATATGACATTAACATTAAGCTAGCATCGATAATACACGGGCTAAATAGAAATAATTTAAATATAATAAAAACAAAACAAAATTAATGCAATTCCACACTTACAACAGAACGCCGTTATTATTAGACATAAAGCAGGGTCACAAGTAAATAGCTGAAGTTGACTCCACAAATCAGACAGGCGCTCCGGTATCATGGAGTACGAAGCAGCTAGTGGCAGACTACCTCGAAGGCAGGAGGATCCTGTACGAAGACCGAGAGGGTGAGGTAATCCGCAGGGACATCTCGTGCG
This sequence comes from Herminia tarsipennalis, assembly GCA_945859575.2. Lineage (NCBI taxonomy): Eukaryota > Metazoa > Arthropoda > Insecta > Lepidoptera > Erebidae > Herminia > Herminia tarsipennalis. The sequence goes on from OX243832.2 coordinate 26,581,658, forward strand.
GTGTTCCACAGGGCTATGTCTTGGGGCCTCTCTTGTGGCTGGCTGCGGTTTCATGGCGTGAATTGTGTCCATTTTAGGCGCGGATACAAGAGAGGGGCAACAGGGGAAATTTCCAAAATCCCCAGACCCGATTAAATTAACTTTTTTTGGGAATTTACGTAATTTAGACACTGGATCAAAGTGTTTAGGCAGGCCTATCCTCTCCCTCTGCGGTAGTGGATACGGTATACCAGTGTTAATCAAATGGAGCCACCCCCCCCCCCGCCATGTGAATGACTCATACTTGGCCGGTTTAGTCAAATGTTGCCCCCCTCCCCTCAGAACTAAGTTCTGAATCCGTGAATCCGTGCCTGGTCCGGTTCGATTATGAACTTTAAGTTTATCTTTCTAATTCAATTTTTGCATAAATACTTGACTTGTATCATTTGACTACTATTACCTACACAATTTATGATCGGTAAGTTTACCCTCAATAATATATTCTGTACAGACTCGCGACGGCAATTGTATCGTTTACTAAATTCAACACGGTATCTACGTAACGAATCGATTTAAGTTTTTTGAACACTAAATATATTATATCCGGATTTGCTCTGTTGTATATATATATATATATATATATATATATAAATGTTTTTAGGGTCTCCTCCCTTATATGTAAATTGTGGATGTGATATGAAAATTTACGCATACGAAGTTGCGCGGGACAGCTAGTTATAGATAAATAGCACCCAGACACAAAATAAACCATAGTGCTCATCACACAAAGTTGTATCCTGGGTGGGGATCGAACCCACGACCTCTTGCGTAGCAGTCGGACACACTCACACTTTGCTTCACAGGTCACTTAATCTGGCTGGTTGACACACACCCACCGCGCCATAGAGGCAGTTTAGATAATATATTTTCATAATTTTATTCTTTCACTTTGTCGCCGTAAGTTATATGTGTATCAATGCAAAATTACAACCTTCTGGCACGTCCGTCCGTATAAAAGTTCCGTTTTGCCATTTTGGCTACGGAACCCTAAAATATAAATTGAATACGTGGAAACTGGATAAGAATGAGGCTTTCCTGCATAGTCCGGTCAATTTAGACATAAAAATAGTGATCAAATAAAGAAAATTCCGACAGAGCCAAATCTTCGTAGAGACCTTAGGTTTACCACAAGGAATAAAGTGTCAAAAGTCCCCATCAGTCCCATGTGTGCTAAGGGAGTTATTCGGGGCCCAAGGTCAAAATTTTAGGTTTTTTGGATTTTTCTCGAAAACGGTAAGTTTTATCGAAAAAGTACTTCAGAGCAAAGTTGTAGATCTTAAAATTTTCTATAAAAATGGTCCTGATGATTTTTTCTCTAAGACCCACTATTTCCCAGATATTGCGCTTGTAAGAATCACGTTCTACATAATATGCACACATTTCCACACCACCTGTGAGGTAGTGTGCTCGGCGCGTTTTTTTGAACGTGGTATCCCCGGTAGGCCTATTCCACGAACCTTTATGGTGTTATTTTCAGGAACAATAATTATTTAATAGTATGAAGATTATTGTTATGGGTTACTGAGTTTAACTGTCATTCTAACTTTTTTTTATTACTTTATTCTTCTCATACTCTTCATATTCAACTTCAACAATCATGTTTTCTTCAATTTCTTCTTGTTCTTCTTCTTCATATTGATGAATGCTTAGAAATTGTTCAAATGAAGATGAATCAGTTGTCTCTTCATCAAAATTACATGAATCTTCCTCTCTTGTATTTTATTTTTTATTTTATTGCAATTGGTACACGCTGGAGAACACTGCAACCCTACTTTTTTACAGCCGCATTAGGCACTACAACCTTTCTTGCAATTGCAAAAAATAATGTTAAGAAGTTTTTCTGGAGCAGAGGGCAGTAAAGTTCGAATCGGATCCAAAGTATTATTTATCAATTTCCAACCCCAGTCTTCAGGGTTCAGTTCATTGCCTTGCCATGTCTGAACTTGATAGTATACTAGAAACAAATGTTGAGTAGCAGATGCCGATGTTGGAGGAAGACAAGATAGTTGTACAGATATTTAACATTTGTAAAAAAATACACGGAACAAAACGCAAGTACAACTATCTTGTCTTCCTCCAACATCGGCATCTGCTACTCAACATTTGTTTCGAGTTTACTATCAAGTTCAGACATGGCAAGGCAATGAACTGAACCCTGAAGACTGGGGTTGGAAATTGATAAATAATACTTTGGAACCGATTCGAACTTTACTGCCTCCTGTTCCAGAAAAACTTCTTAACATTATTTTTTGCAATTGCAAGAAAGGTTGTAGTGCCAAATGTGGCTGTAAAAAAGTAGGGTTGCAGTGTTCTCCAGCGTGTACCAATTGCCGAGGTGTCTGTTGCTCAAATGATCAATAAAATACAAGAGAGGATGATTTATGTGATTTTGATGAAGAGACAACTGATTCATCTTCATTTGAACAATTTCTTAGCATTCATCAACAGAAAGGAGAAGAAGAAGAACAAGAAAAAATTGAAGAAAACATGATTGTCGAAGTTGAATATGAAGAGTATGAGTCAGAATAAAGTAATTAAAAAAAGTTGGAACGACAGTTAAATTCAGTAACCCATAACAATAATCTTCATACTATTAAATAATTATTGTTCCTGAAAATAACACCATAAAGGTTCGTGGAATAGGCCTACCGGGGATACCACGTTAAAAAAAAGGCGCCGAGTACACTACCTCGGTGGTGTGGAAATGTGTGCATATTATGTAGAACGTGATTCTTACAAGCGCAATATCTGGGAAATAGTGGGTCTTAGAGAAAAAATCATAAGGACCATTTTTATAGAGAATTTTAAGATCTACAACTTTGCTCTCAAATACTTTTTCGATAAAACTTACCGTTTTCGAGAAAAATCCAAAAAACCTAAAGTTTTGACCTTGAGCCCCGAATAACTCCCTTAGCACACATGGGACTGATGGGGACTTTTGACACTTTATTCCTTGTGGTAAACCTAAGGTCTCTACGAAGATTTGGCTCAGTCGGAATTTTCTTTATTTCAATTGTCTAAATTGACCGGACTAGCAGTTAAAGTGTACAATTATTACTTGATACTGACAGAAAACGGCTAGATTGACATAAATTCAAAAAAGAAGAACGAGACAACATTTTGACTTGATTTTTGTTTTTATTAATATCTTCACTCTATCGTTTTATTAGGTGCTAGCTGTCCCGAGCAACTTCGTCTGCGTAAATTTTCCCGTTTTTGCTACATTTCTCACTGCTGCTCCGCTCCTATTGGTAGTAGCGTGATGTTATATAGCCTACAGCCTTCCACGGTAAATGAGCTATCAGATCAGTAGTATCTGAGATTACTGCGATCAAACAAACAAACTATTCAGCTTCAGATTATTAGTATAGATTTTAAGGGCCTCTTTTATCTGCCCATAGTAATAACATGTAATAATATTGATTGTTTCATTTTTAAATACAAAAACATAGGTAGTAGTCGAATAGTCGTTTAAACGAGTTGACGACAGTCTGATATAGTCCTATAAACGCTACAAATAATTGATTTATTTACTTAAATTTCTTCAAATTGAATACATTTATATTCTTATTTAACGCTAAATCATAGCCAGTTTATATACGGTATTATTGCGATTGTAAAAATAAAAAAAATCATTCTGCAAAGGTAAGACTATTCTACTTTACTTGTAGTCTGTGCGTATGCACACAAAAAACACTTTTTGTACAAAAAATGTTGAAAAAAATCTTGGTCAGTTATCTTTATATTCATAAATCGTTCCTAGATTACCTAGATGATGCAAACTTTGTCATCATCATCGTCACGCAAAAATGGTTGATCAATTTGGATGATATTTGGCATACAGATAGTATATATAAAATACCCATAACCTGGATCCTTATTCACGATCGAACTGTCGAAATCTTTTCATATTGGTAAATGGAAACAAAATGAACAAATGAAATACTTAGAAATGCATAAACATGCACGGCGGATTTTGACGGAGTCGGAGTTTTTGAATTTGGTTTACCGGAGTCGGAATCGGAATCGTTGGTGATTGGAGAAAACAAATATGTATAAAAAAGGAAACATTATTCAGTCATATTAAATGTGTTAAGGAAAAATCCGTTAGGGAGGGACTCGAATCTCTAAACCCGCGGTCTTAAGGAATTCGGACCAGTAGTTCCTGAGATTACCGCGTTCAAACAAACAAACAATCTCGTCAGCTTTATAATATTAGTTTAGAATAATTTAAACGAGCAGACCTCCGATTAAAACGTCCGATTTAAAAGTGTCAAAGCCGAAGTCGAAGTCGGAGGTGTTAAATAAATCGGAAGTTCCAACCCTTCGAAGTCGGAGTGGAAGTTCCGTAACATCTCTGGAATAAATCCCTCCCAACTGTCCCAAATGTTATAACATTCCTAAGATAACTTACGCATTTGTCTATGTTTTCAGATGTTGAGCTACGCTTTCACTCTTCTCTTACTGGGTACATTCGCTAATTGCGCCACAAATACGCCACATTACCTCAAAGCACAGGTCGATATTAATCAGGTTTTAGGCATACTTGATGACCAAATATTGTAAGTATTCAGTGAAATTTGTTTTATCCTCGATATAATCAGAGGGTATTTTATACGTTAGACGAAAGTAGGTGACTCTTTCTTTGTGGCATTGTAGCGATGAAACGAATGGTTTTTTTCGCAATTGACTTTGTACCCTGCAAAGCCCTTATCAATTTGATAATTTAAAAAAATCAGTTAACGGGCACAGCACACCGTAAAATTTTATCCAGTTATGGAAACCTACGACCTTTCGTCTATTATATTTACGAACGACGAAAATCTGACCGGAGAAGAGGAAGCGTTTCTGCAAACGGTCACCCATTTATGAATCTACAGTGGTAACTTTGCTTTGCTTCACAGATCACTTAATCTGGCCGGTTGCACCTGAGTTAAGGACCCTATTGATTACAAACCTATTTTTTTATGTTCAGATCAATGGATAAACATCTTCCGTTGTTAAATGACACCAGACGCCAGTATGCAAAGATTGTTCATGTCATTCACAGCATAGGAGTGGTTCAATCTAGTTGTGTGTAAGTTTAAACATGTTTGGAGTTAATTATTCATCTTATTATGTTTTAATTGCTCACAGATTTTTTTATTTTTAATTGTAGACGTCTTATTAGCTAGTTTTACAGACTAAACAACAACAAAAAACACAAAAACAACAAAAAAAGATTTTTGATTTGACCAGTCTAATTTGACGTTACCGCAGATCGGTCCTGCACCGATATATAAATTTGAAACGGTAATTTAATCTGTAAAATTTCTTAGGTTTACTACTTCTAATATCCTAATTAATGTTTTGAAATGTAAAACCGACCACATCATGGTCGATTTTCGGGAACGAGTGTATTTCTGAAAACCTTAAATTTGGATCAAAATTTCGTTTACTTTAAATTAGTTCTCCTGCTCGGTTACCACTGAGTCATGGATCAAAGATCTAGATGGTCAAGGATCTGACCAATAGATATATAACAAAGACCTACATTAACAGCTTTTTTTCAGGCATGAAGATTACGAGGAATCCTATCAGAGTCAAATTAGCGAGTTTATACCTGAGGCTGTCAATAACCCGCGTGTTGTCATAGAAGAAGTGCGCGAACAGAAAGAGGCATTCTTGAAGAGTACACAACTGGTAAACAAATGTTTATTTTTTAATCCCCCACAAAAAGGTGGGGAATACTTTGACGTCTTTTATATAAAGGGGTGAATCGATTTTGATGCGGATATTTTAATTGGAAAGTTAGTATAATCGGATGCTTTGCTTGGTATTCATCACACAGCTCGACGATCTCTATAGTACAGTCAACGGTAAAATTTCTTGATCAAAATCAGAATTTTAAAAATATTGAATGACATTTGTGGCAAATCTAGCTAATGTTACAATGTTCCTAAAGTAAGTGATTGATTTAGTTACCGATAAATTGTCTGATTGTACTGTCACTAAAACTTGATAATCAAACCGTTCTGAACTATGTGAAGAATTAAAAATCAAAAGTTGGTGAAATCCTGCAATTTGTAGTCTTTGATTAAGGTCGTTTGTCCACCGCCATCATCACCGGGACGTCACTGAGAACGAGATTATGTTACTTCGGCGACCTTAATCTTTTTACATTAAGGTCGCCGAATTGCAACAAACATTCAAAATTAAGAGATAGTCTTACAAATCAAAAATCTAAATCTTACAAGTCTGTGAATCCTTCTATTCGGCATTTGAAATTACTGTCACTTTGTATGGAGTAGTCACTCCAGCAACTAGTACTAAAGAGGTCACTGACTGTAGAGGTAAGATAATAATTTACTTTTTATCTCCCATTCTCATGTTTGTAGCGTAGGTATTCTTCATGCTTACTAAAAATGGACTGCCGCGGTAAAGTTATATACCATAGCATTTTTTATCAACTTATGCAATTTAAAAAATAACATTTTTTTTTCTTTTCATTACATTTCGGAGCATCTCGTCTCGATCCGTGCGAGCTTCGTACAGTGCACTGTACCATATACATATACGTTAAGCTCGGCCGAGCTACATGGTAGGTGGAGTGGAGAGTGTTAGGTTTTTTTTCGTTACGGAATTTCTTGATTCGGTCGCCGCGCTCAAAGCCCGCGATAAAAGCTATGCGATAGCTTAAAAATAAATTCCACCATGTACCTATTGGTTTGTTTTAACGGGGCTATAAAAGCGCATTTAGCCATTGTGCATTCATCTTCGTCTTGACAGTTCTACACACATCCAGAAGCTCAGCAGTCTGCCCAAATTGCTCCATATATATTTTTTTATGCATTCCAGGAGGGAACTGTGCTTGGTGTTGGCCGTTCTGATGTTCTCCATTAGCACCCACGTTTCAGACTTTAGGCTATTCTTTATATTTCATGCATCCTCTACGTAGTGGGCTGCTTGTAGTACCAATGGTGTAGATCCAAAGAATAACCATAAAATATCGGAAGGCAATTTTCATAGAAAACATTCTTGATGAACACACACATTGACATCTGCCACGGACATGGGATCATGGAACACGTCAAACCGGTGACAGAGCGAGTGTTTTGCGTTTCCTTGTCTGTGACAGGATGACGTTAATGTGTGCTTTCGTCGAGAGCGTTGACCATAAAGTTTGCGTTCTGTACTCTCAGTATTTTTTGGTATAAATATCAAATATACTTATATGTTATTAATGAAATTACAGATACGGCGCGTGATTCGTGATGCATGCTTCCTTCTTAGTTATGAACTATCTAATAGTGACTCACACCCTTGCGATGACAAGGTCCAACAAGAAGTAGATAATCTACTTTTCCTAAAAGGGCAGGCCCGCATATTATTAGCTGCTGGTAAAGCTGCTACGTCATTTTTGGCAAGACACAATGAATTCTTAGCATCAACTAAAACCCATAGTACTACGCCATATATCGTATACGGAGTCAGTTTATTGAAAGAGGTTATTATGGATTCTGCTGAATATCGTAGGGTACACCAGGAAAACCGATATGATGTTCCAAAGTGCTAAATATATATTGCCAAACAGTTTATTCTTCTTTGGTGATTTCTTTTCCAAATAAAAAATATTGATAAGCCGTTTGAATTTCATTTCGCTTATGTTCAGTAGACTTATTATTTGCAGGTGACTTTAATGGGATTAATAATATAGTTTTTTCACTAACGTTACAATAATTCACACTTATGACCTTCAAACTAAGTTTAACATTTTTTTTGTATTATATATTAAGAAGGTCAAGGAGTACATATTATAGAATTTTAAATTTGTAATCTAAGACAAGAAACAAATTGATTTACAGAAAGAAAAATAAATTAAAAGTTAAAATGTTAAGTATAGATATTTTCAAAACTTGTAAATATTTAAGTGTGAGTCTATGTTTTCCGTGTGGTGGCGGACGTTAAGAATACAAGGGCCACCACCACATCTCATCCCGTCGGTGTCGCAAGAGGCGACAAAGTTAGTATAAAGTCAAGCAGATGCAACTAATGCCTAGAGAAAGAAAACTCGAAATCAAATCCTATACCAACCTGTCTGGCAAGCGTGGTATATGTAGGCCAAAACCTCAAATAGAGCCACATCAAAAAAGATGGCCCCTAGTTCCCGGCAGCTCTGCTATTCCTGGCCAAGGACAGGGGGTACTAAGAATATCCGGGCTATTGTGGGCTACCACAAAAACCTGATCGTCGCCACCTCGAGGTAGAACTAGGTCGGATAAACTGGCACATATTGGGGCTATCTGAAGTCCACAGATCCATGGACTTCAGATAGCCCCAATATGTGCATCATCATCATCATCATGTGGACTTCGGACACAATAACCCTTGAGTTAGGTGACCTGTTTTACTATTGAGAAGGCAATCGCAACTCCCAGGGTGTAGTCGGTTTCCTAGTCTGTGCGGAAGTCGTTTTAAAAGGCACAGTCCGCACAGTTGATGAGAAAACCGACACCGTGGTCAGAACGCTACAAAATGTTTGTCAAAGGTTGTTTCCCGGGAAACACAAATAGGGAGTCGAAACTCTCACTCGAGACCCTTGAACTTATGAGGCAAAGACGAGACAAGCAAATATCGTGAGATAGGAGAGCTATAAACCTGAAGGTCAGGAAGCTGACGCGACGTGACCTCCGACGCTCTAATACTCGCGCCATCAAAACTGCGATTAAGCAAAATAGAGGAACTAGAGTTTTCCAACAGCTTGGCTGACCTTATCTGATGAAACTAAACACCGCGGCGGCGATGGCTAAACCTACGGGACTTGGCGTCGACGACCACTCACGACCACCTTAGAGCCCCACTTACGCGCCACTACACCGATGACATTCATGATGTCGGCCTGAGCGAGGTCGACTTCTAAGTCACATCATAGTTATATTGTATGTAATAAGGAATAATTCTACATTTGTGTGTTTTTGCATGTCACTATTAATGACTAGATATATCTAAATGTGAAAGTAACTATGTCTGTCTGTTACGTTTTCCTCTTAAACCACTGAACCGATTTAGATCATGATTGGTAAGGACATAGTTTCAGTCCCGGGAAAGTATTTTTGTCAGTTTTTTCACGGTAACGCGTGAAATACCTACTTACTTACGTACAGATCAAGATATTATAATTTTTGATTCCATAGTCATCGGTTTAATGCCATCTCTGGTGTCCAATAAGAACTGCAGTAACTGAGCAATTTCGTTCCGGAAACCAATTTACACATTCTTGTTTAATATGGTTAACCTGAAATTGGTGGAAAATTTGGATCATACCTAACCCGACATTTAGCAGTTTTATTAATTCTTTAAATATGACCTGACAAAACTTATCATCCTACAAAAATATAATTTTGATTGGAGACATTAATACATATAAATATCCATCCAGAAAGCGTAGATACCACTGTGCAGGAGTACCTCAATTTATGTTCCTTTTATGGCATGCTACCCGCACATACGCTATCTACACACCAAAGCGGTTCTCGCTTAGACCATATCATACTTAAATCAAATTTTCCTTCACTCGCACTTGTTACTAATTCCACAATAACCGATCACAATGCTGCCCTACTTAGCTTATATTGTAAATTCCCTAAGCAAAATATCACACGTTCAATTTCTAAATTAAATATGAATAAATTTGAAGACGATTTATGCAACGTCAGCTTTGACCCAGTCTACAATTCCGACGACCCACAATCATGTATGTTAATTGAAAAATAATGCAACATGCTATGCAGAAAAACACTACCTATATTCAATTGTGCAATAAAAATTACAACTTAAAACCATGGATAACAACAGGCCTTATTCGCTGTATGAAACACAGAGATAAACTGCATCAAAAGTCTAAAGCCAATCCAGATAATTTTATGTTGCAAGTTTCATACAAAAGATATCGGAACTTTTGTAACATATATATGATATCTTTTTATTATTTTTTTTAATATGCTGTCAGATTTTTTTACTATTAGTTCCTGCCTTTTCAGGCAGGAACTAATAGTAAAAAAATCTGACAGCATATTAAAAACGTAACACATACACAAAAACAACATAAGTCGTCTTTAGATTTATTACAAGCACAGTCATCGCATTTAACTTCTGCCAATATTGCAAATAACTTCTTTGTGAACATTGGCAAGTGTTTGGCCGAGAAAGTTCAAGTTCAATCATATTACGATACAAGGGCATGTGCTTCGGATAATACTACTTTAGAGTCATTTGTATTATTAGATACTGACGAACAGGAGGTAGATACTATATTAATGGGCTTAAAAGAAGACTGTGCAGTCGGTTGGGACAATATATCAAATAAAATTATTAAACAGTTCAAGCATATTTTGGTGCCTCCATTGACCTATATTTTTCGCTTATGTTTATCCACAGGGCATTTTCCCAAGTGTCTTAAAAAAGCTGTTGTAGTTCCTGTCCATAAATCACATAATCATCTAGCAAAAGTCTAGTCACACATTACAGACCTATTTCTTTACTACCTTGTATGTCCAAAATATCAAAAAGATAATTAAACAAAAGACTGATACATTATTTGGAAAATAAATCCATTCCGGCAAAAACACAGTTTGTATTTAGAGCTAAAATGTCGACTGCCGATGCCGTACCTAACTGACCATCTATCACAAGAACTTGACAAGGGTAACCATACAATGGGAATTTTTCTGGACCTCGCGAAGGCTTTTGACACAGTTTCCATCCCGATCCTATTGCGTAAGCTTGAAAGTATAGGTATAAGAGGCACTCAACTTAAACTTTTTACTAGTTATTTAAAAGAACGGACTCAATGCGTGAGGATTGGTAATATACTGAGTAATTATGAGAATATTACGCCTTTTGGAGTTCCCCAAGGAAGTAGTTTAGGCCCTAGCCTTTTTCTAATTTATATAAATGACTTGTGTAACCTGAAGTTAGATCATGGCATAATCCTATCGTATCCTGACGACACAGCACTTTTTTTTTCAGCTAGCTCAGAAAACAAAGCTTACATGCAAGCGCAACATGGGTTTAACAGAGTTAACAAATGGCTTCAGCACAATTTACCAACACTAAATGCGGAAAAAACAAATTTTATACGTTTTTCAATGCGCATTATTGCAGAATTACCACAGAGACTGAATGCACTTGTCCCGCCGATAAAAGTATAAATAAAATAAAATACCTGGGTGTTATTTTAGATTAAACCCTTTCATTTAAATACCACATAGAAGCTTTAAATAACAGAATCCGTAAGTTAATATTTGTTTTTAAAAAGTTGCGTTATATTGCAGATTGTCAACTAATTAAACAAGTTTATTTTGCCCAATGCCAGTCACTATTAACTTACTGTATTACCACATGGGGTGGCACTAGTAAAACATTGTTATTAACAATTGAGCGAGCACAGAGAGCTATCCTCAAAGTGTCTGCGTTCCGCCCTTTTCTTTATCCCACTAACCTATTCTACCAATCTTGTAAAGTAATTCGACAATTATTTATTATGAACATAGTAAAAAAGCAGCACACTTGTCTCCCCTTCAGCACTGCATACATTAATAAACGAAGAAAAGATATAGTTTGCAATAGAGAAAGAGCAATAAAACATGCTTTTGCAGCCAAGTTCTACATCTTCCTAGGACCGCTTCTTTATAATAGGCTAAATGCGATTGCAAATATTTATTCCATGACTCTAGGAAATTGTAAGAAGAATCTTAAGGAAGTCCTCCAAAATATGTCTTACAAAGATACAGAGAAATTATTAATTGTACTTAAGTAAATATAGTTTTTATTTTATTAATATTAATTAATTTAATTAAGAAACTAATTATTTACAGCTATTGTTTCATTGATTTATATAGTGTTGTCTAAATATTATATCTTTATTCTGTATAACTCACTCATAGTTAATTTTTACTTTTAAATGTTTTAAAATGTGATTATTGTTGTTTTTATGCACTATTCGCCTGAAACACAGGTTTTCCTAGTTCAGGCATAAGTATTAAGCTAAAAATTTAAGTAAACATTTGAAATAATTGTTATATCTTGTTATCTTCTGTTTATGGATTAAATTAATTGAAAAAAAAAAAAATTGACATCGGGTTAGTTTTTTTTCAAAGTCATTTTTTTTTTCTACCGTGATCCAATGTGACTCAGTGTGCGTCTAAAGGTACCTCTACTCTACCAGCCCGCCAACGGATATCAGTCTATCAGTTAATCGCAATAGACCACAGGCTACTAAGTTTACATTTCTACTATGGTAACTGCTTAAGTGAGTGACATGGTGTAATGGTTGCAGCACCTTTACTGGTTTAGCTGTTTTTAAACAATTATATTGTAAATATTTGGCATTTAAAAAAAATTGGCCATGATTTTTTATTGCCAAATTCTTTTCTTACAGCTTTACTCTGGCGAACTTGGCATTAAATGTAGAATCATTCTATTCCAAGTTTTGTCTGACGTTCATAAGCGTTGCATTCGGTAACCTAGGTGAATAAAGTACTTTTTACTTTTTTGATTTTTTCTATTATAGGTTTTGGACGACCATGTTGTGTGTGCTCGCAGCCGCCGCCGACGCGATCTGTTTCGTCAGGTATCGGCCGGACAGTCCGCGACAATCGAACACACGCTAGCAAGTAGCCGGCCGGCAGCAGTTCAGCTAGTATGAAGGTCTTACAGGCCACTGCCGGGGCGTGATCTGGTGGTCTGGAACTGCCTGCTGTCGGCTTCTAGTGTGTAGCCCCAGAGCCAGTTTTCAACTATTGTCGACAGGTATTAAGCGTTATAGTAAGTGGACAATGCAGGCGGACTAGTTTCGGGACCGCGTGATTTCCCACCTGAGATATTTAGGCGGACTGGTAATTTGTGGTTTCGCGGAACGAATGTATGTAATACGTCTATATCTTAATCAACTAAAGATTTAACTAGGCACCTATTTAATAGAGGACAGCCTCGAATGTTAACTACTCAGTTCAGCCCGTTTTGCTTATCTAAATATAAACAACTCATTGATTCCTAAAGTTAGAATAATGCAGTTATCTACCTAATGAAATTAAAAGTTATAACGTCTGAGATTATGGGTGTGAACTTCGAACTGAATTCAAAAATCTTTATTTTGTAAAACCAATTCAATGATTATTTAAAACAGTCAAAATTAATAGGTACAAAATGAATCCCTAATATCAATTTTTTATAAAAAAAGATAACTAGCAATGTGGGATTGTGGGTCCCACATAACTCACCAAACTCCCATCAAACTTACATCCTCGCAAAGTTTTGATTTATAATATTAGAAGTAGGTATTACAAATAATAAAAGTGGCCGCAGTGGGAAATAAGCTTGACTATAAAGACACAGAATAATAGTAATATCCAGAGTACAGAAGGCAACCTTTATATGTACTTCACTTGAAACACTGACACGGACACGAATCGATTAACACATCGTAAACTTTGTTCGAAATGTATGAAGAAAATACAGGCTGCAAAACGTCAGAAAGACAAATCACTCGTTCAGCCAGAAGTAGTCTCTATGTCCGTTATCTACTACGCTCTGACTGTGGCGCGGTGGGAGTGTATCCGACTGTTACGCAAGGTACGACACCTTGGTGGGTTCGATCGCCACCCAGGATAAAACTTTGTGTGACACGATGGTTTATTCTGTGTCTGGATATTATTTATCTATAATATGTATGTATTTAGAAATATATAAGTATGTTTAAAAGTTGTCTGGTTTCCATAGTACAAGCTCTGCTTAGTTTGGGATCAGATAACGTTGTGTGAGTTGTCCCAAGATATTATTATTATTATTAATACAGATCTACAGAAGAGGGACCATTAATGGCCGCACAGTCCGTTGTCTCTTTCCAAAGAGTCAATTCTGGAGATTATGGCGCAGTCCAATGTCTATGTGTTGTGTGGTTTGTAAGGCGTGCCCCGATTACGCATTCGTATGCGTGCGTCAAAGGCCTTTTTTTCGTAGGTTGTATTCGGCATTTTCGGTATTCTGTAATGAAGCTATGTAGGTCACAATATGATCATTTGCCCGATGTCGGATGTCAGGACGGTCTCCCGGGAACACCGACCTTGCCTACTAGTTGGTATGAAATTTACAAATTAGGTACGAATGCGTGAATAACATTGTAGGCACGTGTTTATATTTGTTGTAACCTTATTTAACAGTAGATTTGGCTGATGCTATCAGCGGTAAAAAGTCTAATAACATTCATGAACGTTTGATCAATTTCAATAAAAAAAAAAATATATATATATTTATTTATTTATTTATTTATTTATTTATTTTGTTTATTTGCATAAAACAGGTAAGTACAAGCTGGTAAACAAAACATAGGTAGCGCTGTATTATTACCCTTTAAGGGCGTGCAAATTTTTCATATACAATAATAATAATTATAGTTTAAGATTACATACATTAAATGAAAAAAATAAAAAAATAAAAAATAAAAATTAATTAATAATCGAATAATGATGTCCCAAATTAAATGTCAAACAATTTTAAATTATGTCAAAGGAGTAGGTAAAAATAAATGCAGATTAGTAAAGAAATTAAATTATGAATTTATAAAAAAGTTAAATATGTAGGATGTCAAAAGAAAAATATTTCTAAATAAATGTCAATGATTTAAATAATTTATAATTTATCTGTCAAATAGTCTGAGACTTCATAATAACATTTTTCATGTAATAAATTTCTTAATTTTAATTTAAATATATTTACATTACATTCCTTTAAATTAATTGGTAATTTATTAAATATTTTTGGAGCCATTGCAAACACACTGTTGTGCATTAGGGTCGTATTTGTCCTACGCATGCATAATCGGGTTCTGTCTCTTTGTGTTCGACTGTTCGTGTCAGATGCCAGGACAAACAGGTTTGGATTCATTTTTACAAACACCGCCACTTCATATATGTATAAAGATGGCAGTGTAAGAATCCTATATTTTCTGAAATACGGTTTGCAGCTATCGGTCGTTCTAAGAGAGAACATTGCCCTTATGCAGCGTTTTTGTGCTTTAAATACACTGTCCTTAGCAACTGAGTTGCCCCAGAATATTACCCCATATCTAAGGACCGACGCTACTAATCCATGGTATGCAGTTAGTAGCGCATTGACGTCTATTATTTGTGAAAGTTCATGTAGAGCATAAACTGATTTACTAACCCTTTTGCACAATTGCTCCGAATGTAGTTTCCATGTTATTTTCTTATCTATTACAACACCTAAGAATTTAGTGGAATCTACTTCTTTTAAAGTTTGGCCATTTGCACATATATTTAGATTTTTTATTGTTTGAATACGTTGGCTGAAATGCATTACAATTGTTTTTCCCATATTAGCTTTTAAGTTATTTGCAGTCAGCCAATCGATAACAGAGCACAGAGCGTTATTGATGTCAGATTCATATGTTCTCTTATCTTTACATTTAATGGAGATCGTACTATCGTCCGCAAATAGGGCTATTGGATTCTTAGTCACATTAGGTAGGTCATTGATGTAGATTATAAATAACAACGGTCCTAACACACTACCTTGTGGTACGCCGAATTGTATTTTGCGTGATTCTGATTGATAAATCTCCTCGATTTTTGTTACACTGTTAATTCTAGTGACTTCAGTGTATTGCGTTCTGTTTTTAATATAGGATTCTAAAAGTTTCAACACATTGCCTCTTATACCGTATGCATTCAGTTTATCAAGCAAAATAGCGTGGTCTACATAATCAAATGCTTGGGTCATATCCAGATATATAGAGCAGACAGGTGTTCTATTGTCTACACTTTCCATAACAAACTCTAGGAAGTCGTAAATGGCCATATTTATTGACTTATTGCATCTAAAACCCTTTTGCTCTTTAACTAAAATGCAGTTTTTTTCTAAATAATCATTTAGTTCCTTATGTATATATTTCTCAAATACTTTTGAGAAAATAGGTACCAGGGCTATAGGTCTGTAATTATCTATATTTTCTTTACTTTCCTTTTATATATTTTTTATTTTTTTTATTTAATACTTTTGAGTAGTTGTAGGATGTACTAACTACTAACTTTTGTCACAGATATTGTTAAGATTTGAAAATTGAAAAAAAAAAGGTTGCTAACTATTTTTTTTAGTATTACAGTCATAGTCATGTTATACTTTTTTGAAATGCTAAAGATGAGCCCTTTATTTTGATACCCATATAGCAGTATTCGAAACAACTTTTTTTTGACATCTCACCGCTGCCATGTGTGTGTTTTTTTAAATATCACCTATCTAAGAACACTTGAGCGGTCAAGACAAATCTAACGACGTCATAATTGTATAAATCCGTTTAGTGGTTTGTGAGATATGAGGTAATAAAGAATATTTCATACATACATACATACAACCCTTCCTTACAGTCGGGTAAAAAGGAGAAGATTCGTCTATATAAATGTATTTTTGATGCATAATCCAAAACCGATTTGGATACTTATGTTATTCTCTTAAGCATTAATGACAGACAAATATCCGTTCAAATTTCTACACATGATTAGTATTGCAACTGCAAGGCAAAATGTAAGCCATTGAAACAATTACGCAGTTGAAAAACCTTCCGAATTCGATGGAGAATATCTAGATCGCAATTTCCTTGAAGTGACCTTGCCATAGATAAATACTTTTAGTTGAGGTGACCAAGTTAGTTACTGTACTGTTGGTTTTACAAGAGTTTATACGTTCACTAATGCGTTTATCTTGTTCGTGTGAAAGAGATAAACAGTGTTTTAGAAGTGCTACTTAGAGTTCAGTTCTCACTTTACGAGTTACTGTACAGTTTTAATTCCACGTTAGATACAAAATGCCTTTGTGCCGTGTACTTATGTATACTTTTGCTAGTTATGAAAATATTTTGACTGGCCTGTTGGTCTAGGGGTTAGTGACCTTGACTGTTACACCAGAGGTCATGGGCTCGATCCCCACCCAGGATTTAACTTTGTGTGATGAGTGCGATGGTTTATTCTGTGTCTGGGTGTCATCTATCTATAAATATCAGTTGTCTGGTTGCCATAGTCCAGGCTCTACTAGTTTGGAATCAGTTGGCGTTGTGTGTGTTGTCCCAATATATTATTATTATTTTGACACTTCCTTCGGTCTGTTTAATTGTATATTTAGTATGTAGCACTGATTGATGATTATAAATCAAATGGCAATTCTTTCATTGTTACTACTTACCTAAGTAGTAACAATGAAAATTGCCATTGTTACACACACAACGCCAACTGATTCCAAACTAGTAGAGACTGGACTATGACAACCAGACAACTGATATTTATAGATAGATGACACCCAGACACAGAATAAACCATCGCACTCATCACACAAAGTTAAATCCTGGGTGGGGATCGAACCCATGAATTAACACAGTGTGAATATATAATGTAAACATGCTATGCACCTGCATAGCATGTTTACATTATTTATTCACACTGTGTTATCGTCATCATCATCATCATCATCAGCCTATCGCAGTCCACTGCTGGACATAGGCCTCTCCAATTGCACGCCACTTTGTTCTATCTTCGGCTTCTCGCATCCAGCTCCTGCCAGCCGTTTTGCGTAAATCATCACTCCACCTGGCCTGAGGGCGTCCTACACTACGTTTGCCGTGCCGTGGTCTCCACTCAAGAACTCGTTTACCCCAACGGTTGTCGGTTCTTCGGCAAATATGGCCAGCCCACTGCCACTTCAGCTTGCTAATCCGGTGGGCTATGTCGATAACTTTGGTTCTCTGCCGGATCACCTCATTTCTGATTTTGTCCCTAAGAGAAACTCCGAGCATAGCCCTTTCCATAGCCCGCTGAGCGACTTTGAACTTGTGGACTAGCCGTACCGTCAGTGTCCACGTTTCGGCTCCGTATGTCATGACGGGTAGGACGCACTGATTAAAGACTTTAGTCTTTAGACATTGTGGGATCGACGATGAGAAGACTTGACGTAGCTTACCAAACGCTGCCCAACCCAACCGAATTCTCCTGTTCACCTCGTCCACGAAGTTGTTTCTACCTAACTGCAATGACTGCCCGAGGTACACATATTTTTGAACAACTTCGAGAACGGCGCCGTGCACCGCTATCGGTTCCGGTAGTACATGTTCATTGAACATGACCTTGGTTTTATCCAAGTTCATCCGTAGGCCGATGCGTACAGAGGAGTCAGCCAGGTCATTCAGCATCAGTTGCAGGTCCTGCAGCGTTTCCGCCATAATGACAATGTCATCTGCAAATCGCAAGTGAGAGATGTATTCACCATTGATGTTGATGCCCCGCCCTTTCCAGTGCAGCGTCTTGAACATATCCTCCATTGCATTTGTGAACAGTTTCGGGGAGATAACGTCCCCTTGCCTCACTCCTCGATGCAATGGTATAGGTTTTGTTTCCTGATTCTGTACTTGGACGGACATTGTTGCGGCTTCGTAGAGACATCTCATCACTTGGATATATCGCCAATCTACTTGGCATCGCTGCAGAGACTCCAGAACGGACCAGATTTCAATCGAGTCAAAGGCCTTCTCATAGTCCACGAATGCTAGACACAGGGGCTGATTATACTCTTGGGTCTTTTGTATAATCTGCCGCACTGTGTGGATGTGGTCTATGGTGCCATATCCGCTCCGAAATCCAGCCTGTTCCGGTGGTTGGAATTCGTCAAGTCTTCGCGCAAGGCGGTTCGTGATGACTCTTGAGAACAGCTTATAGACGTGGCTCAGAAGAGAAATAGGTCGGTAGTTCTTCAGCCGGGTCTTATCTCCTTTTTTGAAGAACAAGACGACTACGCTTCTACTCCACGCCTCCGGAGTTCTCCCTTCGAACAGGACAGCATTAAAGAGCTTTTGGAGCTCCCTCAGTAAACATCTTTAACAGCTCTGTTGTAACGCCATCCTCTCCAGGGGCTTTTCCATTTTTTAGCTGTCTAAGAGCCAGCACGATTTCGTCAATGTTGACTTCTGGCAGGTCTTCGGTGTAGTGGCGTGTTAGAGTGGTTCTAGGACCCTCATCTTCTGGATCAGGTCGAGATGCATGCGAAGCGTATAGCCGGCCATAGAAGCCTTCCACTTCGGAGAGGACTGCCGGCTTCGAGGAAACGACTTCTCCACTTGTTGTGGTCAACTTCGTCAGGTGGCTTCTTCCAAGAGATTGTACGAACACTTTTGACCCCCGGTTCTGCTCGATCGCTCTTTTAATCAAAAGAGCGTTGGAGCACCGAAGGTCGTGTCGTATAAGCTTGTTGATCTCTTGGTTTAGAGCGCGCTTTTCCGACGAAGTGACGGGTGGGTTTTCACGTCGTTCCTTCATTAGCCCTAAAGTCCTTTCCGAAAGCTTTGACTTCTTGCCCTTACGCTGCATTTCACAAAATCTCGTACCTTCTTCCCTGAGTATCCGAACCACATTTACGAGCTTCTGGTTTACGTCTGTTGTGGTTTCCATGGCAGCAAATCGGTTATCCAGGTTTGACTGGAACGCTTCGGATCCTATCATGGTTTGGAGCAAAGTAGGTCGGAGCCTGGACCTCATCAGACGGGCACGTTCCGCCTTGAAGTCGATATTCAGAGAGCCTCGGACAAGTCGGTGATCACTACCGGTATTAAACCTGTTGATCACGGTGACGTCTCTAAATATATGCTTTTTGTCCGTCATGATGAAGTCGATCTCGTTTTTCGTCATAGTGTCGGGGCTTTGCCACGTCCACTTCCTTTGGGGCCGTTTCTTGAAAAAGGAGTTCATCAAGAAGAGCCCCTCCCGTTCGAGGAAGTTGACTAGCATTTGCCCCCTATGATTTCTGCTTCCAAATCCATGGGATCCTATTACCAATTCGCTGCAATTTTGTACTCCCACTTTAGCGTTGAAGTCCCCCATAACAACGTTGTAGTGGGTCTTAGTGGTGGAGTGGAGGGCCCTCGATATGTCATCGAACATATCCTCCACTTCGTCGTCTGGATGTGCCGAGGTCGGTGCGTACACTTGCACTACCTTGAGGCTATACCTCTCGGTGAGCTTGATAATGAGGTACGCTACCCTGTTCGACACGCTAGACATTTCCACAACGTTGTCAGAAAGGGACTTATTTACCAGAAACCCAACACCACCTTGGGATTGTTGGTCTCCCTCGCGGAAGTACATAAGGTGGCCTGACTCGAGGGTTATGGTGTCCTCTCCCTCTCTTCGGACTTCACTTAACCCGAGGATATGCCACCTAATCTTCCCAAGTTCCACCTCAAGTTGTGCCAGATGCGAGTCTAGCCGTAGCGTGCGTCCGTTATACGTCGCCAGGGTCAGTCGGTTGTGGTGGCCTTCCGTAGCCCGGAGATTCTTAGCACCCCCCGCCACGCCGTTACCGTGGACGCCACCATGTCCAGGAATAGCGTGACTGCCGGGAACTGGGGGCCGTGGCTTTTGTGCTTGGTGCATATGGGGGTAATGCCCATAATCGCCACGCTGGGCAGGCGGGTTGGCGATCGCAGGGCGTAGCTCTCGCATCAGTGACGCTGCTGCCCGTCACTGACCTGTTACTTTAGCTACGCCTTAAATTGGGATGGTTATACCGCCACCAGCCGGTCGCCAGAGCCTCGTTCGTTGTACAGCAGGATGTACCGCGTGCAGGTGAGGTTGGCTTGGAGCGAAAGATGGTGATGCGCCCCCTTACATCCCAATAGGATGTAAGGGGGCCCATAACACCCTTGGGATGTAAGGGTGTTATCGTAATTCAAAATAATTTAACTACTAACTTTGTAGTTGGAAATGAGTTGTTCTGATATGCCTTTGATTTCTTGTTCAAAGATTTGATTGAAACTTATTTGCTAAACTTGTCAGCCGATATAACGGTTTCTGAGCTGTAAGTTCTAATAATTCTTCGTGAACTCCGCATAGCCTAGTTTAGACTTCTCGGTAAATCAAGCAATAATCTTCTAAAATGCCGTCGACCCAATCGCCATCTCATAAATAACAAACTGTTTCATAATATTTCTGATGTGAACCAATGGTACAGACAGAAGCATAGTATTAGAAAGGTCAACAAATCACTTTTATCTTGGTACGACTGTCGCCACTCCACGCATTTGTAGTCTTCGTCATAATTTCAATACATACAACGTATTAACATAATAGCTGTCTTCAAAGTTTTAGTTAATTACTGAATGTATTTAGTACAACATCCTAGCCTCCGAAAACAGCTTTGCTACCTCTTTCATCTCCAGATTAACATCTGCCAGGCGTCCGGATCAAGTGATAAAAATAGATAGTTTGATTTTCGTGATTAAATCTTTGCTGTTTTTGATACTGTACTGTACCAAAAATATATAGTACCTAAGGCTAATCTAAAGGGCTAATTCTTTGTTCTATAATTTTTAAAAGTTTGTTCATAGCTAGCCTTCCTGCTATCACAATTTATACCGCGATTTGGAATTCCAACTCCCGTCAGCAAAATTTTCACTAAGCCTTCTAGAAAAATCCATGTCCATTCAGTACTCTAAAACTTTGTTAAGGACATTTGTCACTTTTCAAAAGCTTCTACCGTAACTACTGTTTATTTTTTTGAGCTTTTAATTCCTGTCGTTGCTTTCCCAAAGCCATTCTATCCTCAAGAACTCTATTCTGTGCCCGAACTCTATGAATTTTATTTGAAAAGTTATGGTAAGTTTGCACAGCCTTTATTTTATATATCAAAATCCCTAAGGCACTAAATACAATAAAAAACTTAAAATTATCCTAAAAGTTAAATTTCTCTTTCGTCATGTCCCTTTTGGGCCTTTGTTCACGGTGACGTATGGCAACTGACCCCTACGACGAGTAATTGTTCTAAATAACATTATACAAAAAAAGGAAAGGTTTGGTCAAATTCAAGGGTCGTCACATACACATGATATAGTGGTTTAACCTTACCCTAAATGGATGTTTGTTACTCAATCATGTCAGAACGGCTGAGGGAAATTGGATGAAATTGGGCACAGACATACATTAAAGTCGGGAATAGCACAAAAGCCCTTTCCAGAAAAACCATTTACACGTGGACCAAGTCGCGAAATTAGTCTATAGATAAAACAGCAAACACATACGTTATCATACGAAATCAATTTCAATCGGAATAGAGTGCGTTACTCCAAATATTTTCATGAAATCCCCAAAATCAAATTTCACGTACGATTTGATTTGATCTGTGAAGAGGTTGTTCGCTTCAGAAAACACGATGTGAACCTATAAACTTGACATTTTTATCAAAACTTGTGGGAATGGGATGAGATTAAATTCATTTTTAGGGTTCAGTACTACGAAAGGGAAAAACGGAACCAGACAAACTGACGGATGGACAACAAAGTGGTTATAGGACCACTTTGTTGTCCATCCGTCAGTTTGTCTGTCGAGACTCTTCATCTCGGGAACGCGTTGTTTTATCGAGTTGAAATTTAAAAACTCTCAACTGTGAAGACATCAGTCTAAGTTAGCGTAATTAAAATACACGGCCGTTTATGCCGTATTCGCAACTCTCAAGAATTCAAAATTTATAGGGTTTTTTCCTAGTTGACCTAGAACTATGAAATTTGGTAAGTAATACGTTTAAACTACAAGTATAGGGAAAAGCCTGAAAACTATGCATTTGTAATCTATACTAATATTATAAAGCTAAAGAGTTAGTTTGTTTGTTTGAACGTGGTAATCTCAGGAACTACTGATCCGAATTGAAAAATTCTTTCACTGTTGGATAGCATGAGAAATGTTTCACAAACGGGGAAAATTTACGCAGACGAACGTTGCGCAGGACAGCTAGTTAAATTATAAAAGATATAGGCTTTAAAAAACTCCAAGAGTCGATTCCTAAGCTATTTAATTAATATAAATAGTTTAGGAATCGAGTCTCGCAGTTTTTGTACCTACACATTTGTACGGAACCCTCGGTGGGTGAGTCTGACTCTGACTTATCCGGTTTTTATGTAAATTTATTCTTTTCGAAGCTTTATTAACTTTCATTATTGTTTTTACTTTCGTCCCAGTGAGCACCAAATGAGATGATTTTTGTGATTCTTGTCTCCATGATATTATTATCCTGGGGCAATAATTCAGTCACTATGTACACTGGTGAACCCAGGGTGAGAGTTATGGGGATATTCCCTCTCGACCCTCAAAATCCTATAGCGTAATAAGTTCATACATACATACATATGTATGTATGAACTTATAAGTAGACCTTAGGTAATACTTGTTTTGTTACCCATTTCTTATGCAAAAAAGAATGAGTTAGGCTTGGTCCAGATTTCCATCACTGACGACACTAATGTAACAAAGTAGTCCACGAAATACCGAGTCATAAATACCAAACCTCAGTAAAAAATACGATGTCAGTAAAAAGTTATAGCTAGAAAAAAAAAAACATGTAGGACTGTGTCGCCTGCCCTGCAACACATGGTGAAAACACAGGAACAAATGGGTAGGATGTGACTTGCCACTAACTAGATGGGCCGCCACAAGTATACAAGCTAAACAAGCGAAAGGGAGCAACATGAGTCGGAGGAGTTTGGGGTGTCGGGTGGTGCGGCGCCGGTTTCACCATTACAAGAAACTCGTAAACGGGCTTCCAACTCCGAGCATACAATCTAGCGACCTCCCTTTAACCGATAAAGTTGAGTCTTGCGGTCCACTCCTGCTGTAAGACAGCAATAGCAATGCAATATAAATGCATAGACAAGTACTTATAGGTACTTATCTATACTAATATTAAGTTTGTTTATTTTAAGTAATAATACCTTCATATTTGTTTAATTATTCAGTAAAAATATTTCAGTTAAAAATACATAAATCAGAAACGATCGCTTTCATGACATAACATTTATTTGACGAACTTCCTGCTAAGAAGAAATTATTCTAAATTATTTGGTATTCTATCAATGTCGTCTCTGCGTCTTATTTAGTCTGTGACCCTAACAGCTACTGTTATAATGTAAAAGAATATTATATTCCTCGTTTATCGTATGTTGCGATTATAATTATATATTTTTATAACAATATGCTTCAATGTATATAAAGATTAATATTACGATTTGTAGTCATCAACTTTATCACAAGCGAATTTTCACAGCAATTTTAAATGGTTGACAGATTAGTTGACATTGCTTGT
Organism: Herminia tarsipennalis; assembly: GCA_945859575.2. Taxonomy (NCBI): domain Eukaryota; kingdom Metazoa; phylum Arthropoda; class Insecta; order Lepidoptera; family Erebidae; genus Herminia; species Herminia tarsipennalis. The sequence goes on from OX243832.2 coordinate 26,605,859, forward strand.
GCTTCAAGTAAATATCTTATTATTTATTTACATAACATGTAATTCATTACATAAAAAGATAAATAATGCGTATTACTATTGAAGTTAATATAATATTATTTATGGGTCTCAGTTCTGTATATGATAATTTTAAAAACCGCTCTAATAAAGTACCTAACCTCTTCAACTAAACAAAAAAGTGAGGGTAGATGAAGATGCGACAGACCGCTTGTGACCACGGCCGGTGCAACCTTTTTTTTTTTTTTTTTTTTTTTTTTTTTTTATGGCCGTAAAAAATGCCTGAACGCACACCTCCAGCACCCGGGGCAGACGCTGAAGGTAGTGTGGGACCTGCCCCCACTAAAAAATCGGCCGTGTACCAACTCGCCGCCTTCACACGGATAGGCCGCCGGAATTGACTATTTCTTCGGCGGACCTACCCAACGGCATAGCCCCATCGGGCATTCCTGCTCCTGCGGCGTCCTGGGTACACACAGAACGCCGCCATCGCGAAAGGCCACGAGCGTGGGAAACTTCCCCGTCCATCACGCCCGCAGCCCCACCAAACGACGCCACGCGCGACTGCGCCTCGACGTCGCCCGGTTCGCCGGCGACGGGGCAGACTATCCCCGCCGCCTCCCCCCACGAGATGAAGTTCCCGCAGGAGGGTGCGACCGCGTCCTGGACCCCCTATCGTGCAACGCATCCGGTACCCCTATCACTGACGACAGGGGCGAGGAGCGAGCACGTCTAAGAGAGTTCGTTAGGTGGAGGGTGGAGAGGCTTGAGAGGGCGCCTCGTCTTCACCCTCCTCCATCCGCACCGGAGCCTGGTTGCTAGGGGCAGCACTTAATTGGCTGGGCCTAGCGAGCGATTGGCGTGTGGCTTTGGGGAGCCTACACCCGTCTCGCCCAATCATGTGATCGGCGGGCTGGTTGCCCGCCGCACACGCGGGGCAGTGAGGGGCGGCAGAGCATCCCGCCGCCAAATGCCCCGGTTGACCGCAACGGAAGCACAAACCGCTGCAGTCAAACGCGCTGGTGCACTTATTGCGCATGTGCCCCGCGCCCATACACCGGAAACACTTCGCGGGTCTTGCCTCAAGGATGGTGACCTTCGCGGCAGAGAATCCTACTAGGAGGCGGCCCGCCTCCGCCAGGATCTTCGCTGAAGCCACAGGGCAACGAGCCCACGCCGCACCTACACCCCCAGGCCCGGGCCGGATGGCGCCGACCCTAATGGAACCAGGAGGACTCTGAGTTTTACGCTCGATGGCCTCCCGGACATCCTCTGGCGTTATTGAATCGTCCAGGCCAGAAATGCGCATCTCCGCGCACTTCATGGGCCTGGCGATCCTCACGTCATCTTGCCCCTCCACTAGCCCCCGTAGGGTCTCCGCCACTAAATCGGCCAATTTGGAGCCCTCGACCCCGGGAACCTCTAAGAGGCGAGCCCCAGTCTGGGAGCCGCGGAATTTCACGGCTACGTCGCCCAAATGGGGGATGAGCTTGGCCCTTGCTTTGCGGAATAAATCCGCATACGTTATGCCGCGGCGCTCCGCCTCCGGCGACACCGTCACCATGACGGCAGCCGTTTTCGGCGGAGTCAACCGTGGCTTACTCCGACTAGGTTTCGCCGGGGTGGCCTCCTGTCCAGGGGGGGACGTGGCGATGGCAGCGGCTTGCATTCGCTTACGGCGCTTCGATTTCCTGCCTCCTGATGTTTGCCATTCCTCGTTTGAGGGGGCAGGGGCGGAAACCGGTATTGAGTCGGGTGCGTCAACCGGAGCCGTGTGCACACTTGGCGCTTTCACGCGGCGCGCACGTTTTGAGGCTCTTTGGGGTTGGGAACTCTCACTTTTCGGGTTCTCGGGAGCTTTGTAAAGCTGAGACGCTTGGGCCTGGACTGGCGTACCCCCAGGGGCAGTAGCTACAGTACAGGATGCGGCGTCATTTCCCGTGCAGGGTAGCGATGCCTGGGGCACAGCCGCTTGCCCCCTAGGGGGTCTCGACCCGGACGCCGCGAGCGGCGGTCTACAACTCGGCTCAGGGGGCAGACGTGCCTTGATGCTTTCAAGGCGCGCATCCATAAGGCCCCCGACGACCACCGTAAGCTGCCTAAGCTGCGCGTCCGAAAACACGCAAGGCTGCTCTTCCCCTGTTGTGGACCTTGCTGCCAATCCGATCGGGACAGAACCGGCCGGAGAAATGACCTGGTCCGGGACAGAACCGGTCCCGGTCGCCACTAGGTCGGCTCGCAGCTGAGCGACTTCAGAGCGCAGCTCTCTCAATTCCTCGTCCATGCGAGCGCTACTAACCCGCAGCTTTTCGGCTTCCGCCTCAGCGACAGAGGCGCGTTCGTAAAGCGCGTTTACTACTTCCCTCAAAATCTGGGCGGACTCTCGAAGGCCCTTTACGAAGGTGCCCTTCAGATTTTTGCTCTTAGTGGCAACCTTCACAACCACCGACACAGAGTCGGCCGCCGCTCGGATGAGTTCCGAACCGGTTCTCGGGGCGTTATCCCCTCCCGAAGATCGTAGTCTCTCCAGGAGTTGGTCAATTTGGTCCTCTGCGACCAATTCTCCCTCTATACGGGTGCGAGCATATGCGTCCCGTCTGCTAAAAACTGATGACGACGTTCCTGCTTGGGTGTTGATCGCAGACGTCGTGCCAGCAGGTGTTTGTGGGCGGGACGACGGTGTGGTAGCACGCGTTCCCGCCGCTGATCCCCCCCTCTGGGAGGAGCGGACCTTCCTGGGGACTCGAAAGACCAACTCAGGAGGGTCATTTTCTTCGTCAGGTGATGCGCCGCGCTTCTGTTGTCGAGCGCGGGGGTCGCCTACCGGTGTTCCAGGGCCGGACCTATCGACGTCACTATCGAGAGAGGACTCGGATCCGAATCTTTCCGATTGCAACAAGCTTTCGAGTGACGCCGACGTAACTGACGTCCTCGACCCACTAAGCTGGCCTAACACGACCGCTTCATGAGGCAAACGGTCCTCACTACTCGCCAACACGGTCCTCTCTCCACTCCTTTGTGCATCCTCTCCCTTTCCTTGATCCTTCTTCTTTAAGGGCGTTGTGCTCCCTTTCTTGTTGAACATATTTTTAAGTTTGTCATTATCCATAGTAAGCCGGTGCAACCTGGTCGAACCATCAAGCAATTTTAAGGTTTACCTTTACCATTGTTTATAATGCGCGTTAATTCCCGTATAATAACTACTTTTTGCCACATTTTCCCAATCGGTTATTGGTTCTGCGGGCAATGTTACCTGTAGGTTGTCACTTCAGATTTCACTGCATTAGTACTAATTGAAACTCTTTCTTACCCTTGTCTTGCTGTTGTGACAGAAAACCATATGGGTAAACTGTAGCCAACCATATATGTAGGCGATATAATTGGGTAGATGACTACAAAAACCATATATTATTTTACATTATTCAGGAAAAAACATTTTCAAAAATCTTCTGCAAAACAATGTTTCTCCACAATTTTATGAGGTCTTGAATTTATAAACATTAAAACAAAAATTAAATTATTTGACCATACGAACGAATGACATCATTGATTTGTTTTTAATATAAATTAGTACCGGGCTCATCGTTTTGACGTTTCATAATAAAAAAATAAATTATAAAAATAAAAAAACCCGCCTGCACAAAAAAGATGGAAACAAGATTCCCTACATAATTATACAATTTCACGTAATCCTAATGACAAGTTTTGTGTTTGAATGTTGATTTTTAAAAATATTTATTGCTAGCAGCTACTACTATATGACACATTTTCACCAAATTACACCAATATTTATTGGGTAGTCTTTGAGTAAAATGTCTGTAATATACGGACGGACATAGGGTTCCGTAGCCGAAATGGCAAAAGCGGAACCCTTATAGTCTCGTCATGTCTATCTGTCTGCCTGTCCGTCCGTATGTCACAGGCATTTTACTCAAACACTACTCAATGAATATTTAGGAAATTTAGTCAAAAGGTGTCATGCAGTAACCGCTACGTATTTTGATGGCTAAATAATAAAAATAATCATTTTTAGTGGGGACACTCCAAGCATGTATCAGAAGCTGAATTTTTTTTTTAGCAAACATTAACGTGAACCACACCATTCGAGAGGTCTATCAAATACACTTTAAAATTTCTAATAGTTTTTTTTTTGATTGAGCGAATATTTTTGGAAATAATTACCCCGAAAGTTCCATAAATTGTGTCACCCCACTAAAGTTTTGAACCGTGTAATAATAAAATTAAAAAAATCATAAAAGTAGCACTTCATAAATACTTTAAACTACTTTTGAACCGTGTAATAATAAATATAAAAAAAACATCACGGAGGTAGCGCATAATAAATACTTTAAACTAAAATTGTATCGGACATGATCGGATATACCATCATTGAGTTATTGACGATAAACTGAGTTTCGCAACAAAAGGCCGTAAGTGCCATGAACATACGCTCTTCTGCTAATGCGGAACCCTACATTAATCATGGTCCAACTTGCTCTTGACCGGTTTTTTTGTTATAGCGCAATAAATTACGCTTTTGAGATAAACAAATCACAAAAGATTATCAACATACATAAATTATTTTCTTTATTGCATCTAAATAGTTTCTAGTATGCACATGACACATAGGCTCAATTCTACCATATTTTTTTATTATTTGCGCTGTATGCGTTGGCGTTGGCGTTGGCGCTAAAGCTTAGGGTTTGTTCAGTCAGTTCAGTACTATTGAATCAAAATGAGCGTTTACATTCAATCAATTTGTACTACACCACTCTCACTTAAAATAAATCCTTTGATTTTTTCCGCGGCAAGTCCGACTCGCACTTAACCGGTTTTTTTGTAATTTAAAAAATATTGTTACATTGGTGCTTTTTACAAGTAAAGTTCGGAACGCAGGAAACAGCACGCACCGCACCATCCCTCGCTCCGAAGCGTACAGTAGGATCAACGTAACTTGACCGGATTGAAGTTGGCGTAAAGTGGTTGCGCAGATGCATTTTTTAATAGTAAATAGTGACAGAAAGCGGGGGGCGGGGGCGGTAACTAAAGCAAGAGAATTAGAGATGCGATTACGCATTATATTGTTATAATTAGTATTACCACAGATAATATAATACTATACTAGTAGTATTACTAACTCATGTTTTTTGTGTTTTTATTCGTAAAGAAATGGTTTTTCAAACTTTCTTTAGTATTTACTGTAACTGTTCTAAATTTAAACTTTTATGAACTCATTTAAAGATTATTTTTATATTGTTGAATTAAAATGTTAGTATTTTTAATCGATTAAACATAATTAATCGTTTTCGTAAGTAATTTTAGGGTTGCATCTCTATGACATGCGCGAAAGTGTTATGAATCCAACTTCAATCCGGTCAAGTTACGTTGATCCAACTGTACCTAATACTTTTCATTTTTCATTACGCATGATATAAATTATTTACGCTAGATCAAAGGTTTAAAGCGTATTTATATACTTAACATACAAATATGCACTAAATATTATTTGTTGTCATCGTTGATACAAGTTTATTAACCAGCCAGAATGTGGTCGATGATTTATTTTGATTTAAATCGATGTAAGTTGTAGAATTATACAATGTATAGAATATTTAAAGCAACGGTAGCCTAATGGTTAAGACGGAATTTAGCTTAGCAAGAGGGGTTAACAAGATTAGACATGCGACCCACATTACTAGTTTTTTTTTTTAAAGCTATCTATAAAATACTAGCTGTCCCGTGCAACTTCGTCTGCGTAAATTTTCCCCGTTATTGCAACATTTCTCATTGCTGCTCCGCTCCTATAGGTCGTAGCGCGATGTTATGTCCTATAGCCTTCCTCGATAAATGAGCTATCCAACAGTGAAATTTTTCAATTCGGATCAGTAGTTCCTGAGATTACCGCTTTCAAACAAACAAACTCTTCAGCTTTACATTATTAGTATAGATTATATGTGGTGAGAAGTCTTTCAATTTATTGTTACCGTACTTTTAGATTAATGATTGTTTCTTTTGCACTAAGCCATGTAGAGAAGGACGGCTATTTTTCAAATAATTCAAAGTGCTGGAAATGCTGACGTCATTATATAGGGTGCCGTAGTAAAGTCACGGCTAACAGTGTAACTGATATTCTGAAAGAATATTATTAGAAGTAGTCGTGTTCTTTACTTTGTTTAAATTTTAATATACCGTAAAATATGGCGACATTGTCCTCGCAGACTGACGTTGCTGAAATGTGTACTTTTTTAATGTTCATGAAATATAGGTACCATATAGTACCACCCCATCTCTTCCCGTGGGTGTCGTCAAGGCGACTAAGGGATTTCACTCCGGAGGACGGGCAGCAGCGTCCTCTGCGTACTTAAAGCCTTACTGCGATCGCCAACCCGCTCGCCAAGCGTGGCGATTATGGCAATTACCCCCAGGATCTACTGGGGAGACCCGTGCCCAGCAGTGGGCCATCATATGGGTTGATATGCTATAGTACCATAAAGCAGCGAGGCGGAGTGTAAGCCTGCATTTTTAAAATTAAAATATGTGAACAGTAGGTAGGTATGTATTTTTTAAGATTTTCTTTTTTTTTTTAACGTACTTAAGTGAATGTAACGTACACAATCATAGCTTCCATATACAATTGTTTATAAGTGAAGACCTGTAATTGGCTTTTTGTTTGTATTCTGTCATTTTCTTCCACAAATGCTGTAGCTGTTGGTTTTCCGAAGTGGAATAAATAAATAAAATAAATATTTTTTATAGTATTGGTTTTATTTTAGTGGGTACATATTCGTGGTCTTACCGCAATGATTTGCATTTTACTTATGATTTCACAGTCTTGACGGACCTTGTTACTCGGAGGCGAATATTGGTGTTACTGTTTGTGACAATGCGTTGAAAATGTCTCTAAATCAAATAAATGAAAATCGGTAAAATCAAATGGCAATGTCTTGGGATAACTCAAACAACGCTATCTGATCCCAAACTAAGCAGAGCTTGTACTATGGTAACCAGACTACTGATAAACATACTTATATATTTCTAAATGCATACATATTATAGAAAAATAACAGTCCGGGGCAGTGGTCCAACAGACACTAATAAACCATCGTGCTTATCACACAAAGTTTTATCCTGGGTGGGGATCGAACCCACGACCTCTTGCGTAGTAGTCGGATACACTCCCACCGCGCCACAGAGGTAGTCGTGTTTCTTAAATTAAAATTAAACAAATTATTACTTATCTAATAAAATATTGCGTCGATAAAATACGAACTGGAATTACTAACAGAATTTGTCTGTCTAAAGTTGGAATAGCCAACGGAATAGACCAATAGCGTTCATGAATAACGATATGATCGATACTCAAACTTCTGATCAATATCATCGATTGGACAATATCAAGTAGGATCCTCTGTGAGTAGGTTTTACTTAACTTAGCCAAAAGGAGGGTAATGTATTTTGAGCAGAGAATCGCAGCACAAAACGGCTAGACGGATTTCATCTTGTGAGGTGTCGTTGAATTCGTCTCAAATCAGAGTGACATAAGCTAGGTATAATTTTTCCCTTAATTGATTTTATATTTTAATGGATTTTGGTTATTGACGTGATAACGTCTTATAAATCGATGACCGGCTGCACGCACGAAAAAGTGTCACGTTCATTGCAGCGACATGCGATACAATTGGAACTAAAGCTATCAGCCTATCATCGAATGGCGATTGCAGCGACATGCGATACAATTGGAACTAAAGCTATCAGCCTATCATCGAATGGCGATTGCAGCGACATGCGATACAATTGGAACTAAAGCTATCAGCCTATCATCGAATGGCGATTGCAGCGACATGCGATACAATTGGAACTAAAGCTATCAGCCTATCATCGAATGGCGATTGCAGCGACATGCGATACAATTGGAACTAAAGCTATCAGCCTATCATCGAATGGCGATTGCAGCGACATGCGATACAATTGGAACTAAAGCTGTTACAGGCATGGTTGTTTATTACAATGTCATCAATGTTATCTCGTAAAATTATCGTCCGTAAACTGACTTTACAGACAAGCATTTTTTTTTAATAACTTTAACTTGCTCAATAAACTAGTATTGTTTTATTCAAGTGCACTTGCCAATTCAAACGCTCCACAGTCGCGTGAGACTGAGGGTGAAAGTTCATTGACCCCGACGGAGACCAGACAGAATGAAAAATGTAATACTACACATAATAACTCATAGTTAACTATTAATTGAGTATATATATCATGGAATTATAGAAATATATATTTATATTTGCTGTAGAAAATGTTATTTTATGTCTTAGTATTTAAGCATGTTTTTAGTTTAAAAAGGAGAACTCTCGCTGTACTTTAAGATAGACACAATTGATACAAGTCTCGCACATAAGGTGTTTCGAAAGTAATTTTCATGGATTTTACAAAATGGTAATTTAACAGATTCATAGTTGAAGTTTTGATTCTTAAGTTAAAGGTTTATCGCTTGTATAGAGTTGACTTAACCTTCAAAAGTCTTTGAGCAGCTGTCTGGCGGGTCTTTATCGCTTGGGTCTTATTACATTTCTTTCAATCATCACTTTCAGTACCTACTCCCATTTAATCATTAATTCATTCATATTAGGCGTACAAACTTACAGTAAGAGTACAGAAGTTTTAGACTATCTTTAAATTACAATATTAGGTACATAATAGCATATTATAATGAAAATATCAAAATACAAAAATTAAAATGTGAAAATAGGAAATTAAAATGTCAAATTACAGAATTAAAACACCAAAAAAAAAAAATCATCTAATCAATCTAGGGTTCGATTCCCGAGTCTGGATTCAAATTTTTCTATCTTTCAAAAATGCAATTATTGTATTTGCAAAAAAAAAATGTCAAAAATTACAAAAGTCTTGTGAAAAATATCTCGGATTGAGAATAGATAATCAACTGTCATGGAATATTCTTAGAGCACATATAAAAAATAAACTCTCATCACTTCTTGGTTCACAACGAAATATAATTCGTTGTATTCCAAATAGACTGCGCCATACAATTTACAACACAATAGTTAGACCACACTTACAGTACTTAATAGAAATTTGGGGTGGCGCTGTTAAGACAAAACTAACAGAACTTCAACTTACACAAAACAAAATATTGAAATACATTTTCAACTATTAATATTTAACGGCAACCAATAAAATCTGTAAAGCAACAAAAATCATGAATTTAAAACAACTATACACTTGCATTTTTATAAGAAAAACCTAAGACAAAAATATTAAAACTAATTTATCATTTACAAAACGGAAACACATTTCTATTCGTAGTACACGTCGAGCCAGTTTTTTAGTCTTACCAAAGATTAGAACGAATTATGGCATAAAAAAGGCGGGTTTTTTTATTTCTATAATTTATTTTTTATTTAATACTTTTTAGTATTTTTAGTATGTAAAGCTGTGATAAAAGTTAGTTGTTACATCACAACTAACTTTTATCACAGCTTTTGTCAAGTATTGAAAATTGAAAAAATAATGATTGCTAACAAACTTTTTTAGTATTACAGTCATAATCATGTTATATCTTTTTGAAATGCTTAAGATGAGCCCTTTAATTTGATACCCTTAATGCAGTATTCAATTATTTTGACATCTCACAGCCGCCATGTTTGTTTTTCAAACGTCACATATCTAAGAACACTCGGGCGATCAAGACGAATCTAACGACGTCTTAATTGTATAAATCCGTTCAGTGGATTGTGAGATATCAGGTAATAAAGAATATTACATACATACATACATACAAGATACGCGCGAAAAACATAACCCTTCTTTACAGTCGGGTAAAAATATAACTTTTGAGGGAGTACAACTTTATAACAGAATACCATCCTATATTCAAATTCAAACTCTCAGAATATTTAATAGCAGACAACTCTCTAACAAACAAATGAAGGGTATTGAATGGGTATTTTTATCGATGTAACGACGAAACTATTTAATTGCATTAGCTTACTTAAGTAATTAGTTACTGTTCTCAAGTAAGTGAGCTTTTACGAACGGCAAAGGATGTTATTCCGCTCCAAACACCTGACGTGTACAAGGTGGATTGCAGTTGCGGTAGTTCCTATATCAGACAGACCAAAAGGACAATCGCAGACAGGGTCAAGGAACATATCGCTGCTGTAAAATACCGTCAAGTTTACAAGTCTGCTATCGCTGAGCATTTGTTGGAGTCAGGACCAAATCACTGGATAGAATTGCTTAAGCCACACGTACTTTCCACCGATCGCCACTATTATTCCAGGATAGTACGCGAGGCGGTTGAGATCAAGAAGTATAAGAACTTCAACCGAGAAGATAGAAACTGGCTCTTACCATCTTGGAACCCTGTTATCAGCAAATGCAGTCGTAGCCGTAAAGACACCGCGCCTCAGTGTAAATGTAGTGTAAGTGTAGTGTGTAGAATTACCGACAGTACAAATTATCAAAATTATCAAGACCAGGCGAGGGTAATTAAAAAACCCCGCGCCTCACGGAGACATCGCTAAGCTGCCATCAGTCGACCCGTGACCACGATCGGTGCAATTCGATCGAAACGTCGGGTAAATAAACCTTAATAAACCTTTAAGGTACCTTCGTACCTTTAAATAATTCACGCGATTAAGTCCCGAAATATATCTAATATGTATAAAAATCGCGAAAGTTTAAAAACAATAAGTGACATTGTTATGTTTTTATTGGGAATAAATAAATATCGTTACATTAAAAAAAAAAATTGGTATAAAGTATAAGTGCGTTTAAGATTCATGTCGAAAAAATAATACAAAGATAGCACTTGCTTTGTCAAAAAATATGTCTGTATCTAGATTATTGCGCAGGAAAGTGTTTAAATAAAATATGGCTCTAGCAGTTGGACTATTGCGAGCTTGAGCAGAGCGCCTAGTTACCACTGGACAGGCGAACAGTGTATGCTGACGCCGTCCTATACCGCGTAAATAGTTATTTGGTACATAAAAATGGACACATTCCCGCACAGGCAGATTATCTATGTTATTGTTCAGCAACAAGTAATAATGAATTACATGCACGAACTCTCTCCTAAATTGTAACGTATCGAGACCGATGTTTGTCGGGGACAATCCCCGATACAAACATGGAAGGACATAAGTAAGAATAGTATCCATAATCACGTTTATAAATGTACCGGCCGAATTTACGTCGGATTTTCTCAACCATGAGTGTATATTTTTGTTCATTTGGATGCCAAACAAGTGCGTTGTACTCCAACTTACTTCGCACGTTATATACCCAGCCCATAAGATTGTTATGTCTTACGGGCTGGGTTTTATTAAATTGGTAGGTGGTTCTATTATTTAATCCTAATGATTTGTTTGCATCTTTACACACTTGCCTAATGTGTTCATGGAAATTTAATTTACTATCTATAATGATGTGTATAAAAATTTGGGTAGGCAATTCTTTTTCAGCTTTTCCTTTCCATGCTCTTTTCACAGAGTACTACATAAATTCAAATATGATTATTTCGTAAAACTATGACAAAGATTGCCTGAAAACTTCATTTTGAAAAAATAAGAACTTAATTGATAATTCCAAGTGTAAAGCACATTTAACCTGGATGGGAATCGAACCCACGACCTCTGGCTTAGCAGTCAAGGTCACTAACCCCAAGACCAATAAGCCAGTCAAAGTATAATAACAGTAGTAAGGGCATAGACAGCCCTTAGGTCAAAGTCCATTACATTGAATCAACGCTGTGGCACAAGACACCGAGAAAACAGAAGTGAAACTTTATACGACGCAAGCTCGTGCCAACAACACCTAAAGATCTATTATGTTCACGGACACAGCACTTAGCTACACCTGACTTGTTGGTCTAGTCTAGTGAGTTGGAGTCTCCCCCAGGATTTGTTAATATATATTATATCTTTCCGTGATGAGCACGATGGTTTATTCCGTGCAAGGGTGCAATTTATAGGCGGTATTCTGACCTGTTTCACCTGAACTATAATCACACAAAACAGACGAAAGTGGAAGAGGATGGAGGAGGCCTTCGCCCTATAACGGACCCCCCCAATGAATTACACAAATAAAAAAATAAAAAATCAACTGTCATCCGCGGCTTCGCTCTTGTTAAGGTTTGATTTTCGTTGTAATCAAAACGCCGGCAACCACAAAGCCAAATACGTCAATAGCCAAATTCAATCTAACTTTTAAACTGACGGAGTTTTAAACAAACTTTCAACTCCTATTCTACCCCCATAGGAATGGATTTCCAAAAAACCCTTCTTATTGGATGCCTTCATTATATAGGAGATAAATCTTCGAAATTTCACTTCTCCGCGATCAACAGTTTAGGCTGTGCGTTGATCTGCCAGTCATTCAGAACAAAGAATTTTAAATATCGCTTACTTTTAGCATACCGTCATAATTTAAAATCTTGATATTTTGCGAAAAATACAATGCTTGACAAGTATATTTTTTAGTACAATAATGACTAACATGTTATGTAACTTGTGGTCGCTAGATGGCGATTAGTGTCGTATTTAATATATGACATAATTTTATGCTATGATTTTAAATACTATTAACCAATATAAAAATTCCAATCTAACCTGTTTGTGTTATTTTTTTGTGAAATGTCTCAAATTCAACGTTCAATTTGGCCTTCTGTAAAATAAGTATTATAGTAATTTTTATTGGCAGTTCTTGCCAAATACTTTACTAATACTATAATTGCATTTTTGAAGTTGTACCGGGCCTGGAATCGATCCACCTACATGGACTATTATATGTTACAAGGTCTCATTTTTTTTCTATCCTTTCATGCACGCGAGTTGGGCCCTCGCGTTGCGCCATCTTTTGTTATTGCTTCATTACAGAGAGAATTTTAACACACAGACGTCCGTGTGTGGGTTGTTTGAGTACATTTGTATGAAGCTTTCCTTCTGTACTTTCAGTGTTTTGTATCTGTTGATGAACAATCCGTAGTATGTATCAAGCTTAATAATAAATTGAAGGTATTCCGACACATGTAGTTAGGTATATTTAACTTGAGTGTTGGTTGACCACAGAATTTAGTTGATGTTAATGTATTGTGCTTAGAATTTCGATAAGGTTAGAGTTGATTTTGTGTTGTTTTATTTTAACACTTGAAATAAGTAGGTAGTTTAGGGTTCTTGTATGTTTATAAGGTAGTTTGGTCTAGTCCACAATTCATTATTAACGATTAAAAGTCTTTTTCGTAGACAAGAAAGTTCATCATCATCATCAGCCTATCGCAGTCCACTGCTGAACATAGGCCTCTCCAATTGCTTTGTTCTATCTTCGGCTTCTCGCATCCAGCTCTTTCCAGCCGTTTTGCGTAAATCATCATGCCAAAAAAGTGGTCTACCAGTTTGACAAAACTTCCTGTGAAACTAAAATACCTTTAAGGTTGAGGTTGGTAGCTATCAGAACACAATTGCAAGGGATATTCAACCTTGTTGTTTTATGACGTGCAGATGAACTTCAACCGTAGGGTGATACACCATATTTTTTGACGACTGTACTGAAGTAGTAAAGAGATCAAAATGCATGTCTGTTTGTTTGTTTGGAGTTGATAAAAAACTCTGTTACTTTAATGTTAGTTACAGTAATATTCTAATTTAAATACTGCTATAAGTTTCATAAAAATCGGATTAGCATGACTCATGGTTCTCAGTTTTATGGGGTGAGATTTTTAGAAATAGGTCACCCATCTATTGACTGACAGTGGTAACTTTGGTTATCTTTGATGATATCTCAATCTATTCAGTTTCTACTGAGTCACAGATCTCTTTACTAACAAAACAAAAGTACAAAATAAAACTCTCAGTGGTTTAAAGTACTTAAAACTTTGAAAATGTCGCAATTTTAGTTTGATAAGATCTTCGCGCAATCCTAGAAACGCAGCTTCCAGTAATACGGAATAAAATATAGCGAGATGCAGTAAAGAAAATTGAAATGGAAGAAAAAATGAAATTAAAAAGATACCATCTTTAGAATCTCAGATATAAAATGTACTTATTCCTAGAAATATATTTTTTTCGCTATCTTATTCGGTTCATCGAGTCTCTATCATCGGATGAACTGCTTTTTTACCCGATTGTAGATGAAAGAGGATAATGTTTTGTTGTTCGTATTTACACAAAATTCTGTGTCGTATGTATGTATTATTTAAAGCAACGAAAGATTTTGTGGAGGGCGAGGTGTTAAGTCCCTCTAACACAAAGGGAGGATCCTCCGACCAGGCGAGGTGATCGTGCCTGGCGGGCCGCGGCCTAACGATGAATGTTGGGAACTTGTATTTATAGTTAGCAGCTGGAGCGTTCGCTGCAGGCATGTGGTATCCCAGTAGAGGCCGGATGCTGGCTGGCTGTGACTTGATTACCGCTCATATCTAATAATAATAATAATAATAATAATAAAGTTTATTAAGACCAAAACAAGTTTACAATTTTGTTTTACAATTCTGTGGACCCCACACTAGGATTCCCTGTGTTGTGGGGGCCATGGCTCTTTCTAATTATGACACATGTTGTTAAGGAAAAAAATAAATAAAAAAGAATTAAAAAATAAAAAATAAAAAAGAGGTTACATAATAAAATAAAAAAGTAACAGGATACCTACAAGTACAATACTAGTGTGTGTGTGTGTGTGTGTGTGTGTGTGTGTGTGTGTGTGTGTGTGTGTGTGTGTGCGTGCGTGTGTATGTGTGTGTTAAGGTGTATATTAGTAGACCTTTATTAAGTTTTCCGTGTTAGTGTAGTCTTTGGTTAATAACCAATCAAAAACTTTTTGTTTACATCTACTTGTAGTTAAACTTAGTGTATTTAGATTATTATTAACTTTACAGTACAAGTGTGGACCCATGTAAGTAAAGGCTCTCATGCCAAAGGACAGTTTGCAAGAAGGTTTTTCCCACTTAGGATATCTGCGCAAACGTTTGTCCTTAACCAAGTTAGTAAGGGCTGTTCTGTGAAATTTGAGTGTGATTGACAGTATATAGAGTTTTCTCACAGAGAGAATACCAGCTATATGGTAAAGCTCATTTGTGGGAAAACGTATCCGTTTTTTGTGCATTACTTTAAGGATTGCTCTTTGTGCTCGTTCTGCTTTTATTAAGTGAGTTTTATTTGCTGATCCCCAAGATACGATGCAGTAACTTATAATAGATTGGCACAGAGTAAGATATATCATATTCAGTGTGTCTTTGTCTGCCGCTGATCGCAGTTTCCCAAAGATGTGCAGCAGCTTCCTCACCCTTGCACTTAGGCTTTCTATTTGTTTAGTCCACGTTAGATGGTTGTCGATAAAAACACCAAGGTATTTGATGTTTTTAACCTCTTCCAAAATTGGACAGTCACAGTTATGTTCAGACGAGTTAGCGCAAGAGTGAAAAACAACCTTGCACATCCGGGGCACCGCTGATCGGTTATTAACACTGAAATTGATAACCTTTGTCTTGGATGCGTTTAAAGTTAAAAGATTATGGTAAAGCCAGTGGGCCACCGTTCTCATCCCCGAATTTGCTGCCGTGTATGCTTCCTTCCACGATGCTCCATGAAATATAATGGCTGTATCATCGGCATACGCAAAAATTTGTGCTTTATTTAAAGGTAGTGTGCATAGGCCATTTATGTATAAAAGGAACAGCGTGGGAGAAATCACACTGCCTTGGGGCACCCCGTATTCTATTTTTGCAAAAGAGCTTTGGTGATCATTTAGACAAACTCTCTGTACGCGTTCACTGAGATATGAGGTGAACCAGTCAAGTACAGTGCCTCTGATACCTAATAGCTCCATTTTCCGCAGTAGAATAGGCCTCGAGACAGTATCGAACGCTTTAGCCATGTCCAGATAAACGCCTACGCATTTTTCCCCGTTGTCAAGTTTATTGTGAACAAAATCTACTAGCGTTGTAACGGCATCTTCTGTCGACCGACCAAAGCGAAAGCCAAACTGGTTATTTGATAAAATGTTATTCATCTCAAGAAATTTTAACAGCCTTTTGTTGACAAGTTTTTCAATCACTTTAGATAAGGAGGTGAGAAGCGAAATTGGGCGGTAATTTGATGGTATGCTGGTATCCCCGTCTTTGTGTATTGGGCATACATTCGCTCGCTTCATTTGTTGCGGGACCTGGCCGTTAGAAAAACTGAGATTACAAATGTGTGTGATAGGTATTGTAAGACAGTGTTTGGCAAGTTTAAGAATACGATTGGATATTCCATCCCAACCCGCAGCAGCATTGTTTTTTAAGTTTGTTATCACAGTGTTTACTTCCATTTCGTCAGTAGGAGTCAAAAAGAAAGAGTTTTTGGGGGAATTTGCAAAAACGTTTAGAGATGAAGTCAGACCTATTAATTCAGTCTCAGTTTTATTTATATGTTTCAGAGAAGTTTCAGCCAGTTTTTCTCCTACAGTCGCAAAGTAGTTATTAACTATGTTTAAAGATGTACTTGGGGACTGATGAGAGTATAGCAGATCAGTGTTATCAGAAGCTTTATTTTTTAGATTGCAAATATTTTTAATAGCTTGCCAGGTTTTTTTGCTATCCCCCTTAGAATTATCCAGTAGGCTTTTCTCATATGAATTTTTAAGGTTTTGTAAAATATTATTACAGTAGTTTCTGTAGTTTTTATATTGTTTTTGTATAATTGGGTCACATCTGTTTTCTCTTTTTTTAGCTTTTATGTGTAAAACGTCTCTTTTTCGTATGCATTTAAGAAGGTTATCAGTCATCCAGGGTTTTCTTATGCTGTCTGAATTTTTGAAAACTACTTTTCGGGAGTGTTTTTGTATACTGCTGTTAAGTAAAGTTGTTAGCTCTTCCGTAGCTTTGTTAACGTCATTAAATTTTAGAAATTGTGTCCAGTCTCTGTTTTCTATGTCTTTTACTAAGTTTTCGTAGTCTATTTTCACTTGGTATTTAATTTTTACATTATGGAAGTTGGAGGGCAGGGATAGATTAAAGCCAACGAGAACAGTATCGTGATCAGTAAGCCCCGATTCACAGACTACAGTCCTCGTAAGTTGTTTCGTTTTTATCATAGCGTGGTCGAGACATGAGCGGTCGTGAGTTGGAAAAAGATGACCAGGATAGAAACCATGGTGTCCTATTAAATCTAAGTAATCACATGAGTGATTGTCCTGTGAACCCGCGGCAATATTAATGTTTAGATCACCAATTATAACACAGTTAGGAGAGGTATATGTTTTTAATATATTGTCTAACGAGTCACAGAAATTTGCGACGTTATGGAAAGACGGGGACCTGTAAATGGCACAAATTGTGAGATCCGTTCCAATATTGATTAGCAGGCAGTTAGCGTCTTTAAACGGTGGCTCAATAGTCTTCACTTTTAATTTTGATTTGTGAAGTACGGCAAGGCCATCATTTTTGTTAAGATAACATTTTGAATAGTGACATTCGTAACCATTTAATTGTACTTTTGGGGAGCTATCGTTAAGCCAGCATTCTGTGAAAACAATTACGTCAGGTAGGAAACCTAGCCTAGTAAGAAATACTGTGAAATTTACGAAGTTTTTTTGTAAGCTTCTAATATTTTGGCTAACTATGGTTAACTGGGATTCTACATTTCCAAGGCTATGAATACATTCTTCGGCTTTTTCAACTTTTGTGTTATAGTGAATAATCGTGTTGTCCATATCGTTGGTTAAATCCTTTATGTTGGCCATTTTTATAAATAGTTAAATATATATAGGTGGCTATAAATGTAAGTGCTTGCGTATTGCAGAGTATTGGCTGATTTTGGCTTGTTTGTGTGATGCAATAATGTGTCGAATGTAATACATTGAGTGTATATTGTTATGTATTTAAAGTGTGTGTTTGGAGTTGAGAGGGTTTGGGTAGTATTTGTAAAAGTTAAACACCTGTTATCGAGTGTCTGTACATTGTTTATATATAGTGTATAAGTGAGGCTTGTACGGGCAAAAATAGCAGTAGAAAAAGTAATTAGGTAAAATAAGTAAGTAAAAACTTTTACAAAAAATATTATTGGCATGTTATTGTGTTGTAGTTGTGTATAGTAAAATATTATATAAATAAAGTGTGTGTTTGGAGTTGAGAGGCTTTGTGTATTTGTGAATAATAAGAATCTGTTATAGGGTTTCTGTGCGTTGTTTATGTAAAGTATGTAAGTGAGGTTTGTGTAGGCAAAAATGTAAGTAAAATATATAAGAAATATTGTAGGTATGAACGTAATCTTAAAACAATATTTATATAAATAATAATTAAATGAAATTCTATTAGTCACAGGACTCACGAGTGATTGATTTCGTTGCTTCTCGAAGGCCATTAAAAGTTTCTTCATTTTTAACGATGATGTACTTTGATCCCTCCTTTTTGCGAAGAAAAATTCGTCCATTAGATGTCCAGCAGAATTGGTATCCCTCAGTGTGGGTGAAGTCTCGGGCGAGAAAGTGGAGCCTCTTGGATTTGTTTGTTAGGTGTTCGGAGGGATAGATGGGTGTAGCAGGTCCTTCATAACCAAGGTGCATTGAACTAAGACGAGAGCCTTTGTTGTGGTTATTGTAGTACTTGGTTTTATATAAAAACTTTTCCTTGATAAAAGTGTTTGTGAAATCTATAACAATTGACGATGTTGTGGAGTTTTCCTTCGAGGGTAGGCGATGTATATCACGTATATCGCTCACAGTGGACTCAAGACTTATAGTTTTCATGAGAGCAGTTACTGCGGTTAACATGTCCTGTTTGTTTTCCTTCTGTTTCTTTGGGACACCTCTGAGTTCAACGCAGGATTTTCTCATGAATCTCTCTAAAGTTTCATTCTTTTCTTCAAGTTGTCTTAGTAGAACTTTGGTATCATTGCGCTCCTTTTCCAAGTAATCAATTTTTTTCTCAAATACTTTAATTTGGTCACTTAGGAAATCCAACGATTTCTCTATGTCACTGTTAGACGCCTTAATGTCAGTATTTTGCTGTTTGATTTCTCGTAGACTTTTTTCAATATTCTGCATTCTAGTGCTCAGCGGGCTTATCATCTTGTTAAGAGAATCCATTATTTCGTTTTTAAATTGATCAAAACAATCTGATCCTGCATCTTCTTCAAGCCGTACCCGTTTGGAGGTAAGCCTTTTAGTGACATTAAGATTAGGGTCGGAAGCCGAGAGTGATTGTGGTGAAATCGGTTTATCCATAATCGCAGAAAAACAATAGTAAAATGTAAGTAAACAAAAAACTCACAGTTCTTCTAGCGATGCGAGAGAAAAAAACAAGTTTTGTCCAAGTTTCGAGCGCGGTGACGTCAGCACGGCCGGCATCTATGGGAGTGATGGCGAGTGTGGCTGTGATGATGCTGCTGCTGCTGATGATGAAGGCTGCTTCCAATCACGTCGGGGTCACCACTGTTAAGGGCAAGGTGTTAAGTCCCTCCAACACAAAGGGAGGATCCTCCGACCAGGCGAGGTGATCGTGCCTGGCGGGCCACGGCCCAACGATTAATGTTGGGAACTTGTATTTATAGTTAGCAGCTGTGAATACTTCTATATCGCGATTCAGGATTTGACGCGAGCTGTCAAGTGTCAATTTATTTTATATTATTATATGTGGGTACCGCCACAATTTGTATTTTTGAATGTCACGAATAAACTTAAAAAGTACTTGACCGATTTCAAAAATTCTTTCACCATTATAAAGCTACATTATCGGGGAGTAACAAAGGCTATTATTTTACCGTCAAAAAAATAGAGATCCCTACGAAAATTGCAATAATGTAACTCAAGGTATAAAAATTACGATATGACACCCGTGCGAAGCGTTATTATAAAACCGGGTAAATGCATGTCGGGCCACGCACAATGTAGAGTCCCGTAGTCCCCCCCCCCCATCCAAATAATGTGTCTTAAGAAGTGGGGTTTCTGTTGTTTTTGTTTCATACTCACAACGTTATATCTACTTAATAATATTTTTCAATGAAATTCGAATTTTGGTTACTTCTCATTTGATTAGCTGTTACTTGTAAAGCCTGCTTAGCTGTGATAGTTTTCCTTTTATTTTTTTTCTATATATACTACTACCGTGATTTTTTCACATATCCAACATCAACCATTTAGCTGGCAGGGGGGAGAGGACAATTGACTGTACAAAAAATTTGCACTTTAAAGCTAAATATTTTATAAACGGATCCCTTAGTCTAAAAATGATCTTACCAACCCCTAGACGTTATTACCCACACAATGGGGTAGGTAAGAAAAAAAATCACACCCCCACTTTACATATAGGTACCCAAATTTTTATTTTTTCTATTGTTTATTCTTTCACTTTGTCGGCGTAAGCAATATGTGTAGCCATGCAAAATAGCACTAACAGTCTCTGAGCAAAGGTGCGGACGGACGGACAGGGCCAAACTATAAGGGTTCCGTTGCGCCATTTTGGCTACGGAACCCTAAAAACGTCGTGCATTAAAAGAAACGCTACATAGAATAGGTATTATAAAAATAAATTATAACTAGGTTCTTATGGCATTTGAGTTAGGTATTATTATTTATGGGCCTGCCTACTTAGTATTTTGAACTCTACTAAGTATTACATAATAGTAAAGTAGATGTTATTTTGAAAATATTCAATTTAGCAATGCATCTGCAGGGCTCGAATCAAATCAAAATTAACTGGTGTCGTTATCAACTAAATAATTCACCGGGCGGCCATTGGGAACGTGCGGGTGTACGCGAATCGATAAACAAACACCCGCCAGTTTATTTTTGTATACATATTTAAATTGTCGTGAACCAA
Source organism: Herminia tarsipennalis (assembly GCA_945859575.2). NCBI lineage: Eukaryota > Metazoa > Arthropoda > Insecta > Lepidoptera > Erebidae > Herminia > Herminia tarsipennalis. Next base: position 26,626,674 of record OX243832.2, read on the forward strand.
CAACCCACCCTCGCTTCTCATGAAGTTTTCTCGACTTTCTATAAATATAATAAACATGAATTATACATAAAAACCTTATGTAAATTATAGTGAAAATCATTTTAAATTTTCTTGTTTGTGTTTATTAAACAAGTCTGACATTTTATCTTTCGTCGAAACATGTAAAAAGACTAGTTTGTCCTATCTGATTCACCGAGTAGTGAAAATGACGTTGTTTTATACGACTGAGCTGGCAAATAAGCTTACAGTCAGCCTGATGGTAACCCCAGCCTATGAACGTTTGCAATACCATAGGTGTCCTCCACTCTTGCGTTGTCGATACCTATTAAATAGTAATATTTTTTGAAGAATCCCGCGCGGGTAATCTTTTAGGAAAACCTCGTCAGGTAACTCATTCCACAGCCTGATTGTACGTAGTATGAAGTTCCTTTGGAACCACACAGTACGCCGTGATATAGATTCTAAGGTGTGAGGATGAATTCGCTGCCAACGGCAAGGTACGTTGATGGAATGTGGATGACCACATTTTTAGAATGTTATTTGATATGGTGCCCAAGGGAGCACCATATCAAATAATGTTCTCCAGAACCGAGACCGTTGTACAGGCGGGCACAGCGCGTCTTTGGACCGAGGCAAATGGCCCAAGCTGGTACTCAAACAATGTTAATAATTTTCAATATGTTAAAATACATGAAATACTAGATATGCGTGGAAATTGGTTAAGAAATCGACTAGGTTACCATTAACGTAGTAATAATAATTAATAAGATGAAGACTGATTCATCATTGTAGAGCCTAAACTACTGACAATAGAAACATGAAATTAAAATAAAAAAAGGGTAAAATATTATCGTTACTCGGACTCGAACTCAGTATTCTAGTGTCTGGACCGCCCGATTTTCCACCTGGCGAAACTTACCTTCGTATTCTAATGATACTGTAGCAGTTTTTCATTGCTCTCGCTCCGTCTTACGAATTTTCGATCAGGTCACGTGTCCTAACGCGAGTTTAACATTTTTTTGGCCATCCCAAAAAGTGCACAACGCCGCTAAAGAAGTTTTTACTTCAAAAAAACTTCTAGTAATTATAACCATGGTTGTAAACAATTAAGCAATATGGCGACAAACAATTAAAATAATTATGTTATGTCAGAGAGCTGTCATTTATGACCGATGTCACTTTGTAACCGAAGGTCGCACAATGTCAGATGAATATTTGATGATGATACGTATTTAATACTTACCCCTTGGAAATCAATACCCATCAGTTTCGGTATACAGCCTCGGATTTCAAGGACATACCATAGATTAGAAATAAGTTTAAATTTTGATCAGACAACTTATTTTAAGAACAACATTGACGTACATTTTAAACGTTTGACATTTAGTTCTGCTCATTTTTATTTCCCTACTAATAATAATAATGATCTCCAACTGATTCAATCTCATTAGAGACTATTCAACTACGCAGGCAATATAGTGTACAAGTGTATGCGCAAACACAAGTGAACTCTCTGTTCTCTCACTCTCATATGACCGGAGAGAGATAAGGCGCAGGACCGATGGCTTAACATGCTCTCTTGCCACGAAAGAGGTGTGACAATGTTGATAACTGTCACCATCTATGAACCGACAGTTGTAACGTTAAATGTTGATAATTTTTCGCGATTTGTACACATTATTAAAATATATATTACGGGTCCTAATCGCGTGAATAATTTAAGGTAAAATACCTTGTTTATTGCCCGACGTTTCGACCGTATTGCAACGGCCGTGGTCACGGGAAGACTTCCCGTGACCACGGCCGTTGCAATACGGTTAACGAATAATATAATACGGTTACGGAATATTTTAATAAAGTTGTAACGTTGCTTAACCTAGCAGATCTGCTCGGTCGTCACTGAGTCAGGGACCTAAATGGAAACAAGAAACCAACTGAATGGTGAAACAGTCCAAATAGCAAATTTCTGCCCACGCCAAGTATTTATCGTACTTTTTACCTGCATAATAACAAACATTTATTTTCAGAATTTCTTCTATAATGTGTTAGTAACAATGTCGACTTAATATAATGTTAGTATGCATCTATAACTATGGGATTTAACGCTGTGGCTGTCAGGTGTCAGGTACGAGGGCCCTGCCTATATGATTGCATGCAGTCGTATCCAGCGCCCCAGGATTGCAGCCCACCTATCAGCAAGCATCTTCAGGATGATATTAGAGCTGTCACGTACACGGTGTAATAACAAAGCGCATCTCATGAGCTTAATTGCTGAAAAGCTGCCATCGTTAGCTTAAGCGAACATAACCAACGAGCTGCAACAGTGTGGTGCTAAGATACTACAACAAGGCGTTAAGTTTGTAAAGTATCCTTAAAAATAACATATGTTTTAGATATATTTCGGAACTTAATCGCGTGAATTATTTAAAGGTACGATCCTTTTATTTGCCCGACGTTTCGATCGAATTGCACCGATCGTGGTCGACGTTTCCATCGGTGCAATTCGATCGAAACGTCGGGTAAATAAAAGGTTCGTACCTTTAAATAATTCACGCGATTAAGTCCCTAAATATATCTAATATGTATAAAAATCGCGAAAGTTTATAAACAATAATAACATATGTTGTATAAATGCACACTTAGTTGCAATCAAATATTTGATTTTAACATTATAAATGTGAATGTAACTCTGTTTGTCTGTTACATTTTCAAGCTTTAACTGCTAAACCAATTTACATGAAATTTGGTATGGAAATAGAATAATTGCATTTTTGAAAGATAGAAAAATTTGAAGTCCAGGCCCAGGAATTGAACCTGAGACTTCCGTAGCCAAACCGGGGCCGGAATCGAACCACCTATCTGGACTATGTTACTAGACCTCATTTTTTTCCATCTTTCAAAAATAGTTTGATTCCCGGAGAATTACATAGGATAGTTTTTATCGCGATAACCGATATTCACGCGGGAGCCACGCGCAAAAGCTAGTTTCATATATTTTCACATGTTAAATGCGGCACTGTAAAAATATTAAAACTTCAGTATGTCGCCTTTTTCATAAATTTAAATGAATTAATATCTGTCTGAGGCATTTTATTAAGTTCTCTGGGATTCATCAATACCTTCGACTGATTCAAGATTAACTTGTTTCCATCTTTTTAAAGTAGGCGGTTTTTTATTTTTTTTATTTAATTCTTTTTAGTAGTTGTATTGTAAGATGTAGGTATCTAATAACTGTAACTATTGAAAATTTAAGTGAAAATGGTTGTTAATAAATTCAAAATCGTTATATATTCGAAATGGTAATTCTAAATACGGCGGTAGCCTAATGGCTAAGGCATCGGTCTCGCAATCGTGGAGTTGCGGATTCGAATCCTACCCATTGTCCTACCGACGTAGACCCAACTGCTAACACAAACCATTGAGCTTAATTGGAAGGGTTAACAGGATTGCTAGTAATGTGGGACTACTATCCCACATAGCTATCATCAGCCTTATCATAAAAATAAAATTAAAACTAAATGAAAAATGGTCAAGTTTTTTTAAAATACTTATTTGATATCCCACTTAACATAGTTTGTTGACTTTATTTTTTTCTCTATCCCAATATGGCACCTGGCTGTCGCCATTTTGAATTTTGATTGATGCCATGTTTTTAGCGACACTTGCAAGATTAATATGAATCATAAATGCTGCTTTGGTCTGTATTAATAGTGCCTCAAAGGAATACACGCCCATACATAAACTGATAAGCTCATTACCCTCCTTTGCGTCGCGCAATCGGGTAATAAAAAGATACTGATTTGACATTACTCTACATTGACATTTAAATGCCAACTTAGCAAAGGAAACACACAGTTAAAAGTAATTAAATAATAAAAATATTGTTTGGTACGACTCTCATTAGAGGGCGTGTCCTTTTAAAAACCAGCTTCAAAAAAGGATTCTGTGCGAGAAATATTCGAGCGGCTGAAAAGTAATAACATTTTTAATCTGTGAATATAATTTTTACTTAGACTAAGAAAGAGAAATTACGAATAAAACAGAGTCTTATATATTGCTGCTTGCTAGGTGATGTTATATTTCTTACATTTTTTTACTATTTTAGTTTATGTTTTACTTTTAGATAAAAGCATGTTTTTATTTTTATAGATTTTTTCGATTGTTCCCACTAGTTCCGTGGCGGAAATACTGTCAACTAAAGAACAATTAATTAGATAATTCACCGTCTACGTGATTAATGTAGATTTAGATGAGCACCAATAGCATCATAGGCGGAGAAAGGGGCATGTGCCCCAGACGGTTGTTTTGTGTACTGAATTTCGTGCAACTCACGGCACCCCCTCCCAGATTGAAATCCTGGACCCGCCTATGTGTAGCATTATGCATAATAGCTATTCATTTCAAGTGATTATAGGGCTTAATTAATCGCAATATCTAGTGAATTTGTACAATATCTGGCAAGGCTTAGGTTATTATTAAAATTGATATATTTCATTCAAAACGAGTGTAGTTACTTAGGATTATAGCATTAAATTAAATTACAACTAATAGCGTGAAAACAAGAAAGTATTTATCATTTTTACTAAGTTTAACTAGAAATTATAAATAATAGCCAGTTAAAGTGATTAATGTATCAGAATTACTACGTGACATAGTCATTATTCATAATAACTAGATATTAAAAATAATCTCTCATCAATTACGTTTATTATAATAGATATACCTATTAAATACCTAGGAGAATTGATATTCTTTTCATTTAGGTATGTCGAGTTGTATATGTGACATTAGGTAAAGAAAAAAGATGAATACTTATCATCCCAACATTTATTATTATTATTATTGTCATATATGATAAGTATTCATCTTTTTTCTTTTTCTGTAAAACATCAGAACGATTTCATTAAAACCTGTACTAATCATTAGTTCTATTGACGAATCATGATACATAACAAATTCTTACAGTTATACATACAAAAAACCCCATGAACGCAGCCCTACCTAATTAAACACATAAATCAAAATTAAAAAATCTTAAAAATTGTAATTGACTTTTCTATAGACCTACAGAAAAGCTCACAGAATGGGCCGAAGCACCACAACTGCTCAATTACTCCTCAGGTAGCCACCTAATAAGCTTTCCTCTTAAACAGCCATTTATAACGAGACGGTTTTTTAAGTCGCAGACAGAATTTTTATTCAGATTTACCAAAAAACGACACGTCTATCCATAAAATTGAAAAAGCCGGCGCCGATGTGGCTATGCATTATTAGTTATCTGATTTACTTGTATGCTTTGGCTATCATTTTATTCCAGCTACCATTGTTTGTTCTTTTTTAAGCTTCTAAGCAAATAGAGGCATGTTTTAAGTTTAACCTGTTTGTCGATAACATTTTGGTTGTGGTTTTTTTTAAAAGAAAGCTTGTGTATTAAAATTGTTCTTAACTTTGTTTGATAAAAATCTGTTTAGTCATTTTAAAGATAATCGTTAGTCCGTTTTTTTTTAATATTTAGTGATATTTTTTGTTAAAGCGGCTAAAACAAAAGCTTGGAATTAGAATAAATTGGAAATTTAAAAAAAAAAAACTAAGTTTGTCGCCAACTGTGAGTGGCTTTCATTAATATTATGATGTTGTAACTACATTTATTTTTTCTTTAATTTTCTTTTAGACTTTTTACCGAAAGTTATAATTAACGTTATTTGTTTTTCCAACAAAGAATAATTTGTTAACTAAGTTGGCAAGTCCAGTTGAGAATTTTAATTTTCGTCTATTTTCGAACTTTACTTCTTCTTCAGCTAATAAATCTAACTGATTCATCTAATCTGTTAGTGACATGTGTTTATTACTTAACTACATTAAATTATTGTTAAAGATTTGTTCCATCAACTCCACACTCGCATTCATACCATACCATCTCTTATTCATATACATAGCTATACCCATGGATATGCTTATGAGATGGTATGGTATGAATGTCTACTTTCCTCGCGCATTTCGAAAACTTTTAACGTAACACACAAAGCTGTGGAAATAATGGCAGTTCAGTTGGCCTAATTTCACATGACTTTCTATAGCCTATAGGTCCAACGATTTCAGTAGGTCAAACAAATTTCCCGCTAGTTCGTGAAATGAATCATTTTGAAATTGTCAGTGTCATAATTCTAAACTGATGAGTATTATAAAATGCAGCAGTAACGAAGAGATGTAAGTGGGAGCGCTTTGTACTTGTTAGTAATTTGAAATACGTCTTACGGCCAGTCTCAATACTCTAACTATCGATGGATTTGACTACTGGAGTTATATATTTACATATGCTCCACGCTTAAATATGTCAAAAATCTACCTCTAGTAGCCAAATTCATCGATAGTTAGATTATACCGGCCGTTAGAGGGACACTATTTAATAACCATTGAATTAACGAAGGTTAACAAAGTATCTAACCTTGGTCTAAGACTGTCTTTACAATCATTTGACTATTTTGTCTTCGTGTCAGATTTCTGACTCATCGGATTATGAAAGTGAAGAAATACAGAGTGCATTTGTGTCTTCGCACACACTTGTGCACTATAAAGTCTTCTGCTGCTAGTCCCGTAACCAAAACCAAAACTGATCAAAAGATTGATGCATTATTTATTGATTGCCTTTATGAATGTGATGATTTAAGAACTTCTAAATACAATTTTTTTTAAGGTTTTGCGATTTTTAAGAGAAGAGTTTGTTTGTTTGAACGCGGTAATCTCAGGAAGTACGAGTCCGAATTGAAAAAATATTTTTCTGTTGGGTAGCCCATTTATCTAGGAAGCCTATAGGCTATATAACAGCACGCTACGACAAATAGGAGCGGAGCAGCAACGAAAAATATTGCAAAAACGGGAAATTGACGCATACGAAGTTGCACGGGTCCACGCGAAGCCATTATAGCTATACTTTATAGTAGCAAGCTTATTAGATATATTTTGGGACTTAATCGCGTGAATTATTAGGTACGAACCTTTAAATAATTCACGCGATTTAAGTCCCGAAATATATCTATTAAGCTTGCTACTATATAGTATACTAGCTTTAATGGCTTCGCATGGATGCCGGTTATCGCAATAAAAACTATCCTTAGTCCTTTTTCGGAACTCAAACTATCTCCATGCCATATTTCATCGAAACCAGTTCAGTAGTATAAGCGTGAAAGCGTCAGACAAAGTTACTTTCACAGTGACAATGATAAGTTTGGATTTACTTTATTCAGGCTCAGGTGTCATGCTTAGAGATGTGCCTTCTGGGCATACTGTTATTTGCCCAAAACACACATTTATGTAGGCATTTATCAAACTGGCTACAATGCCTGGCAAATTGCCAATCGATAGTTATGCTACTCGTTGTTTTAGCAAAGTTAGGTAAAATAAAACAAAAAATATCTTTGTTACTGTTATTATTGGATAATTTAAAATGCATTTCGGCACTTTAAGGTACCATTTACATATGTCTTTATCTAAACATATATTTAGATTCAATAAGTTTCGTAGGATTTAATGAATTTAAGATATACCCGTCTTCACAATATAAAACTTAATAAGTAAGAATAATTTACAAAATATAAAATAATTGTACTTAGTTACTTAAAAAAAGTTAAATAAATTACTTAAAATACTTTCTAAATGATTTTAAAACTTTAAAGACTATTCTTGTCATGGTATTGTTTTGACTAATCAGTAAGTATTGATAGTTAAAAATTATATAACACAGCCAAAAATGTGGTCTATCTATATACAGTTGAAGTTCGTTTGCAAAGCATAACACCACACGGCTGATTTTCCTTTGCAATAACATATTGATAGGGACAATTTTCAACCATAAAGACATTTTGGTTACACGGAAAATATTGTCAAAACTGGCAGACCACTTTTTTGGTTGACTGGACATACATAAACTGGAATTCCATTTCTTTTGTATATTTTATCTACGAAACAGTAAAATATTAACATATGCATTCAGAATTGGCCTAGTTATAGTAAAAATATGAGGAAAAAAGGAGATACAATCACAGCTGACAGTAAAGCGGTGATATCAACGTTATGTTAAAGTCTACATTGATAAGACTTGACACCAATCTTAGAAACAGTTCGTGACAGATCACAATAAATATAATTATTTTAATTAAGTCTGCCTATCCACCAACGCGTAGAGAAGCAGAGCTGTGCCAAAAAAACTCTGGGGATCGCATCCACAGAAGCGAAGCAGAGTTTTTATGCGATTCTATTGGTTATACTGGCGCAGATTCGCTTCTTTTCGCTTTAATGAATGAGCCACCTAATGCTCATCACTTATTGCAGCAGCAATGCTCCGACATAGCACATGACTTGCAATTAAGATCACCACTTTAAATAGTGAGCGTTAAAGTCACTTTTAAAATGACACGATAATTGTCGCTGCAACATCAACTATTATGCCGGCCACATACGCTAGAGTTTGCATGAATGACGGTTTAAAACTTACAAGCTTGGCCTGTAGGCAAACCCTAGCGCATGTGGCATAAAGCCGTACAGTTATCTGTATATTATAACTCGGGTATGTCTGTTGGTTAACTCATAAGTCTTGTCATTTTAAAATTTACTTTACCGCACACAAGTTATAGTTGTAATCTTAAAAGCAAGTTATGTGCTGTACTTGCTGTACTGGAGCAATGCTGTGACTATAGGCGATGACAATAAAGCTATACGATTCGAGGTTACCTCTACTTAAAAAAAAAACCCTTAAAATGACTACTTTATACACATTTTACAGAAAATTAAGTACTTTGTTAAAGCTAAGCTTTTAGATTTCTTGCAATCTCTCCAGCTTTGGCCTTTGTCGAGATAAAATGAAAAATGAATTTTAGCTCCGCACGATATTATCTAAAACTTTGAAGTGAATGTAAAAGATAATGCTAGATAAATATTTAAGTAAGATACCACGAAAGTGTTCTTTTAAATTTTTTTGCAAGACCCCGTTTTTTGTAGAATATATTTGTTTAAATTTGAGTAGATAATACCTCGAACCGAGTCACCTTAATTATAAGCACTTTGGAATCTAATTTATTATACTTTACATAGCCATATTGACTAACGCTACGTACACTTAGAAAATCTACATAATTACAAACATTTTTACTAAGAATCTAGACTTTTTGAATTTTTAAGAGATCTAGGTTGTTGTACAGGTTTATTTTTTTTACTCTTAGCTTCTAGATTAAAGGTTTCACTTGTATTAGATGGAGTACTGAAGACAGAGGTTTTAGAACTGGGGGCACTGTTCCCCGGTGATACCCCGCTATCGGTGCTAACTGAAGCGGGGCTCGGGCTGTCACTAACGTTATTACAAACTGTCAACTCCTGCCCAGGAATGGACACGATCTGACCAATCGGCTTCTGTCTGACTAGATTTATGCTTTGGCACACATTATTCTTCACATCACTGTCTGTTTCCTTTTTGTGGTATCTCGTCAACGTTCCTGCTGATCCCGCTGAGTTTGGTTGGTACATTGGCGTGAAGGGCGATTGGGAGTAGTATTGAATTTCTCCAGGCACTTGGCCTCGGACCCATGGCCCCATAGTCGATACTACTGGAGGCATATGAGACCACATAGGCATTTGGACCATATGTGAGCCATCTGGCATGGGGTTGAAACCTGGTCCAACTGGCATCGGGCGCACAACACCCACTGGAGTCGGGGCACTGTGAGGCCTCAATGCTGGATGATGAGTTCCATATTGTCCTACAAATTCCTCTCCTTCATATAATCTGGCTGGAGGTGGATTTTGCGCGTCATACATATTCGGAAAAACTGTATGTGGACTTCTCTGAAGATATGTAAACATTTGCTGTTGAGCTTGTTTCATTGCTACGTACTGCTGTAGATGCATTGCAGTTTGTTGTCTCTGCTGTGCTATATCTTGGGCCATTGCTGCTGTTGTCGCGTTACCGTGTATGTAATAGATATGTGATTGAGTGTTTGAAGGTTGAGTAACAGGTGTTACTGGAGTCTGCCTTTGTGTGGGATACTTGCTGTTGTCTACGACGTTATTTTGAGGGTCCTGGTATTCTTCAGGAGGCGCTATGTACTTAGGTGGCGATGGTGGAGTCACCTGCTGTGACATCGGATAGCTTATAATCTGTGCGATGTATGGCTGCTGACATTTAGCAGAATGTGCTGGACTATGAGTTTGGAATGTTGGATTAAATGTTATCTGTGATATATCTGGACTTTGACTTCCATCAGCATCTTTATGATTGGATCTTGCTTCGTTTATTTCGTTCTTTTTTGGTTTCGGATAAGGCGCCACTTTTGGGTTGTTTTTCCAATTGGCTCCAGCGCTTTGTGGTCTTTTTACTGGTGATTTTGTAGGGTCATGCCAGTTGTCTCCGTTGATTTGTCTAGGGTCTGGGGGATGGTGAGACTGGGCACTGTGGGATCTTCGCGGTGGAGGTGACATGCCGTCAGGGACATGTTGTCTGTAGCATCTCCTTCCGGATCCTGGACTATTCTGTCTCTCTGGTGGTTGTGGTATTGGCCTTGGGACTCTTCTCCTAGCTGGAGTGGGTGGACTGGGCTGTGACATTGAGGAATGTGTAGATACTGATGTTGATCGCCATTGTTCTATGAGCAGTTTTCTTCGCTCTGTCTCTATTCGAATTTCTGTTTCGCTGGAAGAGTCGTAATCTTTGCCCTGAAACAAGGTGACACCATGTTATTGTATTTGTTTAAGTTATCTATTTTTCAATAGCTTTAATTAGGCAGTTTTTTTTCAAAATAGCAGTAAAAAAAATTACCTCATCGATTCTCTCATCCAACATTTTGAAGAAATCTTGTTGACTTGCAGACACCTCTCTGAAACAAAAAACAAAGCATTATGTAAAAGTACAGGTCAATTTTATCCGTCTGAGAGAATACGTAAAGCCGTAATGCTGTTCAAACAAAGTAGGTACTCAGTTCTTCATCGCTTTAATTAGTATAGGTGTTGATTTATATAAGAAAGTGTGAAGCGGGGACATTTATATTTAAGAGAGGAGGAGGAAGAGTTTTCTGTCCAGGTGTAAAAGGGGATATATCTATCAATAAAACTGGGCAACAGGAGGGGTCCCCCCTCCCACTGGGTAAGCCTATATTTTGATTAATCCTTTAGAAACTCACATAACAGGGTGTTGTGTCAGTGGCAGGATATGCTTGCCCTGTTCGGGTTCTTCCTCGGTCTCCTCTGGGGGGGCGGCTCCTCCCGTCGTGCCTTCTTCTTCATCTGCCTCCTTGTCCGCCGCACCTATGGAATAAGAAAGTTGAGTGTTAAATGGCGTCTTATTTATTGATATATGCGGGTTTCCCCAATATATCGATGGTGGAAAGAAAAATAACTGATTTTGAATTAGCAAAATGGCGTTTTAGTGGTTTTCGATTCAGCATAAATCCAATTTTGAATAAAATCGCGTTTCAGTTTTTTTCCTTTAAACTACCTCATTGTTGTGAAGCTACACTAATCCGGGGTTAGTGTAGCTTCACAACGATGAAAGAATTTTTCAAATCCGTCCAGTAGTTTCGAAGCCTATTCAATACAAACAAACAATCAAATCTTTCCTTTTTATAATATTATAGTATAGAAGTATAGATATAGATAATGTGTATTGTACCTTGTATTTTTATATGTAGGTATTAATACAGGTTGATTTTTAATATACGAACAAATAACCTCCCGCTAGTGTCTTCTTTACATAACATTGAATAACTTTGTAACATCAGTTTTGGAAAATATTTAATAAATTAACCATTAGGTATGACCTTAACCATCTACAGACTATTTTACTGAAGTAAAATCATTGTTTATTGTGAAGTTTAGATCCCTAACCTGACAAATAAACAACGATTTTACTCCGGGGTCTCTCAGATGTGTGGTAATGGTTGTGTAACAAAAGTAGGTGGTAGATGATGAAGGGTTAATTTGTATTTTTTTCACATAAATTATATTACGAAGTTATTTGGTGTAATGTAAAGAAACCCAGAGTAAGAGGTTATTAGTATATTAAAAATCATCATGTATATATATTTGTATGTATGTATGTTATGTATTTAAGTATTGGTTTATTATGTACGTATATGTTTTGTATAAGTATGTATATTTTAATTGTTGGTTTTATACTGGAAGGTACCTATTCGTCATATTTATCAAACATATTATTCTCCCTGACAATCTGCACCCTCCTAATTATATTTTCACATCACCCAAAGGTTGATATGAGAGAATTCTTTTAGCTTTAAGTCTGCCTATATACATGTGCAAAAAGTTAATAAATAAAAACTTGATTATGCATCTTTAAAACGGCAAACAGAGGATTTTCATCATCTTGGAGTAAATTTCTGTAATTTTTTATTAACATTTCATTATGTATAAAAAAAAGTAATGTAGTATGGTGTAAACATTGTATAATCTCCTGAGAGAAAGGATTAACTTTAAGCAAAATAACACACCTAAAGTTTAAATGTAAAATTTTGATGCACCTCATAAGGTACATTAAAATTTTACATTTAAACGTATACCAGTAGTATTAAAATACTAAAATATCAAGCAAAGTTGTTACCAGTCATATTCAGTCAGCCGCCCTTTAGTTTTCATAAGCCTTTATATTTAGCGTCAAAGTCGTAGAGAGCGCTCATTAACAAAACTGAGCGTCGAGTCTCGTCTGCCTTAGGCCTGTTCCAGTGAGTTAGGTACCGACTTCTCTTTGATAAACTTTCTGCCATTAAGTCATTCAAATGATCAGAAACAATTGTGCAAAAAATACTTTTTTGCATGAGCTAAGGTTCTGAGCAACGAGTCGATGAACCTACTTATTGAAATCAGGATTCATTGTTTAAACGTAGACAACAAAGAGAAAAGATATGCACCTAGTAGATATAGTTGGCAGACAAATCTACTATTATAAAAATCAATTGCTGAATGTATGTATAACTATCTCATCTCTTTATTGTCACTAAATCTAGCCTTACTTACGGGTATACTGGTGAACTTTTCGACCCGGGCTTTCGGAGCTACACACTGTGTCTACTTTAATCATTATTTCTTTTTTTGTTACCTTGTTACGTTATTTTTGGTATAGTGCAATCCTGAAAGTAGTTTGCATAGAATCAGTAAATCATTAATTCATTCATTAATCATTCTAACAGTCCAAATCCTGTTCACAATGTGATGTAAAATGTAATCATCACTTATTTTTCAATAATAACCATGGATTACGTACTACAAGACGCAATGAGCACGATAGCGCGAAGAACACAACACAATTTGAATGGCTTCTTATAACTATGCAAGTTTTCACTATTTTAATTTTCTTTTTTTTGAGGTGTTTGAGCTTTGCACTATATCCAAAAAAACCTTAAATGATAATATATTTTAGGCCCAGGACGAAATAAACGCATTTTCTTGTGTATGTAATCGTTTGAAACCAAATGTTTTGAACAATCGAATCGATATTGAATAAAGTACCGCGTAGGTACAGCTTAAACCTACAAGTTTCAAGCTACGTCCACAAAAACATGTGCCTATATGGCACAGCGTGTTCTAACAAACGAACTCTTAGCTTTTTATTATTAATACAGACGGTTAAATAAACATCTTAAAATTCCCAATTCGTTCTTAATTGTCAAACCTCGTAAAGTGCGTAAGTACAGAATTTGGGGAGGTTCAATCTGAGAAGATTGTTCATAAAATTGAACGGTTGTCCTTGAGAGCATTTGAGACGAGATTAACGATGAGACGCAGGTGACAGTAACATGACAGGCTTAGCTCGGTAAAAGTAGGGATTTGAATATTCTACCCTGTTTCTTTAGGACAATTTTAGTTTGTAAATAGAATAAATTTGATGCTTACCTACATGTAAATATTGTTAAGATACTTGTAGGTACTTGGCTAACAAGGTAAAGTTAGTAAGAGATTATTTGATGTAAACATATTTTGGTTTGAATTTCCACGTTTTGTGATCGAAGTGTCCACGTTTTGTAAGTCATAAAATCTATTTATATAAAAATGAAAGGCCGACAGATTAATAGTACGTAGATATTGATGATCAATGCCAGAAAAGGCTTGTTTCCTAGGTAACTACTAATAAGGAAATAAACCTGACATTTCAACTGCCAACAGTTAAGTCCCGGTGAACCGTTTTATTGTTAAATTGGATTTTTTGTTTTTTTTTTTTAATATTATAATAAAAATAAGTGATTTGACATGAAAAAAATAGTGACGTCATAGACCGCAATTTGTATGAGATCTCCATAGAAAATCTGCGATTTGACATTTCTTAAAGAGTTGTTTGACTACTCGGGAACTAGCCCACTCTAATCTAAAATTGAAATTTACTTCTTAATAAATAATATTATTATCCTCGTTGGTCAATTTATACAATTGAATATAACCTGCTTTTCTTTAAGGAATACCCTGACTTTCGTAGAAGTTTCAAATTCGTCTTATGGAAATCTAAACAGCTTAAGAAACTGTTTATCCAACTTAATTTCCAATTCAAAGAAGTATGCGACTTAAGACAATAAACAGATCATGATAAAATTATGTCAGGTGTCTAATTTTGGAATGGAATTAAAAAGTAAAGGGAGGGCTTTACTTTTTAATTCTCTTCCGAAATTTCGTCGACTCCATTCGTGAAATTACTCCAATAATAATCCTCTCAGAATTTATATTTTGTATTTCCCGTCTGTAGAAGAGGATCAATAAATGACATTTGGTGAAATACGATGGCAGGAGTTTTATTTATTTGCTTCGTATATTTTCGCATACGAAGTCCCATTCGACATAAGTTGACAAATTCTCTTTGACAAGGAGTAAACATGCCTTTGGAAATTAGAGTATTTTTTTATGAATTTATATGAAATTATTTCTAAACCCCGCAATCTTTACTACTTATTATAAAACAAAGTCGCTTTCTCTGTCCCTATGTCCCTATGTATGCTTAAATCTTTAAAACTACGCAACGGATTTTGATGCGGTTTTTTTTAATAGATAGAGTGATTGAAAAGGAGGGTTTATATGTAAAACTAGCTGTACCCCGCGGTGTTACCCGTGGTTTATTAGCCTATGTGTTAATCCAGGGTGTCAGATAACTCCATACCAAATTTTATTAAAATCGCTCCAGCCATTTAGACGTGAAGAAGTAACGAACATACATACTCACAAACTTTCACCTTTATAATATTAGTGTGATAACGTCCTTATATTTTATACCCGTGAGAAGCCGGAGCGGCCGCTAGTTAATTATATAATGTCAAAATTCCTAATCCGGCATCTAAAATTGAAGCAAAGAACTGACAAAAGGTACGGTCAAATGGACGTACTAGACTCATATCAAATGTACTAGCCATAGTTATACTAGCGCGCCATCTGTCGTTTTGCAGAGTGTCAAACGTCAAAAATAGTAGTTTTATTTTTTTACAGTCTTACTGAGGGAATGCTCCATCTACACATTATATAACCAAAGCCCGCAATAATTAATGTAATTTAAGTAATTTAACGTTAATATATATATGTCTAAAAAAGTAAAAACGTAGTAACGTATTGAAACAAACAGTCCCTGTTAAAATCCATTGCTTAATGTATGTAAAACTATTCCATCTTTTTATTGTCACTAAAACTGTACCTCTGTCCGTAGGTCACTTAGCCAAGGTTGCCAACTGAAAATCAGCGCTGATAGGAGCTACTCAGCGCTGATTTACGGAGGAACGTACATACATTATGCAATTGATTTTTATTAATATATGTCCAAAAAAGTAAGACAAATGGCATTCTATTCGATTAAAGTTTACGCTAATCGAATAGAATGCCAGAATGACGCTGTTGCACGCGCACTACTGCTAATCTTATATTAACAATTCAGTGTTGCGCGCGCAACGACGTCATTCTATTCGATTAGCGTAAACTCTAATCGAATAGAATGTCATTTGTCTAGGGGGGCAGTACAGCGTTACCTACTATATAAGATGACTTGGAATTTCGACTGTTAAACCGGTGATTTGTTTCAAACCACCTGATGAAGGTGGTATGAAACATAAACATATGATTTTGATGAAACTCGGTACCTATAAATGTTCCGCTAGGTGCCGAAAGGCAAGATCTATACAGAATGTCAAAAAGGGCCCATTTTTGCAGCTTATTATCGTAATTTTTAATTTTAAATCTTTAGCCAAAATATTTAATTAAATACTTACCATAGATTACTTTTTTCACCGATTTTTAAACACTTAAGTTAACTTTTAAGTCGTTAAGTCTAACTTTTGTTGCTATTAGCCACATTATTCACTCTAGTTATATCTTCTTGATTAAATTTAATAACTTCAATACTTAATCGATTCGATCGATTCGAAATAAATTCGATACGAAATTTGATTTCGAAAAGACGCATGTAGGATAAAAACTGTCCTATGTTCTTTCCTGGGACTCTTTCCAGATTATTTCCAGACCAAATTTAATTTAAATTCGTTCAGCGGAACACGTTACAGACAGACAGACATACATACAGAGTTACTTTACATTTATAATGTTTGTATGAATTATACATAAATATCCGATAGCATTATTACGACATGAAAAAAGCGTTTTCCGTTTTTGAAATTACAGAAAAGAACGCTGTAGGCCTACGTATTGTCTCTCCATTGGTGCAAAATCCGATATTATATAATATTAATTAATTAACTTGATAATTAAAGGAAATAATGTATGAAATTTTAGGATATTTCGATTTTCATAAAAACACACACACACGATCTTACTATCACCTAAGATTCATGGTGTAATGGTTGCAGCACCTTACTGGCAGAATGTGTATATACAAATTTAATGTAATAATTGGCATTTTAAAAAAGTGGCCATGATTTATTATTGCCAAGTTCTTTTCTCAAGGCTTTAATCATTCTATCTGAATGTTGTCTGACGTTCATAAGCGTTGCACTAAGTAACCTAAGTGAATAAAGTACTCTGACTATCACAGCTACACAGCGCGGAAATTTGACCACACCTTTCTGTTATAAGTTGTAGGTATAGCAGACTACTGGAGATAGGTTATTATTACGTACATAGCGCGCTTACCCCTGATCGTATTGACCTACATAACCCAAACGACTGATACTGATAGGTCGAAAGCTGCTCAATATCCCTCTGGTATTTTTAGAGTGTACATTACTAGGCTTGAATTATGACAGGACGGAGTAAACTGATATAGATGGCCCATCTCCATAACATTTTTAAAAAAGTATTCATTTATCCCCCGACTGTAAAGAAGGGTTATGTTTTTCGCGCGTATCTCGTATGTATATATGTATGTAATATTCTTTATTACCTGATATCTCACAATCCACTGAACTGATTTATACAATTATGACGTTAGATTCGTCTTGATCGCCCAAGTGTTCTTAGATATGTGACGTTTGAAATAAACAAACATGGCTGCTGTGTCAAAATAAAGAGGTGTGAAAAAAAAAGTTGCAGTCGGAGCATTAATGAATCTCGATGAACTTAGTAAAGTGACACCGACTGCGTGTGAAATGATATAATTATGTATTTTATATATATTTTTTTGTGTTACTATGTCTAAAATTATGAAGATTTTTCGCGCTTATTGTAGAGATGATGGCACATACAAGCTAAACGTATTAACACAGCATAATGTATTTTTGGAAATACCAAAGGTGTATGTCCTGGCTGCGATTTTTGGAAAAAAATGTTTTTGAAAACGAAGCATCTAGTCTCCATTTGTTGTTAGTAAAGTGAGTTAAAATTGTTTGAATAATAATAGAAAGTTGCCAGACATCTAAGCACTTTACTAAATGGCTAAAATTGTTCATCAGTCACAGACTTTGAATAGAACAAAGTAGTTTAGTTTTCAGATATTCGCAAATGTTTAAAATTGTTGTTGTTTTAGTTTTTAAACTTCTGCGACAGTTATAAGTCACATTTGTTTACAATATTAAGCTTTGTCATATTATGTAGATTGCTGACAATAGGTACTAGTCTAAAGCCTGGTTTTCATGATGACATTTTCTTGTATGTACCTAAAAGTGCACTAATTTCATGCAAAAATGAAAAAAATAATGACTTTCAAGCATAGTAAGCAACTGTTTACACGCGAATATTGGATAATTAAAATTTAACGCAATTATTGAATGCAAATCTTGACTAAAAACAATTGTAAGTGACTTCCATTTTTACCAATAAGTACAATTGATTACTATCAAAATAAAATATTTTTTGTTAACCATGTAAAAATATGTCAATAGGTGTTCTGAAAAAAATATGTTTGTCTATAATTTCACGTGTTTATTAAATTTTAATCATAAAAAGAAACACTAAAGCGTCTTCCAGACGGTTGGAAACAAGCCTTCCCGCCAAGGTGACCTTGCTTGTTTCCAACAGTGTAGACGGCTGTTATAAACCAAATTACTTCGTACTTGGTTTGCGACAGCCGTCTACGCTGTTGGAAACAAGCAAGGTCACCTTGGTTTGTACGTTTGTTTTGTTTTGTTTTGAAGACGCTTAAATGTGACGGCTAGCATGTGACGTCACGTATTCAATGATTTAACCATTGAACACGTGACGTCACTTGCTAGCATTCCATACACATTTGTACGGAGCGTATCGTTTTGGACGTTTCTTAAAAAGAGGCTGATTTGACTTCAGTCAAATACCCTATTAAGTTTAGGGGATAATCGCTTTCAGGTTTTGACTTGTCTAAATACTCTCTTGTACTTGCTCGAACAATTTGGTTTCAAGTATTGCTCTTATTTGCGTTGACGATTTTTTTATTCAATTGTTTAAAGGTTTGATGAAATTATATTGCAATTGCAATTCTTGTATGAGCTGTTTCAACTGAGACCAGGGTTCTTATTCACGTATACGAGTAGAGAGGTAGATTAGAGACAAAGCTAAGGCGTCCAGAAGCAAGACATCACCACGGCCGAGTGCGGCGTAAGAAGACAGCGCAGAGATGATATCTGACAGGAAAGTATAGAAGGATAAGAGTGCGGTTCCACTGACGTGGAGCGGGAAAGAGTGGAGTTGAATGAGAGACTAATCACAGTATCAATACCGCTTTTGGTTCTCTGATTGGTTAAGAGCTTGCAGTGGGTCGGTAGGAGCACCAAAAGTTCTAAACGGGTCGATCACGTTATCTGACATTCATAAGTGTAACATTCTTAAATTTGTATTCGGTGATGTGCTTGATTTTTTTTCCTTTAAAGCAGTTCATTTTTGTTAATAAACTTTCTTGATTTGTACACATTATGAAAATATATATAATACGGGTCTTAAGAATACCCGTCTACCCATGACCACGGCCGTTGCAATACGGTTGAAACGTCGGGCAATAAACAATATTAGATTCGCGCGATTAAGACCCATAACTAACCGAAATATTTTACGGTTAATTTTTCTTAAATAAGTCATAAGTACATTAATAAACATTGATTTCCAACCTAAACTGACCTCTTTTTGTTCCTATTCAGCCTCTTCTAAATATTTCAGTTTTAATTCAAACGTAGAGATATCGATTTTCACAAATACATTATTGATTCATCATCGAGCACATACGAATTATTCAGAGCATTGCGAATTCTGTCCAAATAGTGGAAACCATTTACAGCATGACAATATACGCAAATGTGAACAAACACCGAACTGTTTGAACACTGAATATTTACGTTTCTAACAAAAAGTAATGAAAAACATAGTGGTTTTTACGAAAAAAAAAAACATATTATTTTATGGCAAAAATGGCGAATATTTTTTTATCTTCTCTTATTTATTTTACTAATAACATTGTACAATGGAAAAGTAGTCGAAATATTTTATATTTCTGCGTGTCTAAATCTTTTCTAACCATTTTAAATACGATTTGATACCTCATATTTTTTGGAATATAACGATTCTACTATTGTCTGGAACTCGATAGATATAAGTTGATAAACCCTACGGGTGGTAGTAGGTCATAAACTCTGTTAACAATTATGAAGGACTGAATTGACAACGGCGAATTAACCATAACATGAAATTAAAGCGTAATGCGTGTAAAGAGCATTATGTATGTACACGGCGGACAATGGCGTAGTAACGCGACAGCAGGGTGTCCTGAATTTCCTTTTTTTTGGCTCAGTATAGACTGAACCAAAAATTTTTTTAAATAAAAATGTTTGATTCATAGGAATCCTAAGTCTTCTCACATTAACTGTGACTGTGACTTTATTTTGTCGGATTTGAATATTTCATAAGACCTTATTGGTAAAGAGCTTTAACTTCTAGATGTTACAAAAGGTTCAAGGTCTGATGGCCTCACACTTTTCTTCTTAAAAGCAACTTCTGATACCATTGCAGTTCCGCAATTTTTTATACAACTAACAACCATCCGAAATCACTGCTATCCACCTAATCAAAAGTTCTTGAACATATATATATTTTGTACACAATCATATCTACCCCTACCTGCATATTAAAATAATTGAAGGAGAGTATATAAAGAAACGTTCAACAATTAGTAATTTAATATTATAAGTTTTTTTTTAAATCTAGACAAGAGGGTACAAGTAGATTCAGTTTATACTGACTTCTGTAAGGCTTTTGATAATGTGGATCACGAGTTACTACTTCTGAAACTTGCGTATAATGGCATTCATTGCAAGTTACTAAGGTTGTTCACTTCTTATCTTTTAAATAGAACGCAACGGGTTGTTGTCAATGGTTTCACATCCGATCGTATGATATTAATTACCCCCGGTGTTGCACAGGGCTCAATTTTGGGCCCCTTCCTATTTGTTATTTTTATTAGTAACATGAAAAATGTTTCAAATATTCAAACTTTCTATTATACGCCAATAACCTTAAAGTTTATCGTAAAATCACTACTTTGGATGAATGTTTATAACTTCAAAACGATTTAAAGCGCCTGTCTACTTACCATACTCATAATAAACTTTATTTAAGCATACTAAAATATTTTCCAAAAATAAAATTATAATTAAATAATCTTATATTCTTCAAGATAGTAAATTAGAAAACGTTTCCGTGATAATAGATCTAGGTGTAAATCTGGATAGTAGACTCTATCTTGATATCCATATTAATCACATTGTTAGTAGGGTCATATCTATTGCATATCAGTTATTCGGCTTTGTGATGCGAACTAGCAAATCTTTTAAGCGTCATTCCTCCTATCTTCTGCTGTACAAGTCACAAGTTCGGTCATAGTTGGAAGGTGCAACATGTGCCTGAAATCCTTATTATCCGAAATATATTTAACAAATTAAATCAGTGCAATGAAACTTTTTACGTTTAAGAGTTACAGGTGCTTTTGTTCTAAGTCCTCCTATGATATTTTTTTAGATTAGTTTTGTTTACCTAAATTGTAATCTAGAAGAATGCAAAAGCATTTAAAAGAGAATGTCATGCTTTATAGAATGTCATGCATAATAAATTTGATCGTAATCAGCTTGTGAATATATACTAATATTATAAAGCTGAAGAGTTTGTTTGTTTATTTGAACGCGGTAATCTCAGGAAGTACTGGGCCGAATCGAAAAATTATTTTACTGTTGGATAACTAATTTATCAAGGAAGGATATAGACTATATCCCATCACGCTACGGCCAATAGGAGCGGAGCAGCAATGAGAAATGTTGCAAAAACGGGAAAATTTACGCAGAGGAATTGCGCGGGTCAACTAGTCAGTTATATATTCGAATACCATATCGCTATACGTCAGTACGTAACACTCGCAATAACTAAACACGTAAAGTTCTGACCGCGCAACTGGAACTAGATTTCAGACCGCAGATGGAACAGTGCGGTGTAGACAGCGGATCAAACTGTCGTGCTAATATTGTGTTCAAGATTTGGAACGCCGGTGAATCTTACATGTTTAAATATGAGGTTACATGTTAAGATTTTGCGTCAAACAGTTTTTTTTTCTTATTTGCGTTCACAAGTTGCAATCCAGGCTGTAAACTGTCAAAAAAACGCTTACGTCAATATGCCAGTTCGAACTGTTAGCCCTGCGCATTTACATGACTGGCCTGTTGGTCTAGTGGCTGGTGACCCTGACTGCTAAGCCGGAGGTCGTGCGTGGGTTAATCCCCACCCAGAATAAGACTTCGTTTGAGGAGCACGATGGTTTATTCTATAGCTGGGTGTTATTTATCTATAATATGTATGTATTTAAAATTTATAAGTATGGTTATCAGTTGTCTGGTAGCCATAGTACAAGCTCTGCTTAGTTTTGTGAGTTGTGTATTTAATTTGAGGGAAAAGGGGCTTTTTTTAACTTTATGTACCTAACTGTTTGTTGCCCTAAATAAAAAAAAAGAAAAGAGTAGGCTTTTGTTCTGTGCGTGACAGCTGACCGCCGCCGCCGGCCGGTCGACGCGTACACTTCCCCCGTGCCGCACCTCATGCTTCTGGCAACAACTCCAGCGGTGACGTATTGTTGCCAACACTCGATATCGTCGATATTAAATCACGAAAGTTTATCAACATTTATAAAGCAAAATGACTCGAAAATAATAATAATATATCTTGGGACAACTCACATAACACTATCTGATCCCAAACTAAGCAGAGCTTGTACTATGGAAACGACACAACTGATAAACATACTCAAATATTTCTAAATACATACATATAGATAAATAACACCCAGACATAGAATAAACCATCGTGCTCATCACACAAAGTTTTATCCTGGGTGGGGATCGAACCCACGACCCCCTGCGTAGCAGTCGGATGCACTCCCACCGCGCAACAGATGCAGTCGTGTAAATAATCTTAGATTTGACGGAAGACAATATTTAGTACCTAGGTAAATATAGATGTTCTATGAAGTAAAAAATGGCGGCAGATTGCTCGTCATTATTTTTACAGCTCCTCGTATAGGAAACATTTAAAAATACTTGCAATATGTGTATTTCAAGTTTTTTTTTTCAGTTAAAGTGTGGTTACAATTAATGACATAATAATAATACTAGAAATTAGCCTTTAAATAGGCTTGACTGCCATAAATTAAACTAAAAAACCTAGCAAGTGCATATTGGACCACGCATAATGTAGGGTTTCGTAGTCCCTCATCCGAATAATGCAGCTCGAGAGGTGGGTTTTCTGTTGTTTTTGTTTCATACTACTAACAACATTTTGAAATATAAATATTTTTCAATGGAGATTCCATTGAAAAATACTTAAATATTATATAACGTAAAATTTTGTTACGTCTAACTTGGTCTACTGTTACTCATTATGTTGTAAAGTTGTCTTGACAGCCCCTAAACGTTTTTAAGTATTTTAGAAACGTTCTACTGAGAACTATCTAATGATACCCTACACGATCATATTATGTGTATCCATGCAAAATTACAACCTTCTAGCACTAAAAGTCTCTGAGCTAGGCTGCGGACGGACGGACGGACGGACATGGGGTAACTATAAGGGTTCCGTTTGCCATTTTTGCTACGGAACCCAAAAAAGATGTTCTATGGCGCTAAAAATAAGTATAAAAATAAGCCTATTTTTACTAAGTAGGTAATTTATAGAAAATCACCATTAATGGCAAGTAAGAATAATGACGATTTGATAAAGATGCGCAAGAAATAATACTAAAATAAAATATGATGAGATTTTACAAGTATTATAAAGTTTATTTAGCTAAGTGATTCCTGAAATAATATTCGTAGAAATACAAGCCTGAAATGTAGTAATAGTTAAATTAAAACTAAAATCTTGTTATAATAGACTTGTACCACAATATATAACGGTACTACGGTTCTATTAAAATAGTTGAAATTCAAGAAGCTGAGAGAATTCCACGTTCACTTCAGAGCGGATAAAGGCATACTGAATGCTATGGAATTTTCTAGTAGCTTTTATTGCAGAGTAAGGTTTACGTACCTATTTATTCGTTTATATAAAATGCATCATGTAGGTATATTTTTATAATGTTTCGTAGAGGGGCCCAAGCCGTCTTCCAAGAACGCCATTCTTTAATAGAATGACGTCCTTGCGCTTGCAAGACAGCGAAAGTTTTACTTTTAACGTGATAATCTATACTAATATTATAAAGCTGAAGAGTTGGTATGTTTGTTTGTTTGTTTGAACGCGATGATCTCAGGAACTACAGGTCCGAATTGAAAAATTATTTTACTGTTGGATAGCCCATTTATCGAGGAAGGCTTTAAGCTATTTAACAACACGCTACAACCAATAGGAGCGGAGCAACAATGAAAAATATTGCAAAATCGGAGGAAATATATGCAGACGAAGTTGCGCGGGTCAGTTAGTGTCTTATATATCGAAGTGTCACTAAGCAAAGGTTACATTATTTATTGGTTGCTGAGCAGTCACGTAGCAACGGTCTCGTTATTGATTGGTTGCTAAGGAGTCACGTTATTGACTGGTTGCTAAGCAACGCGAATGGCGATTCCGCCTGCTGATAGGCTAGCTAGGCCCAAGAGTGCTGAGACCAGCTGTAAATAATGACAATAATTTACTACGTAGATATTCATAACGTCCTACGGCAGAGAACGTTACGTCGAATCACAAAGAGGAATCCTTTGAGTAAAGACACCAGTAAATGAATCTACAACGAAAGTACAAAAGAATGCTTTAAATTGTATATAAATGTTCCCTTTTACTGTATTTTTGTTTTTAGGGATAAAGCTTTTGAAAGAGAAAGGAAAGTTCTTTTTCAAGGATTGTGTAGGTACGGGACTTTTATGGACTTGTTAAAAAATATCTTTGTTCTTATTATAGATCACAGAATAATAATGATTATATCAGTTCAACAAGGTAAACATGCTAAAAGCTGGTTAATTTGTTAACAAAAAAATGTACAAAGATAAAGTTTGTTTCTACCTACGAAAGGGTTCGTTTGTAGTACAAAAGAATACAACACAACACAAAATGTGATGGCCATTCCTTTTCAAGTGTATATATTAAACTTATGTACCAAATTATCGTTTAGAAACATTTTCAGAAAGAAGTTCTCATAAAACAAAAATTTGATCTTTTCTGATCTGTTATCACCAAAGGTCTATATCTAAGCTTTGGTGTTAACAGATCAAAAAAGACCTAACCTTGCTGATCTGTCGATTTATGCTTGGTTACCACATGGATATCTATGTAGTTATACTAATATTATAAAGCTGAAGAGTTTGTTTGTTTGAACGAGGTAATCTCAAGAACTACTAATCCGAAATGAAAATTTCTTTCACTGTTGTCTGTGTGTTTCTTGTTGTAGTCCATATATGGACGAACGCTATAGGCTATATTACGTCACGCTACGACCAAAAAGAGCGGAGCAACAATGAGAAATGATGTAAAAACGGGTAAGAATTTACGCAGACGAAGTTGCGCGAGACAGCTAGTGTTAGATATAACGATTTACATTCTCCGAAATCTTTCCTATACTGGACTAGCTGCCCCGCGCAACTTCGTCTCCGTAAATTTCCCCCGCTGCTTCGCTCCTATTGGTCGTAGATGTTATATAGCCTTCCTCAAGTTAAGTTAGTTAGTTAAGCCTTAAGAGCCTTCCTCAATAAATGGGCTATCCAACAGTGAAAGAATTTTTCAATTCGGATTGTAGTTCCCGAGATTACCGCGTTCAAACAAAGAAACAAAATCTTCAGCTTTATAATATTAGTATAGATTCGGAAATACGCTAATTCTAAATTCGCAGTAACACATCAGTATGTAATGAAGGCTAGGCATAACACGTGACCATTTTGTTATTTTAACACATAAGACGTACTTTGTGGGTACCGACGACGGACGGCAGTCACATACATTCGACCTGATAATCTACTACTCGTTCTGGCTGATCAGCTTTTCTGCTGCGGCAGCCAAGATTTCGTGGTTGCCTAGTGCACGGGCTCCCATACACCGGATTGCCGCAGCCAGGTTGAGTGCTTAATGCGTGACTAGTCTACCTGGGTCTTTATTCACAATCTTTTTTCGTGCCCACTGCAAGCCCAGGCTCACAAATGCATCAAGGCGCGTACGCTCATAAATGTTTGATTCACATGCGCGTTGATGCATTTGTGAGCGTTTCCCATTATGACAATTTTTTGACACTCCCTTCACTTCTTCTAGTCCCGATCTTATTTCCATATCCACAGCAAGCCCATGCTGCTGTGGATATGGAAATAAGATCGGGACTAAGGACCCAGGTATATCTCTGTGTCTGTGTCTGTGTGTTTGTCTGTGGCTATTTTTTTTTAAAGATAACTAGCAATTGTTTTATCGAAAAAGGTAAACGGATTTTGATATAGCTGATAGTAAGTTTAATCGGGTAGATATTGTATTTATACGAAAGCCTGTTCAACCGTTATGAAGTTTAATTATCATAAAAAATACAATAATTGCATTTTGAAAGATAGAAAAAATTGAAATCCAGACTCAGGAATCGAACCCGAGACTTCCGTAGCCAAACCGGGGCCAGAAGCGAACCACCTATCTGGACAATGTTATTAGATATCAAATTCTTCTATCTCTTAATGCTTACGGGTTAGGCCCCCGTAGCGCCATCTAGTCGTAGTTAAAGAACTATCACGGCTTTTGTTATTGCTTCGTTACAGAGAGCATTTTAACAAATTATGATGACGCAGGCCGAATATTGAAGTAATTTTTATAGGCATTTCTTGCCAAAGACTTTACAAATACAATAATTGCATTTTGAAAAATAGAAAAAATTGAAATCCAGACTCAGGAATCGAACCCGAGACTTCCGTAGCCAAACCGGGGCCAGAAGCGAACCACCTATCTGGACAATGTTACTACATATCAATAAAAAAAATGAACTATTTTAAAACTGAAAAAGTATAACTTTTTAATTTAAGGCTCTTTAATGGTTACACTTTAACAACTTGTACTACAGTCAGAAACGACTGCTCCTGAATATTTTAAACATAATTAATGTTTGGGCAAATTTAAATGTATTTATGCAACAGCAAAAGCCTCCTGGTTTGAAATGTCAAATTCTCATTATGTACCTACTTGTTATTTTTTTGCCTGAGTCGTATTTATAATTAAAATATTCTTGACGGCTACCTCATTAGAGAATAACAAAATCTGAAATCTGTCTTAATTCACGTTCTGTTTTTCCGTTATCGCGGCAAGCCCGTGCGAACTGTCAAAATCTTGTCATAATGGTAAATAGAGAGCTGCGCTTAGAAATGTATCAACGTGCATGCGCGGCGGACATCTTTGAGCGCACCACGCATGCGCCAGTTCGCACGGGCTTGCCACGGAAACAGAAAAAATAACGTGAATAAGGACCCTGATAGGTTATGAACTGCTCTAAAATGAACTCAATTTTTTCGGTGTATGAAAGTGCAGAAATGGCAGCCCGGTGTCTTTATTCACTATTCACAGTCCTTATATATATATATATATATATATATATATATATATCTATAAATATATATTTTTGCGTCGAGCCCGCGCTTTTAACTGTCTAAATCTTGTCATAATGGTATAAAAAGAGCTGCGCTTAGAAATGCATCGCGCATGCGCGCGGCCATCTTTGAGCGAAACGCGCATGTGCCATTTCGCGCGGGCTTGCCGCGAAAACGAAAAAAAACTTAGTGAATACGGACCCTGGTCAGATATTACGCTTGGGTTACTTAGTCGGAGGTTTTTTTTAATTTAATTTCTGACAATGGATAAAATACACATAAACTGTCTGATTATATATACTAATATTTCAATGAATGTTTACAAATGCATTGTTGCGATTGTGGCCGGAAGGATTTATGCAACGAACGACACATTACGCTTGAAGACTTTACAAAGGAAAATGCGTGAAGAAAGATATCAGTACAAATGACTCAACATCACGTAATATAAAGCCTCAGTTGCACAAAGCCTTCGTATTTACACGAAGTGTGAGGTTCTGGGAACAGTACCAATGTTCTCTTGTGACCTATTTCCTTCAAACGTCTTTGAACTCGCTAGGAAATGAAGTTTACATACTTTTCTGTTTGAATTTATCATGAGACTCAATATAATTGTGAAAGAGAGCTTAGAGACTGATTCCTAGAAATGCACTTCGATTCATTTTGTTTTTTGTAGGAAAGAATATGTTTATTGCGAGTGATAGCTTGAAGACGGCCAGCGGCCAGTAATAATTGCAACCTGCAGTAATCTCAGAATTCTATCTGAGGCATTACAAAGAGCACAAATCCTGTAAACACTGTTCCTTGCTATTTATGTTCACCTTATCTTGATTTGCCTATTGGTTTAGTGGTTAGTGACCCTGACTGCTAACCCAGACGTCGATATCATATGGGTTTGATTCCTATCCAAGAAAAAACTTTGTGAGTCAGCACGATTGTTTATTTAGTGTCCCAGTGTAATTTATCTAAAACATCTATGGTATGTATCAAGAAATCTATACTTATATTATAAAGCTGAAGAGTTTGTTTGTTTGTTTGAACGCGGCTATCTCAGGAACTACTGGTCCGAATTGAATAATTATTTTTTTGTTGGGTAGCCCATTTATCGAGAAAGGCTATAGGCTATATAACATCACGCTACGATCAATAGGAGCAGCAATTAAAAATGTTGCAAAAACGGGTAAAATGCGCGGGTCAGCTAGTAGGTATAGTATATAGTTCGCGTTCAAAGTCATATAGAACGGGCACGAACACGAACGCCAGCGTGTGAATGGGTGTGATTGTGATGTTTGTGAACGGCTTGTTTGCAGTGGCGGATCCAAGAGGGATGCTAGGGGGCTCAAGCCCTCTTCAAAATCTTCCCATTCGATTCGTATAAGTGGTGCAACAACGGCCCTATCTGGTTCAATCCCCCCCAAACGACAATCCTAGACCCGCCACTGCTTGTTTGTACTGGCGACCAGTGTCAGGCCGCTTGCCGAGCTGCTTGCCTAGCTAGCTATGTTTGTCATTTACCTAGTTGTATTGACTCTATCTAGTTTAGGATCTGATGACCGTGTTAGAGTTGTCTCAAGATATTGATTTATTTATTATTTTTATCTGTCTATAATTCAGCACAAAAATTCGTTTATCATTATGGGTCCTTATTTACTATGTTTTTTTCGTTTTCGCGGCAAGCCCGCGCGAACTTGCGCATGCGCGGTGCATGCAAAGATGTCCGCGCGCATGCGCGATGCATTTATAAGCGCATCTCTCTATATACCATTATGACATGATTTTAATAGTTATAAGCGCGGGATTGACACGAGAACGAAAAAAAAATAGTAAATAAGGACCATGATCGAAAGACACGCCCTATTTATGCTAACATCAAACAACAAAACAGCTCCCCTAAATAAGTGGCATAAACACTAATCGCATAAAATGACGTCATTGCGCGCGCAAAACTTTGAATCTCATATTGAAAATTTTCATATTCGCGGTCTTGCAAGCGCAACGACGTCATCCTATTTGATTGTCATTCTATTGGCTGTTGTTTTAAAGAATCGTGCGTGAACTACCCATTCGGCCTTATCCTAGGTATAAAGAAGGAAGACACCAAGAATGAATTTGAATATTTCTGAAATTCGAGGTATATTTCCATTTCTAATAAACAATTTCGTAAAAGCAATTAACGGCAACGTTGCTATAAATTATTCCTCTCGTAAACCAAAACTGCGTATTTTTTTCCCCTTAATTAACAAACGAAGCGTACTTAAACTCATTTCTCAATATTACGATGTTTGTTTTCAAAACATTCTTATTTTATTTCGCTTTGGGATCTGTTTTGTGAAGTTTTAGTGTGATTTGAATTTTTTTAAGTATCTTTTTTCTGGAAAGCCTCTAGTACCTAATAATCTAATGGTATACGACATATAAGTAACAACATTTTTGACGTGATAACGTCTTATAAATCGATGAGGCACTCACGAAATTGTATAAAAAAAGTCACGTTATTGACTTTTGTTGCTAAACACAACGTGAATGGCTATTCCGCCTGCTGAAGTATTGGCCGTCCACTAAATCTGTCACAGGTGTGGTTGTTTTAATAAACAACCATATTTATGACACTGTATACAGTGTCATAAATGTTTTGGCGATTGCTACGACATGCGATACAATTGGAAAAAAAAGCTGTCACAGGCATATATATGTTTATTACAATGTCATCAATGTTTTCACGTATTTTTTTTTAATTCTGACGTTCATAAGCTTTGCATTTTGTAACCTAACCTAACCTAAGTGATGTACCTTGACTTTAACACCTGGTTAACGCCCCCAAAAAAGGTGAGATTCTCTGAAAAGAAATCCTGGGTATGAAGCGTGCTGAGCCCTAGGAATTTTAGTAGGAATATTCCTAGTTGAAAATCAGTGTCAGACGTTAGCCTGGCATTTAGGCGTTGCTGAACTAGGTCCTATTTTCGACTTAATTATATAAATATATGTACGTGTTTTTTATTTTTATTTTGATATTGGTAATGTGTTGTTATTTTTTTATATAAGTTCTGTTTTTATTTTGTTTGTAATGTGTATAATTGTATTTATGTCGAAATAAATTATTTCTTATCTTATCCTATCTATTTAATGTCAAAAAGCCCTAACCTATTAATTACTTCTAGATACAAACTGATGATCCCTTCCTAAAAAGAAATTGCCAGACACAATCGCTTGACACCAGTGCAGTGAGAAAACTCCATCAATTTATCAAAAAATCCATTAAAATTAAAAGCAGCGTGTTGGCGCTATGGAGGTCATTATTATAATTAATTGATTTCATCGCCAAATTACCATCGGGGCCGGTCGCGTGAAATTGACAATTTGTACTATTTGTTGATGTCAGCTCTTTATACACGTATCTATTGTATATGTACCTACTTAGTATGTTGTTGTTGTAAGCCATTTTTTAGGGTTCCACAGCCAAAATGGCAAGACGGAACCCTGATAGCTACGCTATGTTTGTCCGTCCGTCCGCAGCTTAGTTCAGAGACTGTTAGTGCTAGGAAGCTGTAATTTTGCACATTACTTTTTTTTTATTTATTTTTTTATTTTTAAAAAAGATAACTAGCAATGTGGGATTGAGTCCCACATTACTAGCTATCTAGTTAACCCCTCCAGCTAAGCATAAAGGCTTGTGTTAGGAGTGGGTTCACGTCGGTAGTATAATGGGTAGGATTCGAACCCGCGACCTCACGATTGCGAGATCGATGCCTTAGCCATTAGGCTACCGCTGCTACGCCGACAAAGTGAAATATCTTAAAAAAAGGGTTTCTTAGGGCACCTCCCCTATATATAAAGTGAGCGTGTGATTTTTTTTTCTCATCTACCCCATCGTGTGGGGTATCATTAGATGAGTCTTTTAAAAACGTTTAGGGTTTGTGAAAACCACTTTTAGATTTAGGGATCCGTTTGTGAAATATTTAGCTTTAAAGTGAAAATGTTTATTAGAGTTAAGTGTCCCCCCCCCTCCCTGCCAGCGAAATGGTTAATATTGGGTTTGTGAAAAAATTCACAGCCCGATTGCCCTAGATGTTTTATTATATAGTATTATAAAAAAACACTTTCACAAGGACTACTTACTGCGTCATTTTTGTATTTACTTAATACTCAATTGTTCAATTGTTAAAGTTCAAGAATACGTGTTATATCTGATAAATATATATAATTGAATACCGTTCTATGGTATAAGAAGGTTCCAAAAAAAAAAACGCAATGGTTTATGTGAAATAGGGCCAAAGGAGGGGTGTAGCTAGCCTTAAAGGCCCAAATAGCCAAAGGACAATTTTTATATGTGAAATAGCTCTTCAGTTTGTGACGTTGACATACAGGGAGGGTAGGAATTCATTTGCTAATAGGTATATACTGTAGCCTGAGATTGACCCCTTGACTTCAATTAAGTATCCATAGTGTCCATTTACATAGGTATAGAAACCTGCACACTCACGACTTCCAAATGAAAAGCATAAACTTAATAGCGAGATGACACTTATGGGGATCCGAGAGCAATATGATTCCCTTATGACAGTTTACGTCCTCCAAAAGTTTTAATTTGTTCATAGGTACCTAAGCTATCTCACAGGGTCACCGATGATCACCCAAAAATCCACAATAAAAGCCTTTATTACACAGTCATAAAGTTCATATTTCAACGGTGTATAACCAAGTTATGTTTAGTAGATTAACTTGAGCGGTATTTTGTTATGGCTCTATTGTTTAAGAGGTGTAAAGTTTATTGAAGTGCCCTTAATGTCGTAAATTGCCTTTTGATGTCATATTACAACGCTAACAACTTGCAAAGGTTTATAGGCTAATATTATAAAGGCTATTTTTAAACTACAACTGAAAATTGATATCAAAATTCACTAACTAAGGATGAAGTACGGGTTACGAGTATTTATTGACTTCTGTTAGACAGTGTATAAGGAATAGAACCATATCGGTCTTACGTTTACCGGCTTCTACAAAAATCTTTATATAGGATGCGAACTTCTTATTCATTAGCAGCCCGCTCTGGCTTTCGTTTATGAGAAGACGACTCCCGCATTAGGGTACAAGCCCTATGTCGTAGGGAACTTTACAAACATTCAATTCACGGATACAAAGTACACCCAGACTCAAAACAACAATTTATGGATCATACAAAGTGGTGTCCCGTGTGGGAATCAAACCCACAACCTCTTCCATAGCAGTCGGACCCACTCCCACCTCGCCACAGAGGCCGCCGCAGGACTTTTCTCTATTAAGTTCTTATCTATACTAATATTATAAAGCGGAAGAGTTTGTTTGTTTGTTTGTTTTGTTTGTTTGTTTGTTTGTTTGTTTGTTTAAACGCGCTAATCTCAGGAACTACTGGTCCGATTTGAAAAAATCTTTTTTTGTTGGATAGCCCATTTATCGAGGAAGGCTTTAAACTATATAACATCGCGCTACAACTAATAGGAGCGGAGCAGCGACGAGAAATGTTGCAAAAACGGGGAAAATTTACGAATACAAAGTTGCGCGGGACAGATAGTTAGACATAATATGCATGTATTATCTATACTAATATTATAAAGCGGAAGAGTTTGTTTGTTTGTTTTGTTTGTTTGTTTGTTTGTTTGTTTAAACGCGCTAATCTCAGGAACTACGGGTCCGATTTGAAAAATTCTTTTTTTGTTGGATAGCCCATTTATCGAGGAAGGCTTTAAACTATATAACATCGCGCTACAACTAATAGGAGCAGAGCAGCGACGAGAAATGTTGCAAAAACGGGGAAAATTTACGAATACGAAGTTGCGCGGGACAGCTAGTTAGACATAATATGCATGTATTATGTGCCTATAAACCACCTGAAAGAGAAGTAGATATATCGAAATCTATACTAATATTATAAAGCTGAAGAGTTTGTTTGTTTGTATGTTTGAACGCGGTAATCTCAGTCTCAGGTACTACTGGTCAAATTAAAAATATATTTTTCTGCTGGATAGACCATTTATGTAGGAAGGCTTTAGGCTATATAACATCACGCTACGACCAACAGGAGCGGGGCAGCAATGAGAAATGTTGCAAGAACGGGGAAAATTACGCAGAGGCAAGTGGGCTTTGACTTTGGTTTTTAAATTTTCTTTGTTTTAAATTAGGTAAACACTCAGTATAGCAAGTTTTATGTAATACTAGCTAAACCCGGCCACGCTTCACTATGGCTTTTTGGGCCAGGAACGCTCGCGGGTGCCTCCAGAACACCTTAACAAAGTTTCATCACAATCTGGTTAATGGTTTCAAAAGGCATAGAGAACATACAAACAAACATTCATTTATATTTATTTCTCCGTGGTACAATCTGTAGAACAGCGACAAGTAGGCCATGTTACGCCGATCGCAATAGTATCACGTGTATATTCGTTATAATTAACACTTTGTATTTGATCCCACCTTTCTATTACAAGTTGTATAAGTATACACACGTGTACAAACAACACAAATGAAGTTTAACCGCCCAACTCCAGAAGGCTACGGTAATATAAAGGGTGACGTTCATTTCCGAACAATAAGTTGAATAGGTGAAGCCAACCTCGGTACCTATTTGTCCCTATATTGAATAAAAAATGCACTCGTCATATGGTGAGCCGGAACTCTTTTGTGATCTACACAATGGCGTGGAGTTTCAAAGCTGTTTAAAAGGAACTGATTGCAAGAATTTGTAATGCTTTATTTGATTATATACTTATTTGTTTATGTTTGAGTAATTGTATATCGCGTCTCATCGGTCACTGCTGAAACTGTTAGTCTGTGGTTAGGTGATGGATCTCATTGAGCAGATCTAGAAATGGATGGACTTTGGAAAATAACGTCATTTCTAAATGCACTCTGGTGGTAGGTATAAGCCAGCCGTCTTGGTACCACCACAGTGTTATTCTTCCGTGAAACAGTGATGAAGATACAGTACGTCATAAGATTAACCTGTTGGTCTAGTGGTTAGTGACCCTGACTGCTAACCCGGAGGTCGTGGTTTCGATCCCCACCCAGGATAAAACTTTGTTTAATGAGCACGATGGTTTATTCTGTGGCTGGGTGTAATTTATCTAATATATGTATCTAGTTAGAAAAATATAAGAATGTTTATCAGTTGTCTGGTTGCCATTGCACCAGTTCTGCTTAGTTTGGGATTGGATAGCGTTGTGTGAGTTGTCACAAGATATTACTATATTAATACTTTAAGTGTAATTACGAACTAGAGCCTTCTGAATCTCTAGTTCATTCTGATGAGGAGCGCGGTGTAGTGACGCAAAGCAGATGAGCAGTACCGTTGCTGCTATGGGCTGGTGTAATGCTGACTGTCCATTGAACCGGAGGCAATCTCTCTCTAATCGTTCCCTCTTGACTGAGTGGTCGTGGTTTCATGATGACGTATCTGCTTAGCATAATGCGATTCTCTCGATGTGCCTCCAAGTGTTTCGGTCTTTAGCATTAAGAAAATATGGCGTTTTTGACGCTTGTGACCAATAGGATTGCATAAAATCTCAGCTCCAGTGATGCAATCCTACCTAATATTTATCCGTTTCTTCGCTCTGCAGCTTTACTCCGCTTCAATAGACAGCATCAGGCTAGCTTATCTCTTCACTCAGTGGTACATACCTATAGATAAATAAATCTATATTTTTAGTGCGTAGTTAAATTGTACCAGCATAATACACAGCACCCCAAATCCAAATACGCCTCCAAATTCAATACCAGTACAACCGAATCGCCTTATTCATTGAAAGGGCTTAAAGAAGGTTCAAATATCTTCACACCTGCATCACCGGGACATAAAACGTATATCCTATTGAGGAGCCATTAAATGGTCCGTAGTATGTGTTTATTATGATGCTTCCCGTCTTATGGCTTATAAAAACATCCGGAATGTTCTATTTTGGCAAGTTAATGCGTGGGTCTTGTTATGAAAGGTATTAATGAGATTATGTTTAAGAAAAGATTGAGTTACAATATGATTTGAGCTTGTTTGTGTTGTCAAACGGTGCTATTATTGGTAATAGGTTACAGCTAAAGGGTCCGTGATTTGGCGATCGAGTAGTATGAAATATTAGCGAAGGTTTTATGCAACGTTAGCCCTTTCGGAATCTAGACGGGGTACTGTTTTCTGTCACACTCCTCGACTGGGGTAACAGTTTATTGTCCTGCGCTTAATGCCTTTCCGTCCCATTGGACTATCAGAATGAGTTAATAGAGAGAGAGGAGAGAGAGAGAGAGAGAGAGAATGCTCTTACTTTTTACCCAACTGCAGGGGAAGGTTATGTGTTTGACGCGTATATTGTATGTACTTATGTATGTTCGTATGCATTGTCCTTATGCCCGCTCACAACTCTTTCACGGTACTGTGTATCAAATAGCACAGTCTAAACTTTAATAAAAAAACTCTTTCACGGCTCAACCGATTTTAATAAATGATACGTCATTATATACATCTCGATGATGCGAGTGCCACTGGGTACAATTGATGAAATTCTTAAAAATCAAAATGGCGGATTTTATGCTGGCTAATAAAAAAATATATATTTTCTGGGACCCTTGGTATTAAATCAAAGGGTTGTAAAAGACGATTTCAAAAATATATAACCTTTATGTTAAAAAAAAATACAGTCATAAATCAATCATCAGAAAAAAACAACGTTCAAAAAGCAAATAGTTCTTATTAAATCACTTTGTAACTAACAGCGACTAAAAAAAAAGTACTAAATAAAAACATAAATTTGAAGACTAAAAAAATCCGCCTTCAAAAACAAGATATCCTTCATATTGTTACTGAATTCTGTTAAACTTAATATTGTGCCTCTAACTGTATGATAATATTATTTACTAGCTGTGCCCGCGACTTCGTTCGCGTGAAAGTCGGGTTTAAATTAAGGTAGTTTATGTTACGAAATAACTTCTGTGTAAATATGTTGGAAATAGTCCTGTCGGGTGAGCCGCGATATGATTCAGCAGCGGAGAATCATCATATAGTCATCTATTGATAGCTTCAACACCCAAAAGCTTTGTGAAAATGAATAAGTACCAAACACAGACTCTTTAGGTATTCGTTTACTGTGTTTTTCTGTCATTAATATGTGTTATTTGTGTCTCTTTTCTTTTTGTCTATAGTTATTTTTATTATTTTACTGTTTTATTTATTGCTTTCTTTATCTTCTGCATGACTTTTCCTGTTAAATTATAATAATGTCTATACATGTGTCTTCTGTGTACTAAATAAAAATCGTTCTATTCTATTATTTTATATAGTTAATTTGGTGTGCGGCTTAAGAAGTGGGTTTTCTGTTGTTTTTGTTTCATTCATTCAACGCTATACCTACTTAATACCTAATAATTTTAAATAGAATTTGTACTAACATTTTAGTACTTCCCATTTGATCAGATGTTTATCGTAAACTTGTAAAGCCTAAGTACTTAACTGTGATAGTTTTCTTTATAATTTTAGTATTTATACTACTACCGTGAATTTTTTCACATACCCAACATCAACCATTTAGTTGGCAGGAGAACACTTGACTCTAACAAAAATGTTCACTATAAATCCTAATATTACACAAAGGAATCCTTAAATCTAAAAAGAGTCTTCACAAACCCTAAACGCTTTTTAAAAGACCTATCTAATGATACCCCACACGATGGGGTAGGTGAGAAAAAAATCACATCCCCACTTTACATATAAGAGAGTGCCTCTCTTATATGTTACAATGATGCAAGTAAGAAAAAAAGACATAGACTCCCCCTCCCTCAGACTCCGCGTTGACAGACAATGACCCCCCACCTCCCTCCTCCCGTCACCCGAACTACTCAGACTTGGCCGATGAGTCATTCATTATCGTTGAATTGATGAACACTTGATATCCAACCATAACCCCAAAACATGATCCTCGATGCACCTGTGTGATGCGTGGTCAAACAAACGGACAGACAGACAAACATTTCTAAAAATGATAGCAATATGTTTATTTTTAATACTATTTTAAAACTTCTTTTACTAAGTATAGAACATTATTGAATACAACGCCATCTACTTTCAAAACCAGTGAAGTTTCTTCTAATACTTAATGTTTTTTTATTAATTTAAGCAATTTAATTAAATAAATAGGAGAATGTTGCCACTCAGCAAAAAATGAATCCGTCATCGTAAGCACCTATACCCTAATAAATGTTTTCACAAATAAGGAATTGTTTGATCACGGTAACCAATTTGATTTCATAGATGGCGCTACACGTTTTTTTTACGTGTGTAATGTCTTTTTTTTGAGCACGAACACATCAATTCTGGAAAATATCGAATACTTGTTAAATTGGAATGTAATATTATTTTTCATTTCTACTACGATTAATTCATTACTCTCTGCAGTGCATGCAATACCTATAGGTATCTTACATAAGTGCATATTTCACTTGATTTTTTAATATAAAAAAATATTAACCAAAGCAAATAAGTTACCTATGGCCGAAAAAATAACTATAACATTGAGAAAAATATTAAAAAAGGACAAAGACAATTTTTAAAAAATACAAAAAGAACATAATCAGATATCAGATTTGAGCCTGAGACTTCGTCGTCGTCAAAGACCGCTAGCATAGCTTCGAGGCTATACTGTTCGCTATATACCAAGTCAAAATAACTGTTCTTATGAAACTTAAAAATGTTGTGTATAGTTTTAGCATGAAGTTATTTTTTCCATGGGTTACAAAATTAAAGATAATGTCTAATTGTGGAAAAAATTGTGATAAACCATTATGGTGCGACAAAAAATACGTTGCTACTCGTTCCCCATAGACGTTAGCGTAATGATTCATAGTGTAAATAATGTCCTAAGTATAGTATTTACTATAAAACTGTAAATTTTCATAAAGATCCGTCAAGTAGTTACTGTTTTATAACGAAAAATAGCTACAGACATTATCCCTCACTGCTTAGCTCCTATGGGAAAAAGCGTGATAATTTATAGCCTAAATGTTAATCCGCATCTATTAAATTGCACGTGCAAAATTTCAACCGAATCTGCCTGGTAGTTTTTGCGTGATTCGTGTTCAAACAAACAGACAGACAGACATTTCTAAAAATGCAGCAAAGTGTTTAAATACTCTTTTCGAACATTTCCTAATATTTTTTTTCACTAAGTTCGGCCATGTACAGACATGTGAAATTTACAATTTTATTATATGTATAGATATAGATAGATAGCATGATTCAGTATTCAAGCGCGATGGCTTATTATTAGCGTATTTCATGTATAACTTTGGTGTTTATATACCGATTTCTATGATTCTTTTTATGGAATAGTTAATTATATTAACTTTTTGAATTAGGGATAACTGAGAGTGTTATAAACGTAAGAGTAGACAAATATAATTAGAAAGCTTCGAACTGCTAAGCTATCGGGAGTTACACGCGATATTGTGAGTCAACCATAAAAGATAGACATATGCTGTCGTGGGATATTTTTTATATAATTTTAAGGAGAACATTTCCGTCATACATGATTTCTGTGTAGCTTTAACCATTAAGGTTGCATACGCGACGGAAGCTTAAAAAATGGAGTAACTTCTCCCGTTTTCCCTTCACTGCTCTGCTCCTATTGATTGTAGCGTGATGAAAAGTATACTATAACCACCTCAGGAGTATGAAAAATAATTGTACCAAGTTTCGTTAAAATCCGTCTAGTAGTTTTTGTTTCTATAACGGTTATACAGACAGACAGACAGACAGACAAAAATTTTACTGATTGCATTTTTGGCATCAGTATCGATCCCTAATCACCCCCTGATAGTTATTTTGGAAATATATTTAATGTACAGAATTGACCTCTCTACAGATTTATTATAAGTATAGATAGATGAAGGATATGACTATTGTCACATCGGCCGCGAGCGTCAGCCGCTCGTCGTAAGCCGCGCGCGGCTCGCGATCGGCCGCGATGCTCGGAAATGAACCTTTAACGTGCTGTCCGAGGCTCGGAGGGGTTTGATATTTTTCGAAAACAGGCACCCATCTATGGACTTACAGTGGTTACGCTGCTTAACCTCATAAATATATCGATCTGCTCGGTCTCTACTTAGTTAGGGACCCCTTCATTCCCTATACTATAAATAACTCCGAAATAATAAATCTTCTACTAACAAAGATTTTTTTTTGTCTTTACATGTTGTCACGTTTTCTTTCACATTATAAGGTAATGAGGTAATTATATGAAGGAAAACCTCATGAGGAAACCAAAACCTTCTTGCCAGTTGACCCCATTTGACCAGTTTACCAGTGCAACCAGGTGGATTCGACCTGGTTGCACTGGTAAACTAGTCAAATAAAGCCTAGACGCGTGAGACTTTGACTGCCTCTGTGGCGCGGTGGGAGTGTGTCCGACTGCTACGCAAGAGGTCGTGGGTTCGATTCCCACACGGGACACCACTTTGTGTGATCCAAAAATTGTTGTTCCGGGTCTGGATGTGCTTTGTGTCCGTGACTTGTATGTTTGTAAAGTTCCCCGCAACACAGGGCTTGTACCCTAATGCGGGAGTCGTCTTTAAAAAAAAAATCACGGGTTCGAATTCTATCCATTATACTACGTGAGCCTACTCCTAACAAAAGCCATTGCCAAGCTTGGCTGGAGGGGTTAACAGGATTGCTAGTAATGTGAGACCTAAAATCCCACATCGCTAGTTATCTTTTATTTTACATGATAACATCTTTTAAATCGATGACCGTGACGAACGTGACGAACTGTGATTGTAACACTTTTTCGTGTGTGCACCCGAAAAAGTGTCACAGTTCGTCACGTTCCGCCGGCTGATAGGATGAAGTATTTTGGCTGAAAGCTTTAGTTGACCCGGGTGCACACCCGCATGCGTGTAGTTGCTGAACAACAGCGAATTGTTTATTACAATGTCATCAATGTTGATAAACTTTCGCGATTTGTACACATTATGAAAATATATATAGTGAGTAATAAAAATCAAGCGAAGGTGGTTTCCGAATCCCACGGTTCACGGAGGCGACGCTGAGCTGAACTAGTCTACCCGTGACCGCGGCCGTTGCAATACGGTCGAAACGTCGGGCAATAAACAAGGTATTTTACTTTAAATTATTCACGCGATTAAGACCCGTAATATATATACTTTCTTATGACGTTATCACATAGAATTACCGTCCGTATCGTTTTAAATGCCTTTATGCAAATGGCTATGTCATTACAAAATGGCCTGTAACGGTAGATACGAGTATAAATATCAAATAGCGGTGTCGATTCCAGTACGAGACAATATTTGCAAAGCTCACACTGTTGGTATATTCGTTCCGTCTCTGTTTGCTATTACGCCGACACCGTATACCGTGGTGCATTATCATATGAAGCTAATATTGTTCTATTATATTGAAGCCTACGTAGGTATTTCTTGCTCTTTTATTTAATTTATGAATTTAGTTTGAAAAACATTCACAGAAACTCGTCTTTGTTTAATATATGAACTGAAATAAACTCATGGAAATGAAGATTTTACTTTGAAATATTTTGACAAGCTAAATAAAACCGCAGTATGAGAACTATTAATCAGCTAATGGAATGATTTAGGAATTATGAATCTAATTTTAATGGAGTCCGCATTCGGCATTCGAGTCTACGAATAAAACTTTGTACCTACCTTTTTAAGGGGGCATAACACTGAGATAATTATTTATTTAACGCTAAGTACACAGCGACACGATCGCCGGCCTCGCTCGTCCGCACTCAACCATTACTTCACAGTGCGCAGTAGCGCAGGTCAAAATAAAGTAGAATATTCGTTCGTACATATGTTAGATTACGAACGCCATGACTATGACAATACGAAAATGCTCGTTTTTGCATTTTTCCGTAACTTCAAGATTTATTTGCGGGATCATATTAAGACATCTCCTTAAATTTCTTTATTTCGATCGATTCTCTTCGACTAGTGACACAATTTTTTTCGTGTCCTATTATTTAGGTTTTCTATATAAATTTTTGAGAGAGCCGAACCCTGTTTCGTGTAATCTACCCTTAAACAAAAATTGCGCTAACTGGGGACTATGAAATTTGGCACAGTTAAAGTGAAATCAAGGAGTGCAGAAAGCTAATATTTGAAATAATGTGCATTAGAAATATAAAATGTAAATAAAAGTAAACAATACTCATACTGCTGCAAATTTAAATACACATTACAATAGCGTAATGTATAACATACTCTGCCATTGTCAAACAGAATTGACTTGACAGAGATTAAGTTTCGTTCTGAAATAGAAAGAAAAAATCGAGCAAGAGTATACCGTAGGGTAGGTATAGGTGAACTCTAGGGGAGCCAGGCGCAGATCCAAAGGGGGGGCAACAAGGGCAATTCCCCCCCCCCCCCCCCGACTCATACATTTTTAAGTGTTTGCCATACATTTGGTCCGCATTGACAGGCAAAACTACTCACACTTGGCTGGTGTTCGATTAAAGTGCCCCCCACTGAACATGAACCTGGATCCTCGCCTGAGGGAAGTTGGGCAACTGTTTCTATAATGAAATGCTATATAAGAAAATACGATCTGAAAAAGTGCACTAACAAAAGAGCGTGTCTTCATAGCACTTACATCTTTTTCTTGAGAAGCACAATTTTTCACCAATAACTCAAAGACGGTATATTCGATCATGTTGAAAATAATTTTGGTTGAAAGTATTTATATTTTTTTGCTTTGTGGTTTGATTATAAAAGAGGAGGGACATGTTTGGCAAGTTTCGGGCAAACATTTCTAAAAATAATCACTTAATTAAAAAAGTTTCTTAGAAACCTTAAAATATTTTGCTTATGGAACCCTCAACTCAACTCAAATTACTTTATTTCGTTAAACGAAATTACGTAACGAAACGCAAACGTCTAATTAAACAATACTAATATTATGATATAAATTTGAAAAAAAAAAAAATGAAGTTACGCGGCAGTTCTAAGTGTAAAGCTCATGAGAAGAAGACAAATAAAAATATATTTGTACAAGAAGTATCTATACAACCAATATAGTTGTCATTTATAAAAATAATGAACTATGGTCTATTTTAGACCACTCTAGGCGATCCCTAGTGTACGAAAATCTCTACTTAGATATCCAATACCTTCTAAAATGCTAGTATAACCCACTATGGTCTATTTTAGACCACTCTAGGCGATCCCTAGTGTACGAAAATGTCTACTTAGATATTTAATACCTTCTAAAATGCCAGTATAACCCACTATGGTCTATTTTAGACCACTCTAGGCGCAGGCCTGCGGACGACGAGCAGTGGGTAGCTTGCCGTCCAGCTTAGGACCAGGCCCGGGTCGACGGCGTGCTAGTGTTCCACGCGCGCCTCAA
Organism: Herminia tarsipennalis; assembly: GCA_945859575.2. Lineage (NCBI taxonomy): Eukaryota > Metazoa > Arthropoda > Insecta > Lepidoptera > Erebidae > Herminia > Herminia tarsipennalis. The sequence goes on from OX243832.2 coordinate 26,669,508, forward strand.
AGAGGTGTCAGCAAGTGACGGGGCCCCATTGGACCGACGCCCATCGGGAGTGCGGGATCGTTCGAAAAAGTTTCCGTGCTCTCGGAACACCAGGGCGAAAGAAGGAACACAGATGGGCTTTAGTCAGTAAGAGTCTGACACGCCCTCCCGTCATGCCCACAGCGGGAGAAGTCATTTGATGATTTATCATCTATAAAAAAAAAAAGACATCCAATTCCTGCTATAATGCAAGTAAAACCCAAAACAACTGCTTTTAGGATCGTTTATAAATTAAACATTGTAGCCATTCCCTAACACTCATTTATTTAATGTGAGAACTGTGGAGGTATATCAACAGAAACTTTTGTAATTTGTACTCAATAAACTCGTAACATTTGTCATAAAAGCAGAGTTCGTTTAACAAAAGTGAGAGCGTTTTGTTGTTTACAAAATGGGAAAATAAAGCTGACCAATTGAGTTGAAATATTGTTAAATTTGCAAATTAAGCTCAAAGCATTTGAACTGTATTTGTTATTATGTATTCTACTAAATTCAATATTGATATGAGACGTTGTGACTGAGCAAAGTAGGGTACCGTTGCTAACGTCGTATTCGTAGGTATAATATGTTGTTGATTTCTAATTAAGTCAATGGTATCCCCCCATACCCCAGAATCAAGGTTATTTGAAGCGGAAAACCACTTTTCATGAATGGGTTAGTTTCCAACTAGTCAAAACAAAAACTCTGTAAGATATGTCAAAATGCAGATTTTATGAGGAGATCTTAAACAAATAGCGGTCTATGACGTCAGTGTTTTCTTTCTCGTCAAATCACATCTTTTTAAAATATGATAAACAACCAAAAAAAATACAAAATTTAATCGGGACTTAACTATTGGCAGTTTAAATGTCAAGCTGTGCCCCGCGATGTTACCCGCGGTTTATTAGCCTATGTGTGGGTGTAGGGTGTCAGCTACCTCCATGCCAAATTTTATTGAAACTGCTCCAGCCGTTTAGACGTGAAGAAGTAACAAACATACACACTCACATACTCACAAACTTTCGCCTTTTTAATATTAGTGTGATTAGTCTTTTGGATTGTTTTGTTTACCTAGGAAACAAGCCTATTGTAGAGGACGCTAATAAGTAAAAGGCAATGACACAAAAAAATGTGAAGTATTTTTTATAGGCAATTCTTGCCAATTACTTTACAAACACAATAATTGCATTTTTGAAAGATAGAAAAAAATTTAATCCAGACTCAGGAATCGAACCTGAGACTTCCGTAGCCAAACCGGGGCCAGAAGCGAACCACCTATCTGGACTATGTTACTAGATCTCAAATTTTTCTATCCCTTAATGCTCGCGAGTTAGGTTAGGTTAGGTTAGGTTTTAAACGAGCAATTCCGGAATCGTTGACATTGCTTGTTCAAAAATACAAAAACTTGTATTGAATAAATCAGCTCAGGCATTTGGAATTATGGTGCAATAAAAAAAACTCACAAACATACAACCATACATGAACCCTGAAAACATAACACTCCTTTTTTTAGGGCATTCGTGTAAAAACAGCCGGTAAGTACAAAAACAAATTAACGCGCACTCGAGCAACGCATATCTAGGCTAGACATTGATAACGGACACTTAATTACCGAACAATTTTGTTCTTAATGTATTTCGAGATTACTTGTCCGTTAGCGTTGATCGAGCTAGCGATTGTATAAACATTTTCTTCGGTACTCACAATCACGTTTTGTGTGTATGCAATACTTTACAGTGGTCTTTGCTTTTCACACAAATTAATTAAAAATAATTCGCAACTCTCTATTTACCATTATGACAAGATTTTGACAGTTCGCACGGACTTGCCGCGAAAACGGAAAAAATAACGTAAAGCAAGCTACACCCCTGATATATACCACTGTGTGTTTCAGTAAACAAAGATGAGGTAGACCTAATTATACTTATCTAAAAAAGATAATCTCAAAGTAGAAACCGCGGACGCTTTTGTGTTCACTCGTTTGTTCTGCCCGGTTCTCCTCAGCTTGTGAAGAATGGAAGATTTTAACTACGTGGGTATAATACATACTGTCTACTGCCCACGCATTAGAGCCTTTGTGTAGAATGGTGATGTATATAAACCTATTTTCAATCCCCAATGCAAAAGAGGTGCGTTATAAGTTAAAAGGCTTACCCATAGATTTAAGTTAAAAGATGAGTATACACTTGAGCGTTTACTAGTAACAGAACGTCGAGCATTTGTACTCGAACCTTTGAACATGACACACGATATTAAAAATTTAAGTTTTGAAAGATAGAAAAAATTGAAGTCCAGACCCAGGAGTCGAACCCGAGACTTCTGTATACCAAACCGGGGCCGGAATCGAGTCATCTACCGGGACTATGTTACAAGACCTCAATTTTTTCTATACTTTCCTGCACGCGAGTTGGGCCCTCGCTTGCGCCATCTAGCCGATAGCTTAAGAACTATCACGGCTTTTGTTATTGCTTCGTTACATAGAGCATTTAAACAAATTATGATGTAGCAGGCCGAATATTATGTGAATACACAAGTGAGTAAAATGGGGTTTACCCATTTTACCCACTTATGTATCCCACCCTCTTTGTTATAGGGATGGTGGGATATTATAAGTTGGAGATTAGAGGCAGCTTAGCTACTATTTTTAGTACTCCGTGGAAATTTGAATAATCCTCAAGTTCTGGAATCGTTGACATTGCTTGTTCCTAACACCAGGCTACGACAGGCGCTTAGGCTATTTGAGGTACCAACAGGCCCCAAAATAAAATTTACACGTATTGTTCGGGCGATTAATATTATTGAGAATTAAAAAGTTTATATCACAGAAAAAAATACATACTGATGAAATTTGAATAATATTTTTCGATCTTACTTAAATAGGGTAAGGTTGCCTTATATTGTACCAGTTAACAAACTTTACTAACTGTCACAAAAACTATATAACTTAAGAGGATTATAATACAAGAAATAAAAAGGTTGTTCTGTTGGTGTTCATTTTTTATAACTAGAAAATGATTATATATAAAAACTAGCTGACCCCCGCAACTTCGTCTGCGTAAATTTTCCCCATTTTTGCAAACATTTTTACTTGCTGCTCCGCTCCCATTAGTTGTAGCGCGATGTTTTATAGCCTATAGCATTCCTCGATAAATGGGCTATCTAAAAGTAAAATATTTTTTTCAATTTGGACCCGTAGTTTCTGAGATTATCGCGTTCAAACAAACAAACAAACTCTTCTCTCTCTTCTAATATTATAGTATAGTTATAAATGTTAGGGGTGGATAACCCTTATCACTTAGGGGCATGAATAATAGATTGTAATTTTCCCTTTTTTCTTCCTTTTTTTTGTTACAACATTTATCATTGCTGCTCCGCTCCTATTGGTCGTAGCGTGATGTTTTAACCTATAGCCTTCCTCTGTAAATGGACTATCCAACAATAAAATATTTTTTCAATACGGCCCAGTAGTTCCTGAGATTATCGCGTTCAAACAAACAAACAAACTCTTAGGGGTATGAAAAATAGATGTTGGCCGATTCTCATAGATACCGGATAAGCACAAAAAAATTCATCAAAATCGGTCAAGCCGTTTCGGAGGAGTATGACAACGAAAACTGTGACACGAGAATTTTATATATTAGACTAGCTGACCCGCGCAACTTCGTCTGCGTAAATTTTCGCTTTTTTTTTTTTCTTTTTTTACAACATTTTTCATTGCTGCTCCGCTCCTATTGGTCGTAGCATGATATTTTAACCTATAGCCTTCTTCGATAAATGGGCTATCCAACAATAATTTTTTTTTTCAGTGCAGCCCAGTAGTTCCTGAGAATATCGCATTCAAACAAACAAACAAACTCTTAGGGGTATGAAAAAAAGATGTTGGCCGATTCTCATAGATACCGGATAAGCACAAAAAATTTCATCAAAATCGGTCAAGCCGTTTCGGAGGAGTATGGCAACGAAAACTGTGACACGAGAATTTTATATATTAGATAAAACAACAATTAAAGTTTTAAAAAAAGTCTGAAAAAGTACAATTTATTAAACCGGTTTCCCTAATTGTACCATAGGTATCCTAAATTGTACTTCATGGTCGAAATCAGATTCAAGTGCCTCATAAGAACTAAAATCAGTATTACCGTTAAACATTTTTATATTCGTCTTGTAGCACTATTTCTTCTATTTCAGACTCACTACTTGTGGACGATTATTTTTTCACCTTCCACTTTTAATATCTAATTTAGGTGTTTTCTTTGACTTTTAATTTTGTTTTAGAGGGTCTGTCCCAGCCTCGGTTGTTAATTTCTGCAGCTTAGGAATTATTACAGCTTTTTTTTGCGTTTGCTACTTTCAGTTCTTGTTTGTAGGAGCTCTCAGTAAGTATAACTGCCTTTAGAGGTTTTGTAATTTTTTGGGTCCTTTTTGGTATTGGTGACAGAGACGATATTCCAATTTTTAAGTGTGATGATCCTTCATCGTTTCTGGTAGTTTTTACAGTAGGTTTGCTTGTTTTAGGTCTAACAGTTTCCTTGCTCGAGTTAGCCTTGGAAGCTGGTATATTTGGACTGGAAACATTTTAATCTTTTTAACAATCGAGTTAAAGAACTACCATACACCTAAATTGTACCAGTATATTTTATTTCAACACTAAGTTTTATTTTTTTGTGAGCTATTAGCTATATGATTATCTTAACCTCGAAATACTAAACATAAAAGTATATTCTCAAAAAAGTACACTGATATGCCTACTTTCCAAAAACATGTTTAAAAGCTGCGGTGTACTTATCGTTGCCAAAAGAAATCCTTAGGTAAACACCCATAAAAATAGATCAGTATGCCGTAATAATTATTTTTGTCTTCACCCTGTTGTTTCATCGAATCCAAAATGGCAGCGATTGCGACATGTTGGTAGCGCTGCTTTTTAGTGTTGCCAATTCCAAACTAAACATTACGATTTGGTAGATTTTGAAGTGGTACAAATTACGAGCCGGTCCAATTTGGGCAACTCGACCCTACCTATATATTAAAAAAACTTAAAAAATAAATCACAAATCTAAAAACCAAAATCAAAAATTAAAAAAAAGAGTAAAACATAATCGTTACTCGGATTGGAACTAGGTTCTTCTTCTCACCTGAGCTATAATAACATTGTAAATGGTGGCGAAATTTACCTTCGTATTCTAATGATTTTGTAGTTTTTCATTGCTCTCCCTTCATCTTACGAATTATCGATCAGGATACGTGATCCTGACGCGAGTTTTACATTTTTTACCCATACCAAAAAAAGTGCACAACGCCGTTAAAGAAGGTTCTGGCTTAAGGCTGGTGGTAGCTGAGCGAATAAATGAGTCTTTAATTTTTATATTTATTGATAATTATGATACACTTTTATTCATACATTTTATAGAGTCTCTATTAATTCAAGGGCTTTAGATCCTGTCTAGTATAGATGAGCTAATACCACAAAATTTCGAGCGTACGGGCCATTTAGCTTGACTAGCTATTGGTCTAGTGTGTAGTCTTTGTGTGACCTACAAATTGTTGTTCTTGTGATGTGTATGTATCACCTTCAAGGAAAAAAAATATCAAGGACATCACCGAATGCAAAGTTCGCTGACTCACTCCTATGTTTTTGTTTATATCTCTAGTGTTTTATAAGCTAGATCAACGTTTTATACACTAAAACATTTCCAGAAAAATATTCTATCGTATAAAGAAAACCGCATCAAAATCGGTTTACTAGTTACTGAAAAAACGCGTACATACATACATACGGGTCCAACAGAGAACCACCCTTTTTGAAGGTGGTTAAAAAAACCATCAATTTATAATGATCTACGCCGTAGAGGTTATATTCTACGCCGTAGATCATCGCCTAAAACCCCGTAGAATCTATCGCTTTTCATCAGTTTGAAAACCCCATAAGTAGGTAAATTTAATAACTGTTTTACCAAATCCATTTATTTCCTCATTTTTCAAAAACTCGAGCCAGGACCATCCTGGCACAAAAAACGTTCCTTTAGGCGATTGGCACACTGAAACGCATCACGGAGCGGGGTACGTGGCGACGGAGACACGCGGTTGCGTCTATATCTCTCTCTCCCTCTCTCTCTCTCTCTCTCTCTCTCTCTCTCTCTCTCTCTCTCTCTCTCTCTCTCTCTCTCAGGATAACTAGAAAACGTGAGAGGGCACGTGTTCTCCGCATATTGGCGCGTGATCTGCACGCGTGGTGTTGCGTGTTGGTGTTGCGCTATCTCATGTTTTCCTGTTATTCTGATAGAAAGAGAGGTAGACCTCGCAGCGTAGTGCGTTTCAGTGTGCCAATCGCCTTATTGTCCCAAAATCAAATGTTTGATGGCTCCCCTGTTGGGTCGATGTTAAATGGATACGAGCCCCACCCGACTGCAATTCTAATTGGGTAAAAGCTATTTCCAGTATAGCCCCGTTTGGCCCCCGTTTGATTGTTTTTTAAACTTTCATAAGTATTTACTGTAACTGTTCTAAATTTAAACTTATGAACTCGTATTAGTACTCGTATAGTATTTTTATATTGTTGAATTAAAATTTTGTAAGTATTTTTAATCGATTAAACTTATTTAATCGTTTTCGTAAGTAATTTTAGGGTCGCGTCTCTAGGTCTATATCTCTAGGTCTCGCGGCCGGATTGAAGTTAGGTTCATATCAATTTCGCGCATGTCATAACATGCGCGAAAGTAATATGAACCTAACTTCAATCCGGCCGCGTTACGTTGATCCAACTGTACACTGTTCTTTTAACGTAATCGATGTCTTGTGTAACTAAAACTAGTACGACTGTTGACTCGCTCTTATCTTTGATACTGATTAACCACTACCGCTTCGAGTGAACACGCCGTAGTATGGCCTTGTACGGGATTCCGGCTTTTTAAAGTGCGCGTATGCCGAAACGTCCGTATACACGCAGAAGAAAACGCTGGTCTGAAACCGCTGTAATACTTGTACTCATACATGCTAAAATATAATAAATAAAGATTGAAAATTTATTGAAATTTCCTAGCCTTAATATCTATCGTTATGTTTGTAATTTCCGCAGATAATTACGCTCCCGCCTCATATCGGCTTTTGGTAGATGCTTGCACATCAAAGGATTTCATTACAATGAGCATTACTTGTTACGGGGCTCTGGAACGCAGTGGTGATGGTGACGTAGACAGGTCGATATTAACATCTTCGTTAAGGTGGGTTAGGTGGCAACTGGCACGAATTTGATTTGTACGAATCGTGCGAGTTGCCAATCGTCTTTTCAATTATTATTTTTTGTGTCGTTTCGTACGTTTTTCTTTTAAGGGGATAAACACTTCAAAGTACACTCGTGTACCAAATTGAAATAATCGATTCTTTTTATTTTAGTCCATAATATTATTTTGATTATAAGAAGTAGGTACCTACACTTAACTTCTATTATTAAGTAGGTACATTGCTGTAAGTGTACATTTTAGTGATCCGTAGTTATTTTCTTTTCGTTTTAAAAAGACGACTCCCGCATTATGGTGCAAGCCCTGTGTCTGACTTTACAAACATACAAGTCACGGACACAAAGTACACCAAGTTGTATATATGCAGTATGTAAATATACAAGAATATAAGTTTGCTATAAGATAATTAATAATGATGAAATTATAAGTTATACTTATATTTACGACCAGAGAACCACTTCTTATACCGTATATTTGTACTGGGTAGCTACAGAACGACGTGACCCGACATGCACTTGCCCGGTTTAAAAAAAAAGTGTTTTGGTGGTCAAAATTAACAGCAACTTCATGTCGTCAGTCATCCTTGCAGGGGGGGGGGGGGGTGGTGATAAGACTATGATACTAAACTGAAATTTTCCCCTGCAAGGATTCGAGTGACTAAATCGTTGAATCGTTGTTGTTTATTTGATGTTAGTTGTATACCTACCTACCTCTCTCGGCGGACGGATATCCAGATATCAACCTCTGTGGCGCGGTAGGAGTGTATCCGACTGCTAAGCAAGAGGTCGTGGGTTCGATCCCCACCCAGGAAAAACCTTTATGGGGATGAGCACGATGGTTTATTCTGTGTCTGGGTGTTATTTATCTACAATATTTATGTATTTAGAAATATATAATTATGTTTATCGGTTGTCTGATTTCCCTAGTACAAGTTCTGCTTAGTTTAGGATCAAATAGCGATTTCTGAGTTGTCCCAAGAAAGAAATTAAATTATTAACTATAGGTCCTTTAAAGTACATCATTTTGTGCTTCTATTAGAAATTCGTAGTGTAAATTCCATTTAGAAATTACCTAGGCGCATTATTAGGAGGACCACAGTTTTTTCCAAAGATTGAAGTAAAAAAGTAGATGTTAGTAACCAGGTTTGGACAATCACCCATTCGACATATTTAAAATCTGTTTAATTAATAACTACTACTTTTTGAAGGGGCGGTAGCCTAATGGCTAAGGCATCGGTCTCGCAATCGTGAGGTCGCGGGTTCGAATCCTACCCATTGTACTACCGACGTGAACCCACTCCTAACACAAGCCTTTGAGCTTAGCTGGAGGGGTTAACAAGTTGTGGGACTCAATCCCACATTGCTAGTTATCTTAAATTAAAAAAAAAAAAAAAAAAACTACTATAGACAACTGTCTTAAGAGATAAAGTTGGGTGTCTCGTCAAAATGAAACTACTCAAGAAGATTCTGATAGTACCTAATCGTTTTCAGAAATGTTTGTGGGATCCTAGCTTAAGATCAGCTGCTCATGACTCGTCTCAACATCTATACCCATTGTTTTATGTACATAAAACAAAATTAATCAAGCAGATAGACATCATAGTGAAAGCATTCGCGCGGTTTGGGAATAAACATAGTACATGTATGTATCTATATATAAATATACAGATATTAGCATTTCGACGTCTACACGGGGTTAAATATGCAAATTTTATGTATACATAGTTTCTATGTTAATTTATATTCATCTGAAATTTGATGTCTAGTAGTAGTATTGGCATTTATGTTAATTTGAATGAAACTAATTTTAAACGTTTTAATAAAATTTGCTCTGATTGCGAATATATCTTTACCCACCCACCAGTACCAAGGATAGATGAAAAATAAATTCTCTTACTAATACTAAACTATAACCTAAAATGTTCTATTGTTAAAATAAATTTGTACAACTACTTGCTTTTGCAAGTAGTTGTACAAATTTATTTTAATAATTTAATTTAATGGTAAATTTATTTTAACGGTTTGGGAATAAACATGGTACATGTGTGTATCTATATAAATATACAGATATTAGCATTTCGACGTCTACACGGGGTTAAATATGCAAATTTTATGTATACATAGTTTCTATGTTAATTTATATTCATCTGAAATTTGATGTCTAGTAGTAGTATTGGCATTTATGTTAATTCGAATGAAATCAATTTTAAACGTTTTAATAAAATTTGCTCTGATTGCGAATATATCTTTCCCCACCCACCAGTACCAAGGATAGATGAAAAATAAATTCTCTTACTAATACTAAACTATAACCTAAAATGTTCTATTGTTAAAATTTTGTACAACTACTTGCAAAACCTTTCTTATGATAAGACAGAAGAATTGTTAGCTGTAACTAGTTAAAAAAAAACTAGACTAATTTAAATAAAAACACAGCATTATATATTACATTACACACTTAATATTAGTTACTATATGTTTATGTATTTCTCTTAAATACATTATATACATTATGAATTGTATTGTAAATTATAAATAATAATTTTTAAGCACTTTAATAATAATAAATAAATTAATCACTTTATTATTTATGTAATTTATATGTATTGTATTTTAATAAAGAGAATAATAATAATATCTTGGGAAAACTCACACAACGCTATCTGATCCCAAACTAAGCAGAGCTTGTACTATGAAAACCAGACAACTGATAAACATACTTATACATTTCTAAATACATACATATTATAGATAAATAACACCCAGACACAGAATAAACCATCATGCTCATCATATAAATTTTTTATCCTTGGTGGAGATCGAACCCACGACCTCTTGCGTAGCAGTCGGATACACTCCCACCGCGCCACAGCTCTTGCGTAGCAGTCGGATACACTCCCACCTGCCTCAGTCGAACTTTTCCTGCCTGTGGTACAGGTTTTTACCTAGTACAGGCACCCATGTATCTGAGCAGTCTTCTTGTAAATTTGTTTTTATTAATTGATAACCATGTACTTATTATTTTATATGAATAAATTATTATGATTATTATTAGGGTATAATGTTTAGATTTTGATTATTATGAAATTGAAACCATTCACTTACCTGTCAATATCAACACCATGTTAGGCGTAAATTTCAGCAGGTTTACTCATTACAGATTGAATAGAAATGTAGCAATGATTTAATTTTTTGAAAAAGGAACGCAATTTTAAGTGTATTTTAGTAAAACAAGAACATTAAAGATTTTCATATTCATTTTAGTTCATTAAACCAAAAAGTATTTCTTTCACAAAGTGTGTACTTATACATAAATTGTGCAAAAACTCTGAGTAAATACTGATGAGATTACATAAAAAGTTACACAATTTGTCCGTACCGCGATACGCCAATTTACCGAGTTCTTTAAATAAGGCTTCGTTTTCAAAGACGCTTTCATTTATGGAAACAAAACTGTAATTTTTTCTTTGAACTTTTGTGATTTCCTTTGTTGTCTACCTGCCCACACAGCTTTAATACAATTATATCGATAAAATGTTAAATATTTTCGCACATAGCACCTTTGTTATTATGAAAACATATATAAACTACGGGTCTTATTCGCATGAATAATTAAACGTAAAATACCTTGTTTATTGCCCGTCGTTTCGATCGTATTGCAACGGCTGTGGTCATGGATGGACGTGGTCAGTCTAATCTCCCTCTCTAATCTAAACGGTAACTCTGATTCTCATTTTAATACTGCTGAACGAAGAACACGCCTGATGGTAAGGATCACGTTAGCCCATAACAGTATCAGTGCCACCCAAATCCTTGTTTGGCAAATAATAATAGTGACCTCGTCACGCACCTCATTGGAGACATTAGTTCATAAGTCTCATTTGTTAAAATATCTATAAACTTTTTTTTTTTTATAGATAGGAAATCATCAAATGACTTCTCCCGCTGTGGGCATGAGGCGGAGGGCGTGTCAGACTCTTACTGACTAAAAGCCATCTGTGTTCCTTCTTTCGCCCTGGTGTTCCGAGAGCACGGTAACTCTTTCGAACGATCCCGCACTCCCGGTGGGCGCCGGCCCAATGGAGCCCCGTCACTTGCTGACACCTCTTTGAGGCGCGCGTGTAAGACTAGCACGCCGTTACCCGGGCCTGGTCCTAAGCTGGACGGCAAGCTACCCACTGCTCGTCGTCCGCAGGCCTGCGCCTAGGGTGGCCGGATGTCGTCCTTTGGCACCCGTCGCCCGGAGTGTGCCGCGCGGCGGCCGGGGCGTGAGGACCGTCTATGTCTCACGCGTTCCGCCGTCTCCTTCTGCAGCATCACCTTCTCGCTCGAAATAATAACTGACACGGTGGTTGTTAGTAGGTACCCACCAAGACGGCCTATGGTCCAACCCTAGCCAAGTATTCTCCATTCTCTACGTGCTTAAAAATAAGCAGCAGGGACCATCTCTTTCATTTGGATAACGGCCAGAATAGTAAGAGAAAGATAGAACTTCAAAGTCAAACATTTTGGACTTTGGATATAAGTTATCTTCATAGTGTAATTCATTAATTTTTGTTCATAGTCTGGGTGTAAGTACTTGGCGTTCGTTAGAGGCTCATTGCATCTATGGCAGCCATTACGCGCTCAATCCAGATAGTGATCTGATCAAGGTCGCGGATCGCAATAGATTAATACATCTTGATTCGGCTACTTGTGCGATGCCATGTCGCGAGCCGTCAATCTAACACAGTCAATCTGGATCAAGATCACTGTTCAAAATCTCGGGATCTCGATCTAGAACGTATAATGGCTACCTTTCACTGACATGGAATCTCAGACCATTTCGGATCACATTAATCGAATGGCATTTCGAAATTCCGTTTCCGTAAGCGATGTCTGTGTGTCTATGTGTGCGTGTGTATGTTACTCGAGTGTTTGATTATAGATTAATTTCAGTAGGTACTGTAAGTATTATGCATTTTCTTTTTCTTTAAATTTAAGAACACGAAACAAATGCAACAAATTAAAAGGTGCCATTGTCTTGTTTAGACCATCCAAGTCATTTCTATCTCTCTCTCTTCCTTTGCCTAGCCTTGTCCCATTTCATTTTGGGTCGGCTCTCCTCGTCGATTTTTCTGACGTTGGGTCGTTGCAACATTCACTTTGACTCTCTTAAGGTTCATTTCCGAGGCCGATCGCGAGCCGCTCGCGGCCGATGCGACAATATTCACAGTGCGCGCGCAGGCCTACGACAGTCGTCGGCCGCGCGCGTCTGTCACTTACCTCAGCCGCTTGTCGTAAGCCGCGAGCGGCTCGCGATCGATCGCGATGCACGGAAATGAACCTTTAAGGTCGCTTCAATTAATTTGAATGCAACAGGCCAGTAACTTGCATCGTGTAAATGGCTTTTTATTGCATGTTTGTATATAAGGGTCTAGTACAGGGCGTTGTCATAAAAAAATAAACAAATATGAAACAACTTCTTTAAAAATATTAATCTCAATATTATTTTATTATATTATATACAAACAAAGCAAGGGCATGGAGTACAACAAAAATTAATTGCGCCGCTAATAAATTTTAAGATGTAAATTGAAAGTCTTAGAAACTTTATAATTGCCGTTAAAATCCTTTTGGAGGGAAAATAATAAACCTACTTATGTAACAGTAACTTCATAAATTTAATTTTGAAACAAGTTATTCGATGAATATCTTGACTAGTCGTACAATAGGCCAACCGTCTTTATTTTAAACGAACTTTGTGAACTCGTAAGTACACACATCAAAAGTGTCTAGGGATCAACATATATTTTTGCAATAACTTTTCTCCTGATTGATTTTTTTTTTTTATTTCTTTAAGGATTCATCAAATAAAGTGTTTTCGTTTGTCACAGTAACGATAAACCAAGTCACCTTTGCATTAATAAAGAAATTTGCCATTTTCCTAATAAAGGGATTTTTGACATTTGAACCACTAACATTAAAGTTCGAAAAAAAGACTGAAATAACAGTTTTCTTTAAAATTTTATTGGGTAACTTAAACAATTAATAATCCGTGTTTCTACCGCGAACACTAACAACACAAGAACATCGGTTTGGCATACTCAAAATGAGTTCATCCAAATCACGCTGTGGAATGGCCGCCCATGTTCGTTGCAACAACAAAAAAAGGTCTTCTTGCGACTGGATACCCTCCATATTCGGCAGAGCTCTTCTCTGTAGCATATCCCATGCATGCTCAATCGGGTTCAAGTCTGGCGACTGAGCAGGCCAGGGCAGGACATTGATGTTAGCTGCGGCGAGAGTCTGTCTTACAACTCTTGCGGTGTGCGGTCGTGCATTATCATGCATTAACTGAAATAAGGGACCGATTTGCACTTGTAGAGGAACGATGACGTCTGATACAATCGTCTCAGCATAAATTTGAGCGTTGAGGTTGCCTCTGATCCAAATCAACTCAGTTCTTCCGCCGATCCAAATACCCGCCCATACCATGATGGTTCCACCACTATAAGGATGGACTTCCTGGCAGGATTTTAATCGCTGTTGGCGTCCAGGGGTTCTCCAGTGTCGTATACGTCTTGTATCCGGTCTCATACCAAAACGAGACTCATCAGAAAAGCACACGAAACGCCATTGTTCTTCTGCCCAATTTCTGTGTTCAAGAGCCCATTGATATCGAATTCTACGATTGTGCATTGCTATAGGTGGTACCCGTAGCGGTCTTCGGGAATGAAGGTTCACTTCATGCAAGCGGTTTCTGACTGTTTGGTCGCTAATTAAGTTCCCTGAAGAGTGATGAAGCCTCACGGCTAACATCATGGCGGTTATTGTTGGACCTCTTCGAGTTAAGATTTGAATGTATCGGTCTTGTCTCCGTGTGGTGCAGCGATACCGTCCTCCATGGCGCTCAGCCACGGTACCAGTGCTTCGGTAACGTGTCCAAAGTCGACTGATAACACTCTGACTTGTATTCAGAGCTAAAGCCACAGTACGTTGCCGGGAACCAGCTTCTATCATTCCCACGGCTCTGAGCATTTCTTCCCTGCTTAAATGACGTCGCCGCTCCATAATAACGTTGGTTTTAATCAGTAGTAGGGAAACAGTAGCACTAATAATGTCTTCAATGCGTTGTATGTTTTTATAGGGAAAATATTGACAGCTGATTTTCATCTTTTACTCGAATTTGATTCACAGTTCCTGATTCAAATTATGAAATGCACCAAAAAGGATCCATATAAATTTATAAAATCATAAATTTATTACAAAGCCACATCTCAATCTCAAGAAATCCGCATAAAAATGCTTGATCCCTAGACACTTTTGATGTGTGTAGTTTCGAATTACTTTAGTTTGTAAAAACTATTTTGATTTATTTTCGTTACACGTTATACGAAGTTCTCATGATATTTGTCGTTTTAGACGAAAGACGTCCACTGCTGAACATAGCCTTCACACTTGTATCTAGTGGTTACCCTCGACCTTCACCAGGTCATCGGTCCATCTTGTGGAAGTCCTACCACGCTTTGCCTTCCGGTTCGTGGTCGCCAGTCGAGAACGCTTCGACCCCATCTTTCGATTCTTCGAGCAATGTGCCCTGCCCACTGCCACTTTAGTCTGGATTATATCGGTGACCCTGGTTCTTCTGCGGGTTCTTTTATCATTCGATCTTCCATTTCTTCGCTCTCTCCATTGCTCTTTGCGTGAACTCGAGCTTTCTTATGAGGTCCATTGTAAAAGGCCACGTCTTAAGGCCGTAAGTCATCATCACTGGCAACACATACTGGTCATAGACTTTTACTACTCTTAAAAGAACTTTTACTTTTCTAATACTCTGTAGAAGGTTCTTACGAAAAAAAAATTAAGAATATAACAAAAAAAAAACGGGGTGGTTATAAATTAATATTTATTTATTATAAATTAATCCCTTAACCACCTACCACCTATTTTTGGAGACTTAACCAAACCTTAACCTCCACTACTTTACCGGAGTAAAAAATCATTGTTTATTTAGGTTTTGACCCTAAACCTGAATAAAATCGTTTTTTTTTCGGGTCTTACAGACGTATAGTAAGGTGGTTGTGTGACAATAATAGGTGATAGGCGGTTTTGGGTAACTTATTAACGGCCGGTCTCAATAACGTAACTACCAATAACTGCCTGTTAAAATAGCTAACTTAGGTGGCGAAACTGACATTTGTGCGTCTCAAATTGAGACGCACAAATGTCAGGTTATTGAGACTCTCAATAACCATCGATGGGTAGAAAATCTTACCTTTGACATTAAACTATTGTTGGGAGGACTCTCACCTAACTCGGGTAAGAATCTTTATAGTAAATAAAAAAGAGCGTTTCAATAACGCTTCTGACAGCTAACTTTAGTTCATAGAATAACTAGCTGTTATAAAATTATAAACTGCCAAAATCGACTGTTTAACAATAAGTTAACCAATGATACGCGATGAAAATTGCCGATACAACCATCAAAATACATACAAAAATCAAGAAAACGAGACAAGAAAAATCAAGAACGCATTTATTTATTAGCTAAACGTAATATCTCTACTATCGTTGTAGGTTAGGTACGACAATGAGATCGTCGTCTCAGTACCCAGAAACTTAAATTACACTACCCGAAATCAGAGTCCTAAATCAAAGCTGTCCTTGAAAACTAATTAAATTAATCCTTATACACCTCTCTTTTTAAGTTTTTAGATTCAGTGTACTTAGTTAAAATAAGCGCATCATTAGTAAGTTAGAAAAATAAAAACACTGTCGTCCTCAAGAACTAAGATTTATCTAACAAATTTCACACATCACATTTTTAACAAATTAAACACATCACTTATTTAACAAATTAAACACACATCAACCTATAAACTACAGAATGGTTCAGTTCAATTTTCACCCACTTCAAGCAGTCTGATTAATTGAAAATCTTGCACACATATTAAAATCCGATGAGAGTCATTATCAATTTATCATACATCAATTATTTATGACTAGCTGTCCCGCGCAACTTCGTATGCGTAATTTTTCCCCGTTTTTGAAACATTTCTCGTCGCTTCTCCGCTCCTATTAGTCGTAGCGCAATGTTATATAGCCTATAGCCTTCCTCGATAAATGGGCTATCCAACAAAAATTTTTCAAATCGGACCAGTAGTTCCTGAGATTAGCGCGTTTAAACAAGCAAACAAACAAACAAACTCTTTCGCTTTATAATATTAGTAGGTATAGATGAATCTTTGTAGTCGAACAGATAAATCGCGTACATTTTAGCCAAATCTTCAGGAATCGGTTTTCATTTTTTATAAGTCATAGCTTTTATACGAATGCTGTAATATTTTAGTAAACTTACAACAGATAAACATGTACTACGATTGCTATTTATTATTATGAATGCGCGCCTCACGATGCGCGCGCATGCGTAAAGAGTATTACGCATGCGCGCGCTGTGCTCAACTAGCGCGTTTAGTTGTTTTAATTTTTACAACTATTTAATATTTCTGAATATAATAAATGTAGGTTTTTTAGTATGATTATCAAAATATTTAATAAAAATAGAGATAATGTAACTAATCTAATACGTTATATTAAAAACAATATTTTTTTAGAATAACTAACATACAAGGTTATTTTTGCTGCGTGCAAAAATAAAACGTCTGGAAGGGAAACAATTACTAGAGTGAGGAGATAACTTAACTTTACGTAAATATTCATATTGAAACGACGGTAACGGTAAAAGAAAATGTTGCATTCATCCTTTGGTAGCTTCTAGATTTAAACTGTCGGTAAGTTATTGAATCGGCCGTAAATCTTTTTTAAAAGTTATATTATTTAGTAAATTAGTCTATACTAATGATATTATAAAGAAGAAAGATTTGATCGGTTGTTTGAATTGAATAGGCTCCATAACTATTGGACCGATTTTAAAAAATCTTTTAAAAACCATTAGAAACCTACATTATCGTGGAGTAACATGCTTTATTTTATTGTCATAAAGAGATCCCTACGAAAATTACAATAATGTAACTGAAGGTATAATTGTTTGATTAATGATTTAGTATTTATTATAAAAGAAAAACAAAATAAACTATTTAAAAAAGCTACGATATGACACCCGTGCGAAGCCGGGGCAGGCAGCTAGTGTTATATAAAGAAGCTGCGAGTGTCGGGTTATTAGTATATTACAAATCACCCTGTAGGTATATATAACTTAATCTTTACGGAAAAAATCTCGTGAAAAGATGTATAATATTGATATATTATTTAAGACTAGGACTCAAAAGAAATACGTCTTTAAACTATACTAGCTGACCCGCGCAACTTCGTCTGCGTAATTTTTCCCCGATTTTGTAACATTTTTAATTAATGCTCCGCCTTCCTCGGTAAATGGCCTATCAAACAGTAAAAGAATTTTTCAATTCGTATCAGTAGTTCTTGAGATAACCGCGTTCAAACAAACAAACAAACTCTTCAGCTTTATAATATTCGTATAGACTAGCTGCCCCGCACAACTTCGTTTGAGTGAATTTACCCCGTTTTTGCAACATTTCTCATTGCTGCTCCGCTCCTGTTGGTCGCAGCGTGATGTTATATAGCCTATAGCCTTCCTCGATAAATGTAACAGTGAAAGATTTTTTCAATTCGGTACAGTAGTTCCTGAGATTACTGCGTTCAAACAAACAAACTCTTCAGCTTTATAATATTGGTATAGATAACAAATTATGGTAAAAAAAAATCAACTGGCCATTTCTAAGAACAGCGGTAGCTTAATGGCTAAGGCATCGGTCTCGCAATCGTAAGATCGCGGTTTCGAATCTTACCCATTATACTACCGACGTGAACCCACTCCTAACACAAGCCTTTGAGCTTAGCTGGAGGGGTTAACAAGATTGCTAGTAATGTGGGACTCATACCACATTGCTAGTTATCTTTTTAATTAAATAAAATATATATATATATATTCTACTAAAAAAGGGAAATACATAAAATCTTATTACTCCCTTTCAGTTATTCAGATGTTGATCAAGGCTATGCGAGCCTTGATATCACACAACTAGGTTACAATCATAAAAAGAAAAACTAGCACGAAGCAATTTCTCTAGATTCTTTTATAAGAGCTCCTGTTGTTATTATTCTTGAGCTTTCACAGCTGTTTCATAGCTAAAGTTTTTCTATTCGATACAGTAGCTCTAGAAAGTCTTAGTACACTTCAGTAAAGTAATTTCAATAGATCCTACTAGTATTATAAATCAGAAAGTTTGTGCGAATGGATGATTAAGCTTGTTGCTTTGTCACCAAAAAACAACTGTGCTAATATAATCATGTCCCGCGCAACTTCGTATGCGTAAATTTTCCCCGTTTTTGCAACATTTCTCGTCGCTGCTCCGCTCCTATTAGTCGTAGCGCGATGTTATATAGCCTATAGCCTTCCTCGATAAATGGGCTATCCAACAAAAAAAGATTTTTTCAAATCGGACCAGTAGTTCTTGAGATTAGCGCGTTTAAACAAACAAACAAACAAAGCAAACAAACAAACAAACTCTTCCGCTTTATAATATTAGTATAGATATAAAAAACCGGGCAAGTGCATGTCGGGCCACGTACAATGTAGGGTTCCGTAGTCCCCCGTAACGGCTTAAGAAGTGGGTTTTCTGTTGTTTTTGTTTCATACTTACAACGTTATGCCTACTTAATAATAATTTCCAATGGAATTTGTACGAATATTTTGTTACTTCTCATTTGATCAGCTGTTACTCGTAAACTAGTGAAGCTTACTTAGCTGTGTCAGTTTTCCTTTTAATTTCACTATATATACTACAACCGTGAATTTTTTCACATACCCTACGTAATTAAACATTATGTAAGTGATTATTTAAAAAAAACATCAATCATTAAGCTGGCAAGAGGGGGACTGGTAAGAATCAAGTGTCCCTTGATCGTATCAAAAAAATTATCGGTTACTCTAAAAATAGTCTTCACAACCCCTAAACGTTTTTAAAATAACTGTCTGGGACAAATATGATGGGGTAGGTTAAAAAATCTCATCCACAATTTACAAATAGGAGAGGTACCCTAAAAAAATGGTTGTCAAAATTATACTTCCACCGTGGTCGGCGTATATTGCATGGATACACATGTTACTTAAATATGTGTATCCATGCAATATTACCGCTATATATTCTAGCACTAACAGTCTCTGAGCTAAGCTACAGACGGACATGGCGAAACTATAAAGTTTTGCCATTTTGGCTACGGAACCCTAAAAAAGCTCTCAAAACTAAGAACGGTTATTTATCCGCCAAAACTTGCTCCGAATTTGGTAATTCTTTACGTTCTGAGCCGCTATTGGCTAATTTTGGTGAAATGTGGTTAGGAGTAACCACATTTCACCAAAATTAGCCAATTTCGGCGATTACCATCTCATTTTATTATTTTTATCTTTATTAACTTTTTTTTTTAGAAAAGACTCCAATAGTAGAGTACAAGCCCTGTGTCGCGGGGGACTTTACAAACATACAAGCCACGGACACAAAGTACACCCAGACTTGAAACAGCAATTTGTGGATCCCACAAAGTGGTGTCCCGTGTGGGAATCGAACACACTCCCACCGCGCCACAGTGGCAGTATTATATTTATAAGTATTTAATTTAAAACATTAAAAAGGTTTTTTTATCGCTTATATATAAATGTAGGTAAGTAATAAAACCAAATGGACGACTAAAAAGTATACCTTAAAGTCGCCTTAGTTATGCAAAAGACAGACCGGCAATAAAAATTATCCAATTATTTTCATTGTTCCCCAAGTCCTCTATAATTAGAGTTCATAATTAATTATTGCTGACACAATGATTTCCTATATTTTGATAACATTTTAGACATTTACCTGTTGGTCTAGTCTCGCTGGTGGTTAGTGACCCTGACTGCCAAGCCAGAGGTCGTGGGTTCGATCCCCGCTATATATAAAACTTTGTGTGATGAGCACGATGGTTAATTCTGTGTCTGGGTGTTATTTATCTATAATATGTATGTATTTATTAGTTATATTGCGGGACTTAATCGCGTGAATTATTTAAAGTTACGAACCTTTTTTTACCCGACAGTCGACCCGTGACCACGATCGGTGCAATTCGATCGAAACGTCGGGTAAATAAAAGGTTCGTACCTTTAAATAATTCACGCGATTAAGTCCCGAAATATAACTAATATGTATAAAAATCGCGAAAGTTTAAAAACAATAATGTATGTATTTAGAAATATATAAGTAGGTATGTTTATCAGTTGTCTGGTTGCCATAGTACAAGCTCCGCTTAGTTTGGGATCAGATAGCGTTGTGTGAGTTGTCCTATGAGATATATGTATATATAGTTATAATAATATAATAATATATTGGGATTAGTAACTTTTAAAAGAATGATTTTTAATAAATTAATAACCTACAAGCTCGTGGCTTCTTTACATAACACTCAATAACTTTGTAATATCAGTTTTGGATTAAAATATTTAATAAGTATATTAAACCCACACCCACTTGTTTTTGGAGTTCATAATCACCAGACCACAGACTATTTGAATATTTACTTGAGTAAAATCGTTGTTTATTGTGGTAAATCGTTAAGCGTAGTAAAATCGTTGGCTTAGGCTCTAAGCTTGACAAAGAAACATAAATTATCCTCTGGAATCTCTCAGATGTGTGGTAAATGGTTCTGTGACTAAAGTAGGAGGTAAGTGGTGAAGGATTTTTTTTTTTTTTCATAAAATATTTTACTAAGTTTTTTGGTGTAATAAAAGAAGCCAAGAGGGGGAGATAATTAATATATTAAAAACAAAATGTTGGCACAGACTAGTTGTATTTTGTGTTTGTTATATAATTGCCTCTGTGGCGCGGTGGGAGTGTATCCGACTGCAACGCAAGAGGTCGTGGGTTCGATCCCCACCCAGGATAAAACTTTGTGTGATGAGCACGATGGTTTATTCTGTGTCTGGGTGTTATTTATCTATAATATGTATGTATTTAGAAATATATAAGTATGTTTATCAGTTGTCTGGTTTCCATAGTACAAGCTCTGCTTAGTTTGGGATCAGATAGCGTTGTGTGAGTTGTCCTAAGATATTTATTTTTTTATTTATTTTAAAATTGTATGCTTATACCTAATGAGAGAGATTGTTTAAAAACACGTCTTGATGTATATTACATCCACAGCTGTACAAGTTCTACAATTCGCCGGCTTTCTATTTTTTTATTAAGAAAAAAAAAAAAAAGATTTATTATTATTTGGGGAGCTTACAGCTATAGTAAAAAATTGTTTCATAAAATACATTACTAAATGCCAATAACAATTTAACTCAAAGCTTATTCTAGTAAAACTTTCAGGCGGCCTTAGATTTCATAAATTTAAGCTTCACAAAAAGAATACTAACAAAAATGTAAGACATATTTTTTCCATTGCAAATTGAAAAAAAAACCCAATCTATATAGACAATCACAATATTAAACTAAAATACTGATATGAAAACATGTTGATTAACGATACAAGATAAAAAATAACACGATAATGAAGTACCCTAACTAAATAATACTATAATGTAAACAAAACAATTTGTTAGAAGCTAATTCATTACAATTTATGAAGGCAACGCACGCGATTTGTAATTGCATTGCTAGTTTGTCATTTAAATTGTAATATTTCTTTTATAATAAGAACTGAAATTTGGTAGTATTGGACTTGACTTGTTGGCTAAAAGAAAAAAGAATAGATAATCTTTGACTGCCTTGGTGTTGCAGTGGGAGTGTTAACGACTGCTGAGCAACAAGTTATGGGTTCGATCCCCTCACTGGACACCACACTGTGTCACCCTCAGTTGATAAAGATTATATTTTTATTTAGTTACGTAGGTACAGCAATACAGTTGCAGTTAAAAAATAAGATTAAAACTTGATTTTACGAAGTGGCAGATCAAGACAAATATCTGATTTATTATTCATGTTACATCTGCCCACCATTTCAATAGAAACATGACCTTTACAAGTACAATATGAAAGTTGTTATAGGTACAATTAGGTATCGCTATTACCGCCCGCTTGCAGCACTACAGACTAGCGTTTTATACGCGCGCATAAGCTCGTTTTGAAAGCTCATCCAGGCGTGTTTAGGCGCACCTTTTGTCTCACTCGCAACTCGTAAGAGTGTTGACGCAATCAAAACCTTGTATACGCGTGTTAATTACTAATTCTCCACTAATAGTAGACGCGAGTACGATTTATGAACCGCAAAATGTAGCGCACGTTTTTTTTTCTGTGCGCAAAAAGGCCGTATAAACGCAGAAAAAACGCCAGTATGAAACCGCTTTTACTGTTTGAAAATTCTCATGAATATTTAGAACACGTCGTCGGTGCCTTTTGCGCTCCCTCCTGCATACCTCCCTTTATCAAATATATAGAAGAAAACTTCGAGGGCCCTTTTTAGAAGGTAAATTTCACCTTTGAGGTACGATACACGTAGTCAGAAGGTATTGATACGGTATTGAATGTTTTATATGAATGTGTTGTTATTTTAAGGCTGTTGCAGTACTTGAAGTCTAATAGCTAAGCTAAATTTAGTTTAACCTGAACTAAAAGTCTAAAAATTACTAAAAGTCTGCATATTCTATACAACTGTTCTAAAGATAAGCTTGCTAATTTTTAATATTATAAATAATTCTGTTCATTTGTTATGTTTTCCAAGGTGCGTTGAGTCAATTTTGATGAATTTTCGTGTGAAGGAATTCATCGTATTAAGCGGCACTTACAAGGACGAAATTGCGGATGAATTCTAGTGTAAAAATAATTAAAAATAAGCCCAACTATGTTGACTACGCTAAATTAAATTAGTCTAGCTGTCCGGAATACTATTATAAATTATGGATTGGTTTAAAAATGTTTCTTTGTGACTGGATTTGTTCGAATAATTCTCAATGTTGGGGAATTTTCTC
Organism: Herminia tarsipennalis; assembly: GCA_945859575.2. Classification (NCBI taxonomy): domain Eukaryota; kingdom Metazoa; phylum Arthropoda; class Insecta; order Lepidoptera; family Erebidae; genus Herminia; species Herminia tarsipennalis. The sequence goes on from OX243832.2 coordinate 26,692,718, forward strand.
TCTATAGTTATTCGAAACATTATATTAACACATAAGTATGATCGTTTGAAAAAATCAAAAAAGTAATTATTTATACGTTATATCTCGTCGAAAAAAAACAACGCATTAACTTCATAAAGAAAACTAGTAGGTATGCTTTTAATAACTGTTCTTTGTGCATCACAAATAAAAGTCAATTATAAAAAACTTTTATAAATATACAACAGGGATAATTTAACATAAACGATAAAGAAATTAAGTAAAACTATGAATATAAAGCTACAAATATGATTCAAAGAAAATCCAAGATGGCCGTTCAAAGTTTAGATGAGGAGCGCTTTGCTAACGCGCATTTACATTTAACAGTTTAGTTCATATTTTTTTGTCAATGCATTTTGTATTTATAAACGGCATCAACGCGCGTCAATGCACGTCAACGCGCGTTATGCGCTCATCATCTGAGTGTAAGATAAGGCTCTATTGCGTTTGCTCACCTGATTTCTTCGAACTATTCCCTTTGCCACCATTTTTATTTCGCCTCGGATAGAGATTTATTTTACTCTGGCCACACCCCATCACAGAAACCAATTTATTCACTCATCACCAATGACTTGATCATCTTATTCAAATCCAATTACAACAAAAAATGTCCGATTACATTAAAATTTGTACTAATTTGATACGTTTATGATGAACAGAGAACACTTCCACTTGATTTTACGTTTCTTCGATTTATATAGGCGCAAGCTCGACTCCATGATTTGTTCTTGCCTGAAAAAGAAAATAATACAGTTTTTAAAAATTGTAAAAAGGTAACACATGTTCGCAACAGATCGACATAGGCTAGATGGTGAAGATTAAATCAGCACACGTCCTCCAGCCAAAAATGGCAAGATAAAGTTATCTTTTATCAAAAAAGACTTGTCAGCAAAAATGGCCATATCGACCTGTCGCGTACAAAGTTTAAAATACCACATTATTTAGGTCAAAGTTGGTAGACGGATGTCTGGACGGTTGCAAGTAATACAATGTCAGAATATTAAGGGGCGTCTAAATGGGTCTTAATCATGATTCAGGCTCCTAAACGGGCTACACAACCCGGTAACAATAAAATAGAGAGCGACTGAAACAACAACAAAATTGGCCGGGCAACATTGCGGAAAAACTATCGCTCAGCGATTGTCCGGCAACCATCAATAAGAGTACTGCCATGTTGCCGGCCACAGCATTGCCGCCACAAATTGCCGTAAGAAATGGCCCGTTTAGACGCCCCTTTAGGTAAGGTACGCCATAACATAACACTTTTTTTGGGGACAGTCCTGTTAAAATTACATTAAGTAACTAAAAACTAAAACTTATTGGGCGGACATACACATAGCAGTAAAACAGGCTTCTTATTCACGTTCTTTTCTTCCGTTTTCGCGTCAAGCCCGTGCGAACTGACATTATGACAAGATTTTGACAGTTCGCACGTGCACGGTAACTCAAAAGATACAGGCATACCAGTTAGCCACTGACCTGTTCAAAAGTACAAATAGGCCATAACAAAAACTTTCATTTGATTTTGACATTTGAAAGTCTTTAATTGTGTAACAAGAATAACAACAACTGCCATTTGTCATAACTGTCAAAAAAAGTTCAAAGGACGGTCATTCGATTCGACATTTGAAATTGCTGTCACTTTGTATGGGTTACCCAGTTGAGCGTAATAATACGATGGCAGTCAGTGCAGTTAGCCTATACACATGCAAATATACCAACTAAAGGCATGTGTATTATCGCCCATAGATAACCTAGACACACAGTCATCACATCAGTCTCAGACAGGTTATAAAAGTTGGATCGACGCCAAAACAATTCTGGAAAAAAACTGTATTGTTCTATTTGGTAGTCTGACAAAATACAATGGACAAAAGGCAGTACGTAGGTATTTAAAAAACTGTGGAATATAGGGTTATTTATCGTAGTTATTCAAACAATTATTTGGATACCATATAGACTAGTTTTAAACAAAACAAAGGGTTTGGTTGACGGCACAAATGTTAAAATGATTCTTTTACTAACCTTTTAATTAATAGTGGAAGCATTTTTGCACTAAATTACCAACTAGTGATGGTGTCGTATCCCACACGTTTAAGATTTAACCATAAAGTTCAACATAAATTGATTAACTAAAGCATGTTACAGACGGCGGCAATCAAGCGTCCCCACCAAGGTGACCTTGCTTGTTTCCAACCATGTCGATGAATGTTGTAAATCAAAATAAGTATAGATGAAAACAAAATCTGTTGATGCACACCAAGTTCCCACCAAGGTCACCTTGGTGGAAACGCTAGTTTACAACCGTCTAGAACATGCTTAAGTACAACAAAACTGTAGTTTTAATCCGTGCTAAAATTATAAATGCAAAAATAACGACATAATGTCCATTGCTTTTTTACACCTAAATCCTGGACTGATTTTCATGAAATTTAGTGTAAGTAGTTTGAAGACGCGTTACGCTGCATACATGAAGACGAAGCCACGGGCAAAATCAAGTTACATAACAACACTCAGTTCTGCTTTCTTTTTAGACACGCCTGTTATGAAAACCCGGCTGGAAAAAATCTATTTGATGTATTTTGACAAACTATCGCTGTAAGTATCAAAGTCAGATCGATCTAAACAATCCATCAATAAAATTTTAATCTTTTACCGTCGATATTTAAGACCGGAAAGTTTCCAGAACCACAAAATAACGAGAGTACAGAGGGTAAGCTCTCGTTCAACGCACACAACATCCTTCATGAACAGCTTTGATACAAAGTAGTTTGAAGTGGTTTGATATTCATTCAAACTAATTAAAAAAGGGGGGGTAATTGCCATAATCTGGTTAGCGATCGCAGGAACGTTTTAAAGTACGCAGTCCGGTGTGAAATCCCTTAGTCGCCTTGACGACGAAGAGTCGCTAATGTAGGTACTCTTGTGTTGTGTGCCAGAACGCCTGTTTCAATTTCAACACAGTTGCAAGTTTTTTCTTGTGATAAATTACTCATTAAACATCGTATTTCTCTCGTCTCATTATGTACAGAAAATGTGGTAGATTTACGCTGTTTTGTAGATTGAAAAAATATTTAATCCATTGATGAAAAACATTGCTTTTAACTCGCCCATAAATATATCTAAGGAGTGCATGGTTTACGAAATCTATGGTGAAATGTGGGTGCAGGTTGGTCAATATTAAGCCGTATGCAGATATGTGAGACTTGCCGAGTGCTGTTTAAACGCCCAAAATAAAGCCAAGATTGATGTTTTAGCAATCCTGTTAACCCCTCCAGCTAAGCTCAATGGCTTGTGTTAGGAGTGGGCTCACATCGGTAGTATAATGGGTAGGATTAGTTATTACAGTGCTAAATACAATTGTGAACTTTTGAAACAGACCTCACGATTTTAAACAGTTCTATCCCATTTGCGAACTGACATTTAAAAAGAATGGCCACGAGTTATTATTACCAAGTTCTTTTCTCATAGGCTTTACTTTTTGCGAACTTGGCATTAAATACAGACTCATACTATTCCATACGTTGTCAGACGTGAGCTTTTGTAACCTAAGTGAATAAAGTATTTTGACATTGAAAAAATACACAAACACGCAGATGAACCTATATCCTAAACTTGTTACAGCTTTTGATAGTAAAGCTCAACTTTACCATCAAAAACTACTCCACTCCCAACATAATGCAAGGGAGAGCTATCGATTGGCGTTAAAACGCCACCTATAGTCGGATTTTATTAATATCGATGAACAAAGAGCGGGCTTTAAGAGCCGTTGTATGAGCCTATTGTTTTTATATTCTCTGTGGGGCAGGCACCAATTATTCCTGCCTCTGGGAATATAGATACGGGCTTACGAAAGTGGAGCAGCGTTGAGATAGCTTTTGTTATTTATTTTCAGTTTATTATGAAACTACATTGGAAACTATTAGATATTATTAATACTGGATGCGGAATTCAGAGGATTGGGTGTTATAGCTTGTAGCGTAAATTAGTAGAGGCCTTTATCGAGCAGTGGAACAATACAGGCTGAATGTTGTATACAGTCCAATTATGCTAAAGTAATTATATGTTGTGACAAATCCTACAAGGACATTTGATTCCCAATTAACCAATCTCTGTGGCGCGGTGGGAGTGTATCCGATTACTACGCAAGAGATCGTGGGTTTAATCTTCACCCAGGATAAAACTTTGATGAGCACGGTGGTTTATTTTGTATCTAGGTGTTATTTATCTATGATATGTATATATGTATTTAGAATTATATAAGTGTTATATGTTAGTAATTATATGTTTATCATACAAGCTCCGCTTAATTTGGGATCAGATAGCGTTGTATGAGTTATCCCAAGATATTATTAATTACGTAGAGCCTATAGTATGGCCACAATAATATAAAGTTTGTGACTTTGTAGGTAGTAATCTCTGGATCTATTGAACCGATTTTGAAAATTATTTTACTAATAGAAAGCCACGTTATTTGTGGGTGTCAAACATCACGCTACGATTAATAGGAGTGGAGCATCAATGAAAAATGTTGTAAAACAGAGGTAAATGACGCAACTAAGTTATGTCGGTCAACTAGTTTCTATTTAAATACATATAACATACGTTATACTTTACTTACCTTTTGATAAATTACACACTAATCAGAGAATAAGCATTGTGCTTATGACCAAATAGAGAGATATGAATTAAAGAAACATTTTTTTTATCAAGCAGTCACCGGGTCACCCGTCCATGAACCGATAATAAAAACCGATATAAATTTTTTTTTTTTTTGAAAGGTAACTAGCAGTGTGGGATTAAGTCCCACATTACTAGCAATCTTGTTAACCCCTCCAGCTAAGCTCAAAGGCTTGTGTTAGGAGTGGGTTCACGTCGATAGTATAATGGGTAGGATTCGAACCCGCGACCTCACGATTGCGAGTCGATGCCTTAGCCATTAAGCTACCGCCGCTTTTTACGCCGATAATGACATAATGTGAACGTTTTAAACCCCACTTATTTAACTCATCAACCAATGCATTTATTCCTGTCTCGTATTAATTATGTAAAAAGTACCTGAATATTCCTGGGTTTATATTTAGACACAGACGAATTATGAAGTAGGTCAAATGTATATATTTGACCTACTTTGTAATTAGGGCACAATGTTCAAAAACAGATTCTTAATTTCTATAATATTCTTACTTTATTTTAGGCACGTAAATCTTCACTACAGACACAACGACAATACGACATTGGCCGACGAAAAGGATGCAAACAAAAATTATATAGGTAAATAACACCGACACCAATGCTAAAGAGCTGGTATCAAGTTTGCAAAACAGGGTATTCAGGTTCTTTTTTTCATTTTCGCGGCAATCCCGTGCGAACTGTCTTAATCGTAATCAAGTAGAGAGCTGCGCTTAGAAATGCATCAATGCGCGGCGTACATCTTTGAGCAAACCGCGCATGCGCCAGTGCGCACAGGCTTGCCGCGAAAACAGAAAAAAAAAAACGTGAATAAAGACCCTGATAGGTTATGAACTGCTTTGTAATGAACTCAATTTTTTTGGTGTATGACAGTGCAGAAATGGCAGCCCGATGTCCTTATTTACTATTCACAGTCCTTATTCACATATATATATATATACTAGCTGTCCCGGCAAACTTCGTCTCGACTCTTTTTTTTTGTAAATCGGGTTCAATTGTGAATCTAAACCATCCTCGAATCCCCTTGAACTCACACGAAAAATTTCATCAAAATCGGACCAGCCGTCTAAGAGGAGTTCAGTGACATACACACGCACACAAGAAATATATATATAAAGATATTTCGCTTTTGCGTCAAGCCAGAGAACGTGAATAAAAAAACTTATTTATTCGTTGAAATAATGCACACTACATAATAATTATGGTACAGTACACTATATAACAATAAGCAGGTAAATAGGTAACAAAACAAGGACCCAGTATCGAATTTTCTTTGTAAGAAATCAAACAATAACTTCCCCGTTGGTATATTGTATTCAATTATTTATACAGATTTCTATGTTAAATAGAATCATTATACATTAATTATTTCAATACGACTTTTCAGGCCATTGGGTCTGACGGTTCTCCCTTCCAATTGTTTTCCTCCTACCTTTTTAAATTTAAAATTAGTCTTTAAAAGAACTTCAAGGCAATTATCATTGAGGTTTCATGTGAGATACCTACCTTTTATCTTTGTACAATTTTATCCCTCGACACATTACCACAGTTCCTAACAATTACTCCATGCGATTGATTATTAATTACTAATAATGAAGTCGTGGATTATGTGATCGATCTTGTAGCTGTAACTTATAATGTAGGTACTTACTTATATCTATAAAAAAGATGATCGCGATTCGATTAAGGAAACCGTTTATTTTTATCTCCGGAGAGCATACCGTGGAGTTTCTAATTAAATTGCGAGATTACTTTTTATGTTCGCTATTTATCAGGAGCCGCTTTTCGTTGAGGCACCAACGATACTGATCGTGTACGCTTCGGTGTAGTGCTGCCATTATCGAACACTTTTTGTATCTTGATCACGCTACCTTAGTTTACCAACTAAAAACAGCGATGTTATAATTAAAATGAATATTATTAATAGTAAGACTGGATGGGTCAGAAATGACATAAAATTATTATGTAGATACTGTATTGGTAGTATTCGGGCTTAAGAGCTTTATTTCTCATAACGAATTGAATTCACTTATATGAGAACAAGAGTATTGTATGTAGGTATACATTAAGTAACATAAGAAACCTTGCTAGTGACTCTAGCTAGAAAGGGAGCAGAATATTTTTTCGAGCTCATGTAGTTATCCTAGATTTATAAACGATTACACCCACCAAACATACTGGTATAAATAAAATTATTTTTGTAAAGAAAAACTTGATGATTTTAAAAGAGTGGCCCATGAGTTTCTTGGCAGCTTCTTTTCATGAGCTTTACACTTTAATCTGCCGCCTAACTTCATTTTGGTTTTTTTTTTACACATTTAATATACTTTATTCTTTAAGTAATATTAATTTGACGTTTTCAAATAATCATTGGTTTGGTTTTACGAAATAAAAATATTTGAGTTTAAGTATGAGCACTTTTACTGGCTTTTATAGAAAAGTAAGTAATAAATCTGTCAAAAAAGCAATACTCCTTTTATAGCAGTCAAAATTTTACGTATTGGGCTAATAATATTTAAAATGAAGTTTTATTTTCACAGGCAAATTGGTCCGGAAATGCTTTTGCATGATACTACGGTATTAACCTATTTATATTGATGTGTTGATTGGTAACTTCTCCTCATGGCCTTTACACTTAGAACTGCCGACTGACTTCAAGCTCTGTGCCGTAACAAAGATGGTGCTAGCGGGGCGCAGAAATTGCCATCAGGACAAAGGCGCATTTATATAAGCCCGCATCGAAAGTGTGAAAGTTCGCTAGTTACGGCACTGTTCAAGCTATCTTCATTCTCTCACTCAATCTCTAGGCTATTCTGATAAGAGTAGCCGTCGTGACCTAAATTGCTAAGAAGACCAGTATAATGGCTAAGGCATTGGACTCGCAATTAGGTTCGAACCCTACCCAATAAACTATCGACGTGAGTTCACTCCTAACACAAGCCGAGCTTAGTTGAAGGGGTAACCGGATTGCTAGTAATGTGGGCCGATAATCCCACATTGCTACTTCTTTAAAAAAAAGTCAAATAACTTATTGGACTTACCCAATTTTATTAGGTACTAGCTGTCCTGCGCAACTTCGTTTGCGTAAGTTTTCCCCGTGTTTGCAACATTTCATTTTTGCTCTGCTCCTATTGGTCGTAGCGTGATATTATATAGCCTATAGCCTTCCTCGATAAATGGGCTATCCAACAGTAACAGATGTTTTCAATTCGAGATTACCGCGTTCAAACAAACAAACTCTTCAGCTTTATAATATTAGTATAGACTAGCTGTCCCGCGCAACTTCGTATGCGTAAATTTTCCCCGTTTTTGCAACATTTCTCGTCGCTACTCCGCTCCTATTAGTCGTAGCGTGATGTTATATAGCCTTCCTCGATAAATGGGCTATCCAACAAAAAAGATTTTTTTAAATCGGACCAGTAGTTCCTGAGATTAGCGCGTTTAAACAAACAAACAAACAAACAAACTCTTCCGCTTTATAATATTAGTATAGATTAGTTATTAGGTATACACGATCAATCAAATAAGTTCGTGACTAACAAAACAGTCGTAGGAAATACCTAATCGTGGTGTGATTGGTTAGTCACGAACATAAACTCCGATGGTTTGTAAACAAGACCGTGGTATTTTATTATGGCACTTGCTTGTTATAGATTTGTGCTGTGGCAATATAGTTTTGTGTTATATCAGTCAATAAGCCAACAAGTTGTCATTTTGATATCTGTCTAACGACCGTTTTCAATATTCTATCTTTCAATAGATATTATTACTATTAGATGCTATCAATTTGGTTGCCAGAGATAGATATCTCACTAGTCTCTTTCGAGTCAAATATATATATGACTTAAGTTCAATATGTCAAAAATCTATCTCTAGTACCTAGCTATCGTTAGATAATTTATTGAAAACTGCCGATAATAATAATAATATCTTGGGACAACTCACACAAAGCTAAGCAAAGCCCAAACTAAGCAGAGCTTGTACTATGTAATGGTAGGTAAATAGAAAAAAGCTGTCATCAAACGGTCACTGTCGCCGTATTTAACAGATTTTTGGACATTTTATAGACGCGACGTCACGACATAACAATCATTTGCACATGACATGGCTTTTTCAAAAACACTCATTCGGAAAAGACACCCAAATAGCGATAGAGACGTGACAAAATTTACATTTAGGTACGTCAAATACGGCCGAACAAAAATTTACTTCATCAACATGACGAGTACCTACTCAAATGTAACTTAGTTTTAAAACACTGTTAACTCTCATGCTGTGCCTGACAAAAATACTAACCCGTTTGAGTACTATTATTGGGGCCCACTTTAATCAATGACGTTTTAACCATAATGCACTTAGTTTGAGAGAGACGGTTAGTTAGTCTTTTACGTGAGAGTAAAAGAGAGAACTATATTACAATCGCTCGCGTCGCAGCGCGCCTATGTTACGTGACGTAATGTTAGCTAATGACGCGTCTATATGTAAAACGTTATTGCCTATAATAGACAATTTGGGGATACCTACCTACGTTAGATAACTACGCATATCATGAAGATCCCAGAACATTCGGGGTCTCTGCAAGTCTGCATCCTATTTAGGGTAAGCTCAAAAGGAAAAAAACGGAATCCTAATAGGATCACTAGTCCGTCCGTATGTCTGTCAATACCTACCCTTTACCTTGAGAACACGTAGAGGTATCGAGTTGAAATTAAAACCTTATTACTGACCTTATTAAAATACTTAGGTCTCTAGTCTTTTGAAGCTGTGAAAAAATCAAACTTCTAAGTTAAAATAAAAAAAGATACGGACGTTTATGCCATAAAAAACGTACACACTCTCAAGGAATCAAAATCTATAGGGTATTTTCCGTTGCCCTACGCCTATGACCGAGCTATGAAATTTGGCAAGTAATACCATCTTATATTAAAGTAAGTATAGGGAAAAGTCTAAAACTATTAATTTGTAATTTAAACTAATGTTATAAAGCTGAAGTTTGTTTGTTTATTTGTTTGAACGCGGTAATCTCAGAAACTACTGATCCTAGTTGAAAAATTATTTCACTGTTGGATAGCCCATTTATCGAGGAAGGCTATAAGCTATATAACATCACGCTACGACCAATAGGAGTGGAGCAGCAACGAGAAATGTTGGAAAAATTACGCATACAAAGTTGCGCGGGACAGCTAGTGAAATTATAAAAATATAGTCTTTAAAAACTGCAAGACTCGTTTCCTGAACTATTTATAATATTTACCTACAAATTTATACGGAACCCTCGGTGGGCTAGTCTGGCACTTGCCGGTTTTTTATTATAAACTAGCTGTCCCGCGCAACTTCGTATGCGTATATTTTCCCCGTTTTTGCAACATTTCTCGTCGCTGCTCCGCTCCTATTAGTCGTAGCGCGATGTTATATAGCCTATAGCCTTCCTCGACAAATGGGCTATCCAACAAAAAATATTTTTTCAAATCGGACCAGCAGTTCCTGAGATTAGCGCATTTAAACAAACAAACAAACTCTTCCGCTTTATAATATTAGTATAGATTTATGTGTCGATGACGTATGTGATCAACAACGTTAACCAATGTGTCACCGCCAAATCAGTGTGGGTGAAAGCTTTGCAGAAAGTCACACTCCCTCTGCTCTCAAGAGACCCAAGCCGTCAATCCTAATCGAGATTCGACGAGATTTTCATTCCTTCGTCTCTGAAATGGAGGGAATAAAGTGCTTGCATACTTTTATGCTAATATCTTTTACATAGTTTGCTAGTCATCGTTCTTAGAATGCCTCTGTAGACAACTACGTGTGCTAGTACGTTGGATTGGTTACCCCCGTACAAAATGACACCAATTTCAAATGCTGAATAAAAGGATTTACAGCAGGGGATAAACAGGAGGTTATTGTTATCCTTGTTACACAAGTATAGACTTCCATATAATTTTACAACTTACCATCCACTGTCAAAATCTAATGAAAGTTTAAAGCTATTGCATAGCTTTTATCGCGGGCTCGGGCTTTGAGTGCGGCAACCGAATCAAGAAATTCCGTAACGAAAATAAAACCTAACACTCCGTTTACCATGTGGCTCGGCCGAGCGTTCGCTTATCGTATATGTATAATATGGTACGACTTTACGAAGCTCGCATGGATCGAGACGAGCGAGCTTCGTACAGTCGTACGATTTGACATATTTTTTTTTTCATTAATTGTTTTTATTTTTTTTAATTCCATAAGTTGATAAAAATGCTATGCAATAGCTCCTCCGCGGCAGTCAAGTTTGTGAGTTTGTGAGGTTGTAGAATTGAAAATTCAAGCCACGTTATTTGTGAATGTTACAGGCTATGTAACATGACGCTACGACTAATAGGAGCGAAGCATATATGAAAAATGTTGCAAAAATTGGAAAAATTTACGCAAACGAAGATGCGCTGGTCAGTTAGTTATCTATACTATCTATACTTCTATACTATATAATATTATAAAGAGGAAAGACTTGATTGTTTGTTTGACCTGATTCCTGACTCATTTATTTACTTATCAATGAAATTATCAGAATGATAATGATCTTAGATCTTTTTAAATATGATATATCGTATTTAAAAAGATCTAATCATAGATGTACATTAGATCTTCTAAACTATCCTGTCCACAATATTGAAGGGACAGACATTGAAAAGCTACTTTGTTTGAAACTATGTAAAGTTATAGATGAATTTTGTTAATTTATCTCTAACCATCAGTCAAAGAGAACCAGACTTTAGCAAAACCATAATAATATTTTATAGCTTAAAATATATACAAGCGGAATGTAAATATTTGCAAACATTTTGGTCTATAAATATCTACTTACAAAATGGCGCCACGTAACGTACAACGTTTATTTATTAAGAATTGTTGCAGTATTATACATGCCATTGAACAGAAAATAGTCTAATATTAGAAAGATCATCAAATCAACCGCCGACGCGACTGAGCTAATAAAGAGTTGACTGTTTGTTCGAGATTTAGCCGTCAATTTATAAGAAGTTGGATAAATCGATACACTTCTCGTTAAACTGTAAAGTTTTTGGGTTGATTTAGTGTTATATTTAGTTAAATTGTAATCGTATGATATACGCATGTTGGACACGGGAATATTAAACATATTAAAAGTTAGTAAGCAAATACCTTACCTACACCATGGAATAAATGCGTTCACGCAAATAACATCGCATTTATAATAGCGTTCGACACGTCGAATTGTTTTTATGCAATACATTGCTTAATGTTGTTGACAAATTGTTACTCATAGACGACCATTCTATTTTTTTTTTTCTGTTCTGTAACACACACATACAAACTAACAGGTGGAAGGTTTCTAAACTTTAATGACTTTTAATTCTTGTTTTATTTGACAGTTGATTGCGGAATCATTGTAAAGTTTGGTATAACGTTATGTAAATATTGGTAATCAGCGGAGTTTTATGAGCTGCTCCCGGCGTTTCGTTTTCTTTAGTAAATGAGGATTTGAGATACCTTAAAATATAGCTACAAGCCTCGTTTACTTTGCTATATTTTTTATTCTTGTAAAGATTCGGCGCCACTAAAGAAAATTCATAATAAGATGTAAAAAAAAACTCACAATTATATAATTCCGAGTTAAAATACTATAAAATACCATTGATCAAACTAGGTTCCGTAAACAAATTTTCAGGATTCCACGAAATATATTTTATAGAAACATGAAAAAAACGCGATTGCCTTCGTAGAAATGACAGTAAGAAACCACTTTGAACAATTCCAATGTGTCTAGTTATGATATTCGTAGTTCTCATTTTTGGATTACTAAATGAAATAAGAACTATCAGGGACATTTGGTGTAAATCTACTAAGATTTTTGTCACATTAATTACACCCCTTGAATAGCCTCAGTCAAAATGAAATCAGAAACATGAGTAGGTATGGGTTCTTACAAAAGTTTTAATATTGTTTCATCATATTCTGCTGGCACAGCAGCATGCAAAGTTATTATAAATTCAGTACAATGGTTAATTTCTAAAAATAATATTAAGTTTAATAAAAAAATGATAATAAAAAATGTCAGTTTGTTATTCTAAAATACTCAGTACCGAAGAAAGAGAGTACTCGTATACCTAATGAATTTAAGTCATACTCTATTCCCATTACAAAGATTTGTGTTGTTAAGATTATAATAAAAAGCAATTTTAAAATAGAAAACCGACTTCAAAAATTAACAAATAATCTTTTCTAATATTATAAAACTAAAGAGTTTGTTTGTTTGTTTGAACGCGTTAATCTCAGGAACTACTGATCCGAATTGAAAAATTCTTTCATTCTTGGATAGCCCATTTATCGAGGAAGGCTATATGCTATATAAAATCACGCTACGACTAATAAGAGCGGAGCAGCAGAAAGAAATGTTGCAAAAACGGGGAAAGAGGTGCTGCCACTACGTCATAGAGGTTTTGACATGCAGTGTGTATATAATATTATATAGATTTACGAAACTACATTCGCACATTTTAGCTCAGCTCAGCAGGATTAGGGTAGTCAGATCGAAAAACCGAAATAGTAAATACTAAATCATTTCACCTGATACTGCCTAAGTACATCACGCGACGGGTCGGGGGGGAGAGACTGGTTACAAATCATTTCACACAGGGTCGGAAAAATCTCGGAAAATTCTCGACCATAGCTCAAATCGTAAGATTAGTTTACATAGTTTACAATGTTACTTTAGGTAATTGAGTCAGCTCTAGCTTAGTTAAGCTCCAGGGTCTGTACCTAGTCCGATACTAACCGCAGACTATTCTGAATACAGAACAGTCTATCCATTGACAATACTGTCTCTACTACTGTGTATCATTGTGCCTATTATTAAATAATCATATTAACCCTGGGGGGGGGGGATCAATTCACGTATTTAAAGCAGTGCAGTTGCAGTTAGGTTTCGATTTTGTATTCTTGTAACTTTGGGATCGATCTCAAATACGCTTGCGTCAAGTATGCGTCTCGAGAGCGCAATAATGACATTTTAGTACGGTGCGGACTGTTAATGTGTGGGAGGCTTTAAACTATGCAAAGGCTGCTGCCTGTTCTCAGGTGTGAAAAATAATTTAGTCGCCTTGACAATATCTACGAGAAGAAATGTGGTGGCACTATTCGGCCGTGGTCACAAGCGAACTTGTGATCACTGGTCGAATGTTCGAAACGTCAAGCAATTTTAAGGTAAATAATGCGCTTTAATTCTCGTATAATAAATAGTTACTTTGTGTGATCTACAAATTGTTGTTCCGAATCTGGGTATACTTTATGTCTGTACTGACTTGTATGTTTGTAAAGTCCCCCGCGACACAGGGTTTGTACCCTACTGGGGGAGTTTTGAAAACAAAAAAGAAATCTCTCTCCCCTTTCAAATATCGATATATGTCAGCCTATTACCTTTCCACAGCTAAATCAATTTTCATGAATTTGATATAGGAATAGTGTGGAGTTAGTAGAAAGTAACCTTGTATGTTAAGTTTTTACGCCTTAACTGCTGAATCAATCTTGACGAATTTGCTATATAGATAAACGGGACTTGGGAGAAAAATGTATAGGGTAGGTATTTTTCATCACGATAACTGATATTCACACGGGCAGAGTCACGGGCGAAACCAACTACACACCATGCAAATCCGCAGAAAGTAATTTAAGTATAATCCGGTATATAATCGGTAATATTTCTCAGTGGAATGATAGACATCTTCTTTTATATCATAACTTTACAAAACTTTGATCTTAAACGTCTTCCGACTAATCCCGAGCCGCTCCTAATGACGTCATAGCCGTAAAAGAAAAATAAAGTTGCAAAATGTTTTAAAACGCTTGTGACCTTTTTGTTTTATGGTATTTTTTATTAAAATCTTTGTTTTTTGTTATGAAAAAAGTTGAAAGAAAAAAATACGATTTAGAATTAAATGCCACGTTTCTTTGAATATGGTTTAGGATCGAAATATAATGATTATATTGTTGATATTTATAAGAATAGCCTCATCATCACAGAATATGACGAAGAGAGTGCAACTATAATATATTTTGATTTTATTACGATTTTTAACCTTCGAACTACATATTAATTTGCACTGTATTTAGTTATTTCCGTATTCCATACAAATTTAAACAGTATATATCTTAACCGTCATCTAAGCCAATTGACGAATACCATTAAGATTACATGGACCATTAACAAGTACAAACAGGAAACAAGAAAGAGTAAGAAACACATTATAAGTTTAAAGACCAAAGTAAAAGATATGCTTACAAAGATAGAGTAACTGAAGTGGAGATGGACCGGGCATACACTGAGAAGTAACCAAGAAAAGTGGATTAAAATTGTCACAGATTGGTATTCTAGAGATGGGAAACTGATAAGGGGAAGACAACGCACAAGATGAGAGGATGAGTTGAAATTAACAGCGGGTCCCAACTGGAGAAGGGCTGGTAAAGACAGCAAACAATGAAAACTGTTAGAGGAGGCCTCTGCCAACAGGCACATTAAACTTAGAGATTTACTATATAATCTATACTAATATTATAAAGCGAAAGAGTTTGTTTGTTTGTTTGTTTAAACGCGCTAATCTCAGGAACTACTGGTCCGAATTGAAAAATTCTTTTTTTGTTGGATAGCCCATTTATCGAGGAAGGCTATAGGCTATATAACATCACGCTACGACTAAGTAGCGACGAGAAATGTTGCAAAAACGGGGAAAATTTACGCATACGAAGTTGCGCGGAACAGCTAGTACTATATAATGGTAAAATATAATGTCAAATATGTCAAAAAAATGATAAAGGCAGACTAGGTCTCATCCACTTGGGAGGTCCGTAGCTACTACGTGGGCCAGTACTGACAGGGAACTGGCCTAATTCTTTGTCATCAGATATGTTAAAGCGTAAGCAATCATCTATACTAATATTATAAAGAGGAAAGATTTGATTGTTTGTTTGTATTGATTAGGCTCCGAAACTACTGAACGGATTTGAAAAATGCTTTCATCGTTGTGAAGTTACACTAACCCCGGGTGACATAGGCTATTTTTATTCCTGTATTCCCACGGGAACGGGAACTACGCGGGTAAAACCGCGAGGCGTCCGCTATATACTATAAATCCTAAAGATAGAAAACGCAAAGTTTAGGATAAAGAGGTTTATTGTATTGTATTGTATTGTTGTATTGTAACAGTCAAAATAGTTCTCAAATCCGAAAGCACACATACACGCAGTGACACACAGAAGTCCACAGACAAGAACACACACATAAAGATTGAAGTTGCTTGCGTGTTCAAAAGAAAACAAAACTGCAGGGCTCCCCTTTGTCTAAGTGGCAGAAGGGTCCTTCGCCCTCTCTATCGAAGGGTACCTTTGTGACGAGCGGTCGTGAATCAGAACTGTTGAGCCTATGACAAACTGTGTTTTGAAGGGTGCGCGTATTGTTCTCATATGGCTTGCAACTGCTTATTATGTATAGGGAAATTCGAGTGTCGTGGCCGGTAAGGGTGCTTTTCCGCCAGAGATGTGCTATGCTACGTTGCTGTGGATGCGTTTATTAACCACCAATCATACTAAAGGGATATATTGCGAAAGGGATATATCGCTAATCGTTGAGGCTTTTATTAGCGGACCGAATCGCAAAAGGGCCCAAACCGTTCAAATCCCTTTCCGTTGACTGGCCTTTTGGTCAAAAATTCAAAAATTTTTTACTCACTTAGGATGCAAAACAACTCTTGTGATACGTCGGGATTCTACATGTACATGTAATGCCAAGTTCGCAAACAATAGGTAAAGCCGGAGAAAAGAACCTGGCAATAAAAACTCGCGGCCACTTTTTTCAAATGGCCAATTTTACAATGTTTGAATATATGAATGAATGAATGAATGAAAGAATGAGTGGTCTAGTGGTTATACTCTAACTGCTAAGCCAGAGGTCGTGTGTTCGATCCCCACCCAGGATAAACATTGTGTCATGAGCACGATGGTTTATTCTGTGTCTTGGTGTAATTTATCTATAATATGTATTTAGAATATAAAAGTATGTTTATCAGTTGTCTGGTTATCATAGTACAGGCCCTGCTTAGTTTGGGATCAGATGGCATTGTGTAAGTTGTCCCAAGATATTTTTTTATTATTGGTCCATATAGCTAAGCACTGTTAAACTAGGGTTTTTTATATGAATGGTCGGGAGTGGTGTTGCTATGTGCTGAGCTGAGTACCTATAGTACTACAGTACATAACAACACATCTTGCTGTTCCACTGATACTAAGTTATGTAAAAGGGATGCACTGGAAACGGTCTCATAAGTTCGTAGCTTTGCTTGCTGCATAACACATCTCTGGTGGAAAAGCACCCTAAAGTTGGCCTGTGTTTTGTCTGGGGAGATTAATATGGGGAGTTGTATTTACAAGGTTACAATTATTTGGGGCTGACAAAGTGGTGGATAATTGAACTGTCATATTTTTACTGCTATGCGTTTGATGTATACCTAATCCTGATGTCGCTTCAAGAGGGGATATCAGGGGAGACAACAGTCAGAGATCAAAAGCAACAAATTCTGTTGCTTTTGATCTCGGACATACCTACCTAAAAGCATTTCGATTTAACCTGATTCAATTAATCCCACAAGTTAATCTATTTAATTATAATCCATTGTTGAATATGTGGCTCCCATTTGGGCGTTTTTAGGGTTTCGTACCTCAAGAGGAAAAAACGGAACCCTTATAGGATTACATTATTGTCCGTCCGTCCGTGTGTCTGTCTGTCAAGACCCTTTATCTCGAGAACCCGTGCAGGTATCGAGTTAAAATAAAACCATATACCTACTCAGGTATCCAGTCCTTTGAAGCTGTGAAAAAATCACACTTCAAATTTAACGTAAAAAAGATACTGCCGTTTAAGCCGCAAAAAAACTATATTTCGACACTTTCAAGAGAAACAAAATTTATAGGATATTTTCCGTTGACCTAGAACTATGAAATTTGGCAAGTAATACCGTCTTATATTACAAGCACAGTAGACACAGTAGACATACTCCCGGTAATCAGGCCCCTGGCTAATCCGGAGCTCCTTGTAATCCGGCATGCATATCACTGTACATTGTCGTGCATGAGATTTGATTACAAGATACACTCCTTCAAAAAAACCCGGATTATACTATTATCCGGGGGTCTGTGGCAGTACTCTATAATCCAACAAAACGTTTGTCGGATGAATGCGGGTCCGCTGTTTATGGAAAAGTCTGAAACTATATTCTTGTAATCACACTAATATTATAAAGGCGAAAGTTTGTGAGTATGTGAGTGTGTATGTTTGTTACTTCTTCACGTCTGAACGGCTGGAGCGATTTTAATAAAATTTGATACGGAGTTAGCTGACACCCAGGATTAACACATAGGCTAATAAACCGCAGATAACACAGCGGGGCACAGCTAGTTAAATCATACAGTCTTTAAAATACTGCGAGACTCGATTCCGGAAATCTCTGAGTTTATAACCTACAATAATTATGAGAGTAGTGAAAAAGTTAGCACATGTGTCTGCAGCAGTTTCTGATTGAAATGGGTTTGGAGAACATCAGCCTCCAGTCCAGTAGCTGAACATTGATGAAAAAATACCAAAAATATAAATGCTAAGCTTCATAATAATTTGCTCGAGCAACACACACATAGACATCCTTCAAAAACATTGGAATCTCGGAACACTTTCAGACCAAAGTGGTTCGAGATTTAAAGTCCGTGATCGTATTGTATCTATGTTTCTATACTCTCGCTGTTTTTGTTGGAGATGCAGATGTTACAAATAATTTAATACACACACCTGCATATCAACCTTCAGTAAAACCATAATGTTTGATGAACAAAGCAAATGTTTGTTTTCAATAAACAGTACACACTCAACATGTTGCCAAATGTTTGTATCTATTGCAAATAAAATATGATTCACTACATCGCTGCCCCACCCTGTTTTCAATGGGTTTAATGTTAATATTAAGGTTTGGTTAACTATGTCCTATTTTTAAAATGACGATTTGCTAAATAAACGTTGTGCTATACTGATCATCTGACACTTTGCTAATTAGGCTTACTGCTCATTAGACGTTTTGATACTTAGACCTTCTGATCAGAAGGGCTATTTATTTATGTAAATAAAAGTCAAGAATTAAAACTCGAGAATTTAACGTATATAAATGTCAATAAAATACGACTTCCAATTTTACTTCGCTCCACAAATTGGATGTTAGTGGAGATCAATTGGCCGTCAGTTCATAAAAGTATAAGAGATAACACTGACTAACTGCTCTTCCAATGTACTTATAGTTCAAACCAATGACGTTTTAAGTTAAAAGGTGTAGATAGGTGACAAGCGCACCTTAAATACAATACAATTGACTTCTTTTTATATGTCAGTGTCGCATCGCCGGCGTTAACAGATGAATGCAGCGGATTACATTTTTCTCTATTCCGCTCATGCTTTATACTTTTACGACTTTTTAAAATAGTGTGACATTACAATATATAGGTTATCTATGTGTGCATTAGTTTGCCGTATTTAAAGATCAAATGTTGTTTAGGTAACCTATCTACACCTATTTACTTAAACCATAATTGGGTCAAATCAATGAACGTATCAGGTTGAAATTTGATAAGCAGGCTAAAAACGTATTTTTGGAAATTCAACATTTAAAGCGGTGAAACGGTGACTAAAAATTTCAATAAAAAATAAACGCAAGTAGTCGCAGGTAAAATCCAGTATTCTATAAATTTAAAATTATATATTTACTATATACTTAATATACTATAGACTTGAAGCCCTACTACACTATTGTGTAAGAGCCGCATCACACGACACGATTCCTCATCGCTCCGTCACTGCATCGCAAATAATTCGTCGCCCAGGCGTTCACACTAGCAGTGCGGCGCCGCCGTCGCGGCACCCTCCTGTATACTGGACCCTCCAGCTTCCCATGGACCCACCATCCTCTTGGATATATGGTCCGAAACTTGGGAGAAACGCGAGACGCTATTTCTGGACTACCTACAAATATTTATCTATATCCTCCTGACCTTTCGCCCTCTCCCCGTTCTGGGGCTGCGTTTCTTTTTGTAGAAGGGTCGCCTTACGGTCATTGAGAGAGTTAGTTTTGTTCCATTGCTTAGTGCCACTAGTGCGGCAAGACGTCACTTCTCGCCTTCGTCGTTTGCCTATTTGCTCATGGTCTTACTCCAATTGTACGCTAATTCTCTCAACCGTCGGAAGTTTGCTTCCGAGTTTACTAATTCCCTATAATATAGTGTTGGACGTACAGTCTGTTAATAAAATATACCTTTTCCTCTGCCGCGCAAACAACTGCGGTGCCGCTACGGCCCCTCGCCTCATCTTGGGCCCGCCCTGTCGCGCCACTCCGTGTGGCATATGAAAAACTGTTTATATGCAGGACACCGCAGCGGCATCGTTAAGGCGTCGTTCTGTCGTCGTACCGCTTCGTGTGATTCGGCTCCAACACATTTCATATTCCATAAAACGCAATAAATGTAGCGACCTAGACTTTCCCAGATTTAATTACATTTACAAAGCATTATTTCGCGTACCTATACCTTCATATAGGTACGATATTAATCCTGTTTTCATACATGAAGTACCTTATGTAGTTATAATTATATGAGTACCGACACGGGCGACATGGCAGCCTGTGTAACGGATTAAAATTAAATTTCTACGGACAAAGGGCTCAAAAACAATATCGAGCGAATGAAGGGTTGTTGGTTTGCGTACTTGAGTACAGTACTTACATGTCTATTTGAAGTACACAAAGTTCATAAAATATACTTTTATTATTAGGCTTAGGTATGCCTGCGACTCCGCCTGCTTAGATGCCGGTTATTGTGACCATTCTACTTGAGCTCTCTAACGTATGGTGTAGTTAGTAAAGCAGAGATCAAGCTTTACATTTAACCTAGTTGTCTTTTAATGATCTAAAGTAGACAAAGACATAGATCATAGTTCGTTATATAAATTACAGTTTAATTGGTTGATAAAGATACTTAATGTTTAAGCAGCTCAATCTGTCAAGTTAGTTCTGTTGTCAAAAATCTGGGCAAGAGCATGTCGGGTCACGCTCAGTGTAGGATTCCGTAGCTGCCCAGCACAATAATGCGATAATCGAAGTTGGTTTTCTGTTGTTTTTGTTTCATACTACTAACACCGCTGTAAAAGTAATTTTCAATGGAATTTGTACAAAAATGTTGTTACTTCTCAATTGGTCGGCTGTTACTCGTAAACTTGTAAAGCCTACTTAGCTGTAATAGTTTTCCTTTAATTTTCATTATATAGGTTACGGTAAGTATGATTAATTGAAAATTATGAATAATTTACAATCATTATTAATAATTCTTCTCGCCGGCACAGCGACTTGTGCTCTATAAAGCGCAGGTTCGACCGCACGTGGAGTACTGCTCTCATCTCTGGGCGGGTGCCCCCAAATACTTGCTCGATCCATTTGACTCCCTCCAAAGGCGAGCTGTTCGGATCGTTAATGACCCCAATCTCACGGACAGACTGGAGTCTTTACAGCAGAGGCGTGACTTTGGTGCACTTTGCGTACTCTACCGTCTGTTCAACGGGGAGTGCTCTGAGGAACTGTTTGACATGGTGCCACCGTCACCTTTCTACCACCGCACCACTCGACATCGTAGTAGGGTTCATCCATTCCACCTGGAAACAATACGGTCCTGTACGGATCGATTCCGGCGTTCTTTTCTTCCACGTACGTGTAGACTCTGGAATGAACTACCTGCTGCGGTGTTTCCCGAGCGCTACGACATGTCTTTCTTCAAACGAGGTTTAAAGAGAGTTTTCACTTCACGGTAGGCAGCGGCTTGGGTGTGTCCCTGACATTCCTGTAGTCCATGAGCGGCGGTTACCGCTTACCATCAGGTGGGCCGCTGGCTCGTCTGCCAACCATAGGCAATAAAAAAAAAAAAAAAAATACCGGAATTCGAGGTACCTGAAAGTAAGAAATTAATCACTTTTACCGATGATTACTAATCTATACTAATATTATAAAGCTGAAGAGTTTGTTTGTTTGAACGCGGTAATCTCAGGAACTACTGATGCGAATTGAAAAATTATTTTACTATTAGATGGCTCATTTATCGAGGAAGGCTATAAGGTCATATAACATCACGCTACAACCAATAGGGAGCAGCAATGATAAATGTTGCAAAAACGGGGAAAATTTACGCAGACGAAGTTGCGCAGTTCTAGCTGAACTGCGCAACTTCGTCATTATATATTGGCATATCTACCTACTTTTCTACACAAACGTTTTCCAACAAATCTCATTCATACCTATCCTTGAACATTTTTATTTTATAATTACCCTACTAACAACGCTTATTGGCCAATATTTTTTGATAGGAAGTATTGCGATTATTACGAAGTTATAGAACTGCTTAAATAGGTACGCCATTTTACAGTGAATCAAATTTATTTACAAATACACTACACCTATAGTTCAGAGTGTTGAAATAGTCTGCAACACGATTTAGATCTTAACATGGCTTGCTCGTCTGGACCGCAACTCAGCACAACGGCTTAAGACGCCTGTTTATTTCTGAAGACGTCTGGAGATGTCTCTTGGTCTCGAGGGGAAGATACTACCGTTATTTTATAGGATGTTGTAACTTTTTGATGTCACGTTTCATAAAACCTAACAACTATCATTTCTCTTTCTAACGTTCACTTGTGGGAAATAGCTGATTATTTTCATAATGCGAGCTTTGGCGTTACCTATTGCTTGTAAACTTGGACATTTCGATTACTATCCATGATTCTACATGTTTGTTTTTTTTTTAATTTATTATTGAATCATTAAAACATACAATTTACAAATAATCATAGCACAAATAAACCACTGAGGTTTGTCCTTATGCTACGGAAGTCTGATCTCAATACAATGACGTTTAAATCTAAATGTAGGTATTTAACAATATCGGTAAATCTAATTGATTACTACAATACAATAGTCTAGTCTTAGTGTGAATCGGTAAGTACATCATGTATATATCTAGATTCATCGATAGTAATGGAAACTAGCAATATTTACACTCACCTTTTAGTTTTTTTTTTAATTTTGTCGCAGAGATTGTTTCTGGAAACTTAAAAACAAAGTTACTGCGGCGGAAATGTTCCCAGAAATTTACCATCGCTATTCATGGCACAGTTAACTACTAAGTATGTATCTACTAACATTTCTTACAAGTGAACAAAATATGCCAACTTATTTTGGCTATGGAACCCTAAAAAAATCAAAATCATACATCACTTATCAAAAGTCTAGTGTTATATTTCCTACGTGAATAGAGAATTTTGAATATGAAAAAACCATCAATGAAATCTATGCACTTTGATATATCCACAGAAAACCGACGTGTCAAATGGTATCGGAATTTGTTCTGGGAAATAAAACGAAAAGAGCTCCAATTCAATTAATTCAGAAATTCCGATACTCCTATCACTACAAAGTTATTGGTTGATTGGTAATTCTAGCCATGTAGGTCATTTTTTTTAAAGACAACTAGCAATGTGGTAATTGCATTTTTGAAAGATAGAAAAATTTGAATCCAGACTCAGGAATCGAACCCGAGACTTCCGTAGCCAAACCGGGGCCAGAAGCTTCTGGTTTCTGATCGCTTCTGGCCCCAGTTTGGCTACGGAAGTCTCGGGTTCGATTCCTGAGTCTGGATTCAAATTTTTCTATCTTTCAAAAATGCAATTATTGTATTTGTTGGTTAGGAGTGGGTTCACGTCGGTAGTATAATGGGAAGAGTTCAAACTTGTGACCTCACGATTGCGAGCCTGAAGCGTTAGCCATTAGGCTGCCGGCACTTTAATCAACTCAAGCCGTATACTTTACATCCCTGAATTATTTGACTAGGTATCGACACAAATTACATAGGTACAGATAGTCGGCTCACAGTTCACTAAAAAGCCCACCCACACAAACATACGCGCTTAAGGACGATCTCAACTTGTGCAGTCTCAGTTGTCATTTGACAGAGATTTGCTCGTCTATGAGCCTGTTTTCGCTCATTTATTTATTTCAAATATCTTTGTTTTGTAAAACCAAATTAATGTTTGTATGAAAACATCAAATTAATAATAATAATATCTTGGGACAACTCAGACAACGCTATCTGATCCCAAACTAAGCAGAGCTTGTACTATGGAAACCAGACAACTGATAAACATACTTATATATTTCTAAATACATACAAATTATAGATAAATAACACCCAGACACAGAATAAACCATCGTGCTCATCACACAAAGTTTTATCCTGGGTGGGGATCGAACCCACGACCTCTTGCGTAGCAGTCGGATACACTCCCACCGCGCCACAGAGGCAGTCTAAATACATACTAAAAGAATAATAAAAATATAATTTGTTTGAAAAAAAACAAAATAAAGTTAGGCAGCAGTTCCAAGTGCAAAGCTCATGAAAAGAAGCTGCCAAGAAACTCATGGGCCACTCTTACAAAATCATCAAGTTTTTCTTTACAGTATAACTAATAATTTTATTGAACGAGCCAGTGTGTTTGGTGACTGAAAACGTGTACCTACATGTACGCAGGTAATCTGTGCTGCTACCAGCTCTACTTATTACTTCTGCCCTGAATCAGGGCCCTAAATCGAGGTGGCCTTGAAAATTTGGTGGAGAATTAGGGCCCTATTAACTCTTAGCCCTATTAAGTAACTATTAGCCCCCATGAACTCTTATTACACCTCTCTTTTTAAGGATTTAGGGTCCCTGATTTAGTGTAGTATAATAAGCGCATTATACAAAACGGTCTTGACGCACGCACTCATAGATATCGTCACAAAAGCGGAGAATTGGAACGAAAAGGACCAGCGACAGAGCGCCACACTCACGCGATCTTTTTGTTAATGATTTTTTTATAGATATTAAAGTCATGGTACATACATCAGCATGCCTTCTGTACTCTCTTTATTCTGTGATCGGAGGCCAGCCTTAGGTAGGTAACATCGACATGATTTAATTTGACGCGTGTAACAATGCTTAAGTGTGTAGGTACACACGACATGAAAAGAATTTCAATTGGGGTTGAAAAGCTCTCATTTGTACTTAATTGTTATTCTGAAGGGTGAATGTATTTGCAATTTCCAAAGGTATTTGGTAGGGGTTACGATTTGTTACATAGATTACATGCGTGTCTGTAAACAAAATACTTGTCACGATTTTTTTTCAAGCGTTAAAAAATTAGGTTGGGATCTCTAAAAAAATTAAAATGATACATATGAAACTGGAGTTGTCGTTTCTTAACAACAAATAAAAGTATTTTCGTATTGTTAGTAACCTAATACTTTTGCCCCTACCTATTATACAGGGTGTAACAGAAAGGTGTGGTCAAATTTCAGCAGCGGATAGGGTATGTTATCAGTATTGCACCTACCATGGTGCCATAGCTGGTTGCATTATTATTACATAGTTATAGCATATTCTTTTTGTCAAAATTCAGTAGTGAAAGGCGTATGGCATAAGAATATAACTCACCTGTTACAAAATCCGATTGAATTATTATGGCATAGAACTTTTTAAGTCATACTTTTTTAATTTAATAACTTTTTCATTCATAAATAAAGGAATGAAAAAATAATAAATATTTTTT
This sequence comes from Herminia tarsipennalis, assembly GCA_945859575.2. Taxonomy (NCBI): domain Eukaryota; kingdom Metazoa; phylum Arthropoda; class Insecta; order Lepidoptera; family Erebidae; genus Herminia; species Herminia tarsipennalis. The sequence continues at coordinate 26,718,153 of OX243832.2, forward strand.
TAGGGTACTCCGATTTTTATAAAATTAAGTATGTCATTATCATGGGCACATACCAACCCTTGAATATGACCACACCTTTCTGTTACACCCTGTATAGGTACGACAACTTTATATAGTCGTATCTACGTTAGTGAATAAAAATAGATGTTAAATATGACTTTAAAACCCGTTGTGCTATGTGAATTTTAGTTTCTTGTGTGCCTTTGTTGTAATCTAGGTTCGATATACTGTTTTTGCATTCCAAATGTCCAAAAAGTAATTATTCAATCGCTGGCCTGCGCTAGCATTTTCCGTTAGCGAGTTTGAGTGCCCAGTCTGGAGTCGATCCGCCCACACAAAGTTGGTGGATACGGCTTTGAACGAAACCTGCCGAATTATCACGGGCTGCCTCAAGATGATCTCGGTAGGACTGCTATACCCACTGGAGAACCTCCAGATATCCGTAGGGCCGTGGCAATTGCTGCGGAAAGAGCAAAGATGGATAGAGACTCACGGCACCCGATGCATGGTCACACTTCAATACAACATAGATTAAGGAGCCGTAAGAGCTTCGCCAGTAGTCTTGACCCTAGAGTGATGACCGGCGAGATGCAATTGTGGCGAAACGGAGTACCCTTACCAATCTTTTTTGTGCGACCTGCTGAGGGTCCTCCTCTTGGACATGAATTACCATGCTGATTCATAAGAGAAAACATGCTGATGTGGAGATTCACAGTAGGTGCCAATCTGAGCTGTTTATTCAGTGCAATACAGACAATGGCTCACCTTACATCGTGTCCTGTGGTGCCCGACCACCTGTAGACAGGAAGACTTGATGACTGCCGCAGACTCCTTCTGGGCCTCCACAATTTAATATATTTTATTTGTAATGTTTGCCATCGAAACGCTAAGAAGATAGATTTAAGTAACCACGTGTCTATCAAGAAACACCTTTCGATAAAAACACCAATTTGTTACGATTACATCTGAACACTGAATATAAACAATAAACCCACGTAGTTTCACCTCCAATCAATATCTACTCGTCAAAGTTATGAATATGCATTTGTATATTATTCAAAGATAGAAAATGCAAATGGCCATCATATAGCTGCTCTCTGGATTTGACAGTGTGTAGGTATGAAGGTTTAGTTGACATTAAATTATTCAGTTTTATACGCTTGAATAACAATATAAGGTAAGTAGGAGAATGGCGCTCATCTTTGAAACTCGTTTAAATATATATTTTTAAATATACCTGGCAAGTTAGATTGTAGTTCCCACATTACTAGCAATCCTGGTAACCCCTCTTAGGCTACTGCCGCTGCGAATTGTTTATAGCAACAAACCACGTCCTACTCTGTCTCGTCTGAGACTCTAAAAAACGCCCGCCGAAACCTATTATTTTATATTTAAAATTTTCTTCTACTTCTTCTGCTCATATGTAAAATATTTTAGTTTAAGCCTAACAACCAACAGATTTAAAAATACAAAATTGTTTACAAAACTCGATAAAATGAGCAGCAATTTGATAGGATCGGTTTATCGCCAGAGTAATCACGGGTAATGATCCGATCATTGTGAAAATGTATAGGATATAAATAGCTGTCCTGAAATAATGTGGTGATTACGAAGATCGATAGAAAGGGGAGTAGTTTATTAATTTTGTTACCTACCTAGCATATGTTACAGATATATTTAGTCTGAAACTAGGGCTTGTATGGCCTGACGATCATATTAGCTGCTCAATCTGGCTGTATCGGTCAGAATCATATAAACTTGCTATAGGGACAAATGTGTTTGATTTGCATATTTATTGTGGCACTTGTGACAAGTTATGATCATGATTTTGAAGTTCCATCGTTAATTTCAGATTTCAACGCTTACCTAAACCTATACATATCGGTACTAGGGATGTTATGGAGGTGGTTTTATCGGAACCGAAGTCAGAGTCGGAATTTTTAAATTTGATTTTTCGGAGTCGGAATTGGAGTCGAAGTCAGAGGTTGTGAGAAAATAAATAATTTAAGAAAATAAGTAAAAATTTACGGAAATAGTTTTTTTTTTCTACTATACAAAGAGATACGAGCGATTTTTTCCTTCATAGACTTAATACCTATCTATAAATTAGCATGTAGCAGTTAGGTAGGACCTACCTTTATGAAACGTTTTGGAAGAAACCCTAATATAATCCGACTTTAATCTTATTCAATCCCAAAATTTGGAAAGTTTAGATGAATTGAGCGCACTCAGAGACGCCGAAGACGACTTTCTGCTGAACCAAATACGGACAAATTTCTCGTGCCTTTCAAAACGATTCAAGTAATAATAATAATATCTAATATAAGTAATATCTTGGGACAACTCACACAACGTCATTGCACACATCACACATTCCAAACTAAGCAGAGCTTGTACTATGGTAACCAGGCAACTGATAAATATACTTAATATTTCTAAATACATACATATTAAAGATAGATTACACCCAGACACAGAATAAACCATCGTGCTCATCATACAAAGTTTTATCCTGGGTGGGGATCGAACCCACGACCTCTTGCCTAGCAGTCAGACACACTCCCACCGCGCCACAGAGACAGTCACCACAACAACAAACCATCAAGTGACCACAATTGGGGTTAATCTGATCCAAATCTTTGCTTTTATACTACTTGAGTAGTAGATAAGTAAACATCACCCTATGAAATGCAACACTGCTTTTTAAAATAATATGTAAATAGTCATATGTTGAAATAATATCAGCTGTTTTTATAGCTAATATTGAATAACAGGAAATTGTAAGCGGTGCTTTTATTCGACTGCCGAAGAGGGTGGGTAATGTTTTTATAATAGGAGTGTCCGGGTTGAACCTACTGTTTTGATGTTTCGGATTCGTCGCGCTTTTGGTCATCGCATATGAGATTTATAGATTCTGAGGTGACGTTATATTGCTATGTAACGTTATTCTTGGTATAATGCAGACCTGAAAGTAGTTTGCTCAGAATCAATAACACGATCCAATGGGGTAGTTTTTGGACAATGTTATATTTTTCAATTAATTAGTTAATTAATCATCTGTCTGTCTGTCTGTTACGGTTTCACGCTCAAACAGCTGAACCGATTTAAATGAAATTTAGTATGGAGATAGTTTGAGTCCCGTGGAAGGACGTAGGATAGTTTTTATCGCGATAACCGACATCCAAACGGGCGGAACCGCGGGCGAAAGCTATTTTTTTTTTTTTTAAATAATCACCATGGATTACCTAGGTACTACGGGATGCCAATGAGCACGGTAGCGCGAAGAACACAAGACAACTTGAATGGCTTATAACTATGCAAGTTTTTAATATTTTCATTTTCTTTTTTTGACAATGTTTTGTGAAGTAAAAATTTTGTTAGGGTGTCTGAGCTTTGCAATGTACCAAAAATAACCTTGTACCTATACATGTAGATGCATGACACAATTATAAGAGTTACTTATAGTACCACCCCATCCCTTTCCGTGGATGTTGTCAAGGCGACTAAGGGATATGCCAACGGAGGACGAGCAGCAGCGTCCTCTTCGTACTTTAAAGCTTACTGCGATCGCCAATCCACTCGCCAAGCATGGCGATTATGGCAATTACCGCCAGGATCTATAATAAGTAGGTCTCGAGAGACCCATGTCCAGCAGTGGGACAATATATTGGTTGATTATGTATATCGGAATAATATTAAGAAAATCCTCATCTAATGTACCTACATATTTGTAATTACTTATCATTTATTAGTTACGTGAAATTGCAGTTTTACTCACTCTTTCTCTACACGTTAGCGTGATGTTAAACTGTCTAGCAGTGAAAGTCCTGCTATAATCCGTCTAGCCGTTTCGGAAATTAGTCGGAACAAACATACCAAAAAAATTCAAAACTGTATTTTCTTATCAGTAACATATATCTTTCATAAGCATTTATTAAAAAGCTGTTATTTTGACATTACAAACAGACACTTTAATTTTATTTATTTGTATTGAATTTGATTTCATATCAAATATTAATTAAAAATTGCCATGAATTCGAGCATTTTCGCTATCTTCCCTAAAGTTTCTAATTAAATCACCCACGACTACAATTCAAAAAATTAACCCCGCACATTCTGTATTAACCACAAAAAACGAATACAAAGCTTAGCAGATTTCCCGCTATAATTTAATCCGAAGAAAGGGGGAAAGGAAGTCAGAAATAATATAATAAATCCACTCCGTTCCGCAATGCGGAACATAAAAGATAATAGTCGGCTAGCCTAAACAAAGACCCATGGATTTCAAATAACTCGTTACTTCTGCCCGATGTATTGCTATCGTTCATAGTCTATGATAACTGTTTAACATTATGAGTAGGTACCGTACGCTTCCTAACCTCAATGAAATAAAACAAATGTATGCCATTTGGAGGATTACTGCCTCGCAAAGTTGATACACCAATTAAAATGTCCACCAATCAGCAGTGAACTCAACAGTGGAAATATTATAAAGCTGATTAAGATTAAGCAACTGCCCCCCTCCCCCCAAGAACATAATCCTGGATCCACGCCTAAGCAAAATGAGGAAATGGAGAGATGAGCATGTCCTACGCCTAACCAATAACACTGGGGTTCTTACATGTGTGTCCCCTGTTAATGTACGATCGTATTAGTTATCACTTTGGGAGCATATATCAGAGCTCTAAAGTTGTAGTAAATGTAAGCAGTAAAAGAAAAACCAAAAATTGGATAAATAATGACCTTCAGTTGATGATTAATCGTAGGGATATGTTATTTAGAAGATGGAAGTCTAATCCCAAAAATAAAAACTATAGGTTAGAATATACTAGACATAGAAATAAGACCAATAAGCTTATATACATAGCAATGAACAAGTACAAACAAACTGAATTACAAAATTGTGAAGGAGATTTTCGAAAAATATGGGCAACGTTAAATGGCTGGTTGGGTAGTGCTAAAGCTGACTTGGATACTGTTGTTATGAAGCACCTTGGTAAAACTAATTCTGTGATGAACATATGCACGAACTTTGCCTCAACATTTACGACAGAAATAGATAAAATTAAACACCGTTGCAATATAAAGCTTCTAAATAGAAATGATTATGTCAAGGTAAGCAATGTTTCGCTTTATTATCAAAAAGTAACAACTGATGAAGTCATGAAACATATAGACATGTTAAGTGTTAGAAAATCTCCGGGCATAGACGAAATCAGAGTTCAAGATTTAAAGTATATAAAATGGAAAATAAGTCCGATACTGGCTAAATTCGTGAATATGTGTGTATCCCATGGAACCTACCCAGACACTCTTAAGAAGGCCATTATACGGCCTGTATATAAACAAGGTAATCACCTAGATTATTCTAATTACCGCCCTATTGCCATTCTATCGGTAATCAACAAACTAGTAGAAAAATCAATAGTTAAAAGAATTAGCACATTTCTCGAAAGTAATAAATTAATAACAGACGATCAGTATGGTTTTCGCACTGCACGTAGCACATCTGCGGCTCTAGTCAAGTTCACAGATGAGGTCAATAAATATCTAAATGAAAAAAAATATGTTGTAGCTCTATTTATTGACTTCAAAAAAGCATTTGACACATTGGACCACGAGCAGCTACTGGAGGCGATGCATGAGTGTGGTGTTCGTGGTCCAGTGCATCAATGGCTGTGTAGTTATCTCAAAAATAGGACATTACGAACCAAAATTAATGGAGTAGTTGGGGAAGAGGCAGATGTTATGTATGGAGTCCCGACTGGCTCAGTGTATGGTCCTGTTGGATACATCATGCATGTGAATAGCATGTGCAATGTCATTAAAAACTCCTCTACATACATGTATGCGGATGACACATGCATGCTGTATGCAGACAGGAACATATACAATATCCAAAGCGCTATGCAAGAAGACTTTGAAAGTATACTGAAATGGTCTCATGACAATGGGATCATTTTGAACACCAAAAAAACTAAATGCATGTTAATACACTCTCCATACATGAAAAAGCCTAGCGAACCCATTAACATAATAGGTCATTCTTATGAGTGTCTGCACCACTCTCAACAATGCAGTAATAACTGTGAAATTATAGAATTTGTTACACAATATAAGTATTTAGGTTTAATTATAGATTGTAACTTTAATTGGAAGATGCATGTTCACAATGTTTGCAATAAATTAAATTCGATTCTTTGTAAATTTAAACATATAAACCACAGGGTAAATAGGGACACACTAGCCATGTTGTATTATGTACTGCCAGATGCAGTGATAAGTTATGGACTTAGTTCTTACGGCCGTACTTTCCCCACTTATCTTATTAAGGTAATGGACTTGCAAATCAGGTTTTTGAAATTATTAGTAGATAGGAAAACTAAATTAGAATGTAAGGAAAATTATAAACAACTATTTAAAATATGTAACATTTTGCCAGTGCATGAGAAGGTAAATTATCTATTAGCTGTAGAACAATATAATAGTCTAGAATTTAAAATTGTTAAGGAATATTATAAGAACATAAGACAAACTACATGTAAACGTTTTGTAGAACCAGTAGCTTGTAATTGCTATGGTAAACGATCACGTAGCTATATAATACCCAGAATATATAACTGTATTAATCTTGACAAAGAATGTAACAATGTTCAAGAATACAAGAGAAAGCTAAAATCGTATATCCTAAGTAGTTATAATATATTGTGATGAAGTTGTTATTGAACTGTAATTAATGGTATATAATATCATTAACACAGCATATTATTAGTATTAGATTAGATTAATTAGCATAAGTTATGTAAAAATATAGGTAATATTATATTTAACTAGATCATACATCTTCAATAAAGAGTGCTTTATGATCGCCAACAAACTTTGCAGTTTGGCGAATTATATGTAAAAAAATGATGTATTTGGAAAACATTATAAATAAAAAAAAAAAAAAAAAAAAAAAAAAAAAAACATATAAAATATAACATTTACAACTTAAATTTAATTAATTTATGTTACCAAAACTAAATACCATAATACCTAACTGAAGTAAGTTAATTTAAGAAGGGGGGACGTATCTGCGACCAAAATCTTATCCATATTTATTGTACAAAGTATAAAGCAAACATAATGTAATCTGCAATCAATCCATTATCGCTAAACCGTCATTGGTGATTGATCTATTGTTTTATCGACCGGTATTCAACGTTTAGTAATAGATAGACTGGTAATGAATGAAGACCAAGGAGAAATACCGTTGTGTTGAATAATGAGTTAGGTTCAGTAGAATTGTACCTACTGGAATCGTAATCATGGTATCATATACGATATCGGTTACTGCGGCCAATCTAAACAGAAACTAGCAAACTACGAGTCTGTGAGACCACGGAGTAATATATTTTTAAGCTATTGCATAGCTTTTATCGCGGGCTCGGGTTTGAGCGCGACGACCGAATCAAGAAATTCCAACGAAAATAAAACCTAACACCCCCCACTCCGCCTACCATGTAGATCGGCCAAGCGTTCGCTTAACGTATGTGTATATGGTACGACAGTACGAAGCTCGCACGGATCGAGACCAGCTGCTCCGAAATGTAATCGAAAAAAAACTTATTATCTATTAAACTTACGCGTTGCATTATAAATACAATTTGACACGGGAAAAAACGCGTTTAATCTAGGTAAAGTTACAAGCTGACTGAGTCAGCTTGTGACCACGGTCGGTGTAACCCGATCGAAACGTCAAGCATAAGGTAAATAACTTTACCTAGATTAAACGCGTTTATTCCCGTGTCAAATTCAACTAATTATCTAATTTTTTTTTCTTTTTAAAAAAATAAAAATATATATTTTTTTAAAAAGAAAAAGATATTTTTTTTTTGTTGTTTTTTTAGTTGATAAAAAGTGCTATGCAATAGCTTTACCGCGGGAGTCTCCGAGTGACACATTTTTTTTTATCAGGTTTATGTCCTAAACATCACAATAAACAATGATTTTGCTGCAGTAAAATAGTCTGTAGGTGGTTAATATCATAACTCCACAGAATGATGGTAGGTGATTAAGGGATAAAATATTAAATCTTTTTCAAAACTAATAATATTACAAAATTATCTACGAGCGGGAGGTTATTAGTATATTACATATCACCCTGTATATTAAATGGGCTATGCAACAGTGATTTTTTCAATTCGGATAAGTAGTTCCTGAGATTACCGAGTTCAATCAAACAAACAAACAAAAAAACTCTTCAGCTTTATAATATTAGTATAGATTACAAACGAATCAATGTATAACGTAAATAACAGACCTATAGATAATAATTGTGGCTTCATCTTTAAGTCATAATGTTAATACCACTTCCATTATCTATAATGGCTTCCGAAATCACATCGAAATAGTCATCAATACTTAATATACGGATACATTTCACATTCAAATGTCATGCGTCTTCCCTTAACCCTCGTAATGCGTTACTTACAACAAGTATCACGTACCAAATGTATTGTATTTGTTCTGACATTATTCTTTGATCTAATCTACCGAATGAATGCGATGTCTTGAATTATTTTGACAATCTTTTGTGGAATTGTTTGTGAAAGAGATAAAACGTTTAATACACATGGCTTATTTGGTATTAAATAAGTAATTACATCGACTTTACAATAACAAAAGCTGGGGAAGTCCATGTCGGGCCACGCACAATGTAGGGTTCCGTAGTTCCCCATCCGAATAATGTCGCTTAAGAACTGGGTTTTCTATTGTTTTCACTGGAATTTATCCAAAAATTTTGTTACTTCTCATTTGATCAGGTGTTACTCGTAAACTTGCAAAGCCTACTTAGCTGTGACAATTTTCCTTTTAATTTTACTTTATATTCTACTAACGTGATTTTTTTCACATACTCAACATAAACCATAAAGCTGGTAGGAGGAACCTCGACTCTAACAAAAAATTGCAATTTAAATATCAATATTTCACAAACAAAACCCTAAATCGAAAAATCGTCTTAACAACCCCTAAACATTTTTAAAAGATCTATCTAATGATACCCCACATGATGAGGTAGGTGAGAAAAAAAAATCACATCCCCATTTTACATATCTATAAGGAAGCTTAAAAAAATGTTTTTCAAGATTTCGCTTTGTCGTAAGTAATGTGCGTATCCATGCAAAATTACAGTCTTCTAGTACTAGCAGTCGGACTCTTGACGGACGGACGGCGGACGGACATGGCGAAACTATAAGGGTTCCGTTTTGCCATTTTGGTTACAGAACCCTAATAATTACAGTTTAATGTTTGGGCTTTCAATGTCTCGTATGGTTTGTTTGAAATGTTTCGTTTTCATTATGGCGACATATGATCCTATTACATCTTGAAGAAACTTTTTTAATCACGGACAAACTAAGTTATTTAAAGAAGCCAAAAGCTTATTATTATTATTACTATTATGTTTATCCTCGCTATACATTCGGTTTACTAGAACTCCAATCACTCTAACCATAACTACTTTTCCAAGAATAAAACGTAAATTCAATTTCCCTGTACTTGACGGTTTGATTGCGTTATTTTCTTCAGTACATAAAGCACACAGCAGTTCTCTACAATGAAATTATTTAGAAAGCAATTTACAGGGACCACTTTGCACTGTACCAACGTGGAAATTGAAGCATCATTCTACCAACAGTATTGGCAAAATGAACATTTATAAAGTGGACTTAGCAACCTCACATACTAATGGTCGAAAGCGGAAATTAATTTCGAACAGTCTGGAAGCTGTTCAGTTTATGAACACGATTTGAAATTTAATTGTCAATTGGGTTATTTTTGTTGTGTTTTATTTTTACGCGACTGCCCCAAAAAAGGAGTGTATTTTTAGTAAATTACGGGGTTCTAAACGCCTCAAAATATTGAAATAAATTTGGGATTGTTATAATAATTAGATAGAGAGGAGTTACACAAGCTTGATTTATTTAAGAAGTTGTCAATAACCTAACTTAAGTGACTTCAATTTTTTGGGTGCCGTTGTCAAAATGGTAAAACGGAACCTTTATAGTTTCGCCATGTCCGTCGTTTCGTCCTTTCGCAGCTAAGTTCAGAGACTGTTAGCGCTAGAAGTCTGTAATTTTGCATGGATACACATTTTACTTACGCCGACAAAGTGAAAAACATTTTTTTTTGAGGTATGTAAAGTGGGTGTTGAGTTTTTTTTTTTCCAAATACCCTATTGTATGGGGTATTATTAGATAGGTATTTTAAAAACATTTAAGGGTAAAGACCACTTTTAGATTTAGGGATTCATTTGTGAAATATTAAGATTTAAAGTGCATTTTTTTGTTAGAGTCGAGAGTGGGGGGACGCTCGACTCTGTGTGACTGCCAGCTAAATGGTTGTGTTGGGTTAATGACACCTAATGGAAAACAAAATTTCCCTTTTCATAATATACGTAGGATTAGGATCCCACACAAATCCCATAATCCTCTAAGGAGGACCCCATTTAGTTTGGAAAATACTACTTTACCCTTTCTTTGGATATATCTGATTGTAATATCTACCAATCATTTACGAATATAAGGAGTTGAAAACGATACGCAATTTTGATCAAAGAGGTATTATTTGCGATGGATAGATATGGCAATTTTCAAATTTATTTTTGGCATAACGTGAACTTAATTTTTTTTTTTAAATTAACTTATTTTAAAAGTTAAAATAAGTTAATTTAAAAAAAAATAATAAAACAAGCTTTTAGGTCACATAACTAAGAACACTTGGGCGGTCAAGACGAATCTAACGACGTCTTAATTGTAGTTCAGTAATAATAATAATATCTTGGGACAACTCACACAACGTCATCTGATCCCAAACTAAGCAGAGCTTGTACTATAGCAACCAGACAACTGATAAATATACTTATATATTTCTAAATACATACATATTATAGATAAATTACACCCAGACACAGAATAAACCATCGTGCTTATCACACAAAGTTTTATCCTGGGTGGGGATCGAACCCACGACCTCTTGCGTAGCAGTCGGAGACATTTCCACCGCGCCACAGAGGCAGAAAAATGTGAAAAGTTCAGTGGTCTGTGAGATATGAGGTAATAAAAAAATATTAAATACATACACAAGATACGCACGAAAAACATAACCTTTCCTTACAGTCTGGTAAATATTAAATAGACCAGATGGGGAGTGCTGCAATTTATTTTTACAGATAACTAGCAATGTTGGGATTACGAGTCAAGAGTCCCACATTATTAGCAATCCTGTCAACCCCTCCAGCTAAGCTCAATTGCTTGTGTTAACAGTGGGCTAACGATTACACGGTAGGATTCGAATCCGCGACCTCACGATTGCGTGTCCAATGCCTTAGCCATTAGGCTAAAGCCGCTTAAATTAACAGCTGGGATACACCTAATCCGTTATCGGCCGAACTATGCTCGGGCGTGACTAGATCGATAGCAAGGGGAGAGCGTACACTACTACAACCGACATCATCCAATGGCTGTTTTAGCAGTGTATGAATACGGCGTTTGATTCGATCGACCAATTGCATGTACCCCAAGCCTAAGATGACAAGGCCGCTGCGTGGAAAAAACCAGCTTAAAATCAAAAAAATCGGTTGTCTGTAAAGTCGGTTTACTGACGATAGTTGAACGTGACAACGTCATAAGAAAATACTCAAGTATGTTGTGCCTCTTTGCCGCTCGTTCCGCGCTCTCGCTTGCACTTAAATGGAACGCCTCAGAGCGAGGTAACGCCTCATGAGTCATGTTTTTTCGTGCGTTCAGCCGGCTCCATCGAATTATAAGACGTTGTCACGTCAAAAATATAATACGCTATATACTTATCTATAGTTTCTCATATATTCTTTTAAGTTTATATCCTAGCAGAGCCGAAGGGTTAAATTTTCCTGAGGTAACCCGATACGAAAATGTATCTTGTTGGACACGGATTTTGTACCTAAGAGAATAAAAAGGAACTTAAATTTAAAGGGAAGCCGAATATAATGGTGTTCTTAGGACCCTACGCCACTGTATTCTAGTACAGCCAAATATACTCGTACTAAAATAATAGGTATACCTATGTCTATTTTTACAATGATTTTTAAAATACTACTAACTTCCCGCTCTTGGTTTCTTTACATTACACCAAATAACTTCGTAACATAATTTGTGAAAAAAACAACAAGTGAACCCTTCACCACCTACCACCTACTTTTGTCACACAACCATTTACCACACATCTGAGAGACCCCGGAGTAAAATTCATGTTTCTGCCTCAGGTTTAGGACCTAAACCTGTTACAAAAACCATTAAACAACGATTTTATTCCAGTAAAATAACTGTTGGTGGTTAAAGACACAACTCCAAAAATAAGTGGTAGGTGATATTTTCGAAAACTGATATTACAAAGCTATATAGTACTAAAAAAAAAAAACAAAATTCTTTATTCACTTAGGATGCAAAACAACTCTAGTGATACGTCGGGATTCTATATTATGTAATGCCAAGTTCGTAAACAATAGGTAAAGCCGCCACTCTTTTCAAATTGCCAATTTTACAATGTTTGAATGTTTATAAACTTGATATGGGGGTAAGGTGCTGCGACTAATGTACTATATAATGTACCATGTTAAAGGACTGACGCGAATTGTATTATCAAAAAGTTAAAACATGAGATAAAGCAAAATCAGCCTTAGTGGGTACAATATAGTAGGAGCATCTACTTACAACAAAGGTAAAAACTATATGTGCTTAAATATTGCCCAAAGTATTTGTAACGAATGATTAAATATAAAATATTAATTCTGATATCAAAAGGAAGAAAAGAATGGCCTTTATTTGTCACGCAGAATCTTTACCTTCAAAAGTCATGTAAAGAAGCCACGAGCGGGAGTTTATTAGTATATTACAAATCACAAACCATATACAGGGTGTATATGGTTTCTGTTTAAAATAATCATACTTGTATATACCTAGCAATTCAATCATGTAATATTACATCAAAGTTACACGATCAAAAACAAATCTCTTAAGTCGCTTGATCTCAAATAAACCTCATTATAATAATATACAAAACACAAGCTTTTCCTTAATTCCTAAAATCTCAATACCGCCTGTTCATTGCAGCATCAATCGCTTTACTATTGGATATAAAAGCGGTGTAATAAACAATCGGAAATGGTTATTTCTGGCTACTCTCGACCACAAAGCACCGAGAGTACAGAAGATAACCGTCATGTTACGTTCAGACGCGTGGCAAGGATCTTGGTAAGCAGCCCGACACGCACCGGCAATGACCCAGGATGGCTCTCCTGAAGTAATAGTGACAGTCAGTGGAGAGGACCACGTCAATTTTTACCGAGAAGATGGATATCATTTGTCAACATCGTGGAATCCCATGATCAGCAATTGTACACAACGCCGAAGAAACATTACACGCCAGTGTACAGATGTCATTAATGTTGTGTGTCGAAGTACCGATAGTTCCGTAATAGTGAGTGATAAAAATCTAGCGAGGATAGTTTCCGAATCCTGCGCTTCACGGAGGCACGCTGAGCTGAACCAGTCTACCCGGCCGACCACGGTCGTTGCAATATGGTCTAAACCTTGGGCAATAAAAATATAACCAGAGTTTTTTGTTTGTTTGCATAGCCCATTTGTAGAGGAAGGCTATGTAAAATTACGCTTCGACCAATCGAGGCGGAGCAGCAATGAAAAATGTTGCAAAAACGGGGAATATTCTTGCAGACGAAGTTGCGCGGGTCAGCCAGTTGTAGATAATTTATAAAAGCCAGAAAAAAATATATTCCTCTTTCATACTTTTCACAGCTAGATGTTTTCGTACTTGGGTTTTACTTAGTTTTAAACTTTTTTCCGGAGGTGTCCAGATATTCCATGTCCGTGAGCATGCCTTGCGTTGTTCGAGTGTGTTGTATGGACTTAGCCTTCTGTATTCTCGGTGCTTTGTGTCTCAGTGGTGAAGCTAGCCAGACGAACATACAGACAGATAGTAAACATGGTGTCGCATCACATCCCGCTATTTACCAGGTCAAATCGAAACAAAGAGTTACTGTAGGTAGTTAATAAAACTAATTTTACTCAAGGAATATTATTTAGGTACATAGTAAGAAACAAAGTCACTTCTATGTAAGCTTATATCTCCTAAACTATACAATGTTTTTGACGTGATAACGTCTTATAAATCAATGCCTGGGTGCACGCACAAGTGTCACGTTCCATCACGTTCCGCCTGCTGATAGGCGGAAGTATTGTGGCCGGTTCCACTAAAGCCGTCACAGGCATGGTTGTTTATTACAATGTCATCAATGTTTTGGCGATTGCAGCGACATGCGATATAATTGGAAACAAAAATATATATATAAAAAAGCTGTTACAGGCATGTTGTTAAAATTATCGTCCGTAAACCGCATTACAGTCAACCATTTTTTTTATGGGGATTTCACACTGACTAGTACACTGGAGAGGCTACCCCCGACAACAACAAGACTTCCAAATCGTTCGGCATTTTACTGTTGTTTGACAAAATCAAATGAAAATCTATACTTGTGGAACAATGATAACATCAACAACCTGTCTGATGTCAAGAACTGACGGTCATTCGATTCGGAATTTGCGGCCAACGGGATCAAAAACATTAATACAATTAACCAAAAATCTCTTTTTTGAGCAGCGTAAACTTTTCTACCCCTTTTTAGGGTTTCACAGTAAACAAAGAACCCAGTTTTGCTCTGTCCGTCCGTCACTAATCACGTCTGTCTATCCCCAGGTTAGCTCAGAGACCTTTAGTAATAGAAAGCTGTTATTTTGCATGGATATACATATTAGTTACGCCGACATAACGGTATGGTGAACCCAGGTGAGAAGTAACATTAATTTTCGTACTCTCCATTCTAACTCCATTGAAAAATTTACATACCTACTTATTTTTTTCTTTTTTTTCTTATGTATGTATATTAAAACGTTCTTAGTAAGTAAGTATAAGACAACAAATGCATTATTGTGATGGGAAACTACGGCAGCTTATGCGTGGCCATGACATGCACTTGCCCGGTTTATTAATCGAATTCCAATTTTTTTTTGGGTTTTGCATTCGGTTCATTGTCTGAACACATTTTACTGAAGAGGATCTTTCACTTCTAATGTAAGAAAATAAATGAAAAAATAATCTCATTATACACCGCTTACTTTTTTTTTTTTAATTGTCTTTGTTTGACCTGTATGTATGTTCGCGATTTTCTCGAAAGCTTGTGATCCGATTTAGATGGGGTTTCCGCTATTCGATTACTTATTTTTCTGGGAAGGTTTAGTGTCTGTTGTCCAACCTTAAAAGACACCAGAGATATATACAAAAACATAGAACTGAGTCAGCAAAATTTGCATTCGGTGATGAGTTGATTTTTTTTCCTTGAAGTTATCATAGTTAAAAATACCCGTTAGTGAAAGTCCCATCAATATCTTACCCACAATTACTAAGATAAGCTGGCACAAAAAAACCATCATAATCATAAACTTTAGTAGGAATTTTAACAGTATTTTAATGTGCATGTATTGTCTTTGTTTCAAATAGCAGAAGATAAAAAAACATTCGCCAGTTAAAATGCTGTTACCAAAGTATTATGAAAAGAGGGTCAATTTGCATTTTTAAAACACGATATCCATACCCAAAAATCATACCATATTGCCTGCTCACAAATCTCCCGACATGTAGATGTAGGTACATGTCGTTAAAGGTTAAATTAAATAGGCCACCAATCATCCCCGGCCTGACCCCAACTCACAGCGCTGCCTAGACTCAGACACAGCGACGACCTATATTTAGAAATACGTCCAGTCTATGTGCCGACGTCCGTAGCTTTGAAACTTAATTATAGTGACAGACGACGGACAGGACAGCCTCCGGTAAGACATTTATTAATGATTTGATTAATTTGTCCGTTTGCTAATTGGTTGAACCGACAGTTCATTTTAATATGTAGATGTTTTTATGCGAAACTCATCAAAAACTCAAAGATTTTTAAATAATCGCCTGTCCGAACCAGGAATCGATCCGCAAAATACACAAAAGAAACAACCTGTATTTTTACGATCCAAAAGGGTCATTAGAAATATTTTCTTCTAAATAATATCTTAAAAGAACGATGCAGAAACAATCAAAATTAAGGTTAAATACCTTTGTTTATTGCCCGACGTTTCAACCGTATTGCAACGGCCGCGGTCACGGGTAGACTGATTCAGCTTCTATAATATGTACAAATCGCGAAAGTTTACGAACATACCTATATAAATCAAAATTAAGTCTTATTTCAGGAAAATGTTATATCTTAGATATATTTCGGGACTTAATCGCGTGAATTATTTAAAGGTACGAACCTTTTATTTACCCGACGTTTGCCATCAGTCAACCCGTGACCACGATCGGTGCAATTCGATCGTGGTCACGGCCTTTAAATAATTCCCGAAATATATCTAATATGTATAAAAATCTCGAAAGTTTAAAAACAATAAATGTTCTATCTACAACATTTATGGTACTTTTCCGTCTGGCATAGTTTTGGGACATTATCTATATAGTGCCTGAATATGTGAGACACAACTGCAGTCTCTGTTCGCCTACCTCCACATAGTTCAATGGGACGAAAATCCAATAATACCGGAGATAGATCAGATGCAGAACAGCTTAAGGTGCTCCCCAGGGTACCTACAAAGTGGTGTGAAATTTTTCGATACCTAACGGTCACCGATTTACGGACCGACAGCGATAAAATTTCTTAACATAACGAGAAAGTGTCGAAACCTACTGGATTTAGACCTGTGCCATGTGCCACCAACGGCGATGAGCGAGAAGCGTGAAGCGTTTTTAACGCTCAAGACACCTACAATAGATGTAGATCATGATTGTAGATCCCGTCTGTGTAAACAAAAGAGAGTTGGAGTATGGTGTAAAGGAAGTATGGAGCGAGTACTCACCGGCAGTGTGAACTGTCAGCGATCAATTGTTAATATCCGTATCTCTTTTGTTTACACGGGATCTATATAAGAATGTACATTTCTTGAGTGATAAACTCGCTAACCGATTAACCGACCTACTCGATTTTTGCCGTTGGTGGGACAGGTGCCTAAGTAAGTTTTCAAAAATATTAGGGATAATAATAGGGGGAATAATAGGGGAATAGTTAGGGACAAAAAGATGTTTGAATATATATTGGACGACTTTTTATCAACAACTGCAAGTATTAAGTTGCAAGCGTTTATTTTTTGTTTTTGTTCCTTTTAGCAAGGAGCTCTAATTTTAAAATCTTCGAAGGTAATCTGAAGTAGCTTGTATCGTTATGTTGAGAGCAGGCAGATAGAAAAATGCCTCAATATCTCTCCCTCTTTCTCGTGTTCCTCAAATGCCTATTTTTTCTTGGCTTCTAATAGTCATTTGGTGTTGAAAAATGAGGTTACCAGGAAAGGTTTCCGTAAGTTGTGAGAATTTGTGATTTTATAGATTTTGGCGTGCACTTTCCGAATTTCAAGTTTTTCACCACGTGACTTTGCTGCTCGTGCCGTTGCTATATTGAAAAAATGGCGTCTAAAATCAGTATCTCGTTTCCGACTCAACTTACGATGTAACTATATAATTACAAAATCAAACTAGAGAACATTTCCTGCAGTTTATATTTAGAAAATTTTGTGTAGTTTCAATCATTTTTGATAAATCCACCACCAATCACCATTTATGGAAATATTAGGACCTTGTTGATATATCTAATCTTACCGAAACTCCCGTCCGCCAGTTAACTTGGAATATAATCATAACCTTAAATGGCGGAGCAGTCTTTTGTGTAAAATATCGTAAGGTACAGCGACAAATGGTGACCTTTAAGGATCGGGGATAAGGTTAAAGGGCTTGGTTTCCGCACTTGACAAATATTTGTATGAGCTATTGTACTCAGTATTACCGTCAAATTTGGGTAAGGGTACCTTGTAGTTACCTTAGTACTTAAGTATTACTTGAAATACCTTTGAAACTTGTATTATGCAGTGGGTTTTAGGCCCTATTAGAAGTAATAGGGTAAAAAACGTAAATAAGTTCTGGAATATTTCAAAACTTGGCATAAAAATGTAATACTGAAACATTTCGATTTATTTTTGCACAGTTTTTCGCGATGTCTTATTACTAGTACCTAGGTGCTTCAAACTTAAAATATCTTTATTTCGTAAAACGTCCAATTAATCTATACCAGTATTATAAAGCTGAAGAGTTTGTTTGTTTGGGTGAATGCAATAATCTTAGGAACAGGGTTTCAAAGTTCTTTTAGTGTTGTCCCATTTATCAAGGAAGGCTATAGGCTCTAACATCACGCTACGACCAATAGAAGCGGAGCATCAATGAGAAATGTTTAAAAAACTGGGTAAATTAACGCGTAGTGTCGGGTAGTGTTCTATACAGAATGATTTTTAATATACTAATAACCTTCCACTCTTGGCTTATTTACAATTAAATTTACCAAATTACCTAGTAATATAATTTTTGAAAAAAAAAAAACAAATTAGCCTTTCACCACCTACTTACTGCCTACTTTCTGTCCTGACTGACTGATGGATCAACACACAGCCTAAACCGCTCATCGTAGAAACGTGAAATTTCGCGAACGTATTTCTTAAATAATGTAGGCACCCGATAATATACGATTTTTAGAAATTCGTCCTCTAAGGGGGTAAAATAGTGGTTGTAAGTTTATATGAAACTCGGTTAGTTTTAAAATGATATCTCTAAGGTATTGTAATTGGTTTTTTGGTTTAAAACAATGAAAAACGGGTTTTTGCGTTTTTGGACAATCAAACCCTAACTAAGGTCTGCAATCAATCTGCTCGATTGCACCCGAATCAGGGACCCCTCAATTACTATCTACGCATGTTATTATTAAATATAATATGTTGTTTATAGAATATAGCGTTAAATTTTCAATTATTATTCCAAGAAACGTATATTATAGCTGTCAATCATATTCCATCAGAAAGTTGGCATCTTCAATCAACTGTCAGATGCGTTCCATCCATGATCAGTCATCTTCATATCAAACAAATATCCCTCGGATAAGAAAGTTGAATGATTTTGACAGATTTTATATCAAAGAAACTGCCAATTTATATTTAAAGGCCACTTGGGCAATTTCAATCAAAAAAACCATTCTTGAATCATCAACTGTCTAATTTAAACGTATGATTTTTTTTAAACTTGATATGTATCTTATTATACCCATGGTAGGTCAAAGCTAAAGGCCGTCTTGGGCACTTGTTCCACCAACGACGATGAGCGAGAAGCGAGTAGCGATTTATCCACTTGTAGATCCCGTCCGTGTTAACAATAGAGCGAGTATTTGCCGACAGTGTGAACGGTCAGCGATCAACTTATCTGTATCTCTTTTGTTTACACGGGATCTACTTAAGTATGTACGTTTCTGAGCGATAAAATCGCTACTCGCTTTCTCGCCGTTGGTGGGACAGGTGCCTTCGTTTGTAGCACAACAGTGTAAATTAATACTAATACTAGTCTACCGTGAAATAGTGATGTTAACACTGTGTTTCAGTTGAAGGGCACTGTAGCAAGTCGTCTTCCTTCCCTCCAATATGGCGAAGGAGATGATGGCTGACCCATGCGCCAAACTCGTGAACGGGTGCTACTCGGGATACCTTTTTTACTCATAATGATTTTTGTCCTATTTAAAATTGTCATAATAAATTAGGCATAATTTTCTTTGTCATAAAAATAGTGTGCCATAACTGGTTTTTAGCATACTGTGTTATTAAGCATAAATATTATATATCCTATTATATTTATTCATAACTTTGATATGCATAAAGTTGTAAAGCATAATAATTAGTTTCCATAAGTAACACGTCTCATAATCGACTCTTGACATAATCAAAATTTGATATAATTATGAAAATAATACATAATATTGTTAGGTCGAAATTAATTATCTTTAACACCCCGACTCAGAGCAATCCGACTCGGATAGGTTAGGTTAGAAGACTAAGGCGGGAGCGAAGCGAAGCGGAGCTCCCGCCTTAGTCTTCGTGTTAGGTTTTTTTTTTTAAACCACCCAAAAGTAGGAGCCCCGCGAAGCGGGGCTCCGTCGAAGATAGTACAATTTTATGCGCCTACATGTTTGACGATAGCAATGTATAAAATAGTGTAATATTGTTATTAAAACTTTTGTAGTTAATTTTTCGGCATATAGTTTGTATGCTTATAATAGTTATGGTTATGCGTCGTTATGCGTAAGTAAAGTTATGCTTTGGCATAGTATGCGTTTTAAATATTATGCTTATAGTGATTAGGATTAAAAAATTATGATTAAAAAAGTTATGACGCATGAGAATTATGCGTAACTAATATTAGGAGTATAAACATTATGCAATGTTAAATTATGACATAAAATCGTAGGAATAAAAATACCCTGCCTTTGCCTTTACCCTCTTCTGTATTTTTGTAAGCTGATGCTTCCATCCACACCGTAGGAAGCTAATTCATTAAAAACTTGATTATACCAGTTTACGTACTATGGTTATTGCTTGCGTGAGTTTTATGCTGTAATCTTTGCACCTTACTGGCTTAACTGTATATATACAAATATATTGAAAATGGCATTTAAAAAAGTGGTCATGAGTTTTTATTGCCAAGTTCTTTTCTCTTGCGAACTTGGCATTAAATGTAGAATCATTCTATTCCAAATTTTGTCTGACGTTCAAAAGCGTTGCATTTTTAACCTAAATGAATAAAGTATTTTGACTTTTGAAGTGTAATTAACACGATCTGCTCGTCTTTTCATTTCGTAATTTATAAAAAACTTGTAAATTTTTCAGTAATCAAATCTTCGTTCAACGTTTCCTACCTATAAATATTCAGAATAAGAAATTTCAGCTTCTTATGTCAAGTAGTTTCTAGGTATCATGTGTAGTGAGAAACCTTTCGTTTTACAGCAGAATTCAAGCAGACATTCACTATTTCATTGCTTGCGTCCTCAAACAATAAAATTGGTGAAACATAGGAGGGATCGTAAACGTCTCTCCTGGGGGTGTCTGATACCAAGTAAACGAACTTCGTCCGAAACTTCTGTGTAAATAACTGCAATTGACGAATTGGTACCTACAGTCATTTGAACCGTGAAGATGTTAAATTCAAGGCTCAAGCCAAAATCTGTAGGGACAGACGGCAAACTTTATATAATATAAAAATACGGTATAAAAAATATATTTCTAATTCATCGCAAATACATATTCCGGCAATATGTTATCGTACAATTAATAATAAATCTATTTGTCAAATCTAAAGATGACACAAGCATTATTTACTCAAAATATTTAAAACTAGCTGTGCCCGCGACTTCGTTCGCGTGAAAGTCGGGTTTAAATTAAGGTAGTTTATGTTACGAAATAACTTCTGTGTAAATATGTTGGAAATAGTCCTGTCGGGTGAGCCGCGATATGATTCAGCAGCGGAGAATCATCATATAGTCATCTATTGATAGCTTCAACACCCAAAAGCTTTGTGAAAATGAATAAGTACCAAACACAGACTCTTTAGGTATTCGTTTACTGTGTTTTTCTGTCATTAATATGTGTTATTTGTGTCTCTTTTCTTTTTGTCTATAGTTATTTTTATTATTTTACTGTTTTATTTATTGCTTTCTTTATCTTCTGCATGACTTTTCCTGTTAAATTATAATAATGTCTATACATGTGTCTTCTGTGTACTAAATAAAAATCGTTCTATTCTATTATTTTATATAGTTAATTTGGTGTGCGGCTTAAGAAGTGGGTTTTCTGTTGTTTTTGTTTCATTCATTCAACGTTATACCTACTTAATACCTAATAATTTTAAATAGAATTTGTACTAACATTTTGGTACTTCCCATTTGATCAGATGTTTATCGTAAACTTGTAAAGCCTAAGTACTTAACTGTGATAGTTTTCTTTATAATTTTAGTATTTATACTACTACCGTGAATTTTTTCACATACCCAACATCAACCATTTAGTTGGCAGGAGAACACTTGACTCTAACAAAAATGTTCACTATAAATCCTAATATTACACAAAGGAATCCTTAAATCTAAAAAGAGTCTTCACAAACCCTAAACGCTTTTTAAAAGACCTATCTAATGATACCCCACACGATGGGGTAGGTGAGAAAAAAATCACATCCCCACTTTACATATAAGAGAGTGCCTCTCTTATATGTTACAATGATGCAAGTAAGAAAAAAAGACATGGACTCCCCCTCCCTCAGACTCCGCGTTGACAGACAATGACCCCCCACCTCCCTCCTCCCGTCACCCGAACTACTCACACTTGGCCGATGAGTCATTCATTATCGTTGAATTGATGAACACTTGATATCCAACCATAACCCCAAAACATGATCCTCGATGCACCGGTGTGATGCGTGGTCAAACAAACGGACAGACAGACAAACATTTCTAAAAATTATAGCAATATGTTTATTTTTAATACTATTTTAAAACTTCTTTTACTAAGTATAGAACATTATTGAATACAACGCTTATATATTTTTTTTGAGCACGAACACATCAATTCTGGAAAATATCGAATACTTGTTAAATTGGAATGTAATATTATTTTTCATTTCTACTACGATTAATTCATTACTCTCTGCAGTGCATGCAATACCTATAGGTATCTTACATAAGTGCATATTTCACTTGATTTTTTAATATAAAAAAATATTAACCAAAGCAAATAAGTTACCTATGGCCGAAAAAATAACTATAACATTGAGAAAAATATTAAAAAAGGACAAAGACAATTTTAAAAAAATACAAAAAGAACATAATTAGATATCAGATTTGAGCCTGAGACTTCGTCGTCGCCAAAGACCGCTAGCATAGCTTCGAGGCTATACTGTTCGCTATATACCAAGTCAAAATAACTGTTCTTATGAAACTTAAAAATGTTGTGTATAGTTTTAGCATGAAGTTATTTTTTCCATGGGTTACAATTAAAGATAATGTCTAATTGTGGAAAAAATTGTGATAAACCATTATGGTGCGACAAGAAATACGTTGCTACTCGTTCCCCATAGACGTTAGCGTAATGATTCATAGTGTAAATAATGTCCTAAGTATAGTATTTACTATAAAACTGTAAATTTTCATAAAGATCCGTCAAGTAGTTACTGTTTTATAACGAAAAATAGCTACAGACATTATCCCTCACTGCTTAGCTCCTATGGGAAAAAGCGTGATAATTTATAGCCTAAATGTTAATCCGCATCTATTAAATGCACGTGCAAAATTTCAACCGAATCTGCCTGGTAGTTTTTGCGTGATTCGTGTTCAAACAAACAGACAGACAGACATTTCTAAAAATGCAGCAAAGTGTTTAAATACTCTTTTCGAACATTTCCTAATATTTTTTTTCACTAAGTTCGGCCATGTACAGACATGTGAAATTTACAATTTTATTATATGTATAGATATATATAGCATGATTCAGTATTCAAGCGCGATGGCTTATTATTAGCGTATTTCATGTATAACTTTGGTGTTTATATACCGATTTCTATGATTCTTTTTTATGGAATAGTTAATTATATTAACTTTTTGAATTAGGGATAACTGAGAGTGTTATAAACGTAAGAGTAGACAAATATAATTAGAAAGCTTCGAACTGCTAAGCTATCGGGAGTTACACGCGATATTGTGAGTCAACCATAAAAGATAGACATATGCTGTCGTGGGATATTTTTTATATAATTTTAAGGAGAACATTTCCGTCATACATGATTTCTGTGTAGCTTTAACCATTAAGGTTGCACACGCGACGGAAGCTTAAAAAATGGAGTAACTTCTCCCGTTTTCCCTTCACTGCTCTGCTCCTATTGATTGTAGCGTGATGAAAAGTATACTATAACCACCTCAGGAGTATGAAAAATAATTGTACCAAGTTTCGTTAAAATCCGTCTAGTAGTTTTTGTTTCTATAACGGTTATACAGACAGACAGACAGACAGACAAAAATTTTACTGATTGCATTTTTGGCATCAGTATCGATCCCTAATCACCCCCTGATAGTTATTTTGGAAATATATTTAATGTACAGAATTGGCCTCTCTACAGATTTATTATAAGTATAGATTCAATTGTTGAAAAGTTAAAATTTTTTTATTAAACATTTTTATTTTATTCGAGCAACGAGTCTCGGAACACCTTAGATACTAACTGTTCCGAGATTACATGTTTGTGAACGATGTCTATGTGTCCGTTCGAGCTTCAAATTTATTTATTTCGTAAAACCAATGTATTAATTAATACAATCAAAGTATGAAACGCAAGAAGTTACGTTACTCGAGATATGCAAGATATTGTGTGTTCGATTCCTGCACAGGGCACTTTATATGTTCCGTAACTGAAAGTACTTATTGTCTGTTTGTAATATTTCGTGTAACGTGGTTGTAATTGCGTGTAATCTGGAAATTGGGTAGATGATTACAAAAACAATATATCACAAAAAAAAATTATAACGTCAACAATTTGTATTTCATACTTTAAACTTGTACGCAGCGGATCGTTTAACGTTACAAAAACAAAAATAACGCGTCATTGACGAGTATTTGTTATAATATGGTCTCTAAAACTTAAACAATACAACATATATCAATTATAGTTATCACCAAGAATTAACAAGTTAGATAGTTATTAGTCAAACAGTATAATCCACTCATCACAACAGGGTCAATCTTGATTGATTAATTATATGAAATTGTAGGTAAGATAGCGACCGGACACCCCCTTCAGTCCGTGACGGAATGGCCAAATGGTGAGGGAACCGTTGACGTTACTTGTCTCGCCCTACTTTGTGAGGGACCGTCTATAAACTGTGTCACAATGGAACGCCTTCCTATAAATTGTGACACAGTCTGTAGTGTAATGAAAGGATAGGTTTAAGATAGGACTACATATATTTACAAGAACTTAAAGACTACTTAAAATTAAAGATAATTTAGAACCGATGCTGGCGGAGATGCAGTGCGGGTAGGTAGAGGTACGGCGTCCAGGCGGAGATGCGGCGCTGGTAGGTCAAGATGCGGCACTCGTAGGTAGAAGCGCGGCACCGATAGGTAGAGGCGCGGCGCCGGTATGTAGGGGCGCGCCGCCGGCAGGTAGAGGCGCGGCGCCGGTAGGTAGAGGCACGGCGCCGGTAGGCAGAGGCACGGCGCTGGTAGGCAGAGTCACGGCGCTGGTAGGTAGTAGTGGCGCGACGTCGGCAGGTAGAGGTGCGACGCGTCGTAGAGGTGCGGCCCGGTATATAAGAGAGGCGGCCCGGTAGGTAGAGAGGCGACGCCGGTAAGTAGAGAGGCGACGCCGGTAAGTAGAGAGGCGACGCCGGTAGGTAGAGAGGCGACGCCGGTAAGTAGAGAGACGACGCCGGTAGGAATGGTCTCTTTCTCGTAATTTCCCACTCCTTCTCTTTTAGAGAGCTCGTTCTTCCTCCTTCTCTTTTAGAGAGCTGGTTCTTCACTGACTCTTCTTCGGTTTTGTATTCATAAAGAAAACTCTCTAGAAGCAATTTAAAATTTTAAAGCTTAACTTATTTTTTATTTAGGATTTACGCACAGCCAGTTTCACAATCTAGTCCATACTTTGCAAATAACTCTATGCTTATCTTGTTGTCATAGCAACCATAGAAAATATTTGTCGACATGACAGGTTTGACTTATGAAAAGTAATTGTTTACATAAGAAGAGATATTATAAAATTAATGGCGAAATACATAACTAATATATACAGAAATGCTACGAAATATCACTATAAGGACATAAATATATATACGAGGTAAGAATTATCACTACATTACCCCAAAAACCCGGAAAATTTTCTACTTACGAAAATTTCCTTATCTTTGAAGTTGGAAAAACAAAAATCCCACAGCAAACATACTCATACAAACATAAATAACCTAGTATCCATCACCAAACGAAGCGGGGTAGCGTTCACATTCAATGACGCGTACTCCAGGGAAATGTCACAAAAATGCAATAGAAATGCAGAAGATGAAGACGGAGCTCAAGAGTCTCCAAATTAATAAAGAATATGAGCACAAGAAGCTTAGTAGTAGAAGAAGAAGTAGTACTGCGCCGTTCCAAGTTAGGCACAAGTCAAGTTGATTATAAGCAAGGAGACCCGACAACTAGGCTAGAGACATTAAAGCCCGCCAAGTGTACAAGTCAAAGGAATAGAAATAGAGATAATGTGGGCTTCTTTAACGAGTCATAACCCGCTCGTGAAGAAAAGACAAGTTGCTTTAGAGCAAGGAGACCCGACAACAAGGCTAGAGACAGTGGGTTTAGAGCCCTATAAGTCCGCCAAGTGTACAAGTCAAAAAAGTAAAAATAGAGGGAATGAGGGCTTGTTTTACGAGTCATAACCCGCTCGTGAAGACAAAGACAAGTTGCTTTAGAGCAAAGAGACCCGACAACAAGGCTAGAGACAGTGGGTTTAGAGCCCTAAAAGTCCGCCTAGTTTACAAGTCAAAGAAGTAAAAATAGAGGGAATGAGGGCTTGTTTTACGAGTCATAACCCGCTCGTGAAGAAAAGACAAGTTGCTTTAGAGCAAAGGGGTGTGACACCAACAAGGCTAGAGACAGTGGGTTTAGAGCCCTAAAGTCCGCCAGGTCAGAAAGTCAAAGAGTAGAAATAGAGAGAATGTGGGCTTGTTTAACGAGTCATAACCCGCTCGTGAAGAAAAGACAAGTTCCTTTAAAGCAAAGGAGTGTGACCCCAACAAGGCTAGAGACAGTGGGTTTAGAGCCCAAAAGTCCGCCAAGTCAGAAAGTCAAAGAGTAGAAATAGAGAGAATGTGGGCTTGTTTAACGAGTCATAACCCGCTCGTGAAGAAAAAGACAAGTTGAGAGAAAATGAGGAAGGGAAATAAAATAAGATGAAAAAAAAAAGTTAAAGTACTTTAAGGGAGTAAAAAGTAAAAGAAAGAGAAAAAGAAAATTACATAATTAATAATAAAATTATGTACAGAATTATGTACATAAGTTATTTATAACACTGTACAGAGAAAAGGAGAAAAAAATAAAAATAAAATGTGACGCATCGCCAACATTATATAGGGTAAAAGGTAGAAACAGACTAAAAAGAGGTAACAATAAAATAATAAGAAAATAAAAAGTAACAGTATAAAATGTGTATAATTTTAGTAAAAAAAGTGAAAGGAACAAGTTCAGTAGGGGTATAGGGAGGGAAGGGATAGAGAAGGGAGCTGAAAGAGAATAAAAAGAGAAATTAGCCAACGACCGATTAAGAAAAAAAAATTAAGCTACGAAATACATATATAGATAGATACTTAATGAGACAACGATATAGGTAGATAATGAGACTACGATAAGAAGCGGTGAGGTGAGAGATGAGTTATCCAAAATTGCGGCCAAATTACGCTAAAAGCGGTGGATACTTGTGCAAGTATTTATTTTAGAATTTTGAGAAGGGTCGTGGGTGGTATGCTTGATGGGCGCCAAACTGTAGTGTAATGAAAGGATAGGTTTAAGATAGGACTACATATATTTACAAGAACTTAAAGACTACTTAAAATTAAAGATAATTTAGAACCGATGCTGGCGGAGATGCAGTGCGGGTAGGTAGAGGTACGGCGTCCAGGCGGAGATGCGGCGCTTGTAGGTCAAGATGCGGCACTCGTAGGTAGAAGCGCGGCACCGATAGGTAGAGGCGCGGCGCCGGTATGTAGGGGCGCGCCGCCGGCAGGTAGAGGCGCGGCGCCGGTAGGTAGAGGCACGGCGCCGGTAGGCAGAGGCACGGCGCTGGTAGGCAGAGTCACGGCGCTGGTAGGTAGTAGTGGCGCGACGTCGGCAGGTAGAGGTGCGACGCGTCGTAGAGGTGCGGCCCGGTATATAAGAGAGGCGGCCCGGTAGGTAGAGAGGCGACGCCGGTAAGTAGAGAGGCGACGCCGGTAAGTAGAGAGGCGACGCCGGTAGGTAGAGAGGCGACGCCGGTAAGTAGAGAGACGACGCCGGTAGGAATGGTCTCTTTCTCGTAATTTCCCACTCCTTCTCTTTTAGAGAGCTCGTTCTTCCTCCTTCTCTTTTAGAGAGCTGGTTCTTCACTGACTCTTCTTCGGTTTTGTATTCATAAAGAAAACTCTCTAGAAGCAATTTAAAATTTTAAAGCTTAACTTATTTTTTATTTAGGATTTACGCACAGCCAGTTTCACAATCTAGTCCATACTTTGCAAAGAACTCTATGCTTATCTTGTTGTCATAGCAACCATAGAAAATATTTGTCGACATGACAGGTTTGACTTATGAAAAGTAATTGTTTACATAAGAAGAGATATTATAAAATTAATGGCGAAATACATAACTAATATATACAGAAATGCTACGAAATATCACTATAAGGACATAAATATATATACGAGGTAAGAATTATCACTACAAGTCACCTAAGCGTGACATGTGATCGGAGGATACATGTTTTGGACGTCTCATTTTCAAATCTGGAGCAGTAAATCCCTAGGTTATTACAGCTTATATACTTAGGTAAATATGAAAGGTACCAAAATGGCTTCGATGGCACAGTAAAAGTGCGTACGACTGTTGTGCTTAATGTGAATAAGGTTGTGCTGAGTAAAGTTGCAGTTTCCGAATCTGGATGTCCTTTTTGACCGTTAATAAATTACATGTATAATATAGTGTTGTTGCCTAGTGTGGGCGTTGTCTTTTTAAAGGTGTGAGGGAAAAAAAATATAAAGACGCTTCTATTTTCTTATTTACAACTAAAATGTAGTTTCAATAAAACATTTTAGTTGAACAATATACAGGTTGATTTGTAATGTACTAATAACCTTCATGTCGTAGGTTCTTTACATTACTAAATAACTTTGTAATATCAGTTTTGAAAAATATTTAATATATTATTAACCCTTAACCACCTACTATCTGTATTTGGAGTTATGACTTTAACCACCTACAGATTATTTTACTGGAATAAAATTGGTGTTTATTATTAGGTTTAGGCTCTAAACCTGATATAAAATAATGATTTTACTTCGGGGTGTCACCGACTTGGAGTAAAATCATTGTAACAAAAGTAAGTGGTAGATGGTTAAAGGTTATTCTGTATATTTTTTATCAAACCTAATAGTACAAAGTTATTTAAAGAAGCCACGAGCGGGAGTTTATTACTTTATTTTTTTCTAGTGTATTAAAGGTTATTATAAATATTAAAAAAGCTAAAATAAAAACGATGTGAGCACCTGTGACAATCATAAAATTCGTGTGACGTTATAAATGGATGACCCCCAACTCGTCTCGCCCTACTTTATTATAGGGAGCGTCACGGGCGGTAGTGGGGAGGAGGAAGGGAGGGTAGCGGAAATATGAAGTGAAACAATAAACTATAAGTAGATAGTGGTTCTGATTGCTGTTTGCTTTGAGATATAATCAGATTTCACAGGTAACGGGAAAGGAAATGATTTTATGTTTGTCGAAATTTGGTTTGGGGCCCGCATTTTGAGTGATTTGTTTCATCAGTGTGTATATTAATCAATTGTCTGGTTGACATAGTACAGACTCTGCCTAGTTTGGGATCAGATGACCGTGTGGGAGTTGTCCAAAGATGTTATTACATAATTAGATATTATTATGTATTTACTGCCTTATTTTTTGTAAGAGATTTTTACTTAATAAATTTATTATTATCTTACTTTTCTTAGAAAAACTCACACTCCCTGAACACAAACTAGACAGGCTAGTAGCGGCGAAAGGTAAAAATCATTCTAAGGTAACTCGAAAATAGTTGAACGGGGTCAACACGGTTCCTGTCAAAAATGTATTTGGAAAACCCAAATATTAGGACACGAAAAAATTTGTGTAACTAGTCAAAGAGTTTTTCTAGTAGATAATATCAAGAAATTTAAGGTTTGGTCCTAATATGGTCCCGCAAATAAATCTTGAATTTGCGGAAAAATGCAAAAACGAGCATTTTGGTAATGCTATAGTGCGTGATGGCGTTTGTAATCTAACAAATGAACGAATGAATATTCTACTTTATTTTGACTTGCGCTTCTGCGCACTGTGAAGTAATAGTTGTGTGCGGAAGAGCGAGGCCGGCGACCATGTCGCTGTGTGCGCAGGGCTAAAACAATAATTCACCCAGTGTAATGTCCCCTTAAAGACAGACGAAGATAGTAGTTTTACTATTCACACTAGAGCTACCTCCGACTTTACACGCATTTTTCTGCACCGTCTTATAACATATTAAGCATGTAGGTACTGCACATACTCGTATCTATACTAATATTGTAAAGCTGAAGAGTTTGTTTGTTTGTTTGAACGCGGTAATCTTAAGATCAGGAAATTCTTTCACTGTTGGATAGCCCATTTATTGAGGAAGGCTATAGGTTATATAACATCACGCTACGACCAATAAGAGCGGAGCAGCAATGAGAAATGTTGCAAAAACGCGGATAATTTACGCAGACGAAGTTGCACGGGACAGCTACATAACTATATGTAAGAAATTATAGCTGCATGCAGTCGCGGATCCACCGTAGTGGACATGGTGGGCATGCCCACAGCCTTAAAGGTCGATTGCTAATGTTTGGGAAGAATATACAAATGTTGGAGATACTTTTGTGTCCGAAAATCAATAAGTAACCAAAAGGAACTATGTGAGAATTAGAACGCACTAAATAGGTAAAAAAAGTATTTAAACTGTAAAAGTTTATTATAAATCAACATTTTCGGCTTTTTTTTTAAAGACGACACCCGCAGTAGGGTACAAGCCCTGTGTCGCGGGGGACTTTACAAACATACAAGTCACGGACACAAAGTACACCCAGACTCGGAACAACAATTTGTGAATCACACAAAGTGGTGTCCCGTGTGGGAATCGAACCCACGACCTCTTGCGAAGCAGTCGGACACACTCCCACCGCGCCACAGATAGTTGTATGGTGGCGTATTATAGTTGTACTTATCTGTGTTGAAATTGACGAGCCTTGACAGGATAGTATATATAAAAAATTTAAAACTGATAATGTATCAAAAAGGTAACAATTTAGAAGGTTCCTAATATCGTCCCCATATAGGTACGATACGTCATAACCGTACCTAAACTCAGTTCATTACTTACTCTCTTGAATATGCAACTTCAATTAATTCATCACTAAAATAAACCTACTGCATCAAAGTTTCTATCCCACAAATAGGGGAGCCAGGGGCATGTACTAACAGATTTTACTTTTTTATGAATTGAGCGTAGTTTATACTAGTTAGGCATATATTTTTTAAACTTTATGAAGCGTCAACTACCCCTCTATGATATTTGATTAATAAAACCTACAAAGGACTAACAGCCTTTCCGTAAACACACGTTTTTTTAAAAAATGTACTAGTTAATACTTGCCCCACTTTGGGGGTAAGTTTTAACGCCCTTGGGGTAAGTATTAACAGTAGTACCTTGGTAAGATTGTGATAATATTTCATAAATATGGGTATAAAACCAAACAAAGTGTATCTTATTTAACATTTTTATTATCAAAAAGTAATCAACAATAACACTTTAAATGAAAACTAATTAACACTTTAGGCAATACATATATGGTCTGTCTTTTTTAATGGTAATTATTAATTACTATTAAAAAAGACAGACCATATATTGTCATATATATAATCAACTAAACAAATTAAGGTTAATCCGACCTTATAAAACAAAAGATAGTTATTTTTTTCAGTCTTCTGCAATCACGTTATTTTTAATATATTTTGTATTAAAAACTATTTACTTACAACTAATGAGTCTTTAACAGTTTACTTAAAATTATTATAATTCTTTAGATATGACAACTTTACTAATCATCATCATCAGAGTTACAATTTAAACATATAAAAGATAATTTGTTTCCCTTAATACAAGTTCCATGGGCCCATTGATTACAAGATCTGCACTTAAACCAATCTCCTCCAGAATTATCATTCGAATAAGATCCACCACAGATCAAACAAAACCATTCTTCAGTTTCACTTTCGCTGTCTTGTAAAATTTTCTTTTTGGCTTTGTTTTCCTGTGTGTTGCTCTTCTTACCTTTACCTTTGCCTTTATTCTTAACTTTATTTTCTTTATCAGTCTTTTTAGTTACATTAGGTTTAGTTGCTTTCTTCTTCTTGGTCTCTTTTAAATTAGCTTCCTCTTCTAATTTCTGCTTTTCCGGTGTGTCTGTCAAAATGGCAGTTTTTCTTGTTCGTTTACGATTTAAGTTAGCAAGGCGCGGAGGCGCCTTTGGCATAGGTCGAAAATCTTCTATTGAAAATGTTGCACACTGACTAACATTTGATATCCCAGCAATCGGCTCTTTAGGTATATTAATATTAACGTTAGATAAATAATTATCAACAACAAAGTTTGATGAACCAGTAGATGTAGACGGTTTAGACAACTGATCGATAACTTCAGACACACTAATATCAATATCAAAACTTTCTTTTTCTATTTCTGGTAGCGCAGATGAATCTAAATTCAATGACAAACTGTGAGTACTTAAATTATGTGATGAGTCCGGCTGATCTGAAGAAACAAGCGTTCTGGAGCTGGTCTGACCTTGAACATGCACGTTCGAATCATCAACAGACGAAGGTCTTTGCTGTTCATTAGAATTATTTTCCGCATTTGGGATGGGGCGATCTGTCACAAAAGATGGTCCAAAGTCCGAATCTTGAAAAACATCTTCATTGCACGGCCAAATACCAGCTTTTCTAAATGAACTAGTAATGTTATTGGGAGTAAAAGCCAAAGGAAACGCTTCTTTAACTATTGCTGGTATATTATATATAGTCATTGTTTTACCAGGATTAGTAGCCATCCAGTTCGTTTGTTGTCTGTTAATATAATTCTTGAATGGTCCGTAAACCCCAACATCTAAAGGCTGCAGGTTATGTGAGCAGTGTGGAGGAAAAGACAAAAGAATGATGTTGTTTTCTTTAGCCTTATTAACGACTTCTGCATTGACATGAGACTGATGATTGTCGAGAAGCAATAGAACGGGATCTTCGGGTGTCGGTTTGATGTGCTTAATGAAGTGATCTAAAAACATTGCAAATTCTTTTTGAGTTATCCATCCTGAACTGTTTCCTGCACCTATAGACTGAGGAGGGCCATTACTAATAAATATGTCACTGTAACGAATTCTTGGAAATATGAACATACATGGCACGAAATTCCCAATGGCATTTGCTGCAGCTACCAAGGTTACTAAAGTACCTCTTTCGGCTGATGTGACGGCTCCAACTTGCTTCAAACCTCGTTGTGCAACGATCTTTTTTGGTTTCTGTACAGTTGTGACTCCAGTTTCGTCAACATTCCAAATCCTACTTGGAGGGAAGTTATACCGCTGAAGAACTTCCCTGTACTTTTCAAAAAACTCCTGAACATTTGTGCGGTTGAATGAGGTGGCTCGGCTCAAACTCGTGGCTTCAGGACTTCGAATTGACAAGTTTGGATTTCTTTTCATGAAAGATGTGAACCAATCAGTGCCAGCCATTTTATTCCTATGCCAACTTTCTGGGATTTTTTCTATTCTGTGATATACAGCTGCGTCATATGCTAATTTTCTGACTTGTTCAGGAAGAAGTCCGAAGTAAATACTGGCACATTTTATAAGATAGTCTGTGATGGCAGATTCCTGGACTTGAGAGAAAACTAGTCGGGGCTTTTTATATCCAACTTGTGGCTCCTTTCCTTCCTTAATATTTTTGACATATTTATAAAGTGTCACATGGCAAATATTGAACTCCTCCGCTACTTCTCTATATTTTCGATTATTATCTAATATTTCTTTTGAAGCCAAATCATATACTTCCTGAGAAGTGGAGCCCCGTCCGGTTTTTCTTTTGTAAGTCCTCATACTGAAAAGAAAAACAACTGAATGCAAAATCATGCCAAGTTTTTTTTGTAAAGGTACGTACAGATTTAGTAACATAACATGTAATAAAACATTGTTATATTATATGTTTCAGTACAAAATGTGTTAATGTTACTTAATCTGTACGCACCCTAAGAAAGTTTCGAACAATGTCTTTGTTGCATAAAGTACTTACGGGGTAAATATTAACATGTTAATACTTACCCCACGTGCTTTGTTAAGACTTGCCCCAGAGGTAGATGTTTTATAAAAATATATGTTTAAGAAAACCACACCGATAATGTGGTTAGATGGCAACTAAATACTATACAAGATGAAATGAACTACTATATAAAAAAAAATTAATTCGTTTATGTATATAACTATTCAACAAATCAAAAAATAACGAGTAAAAAAATGATGATTTACCTGACAAAATTCACACCTCACACACAACTTTGCTCCGCGGCAAGCGGGCGGCGACTGACAGGTCGCAACGTGTCTGTGGTCATTCCGTGATGCCTATGATCGTACGTATTTCACTCGTTCATATACAATTTGGCGGCAATCGACCTGTTAATACATGCCCCCGTTAAAACAAGCCCCTGGCTCCCCTACTTAATCTCAAAATTCGCTAAGCATCTCTAGACTTATCAAAACAAAACAAACAATAATTTGCGACTAACTCGAAATAATTGCCCTTCAAACGTTCGCCATCTTATGCCGACAACCTCTTTACTAATTCATAGCGTTACATTTTACCCCAATTTGTATTACATTGCTGTAGATGTACTAACAAACTTCTGAACAATTTAACTTGTTCATACAAAGTCGTCGATGTATGTCAAAGGAGAGTTGGTGTACGAAATCCGGTATTTGAAGGAGTGTTATCGACCACACGCCTCGTTCCCCTAAGTACAAATTTGATAGATACAGGCGGGCGGCTCCCTACAACGAGATAAAACAGGCTCGCGCATATATAGATGAGTAGGTACACAGATCTCGGTCGAAATTCAACCGCAAGTTGAGAGCTTCGTACATGCGCATCTGTGTGTGTGGATTTCTTGTTGAGCTGTGAGGCGACCTTATGTGTATGTATTCTCTACCCTAAGGGGCAAAACTAACTAACACAAATGTTACCCCATGGGCCAACAGAACTTTACTGTGTGATTATTATCGATATTTGCTGCAACTTTTGTTTTTTATTAACTTTTAGTTATTGTTTCAATTTGTACGTGTGACTGGTAAAGTTTTTACGTTTCAATAAAAAGGTTTGAAAAGGCTTTTGCATTGTTTTATTGCGTTCGTTTTATTTTAAATTGTGGACGTTTGAAAATGTGAAAAGGCGGAACAATTAACTGTCATCGTTTTCACAATTGCATGTTTAACTTGTGAACATACATCCAAAATGAGAAAGTATCTCTGTCCGTCTGTTCGTTTTTACGTTTAACCGATTTAGATGAAATTTGGTGTGGAGAAAGTTTGAGTCCAAAAATTGTCATTTTTGGAAATTTGTCCACTGAGGGGATTAATTTTCAAAAATCCAGTTTGAATGAAACTCCATCAGTATTAAAGTTAGATCTGAAAAATGTTATTAGTGGCTTTTTGGTTTTTTTTAAATAAAAGTGAAAGATATAACTTTTTTTAAGCTCTACGCGGGCAAAGCCGTGAGTAAAAGCTAGTTTTATAAAGGTATAAGATTAAACAGAGAGACGAATGTGAGTGAAATAACGGACTACTTTCTGTTTATAGTGGATCTGGATCTTGAAGATAAAACGAACGAAGAAAACCGTGCACTTACGAAGTCATCGTAGCTTTAAGTATTTTGAGATAATTTGCTCTTATAGGCCGTAACTTCGTAGACTGATCCTTACAAGATGGCATATATACGCTTTTATGTAGGCTCATAAATCTAGATTTATGTCTAGACGTGTGAGTAATACGAAGTAGTATTCTATGCTGTGAACACGGCTGTTTTAGAAAAGAAAAAATGTCAGATCTTAAATAGGTACAGGACTTGAGTAATTTTGAATTGTTGCCACAGTAAGATCCTTTCACACGTCCTAGTTTCAATCCGGCGCCGGGTAGCTGGAGCTGGATTGAAACCGTAATGTGTGATAAGGCCCTAACGGTACCTACACAAATAGTACAAATATCAAATTACTTGAGTAATTTTTACAGGCATTTCTTGTCAATTAGTTTACAAACACATTAATTGCATTTTTAAAAAATAGAAAAATTTTAAATCCAGACCCA
Source organism: Herminia tarsipennalis (assembly GCA_945859575.2). Taxonomy (NCBI): domain Eukaryota; kingdom Metazoa; phylum Arthropoda; class Insecta; order Lepidoptera; family Erebidae; genus Herminia; species Herminia tarsipennalis. Next base: position 26,754,367 of record OX243832.2, read on the forward strand.
GGAATCGAATGCAATTATTGTATTTGTAAAGTACTAATTGGCAAGAAATGACTATAAAAATTACTTCAATATTCGGCCTGCGACATCATAATTTGTTAAAATGCTCTCTGTAACGAACCAATAACAAAAGCCGTGATAGTTCTTTAACTACCGGCTAGAAGGCGCATGTGAGGGCCCAACTCGCGAGCATCAAAGAATAGAAAAATTTGGGGTCTAGTAACATAGTCCAGATAGGTGGTTCGATTACGGCCCCGGTTTGGCTACGGAAGTCTCGGGTTCGATTCCTGGATCTGGACTTAAATTTTTCTATTTTTCAAAAAATGCAATTATTGTATCAAAAATACTTGTCAATACACTGACAAAGGTAACAGATCTCGGTATCGCGCGATGTTTATTCTCAAGCAAAAACAAAATAGGGCCTACGAGAATATCAGCGTTGCAGTTTCCGGACTGGCAACAATAGCTGACGTAGGTCCTATTTGTTTGGCGCCGAATCACTAGAATGTATGTTTTATGATTTTCTTTTTTCTGTGCACTGACAAATAAAAATAATTTTCTTTATTTCTATTCTCACAGCAGTTAGTTATACTCGTAGTACACCGGACTACCGTCAGTTGAGGTACAAACGTCGGTTGAGGTTCCAAAGAACCTTGGAGCAGATATGCCCTATAATTTCCACAAAAGTGACGTTTGTAACAACAGCTGCATTAAATAATTTGAGATTTTCAATAAAAACACAAGAATTCTCAAAGCCGCCGATACTATTCAAGTAGGTATTTTGAAAGATAGTTTATATTATTGCTCTGGCATTTCCGAAAGATTTAATATTGTCACATACCTACGTTTTATTTTTCCTGGGTAAATATTTTAAGGCATCGATCTCACAATCGTGAGGTCGCAGGTTCGAATTCTGTCCATTATACTACCGACATGAACCCAATCAATCAATCAAATCAGTTTATTTTGCTTTCCACAATGTAAACTTAGGTGGTAATATTGAATTGTGATTCATTATGGGCCCATTTAGGCATTGCAAAAAAGTGATAATAATTAAAGACTTATTTTTAAACATGAATACAATTTGAATAATAATTACATTACAAAGAAAGTCACAGTTTATCATTAATATAATCCTTAATCGAATAATATGTCTTACTAACTAAAAATTCTGTCAATTTACGTTTAAACACATTTAATGGCTCAATGGATTTAATAGAATCTGGCAGTTTGTTATATAATACAATACTCATAGCAAATATACTATTGCGATAATGTGTGGTCCTACATTTCTTAACACAAAGTAAATTTTTGTGCCTTGAGCTTTTAAGGGTATTGTAGTTTTTAATATCGCTCTTTATAAATATCACGGCTTCGTATATGAACATCGCAGGTAGTGTAAATATTTTTAATCGCCTAAATGAATCCCTGCAAGAGTCAATCTGACCGAGACCACATATACTTCGGACGCATCTTTTTTGGGCTTTGAAGATCTTTTCTTTGTTGGTAGAGTTACCCCAAAACATAATTCCATAACGAAGTATAGAAGCCACATTTGCATGATATGCTGTTACTAGAGTGTCTTCATCTGCAACTTTCCTAAGCATGTATAGGGCATAAGAAATTGAATTCAATTTATTACAAATAGTATCAATATGTGTTTTCCAGTTTAGGTTTGCGTCTATATGAAACCCCAAAAACTTTGTGCACTGGACCTTCTTCACTGTTTTGTTTCTGTAGTTGATGGTTAGATTATCATTATTTGTATTTCTAAGATTAAATGTCATATAATTAGTTTTGTCTATGTTTATTTTTAAATTATTTAAGTCTAGCCAATTAATCATGTCAGCCAATGATTTATTAATACACAATTCAAAATTACCGTTACAATTATCATTAGTGAAGATCACGGTACTGTCATCTGCAAATAATACAATATCTTGGGGTATGGCTTGTGGAAAATCATTTATGTATATCAGGAATAGTAGAGGTCCAAGTATACTACCCTGTGGTACTCCATATTTGACAATTTTTGTATTAGAGACATATTTAACCTCTAGTTTACTATCCTTCTCTAATCTATTAATTATTGTTTGCTGTGGTCGATTGGATAAATATGATTTAATTAATGTCAAAGAATTACCTCGGATACCATATTTTTCTAGTTTGTATAACAAAACACTATGTTTTACATGATCGAAAGCCTTTGTCATATCCATATAAACAGCAGCGACACGCTTTTTGTTATCAAGAGCTGACATAATTTTGTATAGAAAATGATACAGCGCTGTATTTGTGGACTTTCCTTTTCGGAAACCAAACTGTTCCTTAGCAAAAATATTATTCTTTTCAAAGTAAATGTATAAATTATTATAGATGACCTTCTCAAAGATTTTGGCAATAACGGATATTAAAGCTATAGGTCTGTATGAGTTCAGTTCAGCCCTATCGCCTTTCTTATATAATGGATGGATTATAGTGGTCTTTAATTTAGATGGGAAAACACCCTGCTCAACACTCAAATTTATGATATAACTCAGAATAGGTGCAATATAGCGAGACACTTTTTTAATTACTCTCGTACTTATATCATCATAACCCGTACTATTAGAATTATTAAGGTTCATTCTTAACACAAGCCATTGAGCTTAGCTGGAGGGGTTAACAGGATTGCTAGTAAGAGAAAGGACTCGAACCCGCTACCTCACGATTGCGAGACCAGTGCCTTAGCCATTAGGCTACCGCAGCTTCAAATTTATCAACAGCAGTATATATAATAATATACAAAGTTATTTCAATATAGATACTAATAGCCTCCCGCTTGTGGCATATTTCATTACACCAAATAACTTCGTAATATCAATTTGAAAAAAAATTCAAATTAACCCTTCACCACCTACCACCTACTTCTGTCACACAACCATTTACCACACATCTGAGAGACCCAGGAGTAAAATCGAAGTTTTTTTGTCAGGTTAAAACTCACAATAAACAACAACGTTTCTGCAGTAAAATAGTCTGTAAGAGGCGATAACTTCACAAACAAGAAGTACGCGATTAAGGGTATAATATATTATTCAAGCTGAAGGTTATTCGAATATTAAAAATCATTCTGTATATAGTAATAATTCTTTTGCCAGAATATTCCAGAACATCGTTCTATAAACCTCAAAATACCGCATCGATGATAGGTGAAAATCGAAAGCCAGAATATGGCGGACCGCCTCGCTCGACTCAAATGCCCCACCCGGACGTTTTACCGCACCGTTTGTGCCAACGGTTTCCGCATCGCCTCGTATGAAATTATAATTAATGAGGATTTCTCCCTCACGCGTCCTGCCAGGATATAATGTTTTAAAGAGAAGGGTAATTGCTTTAAAAGTTAACTAAATTCTGCACTAAAAATGTGTTTACCTTCTCTTAATAAAGTATTTTTAATCTCGTTTAAAATGAGATCGAAAATGAAAGTTAAGGGGAAACTTGCCTAAATCGTACTTGCGCTTAAATCGTACCCTATATTTTTTTTCTTCCTGAGATTATCGCGTTCAAACAAACAAACAAACTCTTCAGCTTTATAATATTAGTATATATTCTGTTGACAAAGCTGGAAGCAAAACAAGTTATAAAAGAAAACCTAGCATTTTCTTGAGTATTCCCAGCGTGCCTACGTGACGTGCAATGACGGCTACATATCTCCTAACGAGGTTTTTATAACTACTGTCATGGATCGTCAACTTTTTATGAGTAGAAACAGCGTGTAATACGTACGTTACATGTTACGTTTTTGCCAATCTGTTAGGTTATCTCTCTCTCTCTCTCTCTTATTTTTTAACAAAGATAACTAGCAATGTGGGATTGGTCTTAAAAAAAAATGTTTATTTCATCAACAAATTTTAACATGTAAGTTTCTACTGGAACTTTCATTTAAGCTACAGAGTGCTTGTGTTTGGAAATTCCGCTCTTCTATAATTTAGAATTGTTCTTGAATGTACTTAAGTTTACTTAGTATCTAATATTATACATTTTTATTTGGAATTACTAGCAATCTTGTTAACCCCTCCAGCTAAGCTCAAAGGCTTGTGTTAGGAGTGGGTTCGCGTCGGTATTATAATGGGTAGGATTCGAACCGCCTTAGCCATTAGGCTACCGCCGCTTCATTCATGAATTCTAGGTAATAGCTATTATTACGAATTACTGAGAGTAAGTATAGAAGCTTAAAGAACGCACTCAGAGACTTTCTCACGGACATAAAGTCTCGGACCACTATGTTTCGATGGTGTTCCGAGTAACGATGTCTATGTGTCCGTTGATCACGTGAAGTAGGTACGTATTCTATTTTATAATTTTAGAAAACTTACAGCTAAATACAATAGCTACTTAAAACATCAAATAACATGAAGAAGAACATAATAAATACAATAGAAATTATTTCAGTTGGCAAATAATTATACTAAGAATATATGAATTTACTAGGTTTTCTACACAAAAAAAATATAAATACCTACTAAAAACTGGGCAAGAGCATGTGGGGTTCTAGAGCCGTTGCCGTATGAAAAATCAGATTTTATTCATTGCACCAGCAGAAGAGCGTATGTTCACGGCACTTACGACCTTTTTTTGAGAAACGCAGTTTTTCGGCAACAAGTCAATCTGATCATGTCCGAAATAAATTTAGTTTTGATTTTTGTTAAGCGCTACCTTTTCGATTTTTTTTATTTTTATTGGTCACACGGTTGAAAAGATAAGGGGGGGGGAGGGGGGGGAAATCTATGCATATTTCGGAGCGATTACTTTCAGAAATGTTTCTAAAAGACCTGCCATATGACGTGCCACACGTTGATGTTTGCTGAAAAAACAATGGTTTAGCTTCTGTTACATGTACGTACTTATGGAGTGAAAAATAATGGTCAGACAGAAAGACAGACAGACGGACATAAGGGTTCCGTGTTTGCCATTTTGGCTACGGAACCATAAAAATTTAAAAAACAAATAAGCTTTACATCTAGATTTATCGACTTTTGTCAGCCATCATCTATTTATCCAATGGATGATGGTGCATCGATAAATACATTTATGGATATATGGTAGATGGATTTATAATCACAGTAACTTAGGTAAGTTGGCAGTCATTTATTACTGTGCTGAATGTAGCTTCGATTCCCGCACAAAACTTTACTTACGTTTTAATTTAAATAGTTTTTAAGTCTAGTAGTTCTTGCGTAAAAGAGTCACAAACATCCATCTATTCCTACAAACTTTCACGTTTATAATATCAGTAGATACGATACAAAAGTTATAAATAAACCACTGACTCATACAATTCACAACATTACATCACATTCAATGATAAAAATATGAAAACAAATAAGTGAATCTGTTTGTTTACATTACAATTAAAGTCTTAAACATCAACGGTTTTATGGCTAAGTTTTATTAGTCCAAATATTTTTCTTTCTCACACACACGGTGTTTGAATGTAAACAAAATGGCGGCCTTGCAGAATAATGTCTGGACTGTGGATGTTAGAATTAGTGAATGAGGATCCGCATTCATTGATACTAAAATGTGAGTGGATTGGAGTTATTTTAGAATGAAACTGCAGTTTGAGTTCGGTATATAAATAAGTATTTAATAGTAATGTCTATCGATATATCTGCCGAATTACCGTTGGCAGTTGGAGAGTGGAGAAATTGACTCGGCAAACAAAAGATGGCACAACTCTTCACTAGCCAGAAGGACCGAAAATCTAAAGAAAGTCGCTGGGATGGAGCTGGATGTGTTTAGCGGAGGACCGGTTGTCGTATGTCGTAACGTAGGTAGATATATTAGGAGGCCTGACTCCAGCAGTGACTGATGATTATGATCTTTTTTATCTTGTGTAATATACACGTTGATTTGTAATATACTAATAACCTCCCGCTCGTGGCTTCTTTACATATACATACATACATACATATCAACCCATATGATGGCCCACTGCTGGGCACGGGTCTCCCCAGTAGAACCTAATGGTATGTAGATCCTGAGGGTAATTGCCATAATCGCCACGCTTGGCGAGCGGGTTGGCGATCGCAGTAAGGCTTTAAGTACGCAGAGGACGCTGCTGCCCGTCCTCCGGAGTGAAATCCCTGAGTCGCCTTGACGACACCCACGGGAAGAGATGGGGTGGTGCTATTCTTAAGCCGGCACCACACGGCATAACACTAAATAAACTTTGTAATATCAGTTTAGGTAAATATTTAATAAATTGACCCATAATCACCTACCATTTGTTTGGTATTCAAACTCATTTCTACCAAATTCTAGTTGCAAAAAGTTGGCCGGCTGAAAACAAGCTATTATTGCCTAGCGAAAAAACATCTGGCGGGAGACCGTTAATTAAATGACATCCCCTTGGCAGGTTGGCACGCGCTGGACTCGATTTACCAATGAAATATTCGCCTAAAACTGACTCGCCTCGTAATATGATCATACGTGGTGATGTTTGCGTGAAATTTATGTGCCAGCTAACTTATACTAGGGTAGATTGGGACTAGGTATCTGAAAATTATGGTAACAACATTTTAGTTATATAGGTCCTGGGGGTCAATTCACGTATTTAAAGCAGTGCAGTTGCAGTTAAATTTCGATCAAAACGGCCATTTTTGTATTCTTGTAACTTGGGGATCGATCTCAAATACGCTTGCGTCAAGTATGCGTCTCGAGAGCGCAATAACGACATTCTAGTACGGTGCGCAAGCCTTTAAAGATCGATCCCAAAGTTACAAGTATACGAAATTGGCTGTTTTAATCGAAACTTAACTGCATCTCAACTGCAACTGCAACAACCCACTTTTTAAAGTAAAAATAACAAATCACTAAGCTATTTGAAATGGCATTTCAGGCACACCCTGAAAGTACATACAGTGCCAATAAATCAGTCCCTACAAGCGAGAAAATGTAATAAAAGCCTTCGATACCGACCAATGCTGTTACTGTAATTGGTTGATGCAATGATAATACGTATGATGACGTAACGAAGACACTTCATTACATGATTAAATTTCCCCTTTATGTAAGGTTTTAATGTGTAAATAAGTGATAAATTTTAACAAATAAACTGGACTGATCAAAATAAAATATTTAATGCTAATCATGTAAAATGTTCATCTATAAATTAACGTGTTTATAAATTTTTAATCATAAATAGCAACACTAAAAGTTAATGATTTGACCATGGAAAACGGGACGTCACACGATAGCATTTTTATTACAAATTTGTACTAATCTTGGGACAACTCACACAACGCTATCTGATCCCAAACTAAGCAGAGCTTGTACTATAGAAACCAGACAACTGATATACAAACTTATATATTTCTAAATACATACATATTATAGATAAATAACACCCAGACACAGAATAAACCATCGTGCTCATAACACAAAGTTTTATCCTGGGTGGGGATCGAACCCGCGACCTCTTGCGTAGCAGTCGGATACACTCCCACCGCGCCACAGAGGCAGTGATTTAAGTTCAGTCCATTTTATATACCTACCTTATATAACGCCTACAATTGGGTAGATGACTACAATAACAATAAATTATTTTACACTATAAAGGAAATAACATTTGTAAAAATATTATGAAAAACAATGTTTCTCTACAACTTTACGTTGTCATGAATTTATAAACATCAAAACAAAGATTGAAACTACATGATTTGACCATACAAAAGAATGACGTCATTGTTTTGTATTTCATAAAAAGATAGATACTGATTTGACTTGACAGTCATCTACCCTGTTGGATATTTGACTACCTACTATTCTATTAAATTACTTTATACTAACTATGCATTATGTTATAAAATATTCTGAAAAAATGTCTTCGTTCAAAATTTAACGTGTTTATTATTTTTTATTCATCAAAGTTAATACTTAAAGTATTGATTTGATTATTGAAAATGTGACGTCATTACGGTAGTATTTCATAGAAACTTGTACGGAGCGTTCCATTTTTGACATTTCTTAAAAATATACTGATTTGACTTCAGCCAAATACTCTATTGAGACGAATCTTACGACACCTTAATGAAGAAAGTTTCTAGGCGGTAGGTAGACCATGACAAGAAATGGACATTCATACAAACGTTTGAAAAACAACACCTCCTTCTAGTGCAGTCGGGTAAAAATCAAGTCTCACAGATATAAAATAAGATATTACGTTAGAATGATTATCGAATTAAATAATGATCGATTAATTATTTAATTGAAAAATATAACATGTTTCAAAAACTACCCCAATGGATTACGTTACTGATTCTGAACAAACTTCTTTCAGGTTTGCACTATACCAAGAATAACGTTTAATTATAATATTTTACTTAAATCTATACCCAATGAAGTGTAAGCGACAAGCTAGATTAGCCTGCAAAATTACGATTACTACCAATGACCAGTGAAGGGTTAACATTAATATTTATAGTCCACTATAACCTGACCGACTCCCTACAACGAGCGAAAACAGACACACACACACACATAGACGCGCATAACACAGATCTCGATCGAATCACAACCGAGACTGCAAAAATTCAGATCGTCTGTCCGTACGTGCGTCTGTGTGCGTGATTTTGTTGTTGACCTGTGAGCCGGCGATATGTTCAGCCTACGTATTCTGTACTATAAACCCTGCAGCCGAATAACGGTTGATTTCATTTCACTTCAGTTGAAAGAGCTAGTTTTGCACCGTCCAATTTGTGCTCAAGGATTTTCTTTTCAAGTATACCTACCTTCGTAATTTGAAAAGAAATGTCCGTTTGATTCAAAATGGCTATGACCAGTTGACTATGAGAAATGGCCTATTTAATCATGCCCGAACAACAAAGACGTCCCATTTTTACCCGACTACGGCGAAGCCAGAAAGGAAGGGTTATGTTTTGATAATTTAACCTACCGAGACGTATGGAAAACTAAATGAGTAGTAAGCTAAATGATAGGTAATTAGTTATAAGTACCTAGTAATTGATACAACTGAAGTAACAAACTAGATAGGATACTTCCAAAAACTTAGAACTAAGCGATGTTAAACAGTTGATTTGTAATATACTAATAATTGGACTGCCTCTGTGGCTCGGTGGGAGTGTGTCCGTCTGCTACGCAAGAGGTCGTGGGTTCGATTCCCACCGGGACATCACTTTGTGTGATCCACAAATCGTTGTTCCGAGTCTGGGTGTACTTTGTGTCCGTGACTTGTATGTTTGTTAAGTCCCCCGTGACACAGGGCTTGTACCCTAATGACTTTTTATGAGAAAAAAGAAAAAAAAATTAATAACCTCCCCGCTCGTGGTTTCTTTACATAACACTAAATTACTTTGTAATATCATTTTTAAACATATTTAATATATAAATCACCTACCACTTGTTTTTGGAGTTATGACCTTAACCACCTACAGGTTATTTTACTGGAGTAAAATCGTTGTTTATTGTGAGGTTTAGACACTAATACGGCCATTTTTGTATTCTTGTAACTTTGGGATCGATCACAAAAACGCTTCCGCACCGTACTAGAATGTAAGTAGTTATTGCGCTCTCGAGACGCATGCTTGACGCAAGCGTATTTGAGATCGATCCCAAAGTTACAAGAAAACAAAAATGCCCGTTTTATCGAAACTTCACGGCAACTGTACTGCTTTAAATACGTGAATGGAGGCCACTCCTGGTGATCTTTCGAGCGACTTACTTGGTCGTTGTTAATGTTGGGTTAGTTACACCCTTCCTGCCCCCCTCGTCGATAGACCGACTCACACTTCTTCGATGCTGTGGTTAAATAGGTTTTAAAACAGTCAAAACGGGTAAAGAAATAAATTAAGTTATGAACCACTGACCTATAACAAGAAGAAACAACGGCCATATTGTTTGCTGCTCTAGTATTCTAAATACTAAAAGGTTACTAAAATCATAAATCCAAAGATTTTAATTAGAATAATACTAACATAGTGGCCTAAATTTAAGGCCACTACATATTATTCTGGCCTGTCCCTATACACCCTAAAACAACAGTTTAAGTTATAAACCGCACCTGTGTCGGTGTTTAATATCTCGGTGTAGAAAGAGGGTTGGTATACCGAACCTACATTTAAAGATATAATAGGGATTTTGGTCACTTTTGGTAGATTAATCTTTTAATAACCTAACTAAGCGAAAACTAACGCAACTAACCTCTTAAATTACGATTAGAAACCTAAAAGGCGTCTTATATAATTTTTAGCTATATACCGTCGCGTTTTTTTTCGTTATTTTCTTTATTTTTTGTTATGTAAGAATATTCTACAGAGTATTAGAAAAGTAAAGAAAAAATAATGAATTAAATTGGTAAAGTCGTTCTTTAGTTATATCGTGACAAAGGGAAATAGGGATTCATTTATATATACATATAGGATGATTGTTGTTGAAGACTATCGAATGTTTGGTCTTTTTTTCATTGTATTTTTAAATAAGAGCAGGTACGTTAATAAGAGTCTTTTAACTATCGAATGTATATTTTTTTTTTCATTCTAAATTATAAAAAATAATCTTCTATTCTTATTTGAAAATAGAATGAAAAAAAGACAAAACATTCGATAGTAGTAGGGTATAATTGGGGGTTCTGGATCTGGAGGATTTATATCGAATAATCTAATAGTAAGTTGAATTTGTGAGTGAAATTTATTTATGGTGTTCTTAATTTTAGGTCGACCAATCCCTTCGATTCTGACTGCGAAATACCACCATCTCAGCCATCGCCGTCGGTAGAAAAAAAGAAGATAAGGAAAAAGGTTGTCGGAAAAACAAATAAAAATTCTGTGAAAAAAATTGCTCCGGCGGTGGTCAAATCTAGCTTTTTTGGGTCCGACTCGGAGACAGAAGTTGATTTGCCAGCGCCAACGAAATCGCTCAAAAAAAGGAAGCTGTCGGATTCAGAGGTATGCTGAAGTTTTTTTATTTGTAAATACGGAGTCCTTTTATTTTCCATTATTTTAGCATATTAGTTAGACTTTGATGTTCTAAATACGATTCCCGAGGGGTTAGGTAAAATTTATGGTTCAGTATATTTTTTTCAGAATCTGTCATGCTTTCCTTTTAAATTATTTACCTGACTACGGCGAAGCCAAAAGGAAGGGTAATGATTTTGGCAGTCTATGTATGTATGTTTGTATGTTCCACCACAGCGCCTAAACTACTCAACGGATTTTAATAAATGAGGTGTCAATGAATTCGTAAGAATAGCCCGGGTGACATAGGCTATATAAATTTTATCCGTAGTCCCGACTACGGATAAAATTTTTAGTTTTTTAAACTTATTCTTGTTTCTAATGATAATCATTTTTAAATTTCAGAACGAGCAAGAACTTGGTGGTGAACCCATTCGAGCGGCTGCGTTGCGGAGCTTCTTATCAAGACGTAGTGGTTCCGGTTATACACTTCAGCGGGACCCCACCCGGCAGGGCAACTACTACGTGGAACTGCGTGTTTACAACGCTCGAGAAGCGGAGGTGCTCAGCAATGACCGCTGGAAACGAGCACTAGTTACCTACAAATCGGCTGTTGACGACAGCAGTCCGGTGTGGAAAGCAGTCACAAAACTTGTGACTGTTGCGAAAGAAGATTATCGGAAGATACAACCGATACTCTATCAGTCAAACGTATTTTAAAATTAGGTAAGTGTCCTACTAGTACCTATTTAAAGGACCCATAATATTGTACCTACATATTTAAAAACCATTTAAAATACCTACTTATGATATACCTATATTTTTCAATGTTTTCCTTTTTTGTTCTTTTGAATAATATTAATAATTATATTAAACTTGTTTGAAAAGCATGTTCTATATTGTTGAATTTAAGTAAGTAAGTACCTATGCATAAAGTCTATAATTGATATTTTTTAATGTTTATTTCCTCAGATAATTGTAATGAAATAATATTGCATGAGTACTTACTCATATAATATTTATAATGATTATTTGTATGATTTTCTTTCAGTAAACCAAAAAACTAAAAACAAAAACCAAAAGCCAAAATCCAAAAGCCAATAAACTCGAATTAATGAATGTCAAATTTTAAAATTCATGACCATTTAATATGATCTTGAATCTTATTTTTTAAGAACTTAATAAATCCAGATCAGTAATTGTGACCTTGAACTTTTAATCTTGAAGTAATCAAAAATTATGACCTTTAAGTACTAAATTAAAACTTATATATCAACTATAGCTCAAAATAAATATTTTATATTTTGTCTAATTGAATTTACGATTAAATTTATGAATTAGGTACTGCTTTACTTTTTGTATTTAACATAACCAAACAAACATGAAATTTTGCCCAGATTGTAAAGTTTATGTTCAAAAATATTCATCACATAAGAAAAGTAATATACATAAATCAAACTGTTTGTTGAGTACTGAATTTGATAATGTGCAAATAATAGCTACAGCTTTTAAAAATAGAATTGCTAGTTACAGATTTAATCCTATGAATACAGATAACATATCACCAGAGATATTTTTATCAGATATTTCTAGCATGGTTTACAAGATTATTGAGACATTGCGAATAAAACACCGAGCGATTAAAATACAATTTGAGCTTTTTGTATTGTACAAGTTACCTAAAAATGAAGAATTGTCTTTGAAATCTTTTAATACAAAGTATTATGTGATAATACAAAATACTAATATAAAATTATTTTTTGAAGAATGTGTGCAAAAATTGCTGTATAAATGCACCGAATTTGAAATGTCAGAATCTGGCTGGGCTATAGAGTCGATTAATCATTTGGAAATGAATATAGTTAAGTATAATCCCTTAAAAGCTGGCAGTTACATATCTTTACCCCTAAAAATTCTTAAAACAAAATCATGTCTTAACATTTGCAATAAAGATAGACATTGCTTTCTCTGGTGTATTGTAGCACATATGTATCCAGCACGGCATAACAGTAATAGAGTTTCATCATATCCACATTACTTAAATTTATTAAATATAAATGGTATATCTTTCCCACCAACATTTGATGACATAAAACAATTCGAAAAAAAAAATCCGACTATAAGTGTAAATGTTTATGGTTTAGAAAAAAATAACACTATTACTGGGCCATTATACAAAACTTTACAACGGAAACTGACCCACGTAAATTTATTACTAATTGAAAGAGGAGACAAAAGTCATTTCTGTTTAATAAAAAATTTCGCGCGACTAGTGCATGATCAACTAACAAAACACAAATCTAAAATTCACTTATGTGATGAATGTTTTATATATTTTGATTCAGAGACAAAACTAAATAATCATAATTGCGCACGAATACAAACACTGCTCCCAGAAGAGAATAGCAAGCTTCGATTTTCTAATTATATAAGAACTCAAAGAATTCCTATTGTTATTTATGGAGACTTTGAAAGCTTACTTCGAGAATATTCAGATAAAAATAAAAGTCAGTATGTCGAAAACATACAAATTCATGAAGCAACTTGTTTCGCCTATTATATATGCTGTGAGAGTAATCCAGAGCTTAATAATTTAGTATCTTATCGAGGTCCAAATTGTTCAAAAAAGTTTGTAGATTCTATTGCTAAGGATTTAGAAACTTTATATGACATTTTATCTTTGCCTAGAGACATGATTCCACTGAATGATGAAGAGCTTCTTTCATTTAAGACTGCTACAGTATGTCATATTTGTAAAGAAAATTTTTCTAATAATGACTGTATTGTTCATGACCATGATCATTTCACAGGTAAATATCGGGGTCCAGCTCATAATTCATGCAATTTAAATAATAAGTCTGTAAAATTTATTCCCATAATATTTCATAATCTTTCAGGATATGACTGTCATTTATTTATAAAAGAACTTTCAAGTGTTTCCGGTCGAATCAATTTAATTCCAAAGACTAAGGAAAAATATATTTCTTTTACCAAATTTTTTCCATTTAATTCTCAGAAAGTAGTCCAATTAAAATTTATAGATTCTTTTAATTTCTTAAGTTCGAGTTTAGACAACTTAGTAAAGACATTGGACTCCAATGATTTAAAGCATTTACGATCATTTTTCATTGATAAAAAATTATTTCAATTATGCCTTAGGAAAGGCGTGTATTGCTATGACTATATAGACTCCTGGGAACGATATGCAGAAACTCAGTTACCAGATCGCTCAAATTTTTATAATAAACTCACATCCGATACAGTGTCTACTGACGATTACAATCACGCTTTAAAGATGTGGGCTATATTTGGTATTAAGAATTTAGGCGAATATACTGATTTATATTTGAAATGTGATGTCTTACTATTGTGCGATGTATTTGAGAAATTCCGATCTATGAGTTTATGTCACTATGAGCTTGACCCTTGTCATTACGTTTCATCACCATCATTAAGCTGGGACGCCATGCTCTTGTTAACTAAAGTAGAATTAGATTTAATATCTGATATAGAAATATATCAAATGCTAGAAAAGGGTATTAGAGGAGGTCTTGCCCAATGTTCGCTGCGATATGCAAAGGCTAATAATAAATATTTGCCAGACTATAACGAAAAAGAACCCGATACATTTTTAGTTTACTTAGATTGCGTCAATTTGTATGGGCATGCTATGACACAAAGACTTCCCACAGGAAATTTTAGGTTTTTAACAAAATCTGAAATAGCTTTATTTGAAATTGCATCTGTTACTGCTGATAGTGATGAAGGGTACATACTTGAAGTTGATATTCATTATCCGCCTGATATACATGACGAACATTCTGATTTGCCATTTGCACCAGAAAAAATGCCCGTTCCTGTTCCATGTGATGACAAAAACACAAAACTAATTGCTAATCTGTATGATAAATATAGATATGTCATTCACTATGTTCATTTACAAGAATGTTTAAAGAATGGTCTTATATTATTAAATATTCATAAAATTCTAGCATTTACTCAAAAAAATATCTTAGAACCATACATAAATCTTAATACAATACTTAGACAAAAAGCTAACTCAGTATTCGAAAGAGATTTTTTCAAGAAGCAAAATAATTCAATATTTGGTAAAACAATTGAAAACAAAAGGAAACAAGTAGATGTTAAATTAGTTAATGTGTGGAAAGATAACTTTAATAAGACCAATAAAATAAAAGGGGCAGAAAAATATGTGAGCGCCCCTAATTTTAAAAATATGGCTATTATTTCAGAGAACCTTGTTGCTATTCAATTAGAGCCTGCTAAAGTAGTTTTAGATCGACCAATATATATTGGTTTTACGATACTGGAGTTAGCAAAGCGTCATTTATATCAATTTCACTATTCTGTTATGAAGAAAATATACAAAAATGACATAAGCCTTTGTTATACTGATACTGATAGTCTCTTGTATTTAATACAAACTGATGATTTTTATAAAGACATGAAACAAAATATAAAATATTTTGATACAAGCAACTTTGAAGACAATAATATTTATGGTATTCCAAAAGTGAATAAACAAATACCTGGCTATTTTAAAGATGAGATGGGTGGTGATATCATTACAGAGTTTATTGGTTTGAGGGCTAAATTATACTGTTTAAATAGTTTAAATAATACAATTAAAAAAGCTAAAGGAGTTAAAAAACCTATTTCTAATAGGCTCACAATTGAAAAATATAAAAATACTTTGAATAATGATATAAATTTCAGAGATACTATGTATGTCATTCGATCCAAAAATCACAAGTTGTATACACAGAAAATTAATAAATTAGTACTCAACGGAAATGATGACAAACGTCAAATTAAAAGAAATATAATTTATACTGTACCTTGGGGTCATTATCGTACTATGTTTTAAGCTATAATTGTGACTGTATTTACTATCTTTTCTGTTTATAATGTTACAGTAATTTAAAGCTAAAATTGTGAATCTACCTAATTTTAGAATCTACCATTGTTTATGTTAAAATAATTTAAAGTTATAATTGTGACTATGTATCTACATACCTACCTAATTTTAGTATCTACCATGTATTTACTTTATGTTTATAATGTTACAATAATTTAGAGCTATAATTGTGACTATGTATCTACCCATGTATTTACTTTGTTTAATGCATAAATAAAAAAATCTTATGAATCATAATGTTTCTTGTTTCATTTTTGTATTTGTGTAATAAATATAATTTGCCTAAGTACCTATAACCTGAGTCTGAGTTCAATTCTCAGCTCAAATACATGTTTAATACAAATGGTTACCTTGCTGTCTTAGTCCATTAGTGATTTATGACCGCATAGTGTGGCAACAGACCAGCTTTCACAGGATCTTGGAATGGCAGCGGTAATTTTTAACTCTCTATTAACTAGTTAACTAGTAAATTCTGTGTGGAGAACCTAAAGCATAAAGAAAATAACTAAACTTAAATAAATAGACTGGGATTTGATGTCTCAAGTACTCTAATATATTTGACTATGCAGAAGATTGTTGTGAGTAGAAGTGTAGCGGCTTTGTGAGCTTTCTTTTTATACACATTGTTTTCACAAGAATAAAGCATTGTGGTTCAGTATTTTACTGTTATATTAAAATAATATAGACACATAAGTTAAAGAAATCAGTCCCATAGCTAAATATCAGTTTTTTTTTAGTATTGGGTTTAATTAATATAAAAATATAAGCAGGAATTATAATCTTAGTAGTTATATAATAGTAGGAGGTAGTTTAATAGTTTATGCACACTTGCCATGCTAGATTTGCTGCACATATTTCAATACAACAATGAAGACTTGGAAATGTAGTTACGGCGTTAACGTTCAAGACTGGGCAACACTGAAAACCAGTAATAAGATGGGTCGTCATGCTCATCCTATGAATGCTGAGTACCTTGCCCTATTTTGTAGGCACATCGTACAACTTTCGTATTTTTCTTTGTGTTTTTATTTGGTTGGCATAGTAAAATAGAGATTTTGCGACATATTTTTGTTTTAAAGTGACAGTGACAAATGACATGTCACATGTTAAGTCACCTAGCGCTACGTCATGAAAATGTTTGTCAATGCGGAATTGCGGACTCTGACCTCCAGCCTTTTGCGCCTATACTTTATCTAAATATTTTTGTTTGTAGTTAATTAGTAATTTCGAAAAGGATAATTTATTTAATATTCCAAAAGCTAATTAAAATACCTGATTATTTAAAAGATAAATTAGGTGGTGAAATTATAACGGAATTTGTAGGTTTAGGCGCAAAATTATACAACAACATTTTGAGTAAAACAAATGTTTTGGTTAATATTAAATTTATTGTAAAAAAACAAAATACTTGTAAGCTTCTTGTATTTAAGTTTGCTTGTAAGATGTACAGTAAAATATTATATTGTTAGTGTAAAAATATTTTTATTTACAACATGTGTCACTGACCTAATAACAAGCATAAATATAATAAAATTGTTAGTTAGGTTAATAATTTTTTATTTTTTACTATGTACTTACAATATATTTACTGGGTTGAGTATTCATTATAATAAAGGTATTATATAATCTTATATATTTTAAAAATTTATTGTTCCAATATGAAATAAACAGATTTTTTTAAAATAATATAATTTATCATGACAATAATAATAAGTAGATTACAGTATTTAATAAAAGATTACACATTATGTCTGCTTAACTTTTTGACTATTTTACTAACTAAATGTTCAGTCTCATTCATGACGTCATCGTAATCACTAGTCACTAAATATTGCACACTCACACCCGCGCTGTCAGGATCAAGGTTTATTTTATCCATATTACTATTGTCCAAATTATGTATGTATATTTGTATTAAATTACGAACTTGACCCGGCTCCTTACGCATAACAAAAGAGGTATTTTTAAAACATTTTGATTTAATTTTTTTCTTCTTTATTGCTTCTTGTTCCTCTGCTTTTTGTTTTTTATATTCTTCGCGAGATTTGGCTGCTACTTCTGCATACCAGCTTTCTCTATCCTGAGCATAATAAAAAGGATTGGTGATTGGGTCCGCATCTCCTATTAAATTCTGAAAAAAAAAAAAAAAAAAAAACAGTCATTCAATAAATAAATAACACAAGTAATATGAAAAATGGATTTAAGTAAGTTAAGATAAACGCAATATTTAATTACCTCACGTAAATTATCTGCGATATCTATAGAGGGGCTGTAGGACGGTGCCAGAGACATGATTCTGTAAATAAATTAATATTAATTATTAAACACTTATTGAAAGTAAAAAAAAAATGCATGGCATTAAAATAAAATAGAAAAAAAAAAAAACAAAACTTACCAGGCAATTGTAGTTTAATTGACAAACAAGAGGTCCAGCTTATGGCAAATACTGCAATGAAATGAAGCGACTACCTACCTAACTTAGATGTGGATTATTTTAAACAGTGGCATTTGATATTGAGTAATGCGAGAATGCAATATTTTCATTAATGATTTCAATAATTAAACGAACCTGTCTTAACCTGTAGAAACGCGATAAATGAATATTCTTTGTCATGTCATGTTTCATATAATATTTTTGCTGACGATTTCAATAATGAAATAAATCTGTCTAAACCTGTAGAAACGCGTTAGTTGAATAGTCATGTCTAATATGATATTATTATTTATATGCATATTGTGCACATGCTTAATTTGATTTAATATGTTTATTACGAGTAATTACATACTTACTTATGTTAATAAAACTTATCTAAACATGTAGGTACAGAAATAGTAACAAAATGTCATGTTATGTTTTACATAATTTCCCCTTTTTAGTATAAAAAGTGAACACAAAAACGTATGTTAGCCATTCAACATAATCATTGACAAGATGAAGTTGGTTAAGCAACCCATATCTCTGAAAGTTAGCGGTATACAATTTAATGAACCTTCTCGCCAAATCAGACATAGTGCTTTATTACCAAATACAATTCGTTGTATAATATGTGGTCCGTCGAACTGTGGTAAAACAAACGTTATGATCAGCTTACTGTTACATAAAAATGGATTGAAATTTAAAAATCTTTATCTTTACTCCAAAACTTCTTTTCAGCCAAAATATCGATTCTTGAGCGAGGTATTAAAAAGAGTTCCTCAGATTAACTTCTATGAATTAAAAGATGATAAAGATGTTATAGCTCCGAGTGAAGCTTTGACTAACTCTGTATTTATTTTTGATGATGTTGCATGTGAAAATCAAGTTAATATCCGTAATTATTTTTGTATGGGCAGACATAAACAAATAGATTGTTTTTATTTATCTCAAACCTATTCTAAAATTCCGAAACAATTGTTACGTGACAATGTTAATTTTCTTATATTATTTAAACAAGATGATACGAATTTAAAACATGTTTACGATGAACATGTCGGCTCCGATCTACAATGGAAACAGTTTAAAGATATCTGTAAAACCATTTGGAGTAACCCATATAATTTCGTACTTATTAATAAAGAATCGCCCGTAAATAATGGAAGGTACAGACAGAATTTTGATACATTTTTGAAATTTGACTGAATTTATATATAATAAATAACATGAATAACAAATTCAGTATTAGATCTTCATTCCCTGAACACAGTTGTTTTAATATAAATATGGAGAAAAATATTAAAATTGAATTAATGAAGTCTGTGAACTCAATAAAGAACAAAATAAAACAAATGAAGAACCAGGAACACTCGATGAATTTATCACTCGATAAAGTCCTAAAACCTGTAACAGATCCCCTTAAGTCTTTAGTTGACGCGAATTTACCTGCGGAAAAAAATAAAAATGTAGAAAATAAAACACTACTTAATTTGGAAGGCATTGAGTCCGATGATATAAATACTAGTTCATCGAGTAAATTTGAAGAATGTTACAGTCCAGATCTGGATTCTACTCAATTCATTGAAAGCCCTAAAAAGGAATCGCTAGATGAAATATCATTAGAGGGAGAAGATATCTGTGGTATATATGATGACCTTAATATACCGTTTGGAATTAGAAGTAAAAACAAGACTTACATGATGGGTAACTCAGTAGTATCATTTTCTAGTTTGAATAATGATAAGAACGTTTTAGTTAAAATCGATGACAAAGTTTACAACTTTACATTAGGTTTGAAAGAACTTTTATTTAAAAGAAAGCCTGATTTAAAATTAATATCAAATGAAGATAAGCGGATCTACAAAGATATGCTACATTATACAAATGCTCATAGAAGAAATTTTAGCCCCAGAGGTCAGATAAAGTCAAGTAAAGGTAAAAAATATCGGGAAATAATTAAACCCTTGTTTTCGGAAACGTCTGATAGTAAACCTAAATCAAAACTTGGAGGAAACTTACCAAAACTAAAAAAATTTAAAAACAACACTGATTTAGTATACTGGGATGATCCCAATGAATTGATTGAGAGATTAAAATTATTAATGGCTTCAAGAGACGCTGGCAATACAAATCATGATAATGAAATATTATCTATCATTGAAGAACTAAAAGAAGCTAATATAATAAAGGAATAAATAGGAACAGCAATAGACATTTAATTCAGTTTAACATACTTAACAATCACGATCATTACCAAAATTTGTTATTAAATCAATCTGAGCTAAAAGACAAAAATATAAATTTGAACGAAAAATCATCATGATCAAAGCCGATGTGGTAAATGAGCTTCATAAAAATGCCAGGATAAATTTTCCTCGACGAAAAGTTATTATGAAAGATATAGACGATCTATGGCAGGCGGACTTAATTGATATGCAATCTATTTCTAAAGAAAATAAAAGCTTTAGATTTATCCTCGCTGTTATTGACACATTTTCTAAATATGCTTGGACCTTTCCTCTCAAAAGTAAAAACAAAGAGATTGTATGTAATACTTTTAAGATATTATTGGATAGAGGCCGTGTCCCTAAAAATATTCAAACTGATAATGGGACAGAGTTTTATAATAATAGATTTCAAAATCTAATGCAATCTTATAATATTAATCATTACTCAACATTCTCATCAAAAAAAGCTTCAATAGTCGAGCGATTTATTAGGACATTGAAATCTAAATTGTACAAAGAATTCAGTTTGAAAGGCAATTATAATTGGATAAATAATACCCTCAATAATGTTATTCATAAATACAATCACACATACCATAGAACGATTGATGAAATCCCTGCGAATGTGAATAATATAAATAAAAAACGTATATTAGAACGTTATGCAAGTTTAGTAAAAAAAGTTAGTGTAAAAGTAAGATATAAAGTGGGTGATTATGTACGTATCAGTAAGTACAAAGGAACATTTGAAAAAGGATATACACCTAACTGGTCAACAGAAATATTTAAAATTCGAGAAATACGTAATACAATTCCTATCACCTATTTAATTGAAGATACTATTAGAGGTCAGCCTATTTTAGGAGCATTTTATGTGCAAGAACTTCAAAAGACTAAACATCCTAATGTGTATCTAGTCGAAAAAGTTCTTAAAAAGAGAGGAAACAGAGTTTTAGTAAAATGGTTAGGTTTATCTTCTGCAGAAAATAGTTGGATAGATAAGTCAAATGCGCTATAAGAAACAAATTAAATAGATTATTGCAAAAATAATGTCTGATTCCATTATTTATACTTATAAACTTAGATAACTGTCAATTGTTTATTCAACGCATTATATTTATAAAGTGTTTAATTTATTTTTAAACAGTCTTATTATGGGCACTGGAGAGAGTAGTCTTCTCAATTGGCTTATAAACCATTTACCATTTGAATTACATTTGCCGGGATACAATTACTGTGGTCCAGGTACAAAATTAATTAGGAGACTTGCGCGTGGTGATAAAGGTATCAACAAATTAGACGAATATTGTAAAGAACACGATATTGCATATCACAAATCTTCGAACTTAAAAGATCGCCATAAGGCTGATTTGATTTTGTTTAAAATGGCGAAAAAACGTATAGTTGCAGCTGATGCAGGTACAGGAGAAAAAATTGCAGCGCGTCTAGTGAGCAATATTATGACAAGCAAAATTAAAACTGGTACTGGCCTAAAAACTTACAGCCAAAAATCTTCATGCAAAAGGACTTCTGGAAAAGGACTTAAAAATAAATTTAAAAATGTTCTTACTGTCGCGAAAAAACGAATGAAAAAATTAAAACCAAAATGCAAGAAAGGGGCAATAAAACTAGCTATGGCTGCTGCCAGAGAATTAGTTGAAGATTCTTCTATTAAACTTCCCCGCGTTATTCCTATACCAAAAACGGGTGGAGTTTTGCCTTTGATTCCTATTTTTGCTGGATTATCCGCAGCGGGAGCCATAGCAGGCGGGGCGGCTGGTATAGCTAAAACTATAAATGAATTCAAGATGGCTAAAAAGCTATATGATGAATCGAAGAGACACAATGAAAAAATGGAAGCCCTTTGTATTGGAAATGGATTACATGTTAAGCCACATAAAAATGGTCTGGGAATTTTCGTATCAAAAGAAAAAAACTAAAGTATCGGCTACCCAATCGAGCCTTGACTAATTTTGACATTGTAAAATATGGAAATAATATTCCTTATTTTAGAGGTGTCTTTATGAGAGACGAACTTCCTACACACCCTTTTAAATATGAATGTGGTATTATTAATTTAGATATTTCTAAAAACCCCGGCTCTCATTGGGTAGCCTATGCAAAATGCAAAGATTATATCGAATATTTTGATAGTTATGGAAATCTTAAGCCTCCAAAAGAATTAATAAAATATTTAGGCTCTAAAATTCACTACAATTATGAAAATGTACAAGGCAATCATCCTTTCCATTGCGGACATCTTTGTTTAAACTTTTTAAGATTTTTTTGGATTAATCATGGAATAAAATAAACAGAATTTAAGAAAAGAGTTCAGTATGCAAGTATGTCTACTACAGTAACTATCTCCGGCAATAAATCAGAATTAGAATCATATTTTCAACCACCTCTGAGTTTATCTGGAAAATATGAGTGTGGATTATTATACTTTTCAATACTGAACTCAACATCAGGTCGTCGTTTTAGTAACAATACCTCATCTGTTATCAGAATTGAATGTGATTTGATATACGGTTCCTATACCAACGGATTACCAACTCACATTATTCACGAATTTGTGCCTAATACCGTTGTAGACGACCAATATATAGAAACGCCTCAGAACGTTATTTATTTTCCGGTAAACAAAAATACAATTTCATCTATATCTATTAAAGTTGTCGATCAGTTTGGTTACAGTATTAACTTCGTAGAACATATTCAACTGCGTCTTCATTTAAGAAAAATAAAATGATACAATATAATATAAACCCTTCAGTCAAAGTAAAACGTCTTATTTCTTCTACAACCACTAATACGCGTAGACGTAAGAAAAAAGTGAGGAAGTTGACTAAAGCAAATATAGATTTTCTTAAAGCTTTAGGTTTTAAAGTATGAATATACTACAGATTAATGATTTACCGCATTTCGATTCTTCAATCGAAAGTTATGAAGTCCATTCTTACAATCCCTACAATAACTGCTTCAGAGAAAATGACGAAATCAGAATTCCCATACACCAGCAAGATATATACGTGTTACCATCAGCCAGTTCAATTTACATCGAAGGTCAAGCAAAATTCTTCGGTAAAGATGGAAAGCCGATTGAAAAAATTGTTACATTTAGTAATAACTATATTTTGTTCTTGTTTCAAGACATCAGGTACGAAATGAATGGTATAGAAATAGATCGTATAAAAAATTCCGGCATAACGTCCACAATAAAATCTTATATCTCATTAAATGAAGCAGAAAATAAAGTGGCTGCCTTATGGGGCTGGAATTCAAACGGTATTAAAAATGATGGCCATTTTAGTGCTGTAATACCTTTAAATAAGATTTTAGGGTTTGCGGAAGACTATAAAAAAATTGTAATAAACTGCAAACATGAACTTATATTGAATAGAAGTAACTCCAATTTAAATAGTGTTATACTTGCTGATGATATTGCTTATTGCAAAATAGATATAGAAAGGCTTCAATGGAGAGTACCACATATAAAAGTGTCAGATCGAGAAAGACTGGCTCTTTTAAAATTACTAGAAAAGGATAAGCCTATTCAAATGGCATTTAGAAATTGGGATTTGTATGAGTACCCTTTGCTTCCTAAAACTACAAAGCATTCGTGGGCAGTTAAAACTGCGTCACAATTAGAGAAACCTAGATATGTAATTTTCTGCTTACAAACTAATAGAAAAAATAATAAACTCAATGACAGTTCGCGATTTGATCATTGTGAAGTTACAAATGTCACTCTCTTTTTGAATTCACAATATTATCCATATGAACTTTTGAGCTTAAAGTTTTCTGAGAACAAATACAGTATATTATACGAAATGTATGCCAAATTCCGTCAGTCGTATTACAACAGTCCAGCAGACCCATTGCTTAGTCTAAAGGACTTTAAAGAAAAGGCTCCTCTTTTTATATTAGATTGTTCAAGGCAAAACGATAGTCTAAAATCAGGTCCAGTCGATGTTCGATTAGAAATTGAATGTTCAACTTCAATACCAGATAATACTGCCGCATATTGTTTGATTATCAACGATCGTCTGGTGGAATATAAGCCTTTGAGTAATATAGTGCGAAGATTATCATGACTGCTATTGTAGACGTTCAAGGTTTCAAAACAGAAGCAAATGAGTTTATAATAAAAGAAATTGCTATATGGTGTGATAACAAAATACAAGTGTTCTTAATTAAGCCACCATTTCCCTATTACAACTTGACAAAATCAGAAAGACGTCAAGTAAGCTGGATCGAGCGCAGCAGAAAAATACATTGGGGTGAAGGATTTATTCCTTATTCTAATTGCCTATGTTTACTTGAAGATCTGTTAAGAAATAAATGTGTTTACACTAAAGGTTTAGAAAAAGTGTCATGGTTGCAAGTTATGTCGAATAATAATAATGTTATTAATTTAGAAGATAAAAACTGTCCTAATTTGTTAAGCTTGTATGAGCAATATAAAGATTCTGAAACCGTTTACAGTTGTATATATCATGACTCAATATGTTCTTTAAAAAATGTTTTATGTTTAAAAAAATGGTGTTTCGATAATAAACTTTTTAATTAAGTGGTTTTTTTTTTTTTCTTATTTTGTTTGCTCAAAATTTCCCTGTTCCTCAACCTTAGTCTTAAAAAACTTTCGCAAGCATTTACGTACGTAATTAGCAAGATTAAAAATTTGAAATATCAGTTTTCTAAATAAAATACAAGCTTCGACTTACTTGCTGAATAACATGACATTGAGAATTGGAGATCGTGTACAGGTATTGATAGTAGAAAAGCGATTATGCGGGCTTCATATTGTAGAAATAATTAATCACGAGCAGTATAATGCAATCCTAATACCTTGCTCTAGAGATAACGGCAAATGCTCTAAAATTCGCTTTAAAGGGATTAAGCTATGGGCTCGAATAATCCAGCATCAAATCTACAACAATCTTGTAGATTTGATAGAAGAAACCTAATACATAGGAACAGGCCGTGCATAACAGCTTGAGTTGCTGCGATTAAGCTGTTCATAAACCGGTTCCTATTAAGTTGAAAAGATGAGCAGTTAAGAGAATCATCGATCATGATAGTGTGATATTGGAGCGCTCTGCATTGCATGTGTAGAAAATTGGGGGTTCTGGATCATATTGAATGTGAGGAAAATTGGGGGTTCTGGATCATATTGCATGTGTAGAAAATTGGGGGTTCTGGATCATGTTCTATGTGTGGAGAATTGGGGGTTCTGGATCACGCACCGAGCGAAGCGAGGAAGTGATCCAGAACCCCCAATTATACCCTACTGATAGTCTTCAACCACTCATTCACTAACGGCCGGTCTTAATAATCTGTCTATCGATTGATTTGGCTACTAGGGGTAGAATTTTGACGTATTTTGTATAGAGCTTATGTCAAATATATACCTAGATAGATTATTGATACCGACCATAACTATTAAATTATCTACTATTCAGTTTGCATGAATATTATACCTACCATTTATTACTAGTGTTTCATGTTTCAACCATATCGTAACAATTGTGGTCACGGACAGACCGATGTGCAACAACAAAATATCAGCTAATATAATAATAACAGAATTGGAAGATTATTGTTAATAAGTTCATTAAATAGTAAAAAATAATTAATTTTAATTTTTAAAAGATAACTAGCAATGTGGGATTTTGATCCCACATTACTAGCAATCCTGTCCCCTCCAGCTAAGCTCAATGGCTTGCGTTAGGAGTTGGTTCTCTATAATGGGTAGCATTCGGACCCGCCACCTCACGATTGCGAGACCGATGCCTTAGCCATTAGGCTACCGCCGCTTAAAAAGCATCGTTATAAAAAAATATACAACAGATAATTATGCTTAAGTACACTCTGACATATCAAGCGGGAAGTACAATTCATACCGTACTTCCTCATTATATACCGAAGTCATATATACAATTGAAATGGACATTATTATATTTTCTGTTATACCAACATTTGCGTTCCGCCCCGCCTACGCTGATCAGACCTCGCGTGTCATATTTTTGGACTTGAACTTTTCAAAAAACATTTTTATGTCGTCGTAAAATTCCTTATCACACATCCCTTGCTCTAAATATTGGGGTAACTTTATATTTTCCCTATTTTCAAGCACGGGGACAAGGAAATATAAGTAGGCAATATACTTCCCCATTTGAATAATCATTGATTTCCATGTGAATGTTAGCCTTATTTGCGTTTTTATTGTGATAGCAATAAACCATTTTGTTAAAGAGATTATTTCTTAAGAAAATGTGTATCATAACAAGGAATTTGTTTTGTATCTGGAAAGAGACCAAGGTCTGTTGTATTTAGTGCTCGGGAGTCGTGTCGACTTAAAAGACCAATTGTTACACTTCTATCATTTCTAAAGAATGGCCTTAAGGTTTAGTCTGACCATGAAGGCCACTTAGTGTCGGATCTAGGGTTATCATTTATAGTGCCTCTGTTGCGCGTTAGAGGTGAGTTCCACTGCTACACAAAAGGTCATGGGCTCGATTCCCACAAGGGACACCACTTTGTGTGATTCACAAATTGTTGTTCCGAATCTGGGTGTACTCTTTTTTTTAATAATCAATTAAATGTGGAGGCTTGTTAAAAGCAATATTGTAACTAATGTATATTTTTTTAAGGGTTATGAGCCAATTCTGACCATGTCAGTCCCATAAGCTACTTACGCCGTTACTAATGTCCCAAGCACTTGCTTGGGACACTAGTAGGTACCTCTAATGCTGGTTTCACCGAGAGGTTCAGTGCGGGGTTCACACTACATAACATGCAATCGAAACTTAACCATCTAAAATTATTTCTATATCTAGTTATTTGTACTATCTAACTTATCTATGAGTTTATACAGAACAACAGCTGCATCCGATATGGGGGCAGACAATAAGCTTAAAAAACTACTAACATCATATACATTCATATCGAATTTCGCTTTAGGATGAGATCTCAGATTATTGGTCCGAACATATTCCGTTAAAAAATGATGTATATCTTCGACAACATCGCATGATGCGCAATTTGGTGAACCAGTTTCCCTCATTAAAAATGTAATTTTATATAAAGGAATGTGACCAGATCTCAATCTACATGCTGTAACAATTGATCTTCTGTACAATTTAACATTAGCGAACCATGGCACCTGAAAAGGCCAATTTTATACCATAAATGTATTTTTATTTTATAACATGTTATTAGTCTGTAAGCCTTCTTCAAAATTAAACTACTAAGTTGTAATACTGCATCTCATAGCTGCATTAAATATATTTTTAAATTTTCATTCGTGTGCCGTTTTTGCTTCACATTGGAGCAAAAACGGCACTGTTCACTAAATCGATCCTTGTCAGTAAAAATGCCTCACTACTAGTTCGTGAGGCATTTTTACTTACAACATTGGAAAGTAAGAATTAAGGGTAATTAAATGTTCTAAGTGCAAAATAAGCGATTTTTCTTGTGATTGACACTAATTGCATCGTGACTAAAAAAAGAGCAATTATAAGAATTTGTCTTTTTTCATTTCAATTTTGCTAACGTGTAGGAATTAATAGATTTTGATGTTGTCATTATCCAAACTAATATTATAACTGTGAAAGAAACTCTGTTTGTCTGTTAGGCTTTTACGCTTGAACCGCTGCACCGATGTAAATGAAATTTGGTAAAGAGATAGTTTGAGTCCCAGGAAAGGACATAGGGTAGTTTTAATCGCAATAACCGACATCTACACGGGCGGATCCGCGGGCAAGTACTAGTATTGAATTTTTTTTTTAAAAGATGACTCCCGCAGTAGTGCACACGCCCTTTGTCGCGGGGGACTTTACAAACATACAAGTCACGGACACAAAGTACACCCAGACTCGGAACAACAATTTGTGGATCTCACAAAGTGGTGTCCTGAATAATTATTCGTTTATACAAACGACATTGGCAGTTAGTCAAAGTTGTCACAAATTCGTTGATAACTCTTGTTGGACTGGCCTGTTGGTCTAGTGGTTAGTGACCCTGACTGCTAAGCCGGAGGTCCCCACCCAGGATAAAACTTTGTGTGATGAGCACGATGGTTTATTCTGTGTCTGGGTGTCATTTATCCGTAATATGCATGTATTTAGAAATATATAAGTATGTTTATCAGCTGTCTGGCTTCCATAGTACAAGCTCTGGTATCAGATGATGTTGTGTGAGTTGTCCCAATTTAATTATTAAATCATTTCGCACATGAAATCAACCACATTCATCATGTAATGAAGACAAAGAGCCTTGATTTTTTTTAGGGATCTTATCTTTGGTAAGATTACCCCGTAACATGTTTAGGTGAAACGAGACTTGAATTTGACTATATCTGTTACATATTATATAACCTAGTGGGCCTGGCCGACCGAACAGATCTAGATATCTGCGAGGTAAAGCAATGTTACCACTGTCGCTCCATAGATGGGTGACCGTTTTCGAACATTGTCAAAACCTCGGGGAGCGCGTTATGCCGTCGATCCTGCGCGCTAATCTAATCTCTCTGCGGTCGTGTCGGATTTCCGTCCCATCGGATTATTAGAGCGAGGGAATAGAGAGTGCACTTGTGTCTGCACATACACTTGTGCTCTATAATATCTCCTGCGTAGTTGCCTAGTTTTTAATGGGATTGGCCGCCGTAACCGAAATCGGTTAGGAAACCATTATTATTATTATTACCTAGTGGCCAGAGGCATAACTACCGCCATATCAGCCGTATAAATTATACAGGGCCCCCAGGCTATAGTCACCCCGTGCCAGCGACACACATTGAAGATGAAAGGTCATCTCACATTAGTTCTTTACCCCGTTTGAGCCTTTGCGCACTTTGCACCCCAAAAAATTTTGATACGGTTCCCATCTATGACAAGCTATGCTCCTGCAAGTGGCCTCGTTTCATCATCGTAGATACATCACAATATCTAAATACTTTTGGCGAGGTTTCAACACATTTCGCTTGCATTAATAGGACCACGAGAATGCAGAAAGAAATCTAAAGGCACAGATACTAAACATTCCAAATTTTGTCGGCCTACGCCTACGTTAATATATCTAATGATGGCTTCACATGCTTCAACGGACACAAACACGAGCGCAAGCGTGTGAATAGGTGTGGTTGTGCGGCTCGGCTGTTTATACTGCATGGGCCATGTCAGGCTGCTTGCCGGGCTGTGTGCCGTGTGTCTAAACAATTGCAATTTTAATTGTAATACACGCTGAAAGAGGTACCTTTAGCGTAACTAAACGTGTTTTATGATATTTTTACTGCATTACAAAAATTACTGATGTGAGCTGAGCGTAGTAATTATAGCACGGCTTATACAAAGTGGGATTAAGGGTAACACTCCATTAAAAGATAAACGAGGTTTAAGGTCTACGAGGTATTATCACAAAAGGAGGCCAGTACAGACGGTAACCTTTATATAACGCGCGTTCGAGCAACACACACAAAGACATCGCTCATGTACGCGGAATCTAGGGACGCTTTCCGAATAAAGTGGTCTGAGGTGGTCTTCAATTCCTTGTACTGAATTACCGAGACTTTGCAAATGATAAATTAGAAAAACTTTTTTATAGCTGAAGAGCAAAGTTTTGATGATTTTTGTCGTTCAAAATTAAATGGATGTCATCAAATTTTTAACGACAAAAATTAACTAAACTTTGCTCTTTAACTATAAAAAAGTTTAGGATTTGAGAATTATATAGCTGTGATCTAATTTTTTACTAACGTTGATTTTTCAACCTTTTTTGTTTATAAAAATAACAGGAACTATTTGTTATCTATTCTCAAAATTATTGAAATCGGACAAGTTTGTACCTCACCACTCACAGTTTGTGCTCATACAAAAAAAAATACAGTTTGCATTGAGAATTTCCTCCATTGTTTTTCATCGGAACAAGAAACGTTTAGGTTTACCTAGCTCTCATATTTTCAATATAAAAAAACATAAAGGAGAACTATATTTATCGCAGGGCACTGGCTTGTTTCAGTTATTCTGTATCAAATCTATACTAATATTATAAAGCTGAAGAGTTTGTTTGTTTGTTTCAACGCGGTGATCTCAGAAACTACTGGGCCGAATTGAAAATTCTTTTACTGTTGGATAGCACATTTATCGAGGAAGACTATAGACTATATAACATCACGCTACGACCAATAGGAGCGGAGCAGTAATGAAAAATGTTGCAAAAACGGGAAAAATGTTGCGCGCAACTTCGTATGCGTTTTTGCAACATTATTCATTGCTGCTAGCCAACAATAAAATCATTTTTAAATTCGACCTAGTAGTTCTTGAGGTTATCGCGTTCAAACAAACAAACTAACTCTTCAGCTTTATAATATTAGTACCTATTAGATAAATAAATATGATCTTATAATTTCACCTACATCGCTCGAAATATTATAGCTTTTACTATAGTACCACCCTCGGTTAGTTATTTAACTTTAATGCGTGGTAGGAAAAACTAAACGACCCGTGAAATGTACTACACTTTGACTTGACGTCTGAAACCGCTGTAACGTCACATACTTCAGGACTGTATACTCGTATGTCTACGAATTAAAACTTTTAATATAAATGGAAAATGTTTTAAGGCTTCACGTTTTAGGAGTTATACTTTAAGTGAAAGATGCCCAAAAAGTACTGATTGCTTGAGGTTGTAGGTTTGTTTCCCATTCGGGGCAAAACTTTGGGAGATTCATGAAATACTTGTGTTCTTGATTACGGGAACTGTCGTGGTGTTAAAATAAAGTTTAACCGTAATTATACACAATATTTTAAAATTGTGAAATTAAAAAGTATTTGTGGTTCTACGTTCTAAGGGCGTGGACACATGTCTACGGTGCGGACCGGTACACAATCTATACTAATATTAAAAGTAACTCTGTCTGTCGGTCTGTTACGCTTTCACGCTCAAACGGCTGTTTCAACACGATTTAGATGAAATTTGGTATGGAGATAGTTTGAGTCCCGGGGAAGGACATAGGATAGTTTTTATCGCGATATTCGATATCCGCGCGGGCGATAACTAGTATTTTAATATTGTGTATAGGTACTTACAGTTAAGCTTTCTTTTAACTTTTAAATCATGTTTCGGTAGTGGCAAGTAGATACTTACTTAACGCGGCTAAACTGCACAGAGCCAGTATTGTATAAACAGCTGCCAACACTTCATCTTTGTCAACACCCAATTCACTACATTACACAATTTATACTACCTTTTAAGTTCTTTCATGCCCTTCTATAATTTTAAAGTTACCCCAACGATAATGCTCAGTTTACCCCACTCTATCATTTCGAACTATTTCATGCCTCACACAAAAATATTACAAGTCAGATAGCGAGAGGCTGGAAACGTTAAGTAATAAATGAATAATTCCTAAGCTGAAGCACAAAATACATAGAGTACCTACAGAAGGCAACTCTCATACGTATCTCGTTCGAGCAACGCACACATAGCCATCGTTTACAGGCACGGATTTAGAGACCTCTTCAACCACCTTAGGGCGTGGACACATATCTACAGTGCAGCACCGGCAACCGTGCCACAGCACGGCGCCTCTACCGGGTGAGGGCGTGGACCCATGTCTACGGTGCGGCGCCGTTTGCCGTGCAACGGTACGGCACCGCCGCCGGCAGTTGGCGCGGCGCCGTGCCGCGCCACGGCGTCGTGTACCGGCACGTACATGCTCAGCACTTATACCAAAATTAGTTTTGGCTTGTTATGGACCGCGAAAGACGTATCCTGCTCCTGTTGCTGTTAAGACGACGACGAATGAAGAAAAAACAAAATCAAAGAAAATATTGGGTAAATCCATACCTTTCTATAATGAACCATGATGGAGATCATTTTAAGAGGAAATATGAAGCGTTGAAAATATGTGGTGATGACAAATTTTACGAATATTTTAGAATGTCTATATCAAGTTTTGAAGAACTGCTAACCAAAATAGCGCCTCGTA
This sequence comes from Herminia tarsipennalis, assembly GCA_945859575.2. Lineage (NCBI taxonomy): Eukaryota > Metazoa > Arthropoda > Insecta > Lepidoptera > Erebidae > Herminia > Herminia tarsipennalis. The sequence goes on from OX243832.2 coordinate 26,786,891, forward strand.
TACAGAAGAAATACGTGTTCAGGAAACCTGTTGAGCCCATGGAAATGCTAGGCTTAACTATAAGGTAAGAAATAAAAGAATTTTTTTTTAACTTATTTATTCTAATCATAGAAATATTTTTTTTGATGTATTCATACGTATGTATTAGTTCGGTCTGTGTTTTGTGTCAATCCGTCAAGCCTTTTAAAATTGCTAACTCGTCAAGTGGTCCTTTTTGCAGAATTTAAATAAAACAATCAAGTTCACGCATTTAAACAAATCGTATATTTTTTACTTCTTTTCGCAACCATAATATTGTAATCTTTGTATCAATAACAATCAAACAAAAAAAAAATCAACAAAGAAGAAAATCAATAAAAAAAACGTTTTCTTACAAAATTATAATATAAATCAGTAATAATGTAATCTTTTTCGTATTTATTATGATTTAAGAAAAATCGTATTCTGATTCCAGTGTATCTGTGGTATTAGACATGATGTCTTCCAAAGGTGAGACTGGTGATGTTTCGCAACGATTTATACTAATTGGGTTTGATGAATTACAAGCTGTTTGATAGTTAGTTTCATAAGACATTGTAGCTTGTGGTTGTTGGGCAGTTTGGTTATAGTTAGCGTCGTAAGATGTTGCTGTCTGGTACCCGCTATATGACTGGAATGGTGATTGATGTAAATCTGTTAAAATCTTTAAAACCCCACTTTGAAATAGCAAGGTCTGGTGGTCATTTAACTTGTTGAGAGACGGTAAAATGGCTTTAAAAAATGACAGATGTCGATTTTCAGAAGCAGCTAAAGTTTCGACGATTTGCTTCTCAAATTCATCGCAACTTGGTTTTCGTTTTAGCGTAGTTTTTCTGTAGGGTTGATATCTTGACCTTGTGTTCGGAGTTTGAGATTCTTCTTCTATACTATCTTCAGTTAAATTTGGTGCATTTTTTTGCAAAAACATGAGTTGTCTATACAAATGATATTCTTTTATACGTTTAGCACCAGCTCCAGATTTCTTTGAAAGTTCTACCTTCTTTGTATATTTGAAAAAAATATCCTTAATGTTAGTCCATTTTTTAATGACGTCATTACCTGTAACAATCGTTATAAAAATAGAACTGATAATAAAATTGTTTTTATAATGGTCTGTAAAATTTTATGAAATGTTTCTTTTGCAGATTTTTGGCAACAGGGAATTCATTCAGAGATATGGAATTCACAGATTATCGTGGAAAATCTACAATTGGAAAAATTGTACGAGATGTTTGTCGTGCTATATGGGACATTCTTTTAAGTGAAAGTATACCGAAAATATCCGAAGAGCGAATTGAAAAAATAGCTAAGGATTTTGACGTAAAAACAAATTTCCCAAATTGCATGGGGGCATTGGACGGGAAACACATCCGAATATGTAGTCCTGCCCACAGTGGGTCCCTTTTTTTTAACTATAAAAGTTTTAACTCTATAGTCTTGCTGGCACTGGTGGATTCTAAGTATAGATTTGTATATATGTTGATATAGGATCGTATGGAAAGGAATGTGATTCCACCATTTTCCACAATTCAAAACTATACGAATTATTATTGCAAAATCGACTTCCCATACCAGCGCCAAAGCCTTTACCGGGGCTCCAAAATTCAGTTCCCTATGTTTTTATCGCTGATGAAGGCCTACCGTTACTTAACAATCTAATTCGTCCATACCCAGGGAAGCATCTGAGAGAAGAACAAAGGGTTTTCAACTATCGTTTGAGTCGAGCAAGAAGATATGTCGAGTGTGCTTTTGGTATTTTCGCAAATAAATGGCGAGTATTTCATCGGCCCTTAAATGTTCAATATAATTTTGCGACCGACATTATCAAAGCATGTTGTGTTTTACACAATTTTGTTGTAAGTCGAGATGGAGTTAGAAAATCAGAGGAGTTATATATTGACGACTGTTTTTTGAACCTTCCACAAACAGCAGATGACGTTTCCTTAACAAATCCTGTCAATATAAGAGACGAATTTTGTAAATACTTTAATAGTGATGTCGGTGCGCTTAGTTGGCAACTAAGCAAAATATAACTAAAGTTGGGTCACGGATCGAACACACCAAATGTATTGAGTGTGTGTAAATGGCAAGTTCATAATAATACTAAGCATTAATGCATTGATTTCATTTTTATGTTTATTGTATTCACTTTATTAAGTTAAAAAGATAAATAAATAGGTAGGTATATACTCACCGAGTTTCGTTTTTTCTTTATTGCCCATGCTGTCGAATGATGGAAAAATATTTAGGCAGACATCTTTCCACCCTTCTGTTTTTAAATTTTTATTCTTATAATCCTCCTTTGACTTGTCCCAGAGAACGGGACGTGCTTCCACTAGTGAAATCAAAAAGTCTAAATCTAAATCGTCCGTCATTTTATGCAAAAAAATTACCACGTGCGCACTATGCAACTGACAACACATAATGAGCACGTCGGTACACGACGCCGTGGCGCGGCACGGCGCCGCGCCATCTGCCGGCGGCGGTGCCGTACCGTTGCACGGCAAACGGCGCCGCACCGTAGACATGGGTCCACGCCCTGAAGGTGCACGGCGCCGTGCACGGCGTACAGCGCCGGCACACGTTAGCAACCATTATTCCAAAACACACCAGTTTTTGTCCTTATAATCCTTCTTTGTCCTATCCCAGAGAACGGGACGTGCTTCGACAAGCAAAATTAAAAAGTTTTATGCAACACAAAAGATAACAGCAAAGCACAAACAAACTATCGAGCGGTTCGATGAGCATGCACGTACACCCAGTAACGGCGCGTGCCGGTGCCGCACCGTAGAAATGTGACCACGCCTTTAGACCGTAGAACCGCGAGATCTTTTTTAATTTTCATATTCGCGGTTTTACACGCACAACGACGTTTTGTCGATTCGAATAGTGTTTATGCCACTTGTCTAGAGGGGCAGACCACTAGTGGGATTAGAAAAAGTCACATTCGAAAAGTACAAAATGTATGTAATTGAAATATGTCATGTGGTCAATTCAAGTTGTTCCAAAATTTCGTGTCCGCGAGCGATGTCTCTGTGCGTTGTTCGAGAGCGCGTTGTATGAAAGTTCGCTTCTGTACTGTCGGTATCTTGTGGCTAAAGCCCGCTTTACTAAAGACCTTGTCGGTATTATTTATAATACACGAGGGAACAACCGTGAATATTACACTATAATTTAATATGTCCCCCCCCCCCCCCCACAGGCGTAATTAAATTGCTATGTGCGAGTTTGTAAGGCTTTTATGGTTCAAGATTGTTACAAAAGCAAATATTGGTTGAAATCGTTAACAGTTTGAGAAAATAAGTCAGGCGGCAATCTGAAGTTTTTTTTTCATGCATGAGAAGCTGCCAATTAAACGCAAAGACCCCTTCAGACACCCACAGAACAGACTGGATTAGTAAAGGGCCATAAAAAGAAAGCATAGCTCAAGCCAGTACATTTCCCGCTAGCTTTGATTTTTTTCCCCTTAAAGGGGTGAACCAGGGGTTCTAAATTTCGGATAAAATCAAATCTTAAAAAAAGAAAAGTAAAGCTAGGTGTTATGATACTGGAGAAACCTCAAGGATTATTGACAATGCCCCGCCTGGGGCACAGTTGAAAATGATGGCAAACCGACTTCTCATTATTTTTCTAACTTATCGTGTTACGTGTAATAAAACATGTAATAGGTCAGTAAAGTTATTAATAGAACCTTTAATTAACAATATGTTTTTATTAGCTATTGGAATAGGGTATTTCGTGCAAAATTTAAAGTGTACACAATAAACATTGGCAGAAATCAACTGAAAAATCGACGATACCTAATCGTGCAAATCAAAACGAAGAATGGAAGGTTTTGATGGAAGTCTGTATCAGTGGTGGAATGGGAGTGTGTATGACTGCGGTATAACAGGTTGTGGGTTAGATTCCAGGGTCCTTATTCACGTCCTATTTTCCTTTTTCGTAGCAAGCCCGTGCAAACTAGCGCATGCGCGGTTCGCTCAAAGATGTCCGCCGCGCATTCGCGTTGATTCATTTCTAAGCGCAGCTCTCTATTTACCATTATGGTAAGATTTTGACAGTTCACACGGGATTGCCGCGAAAACGGTGAATAAGGACTGTGTACCGAACACCACTTTGTAAGATCCACAATTGTTTATTCTTAGGTTGCAATCTATAGAGCATACTTTGACTTGCCCCTCAAGCTTAACTTAGGTAAAACATTACAAAAAAACATGACATAGCGCATGCTAATAGTTGACTTTGTTGACATAATATTCTGAGGTTATGCTAAGCTTGCACTATGACCAAAAATCTCAACAGTCAGCATTTGCCATTCCCAAGATATAGAGAAATATAGAGATAGGAATTATACCCTATTGCGAGAGACGGAGAGTTGCTTTTGAAACGTAATTTTTCGTAAGCTCATGCTCCCATCTACACTATTGAAAACCTTATTTTACCTAATTCACCTAGGTATTTTGGCTACTGCTTGCGTTTCGTGGTGTAATGGTTGCTTCACCTTTCTTACTGGCTTAACTGTATAAATAACTATATATTTTTTCGAATATATTTTGTCGAATGATGTGCCCCAAGTTGATAATCGCCTAAAAAAAATAAGCATCTGTTATATGTATGGAGTGTCCCCCTAAAAATATTTATTTTTATTATTTAGCTATCAAACTAAGCAGCGGCTACTACACGACACCTTTTTTACCAAATTGAATTAATATTCATTGTGTAGTCTTTGAGTAAAATGCCTATGAAATACAGACGGACAGACAGGCAGACTATAAGGGTTCCGTTTGCCATTTTGGCTACGTAACCATAAAAACAGACAAATCACTCAAGCCATTTTCAGGTGGCGAACTTTCATACAGGCGGACAATATATTTAATTAGATATATTTGATAAACTCCCGATATATCACTGATATTTGCTTATTAATAGCTCGAAATCAAACTTCCTTAAGCTTAGTTAAAAACAAACTTATATTTACAGAAGATACCTTGTTTAAGTTTGTTAACATTACTTAAGTAAACGGTGACTAATCAGAACGATCAAATAAACAGTATGGAACTGTAACTATATATATAGTTAAGTATGTCGCACAAATGTATTCATGACAGTTTTGACTCAAAATATTGTTTTAGGAAAAATTGTTTAGGTTTCAATGATCGATCAAATGAATAAATGACGATTTATTGTGCCATAAATGAAATGAAATGATTTTTTATTGCTTAAAACATGGTATACATAATTAAGATATTAGTCAGATAGTGGCCTCACATATTTCGCCGGCAATATTTCCGACAAGCAATATTTCTTAATCTTAACAATAATAAACCAATTTATTCATAATTTTTGATGTAATAAAATAAATATTAAGTTACATTAAGATTATAAAAACATTTGTCAATAAGCCACTTATGTAACGTTTTTTTAAATTGTCTAGGTTTCTCTTAAAGCTTGAGGTAGTTTATTATTTATTAACTTATAATAACATTTTTCTGGCCGAGTGCAGTTGAAAAGCGTGACACTATTAATCGTGCAGGATCCCTATTTCTTATTACAGAGCTATATACGAGTATATCGTATTTGTTTTTATGCACTATTTTAATCTCGATTTTATTGCAAGAAGGTAATTCAATTTCGTATTCGAATAATTTTTGAGTTTAAACAGTGTTGTATTATTAGTGCAATAAGTATGTACAGTAGGATTAACGTACACTAGGCCGGATTGAAGTTGGCGACAAGTGGCTGTGCAGATGTATAATTTGGAAGTAAAAAATAAAACCAAGAGAAGTAGAGATGATGAAAATGAAATGTCTTTATATTATCAGAGAGAGTACACGACAAAATTGCTTACGTAACTTACCTGGGTAATAACCACAAAACAACTAGAGTACAGAAAGAAATCTTTATGCAACCTCGCTCAAGCAACGCACACATAGACAACACTAACGGACACTGATTGTCATTCCGTATCCTCTCTCTTATGTATCAAACTTCCCTTCCATGGTAATTTCGAGTTTGCAGCCCCCCCCCCCCCCTTCCTCCAAAATTATAAAATTGGACCACTTAACCGCACCCATCCCCCTAGAAGATTCAAAATACCCTTCCGAAAAATTATCTGGGGGACGCTCATGTTTTCTTCTGTACCTACCATCTTTGTGATAGAACTCTTCGATACACGACTACTACACAACATCAATTTTATAACAACACAGAATTAAAATGTTTCCTTATTCACGATCTTTATTCCGTGTCCGCGTAAACCCATGCGTAACTGTCATAATGATAAATATGAAGTGTGCTCACAAATGCAATAAAGCGTATGCGCAACCCGCTCAAAAATGTCCGCCACTCATGCGCGTTGATGCATTTCTAAACGCAGATCTCCATTGACGATTAACACAAGATTTTGACAGTTCCGCATGGGCTCGGTGTGGACACGGAATAAAGATGGTGATTAAGGACCCAGTTCTAGAAAGAATTCAATTCTTACAATCAAACATATCATTATAATTATATCGACTACTATTACTACAAAATAATGAGTCACAATTTTACTGGCCAGATCTTAAATACTCTGGATCCCACCCACTAAATATTTATAGATTACATTTGATCAGAACAGAACGTTACAATTTTTATGAATATAATATTTGATTAAGAGCCTGGTGATTTTAGATGATGACCGTACTTCAGAATTCTTTCTTCTTTATTTCCGTCCAGAATTTGGAAAAAGCTTGAACCTGATGAGCAATCCCAAATGTAGGGTATTCTAAGTGAGATTGAACCAAAATGAAGTCAAAGGCTCGATCTCACTTAGAATACGTTTCAAATGAGAAATTCTTGATGGCTCTTAGTCTTGCATTCGCTGGATACTCGTATACATTATTGAAGAACTGGCTGACCCGGTGATCTTTGTACCACCAAGTTGAATTTAGATTTCTTCAATTTATGGCTGTTTGGTTTTGGGTTTACCCTGGATTTTTCTTTATTAAAGCATACTAAACATAAATGAAAATAGATAGTTATGCCGTTTTTATGTTTTTGACTAACGAACAGCAATTTGAATTTTATTTATGTAGTAGGTACACGTATTGTTGTTCGTTCGTACAGTTTACAACCAAATTTTTAACTTCCTTTTCAGATTAAGATTTATTTACTTGCTATAAATGTCAAACAATATAGATATAATATATAGATGCTATTCAGCTAAGTCAAAGTGCGCTCTATACATTTCAACCTTAGGATGAATTTATTTTGTAAAGTCCGCTGAGATATTACAAGGAGTATTCCCTACTGCAATACACAGAAAGTTGCCTAATACAAAACTTTTTTACAAAAAAATATTACCGACTTCAAAAGTAAATACAAGGCAACTAAAAAGCAAAAAATATTATACCTAGAAACACATTAAACATTTTGAAGTTGGTGCAATGGCATAGTAGTTTTTATGTTTTATTCGGCTTTGAGTTGGTTTATAATTCACATAAGGTACAATAAGCTTATGTCAACTGCTTTAATCCTTTTACAAAATATTGCTTGCCCCAATGCAGGGCCGTTAATTGTTGAGGAGTTCAAACGATAGTTCACTATCAGCTCTATACCATTGTGTAATAGTAGTATGACGAGAATAAAGTACTACTCAATACCATATTAAAGTAATTGAATCCCAAACCGTGAAACATTGAATAGATTCACTCATCATTTGTCTTCATCATCAGTTTCACTTCACCAATTGATGCTTTTTGAAAGTTAATGCACGAATCACTATGAAATATACCTAAATCACTGTAGGTGTGCCTTTAATATTTGAATAGTTCCCTCGATATCTCCAGGATCATCATCAGATCGTGATCTGATGACAATGAGACCAACTTGGAAGTATACCCTTCCAACACAAGAAAATAAATTTTCTAATCGGTCCAGTCGTGTCGAATTAAGAACTTCCTTCTTTTTGAAGTCGGTTGATTAAAAATGAAAAACTTTTGACAAAAGAAGAATACCTACTATTACCTACGTAATTTTTGTAAGTTGACATATTCCTATTGTAATTAATCAGTAATTTTTTCGTCCTTTTTAAGTCCTTGGGCATTAAAATTTAAATTTAAATTCAACAATATATAAATACTATTTAAACGAGTTAATAATAATAAAAAAAGTTTGAAAAACTATTTTTGTACAAAAATAATCACAAAAAACCTGAGTTAGTAATACTATTAATGACAATGTAATGCCTTCAAATGCCCGAACGCACATATGATTGAACCCTAATAGATGCTAAAATAACAAATAAATAAACCTTAAACAGAAAAGTTAAAGTGCTCCAATAAGCAACCACCAAATCCGCTTAAACTAATTCTCGCCACTTTTCTACAATAAAACAACCATCTTTGCCCGTAATCTCAAAAAAAAAATTCACAGAACATTTGTAAGAGCTTAATTTCCTACCAAAAGAATTAGTATTCCCCAAAAGTTGTACGCAGATAATCTGTCTTACGTCTAAAATAAAATGTCTATGCATTTCTAAGAGAGCACGCGACAAAATTGCTTACGTAACTTACCCGGGTAAAAACCACACAACAACTAAAGTACAGAAAGAAAGCTTTATATATAACCTCGCTCAAGCAACGCACACATAGACAACGCTAACGGACACGGATTGTCATGCCGAATCTCATGCATGAAACTTCCCTTCCATGGACGTACGGGGGTGATTTCGAGTTTGCACCCCCCCCCCCTTTGGGGTTGGACCCCGAAATTATAAAAATAAATTATCCGGGGCTCATGTTTTCTTCTTTAACTTCTATTGGTGCTCTGTGATATAACTCTTCGATACATAACTACTACACAACATCAATTTTATAACTATACAAGACTTAAAATGTTACCTTATTCACGATCTCTATTCCGTGTCCGCGGTAAGCCCATGCGTAACTCTCAAAATCTTGTCTTAATTTTAAATAGGGAGATAGGGAGGTGTGGCCACAAATGCATCAAGGCGCATGCGCAACCCGCTCAAAAATGTCTGCCACTCATGCGCGTTGATGCATTTCTAAGCGCAGAGCTCCATTTACGATTAAACCAAGATTTTGACAGTTCCGCATGGACTTGCTGTGGACACGGAATAAAAATGATGAAAAAGGACCCAGTTCTAGAAAGGATTCAAGTCTTACAATCAAACATATCAATATAATTATATTGACTACTACTACTACCAAAATAATGAGTCACAATTTTTTTGACCAGATCTTAAAATAAATATACTCTGAATCCCACCCATTAAATATTTATAGGTTACATTTGATCGGAATAGAACGTTACAATTTTTGTGAATATAATATTTGATTAAGAGCCTGGTGATTTTAAATTAATAATAATAATAAAGATGATTTATTCACTTAGGAAGCAAAATACTACACTTGTGAAAAGTCGATTCTACATTTACTGGTAATGCCTGTTCGCAAACAATAGGTAAAGCCCGAGAAAAGAACAGGCAATAAAAACTCGTGGCCACTCTTTTCAAATTGCCAAGGTTTACAATGTTTCTCTGTTTATAAACTGTATATTTAGGTAAGGTGCTGCCACCATTATATAATACACCATATTAGAGGACTGATGCAAAAAAGAGGTCAATAATATTAGAAGAGTACACGAGATTGGATACATCAGCCTCAATGGGCACAACATAGTAGGAGCATCCACTTACGATGTAAAAACTTTATGTGCTTAAATATTGGCCAATTTACTGCTACATAATGAATAAGTATACATGTTTTTCAAAAGAAAGAAAAGAATGGCCGTAATTTATCACGCCGAATCTTTACTTACAAAAGTAAATCGTTTTCTTAACTAAGTAACATTATCAAACTGTGACAACAATATTCACCTAGTAAACTGCAATAAACTATACAATAAAATACATTAATAGGGAGCAACGAACTACATCCATTTATCTTTATCAGATAAATAATTATCGATTGAATAGTAAGCTCTTTGTATAAGATGTCTCTTGACTACATTCTTAAATTTATTTACTGGTAGACTCGATATGCTGGCTGGGATTTTATTGAAAAATGTATATTGACCTACCAATTTGTGCTTATTTCTTGTATTCACAGAGTGAATATCGCTATTTTTGTTATATTTATATATTTGATTGCATATACATATTGTGATGCAACTGTCATAATGCCAATCTCTTAAAACTTTTCTCTAAGGGAAACTCGTGCTCCTAGTTGATATATCGCACGCACTGCACGTTTTTGAAGAATAAAAATAGTTTGTATATCAGCCGCCTTGCCCCAAAGCAATATGACGTAGGACATGACGCTGTGAAAATAACCAAAATATACTAGTCGAGCTGTTCATACACTCGTAAGCTGTCTAACTTTGCTGACAGCATACGCTGCAGAACTGAGTTTTCCTGCTAGACATGATATTTGGGTGCCCCACTGTAACCTACTGTCTAATGTAATTCCCAAAAAAACTGTTGTGTCGACAAAGCTAATCACCTCAATATTTAAAATTATACTCGTATTAGTACTTTTCACATTTGGCTAACTAAACTTAATACATTTAGTTTTTTTGGGATTTAGAAGTAGGTTGTTCGTTATAAACCAATCTTGAACTAGTGCGAATGTACTATTTATTTTCTCAAAATTTTCTAGTTTACGATCAATTTTAAAAATTAGAGAACTGTCATCAGCTAATAGAATGATGTCACAAAAGTTATTAATTTAAAATGGTAAATCATTAATATATACCAAAAATAAGAAGGGACCGAGTATTGATCCCTGAGGCACGCCCATACTAATTAGCGATCCAGACGACCTTACTCCGCCTATATCAACATATTGAATTCTTTCACTTAGGTAAGAGGCCAGTAGATCTAGCGCTGTACCTTTATACCGTAATGCCTAAGTTTTAGCAGAAGTGTCCTATGCGCCACACAATCAAAATCATCACATCACTCCAATGGCATCCTGTGAATTTTCCCAGGCACGAAAAATATGTTTCAGTAGCTTAGTACCTGCATCAATTGTAGAGCGACCCTTTGTGAAACCATATTGATCGTGATGCAGTAGATTATTAAAATGAAAGTGTGATTTTAACTGCATAAGTATCGCCTTTTCAAAAATTTTACTAATAGCTGGCAAGATGGATATCGGTCTAAAATGACTAGGGTCATCCTTTGATCCGGATTTAAATAATGGTATTACTTTACTATGAATAATGGTATTATGACCGTACTCCAGAATTCCTTCTTCTTTATTTCCGTCCAGAATTTGGAAAAAGCTTGAACCTGTTGCGCAATCCCAAATGTATCGTATTCTCAGTGAGATTGAACCAAAATGAAGTCCAAGGCTCGATCTCACTGAGAATACGTTTCATATGAGAAATTCTTGATGGCTCTTAGTCTTGAATTCGCTGGATACTCGTATACATTATTGAAGAACTGGCTGACCCGGTATTCTTTGTACCACCAAGTTGAATTTAGATTTCTTTATTTTATTGCTGTTTATTTTTGTGTTTACCCTGCATTTTTCTTTATTAAAGCATACCAAACATAAACGAAAACAGTTAATCCGTTTTTATGTTTTTGACTAACGAACAGCAATTTGAATTTTACATGTACGTAGTACACGTAGGTATTTATAAAATTCAAATTGGTGTTTGTTCGTACCTTTACGACCAAACTTTTAACTTACTTTTCAGATTAAGATTTATTTACTTGCTTTAATTGTCATACAATATAGATAGATCCTATTCAGCTAAATAAAAGTGCGCTCTAAACATTTCAGCCTTAGTCAAGATGTACTTATTTTGTAAAGTCCGCCGAGATATCACAGGGATTATTTCCTACTGCAAAAGACCGAGACTTGCCTAATTAAAAAAAAATACTACTACCTAAGTAATTTTTGTAATTTGATGTTCCTATCCACACCACAGAAAAAGTGTTTAATACCATAGAAATAATTTACATATGTATTATGGCTACTGCTTGCGTTTCATGGTGTAATGGTTGCATCTTTCTTACTGGCTTACTGTATTTATATATTGTAATAATTGGCATTTAAAAAGTATTGGCCACGAGTTTTTATTGCCAAGTTCTGTTCTCATTGACTTTGCTTTGGCATTAAATGTTGAATCATTCTAAGCTATGAGCATTTAATAAATGCTGGGTTTTTGTATGTTTTCTAGTTATAAACCAAATTAATAACGTTCTATAATGAATTTTATTAACTCTATTAAATGAAAATGTAATTAATCAATCATTTTTCGTCCTTTTTAAGTCCTTGGACCTTATTAGGTATTTTTTGGTCAAAGTCTCTGGATCTTATTATGATTTAGAAATTACAAATTCGTATAAAGTATTCTGTGGATCATTTTCAGACCATCATCACGTTTTCTTTTTTGCAATAAATGAAAACGTTGCTAATACACCTGCTTATTTAGATTATCAAAGTCATTTAATTATCAATTCGATCAAGTCTATTTAAAATTTCGTGTATCTAATAAGGTCCAGCCCTTATTAGGTGACAACACAGTGGCCCTTGTTAATCATTTAGATATGTCCTGAGAAAACTAAACTTAATTAAGTTAAAATACGATAATTTCGTTAACTGACGTTGTCAATCTACGTTTAAAAGGTATTTCATCGGCTTTTATTCCTAAAATTAACCAAAATTGTATAAATATTTTTGATTAATTAAGTCACGTCGACCGCCGCTGTAGTTACTCAGAATCATTGTCAAATCTGTTGGCGAGAAAGCAATGAACGTTGATGGCCATTTATAATTGGTTTAAAAATATAGAGAGGGTTTTCACGACAACTGTTTTAGTTGACCTTATTAGGAACCAGCTCTTATTAGGCGCTAGGTGCACCTTAATCCAAATTTCGTCTGACGTTCAATAAGCATTCCGTAATCTAAGTAACTTAAGTACTATGATTTTGACTACTAAACTTAATAACTTAAAGTGGCACAGCATTGTTGTCCAGTCTCCGAAATTACTTGATCTAAACTAATACACGGCGCGACCGGAAACATCAAACCTGTCAAATAAACCGTACAATTTACTTAAGTAATTAAACTTAAAGCCATTGAACTTAGCTGAAGGGGTTAACAGAATTGCTAGTAATGTAGGACTCAATCCCACATTGCTAGTTATCTTATAAAAAAAAATAAAAAAAACGTATGTTATTATCTAGTTAATTAGTTGCGTGATAAAATAAATTACTTATGCATTACTGTACGTGTGTTACCGGCTTAAAAATAGTAGGTACCACCCCATCTCTTCCCGTGGGTTTCGTCAAGGTGACTAAGGGATTTTTACAACGAAGGATGGGCTGCAGCGTACTTTAAAGCCTTATTGCGATCGCCAACCCACTCACACACGCCCACCGCCAAGCATCTTTGTCGTCGTCACTCAAAGGTCTTCAAAAAAATGTTTTGCTCAGACCGCACAATAGACCGCATAAAATTCAATATTATTATATTTTTTAGGAATTTTATTAACACTGATTAAGACGTTGAGGATAGGATGCATACACATATACATATGCGTCAAACACATAACCCTCCTCCGCAATCCAGTAAAAAGAAGTTTACGCGACGGTAATTGTTTCAGCATTAGACTTTCACTTTGTACGGGCTAGCCCCTCTATTGTACGATGTACCTACTATAAAATTCAGTGTATAAACTATATAATATAATATCTTGGGACAACTCACACAACGCCATCTGATCCCAAACAGACCAGTCAATATCATTGTTTTAGTTAATTGATCTTAAGAAGTGTGCTATTAGTTTATATAATATGTATTTTTCTTGTTCGTAGTTTATTGCGGTAAAAGACTGTGCTGTTATATGTTCTGCCTAACTTAACATGAAATGTACACGCAGACTCTTTTCAATTCGAGTCCCTAGCCGTCTGTCCGTAAAAGTTGCGTCTTTCTACCAAAAACTTTGATTACGGACTTTTTCTGCTACTACCCGCTGTTTCAGAGCATGGAAGAGTTGCTGGTGTAATGTTTGAAGATATTTGTAGCTATAAAAGCTATAAGTACCTACTAATTTACTTTATATTGTTAGTTTTTTTGCAATATAGTTAATACTAATGTTCACTATCAAATCAAATAATTTATTTCACTTTTTTAATTTGTTAGGAAAACGACATGAGTCTTTTCCCTTTATCAATGAATCTCTATATCGAAATTCATCTACATCGGTTACAGACAGGCAGCGCTACTTTCACATTGTAATATCAATTAATAAGTTTGGATTTACAGCTATGCGTATAGCATGCTAGCTGTAATAAATGTTGTCAAATTGCTATTTAAAAAATAATTAAGAATCAAACTAAAGCCTCTTTAAAGACCGTGTAGTTATATTATTTACAAATAACTTTAAACGCCCGAACGCACATATGATTGAACCCTAATAGATGCTAAAATAACAATTAAATCAACCATAAATAGAAAAGTTAAAGACCTCCAATAAACAACCTAAAACAAGATCCGCTTAAACAAATTCCCGCCACATTTCCACAATAAAACAACCATCTTTGCCCGTAATCCTAATAAAAAATCACAGAACATTTGTAATATAATAATTCTTTCTTCTTTATTTCCGTCCAGATTTTGGAAAAAGCTTGAACCTGTTGCGCAATCCCAAATGTAGGGTATTTTAAGCGAGATTGAACCAAAATGAAGTCAAAGGCTCGATCTCACTTAGAATACGTTTCAAATGAGAAATTCTTGATGGCTCTTAGTCTTGCATTCGCTGGATACTCGTATACATTATTGAAGAACTGGCTGACCCGGTGATCTTTGTACCACCAAGTTGAATTTAGATTTCTTCAATTTATTGCTGTTTATTTTTGGGTTTACCCTGCATTTTTCTTTATTAAAGCATACTAAACATAAATGAAAATAGATAGTTATGCCCTTTTTATGTTTTTGACTAACGAACAGCAATTTGAATTTTATATTTAGTACAGGTAGTTATTATTATTATATATGTATATATATATATTATTATATTTTGAGGTCTAGTGACATAGTCCATAGGTGGTTCGCTTCTGACCCAGGTTTGGCTACGGAAGTCTCGGGTTCGATTCCTGAGTCTGGACTTCAAATTTTTCTATCTTTCAAAAATGCAATTATTGTATTTGTAAAGGTATTATAAAATTCAAATTGCTGTTCGTTCGTAAAGTTTACAACCAAACTTTTAACTTACTTTTCAGATTAAGATTTATTTATTCTACGACCCACATATGCATACCAACGACTGTAATAATGAAACAAAAATTACTGCCACAATGATTGGAAAGAATACTTCAGTAAAAGGTCTTTAGAAAAGGGTATATGGTATAAGACAATACAATGTGAGCCCCCTCGTATACCTTGGCCTTCCAATGCAGCACTTGGCAGAAAACTAATTGTGACAGCCTTCCGTTTGAGATCTGGACACATGACATTAAAGAAGTTTGCATTTTTGATGCTAAAGGCAGATTCCCCAAATTGCGATCTATGCGGTGTAGTGGATGACGTACATCACCTACTGATGGAGTGTGTCCGGTATCAAGCAAACAGGGAGTCTCTAATGAGGACTCTTAGCTTAAACAAACGATATAGGAATGTTTCACTCATTATTGTCAGCACCCCTATTCGAAGCGTCGAAACATCTGTTTATAGCCTTTAGTCCTCGTCAGTAGCAACTCTCTTGGTACTAGGTAGTTAGATTACATTTAATTTGTTAAAATAGCGTATATTAGGTTATAATTTATAATTGAATTGGCATATACTCAATGTATAAAAGTTCCTTAAAATAAAAAAATAAAAAAGCATACTAAACATGAATAAAAATAGATAGTTAAGCCGTTTTTATGTTTTTGACTAACGAACAGCAATTTTAGTTTTATTCGTAGTACAGTGTATTCATTAAGTTCAAATTGCGGTTCGTTTGTACAGTTTACAACTAAACTTTTAACTTACTTTTCAGATTAGGATTTATTTACTTGGTACTTTAATAATGAGACTCAGACATTTAATCATCAGAAACATACAAATTCACAACTTATAATAACAATTTGTAACGCGTCAAATTCCGTCGCAACTAGGACTTGGATATCAATGGCAAACAGTCTTAAATCTAAACTACACTTAAAAATAAAAAAAGCTTTTGGTATTCACCCCAAAATAATTGGATTCTGCTGACTATAGGGGAAAATATACGTTTTTTGTAAGTATTCTATTTTGTATGCATGACAATTCAAAGTTAAAAGTTAATTAACAACTCATATTAATATTTTTTATTTATTTATAATAAAACAATAAAAATGATGATTTTAATTAATATAATTTAATACAATATATTCATTAATTTAATAGGAGATGTCAACAAAATCATTTTTATTTCAAAATTGTGTATCGAGAAATTCGATAATATGAAGTATAGACATTCATCACAGAACACTTTCAGTGGTTGTGAGGTCAAAGATTTGGGTAGTTTGTTGTTTATCCTCACAGTCATTTGGTTACAATTTCGGCTGTTAGGTGCAATTTTAGATTTACACTTATTTAGATTAATAAAGTACCTTAGGCTCAATATTTTTTTTTGTTTCTATAAATGGTATATTTCGTCTTTTTTTGATTAATGGTCAAATGCATATAGATAATAATAATAATAATAATAATAATAATAACACAAAGTACATAATTTGTGTTTCGTAAATTCTGGCAGCTCATTAAAATAGAGATAAAATACTAGAGGACCGAGTATGCTGCCTTGCGGTATTCGTTGTTTTTATATGACAATCTGAAATGCTAAGATCTAGTTTTTTTTTTGTCTTTTTTAGATATTTCTAAACAAAGAGTACGATTTGCCAGATAAGATTTTAGCCAATCATTTGTACACACCCTGTATACCTTGGCATTCACATTTATTTATCAATGTTATGTCACTAACCCAGTCAATCGCTTTTGACAAAAAAAAAAATAATTACTGGAATTGGGCGACCTTCATACATTACAATTATTACATTTTGACTAACAATAACATTTATAACCTGCTAGTGCTTTCCGTTTAAGGGTTCCTCAACCAAAATGGCAAAAACGGAACTCTTATAGTTTCGTCATGTCCGTCTGTCTATCCGTCCGTACGTCAGAGGACAAAGTGAAAAGGTGTCTTGTAGCCGCTACTTAGTTTGATAACTAAATAATAAAGATTTTTTAAACGGCAATGTCGGACCATGCTCAGTGTAGGGTTACACTGAGCATGGTCCGACATGCTCTTGTCCGGTTTTTTAAGCAGTATTATTCATCTTTGATAATTTTATTGTTGATAAAATATTGATTCAAACGTTTGTGAAAAGCTTTTTCAAATAACAAAATTCGTATTGTGTAGAGACTTACTTCAACTTTAGCAACAATCCCGAAATAGCGTGTTAAGCATTTAGGTTTGAACTCTCCTTGACAAGACCTCGACCTCTGAATGTACTTCGTTGAGATAAAGGTCAGTCTAAGAATCAATGATCGTCTCACATGACTGAGAGGAATAATAATGGCATCCTAAAATTGGTTACTTTAAAATGTTTCTTTATTTATTTTATTACTATCTTCCCTGACAGAAAAGGAACCTATACACTTTTCTTAAGTTTTAACCTATCTCTAGGTATACCAAATTTCATATATTTTATCAAGTCCAGTATCTTCGAAAATTAAAGCTATTTTTTTTTTTTTAAAGACAACTCCCGCAGTAGGTTAGCCCTGTGTCGCGGGGGACTTTACAAATAATCAAGTCACGGACACAAAGTACACCCAGTCTTGGAACAACAACGGAAAAATAACCTATATATTGCATTGTCACACAATTATAAAAAGTTGTAAAGCATGATTTAATTATAACGAGCTAAGAAGAGAAAAATCTAATTCACAGCTTTCAGCTGTGATGATTCCGCCAATTATGATGCAAAATTTGGTCAATGATGTAAATTTTAAGGGCCGCTTTCTGAGCGCTTGTAACCTATCTACACCTTCTTACTTAAAACATCATTGTTCGGTGCGGCTAGATGTAGTTCAACCCTAAAACGTTAAAACCATGCTCTATTATGTATAAGCCCGTGACCGAATATTTTTAGCGAAACCAAATTTGTTACCGATAGAGTTGTCAAAACTTTTTATTTACCATAAGTATACCCAAAGTTTCAAGTTTGCAGAAGCGAACAACTTAAATCATCCGTCTTCCATAATTTTTAGAGATCGTTTTTACTTGCTAAAGAAAGAAATACTTTCTTTGAGTTTTTTGATTCAATATATATTTTTTAAATTATTTATTCAACAAAAAGTTATACATATTTATCATACTAATTATTTCGCCAAACTGCATAACAGTTTGTTGGCGAATACTGACCACTCACTTAATCTTAAGTTCAACATGTGTACTTATTTACTACGTACTAATCAAAAATACCAAACTATGTAATTTCCTTTTACACATTTATATTTTCGTTAAATTCACGTAATAATAGATTTTAAACTTTATTTTTTTAAATGTTCACTGTGGCACAGTCTTCTTCGAAAGTGTTTTCATTAAAAATCGCGGTATTATATACATTCGTGTTCTTTCACCATAATAATTATGAGCCGTAGGCTCTTTATATTTATTTCTTACAGTTTGTCTGAGCATGCAGTGTGGTGCTTTCAGTGTCTTAAACTCTTCACTTTTAAATTGTTCAATAGATAATAAAATATTTAACTATTTCGTGCACTGGTAAGACAGTATATATTTTGAATATTTTGATATGATCTGTCATCATTATGTCATTTCTCTTGTCTTATTTATTGTTTCTTTGAAGTATTCGATGAAGTAATGAACTAGACTAGATTTAAATTAAATTACAGATGTTATTTGTCACTTAAAGACATATTTTTCGTGAAATTCGTACCAGACCGGCATCTATTTGTTACTAGCTCTATATTTTGAGTCGTTGTAGTGTCGCTGTCGCCTCGTTTCATATAAAATTACTCCTAGTAAAAAGATAATACCTATGTCAAGATAATCCCAGAGGTTCAATATACTACGTCTCAATTACAGTGAGAAATAGCGAACATGTGTCAGAAAGTTTCACACGAGTAATGTGGGAGTAAAGTAGTTTTTTTGCCTTTGTAATGAAATTCTGAAAGCCAATATGATTTTTTAAAACTATGTGAAAAGATAGAAAAGATAGTACAAAATGGCGTGCAATTGGAGAGGCCTATGTCCAGCAGTGGACTACGATAGGCTGATGATGATGATGATGATGAGAAAAACACCGCCTGCAAAAAGAAACTTGTTTCTTTTTGCAGGCAGTTTTTCTTGATACATTTCAAAGTTAATATCATGCAGTCGGAGGCAAGATTTTAAGTTTAACAGAATTAATTAACGCCTCCGACTGATGATATTTTTGAATAAGAAGGGTATCGACTCGTTTTTATCTTTTTGCAGACGGGGTTATTTTTTTTTATTTATTACTTTTTAGTTGTTTTAAGATAATTTCAAAGTGATTTAATAAGAAGTATTTGTTTTTCTATGATTTGCAACTCCAAACTTTTTTTAAACATAAAGATTATATATATTTTTGTAATCGTCTTTTAAACAGCGGATTTGTTTGCGTTCGGATGCATTTTAAGGGGTTCCACAGTAACCAAGAAACCCTTAGATATATCTTGTATTTTTTTTAAATAACTAATAATGTGGGTCGCACATTACTAGCAATCTTATTAACACCTCCAGCTAATCTACATTGCTTGTATTAGGAGTGGGCTCACGTCGGTATTATAATGGATAGGATTCGAACTCAATACCTCAAGATTGCGAATCCGATGCTTTAGCCATTAGACTACTGACGCTTCTAGTTGGGTGGCTGCCATTTGGATCTGTTGTGAACTGTAGGTAGAGCTAATAAAGCATTTCAAAGTAGCATATTTAAAACGTCGATTGACTCAGAATGTATTGACAAACTCTGTATCATTTGAGGTCTACAAAACAATGTACACATGTCGCCAGCTAAGTTTGCGTGTCTGATGTTGGCGTAAGCTGCGCACAATTCCAATTTAGGTATCGGAGGGGATAAAGGAGACGGGTGGGGAACGACGTCCCTGCGCAAAACTACATTCGAATACAACTTCACAAACGCAAACTTAGTTAACGTGAATTGTAAGTACCTACATAATTATAACAAGAATGTTCGAGTACCTACGGTTGAAATCATTCCCAAAATACTTTATCCGTAATATTATTACAAACAGAAATGACTTGGCTATTTATACTAAAATTACTCATCAAGTTCCGCATCATTTTATAGACTTTATGCTCTTTAGATAATAAAATTGAAATCTTTGATGTGTGCACATTTTAATTACTCGTTGCGTTTCGAGGAACTATGGTTGATTTGTTTTGGTAATAACTCGAATTATACTTTAGTATCAAGTTTTGTCTGAAGCTTTGTCTGTCTGAAGCCATATGGAACGTTCATCTGTATAATAAAACTAGCTGTCCCACGCAATTTCGTCTGCGTAAATTTTCCTTGTTTTTGCAACATTTCTCATTGCTGCGCCGCTCCTATTGGCCGTAGCGTGATGTTATATAGCCTATAGCCTTCCTCGATAAATGGGCTATCCAACAGTGAAAGAATTTTTGATCAGAAGTTTCTAAGATTACCGCGTTCAAACAAACAAACTCTTTAGCTTATGAGAGTCAGTTAGAGTTCAGTTTATGAGTCACGGTTTTATCTATATTCTATATTAATATTATAAAAATATTAATATAGAATATAGATAAAACCGTGACTCATAAACTGATTGATCTATCAATGCATAGCTTCAACTCTTAATCGGATTGGGTTGAAATTAAATAATAATACGACTTAAAAATAGTACCAAACCCCATCTCGTCCCGTGCGTGTCGTCAAGGCGACTAAGAGATTTCACCACGGAGGACGGCCAGCTGCGTCCTTTGCGTACTTAAACCCCATACTACGATCGCCAACCCTCTCGCCAAGCGGGGCAATTATGGCACTAGTAAATTGGATAACCGGCTGCTTAAAAACAGATTGAAACCAGATAACTTTAAATCATGCAGTCGGAGGCATTTTAGTAAGATCACTGGGATTCATGAATGTCTCGAACTGCATGATGTAAGGTTATCTTGTTTCAATCTTTTTTTTGCAGGCCGGTTTTTTGATTTTCAAAATTTATTTTTACGGAAGAATCACGTAACAATCAAAGGTAAATTGTATCTTTATCTCCTCTGTGGTACGCATCAAGACGCTTATGGCCTAGATCCGCTACCAGCATATCATCCATGAACACAGAAATATAAGTAACTATTGCGATTTCAAGTAAGTACTTAGGCGTATGGTGGCGTAATAATACACTAGAGACTCTCTAACCCTCTGACACAAAGAGCCTATAACATTTTAGCATCACGAGAAACGAAAACATTCCATATAACCATATTTACAAAGATCTTAGGCACAGTATGCCGGCACTCATATGTACCAAATTTGACATCGACATCATCATTATTTGTTCACAAACCATTTTCAGTCTTGTTTGTAGATGCACAAGGTTTATTTCCAACTGTTTATTTGAAGGTAAAACAAGGAGAATTTCAGAAAATATTTGTTTGTCCTCGTTTTGATACTGTCGCTATTTTCTCCGATACTTCCTTGGCATGTCAGATTTCAACGAAGCCTATTTATAACACTAAGTACCCACTCATGTTTTATATACGAAGTTACTTATTATTTTCAATAAATATTTCGTTCCTTACCTATTGTTTCATTCTGCCTAAATGTTTCCATATTTATAGGTGACCAGTTTGTTTTTACTGTAAGTAGGTACTTTTGTATTTATATCTATATCTTTATACAGGACTAGCTGACCCGCGCAACTTCATCTGTATAAATTTTCCCCGTTTTTACCCGACAGCGGAGGGTAATGTGTTTGACGTGTATGTATGTATGTATGTGTGTTCCTTTGTGGCACTATATAGACCAAACGCGTAGTCCGATTTTGACGATTTATACGTCAATCGATTCTTATTAATCTTGCGATCGCCTTTGAAGACATGACAGCAATCAAAACTCAAAATGGCGACAGCCAGACGCCATATTGTGATAGAAAAGATTTTGAAACAAGATAACCTTAAATCATGCAGTCGGAGGCATTTTAGTAAGTTCACTGGGTTTCATGAATGCCTCCGACTGCATGATTTAAGGTTATCATGTTTCAATATATTTTTTTTATTTTTTCATTCATCATTTATTTTATTTTTCATTGCTGCTCTGTTCCTATTGGTCGTACCGTGATGTTATAGAACCTATAGCCTTCCTCGATAAATGGGCTATCCAACAGTATTTTTTTTTAATTCCTGATATTATAGCGTTCAAACAAATAAACTATTTAGCTCTAAAATATGAATATAGATGATTTTCAATATACTAATAACCTCACGCTCATGGCTTCTTTACATTACATCAAATAACTTCGTAATATAATTTTTGAAAAAAAAATACAAATTAACCCTTTAACACCTACCACTTACTTTTATCACACTACCATTTACCACACATCTGAGATACCACGGTCTAAAACCGATGTTTCTTTGTCAGGTTTAGGGCTTAAACCAACGATTTCACTCCAGTAAAATAGTCTATAGGTGGTTATGGTCATAACTCCAAATACAAATGGTAGGTGAAAGTATGGCTTAGGCATCGGTCTCGCAATCGTGAGGTCACTACATTATACTACCGACGTGTACGTGGGTTCACTTCGGTAGTATAAAGACTTTGAGCTAAGCTGGAGGGGTTAACAAGATTGCTAATATGTGGGACTCAATATCACTATATATATATACTAGCTGTCCCGGCGAACTTCGTCTCGACTCTTTTTTTTTTATAAATCGGGTTTAATTGTGAATCTAAACCATCCTCGAATCCCCTTGAACTCACACAAAACATTTCATCAAATCGGTCCAGCCGTCTAGGAGGAGTTCAGTGACATACACATGCACACAAGAAATTCCTACAAATATATAAATGTGAATGTAAGTTTGTTTGTTACGCTTTCACGCGAAAACTACTCAACCGATCATCATGAAACTTTGTAGACATATTCTTGGAGGTATTAGAAGTAACATAGGATTATAAAAACAAAAGGGGGAAAATTTACGCAGACGAAGTTGCGCGGGACTGCTAGTATATATATAAAGATATATATTAAATATTTTCCATAACTAATATTACAAAGTTATTTAGTGTTATGTAAAGAAGCCACGAGCGGGTGGTTATTAGTAGGTATATCACAAATTATATTATAATATTATTATTATTTAACAACCCTTGTAGAAAAGCGGTTGTTCAATTTGCAAATAGAAGTGGACCTCTATTTTACAGGTAGATTCATAAAACCAGGTCTAAACTATTACTACTACTACTAGTAGAATCCCTACCATAAGGCAGTCATCAAAAATATTATAAAACAATCGTGTTGATTAATCAAAGGGCTTTTTATTTGGCAACTCCACCGTTTTCCAATCAAAGAAACGATCTGTAAGCAATATTCACCTTCGGAATGTGGGTCGCTCTGTTTTGTCACAAATTAGAGAGAGGACAGAAGGTAACCTTCATACCTACCTCGCTCAAGAAACGCATACATTGGACTGCTTCTGTGGCATAGTAAGAGTTGGTTGGGTTATTGTTTCTTAGTTCTCAAATTGTTGTTCTAGACGTATAAAACCGATATGATGTCCCACTGCTGGGCACAGGTCTCCCCTCTAGAACCGACTTATTAGATCCTGGGGGCAATTGCTAAATCGGCACGCTGGCGACAGGGTTGGCGAACGCAGTAAGGCTTTAAAGTACGCCGAGGAGGCTGATGGCCGTCCTTCGGTGTGAAATCTCTTAGCCTTAACGACACCCACGGGTATAGATGGGGTGGTACTATTCTTAAATACAGATTTATTTTGTATCTGTGATTTGTATATTTTTAGAGTACATAAGTACCCTAGTGCGGGAGTGAGTCTTTTTATGAAAAGGAAACAATAACGTCGTCAACACTCACTGAATTACAGACCACCTTAGACCACTTTATTCGGAAAGGGTCCTGAGATTCAGTGGCCGTGAGCGATCTCTATGTGTGCATTTCTGGAGCGAGGTGTTATCTTCTGTACTGACGGTATTTTGTGGTTAATATCTTTGCTGGCACACTGTGGAGCGAAATGGAAGCGAAATGAATTGAAACGAATGAAATAGTGATATATTGCTGTTTGAAACTGCATTCTTTCTTATACGTGACAGTTTTAATTCCAGATTCTAAAAGAGACGTAGTATTAAGTAAATAATAATAGTTTAACTAAAAAAACACGCTTATGTAAATAGTACAAAAAGTAAAAAATAGTCTTCAGTTTAAAAAAATAGAGTTATTTATTATTAAAAAACAATTTATATTATTTACTTATTTTTCATTTTTTAGTTGTATGTATTTTACCACCTTGAGGGTTAGTTTTTAAAATGCGAAACATGTTTTCTTTATTTTAAACCAGTAAGCCAAATACTAAATTCCACACGTCTAACTTAAAAACTGGCTTAGTATTTTACCCCCATAGGGCATGAATTTTCAAAAAAAAAAAAAAATTTTTATTTTCAAAAATAAATGTTACGAAGTTATTTTATGTAAAGAAGCCAAGAACGGGAGATTATTATTATATCAAAAATCACACAGCACCCCGACTTCCCAGAATCATAGTGATAATATAATGTACTCGACATTGGCTAGTTAATATATTTTCTACGTTTTCACCTTATTGTATTATTTTTAATCTTCAATATAAAAACAACGAAAAAAAAATGACAGACAAGTTACTAATACCATACCCTTTGGAACACAAAGCATGTGCTCATAGAGTGCAACATCTACATCCTACATCTTTGATTTTTGTGTAAGCTCTGTTTTCGTTAGTATGTTGATGTTTAAATTGATTTGCTTCATTTGTTATAGTACCTTTAAATATGCTATTTCATTGAAAAATTGATTGCTTCAAAGTGATGAACAACATCCTCTTCCACATCGTCTACATCATCCTCAGATTGTACTAATACTTTCTCATCCTCATCTTCTTCATAAGTACATCCACATCAACCCTAAAGTGCGATATTACAGCCCCGTTAAACAAACCAGACCACATATTTTCGTACACTATTTACTTAAACAAACGTCCTTTGCTTCAGCTACAGCTCGGAAGATCAATAGCATCTTTAGAATTGCATTAAATCACTAAACAATTGAATTAATCTCTCCGACACAATCCGATCTTCCTTTGTTATTGTCGTTTTGTTCTCTGCTACGGCAATTAATCTCAGATTGCATTAAACGATAAAGTGTAATTTGAATGGATTATTCAAGTATACCTTCTCAATGATGTTTTAAGTAAAAAGGTGTAGATAGGTTACATAAACTACATTCGATTTTTAAATATGGCAAACTTATGCACACATACATAACCTATTTATTGCATGTCACACTATTATAAAAAAAGTCGTAAAAGTAGGAAAGCATAATGAATTACACAAAAAAAAGAGAAAAATGTCATTCATTGCTTTCATCTGTTAACGCCGTGACGTTATACGGTAATATGGTTTTATCTTGGGACAATTCACACAACGCTATCTGATCCCAAACTAAGCAGAGCTTGTACAGAATAAACTATCGTGCTCATCACACAAAGTGTTATACTGGGTGAGGATCGAACCCACGACCTCCGGCTTGGCAGTCAGGGTCACTACTACTAGACTAACAGACCAGTCAAACATAGGCCAAAAATAAAACGTAACGCAGCTCAAGCCACGAGAAAAAGCTCGTTTAAACCTTACATATTTTACTACAAATCCCTGAAACCCTTGAAAAAGCGAAGCTTATATAAAGCTCAACAGAACACATATACAAACGAGCCCCAGACGTGTAATACCCCCCTGATATAACACATAAGTTCGTCACAACTTTACGACAGCCCTACTGCTACCAGTCGCAGATGGGACACCATATCTCTAATAAATCATCACTTGGAACTCGAAAACACCGAGAGTGTAAAGTGTAAGCTTTAGATCAGTGGGTGCCAACCTTTTCTTGAACAGGGACCACTTTTAATTCTTTGGTGTTAGCATGGACCACCATTATTTTTAGAAGAGTTCTATAAACTTAATCAATACGAAAATAGACTTTTACCAAAAACTTTATGTAACTTATATTTTAATAGAAAACATATTTTTTTTTATGAATAATGAAATAAATTTTGAATCAACGTGATTTTTGAGCCCGAATATGCGAAAGTTGAAATCGTTTGCGGACCATATTTGGATTTCTGCGGACCACTGGTGGTCACCGCTGTTTGGAAACCACTGCTTTAAAGAAAGGATACAGACATAGTTCACGTTCATGAAGTCTTACAAAGACCACTTCCGAGAACGGCATTACTCCGAGCGCGTCCGAAAATATAATTCATTTAGCGCTATCCACACAGCGACACAGCCAGCCACCTCGCTCTCCCGCACACAACCATTACTTTACAGTGCGCAGGAACGCAGAACAAAATAAAGTCGAATAATCGTTCGTACACATGTTAGATTACAACAATATTCGTTTTGTGTATTCTTATATTAGGAGTTAATAATTAAGACATATTATTATCTTTAAATGTCTTTCTTTTGTTTTGTAGTAGATGAAAAAAACAATATAGATAGGTATTTATTTCCTTTTAGGCAAAATTCGGCATTCACCCATAAATAATGCAGTCCAACTGTTACACAATCACAGTAAGTTCAAATTTCACATTGAATGAAAAGTTTCAAAAGAATTTTGAACAGTCATCTCTTGAAGAGACAAAGGTCATAATTTTATAGATAGCCGCGAGAAAACAGTTCTAAAGTAGCCTTGAGAGCCTTCTAGAACAAATCCCACATAACTACGCCAGCTGTATAGCCAATAACGATTCCTTTGTACCGATCGATCATTAATACCGAATACTGCTTCATGCAAAGTAAACGTACTTATAATAGTTGTTAACGGCAGAGCACACAAGTTGCAACGCTAAAACTTTCTGTTCAGAATTGGATTGAGATTGAAAACATACAGATTTGTTTTTTAGACGGGGACGTTTGATGAGGCACTACTTGTACCTACCGATGAAAGACTCAAAAAAAAAGACTGGGAGATTTCTTTAAGATATCCAAATATACACACAATTAAGATGAGATATAGGGTTCCAAGATTTTTCAAAAATACACAGCCAAAAAGAAACATTTAGTATGGAAATCGTCTCGGCATTTTTTTTAGGGTAAGAGGCGAAGCTAAATGTCACAACGAGAAAACAAATAAACCAACTGCTAAGGTCACAGGTTCATTTACGAATAAGACGAAATTTATCTTCATACATTTAATAAAAATAAACCAATCACATCCCAGCTTTCCCGAAAAAAATCTTCTACACGCTAATGACATAATGTTTAACGATCATATATGGTAGATACTTTTTAGAAATCAAACACCATAGTAATCGGCATATTATAGTAATATCTTGAGACAACTCACACAACACTATCTGATCCCAAACTAAGCAGAGCTTGTATTATGGAAACCAGACAACTGATAAACATACATAAATATTTCTAAATGCATACATGTTATAGATACATAACACCAAATATACACTGACGGACTCATAAACTGCATCAAAGTTCAGGTTTACTCTAAAAGGATTTTTTTATAATAAGTATGCAAACTTTTTAGATTAAATTATATAAATATGGAAAGACTGGCTCTTAATCTTAAAAAAAAATTAAATTTAAAAATAGAACTGCGGTAAAACAAATGAATATAGCCGGGAAAAGAAAATTTACTCGTAGTATCAGATTTGCGTGTTATTTATAGCAAAGTTTTAAATTAATTCTCATTGATTTTTTTTGTTTGGTCAATTGAATTATTGTTACCAGCATAATTGTTAGATTAGTTTTTTAACACATCGAGAGTTTTTGAACCATAATATGGATACTTCGTCCGAACAAGCGGCACAAATTGTAGCATTGGTGCGGGAGGGCTTGGATCAACGAACGATTGGTAGAAATTTAAATTTAAACCAGTCTACGGTTTGTAGAATATACAGAAGGTTTGTAGAGACAGGTTCTTACAGGAGGAGACGTGGTACAGGCAGAACTCGAGCAACCACAGGTCGTGATGACCGATTTATTGTTACAACTTCCCTGCGAAATCGTTTCCTCACGTCAGTTAACATCAAAACCGAGCTTAATGAAGTGCGTGGAAAAAACGTGTGTGCACGAACAATAAGAAGAAGGTTAAAGGAAGCGGCTATCACCCCTTTTAGACCAGCAAATGGTCCAAAGTTGTCTGCAGCTCACA
Organism: Herminia tarsipennalis; assembly: GCA_945859575.2. Classification (NCBI taxonomy): domain Eukaryota; kingdom Metazoa; phylum Arthropoda; class Insecta; order Lepidoptera; family Erebidae; genus Herminia; species Herminia tarsipennalis. Next base: position 26,815,357 of record OX243832.2, read on the forward strand.
GACAAGCTCGCTTAAGATTTGCGCGTCATCACCTGAATTGGACAGAAGAGCAGTGGGCCTCTGTATTGTTCACGGACGAGTGTAGGACATGTTTATATGGTGCAGATGGTCGCAGAAGAGTCTATCGTCGACGTGGGGAGCGATATGCTCAAAGTTGCATTGAGGAGCGTGTTCCTTTTGGAGGCGGTTCATGTATGGTCTGGGGTGGCATATCGATGAACGGGCGAACAGAACTTGTGTTCATAGACATGGTCCGTCAAAACGGTAATAGAGGGGGTTTGACAGCACATCGCTACATAACAGAGATATTAGAAGATCACGTGGTGCCTTACATGGGATTCATAGGCGAAAATTTTACTTTAATGCAGGATAATGCCCGGCCGCATGCAGCTGCACAAGTTCAACATTATTGCGAAGAGGTTGGGATACGTACAATGAATTGGCCAGCACGCAGCCCGGATCTTAATCCCATCGAGCATGTTTGGGACAATTTAAAAAGAGCTGTATATGCGAGAAACCCTTCGCCTACGACAGTGGCAGCACTAAGAACAGCACTTTCAGAAGAATGGGACAATATTCCGCAAGATCTTTTAAAAACCCTTATAAAATCTATGCGGAACCGATTAGAATCCGTAATAAGGGCACGTGGGGGTAATACACCTTATTAAAACACAAATAAACCCTTGCATAAAGTTTGTGTCTATTGTTAAAACCAATTTTTTAATTAAACAATTTTTCCTTAAACTTCTGTTTTTTCTTCAAAAAAGGTCTTAAGGTCCTTTCCAGTACATAAACTTAAACTTAAAGATATGATCCTACGCTGTTTTAAAGTTCACGAACCAATCTAGAGGTTTCAATTTAAATCTGTATAGAAAGTTTGCATACTTGGTTAAAATATTTATTTCAAAGTCGTCTATTACTTTGATGCAGTTTATAAGTCCGTCAGTGTAGTATATTGTCTGTGGTTATATCAACAATTCAAGAAGTCTTCGATATATTATTGTTATAATATAGCAGGTTTTAACTCAGCCACAGCAGATCTCATAATTCTACAAAGCATTTTTAAGCAGCCCCGCCCGTAATATACATCAATGTGTTTTTAATATAACAATCGTAGTGTTACGTAATCGTGTAAGACTTAGGAAATCTCTTTTAAACTTTGAAGCGTGCAACGTTGTTGCTAAGATGGCTTCGTCCTCTTCGTTAAAATAGGGAAAATTTGTAAACAATAGTTTGTTTAACATAACATTTAAATTGCAAACGATATTAAGGAACATCGTCATTTGAGTATATAAGACTACTTGACGAAGATGTTTCGTATCATAAAATCTACAGAAGGGATCTTACAACCGATGAAATATACACTTTCGAAACTTATAATGGCGAAACCTATAAATCGCTCAAAGAGTTTATTTTGTAAATATTTAGCACATTTTTGGTAAAAGTAATGTTACAACAGGTGTGAGTTGTATATTAACGTTATTAATATTTGTATATATGTTCACAGAACAGCGAGGGTACAGAAGTAAAGTTCGTCGGATTATAAATTGTCGAAATGCATGATTGTCATATTTGAATACGTAGCACAATTAGCGGATTAAGATCATGAGCATGAAATGCGGTTACTTTGGTTTAAAATATAGGTTGATTAGAATTTCCAAGGTTGACCTCTTCGGACCACTTTCTTCAGCGGGTGTTCCGAGATTATGTGTCCGATTAGCGCGCTTTCAATAAATGTTACCGTTTATACTCTCTCATCGATATTTTGTGTTTCCGTTATGTCTCCAATAGCCTATATTACAAATAATCAAAACAACAACTCTTCAAAAAATGTCAAAACGCAGATTTTATATGGAGATCTCATACATGACGTCACTGTTTTTTTCTAGTCAACAAATACTAATTTTACGGGAGGTCAATTTAAACTTTCAATTCGATATATTCACAAAAAAATAACACAAACAAGTTAAACCTTTTTGGAATGTTTGTGTTGGTTATTAGTGCTTAAAATCATAGATTTTGAGTTACGACGGTCTTGCAATAAGTGAGCGATATGATTAATGATAAAAAATTCTATTCAACACAAAATTTTATAAGAAATTCGATTAAGAAAATCGTCTTTTCGTTATATAGACTTTTAGATTTTTTATTAATCTTAAGGTTCCGAGATTTCGTTTCCGTAAGCAATGTCTTGTGCGTTCGTATGAAACTAAACTTCTGTTTTGTTGGTGTTTTGTGGTACATCTGTTGGTTATGAATTATGAGGTAATTTTAATAGCTACTTAAGACACCATCGATCTAACGAAATTACTGTTCTGTTTAGAAGTTTCACAATGGATGTTGCACGCTTGGATAGAAGTGAGTTATGATCTAGCTGTCGGCAGTGTTGGAACCAAAAATTGTATAAAGAGATTTTTTTTTAACGACTCCCGCAGTAGGGTACAAGCCCTGTGTCGCGGGGGACTTTACAAACATACAAGTCACGGACACAAATTACACCGAGACTCGGAACAACAATGTGTGGATCACACAAAGTGGTGTCCCGTGCGGGAATTGAACCCACGACCTCTTGCCTAGCAGTCAGATACACGCCCACCGCGCCACCAAGGCAGTCGAAATTAAGTATCTGCTAATGTTAACATTTTTCACAGTTTTATTTGTGGACAAAATGTCTTAAAATTTTGAAGATAGGTACCTAAGATAAACTTGTTATATATTTACTAGCGTATTAGAATCGCTTGCCATTAGTTTATATCTTGATCCTTATTCACTATCTTTTTTTTCGTTTTCGCGTCATGCCCGCGCTTTTAACTGTCAAAATCTTATCGCGAGCAATAGGTAGTTCGATTCTGGCCCCGGTTTGGCTTACGGAAGTCTCGGGTTCGACTTAGGACTTCCAATTTTTCTATCTTTCAAAAATGCAATTATTGTCAAAATCTTGTCATAATGGAGAACTGCGCTTAGAAATGCATCGCCAGTTCGCGCGGGCTTACCGCGAAAACGAAAAAAAAACATAGTGAATAAGGACCCTACACCTCAGAAATTTATCCTAAGTAGTTAGAAAACATAGAATTCGCTCTCGATAATTAGGATTGAGAAGAGTAATCTGGGTGAAGTCCCTAGTTGTCTTACTACTATTGCGAAATGTTGCTGTTATATCGATTTATAACCTTTTAGCTGTTTATGGTAATTACAAAAACAGCTAAAAGCATTTAAATGAAATTTTGCTCACAGATAGACTATTACGTGGATTAGCACATGGGAGCCTTTTCTCCCAAAAAATATAAGGCTATGTGATAATACACATTTAGCCGGCCTGTTTAGCCATTTTTTTAAACAGAATACAATATTGGTATACATTTAAATGATGTAATCATAAACTCATTTCAAGTTTTACCGTGCATACATTATACCAGCTAACCCCCCCCCCCCCCGAAATAACCAAAACCAGTCCCGAAAAGCGATCCTGGAAGTCCATAGTAACGAACATCTAAACATAAAATCGAAAGACATAACTTGAGGTAGGTACATATGAGGACTAATTCCTCTGATTAATATATATGATCTAAACGTTTTCGAATGATTAACTCGATATATAAATTGATGAGGTCTAGCCGCCGTCGTCATAGGAGACGAGTTAAATCTATCTCGATTATCGATCGTGGCATGTCGCGCAGATCATTTGAAATTGATACTCATGTTATGTCTGTAGATAATTATTAATATCTATGTATGTTCAATCGTTTTATTCTGCTTATGGACATATCTACTGAACAACTTATACAATTTAATACATAATATGAACCCAAAAGATAGTGGAGGATGTGTTTAAGGATGAATCTTTCTCTCACTCTCTTTAGATTTCTTCATATTATACTATAAATTCGTCTGAGTACATTTACCCCATTTTTGCAACATTTTTCATTGCTGCTCCGCTCCTATTGGTCGTAGCGTAATGTTATAATTATCTATAGCCTTCCCCGATAAATGGGCTATCCAACAGTGAAAGATTTTTTTAGTTCCTGAGATTACCGCGTTCAAACAAACCAACTCTTCAGCTTTATAATATTAGTATAAATTAACTTTGTTATAGTTGAACATGATAGAAGCTTGTAGGGAACGTAGAGGTTGCAGAGGTGTAACTTAATAAGAAAAACTTTGATATAATTGTTACGAATCTAATGTAGCACTTGTGTAGATATATAACTACAATATACCTACTATTTCATATCAGGAATATCGATTACTTGTGTGTAGTATTAGTTTGTCTCAGGATGTAATCTAAAGAGCCATGGCGAAAACTAACTGAGTGTTAGTGGATCTACAGAATTACTGGTTCAAATTGAAAAAATATTTTAGTGTTGGTTAGATCATTAATCGTGGAAGGCTGTAGGCTACTTAACATCGCGCTACGAGTTAAGCATCAAAGGAAAATGTTGCAAAAACGGGGAAAAATGACGCAGACGAAGTTATCAAATTGTTTGTCTAAAGGCTATTTTTAAGGAATTAGATTACGCGAAACAGGGTTCGGCTCTCTCAAAAATTTATATAGAAAACCTAAATATTGCCGCACGAAAAAAATTGTATCACTAGTCAAAGAGTTTTTCTAGTAGATGAAATAAAGAAATTTAAGGATATGTCTTAATATAATCCCGCAAATAAATCTTGAAGTTGCGGAAAAATGCAAGAACGAGCATTTCTGTATTGTCATAGTCATGGCGTTCGTAATCTAACATATGTAGGAACGAATATTCTACTTTATTTTGACCTGCGCTCCTGCGCACTGTGAAGTAATGGTTGTGTGCGGAAGACTGAGGCCGGCGATCGTGTCGCTATGTACGTAGCGCTAAATAAATACGAGTGATTCTCTCAGTGTAATGCCCCCTTAATCAAAATCATCTTTTCCGCTGCTGCATGTCATGCCATGTGACTTCCGCAAAAAAAAAAATTGGTCAACTTTTAATAAAATAAAATAACGCAATTTGACTGCCTCTGTGGCGCTGTGGGAGTGTATCCGACTGCTATGCAAGAGGTCGTGGGTTTGATTCCCACACGGGACACCACTTTTTGTGATCCACAAATTGTTATTCCGAGTCTAAGTGTACTTTGTGTCCGTAACTTTGTAAGTCCCCCGCGACACAGGGCTTGTACCCTACCGCGAAAGTCGTCTTTCGTAAAAACAAAAAAATCGAATTGGAATATGATACCTAACAACACATTACAACACAGTAATGGATCTGAAAATACATTCTTTAGGTACAGTAGAGCAAGGGAAGCTAGCAACTCTTTGTTATGTTCTGATGTTTAGACAAGAGAAACTACAAGTAGATATTCATAGTGTTGGCTCTATTAGACAGTATTTTCATTACGTAAATAAGTAATATCGCAATAAAATACGCGCATAGAAAAATACGGAAAGCGACGTTACTTTGACTATAAAAATAAGTTAACACAAATAACTCTAATATATACAGCGTAAACAGTGCTTTGCATATCTCCACTGCACACTGTAGTGAGCTGTAAACATAGGACACAAAACCAACCGACTACCCTCTGACAGCGTGTAGAGACAAAACAAATAGGAATCCCTAATTAAAATTCAAACACACACACAAATTACTCTAAATGTTTACAGGATGAAACACAACACATAGACAGCTTTGGTACAATACGACCTACATTCTCCACTGTGGTCATTTAACTTCATTTTCACCAGGTCACACCGTAAGCTAAGCGAAACTAACTTCGTCATTGTAAGCTAAGCGAAGCTAACTTCGTCATTGTAAGCTTAGCGAAGCTAACTTCATTTAGTGTAATATTTGTCACTTTTTTTTTATTATGTCATTTTTCAATCCACTCTGTAATTATAACCTAAACTAAACAAAGTTCATTAATTAGCAACTTTATGTGATGCCAACTAAGATACTCGTCATAATCTGTCTAACAGGCGTTTTCAATATTCTATGTATCGATCGCTACGAGAGATATATATTTGACATCATTAAATTTAATCTCTAGTAGCCAAATCCATCGATAGACAGCTTTATTGAAAACTTTCAAACAGTCAAATTTCAGCAGCAGATACTATGCCAATAAGTATATTAATAATAATAATAATAAATATTTATTTAGGTACTTAAATGATATTGTAGGTTTACACAATGTTCTTAATTATGTTAGGCTTATGGTACTTTTTTTTTATTGAACCTTATATGATGCCAAATGTATATGGCACGATATATTAATAGTGTTTTCTTTTTACTTAAATTTCAAAAGAGGATAGTGTATTGCATCTCCCGTTGTGCAAATTTCGACGCACACTAAGCTGTAGTTAAACAAAGTTAGCTTCGTTTAGCTCAGTTCCCGATGTGACCTCTTCTTCACAATAGCTGTGAAATGGAGCATCGATCTTAGCACCTGGACACTCTCACGGGTCAAATATTAACAAGACTTTTATAGCCCACGATACAGTTATAGGTGTGTATCGTTGTCGTAAAAGTCGTTTGGCGAAGGTCGCGTATCTGATGATAATGGCCCAATAAAATTGTTGTATTTATTATGAGTGATATTACCTGATATGAGTTGTGTTGTTATTTTTAATAAAGTTTTTTTTTTACCCGCGAATCTGCCCTCGTGGATGTCGGTTACTGTGATCAAAACATTAGTAACTCTGTCTGTCTTTTACGTCTGATTTAGATTTTTTTTTATATGTTTTGAGTTTCAGGGAATGATATAGGATACGAAGTTCCTTAACGCACATTGTGAAAGGAGACTAGACGAAATAATTCTCACGAAAAGTTGTAACGACACTTTTTGACACACACAAGCCGTGCGGCGTGCGCGTAAGATATAAACATCTAATTTGACGAAGAAGTCACCTGTCGATTTGGTCTAGAGGCATAAATTCGGTACACATTATTGGTGACAATTGCGTAATTGTGGGTTCGAGCCTTCGGTATACAATCGTCTTTTTGTAAATTATTTTCGTTTCGTCTTTCTATTTCGCATTGAACAGTGTGGTGTTGCGAAGATTATAAAAAAAATAAAAAATAAGATAAGAACTTCGTTCCATCCGGGTGTCCCTTGACACCTCTCAAGTTTTTATAGCGATAACTTAAATTCACGCGGTACTGTTCACGAAAGTTAGTTTATCATGAAATGTCGTATCGTAGTCGTTACGTTTAAAGCAGTTTCTATGGAATCTCTGTCTTCAATAACCCAATGATTGTCAAGTTCTACAATATTATGTTCAACCACGAATGAAATTGGATTTAGGCTCATAGATACCTACTTGTGAATTGTCGTACTATCTAGAGAATATGGATAAACAAATATTAAACTAATATTTAGTTAGGTGAAACCTCGGGTAGATATAGTCGGGTAGTTACCCCCTTGTTCGTAATAAATTAGAAGAGGTTTCAAACCCATTTTAACTAGGGAAGGTTTTATCTTTCTTTTTGATTCCATTTTCAAAAAGGTTTGAAACCTCTTCTAATTCTTATGAATTAGTGACCCAATGGCGACATAGTAGTTTAAAAATAGTCAGTCTATAGATGGGTAAACGTTTATTTTAATAAGGTCATACCGCTCTGTGCCTCAAACTAGCCGTTAAGCCGACATTTATTTGATGGCCAATGTCACAAACTGTCAAAAACAGTACCATGACATTGCCCGCCATAACATTTTATGATTTGAAGAGACTTTAATCATTGTAAGTGAAATATCATTATATAAATAAATATTAGATATGTAATAAATAATTATTATTCATTTTTATACATATAAGAATTACAAAAATTGTATAATCTGTAAACTCTGCAACTGTCACATTTAGAAAAATGTTTTGCCAGCGAAGAACAGTATCTGCTGGTATTGATTTCAACAAGTCTGGCAAAGGTGTACCTACTCTGTGATGTTTTCTATATATTTAGTGATTTTTTACTATAGACTAAAATCATAATTAAAATATTGTGAGCCATAAAAAAATACACACCTGGGCAAAGTTAGTGCTCAAAGGCAAAGTCGTCATATTTTACGAAACAAAATGTATAGAATAATGACGTCTGTTTCTGTCCGTTTGTACTTAAAATTTGGTACATATTTTACAGTCTAAAAAAACTATTTTTCATGTAGATAACTGACATTCAGTCGGGTTCAACGGGCAAATAGATTTCAGACTTTTAAATTGAAGACACATTTTATTATGGAGATAAAATATATATTTAAATATACACCCACATCACTCATTCTGTCATTTAGTGGGTAAAGAAGCACTTACTATGAAATGTAGTGTACTTACTTAAACAGTTTATTTCGCTTAAGTTGGTTGCTTTTTTTATGAAAATAGGAGTATAATTTTACATAATTGAACACTTAAGTGCGTTTGAAATCTATCTATTCTTCTACAGTAAAGAAGATTAATAAACTATGTATATCGAATCTGTTTTAATTTCGCTGTAACACTAAAGTCCCCTAGTCCTCGAAAACTTGCGTAACTGCATAGTTTCCAACTCTATTTCTTTTTTTTTTCATTATATGCTTAACTTTACTATGGTAAACAAAAATCCGCGCCATATTTAAAAAAAGAAAACAACATAAACTAATCAAGTCCAACGGCTGAGTGGATTCGTATTAAAAAATTAAAAATAGAATCTTTGACCTCTACTGCCGGAGGCGTCGGGTGACGTTCCGGGAGTAATTTATATAACGTCAGAAAAACATGAAGCCAATCAATTCTGCTATGAGGTAGGTAGTATGGGATAGCCACGTGCATTTTTGATTAGGAGAGATAAAGAGTCCAATCAATTTCCAGTTTTATATTTGGAACTGCCGCCTAACGTCATTTTGTTTTTGTTTTCTCTAACAAATCTTAATTTTATTATTATTTTAGTATGTATTCATTTGTCGTTTTCAAACAATCATAGACTTGGTTTTACGAAATAAAGAATATTTGTTTTAACTGCACAAAGGCTCTGTCTTTTTTTACTTTTTTATTTTTTAATTATTATGTACTTATGTTAAACTAGCTGTGCCCGCGACTTTGTCTACGTAAAGTTGCAGTTCTGCTCTATCCTTGTAGACATTACCGTGATGATATCACTAAAATCGGTCAAGTACTTTCGGAGGAGTTCGACTACAAACACAGGGACAAGAGATTTCTATAGGTATTAGAGATTTAGTCATAGTCCTAAAATGGTCCTAGAGGTGCCGTTGCGCAATTTCTGCTGGCCCCTTTAATTATAGATTTGGATTTTGCCATTTACAAAGTATTTAACGTCCTAACTGCGTACACCGCTACACATTATTAATAATAAAGCAGTTAGTAGAATTGCCAATTAAATTAACTATCGTGCCGATCTAAATACAATTTCCTATTCCATTCATTTATTGCTTCAGCCATCTGCCTACACTTCTGTTGTCATGCGCTGTTCACAAGTTGTGTTTAAAACCGATTAATAAAATAAAGATACCTACTTTTAAAATGTATAGTTACAGATTTATTTTTCTGCCTATTGAACTTACAAAGTAACATATATGTATTTCACAAAAAAAATATTCACCTTTGTGTAAATTTAGTACTCAATCTCGGATTATTTTGGATCACTTTGTTCGGAAGGCGTTCCGAAATTTCATGTCCGTGTAAGATGTTTATGTAAGCATCGTTCGACCATGTTAAAGTGAATGTTATCTCACTTGGTACAGTGGGAGCTATGTATAAAGAGTTCACATTTGCCACTTATTATTATGTCTACCCCTGTGGCGCGGTGGGAGTGTATCCGACTGCTATGCAAGAGGTCGTGGATTCGATTTCCACACTGGACACCACTTTGCGTTATCCAAAAATTGGGTGTACTTTGTGTCCATGACTTGTATGTTTGTAAAGTCCCCCGTGACACAGGGCTTGTACCTTACTGAGTCTTTTTTAAAAACTTTTTTTGATAAAAAGGGTAAACACTAGGTACACGTTGCATGCACCCAAAACCTTTATTTTAAATCAAGCAAGCAAGCTAGGTACTTACAGTTGTAAATACAAGACCCATACCTGTCTGATGGAGGCCTAGAGTTTTGTAACACAGGATAATTCTAGTGCAGGCTCCAGTCTCCACAACATTTATATAAATTTGCTTATGTATGTAACCGTCATGCTAAAAAAACAATGTTTGTGTATTGTATTGTATTGTATTCTAATGTGAATTTTCTAAAACTCTGATATGTCAATATTTTGTATTACATTTCACCAAAACCGGGCAGTTGCACGTCGGGCCACGCACAATGTGGGGTTCCGTAGTTCCGAATAATGTGACTTAAGAAGTGGGTTTTTGGTTGTTTTTGTTTCATACTTACAACTTTATATCTACTTATTAATATTTTTCAATGGAATTTGTACGAAAAGTTCGTTACTTCTCATTTGGTCAACTGTTACTCGTAAACTTGTAAAGCCTACTTAGCTGTAATAGTTTTCCTTTTAGAAGCGCGAGCGCCAACTTATTTGTATTTTTGCCTACTGATAATAAATATCAATGTAATTGTTGTTATGTAGTCTGTGCCCAAATCGCAACAAAATAAACGTTTTCTTTTCTTTTCTTTTTCTTTTCTTTTAATTTCACTATATACCGTGATTTTTTTCACATACTCAACTTCAACCATTTAGCTGGCAGGGGAGCCATTTGACTCTAACAAAATTTTGCACTTTAAAGCTTAATACTTTACAAACGGATCCCTAAACCTAAAAAATTGTCTTCCCAACCCCTAAAAATTTTTAAAAGACCTATCTAATGATACCCCACACGATGGGGTAGGTAAGAAAAAAATCACTTTACATATAGGGGAGGAACCTACCTCCTACCCTAAACATTTTTTTTTCAAGATTTTATTCTTTTACTTTGTCGGCGTAAGTAATATGTTATCCATGCAAAAATTACAGCCTCCTAACACTAACAGTCTTTGAGCGGAGGTGCGGACAGACTTGGCGAAAATAAGGGTTCCGTTTTGCCATTTTGGACACGGAACCCTAAAAAATACCCACCCCGACTCAATAGAATGCATAAAAATTGTTGTTCGTATAAAAATACGAGGGGGCGTTTTATTATAAGAAAAATCAAAGGGGAACATAATACATTATTTATTTTGTTCCAGGATTCCGTAATCTAATATTAAACTTTACTACGTTGTTGGAAGGGAGCGATTTCCTTTTTAAGGGAACTTCGGAGGAAATAGTTGAATGCTTATTTTTTATTCAGTCCTTCCCAGGAAATGAAATGCAGCCGGACCTTATTTGATAGTTTAGTTACGAGTACATTAGAAGCCGCCTATCTCCGCGGCTTTACTTGCTCGAATCTAAAGTTTCGTTGTGAATTTACATATTCAACAGATATCCAAACATAAGAAGGATGTTACTAATACGTAAACAGGCGAGTTGTGATCAAGCTTAGCACATGTAACGTACACTAATATTATTAAGAGGTAAAAGTTAGATACTTGAAATGTTGATGAACTTTTGCGATTTGCACACATTATAAAATTATAAATACTACGGGTTTTAATCGCGTGAATAATTTAAGGTAAAATACCTTGTTTATTGCTCAGTCTACCCGTGACCACGGCCGTTGCAATACGCTCAAAACGTCGGGTAATAAGCAAGGTATTTTATCTGGAATTATTCACGCGATTAAGACCCGTAGTATATACAATATTATAATTAGATACTGCCCATTTTGATGATGCTTAGCATGGAGAAAGTTTGAAGCTTGAGAAGAACATGAGCGTATTGATAACATTAAGATAATTGTTAGTACATTATTACCTCGACGATATTCAATTATGTGCACAGAATTGTACGAACAACAAGTCTCTAATAAATTAGGTATGTTAACGTAAACTTTCGCGATTGGTACGTATCGCGTAAATATTTTATTTTAAGGCTAAATACCTTGGTTTTATTGCCCGAAGTTTCGACCGTATTGCAACGGCCGTGGTCATGGGTAGACTGGTTCAGCTCAGCGTCGCCTCCGTGAAGCGCGGGTTTCGGAAACTACCCTCACTTGATTTTTATCACTCACTATTACGGAACCGTCGGTACTTCGACACACAACACTAACGACATCTGCACACTGGCGCGTAATGTTTGTTCGGCGGTGTGTACACTTGCTGATCACGGGATTCCACGATGTTGACAAACGATATCCATCTTCTCGGTTGAAATTGACGTGTTTTTTTATTTCTACCGCTTCCCGCGTTCCCGAGTAATAGTGACGGTCAGTGGAGAGGGCCTGTGGTTTATGTAGTTCAATCCAGTGATTGGATCCCGCATCCAGTCCAATCACTCTTCACTAACCGTCAACGTCAACGTCAAAGATAAATATAAAATTCTATAATCCCTACTTCATTACATAGTATAAAACCAAGTCACTTTCTCTGTCCCTATATCCCTATGTATGCTTAAATCTTTATAACTATGCAACGGATTTTGATGCGTTTTTTTTAATAGATAGAGTGATTGAAGAGGAAGGTTTATATGTATAATAACATCCATTAAATAGTGGAGAAATAAGGAGCGGAGCAGCAATAAGAAATGTTGCAAAAACGGGGAAAATTTACGCAGACGAAGTTGCGCGGGTCAGCTAGTAATATATAAATGTGAATGTAAGTTTGTTTGTTACGCTTTCACGCGAAAACTACTCAACCGATCATCATGAAACTTTGTACACATATTCTTGGAGGTATTAGAAGAAACCTAGGATTATAAAAAAAAAAGTGGGAACATTTACGCAGACGAAGTTGCGCGGGACAGCTAGTACTATATAAACTAAACCAAAATTCGAAAACAAAGATCACCATTTATTTCCTGCTGCTATATTTATTAACCGGCAATGTAGAACAGTGGATCAATTAATCATCCCTAGCCAGACAAAGGCCCGGACAACTTACTTGTTCACTATTGTGTGCGGGTTCTGCTCATAAACTGCTACAAATTAATAAATCAGGTAAGTACATTAACACACACTGGGCCTTTTAACGGTGTGCTTACAAAAGAAATATACTTACAATATTTGTTTTAGCCAAAACCTACCGCCATTTTTACTAGATTGGGTGTTGTAAGTGTTCCTTTTAGCATTTATGGCACATTGTTTGATAAGATGGAGATTTTTCGGAGAAAATAATTATCTTTGTTTTCTTAGGGATCCTTACCAGCGGAAATTTAACCTTTGTAGGTTTTGCTACGTTGTCTCTGTTCGTAGACTATGTGGCTATTACGAAGACCATGTGGCGTTATCAAGTTGAAAGTTTTTCTTTTAATTTCACTATTTATACTCATACCGTGATTTTTTTCACATATACCCAACCATTTAGCTGGCAGGGGGGGGGGCACTTGACTCTACAACCCCTAAACGGTTTTAAAAGATCTATCTGACGATACCCTACACGATGGGGTACGTGCGCACTTTACATTTTTCAAGACCTTTCACTTTGTCGGCCTAAGTGAAATGTGTATCCATGCAAAATTACAGCCTTTTAGCACTAACCGTCTCTGAGTTAAGCTGCGGACGGACATGGCGAAACTATAAGGGTTCCGTTTTGCCAATACGATGTTACGTAGATCTCTCCGTAAACGATGTCTCAAAGTAAGTTGAAGTGCCTATGGGCAGGCCACATCGCTCGCAGAACCGTCAACCGAACCGAACAGTACGGAAGACCCTGGAATCCGCAGTGCAGAACGGCCCTCCACAAAATGGGCTGACGACCTTATTAAGGTAGCAAGGAGCCGTTGGAAGCAGACCACTTAAAATCGTTGGTCGTTGTGGAAGTCATTAGGAGAGGCCAATTTTCGATATTCCGCAGTGGATGACATCAAGCTGATGATGATGACGATGAAACGATAGGTATGTGTGCGTTGTTCGAGTAAGGTATATAAAGATACTTTCTGTACTATCGATATTTTGTCGTCCCTACTACGTACGCGTACTCGTAATTTGTATGGCATTGTGCCCAACTTGATGCCGGTAATGGCGGCATTCAAGTTATATTATATTGCTCATTTTACACTTACATAATATAAAGTTGGGAACCAAAATACACAACAACACCCCGTGGGTACCATAAAACTGATAACGAGAACAATTTTCATTTATAATATGAATCACGAGTAACTAGATAACGGAAAAGTGTAACATTATGAGTTATTGGTAATTAGCCCCGCTTTCCCATCGACTGGCCTGTTGGTCTAGTGGTTAGTGACCCTGACTGCTAAGCCGGAGGTCGTGGGTTCGATCCAGGATAAAACTTTGTGTAATGAGCATAATGGTTTATTTTGGGTTATTTATCTATAATATAAATGTATTTAGAAATACATAAGTATGTTTGCCATTGTTTACAAGCTTTGCTTAGTTTGGGATCAGATGACGTTGTGTGAGTTGTCCCAAGTTATTAAATTAATTTCTTTTTGTCCACTTTCCAAGCGCGGATGCAATATTTATTTTAAGGGGGGGAGACATTTGACAAATAAAAATACTAATCGTAACAAATGCTATTAATATGAAAGTAAGTTTGTTTGTCTAAACGGTTGAACAGATCTAAATAAAATTTGAAGGAGATAGATGGTAGACATCCTGGGGAAGAATATTGTATACTTTTTTAACCGACTGCGCGACGCAAAGGAGGGTTATGTGTTTTTCAGTCTATATATGTATGTACCTACATACATAGATTAAAAAACACACGTGTTTGTTCCTTTGTGTCAACTGATTTGTATTCATCTTGCGAGTGTGAAAGAGATGACAGTAATCAAAATTCAAAATGGCGACAGCCAGACGCCATGTGGGGTTGATATCCCACATGACATAGTTTGTTGACTTTATTTTTCTCGATTTTAAAATGCCTACACAATGATTTGTGTACGGATTTTAAAATCATGATATTTCAAATTTTTTAAATCATTTTTCACTTAAAATGACCGTTTAAGATATATCTTAAACGTTCATTTTACATTTTTCAAAATATTGGTAACAAACTATATTTAACGCTATCTTACAACTAAGCACTAAAAAGTACCTAGCTACCTAAACAAGCTCCGCCAACTGTCCGCTCAAATAACGGTTATTGTAAAACAATACATTTTTAATCAAAAACCCCATTGCTTAAAAAAAAAGGTGGAAATTATGCAGTCGGAGGCTTTTATAAATCCCCTTGTACTTACTAAAATGTCTCCGACTGCATGATTAGGGCTATCTTGTTTCTATCAAAAAAATCAGGCGAGTTTTATGGTTTTTTTAATTTATTTTTACAATAACCGTTATTTGAGCGGACGGAGCTTCGGGCGAAAGTTAGTTTATAATATACCGGAAAGAAAACGTTGAGAAATATATTTATTTGTTAATATAATACTTAGGTACATTTTATGTAAATATCCAATGTATGAATAACTCGGAAAATTCTAGGAATATTTATAAGTTATAAATGTTTTCTTAGAAAATCATATCAGCTTATGATATAATCTTTATTATAGTTCACTGTGTTTAAACCTGAAATCTTTTGAAGTTAATTATTTACATTAAATTCTATGTAAAAGAATAGAATACGTGTTCTTATACAGTATTTTTTTTTTATGTTATGTGCAGGAAGAATACACATTTTATTCGCATTTTGAAATGTTACGTATTAATTTTGGAAAAACATATGCTTGCAGATTTCAAACAGGTATTACAGTATAAGCGCTTTTAAAGTCTAAGAACAATCTATACTAATATTACCTATAAAGCTGAAAAATGTGTTTGTTTGAACGCGATGATCTCAGGACTACTAGTTCGAATTGAAAAATTATTTTACTGTTGGGTAGCTCATTTATTGAGGAAGGCTATATAGCCTTCCTCGATAAATGAGCTATCCAATAATGAACTATATAACATCACGCTACGACCAATAGTAGCGGAGCAGCAATGAAAAATGTTGTAAAAATCGTAAAAAAACAAAAATAAAGCTATTTTACGTACTAAAAGAGAGATAGTTCTCTTTACCATGGGCATATCCAGAATCATTTTTCTTAGGGAGGGGGGTTCAACCCCCATATCCCCCTCGTGGTACGCCCATGCTCTTTATCAACCTACGTTTTGGTACGTAAGGTATGAAAGACCCCATTTTGATTCACACTTGCCCAACTTTTTATGTCATGACATTATTTTCATGCACACAAATATTTGACTTGTGCGGCAATAGAACGTGGGACCTGTGCATACACATACGTACTACTAAATACTAGTGGTACTAATTTTTAGAAGTACTAAATTATTATCAGTAGGTACGTATTTTAACTAATTCAACCTCTAACAGGTCTCCTAACCGATGTCAGTTACGTCGGCCATTCTCATTAGAGACTAGCTAACAACGTAGAAGATATTATAGAGCACAAGTGTAAGTGCAAACACAAGTGCACTCTCTATTGACTGGCCTGTTGGTCTAGTGATTCACTAACCACTAGACCAATAGGCCAGTCGCCGGCATCACGGCGGAACCCACGACCTCCTGCTTAGCAGTCAGGATAGTGATCCTGACTGCTAAGCAGGAGGTCGTGGGTTCGATCCCCACCTAGGATAAAACTTTGTATGATGAGCACGATGGTTTATTCTGTGTCTGGGTGTTATTTATCTATATTAAGTATGTATTTAGAAATATATATATATGCTAGCTGTCCCGCGCAACTTCGTATGCGTAAATTTTCCCGTTTTTGCAACATTTCTCATCGCTACTCCGCTCCTATTAGTCGTAGCGTGATGTAATATAGCCTATATCCTTCCTCGATAAATGGGCTATCCAACAAAAAAAAATTTTTTTTAAATTGGACTAGTAGTTCCTGAGATTAGCGCGTTTAAACAAACAAACAAACTCTTCCGCTTTATAATATTAGTATAGATATGTTTATCAGTTGTCTGGTTTCCATAATACAAGCTCTGCTTAGTTTGAGATGAGATGTCGTTGTGTGAGTTGTCCCAAGATACTATTCTCTCTCTCTCATATTCCGATGAGACGGAAATCCGAGAGAAATTAGGCTTAACGTGCTGTCTGAGGCACAGAGGGTGTGACAATGATCGAAAACGGGCACCCATCTATGGACCGAGAGTGGTAACGTTGCTGGAACTCGCATATATCTTGAACTGCTCGACCACTGCAACCTATCTTGCAATAACCGGCACACAGTAAAGAGAACATGAAAATATACAAATAGATAAATAAGTATAAACCAATCTCGAAATTTAATATTTCAAATGTGAAGGATTACGCTGAAAATGAACAATTTGATATTGTATACGAGATTACTAATTACGTTGAAGTTTAATTAGATGTAACCTTCATTTTGTACCTCAGTTTTCGTTTTAATTAGTTTTTTCTTGTTAATGAGCTTGATAATAGATATCAGGTTATTTTTGGCGGTCGGCAAACTTCTCCAGATTGCTGTTTCTTCGTTCTCCTCGGCTTAGAAGCAATGTGAGAAAATACGTTTCGAAATATACTCATCTAAAAAAATTACATACCCTGACAGACCAATGTCTGTCAGGGTATGTAATTTTTAAGAATAATAAAGTTTCATCAAAATCTGTGCAGTAGTTTTTTCGTGAAGGTAAAAAAAATATTCATACGTCTCATCACTCTAACGCTTTTATATCATACCTCCATTATTATTAGTAAGCTATCAACGCTATCACTATCAACACTATCACTATAGTCCCTCGCCAGGTCTGTCTGCTGTATGTCGGCGATAAACTCAAAAACTATTGAACAGATTTTCACGCGTTTTCACCCATTGGTTAGATCATTTCTTCCGGGTGGTATATATGTATAATACATTTTTATTATGTGACTAGATAGAGGAGAAAGCTCCGTGCAAAGCCGGGGTGGGCCGCTAGTATACCTATATTTATGTGGAAATGAATATGTAAGCAAGGGAGCGTCCATTAATCACGTGAGACATTTAGGGGGAGGGGGAGTCAAGCCGAATCTCATCAAACACATAATTTATTTTTATCAGCTTAGACATTTATTGGGCAAGGTGATATCGGGTGAAATGATTTGCAAGCCCCCCCCCCCCCTCGTCGTCGTGCGAGGTGGTTATGAAAATTAATTCGCTCGGAGCGGCTATATGGTTATATTGGGCCCTGCATGCAACCGACTCACACTTGACCACTGTTAAAAAATGTGATATCTCACGTAAGATGAGGGAGGAGGGGTCAAGCTCAGTCAAGAAGGTCCTCACAATACGGGATCAAAAATCTGCCAAAATCACCTCACGTAATTTACGAACACCCCCTTAGCAATGATTGATTACCATGTATCTAACAGAAACTCTAAGTAGGTAAATATATGTCAATAGCACCGATATTCAAGAGCCCATAAACACATAGTCCTTCACCAGTACCTACACCCAAATTAATCCGATTTCAAAAGCTATAATATACAGTCTCATTCTACTGAAGCCCTGCTGTGGTGGCTAATCTGATTATATTATTAGACTGCTAAATCTCACTGTCTGTCAACAACTAAGTTAAGGCTCCCACACACCAAGCCGCCGGCGGATATCAGCTTGTCAGTTAGTCGCAACAGACCACAGACTAGTTTTCCACTATAGCTTTTGGACTGGCCGCCCGGTGCAATGGCGTCGTCAGGTATGGGCTGGACAGTCCGCGACAATCGAACTCACTAGCAAGTAGCCGGCCGGCAATCGTTCAGCTAGTATGAAGACATCACAGGGCAATGCCGGCTCGAGATTTTGCGGTCTGAAACTGTTGTCTGCTAGTGTGCCCCAGAGCCGGTTCTCAACCATAGCCGACAGTGTGTGGATATGCAGAGCCGGTACGGCAGGTAGCTCAATAGGGTGACAGGCTGCAGGCAACCATAAGATGTTACGAAAACATTATTGATGTACTTTTAAACATTTTTTTTCTGTGGATATACTCATGGCGGTACATTTTAATCTTTTTATGAATTAGATTCAGAAATAAGCGTTTTTATCCGACTGCGGAGAGTAATGTGTTTGACGTGTATGTATGTATTAGTGTTCCTTTGTGGCACTTAATAGACCGAACGATTTTGATAATTAATACGAATCGATTTTGAATTTCAATTAAAAGAAATTCAAAATGGCGACAGCCAAACGCCATATAGTGATAGAGAAAAAATTAGAGTCAATAAACTATGTCATGTGGGGTATCATCATGTAGGTATTTTTAAATCATGATGAGGTTTCTTAATTCATTTATCACTTAAAGTTTGTTACCAACTATTTTCACTCAAATTTTCGGTAGTTAGGTACAGTTATTACGCTACGTTCCGTATAGTAGTAGTTAAAAAATAAATTTAAAAAATCAAAACCCTGCCTGCTAAAAAAGTATTGAAATATAACCTTAAATCATGCAGTCGGAGGCCAGTGTCAGAGTTGTCCCAAGATATTATTCATATTTTTACCTTAATATTTTTTTTTTCATTTTTACATTTTTAAATGTATATAGAAAAACATCAATTTAATAATATAAAAAATAGTGACCCCCATCGGTACCGGGTACAAGGACCAAGATTCCGGTGGTTAGGGCCCCAAAGAGAGGAACCTCCTCATAATGCGTGCCGTGCCAAGGACTGCCTTACTGCATCAGACCCTTGACCCAGCTACCCAACGCGAGCCTCTGAACTTCTGAAGATGATGGTGGAGGCTCTTGGCGATTAGTCCATAGACGGATTATTATCATCATCAGCCTATCGCAGTCCACTGCTGGACATAGGCCTCTCCAATTGCACGCCACTTTGTTCTATCTTCGGCTTCTCGCATCCAGCTCTTGCCAGCCGTTTTGCGTATATCATCACTCCACCTGGCTTGAGGGCGTCCTACACTACGTTTGCCGTGCCGCGGTCTCCACTCAAGAACTCGTTTACCCCAACGGTTGTCGGTTCTTCGGCTAATATGGCCAGCCCACTGCCACTTCAACTTGCTAATCCGGTGGGCTATGTCGATAACTTTGGTTCTCTGCCGGATCACCTCATTTCTGATTTTGTCCCTAAGAGAAACTCCGAGCATAGCCCGTTCCATAGCCCGCTGAGCGACTTTGAACTTGTGGACCAGCCGTACCGTCAGTGTCCACGTTTCGGCTCCGTATGTCATGACGGGTAGGATGCACTGATTAAAGACTTTAGTCTTTAGACATTGTGGGATCGACGATGAGAAGACTTGACGTAGCTTACCAAACGCTGCCCAACCCAACCGAATTCTCCTGTTCACCTCGTCCTCGAAGTTGTTTCTATCTAACTGCAATGACTGCCCGAGGTACACATATTTTTGAACAACTTCGAGAACGGCGCCGTGCACCGTTATCGGTTCCGGTAGTACATGTTCATTGAACATGACCTTGGTTTTATCCAAGTTCATCCGTAGGCCGATGCGTACAGAAGAGTCAGCCAGGTCATTTAGCATCCGTTGTAGGTCCTGCAGCGTTTCCGCCATGATGACAATGTCATCCGCAAATCGCAAGTGAGAAATGTATTCACCATTGACGTTGATGCCCCGCCCTTTCCAGTGCAGCGTCTTGAACATATCCTCCATTGCATTTGTAAACAGTTTCGGGGAAATAACGTCCCCTTGCCTCACTCCTCGATGCAATGGTATAGGTTTTGTTTGCTGATTCTGTACTTGGACGGACATGGTGGCGGCTTCGTAGAGACATCTCATCACTTCGATATATCGCCAATCTACTTGGCATCGCTGCAGAGACTCCAGAACGGACCAGATTTCAATCAAGTCAAAGGCTTTCTCATAGTCCACGAATGCTAGACACAGGGGCTGATTATACTCCTGGGTCTTTTGTATAATCTGCCGCACTGTGTAGATGTGGTCTATGGTGCCATATCCGCTCCGAAATCCAGCCTGTTCCGGTGGTTGGAATTCGTCAAGTCTTCGCGCAAGGCGGTTCGTGATGACTCTTGAAAACAGCTTATAGACGTGGCATAGAAGAGAAATAGGTCGGTAGTTCTTCAGCCGGGTTTTATCTCCTTTTTTGAAGAACAAGACGACTACACTTCTACTCCACGCCTCCGGAGTTCTCCCTTCAAACAGGACAGCATTAAAAAGCTTTTGGAGCTCCCTCAGTACGGGTATACCTCCAGCTTTTAACAGCTCTGTTGTAACGCCATCCTCTCCAGGGGCTTTTCCATTTTTCAGCTGTTTAAGAGCCAGCACGATTTCGTCAATGTTGACTTCTGGCAGGTCTTCGGTGTAGTGGCGTGTTAGAGTGGCTCTAGGACCCTCATTTTCAGCGCGTATAACCGGCCATAGAAGCCTTCCACTTCGGAGAGGACTGCCGGCTTCGAAGAAACGACTTCTCCACTTGCTGTGGTCAACTTCGTCAGGTGGCTTCTTCCAAGAGATTGTACGAACACTTTTGACCCCCGGTTCTGCTCGATCGCTCTTTTAATCAAAAGAGTGTTGGAGCACCGAAGGTCGTGTCGTATAAGCCTGTTGATCTCTTGGTTTAGAGCGCGCTTTTCCGACGAAGTGACGGGTGGGCTTTCACGTCGTTCCTTCATTAGCCCTAAAGTCTTTTCCGAAAGCTTTGACTTCTTGCCCTTACGCTGCATTTCACAAAATCTCGTACCTTCTTCCCTGAGTATCCGAACCACATTTACGAGCTTCTGGTTTACGTCTGTTGTGGTTTCCATGGCAGCAAATCGGTTATCCAGGTTTGACTGGAACGCTTCGGATCCTATCATGGTTTGGAGCAAAGTAGGTCGGAGCCTGGACCTCATCAGACGGGCACGTTCCGCCTTGAAGTCGATATTCAGAGAGCCTCGGACAAGTCGGTGATCACTACCGGTATTAAACCTGTTGATCACGGTGACGTCTCTGAATATATGCTTTTTGTCCGTCATGATGAAGTCGATCTCGTTTTTCGTCATAGTGTCGGGGCTTTGCCACGTCCACTTCCTTTGGGGCCGTTTCTTAAAAAAGGAGTTCATCAAGAAGAGCCCCTCCCGTTCGAGGAAGTTGACTAGCATTTGCCCCCTATGATTTCTGCTTCCAAATCCATGGGATCCTACTACCAATTCGCTGCAATTTTGTACTCCCACTTTAGCGTTGAAGTCCCCCATAACAACGTTGTAGTGGGTCTTAGTGGTGGAGTGGAGGGCCCTCGATATGTCATCGAACATATCCTCCACTTCGTCGTCTGGATGTGCCGAGGTCGGTGCGTACACTTGCACTACCTTGAGGCTATACCTCTCGGTGAGCTTGATAATGAGGTACGCTACCCTGTTCGACACGCTAGACATTTCCACAACGTTGTCAGAAAGGGACTTATTTACCAGAAACCCAACACCACCTTGGGATTTTTGGTCTCCCTCGCGGAAGTACATAAGGTGGCCTGACTCGAGGGTTATGGTGTCCTCTCCCTCTCTTCGGACTTCACTTAACCCGAGGATATGCCACCTAATCTTCCCAAGTTCCACCTCAAGTTGTGCCAGATGCGAGTCTAGCCGTAGCGTGCGTCCGTTATACGTCGCCAGGGTCAGTCGGTTGTGGTGGCCTTCCGTAGCCCGGAGATTCTTAGCACCCCCCGCCACGCCGTTACCGTGGACGCCACCATGTCCAGGAATAGCGTGACTGCCGGGAACTGGGGGCCGTGGCCTTAGTACTTTGTGCATTAGGGGTCATGCCCATAATCGCCACGCTGGGCAGGCGGGTTGGCGATCGCAGGGCGTAGCTCTTGCATCAGTGACGCTGCTGCCCGTCACTGACCTATTACTTCAGCTACGCCTTAAATTGGGATGGTTATACCGCCACCAGCCGGTCGCCAGAGCCTCGTTCGTTGTACAGCAGGATGTACCGCGTGCAGGTGAGGTTGGCTTGGAGCGAAAGATGGTGATGCGCCCCCTTACATCCTTTTTTATAATTAGTATCAAAGTTATTGGTAGTAATGTGCGACCCACATTGCTAGTAGTAGCTAGTTGTAATTTATAAAAACCGGGCAAGAGCATGTCGGACCATGTTCAGTGTAGGGTTCCGCAGCCTTGAACGATTGCATCAGCAGAAGAGCGTATGTTCATGTTAGTTAGCCCTTTTGTTGAGAAACGCAGTTTTTTGGCGATAACTCAATTGCTGTATATCTGATCTTATCAGAAATAATTTTAGTTTTAAGTACTCATTAAGCGCTATCTTTGTGAATTTTTCCCTATTTTTTGGTTACACAGTTCAAAAGTTAAGGGGGGGGACACATTTATGCAACATTCGGCGCGATTATTTCCAAAATATTCACTCAATCAAAAAATGTATTAAAAACCTCAAATTATTTTGAAAGACCTATCGAATTATGTGCCCCACGTTGATATTTGCTGAAAAAAGGTTTTTCAACTTCTGTTACAAGTATGGAGTGCCCCCCTTAAAAATATTTATTATTATTATTATTTAGCTACCAAGCTAAGTAGCGGTTACTATAACATATAAGACACCTTTTCACCTAATTTCATCAAGATTCATTGAGTAGTCTTTGAGTAAAATGCCTGTGACATACGGACGGACAGACAGACAGACAGACGGACGGATATGACAAAACTATAAGGTTTCCGCTATTGCCATTTTGGCTACGGAACCCTAAAAAACTGGCGAGCTCATACATGCGTAAATAGGTGCCTACTTACTATAATACCCATTTCTAAAAGAATACTTTTATATTACATTGGTTTTTCTTCATCAAAATTTATTTTGCTAAAAGGTCTGAGTGCCTATAATTTACCTTAATGGAAAAAAAATACTGTAGGCACTTACATAAATAAGTATTTAGTTTTCATATTAAACCTTGTATGTACCAGAAAGTTCAAGAAAGCATTTCTTCGAAGAGAATTTTGAGTCTTAATCAGAGTACTACGGTCGATCATACGTTCCCAGGATCATTTTTTTGGGCGAGTTTTCATATTTTCGGGGGGGGGAGGGTCCCTACTCTCAAATCCACTCAATATAGGTAGGTACTATGGTAGATGTGTCGAGGGATCGAACATCTCACATGAAACCTGAATGATAACTGTGAACTGTTTACTTTGAACTTCTTTAAAAAACTAATTTAAAAAAAAATGGTCGTCTGCAAAGTCGACAATTTACGTGATACCGTCATAAACATTGATGACAGATCGCCATTCGCGTCGCCAACACCTATTAATCACGTTAGTTCCAATTGTATCGCATGTCATGTCGCTGCTATTGCCATTCGCTGTTGCTTAGCAACCAGTCTATAACGTGACTTTTTTAGACACTTTTTGTGTCTAAAAAAATCACGTTAAAGACTGAGGAGGGGAACCGTCAGAGCCTATGTGTGTGTTCTATTTAAGATCAATTCAATCAAAACAATCTGGGGGTCAATTCACGTATTTAAAGCAGTGCAGTTCAGTTGCAGTTAAGTTCCGATTAAAACCATTTTTGTATTCTTTTAACTTTGGGATCGATTTCAAATAAGCTTGCGTCAAGTATGCGTCTCGAGAGCGCAATAAGGACATTCTAGTACGGTGCGCAAGCGTAGTTGAGATCGATCTCAAAGTTACAAGAATACGAAAATGGCCGTTTTAATTGAAACTTAACTGCAACTGCACTGCAACTGTACTGCTTTAAATACGTGAATTGGCCTCCAGTTTGTTCGAGAATATATACATCTAAAAAGAAAATTGTCGTTTGGTACCTGGCGCCTCCACCAACTAACACTGGTCCACATGTATATTTGTAGTAGAGTTTAAGGTTTCATATGAGATGTTCGATCCCTAGATACATCCATCACAGTACCTATTGTCGATATATTGTTCAATTACTGAAGTACCTAACCTTTATGAATCGCGCGCTCGAACAAGTAACAGAAGGCCATCGTTGACGGACACGGGCTCTCTGAACACCTTCCCAATGTAGCCTAATGGTCAAGGCCTTGAATTCGCAATAGTGAGGTCGCGGTTTCGAATCCTCCCCATTATACTACCGAAATAAACCCACTTCTAACATGAGCAATTTAGCTTTGCTGGAGTGGTTAATAGGATTTCTAGTGGTGTACCCATAACCCCACATTACTAGTTATCTTTAAAAAACAAAAATGAAGTGTTTTTTTTTTGTAATTCCAACGTTACGCAGCGCAAAGCTGAGTATACACTAGAGCATTTACTAGTAACAGAATATCGAGCATTTGCTGTTTTAAATTTACTCGAACCACACTTCGAACATGATGCTTGATGCTTTGTTAACATTTGCCTGTAAGGTTCCATTCGTAAAAACGTTACATTACATTGTATAGCTCTAGGGAAATGTTCAAGTTCATACTTACCTTAAGCATTCGCACAGTCCTACGAACGAGTGAGAAATGAGCCGGTAAGAAGCCCAGCAAGCAGTCTGAGAGGGGTTGACGCGGCTGTACAAACAAGCTATCCACTAAGAGACGAAGTACATGGAGCGGTACAGCAAAGGTGCGACGCTTGAACGGTGCTGTAGCGGTGTTCTGTATATAAAAATCTATGGTATGCCACACGTAGCGGTTCGACCCACTCGGCAACGCGCCACTTGCAAGCCGGACCAAGGCAGGGAAGTGTGTAAGCGGAGCGGTGCCGGAGAAGCAGAAGGAAGAGCGCCCTTATTAACAAACTGTACGTCCAACACTCCGCAGCGTTGTGCGGCGCCGCACCACCAGTGTGAACGCGGATAATTTGCGGTGTGGTACCGGAGCGGTACCATACCACATCGTGTGGTTCGGCTCAAACAGCCGAGCAGCACATTCACGCCTATTCAAATGCTCGCGCTCGTGTTCGTGACCGTTGAACGCCGCTTTAAAGGCGAACGTGTAAACCCGCCATGACATTTCACCATGTAACGTTGGTTAGTCACCCTTAAGTTCCTCAGCGAGTTGAGGCCCTAGTGAAACCACATTTTGGAACCGCCACTGGTTGGCCATTACCACTGATTACTATTGCTTTAGATATCTACATAGCTAAATCTAAAAACAAATATTTTAAAATACAAATATCATCAAGATATTTTCCCCAAATTGAACACTACGTTTTATTGCTGAAATATGAGTATTATACACACAAGATATACTACCACAAACTAACTCTCAAGATATTAATAATTTACTATCGACGTTCTTTTTCAGTTTTCGCGCGTTTAATGGTAATTAGAGAGCTGCGCTTAGAAATGGATCAACGCGCATGCGCGGCGGACATCTTCAAGAGCACCGCACTTGCTCCAGAACGCACGTAGCTTGCCGCGAAAACGGAACAGAAGAACGTGAATAAGGACCCGGCTATCAAACTCACAATCCCAGACTGTCTTTTATTTCCTTCTAATATCAAACCAGTTTCAATCATAAAGGTACTATCAACATACGTATATGATGTTATGCATGAGACCTCGGCAATACAAATCACAAAACAGTACTAAAACGTATCTTTTATGCAATAGAAAGCGCAACAAAATTCCACAAACGTCAATATACATTCTTATGCATCACAATATCAGCCACAAATTCAGACCGCATAGTCTAACTCACCGGCACGTTAGAGTCACAACGAGCGATATTAAATCCATATTCCCATGTGCCCCTGTCTGCCCTATATACGTATAAAGCTCGCGATATAACTCGTAAAGGTCGGTTTACATCGGTACGCGACACAGCGCACACAATTTAAGATACCTAAAGAACACAACAAAATACAGAACTGCGTATATACAGTACATTAGGTTAGATGAGGCGCGGATTCAACAACAGACAACAACCCCCACACCCATGATTTTTTCGCGTTAAGGGGCAAAACTACTCACACTTAACCGGTGTTGGGTCAAAGTGCCCCCCCCCCCCCCAGAACATGATCCTGGATTCGCGCCTGGGTTAGATAACTTTATGAGACAAGAAGATTTATTTCTGTACTCTCGGTTGTGTTAGTCTTTGTACGCCGCGTTGCATCCCGTTGCATCTTTGATAATTTTATAGTATAAATTGTAATACATCAGGCCTGACAAGCCTGTAAAGATAGTTTTAAGTGTGTGTGTAAAAATAAATCAATAAATCTTTAGCTGTGCAGATATGCAACTTTATATTGCTCCACAATGTGCCTAGCGAGCGCGGGCTTAGCACGTCGCTATGCAAAGCGGTAAGCCGATTATACACGTTATTTTGTGCGATAACCGACTAATTTCTTTAAGCATCGTCGCAACACGCCGCGTTTCGATGTGAACAGACCCTAATGCGAATTCCTCGCAACTTCAGTGCAGCCATATAAACATTATGGTAGGGCTTGTCGGCTTTTACATTTAATTAACAGCAAATAGATATACCTACATAACTAGTAGATACCTGGTACCTATTTGTAATTTTATACTTAGGTATAAGTGTGTACTGAAGTGCTAATTTGTTTAGATCGATGCCTACGCCTTTTACCCTTCAGAATTATTGGTTTTATTTTTATTGTAGATATGGATTAGGTAAACATATCCACTTAACATCAATCCCGACATTACCTTCGTTAAGATGAGTTTACCGTTGAGTTTTTACTAGTAACAGAACGCCGAGTATTCGTTGTTTTAAAATTTACTCGAACCACACTTCGAACATGGCGCTGGATGTTTTGAATAAACCTAATTTTTAAAACTAACGAGCGTTTTGGTGTAACGTTTTATCGAGGAACGGCATGTCTGTGACAGAAGAAGAAATGTTCACTCGCCTAACAGTATTTACCTATAATTACGTCGAACACAGCGTCAAACATTCGCAAGAACGTTACAACACATGAAAATACTTTAGAAAACTGAGCATTTGCCTGTGTTGTACCATTCGTAAGAACGTTACTAGGTACTAGAAAATCCTTAAATGTATTCTTAGACTAACTTTAGCTGACTATAGATCGAGTTTTCTGAAATCCTTTCTTATCCCGTTTTTACCTCTCAAAAGAAACCTCTTTGTTCAGCAACATTTCAGGTTTCTAGATTCAAAGGTTTTCTCGACGTTGATTAGTCAGGAATTTTATTTTTGTATAAGTAGATAGGGGTATAGATAATGACATCGCATTTGACTCCCTTTGTGGTGAAATTAAAAAAAAAAGTATTTTAATAGACAAATAGTCATAGAAAATTGATTCCCATGACTTTTCGACAAAGCTCTGGGTGTATCTCAATAATAACAAATCCAATCTCGGGTATAGTTTCTGGTTTATTCGCTAAACTCGAGATTTAACAAAAACCCCAAAGAAAAAATCCCTCGGCGTTAAATATCACATGGTCTTGATGACCAGCTGACATCAGAATTTTGGAAGATGATTTGATCTGGAAATCATTGCTGCAACGTGTCTGGTGGTGATATACGGTTCAAAACGGTATGTACCGTTTTAATTAACTATAAATAAAAATTAAATAAAATAAAATAAAAAATACTTTTTAATGTTACTGGTTCTGAGCAAACTACTTTCAGGTTTGCACTATACTAAGAATAACGTCGTATATACAAGGATTTGCAAATATCTCAAGATAAAGAAATACCTATAATACAAATTCGTTGAACAGTAGATAGCCTTTTAAAAATAGATAAATTTAATCAATCTGTAAACCAAAAACACTCTTATTTATACCAGAAAATCCATATTATACTGTACAATCAACACGCTCGGTTGCTCATTGATAACGTTCAGTCACATAACACCAAGAATTCAGAAGGTTACCTACATACGTACCTTGCTCGAGCTACGCACCCATAGACATCGGTCGCGGACACGGATTTACAGAACTCATACCACTTTGTTCGGAACGTTTACGTTTAGTTTAAGCTAAGCATGCTAGATTCCAACTAATAAAAAATGGAATTTAGGGACTAGATTCTATTTTTTGAACTTTGCTGCTAAACTAAGATAAATTTAAAAAAAATCTTGACAGGCATGTCTTGACTGTTGACTTTATAAATTTGGCGGGGAATTAAATTACCCTAATTACCCCTTTTGTCGAAATTACAAAAACCCAACCCGAAAAATCAATTGTACAATTACCTAAACACCGCCCAAATGAGCACCTCCTTCTTCGCAATTTGGAGGGGAGTCAAATCCAAATCTCCCCCCTCCGGGTACGCTCATGACTAAGACTAAGTAGCTACGCTCTAAAGATTCCAACCTATGAGTGTCTTGTTCAAGCGTTATATGAAGGGAACCTTTTGCACTTTGGGTATTTTGCTGGACAGTCTGCCCATTCATCTGAAATAATCTTCATTCGCCCTTTAAGTTGCCCTCTGGTGACAGAGAAATCTATTTTTAAAGGTGCTTCAGGCCGTATACTCTAATTAAGGGAAGTTACTCCCACTCGGGACAATTGTAGCTATTGAAGATACTTAATTCAGGTACAAGTCTATGAATGTCTTTAAAATGGTAAATCTATACTAATATTATAAAGCGGAAGAGTTTGTTAGTTTGTTTGTTCAAACGCGCTAATCTCAGGAACTACCGGTCCGATTTAAAAAAAATCTTCTCTTTTTTGTTGGATAGCCCATTTATCGAGGAAGGCTATAGGCTATATAACATCATGCTACGACTAATAGGAGCTGAGTAGCGACGAGAAATGTGCAAAAACGGGGAAAATTTACGCATACGAAGTTGCGCGGGACAGCTAGTGGTATATATGTATATTCGGAGATCCTAAGACAGATTTTGTAAGGACAGGTTTCGAGATGATATCTACAATAAAAGTAAAGTATTTCTTACTAATCAGGTAATAGTAGATTTTAAATACTCTGAAAATAAGTGTTATTTTATAATTTAACATGTTTTTAAATTTAAAAGCATGAAAACGAATACAAAATGTACTTATTTGACGATAGGAACTTATGACGTCATAGGTTACTATTACATACACATTTCTATAGAGCTTGTCGTTTTGACATTTCATAAAAGAAACTGATTTGACTTGATAGTCAATATCCCCATTATGTAGGAATTAATAAAGTGCTTAAGGATTTGCGCAAACGCAAGTGTAGGTACTTTAATTCCCGTGCTCTCATAGACCGGTGGGACGAATATTCGCTACGACGCAACTGGAGAGAGACTATTAAGGCGCAGGACCGATGACGGCTTAACGTGGTCTACGAGATACGGAAAATATGTACATATGTAGATATCTATGTTGAGTAATATCTATTTTTACTGAAAATATTTGTTAAATGGAAGGAAAAGCATGTTTATTAGTCGTAATTGACGATGAAACACACACATACTTTATCCCTTTTATTATCCACCCGCGCAACTTCGTCTGCGTTAATTTTCCCCATTTTTGCAACATTTTTCATTGCTGCTTCGCCTCTATTGGTCGTAGCGTAATGTTATATAGCCTATATCCTTCCTCGATAAATGAGCTATCCAACAGTAAAATAATTTTTCAATTCGAAACCAGTAGTTCCTGCTATTATAGGGTTCAAACAAAAAAGAAGATAATGGATTCAGTCCCACATTACTAGCAATCTTGTTAACTCCTCCAGCTAAGCTCAAAGGCTTGTGTTAGGAGTGAGTTCAGGTCGGTAGTATAATGGGTAGGATTCGAACCCGCGACCTCACGATTGCGAGACCGATGCCTTAGCCATTAGGCTACCGCCGCTTATTAGTATAGATTTAATTGAAGAAAACGACAACTAGCCTAGTTTTAGCCTAGTGATAAACTGCCTATTACCGCACATCAAAATAGTTGGTATTGTGGAGGGCAAAGTTACAGGTCCCTGCAACACAAAGAGAAGATCCTTCGACCAGGTAAGGTGATCGTACCTGGCGAGCCGCAACATAACATTGGTAACTTGTACCTCTAAATGTATAGCTAACAGTTGTGAGAACTCCAATAGGTATATTTATAACTAGCTGTCCCGCGCACCTTCATATGCGTCAATTTTTCCCGTTTTTGCCACATTTTTCATTGCTGCTCCGTTAATATTAGTCGTAGCGTGATGTTATATAGCCTATAGCCTTCCTCGATAAATGGGCTATCCAGCAGTGAAAGAACTTTTCAATTCGGGTCAGTAGTTCCTGAGATTACCGCGTTCAAACTAACAAACAAATAAACTCTTCAGCTTAATATATTACGCGATACAGGGCATGAATCAATCTTGTTTTATAAGTGCACAAGCTGTCCCGCGCAACTTCGTATGCTTTTTTTTTTCTGTATTTACAACATTTTTTATTGCTGCTCCGCTAATATTAGTCGTGGCGTGATGTTATATAGCCTATAGCCTTCCTCGATAAATGGGCTATTCAACAGTGAAAGATTTTTTCAATTCGGATTTATAGTTCCTGAGATTATCGCGTTCAAACTAACAAAACAAACTCTTCAGCTTAATATATTACGCGATTCAGGACATGAATTAATCTTGTTTTATAAGTGCATCCGCCACTGTATGGTCTTGCTACAGGTGCATATCATAGACCTAATACAAATACAGTAAATTGGCACCATGAGAGCAACAGTTTGCTTATGCTTTTATAAAAACTAAAATGTTTACTTTATGCATTCTTCGTGAGTTTGAAGACAGTTTTATGGTCGCTAGATATACAATAAATTTCGCTGTTTGCGCGATATGGTTTAGAATATAAATATGTGTGGGGTTTTAGAAGACACGTACACAAAACATTTGTTTTCTGTAACAATGAGAGTAATGTTTTCTACTTTGCTTACATTTCTAAACTTAAAGGCCTGTCTTCACAAAATCGTTAACAATTCATGTTCAATCTGACAATAACATAATGTAGGTACTCTTTTCGATCTTAGAATTGCAACTTTTGTTTTTAACATGTTACTTACTAATATTAGGTACTAGCTCGCGTTAAATTGGTTCAACCCCTTTAAAATTGCAAAATTGAAATCTTTCTGCAAATTTCAGCTCACTTGATTTCCATTTTTAACAGGCTTTGAAAAAGATAGCTCTCTGTTTGACCAATATGTCAGAATTTCGCCATTTTCTCAAAAACTACTAATCCAATTCAGTTGAGGTCTTCGCAATTAAACTGTCTATTTTTCTTGAAAAATATTAATAGTATGTTATACCCACTAGAGTATAAGACACCTGGACTAAAACATAGAAGTAAGCCAGTGAAATCTATACTAATATAATAAAGCTAAAGAGTTTGTTTGTTTGTTTGAACGCAATAATCTTAGGAACCACTAGTTCGAATTGAACATTTCTTTTACTGTTGGATAGCCCATTTATCGAGGTAGGCTATAGGCTATATAACATCACGCTACGGCCAATAGGAGCGGAGCAGCAATGAAAAATGTTGCAAAAACGGGAAATATGTGTGCAGATGAAATTGCGCGGATCAGATATAATAATAAAAATAATAATATCTTGGGACAACTCACACAACGCTATCTGATCCCAAACTAAGCAGAGCTTGTACTATGGAAACCAGACAACTGATAAACATACTTATATATTTCTAAATACATACATATTATAGATAAATAACACCCAGACACAGAATAAACCATCGTGCTCATCACACAAAGTTTTATCCTGGGTGGGGATCAAACCCACGACCTCTTGCGTAGCAATCGGATATACTCCCACCACGCCACAAAGGCAGTCATGTAACATAAACGGTGACATACTTGATTAATTGTTTCCCTTGAGAGTACAACACATAACAGTTTCACTGAAGTCGGCTCATAAATATATATAAAAAATCATAAACGACATCGTTAAAAGCTAAGTAACCTTATAATTAAAAGACCTGAAACTTTAACCTTTCAAAAGCTTTCTCCTCATTTGATACCTAGTAATAGACATTCGTCCCTCAAACTACGAACTTTATAACAAACAAACTGTTTCTATTAACGTATCAAAATTATTATAGAAATAGAAACAAACGGCCCACACAATTCAGTCTGAAGGAACTGGGTTACTGGACCAAGCGGATTTTACAATCTGTCATAATATACCTACGAACTTCATATTTCATAGTTTTCAGAATTTCTTCTACAATGTTTTGCTAGCGGAAACTGTTATAAAAATAGAGTTCTTATAAACCTACTTAACTAAATGGTATCCGTATTATATAAATCTTTGGCTGTAATAGATTACACAAATATTTGTCTTAAAGATTTAAAGACTAATTTGATTAATTAAGAAAACAAAACACTCCCTTTGTTTTGTTTTCTTCTAATCTATTTTTGAAATACCTATAGAATGAAAAACCAAGACAAAACATTCGTTATTTAAAATGCTTGTTGTTAATCTATCTATCTATTCTAATATTATAAAGCGGAAGAGTTTGTTTGTTTGTTTGTTTGCTTTGTTTGTTTGTTTGTTTGTTTAAACGCGCTAATCTCAGAAACTACTGGTCCGATTTGAAAAATTCTTTTTTTGTTGGATAGCCTATTTATCGAGGAAGGCTATAGGCTATATAACATCGCGCTACGACTAATAGGAGCGGAGTAGCGACGTGAAATGTTGCAAAAACGGGGAAAATTTACGCATACGAAGTTGCGCGGGACAGCTAGTTATGAATAAAGGTTGATCACAGTTAGCAACTCAGAAAATGATCGTCACCCTATCGCATCGCCGTCAACGATTCGTGAACTCGTCCCGAGGCGAGTCGATTATGTTACGAATCCGATAAGTATGCGTTGCACACGTTGTTACGTTGCTAAGACTATTAATTAGGATTTTGATGTAAAAATAATTTAGATTATTCGTTAATGAATCTTGTTGAACTTAAAAATTGTGCCTACATGGTACTAAATTTGAAGGGTATTTTTGTGTTTTTTTCATTTTTAGGGTTCCGTAGCCAAAATGGCAAAAAGGGAACCCTTATAGTTTCGTCATGTCCGTATGTCTGTCTGTCTGTATGTATGTCACAGGCATTTTACTCAAAGACTTCTCAATGAATCTTTATGAAATTATATCAAAAGGTGTTGTAGTAGCCGCTACTTTGTTTGATAGCTAAATAATAATAAAAAAATATTTTTAGGGGGGCACTCCATACAATTTTTTTTTTAGCAAATATCAACGTGTGGCACATCATTCAATAGGTCTTTCAAAAACATTTTGAGGTTTCTAATAAACTTTTTTGATTAAGTGAATTTTTTGGAAATAATCGCTCCGAAAGTTGCATAAATCCCCCCCCTTAACTTTCGAACTGTGTAACCAAAAAATATGGAAAAACTACAACGATAGTATATTAATAAATACTTTAAAATAAAATTATTTCGGATAAGATCGAATATACCATCATTGAGTTATTGCCAAAAAACTGCGTTTCTCAACAATGGGGTGTAACTGCATGAACATACATACGCTCTTCTGTTAATGCAATTGTTCAAGGCTGTGGAACATTACACTAAGCTTGGTCCGACATGCTGTTGCCCGGTTTTTTAGATTTATTTTGAAATGAAAACTTCTTTAACAGCGTTGTGCACTTTTTTTGGTATGGATATAAAATGTTAATCTCGCGTCAGGCTCACGTGACCGGAAATCACGTTATGCGTGACCTTAAGACTCTTCGAATACGAAGGTACATTTCGCCGCAACCTACAATGTTATAATAGCTCGGATGGGAAATCGGGCGGTCTAGAAAACAGAAGACCCCGGTACGAGACCAAATGATAATTTTTTCCCTTTTTAGGATTCCGTAGCCATAATGGCAAAACGGAATACTTATAGTTTCGCCATGTGGATCCGTCCGTCCGTCCGCAGCTTTGCTTAGAGACGGTTAGTGCTCGAAGGCTGTAATTTTCCATGGATACACATATTACTTATGCCGACAAAGTGAAAGACTTAAATCTTAAAAAACATATTTTTAGGGTGAATGGGTGCCAATTTTTTGGTTGATGTTGAGTATGTGAAAAAAATCACGGTAGTAGTATATATTTTTAAAATTTCATACAAATTGTATTGAAAATTATTATTAAAATTATTATAACGTTGTAAGTATGAAACAAAAACAACAGAAAACCCACTTCATAAGCTGCATTATTCGGATGGGGGGAGAGGGTTACTACGGAACCCTACATTGTGCGTGGCCCGACATGTACTTGCCCGGTTTTATTTTAACTTTTTTTTTTTAATTTGTGATTTAATATTTCATATTTTAGATTTACTGTCATGTCGTTGTACTTAATTATCATTTTTCAAATTGTCATGTTTGTCTTCGATAGCGCAATAGATGCATATTGTATGTAACCACATAAATGATAGTACTTTTATACCGACAAAAAAAAGAATAAAAAAAAGAATAAAAAAAATATTCCCCAACCATTCCAAAATATTCAAAAATGCACAAGGTTATTGTTCAAGTTTTCACTTCTGCCGGCACTCTCGGAGTGCAACCCGTTTTTTTTTATTTGATTGCTTTAAGTGAAAAACTTAATGGGGTGTCTAAGTTTTACACTATACAAAAAAATGGCGTATGAACCTTATGAGAATCACACCAAAAAAACATCTAAGTGTCGTTTTCATTACACCTAAACCGACATAAGAAATAAATATGTTTCTACATTATATACTAAACATTGGAACTCAAAAATACTCCATAAATACTTAACTTTAATATTCATACGTTCATAGAAACTTGCCAATCGATATTGTATTCCTGAAATAAACACAATTCTAGCTACTTCATTTCTAATCAATAATTAAAATGACAAAGTATTGCATATAATGGACGCAGTAATGACTACTCTCTCTCTCTCTCTCTGCAACTTAATCACCATGTTGGCAAACCAATGATATCATAAAAGGAGGCCACGGAATTAGGCATCTACTGAAGGCTTGCATTATTTGACCCTATTCCTGATCCAAATTTCAAAAAACCTGGCCAGAACATGTCGGACCACGTTAGTGTAGGCGTTGCCGTATGAAAAAATCCGATTCGAATAGTTGCACCAGCAGAAGAGCGTATGTTTTGTTGAGAAACGCAGTTTTTCGGCAGTAACTCAATGACAGTATATCTAATTATGTCCGAAATCATTTTAGTTTATAGTATTTGTTGTTTGGTCACATGGTTCTAAAGATAAGGGGGCAACACCAAAGCAACTTTCGGAGCGATTATTTTCAAAAATATTCACTCAATGAAATCAAAAAGTTTATAAGGAACCTTATATTGTTTTCAAAAGATAATGACGATGATGAATGAATCAGCTATCAAAGTAAATAGCGGCTACTGTAAGACACCTTTTCACCAAATTTAAGCAATATTCATTGTGTAGTCCTTGAGTAAAATGCCTGTGACATACGGACGGACAGACAGACAGACGGACATGACGAAACTAAGTATAAGGTTCTGTTTTTGCCATTTTGGCTACGGAAACTACTAATGTAGTATTGTAGTGTAATAAAATTTTAAACTACCTAAGTACTTTATTTATTCAGGTCACTTATCACGAATACTCGGACGATACTTAACTGATGAAAAAATCGAAGTTAAAATCAAAAACTTTGGCATGAAATTGCAAAATAGACCAACTATGGACTACTATATCAGCAATATATATTCGTAAACTTTCGCGCTTTGTACACATTATAGAATTTTATAAGCTACGGGTCTTAATCGACTGCGTCTACCCGTGACCGCGGCCGTTACAATACGGTCGAAACGTCGGGCAATAAACAAAGATATTTAGCCCTAAAATAAAATATTTACGCGATTAAGATCCGTAGCTTATAAAATTCTATAATACTTTAACAGCCATGGCTGGAGATCGACCATACGATGATGACGTGAAATGCAAGACTCCATTTCATTCGTACGAATCCAGGATTTCAT
This sequence comes from Herminia tarsipennalis, assembly GCA_945859575.2. Lineage (NCBI taxonomy): Eukaryota > Metazoa > Arthropoda > Insecta > Lepidoptera > Erebidae > Herminia > Herminia tarsipennalis. The sequence continues at coordinate 26,852,116 of OX243832.2, forward strand.
TCTCGGGCACGAGAGGCGAACGGCCGTCCGGATCTGACATGCTTACGACGAAGGAGGCGGGTGCATTTCGTTTTGGTCAAGTTGGCCAAGTGTAAGTTGTTCGCACGATTGGGGGGGGGGGGGGTTGCCCCAAAAACCGAGGTACAAGTCAACCGTCTGGGGTAGGCATAATAAAAGCGCGTAAATACAATAAATAACAATAGTCCTGAATACAAACAAAGAATTTAAGCCCAAAAACCATATACTTACGGTATAGCTACTTGTATAACTGTAAAAGAATGGCACTAAATACCAAGAGTACAGAGGGTAATAACTTTTGAAGAAATATTAACCGCCTTCAAATGTATTTTAAGAAAAAAAAATACCAAGCCTATCACCGAATGCATATTTCGCTAACTCACGCCTATGTTTTAGTGTACCTACATCTCTGGTGTTTTACAAGCTAGGACAAAGTGTTATACACTAAAACCTTCACAGAAACATATGCAGTCAAATCGCGAAAACCCTATCTAAATCGGATCACTAACTTTCGAGAAAATCGCGAACATATATGCATACTTACATACGGGTCAAACAGGAAACCACCTTTTTAGAATAAAATTGTATTTTTTTTTTAATGATTACTAGCAATGTGGGATTGTGGTCCCACATTACTATAGTTATAGCAATCCTGTTAACCCCACCAGCTAAGCTCTATGGCTTGTGTTAGGAGGGGGTTCACGTCGCCGCTTAAAATAAACCAAGTTCAAATGAAAACGAATGAAGTATTAAGTGAACTGTAAATCTTGGGAAATATTAATGAAAATTTCAATAACTTATATATTCCTAAGTTTAACTTTATATCTAGTATCTTATATGTGAAGCTAGGATGACATTTAATAAACTAAAACTTTCTTAGAAAGATATATAGTCAAATAAATAAATCCACATCAAAATCGGAGCAGTAGTTTTTGGTCTAGGGGGTCAAATAGAGAACCACCTTTTTGAAACCAGTTTAAATTCATAGAGCGCGCACTCGATGAGCACGTATAGATATTTCGAAACGCTTCGCTTTTTAAACAAAGTGGTCCGAAATGGTCCGAATACTTGTCCGTGAGCGATGTATATGTAAGGTTTAAGGTTTAAGACATTTATTTCTCTAAAAGAATACAATTCACTTATAAAGAGAAACACAAATTAAACATAAACTTAGGTAGGTACTAAATAAAATGACATAGTAATAAACAGAAGTTAAAACCATCAATAATTTGTAAACAATTTCTTGCAACTTTGTGGGTAATACGAAATTTTTTGTGCACTATTACGTATCGCTTCTTAATAGAAAGTCAATAGCAACTGATAAAGTTACGGTTCACAATAGTATTCAAATTTGATAAATGTATGTGTGCGTTGTTCGAGCATATACATATGAAGATTATCGTCTGAACTTTCAGTATTTTGTGGCAGCAGACAATATCATCTTACAAATTGAACCCCGATCTTAACTTGGGATCCGACATTTTGTATAATAGCTATGAAATTCCAATTTATTGTTATTGGCGTGTTATCTTCTATCGTTAGCACGAGTGTGGCTTACTTTAATCTTGGATATAAACTGAGTAAGATGAACCCGCTTTATATTACACTGCAGTGAATTTTAATGTGCTTTGTCTAAATAAAACACGAGAGAGCAATATTGTGAAAGAAGATGTCAGCTGAGAATGTACTCGTATGAATTAACAGTGTCCTTGGGAACTTGCACCCCTCTCTCAGTAGAGACCTGCGATCTACCATCAATCTGCTTATTTTTTGTCCCTCTCATTCTTCTGGATTCGTAGGTACCTCTTTCCTTGTTCAATCTGTTTCCCTTTGAAATGCGCTGCACCCCGAAATTACATTCGCATCTAATCGCCTTAATTTTAAATAGAAAGTACGTACTCTGTTCCTTGATGAACTGGTTAAATCACCACATTTGGAACTTATATGTAGGTATTTTTAACAAGGATTTGATATACTACCTATTCTGTTCTTAGTTGAGTTAAATGTAATATAATAATTTTTATAGGCATTTCTTGCCAACAAAAATGCAATTATTGTATTTATAAAGTAATTGGCAAGAAATGCCTATAAAAATTACTATAATATTAGGCCTGCGACATCATAATTTGTTAAAATGCTATCTGTAACGAAGCAATAACAAAAGCCGTGATAGTTCTATAACTACCGGCTAGATGGCGAATGCGAGGTCCCAACTTGCGAGCATGAAAGGATAGAACACTTTGAGGTCTAGTAACATAGTGCAGATAGGTGGTTCGATTCCGGCCCCGGTTTGGCATACGGAAGTCTCGGGTTCAATTCCTGGGTCTGGACTTAAAATTTTTCTATCTTTCAAAAATGTAATTATTGTAGTTAAATGTAATGTCAACAAGTTTATTGCACACTTCATTTCTACATGGCCTGAAGGTAGACTGGCAGAGAATGCTTTTAGCATTAATTCCGCCTCTGTAAAATTCTGTGCATAAAGTTTTAATAAATAATAAAACAATGTAAGTGTAGTATTACATCTCCTCTGGTGCAATTTAAGATGACATTATTAGTGCTTAAATACTTTAAAACTGTACTAATATTATAAACCGGAAGAGTTTGTTTGTTTGTTTAAACGCGCTAATCTCAGGAACTACTGGTCCGATTTCCCAACAATGAAAAAAGTTTTGCAAAAACGGGGAAAATTTACGCATTCGAAATGGCGTGGGACAGCTAGTTATCTACATCTACACTATATCTACACTTCTACACTAATATTATAAAGAGGAAAGATTTGTATTTTTGTATGTAACGAATAAACTCAAAAAGTACTGGACCGATTGTAATATTTTTTTTGTTAGATAGCCCATTTATCGAGGAAGGCTATAGGCTATATAACATCGCGCTACGACTAATAGGAGCGGAGCAGCGACGAGAAATGTTGCAAAAACGGGGAAAATTTACGCATACGAAGTTGCGCAGGACAGCTAGTTCAATATATGTAACGACTCTTAAATCGGAACACCTAACCTACTCCTAATTCCTAACACAAGCAGGCTTATAATAGCCGGTACCCCTAAAGTCGCGAGTTCAAGTCACACCTAAATTAGCTTAGCTTAAGGGGTTAACAGGATTGCTAGTAATGTGGGAACTTTAAAAAAATAACTGCACCACCATAACAATTGGCTAAACTTAAATTTAATAAAAATTATCTAGTTTATAAATACTTATGTATAAGTACCTACATCAAAGCAAGCACTGGTTTCTTGACAATTTTATTCCATGACGTAATAACACGCTATTTCATACAAACGTCTATATAATATACCGTATTGTCGTTTCATAAAAAGCAACTGATATGACTTGACATTCGTCTACCCTATTGTTACGATGTAATAGAAATACAAGGTCCAAAATATCGGTTTCGGGCTATCAGTTGTTACAAGTTATTTTATCATTTGTATTATTGATGTTAACATACAATAAAGTGCTGAAATCAATATCTACTTACCACAACTACAATAAAGTTGCTTTCCATATCTTTAAAATTTTGCCAACTTAACACGTAAAGTTACAATAAAATTGGGATCGAAATTAAACGAACTAGAATTATAGGTGAACTGTGTACCTTTCACCTATAATTGGATTATTAAATACTAGCTGACTCGCGCAACGTCATCTGCGTAAATTTGCTGACCCGCGCAACGTCATCTGCGTAAATTTGCTAACCCACGCAACGTCGTCTGCGTAAATTTTGCCCGTTTTTGCAACATTTTTCATTGCTGCTTCGCTCCTATTAATCGTAGCGTCATGTTATATAGCCTATAGCATTCCTCGATAAATGGGCTATCCAACAGTAAAACAATTTTTCAATTCGGACCTGTAGTTATTGAGATTATCACGTTCAAACAAATAAACAAACTCTTCCGCTTTATAATAATAATATAGATTTGTTTCTATACCACCTCAAATTCCAATCGGTTAAGCCATTTTTGAGTTTTTGCGAGACTAAACCAGAAAGAATATGTAAAGGACGGCACCTGATGTTTATATATACCTACTCGTATGTATACCTTTATGTGAACATACACATAAAATGCTGAAATCAATACTTATCTACAATTCCCATACATTATTTAAGAAAATTGTTCAAGACCAATTACAACGAATTAAAGTAAGTAATTGCAGGTTATGTTGGACAATTAACTACCAACTATAATAACTGGCACTTAAATACGCCACACCCTACATAAAACATAACTAAACAATTGATTGTTTTCTTTTTTCGAATTAACATCTACGGTTATATAGATATACCTACAAGATTATACCAGCGACCACGCCCTTTTTTACCAACCTTCTACTCGAGCGGTTTAAGGCACTTGTCGCTCAAAAAACGTAAGGCAGCCATTACACGCTCAATCTAGATCGTGATCTGATCAAGATCGCCGATCGCAATAGGCTAGTTGTAACATGTCGCGATCCGACAATCCAACACGTTACAATCTGGATCAAGATCACTAATCACGATCATGAGGTCTCGATCTAGGTTGAACGTGTAACTGCTGCCGAAAGAAACGTTCAATACTTATAGATCCCGTGTAAACAAAAGAGATACAGTCCTTGCCAGCTGTGAGCGATCAACCATCAACTATTCATATATGTATCTCTATTGTTTACACGGGATCTATGTATGCTTATTGTACGCATAGGGATGCTCGCTTTCTCGCCGTTGTTGAGACAAGTGCCATAGGTTTTTTTTAGGCAATTTTTTTCCGATTTTCCTCAGACTTTAGATAATACTAGTCTCAGCGCCAGTCCCTTCCAATCAAATTTTTAGACTCACTATTAATGAGAACCTTATTTTTCTCCGTAAATGCATAAATTGTCCACTATTTTAATATTTACAGAACAAATGTTGCCACGTTTAGTTTTTAAAGCTCAATAATTAATCATAGAGATGTATAAATCAAGTCAAGTTCTGAAGCAGAGCGCCTACGCAATATTTCATTCATAACTTCATTAAAGACTGCCCACGATGTAATATAACTTCTTTATATATAATTGAAATCTGTAATATTAGAAGTATCTTTAACAGATTGTAGAATCGACAGGAAAGAAGATTAACACCCAAATTCTGAAATAATACAGATTAGCGGTCCGGCCCGAGGCCACAGTTAGGTTAGAGTGAGATCAAATTTGGCTATATGGTACCGGCTTAAGAATAGTACCGCCTCATCATTGACTGCCTCTGTGGCGCGGTGGGAGTATATCCGACTGCTACGCAAGAGGTCGTGGGTTCGATCCCCACCCACGATAAAACTTTGTGTGATGAGCATGATGGTTTATTCTGTGTCTGGGTGTTATTTATCTATAATATGGATGTATTTAGAAATATATAAGTATGTTTATCAGTTGTCTGGTTGCCGTAGTACAAGCTATGCTTAGTTTGGGATCAAATAGCGTTGTGTGAGTTGTCCCAAGATATTATTATTATTAATATTATTATCTCTTCAGGTGGGTGTCGTCAAGGCTACTAAGGGATGTGACACCAGACGACAGTCACAGCAGCGTCCTCTGCGTACTTTATAGCCTTACCCCTGCGCTCGCCAAGCATGCCGATAATGGACATTACCCCCAGGATCTACAATAATTAGGTTCTACTGGGGAGACCCGTGACCAGCAGTGAGACATCATATAGGTTGTTTTGAGAGATCAAATGTTAGCGTCCCAATATTGGTCAAGTCGCACTTACGACTGTGGGGGGAGGGAATATCATTTCACCTGATATCACCTAACAGTTGAATACTGAATACTACTCGATTTTTATTGTGCCTTATTTGTTCTCTTCTTTCTCATTTTTCATCTGACTGTACCCTGACCAGTTGCTAATATGTTCACTTAAAAAATCGGTCCAGTTGCCAAACTATCCAAATGCTGATGGAGCTGGTGGATGGATGCAAGTTTGTTGTTCAATCACGCCAATACGACTGAACCGATCTGGATAAAATGGATAAAATTTGGCACAGATATAAATTATGATTTGAAAAAGCACAAAGACCTGGGCGCTGACAGCAGGATACAAGGTGTTGCACTTGCACCCTGCCTGCTGCTGCCGTGCTTGTGGCATTTATTTCATTTTATTACCTTTTTTTTTAATAATAATTCAGTAGATCAGACTCCAGCGTACTCCGGCGGTTTTGATGGTATTTTTTTCTTTCCGTACAGTATAGTGTCTAGTCGATGCAGTTGCATCCCCCTTAGAAAAAATGTAGAGACGCCCATAGACATAGGCTACTTTTGATCCTAGTAAAATGTATGTTATGTGAACGAAGTCATGGGAAACAGCTTATGTCTTATAGTCTAATTAAGTCTGAATATTCGTTAGTTAATATCCCATTCAGTAAAATAGCAAAATTATGGTTTAATTAAGTTAAGTTTAATTGTTGGAATCAGGACCAAATCACTGGATAGAATTGCATAAGCCACAGGTACTTTCCACCGATCGCCACTATTATTCCAGGATAGTACGCGAGCCGGTTGAGATCAAGAAGTATAAGAACTTCAACCGAGAAGATGGATACCGGCTCTCACCATCTTGGAACCCGGTGATCAGCAAATGCAATCGTAGCCGTAAAGACACCGCGCCTCAGTGTAAAGACGTTGTAAGTGTAGTGTATAGAAGTACCGACAGTACAAATTATCAAAATTATCAAGACCAGGCGAGGGTAGTTGAAAAACCCCGCGCCTCACGGAAACATCGCTAAGCTGCCATCAGTCGACCCGTGACCACGATCGGTGCAATTCGATCGAAACGTCGGGTAAATAAAAGGTTCGTACCTTTAAATAATTCACGCGATTAAATCCCGAAATATATCTAATATGTATAAAAATTTCGAAAGTTTAAAATAATTAATTAAATTCGACAATTATGCCATTTAATGGACTCCGCGTCCGCGATTTGTCGTCTACTCGTACGCCCTGCCTCGCTTGCGTCTAAAACGAAGATTCGCCCTTACCACATACGCGAACACGCATTGGTAAGATAAGACCATTGTAAGATTTCACTACTGGTATCTTGTGTAGTCAGTGATGCATTGTAATTGCGTCCGTAACATGTAATAAAACAAGTTGGAGCCGCAAATATACCTCAAAAAAATTGTCTATACAGATGTTTCTATATAGGGCCCCTTTATGAGAGGGTACGTATTGTAATCCACGACGCGGTTCCTCTGTAGATTCTGGATGTAGGCACACGAAAATATAAATTACAATGTGCTTTTATTAGTAACAAATTGGATTATCTCGGGCTATGAGGATTAGGTCTTCTGTTGGCCTCGTTAATTATCTGAGCGAAATATTAAATCTTTCTTTTTTCGGCAGTTCTTTTTTCATAACTTTTCTGTCTTTCATCATCTTAAGTAAATATTTAAAAATACTGACCCTGCAAAAAAGCAGGGGTTAAATGTAATAAAGAGTAAAGATTTGATTAGGTACTAGTGCCTGATTTTTCGTTCGAAAACCTCTTTTTATTATTTTAGTAGGTAAGTAATTTTACTAAAAGGTTTTGAATTTTTATGTAAAAATATGGTTCGAGATTTGAATAGTCAAGGGCGATGAACGTTTTTTTTTAATGCAAACGTACGCTAATTCCTAAAGTCTAATTTACTTATTTAATAGTCGGTTAGCTTCAATTTAAAAATAGGTAGGTACTTACTTACTTTTAAACAAAGCTTCATGTAGGTTGCCAAGTAAATAATAGTAAATCAGATTATAAAAATAGATTAAATTATATTTTAGTGGAATTTTTGTGTGAACTTACCATAGAGTCCCAAGCATTGAGCAATCCAATCCCACAAACAGTTATCATTATCACACCCATATCCACTTGGCATCGCTATCACAAATTATCACTAAACAAAACACGAATAGTCAATAACACACGCCACTATGAAACAAATGCACAAAACACCGCCATTTACAAAATTCATAAAAACAAAAATCGAATTCCATATTCAAAATTGTACTGACAATTGGCGGGTTAATTTGACGTTTTTATTTTTTATTTTTATGATAGTGATTGTAATAATTTTCGAGGCACAGGCAACACGCCTGCGCGATCCGGCCGACATTTCGCGACTGAGCGAAGCGTCCATAGAGTCCACAGTACCTGTTACATTTCGGGTTACTTTGCGCCTGCGTACTAGCGAACTAGTACGGAACCATTAACAGTAGAAGCGTTTATTATTAAGTTTGCATAATAGTCGTTGACAATTTCTTGATTGTTAGTTAGGATGCAATTAGTCGAGGAGTATTGAGCGCTTTATTTCTCCTATTTCCTTCCACTAGTGCCTAGTTAGTTGATTTTCCTCTCTTTGTTAAGCAGCTTTATCAATCAATAGGGCTTAATGGAAAGCAAGTCTAACAATTTGGAAACAAATGAAACGTTCGCAGCTTGGCTCTATGTGCAATGATTAAGCGGTTTGTTTCACGAATGAAATATGGCTGTGCTTTCATTTGCCCATTAATGGAAGGCTCTATGTAGGTATTATTGTTACGTACATTAGAATATACCATTCTTAATTGTGAGTAATACACGCCAAATAACAGTTAAGGTACGGCAGAACAGAATGATCTCATTACACTTAGGTATCTAGCATAATATACAAGATTTTCTAGACTAAACTTAGGCAACTAAATACTAAACTTAGTACTTACTTAGTTAAATTTCAAATGTCTTAATTGAAGCAGGCATACATATTTAACGATGCCTGTGAAAATACATGAAATGCTTTGTGCTAATTAGAAATTTAATCAATGAATGTAGGTATGTGGATCTGCCTACATTTTACTTATCATTATTTTTTTTGTTAATATTTATATTGACAGGTTAGTTTGAAAAACAAAGTGATATAGATATCATAGAGAGTCGGCCCAACACCATAAAAAAACGGGCAACTACCAGCCTTATAGCACTAACAGTCTCTGAGCTAAGCTGCGGACAGGCGGACGGATGGGAGAGAGGTGTCTTACCTGGTTCGAATGTAGTTCCTGTTCCTATATATTTTGTGTGTTTATATTAACTAATGATTTAAAAAATATGGAAGAATCAGGTGGCTGAGTTGATAATGGCTTAGGGCCGGTATCCCTAAGGTGTTGTCCGAAAAGCATAAAAATATTTTAAAAATTACAAAAAGTAATTTTAAAAATTGTCCTAACTATATCAAATTTAGATTTTTCACACAGCCAGTTTGACATAGTTAAAGTATACAATACAAACTTTTACAAAACTACAAACGTAACCCCTTTTTCTAGCTTCACATAATCATAAACAATAGATTTTTTGATCGATGTCAAAATTTAACACTTGTTTCCGTCTAGCCTATCAGCCCGCAAACAAAAACGTGCAATAAGGAACGTTCTAAAAATGTATCATATATTCGAATTCGGGGGAGGGGGTGATAGACAAAGTATCCAACTCCTCTCGCGTATATCGGCTTTAAGCCAAATCTAAATTTTATATTCCCCATTCTGATCCAGCCCCCTACAAGCATAATTCTAGATACATCACTGGATACATGGTACCTATTCGCCTATCCAATATGTGTCCAAATCAACTTAAAATACAATAATAAAAGTAAAAATACAATAAAATTATAGAGATGCTATGTCACTAATACATAAATCTTAACACCTACACGACAGAAAAACGAAAGCCCCACATTTCCCGAGGGATAGACTCGACAACAAATTTGTAGACCTCAGGAAAATATCTTCAAAATTCACGAGAATGATAGCAACGTCGCAATACTTCACATGTTTGTAATTTAATCACGTTTCAGAACAAAGGTTGCACGGCTTACGTTGTACGAAGAGGAGGAAGCATTAGTGAGCCTTTTAATCTTCACTAACAGGCTCTCGGGAGCCGCACCCTGAAATATTATTGTTTACGACCTACGTACCTTGTTTAACTATGTAAACTATTTTTCAAAGCTTATCTACTCTTATTTAAAGTTTTGCATCAAAAATAAGTTCGTTTGGTACATTTTACGAATTGATTCTAAAAAATCCTGACATGTGAGACTTAAAGTTAATTATCTTCAAAACGGTTGAACGGATTTTTATCAAACAAAGCCTAAAATTAACTAACTTTTTAATAAATAAAATTACATCCAAATCTATTCGCCCGTTTGGGCGCTGCAATGTCACAAAGAGACAAAAAATAACTCCAAAGAAACTCTTCCTTTTGCACCGGTTGCTACCAGGTGTTATATCTACACTAATATTATAAAGAGGAAATATTTGTATTTTTGTATGTAACGAATAAACTGAAAAAGTACTAGAACGATTTTAATAATTATTTTTTTGTTGGATAGCCCATTTATCGAGGAAGGCTATAGGCTATATAACATCGCGCTACGACTATTAGGAGCGGAGCAGCGACGAGAAATGTTGCAAAAACGGGGAAAATTTACGCATACGAAGTTGCGCGGGACAGCTAGTCTTGAATAAAACGAATCTTCAAAAAGTAAAGGCTAAGAAAGACTCCAGTATAACAGTTCAACACATATATATTTTAACTCTACCATAAGTAGTTTTCCACGGATAAAATCGCCAAGTTATTGTGCTTACATCTGGTTTGGCACAGTTCCAAGTCTTCATATTAAACTACGCTTAAATTGAACACCTGGCGAGGTCTGCTTGACGAAAATAAGAGCTGAATTGTAAATAAGTTGGTGCTTACCTACCTGTTGTTTTTGGCACAAAGAAATATTTATTTTGTTTCTCTTATTCTGGCAACCCTTTAGATGGATTTATTTCATGTAGGCATTTTCTTCGTTTCGGAGGTTTCGTGACACAGATAACCAAGCAGCTTGAGAGATCAGTGATATTAATCAACGTTATCACTATAAGTATGCATAGATATAATGTATATGTCACCGTGAAATTGTAAATACCGTTAGACTATAATCAGACTATTATAGTCTAACGGTATTATATTATATTATACACGAGATTGTAAACTGTCATAAGAATGTAAACCGCAACATACTGCTTACAAATGCAATTATACTGCTTAAAATATGTATTATATTTTAAGCATATTAGTGTTCAGTAGTGATGATTAAAAAAAAAAATCTTTATTCACTTAGATGCAAAACAACTCTTGTGATACGTCAGGATTCTACATTACATATAATGTCAAGTTCGCAAACAATAGGTAAAGCCGGAGAAAAGAACCTGGCAACAAAAACTCCCGTCCACTCTTTTCAAATTGCCTATTTTACAATGATTGAATGTTATGGGTATGGGGGTAAGGTGCTGCGACTAATATACCATACACCATGTTAAAGGACTGATGCAATATGTGATATTGATGTTTTTGGTACTCAGTGGCTGCTGCCGCAGCACGCTCGCTCGCCTCTTGCACAAGGGGTCGGATAGACTACGGCCGACGACAACAAGCCTTGTTGTGACATTTGGATGTTAAGTTGTCAAAATGGAAGTCTTTAGGTACTTGTGTAACAAGGCTAAGAACAACGGCCATTTGTAATCATATCATAGAAAGTGATTATCAATCAATTAAAACCAATATTAATGTATTTTTCCTAGTTCTTAATACAAGAGATGTGATAGATGACTGCCTCCTGTAATACAGTCAAAGACTAGTACAGGAGCCAGGGTTTCGAAAAATTTACTGTAAAAGTGTATTTGCCTATAAAGTTTATTATTATATTTGACTTTAACAGTGAATTATGTTCATCAGTAGTAGCACATCTCGTGGTAATTAATTGCATTACATTATGACATATATAAAGCGTATTCTTTTAGTCTAATTTCACATTTTTTGATACATGCTTTTCTCATCTTTTGCATGCAATAAATTAAACTTCTTAGTCAAAAACAACACTTTCGCGCCATGTAAATGAGCTTTTAATTTATTGCTTTTAAATATGCAAGAAAATGGCATATTGTAAGTTAGTACATATTATCTCTATGATTGTGCTTCTAAAGACGCTATTTCATTAGGCAAGCAACTTGTACACAAGTTGCAAATTGCATAGAACTTGTATTTGTAGTGTATATGGATAGAGGCCGGGATATGAAGCCCAGAAGTCGCTGCGACCTAAAAGATCTATTGTGACGCCTCTTTCTTCCTCATATAGAACTTGTGTACAAGTTACAACTTGTATGAGGTATTCAAACTTGTACAAAAGATTGAATGCGAGTAACGTGTACGCACATGTGACGTCATACTTGTATGCAAGACTTGCTTAATGGAATAGCGCCTTAAGGCACCTATGACGTCATCATAAATTCAAACGTCAAACAAGAAAGTAAAATAAATTGACAATGTTGTTAGGATTGCAATGGGTCTGTAGCGAACGTAGACTAAACAGCTACGAAGTTATCGTAGCAGGCAGCTACGGCACTTAACTCTACACAATCTGTTATTTGAGCTTATTACTTTTTGTTGGGGAAATAGTATGTAATATGTATATATATAATAATATTATATGGATGGATGTTTGTTATTTAATCACGACACAACGATTAATCGAATCTGGACTATAGTCTGGAATAGCACATAGGCTATTTTCCATCCAGAAAAAATGTTACAAAGGATTTTTTTTTTAAATTTTCACGCGAATGAAGTAGCGGATGATAACTAGTAACACTTTGGTAGTTATAATGGTGTAAGTAAGTCTATTATACAATCAGAAATGGTTTCATGATAGATGCAATACTGATACATATATGTGATTAATAATTTCATTTTTTTTTCTATTTGTCAATAAGATCGAAAAACATTATTCAAATTTCATCAGTATGTAACATAATGCAAGTTTTCACTTCTGCTGGCACTCCCGAAGTGCAACCTGTTTTTTTGCCCACGTACCTCCCATGCCCCCCCCCCCCCCAGAATTACCCACTAATAAACCAAAAAACACAAAAAATCGCCACCTAGGTACTTAGCAAAACTTTCCCTATTCATTTTGAAACCGTGTCCGCATCAAAGTGATTTTCTTCTAAAGTATTTCACTTCGACACAATAGTGCTTTTAGAACTGAATGGGTGGTTCATCCGCTTATAGATTGTCTCTTATCTGACTATGCAGACCCTACCAGGCTATTTACGTAATGGTGTAGGTTAGTGCAAACCCAAACGCAAATATCTTTATTTCGTAAAACCAATTTCATGATTATAAATGTTGATAAACTTTCGGCATCTGTACACATTATGAAAATACATATATACGAGTCTTAATCGCGTGAATAATTTAAGGTAAAATACCTTGTTTATTGCCCGACGTTTCGACCGTATTGCAACGGCCGTGGTCACGGGTAGACTCACCGGTAGTCAAATTGACTACCGGTGAGTCAATTTAACGATTGCTTGAGAACGTCAACAAACAATATTAAATAAGAACAAATAAACCTCTAATATGTTTGAAAAAGAAAATAAAGTTAGTTACAAGTGTGAATAATTTAATCTCATGAGAAGAAGCTGCCAAGAAACTCATGGAGAAATAATTCTATTGAACGAGCACAGTGTGTTTGGTGAAGGCGGCGGTAGCCTAATGGCAAAGGCATCGGACTCTCAATCGTGAGGTCTAAGGTTCGATTCCCACCCATCATACTACCGACGTGAACCCACTCCTAACACAAGCCATTGAGCTTAGCTGGAGGGGTTAACAGGATTGCTAGTAACGTGGGAACCACAATCCCACATTGCTAGTTATCTTTAAAAAATATAATATAAATCAAGAATAACTAAATAGGTAATAATACGTAACTCTAAAATAAGTAAATATATTATTATATTTAGCAAACACACAGTGAAGATTTTAGCCTATTTTAGACATAGATAGAAGCGGGCAGTACTTATTTGTAATAATCATAATAATTTATATAAATAATAAGTATACAAATTCAGTTTAAATAAACCCTAAAAACTGGGCAAGAGCATGTTTAGTGTAGGGTTCCATTCACAAAGAAATGCACTACATATAAAAATACGATTTGAAAAAGTACACCACCAAAAGAACATTATGTTCATGGCACTTACGCCCTTTTGTTGAGAAGCGCAGTTTTCCGGCAATAACTCAAAGACAGTATATATATCATGGTGATGCTTGCTTAATAAGAGTAGATATTTATTAAGCATCACCTTTGTTTTTTTTTTTCATATTTTTTGGCTTTACGGCTTAGGAGTTGAAGGGAGCACAATTTTTGCAACTTATGGGGTGATTATTTCCGAAAATATTTATTTAATCAAAAAAGTTTCAGAAATACCTTACAATGTTTTCGAAGGACCTGTCGAATGATGTGCCACACGTAGATGTTTGTTGTATGAATGTCCTCCTTAGAAATATTTATCGAACAAGTAGCGGCACAGATAATATCATAATATATATAAATCTCCTGTCACGATGTTTGTCCGCGATGGACTCCTAAACCGCTTAACAGATTTCGTTCAAATTTGCACGCAATATGCAGTTTGGTCCAACTTGAGAGATAGGATAGCTTAGATCTTTAATTATAGTCGCAATTACTAAAAAAATTAGGGATCCCATGCCCACCCGTGCGAAGCCGGGACGGGCCGCTAGTAATACTATAGGTACTAGTACGAGTAGCGTAGTCGTAGTAGCGGCTTATTCTTCAAATTTCTTCCATAGGTATACTTAATGAGGTTTTTGATTAAAATTCCTGTGACATACGGACGGACAGACAGACAGTCATACGGACGGACATGACGAAAATATACAGCCATTTTGGCTACGGAACCCTCAAAAAGAGATTTTAATTATTGGTTAAAAAAACCTGGAAAATGATAATAATTTTAAAATTTGTCCTATCTTAAATTAAGATTATACATCAGACCATACAATTTGACGTAGGTAGAATAAACATTATAACCTTTTACAAAAATACAAATAACCTATTAAACACAATCTCATTATTCTAGCTTCACATTTATACATAATTTAAATAATCACTTGTCCTGACTGCCTGACTGATTTATCAACGCAGAGCCTAAACAGGTGGGGTTACAAACGTTAAATTTGACGATTGATGCTTTTTATATTATAGGCATCCATTAAGAAAGGTGTAAACAAGGTTTACAAGTTTGTATGAAACTCCGTCAGTTTTAAGGTAAGCTCTGTGAAAATTGGTGTTTATTTGTTATATTTTTGTTTTTGGTTGTAAATTAAATTAAAATTCGTGTTTCTTACGTATTTTAGCGTTACCTGGTAAAGTCATCCACGCGGGCGAAGCCGCGGGCGACAGCTATTCGTAGTTAGGTACTTAAGTAGAAAATCGTGTTTGCATCTAATAGTTTTTTATTTTTAAAATTTATTATTTTTTTCTAGCCCTTCAACCTGCAAACAAATGATATCATGCTATAAGGAACCACGTTCCAACAACAAGTTTTGAAAATGGCGGGAAACTGATCTGTCATCATTTTCACGACTCCACATTTGACGTTAAAAAATATATGAAATTTGTCCAAAACAATTGATGAATTGTGCAGTAAAAGTCCATGTTTATACGCCAATGAGGTAGTCATGTACCAAAGATAATTTAACATTGCAACCTTCCACTTTATGTAGGTACTTGACACCAAAGAGGATAAGTATAGAACTTGCTTGGCACTGCAACTGGCAGAAATTGGCTGAAAAATATTTCAAATTGCCATCAACACAAAAAAAAAATGATAAAAAACAAATGACAAGTCAATGACGTCATGCATGATACGAAAAGGATAGCGATAATAATTATTGTTATCCTTTTCTCTGTAAATCTACGAACTACGAAGTGCACATTTTAGTGCTAATTCTTTTTGAAATGCACGTGATTATCTAATGTTTCTTGATCTATATAATGTTGATAATACAACCATTACAACATAGAAGTTTGAGAAATTATTTCATCATTTTGTAGACGTACCAATGTTGAAACACATGGGTAAGTAATTACGTTAAATCTGTCGAGTTTACGAGTGTTTACGCGTACTTTCTCATAAATAATTTGCAATAATGGAACCATTAGGTGCGAATGAGTTCGGCATTGGCTGATTGTTTACGTTATCGGCACGTTACTACGATATTAATGCGTCCACGTTGGCGAACATGGTTTGATCAAGCAAGCTAAACGAGCACGGCGAGTAATTACGTAGCTGTTCTTTCGAGTACCTAATTATCTTGTCGATTTTTCATTTTTCAGCTATACTAAGGCCAAATAACGAACAGCATGTGATTTACACATCGTAAAGATAAATGAAGTGTCTAAAGGGTTTGCTGTCGATTGCATCGAATGCGCCACACGTTGAGCTAATGACGTTTACAACTTCCTTCCATGTTGTTGTTGCTAGATCTAAGCTTTCAAACGCCCGTCATTTGTACGTATGCAATTTATTTTGTGACTTCGAGACGTATACTAGGTGACTAACACTCGTATTTTCCCAAACAGTATATTATTATTTGCCAATATGGACACATCTTTATTAAGAAACGGGGCGCCAAAATAAATTAAGAACAACGCCATCTGTTGTGTACTAAAATATTTTAGTTGTGATTTTACGGCACTGACTTTGTTTATAGTACGCATTAACAATGACAGAGGTCAGTATTTTATAGCAAATATGAGCAGTATAGGTACTTTCTTTATTGCTTGAGTCATACTTACTATTACTTATTCTGTGCTCATACACGAAGTAGACTTGAGTGTGACTCGCCGAATAAAAAGGACTCGAACGCACAATCTATTTGTGCTCAAGCTCTCTTGTAACATTCAAGCGCTCGTAGAGAAGTTCCTAGTCCAAGACTAGGAACTTCTCTACGAGAGTCCTGTTGTAATGAGTCGAGTCTTGTAATTCAACATCCGAGTCCGTTTATATGTCGTGATCGGATCTACTATGCGTTTCAAATGAGATTCTCATTTGAAACGCATAGCAGATCGCAAGATCACGACAACTTCACTCAGTACTTGTCAAAATTGTACCGCTAGCAACAAAAACTCCCAAGTCGGGTAAAGTACGTGTGTGTATGGTAATGGAACGGACGTAATATTTATTTTCTTTGAACTGTGTGTTCTTTATTACTCAATAAACACCAAACAGAAATAGGTAAATAGGCAAAATATAAGAATATTCAACACTTTTGTGGTCTTTCAGATAGAAACATATATGTAATATGAAATAGTAAAATACAGTTCTTAAGTATACTTCATTAGTGTAGGTAGGTACTTCTTTGTAATACTAATGACACCTTTTTACGAATAATTTTATTGCTGACCTTACGTCATACAATGAAGTTGCAGTCGTAATGCGAATCAAAATGTCATCATGACAGATAACAACATAATTTATACGTAAAGTAGATTGAAACATTTCGTGATATGGCCAACTATATTGTGAAATGGTGGTATTTTATTATATGCCCAAAATAAACTAACCGTGTCGTTTAAACGTTGACGTATAACGATATGTTCGTCTACGATTGGCCATACCGTTAATGTAGTGCATAATATAAAAGGAGTAGAAGTAGGGTGAGTGTGGCAACAATGAACTACAAAAAGGTTGATTAGTCATTACTCCACTTCTAAAGCGAAAAGCCTGTAAAACACTAATCATACCAAACGCTAGGGAATTTAATTAACTTTCAAACGTTGTACTTACTACATTGTGGTATATTTTAAATCATTAATTTATGTATACTTTTTTAAATATCAGAAATAGTTAACTGTGTACAGCCCATAGTACACAAAGAACCAGAGTGGTTTACAGTGAACCGTAGGCTATATAGGTAATGAAATTTAGAAGAAGTAATTTAAATGATGAAAAAAAATGTTTAAAAGATAGCTAAAGCAATCGTCTGTTCAACTTCATTTTTCTTTATTACAATAAACGTTTAAATTGAGGGACCATCTTTGAACTATTGTAAGTTTTAAATGCAGGCGCTCATCCAGAACTTGGTCGGAGGGAGAGTGCTTATTAGCCTTTTATCAGGTGGCAACAAGATCCGGACCAACAGTCGAGTCATGCCACTTCTTAGGTACTCCTTCGGCATACTCAAATGGACTCAGACTGAATTAGACACTTTAGACACAAATTACGTATGGCGAGCCGTTTTGGATCGGAAAGTCACACACTGGTGACGTTATACCGACTAATGCATTACCCACGTTCATTTGTGATGAGATTGTATGTCCCGCGGAAGTGTGGGGGCCAGGGTTTGTTAAACCTCAAGTCCCTTCATAACCGCGAGGTTTGCAATCTTAAAGAATACCTATTTTCTCAATATGGACGTCGCCGGTGTGGATCGGGATGTCGTTGCAGTAGACACCGGGCTAACCCCGCTCTTCTTGACGAACGAATTCTGGTGCAAGCCTGTAGTACTTTGAATTGACGAACGCACTGAGGTGAAATTTTAAACCATCATAACTCCTAAAATGTAATCCATGATGTGTGCGTGAACTTTAATTTGATTTTAGGGCGGCTATTTTGTTCTTATCTAAATTTTCGTGAATATTCTTATGTATCTGACTGTACCTACCTGCAGAGCAAGGAGCTTCGCGTTAGGTTCTTGCGGGCTCTTCATAAACTTGATGTGGACACTAGCGCAGTGGCCTGGCTACGGTTCGGTCACATTTTCAAAGAAACCGACAGTTTTGTCTGTGAAATTGCAGGCGAAGTTATCATGACGAATACCTACCGGAAATATATCTTGAGGGATGGGATGGCACTGTTTACATCTGTCGTGCCTTTCACCGACCCGGCGAGTCCCTCAGACATATCATTTCCAGCTGTTCACGTCTTGCTAATGGCGAGACGGACACAATCAAGGAGCCAGGGTAATCCATCAACAACTTGCTATGAAATTTCACCTTGTGGACGTACCGTACTACAGGTACCTACGTTGCTGAGCCAATTCTTGAAGATATCACATTGTACTGTGATCGCTATATTATCACAGACAGGACAGAGGCCGATCCCAGCGTCATGAAATGATCGTCGACATCACCATCCCCCCATGACACAGTAGATAAAGCATATTTTTACTGTGGCCACGAAGAGAATCTCGTGAAAGCCGAACAGGATTGCAAGAGATAATCGACAAGTGGAAAGTTGATTCAGCTATTATTGTACCAATACAATAGTCGTATTAACTACGTGCTGTTTTTTACCAGACTGTAAGGAAGGGTTGACTTTCGCGCATACATATTTTGTATGTGTAATATTCTTTATTAGGCAGGTAGGTTTTACCGATACAAATGACTGCTACGAAAGAGGTAGTGGGTTCGATTACCACACGGAACACCACTGTGATCCACAAATAGTTGTTCAGAGTCTGGGTGTACTGTGTCCATGACTTTGTTTGCATAGTCCCCCGCACAAAAGAACTCACTTCGTTTTAGTCCCCCGCGACAGGGCTTGTACTTTCCGTAGTATTAGTTTACTCTTTGGCTTGTACCCTACTGCGGGGTTTATTTTTTATAATACAATGAGACTACATACTATTATTTTATATTGCATAAATAGGATGCCAGTTCCATAAAATAGGTAGGTACTGGGAGAAAAAAATCCCAAGTCAATAACTCCTTTAATGGAACTACTGGGATATTTTTGTCAATCTTCGTTTGACAATATTGTGTGGTTAGCCTTGCACAGCTTTAAAAAGCAATGTCGAAAAGATATCGTAATCTTTGAATTATTTCCTCAACGCGACATTAACTGGTTAGATTTGTTATTTTTTTTTTTTTTTAATCAAATTGGAAACGGCCATATCAACCATACTAGGCGGGGTTGCCCTCGACTTCACGTGGACATCATCCAATCTTTCTATTTATATATTTAATAATGGTAAGAATTAAAACAACAACAAATTAGGTCTTAAACTTTATTAGGCTTAGCCCTGTTTCTGCGCCAACTCACGAGCCTTGGCCTTCTCGAGCTTAGCGATACGCGCGTTAGACTTGTTACCGAGGACACCACCGCCCCAGTGTTTGCGGAGCTCTTCGTAACGCTCGTTGAAGTTCGTCTTGATAGCTTCAACAACCTTCGAGAAGGCAGCACGGTCACCGGATTCAACCTGATGGGGATAGAAATGGGCATTGGTAAGTATATGATGAGAATAAGTGGGAATTTCATCAAATTAGATTAGGTTGACTAACTCCAGTTATAATCTTGAAAGTATGTATATCTAAATGAAGTCCACACTACAGATACCTACCTAAATTTAAGTCATTTGGACCAGAGGGCCTAAACAAGTACCAAACAATAACGCCTAGGAAAAGGATAAATCTATACATTTGACACAATGTTGTAAAAAACTAAATTGGCGATGGTAGAACCAGAGTGATCTAAGTGACATTTTTAGTATAATACAGATTTTAGCACGAAACCATAAAACAAGCAATATTTTTTCATGCCATATTAATCCAAGTGCCATTCAGAAACATTTTTAAAGAGAAAATACAACCTCTCACTTTGGACGTTATAGAATTACAAAAAATAGAGTAGGCCATAGTGATCTAAGTGACGATGTGTACTTGGATCACTGGAATATTTTACATTTTATGATGTTTTCGGTCAATAAATCACTCCACCTTGACAATATTGTCATGCACTATCTCGTGAGTGGGCACACATACCTTCCTAATGACACTGACTTCTCCTTCATTAGTAAAGCACAAAGAAAAAGGACTGATATCTTCACGCCTCAAGCATGGATGGATCTCGTGCGTAATTGTCGAAAACATAACCCCTTCGTAGTTCGCGAAATGAATGACAAGTTTCTTGATTTCCAAAATTTATCGGGTCACTTTAAAGACTACCAAACTGTTTTGCGAGAAGGCGCAAAAATATCAAAGATGCGAAAAATTTGTTTCATTAAAGGATCAAGCATAATGAAATATAATAATGATTACTCCGAAGAATATGAAGAGATAGACCTCATACCAAATAACATGGATTTGGAGACATTTTTAAATAACATCAGACACTATTTACCCGAACAAGCTACAGGAGCAAAGCCAATCCCATTCAAAAAGATGCAAGATATTCGAAAAATCCTTAAGTTCATTCCACCAATTCATCATAGTTTTTACCAATCAATTCCATATATTTCCAGAAGAGGTGCCAGTGAGGAGTCTCAGGATGACCAAGACATTCTACCTGCCATGTTAGGCGATGATTAGCTTAAGTTAACCATACATATTTTTATAATTTTGTTTCGTTACGTACATACTATTACTTGAATTAAGATTTTTTGTTTGTGCTAAAATGATCCAAGTGCTTTAATTTTCGGAAAAACCAACATTTTGTTTTATAAAGATAGAATATTCTAAATAAACGTAGTCATAATTTTTATTCTAATTTGTAAGCTATAATTTTAATAAAGAGTTTCCAGTAATAAGCTATTATTTTCATTGCAACAAATGCAAACGCATTTCCCTTGTGTTCTCAGTAAGTTCAAATTGTAACTTGGATCACTATGGTTCTACCATCGCCAATTATGTTCAAATATTTTGACTTCTAAGCAGGTACTCGTAATGTGGTCACCATTTAGACAAAGGCAGGCGAGACATGGAACCTCGACTATCACCTATGTGATCACCAGATAAGACATTTGTATTGAAATTTTATTGATTTTTATACAACTATAATATCTTGCCAATTGAAAAGTGTTCATGGCTATATTTTAAAACTTAAACGATTTTAAAACTTCCAAGACTTGGCAATAATATGAAAGGTACAGATTTTTGCGACAAAGATTATTTTCGTAATTTAAATATCTGTTTCGATACCAATTTTTATTGGTTATCAGATCAGTGTAGTTACCTATATTGACTTACCTGTTCATACCTTACCAGTTAGCCATAAACATAAATAAGTTGGCAAACCAACCAAAATATCTCCACGTTAAAAACAATCAGTTGAAACTATATTTGTTTCATTATCAAAGGAGTGAGAGAAAAATAACCATGAACACATTTTGATAGGCAAAGAATAGTAAAATTATAAGTAAATTAATAAAATTTGATACAAAATTGGTCTCATCTGGTTATCAGACGAATGAAGACGATGTTCAGCGTCTCTCA
This sequence comes from Herminia tarsipennalis, assembly GCA_945859575.2. Taxonomy (NCBI): domain Eukaryota; kingdom Metazoa; phylum Arthropoda; class Insecta; order Lepidoptera; family Erebidae; genus Herminia; species Herminia tarsipennalis. The sequence goes on from OX243832.2 coordinate 26,874,225, forward strand.
ACCTATAATACCATTATAGTTCAAACATTTAGTAAGATGGCATACTCAGATAATTCTATTGGTGGTAGAAGGGTTGTCAGCATGGCTGTCTTGATAGCAAATATATCATCATTACATGCACATCTTACTTCTAATTCATAAATAATATCATAATTGATACAAACACCAATTAACTATTTCTACGAACTCGTTCTAGATCACGATTTCATTATAAATTTGACACAATCAAATACATGCCTGTATGTCCAGCCAGTGGACCTATACAGGCTGATGATGATGGATCAAAATACAAAGCATGGTATTTTAACCAACAAATGTTTTCTACTTTTGTTGGTTATAAAGACTTCTATTTTGAAAATAAAACTAAAACATTAGCTAAATAAAATTGTGAATAAATATTAACAGCGTTTAAAAGTATCATAGGTAGCCTTTAGAAAAATAAAGATTACTTACATGTGTCAATGCAACGCTGGTGCAAGTCTTGCGGTGTACAAGGGCTCCCAGACGGGATTTGCCCTTCACAATACAATATGGAACTCCCATCTTACGGCAGAGGGCTGGCAGGAAGAGCACAAGCTGGAAATAATAGAAACATTTTGTTAAAACCATTAAAATAAAAGTTTTGATAGGTCGATAGTATGTATTGTGTAATGTGATTTTAAGCTCAGAGTCGTTTGTCTTCATACAGCATCAAATAACTAGTATTCGAAGCCTCAGGTGAAGAAATTCTAACATCATAGCTAAAATAAAAGTTATTATTACTGTAAATTGACCCATAGGCAAAGGCTTGCTCCTATCATAACATGTTAAAACAGTATAATTTTAGCTATCATCACTATATAGTATAAAACAAAGTCGCTTTCTCTGTCCCTATGTATCTTTTAAAACTATGCAATGGATTTTATGCGGTTTTTTCTATAGATAGATTGATTGAAGAGGAAGGTTTATATGTATAATAACATCCATTAAATAGTGGAGAAATAAGGAGTGGAGCAGCAATAAGAAATGTTGCAAAAACGGGGAAAATTTACGCAGACAAAGTTGCGCGGGTCACCTGGTATCATATAGAATGAAGTGCAACAAAACATTCATAAGTCACGCAAAATAACTGAATGCATTTTGATGAAATTTTACAGTAGTCAAGCTTATTCTTCTGCACAATCTTGGGTAGAGTCAACTGAAAACTACTATAAAACTCCCAACACTACTTCAAAGCTAAAGTTTTCTAATGAAAAAAAAATACACCCAAATCTATTTAACCAGTCAATTAAAATTTTATAGCTATGGCGTTGACAATTAATACTAAAACTATTTATGATATGTCTAGTTTAATCTATGGTTACTTAATAAAAAAAAATTACCTCAATTGGATCTACATCATGTGCAATAACAACAAGCTGTGCCTTCTTCTTTTCAACGAGCTTGGTAACAGTGTTGGTTCCAGCGCGGAGAGTAAGGGGCCTCTTTGGTGGAGGCTCGTCTTTCTTGGCAACCTGAAATGTTCTAGAGTTAGAATGGAGTATGAAAATATAGGGTAGGTGTGGTTTGTTGTTGGTGCATCAGAGATCTTGGTGGTTAGAGGTCTTCATGGCATTCTGAAGTGTTTGTTATGCATCATTTACAAGTACCTACATAAAATTGGCCCATTTAATGTGTAAAACTAGATGAGAAGAGAATTTTTAAATAAATGAAAGACCATGTTTATTTGTAAGAAAGGCATTTGCTGTTTCTTTGAAACAAAATTATACTGAAGCGATGTATTTTAACTATTTATCTCCTAAAAAAAGAAGAGTTTGTTTGAATGCAATAATCTTAGGAACAACTTGTTCAAGTTGAAATTTTTTTTTACTGTTGGAGAACCCATTTATTGAGGAAGGCTAAAGAGGCTATATAACATCATGCTTCAACTACAATGGAGCAGCAATGAAAAATGTTGCAAAAACGGAGAAAATTGACACATGAAGTTGTGCAGGTCAGCTAGTTTATAAATAAGAACTGTAACTCTTTCTAACCTTAGTTAAACAAACATTAAAATCTTAAAATGAGGTTCTTACCTTGGCCTCAGCAGCCTTTTTTAGGCGTTCTTTCCTGACTGCTTCAGTCTCTGGCCTGTATTTCTCCAAGATCTTGAACAATCCCTTCGCTGAAATGCAAAACAAACTATTTGTAACACAATCATAGTTTATTTCATAGTTATGTTGTGCTATGGTAACATCAGAGTTAAAAAGCTCGTATATTATTTTAAATAATCATAGTGATTCATCGTTGCATTTGGTGAAATCATCATGTAAATTATTAAATTATTGCCCTTAACAATCTCAAATTTTTTGTCAATAAAATACAACCTATGTTACTCTCCGATAACATAGAAAGACATTTTTAAATTGGTTCAGTATTTTTTGAGTTAAATTGTAGAAATAAACAAAAAATCTAATCTTCCCTCTTTTTAATAATAGTTTAGACAAAAATACAACTATGAATTTAAAAAATAAATATCTATTCAACTAATAAAATAAATTTAGATTATGAAATAATTACATTTTCAATAGGCAATCAATACTAATATTATAAAGCTGAAGAGTTTTGTTTGTTTGGTTGAACACTGTAATCTTAGGAAGTACAGGTTGTTGTTGGATAGCCTTGATTACATAGGCTACATAACATCACGCTACAACCAAAAGGAGCTGAGCATCAATGAAAAGTATTGCAAAACAGGGATAAATGACACAAACATTGCCCAGATAAGAGAGTAAATTATAAAGGCTTATTGTAATAACTGACATGTAAATCTAGTGGTATAGTTTCAAATTCAGATGAAGACTGGACTTTCGTGCCCTAAGTTTCAATTTCAATTTAATAAGTAGAGAAGTGCTAAATTTGAGGTAAAAGAACATCATTAATTATTCCTATTATCAAATTATTTCAAATATATAAAATCATTGATAGAGGATAGTAGAATAAAGAAACTAAACACATACATTAAATCTGGAAATAACACATCCTGTTTTAGGAATTCATGGAGAAATAAAAAAAATTAAACAAACCTGTGGTCTTGTCAAGTGTCTGGGTGAACTGGTTGATTGGTGGAGGCACCTTGAGACGTCGCTGGAGCACTGCCTTCTGCCGCTGGATACGGATGTACTTTGGCCATCTTACAAAACGGGACAGATCCCTTGTGGGTTGGATGTCCTGGCCTGGTAAACAAATTACAATAATTATTATTGACATGTTTTTTAACAACATGTTTAGTATTTTATTTAGAAATACTGTATACAGGCAAAATGATTTTCACCACCTCTTAGGCAGTCAGTTTAACTATAAATTCTTTAATTAGGTTATGCAAACCAACAATTCATATCTACAATATATTATTATATTTCTCCGATATTAAGGTACCTTAATGATTTTCATAGCAGTTACACTATTTTTTTAAATTCTATTTAATTTACAGTGAAGTGAACTTCACAAAATTTAATGACATCGTAATAGAACTCTGTGTTCAGCCTTTTCATTATACTTTGTAAGAGCAAAACAATGTACCTTACTAAATCAGTCAATTTTATATACCAGGTACCTAGTGAAAGTAGTACAATCCTTTTTTTGTTAGTGATTATACTGAATTTGGACTAATCAGTGTTAAAAAGCTCGTATATTTGGAAACCACATGGTTTTTTCAGATAAAAGTTTTACATCATTTTAGTCCAATATTCACAAAACAGGCGGGAAACGTCTTCACTTCTTATGAAACTCATGAAACGAATGTTTGAACTTATTCAAACTTGGAACACTTCCACTTCACTAACAATAACACTGGCTATTATATTGGCGTCTGTATGAACACGTTTAGAAATCGGAAACTTACCAATAGCGAAGTTCTTGGTCCTTTTCTCAAAGAGAGGGTTCACGACCTTTTTGGGTTCAACTTTCTTCACGACCAAAGGTGCGGCCGCTATCTTTTTGCCTACCTTCTTCTTAGGCTGAAAATGTAACAATTCATAAGTCACCGCTGTATTACACTTCACGTTGTTTTATAAACACGTTGTTGTCAGATCTTGGTGATAATTTGGGATTAATCAAGTCAATTCAGTGGAAAGTTAACATCATGGCATTGATTAGAGGTTATGTATAATTTACTTTGAAGAATGTATTTGAACTGAAATAATACTATGTAAACAAGTGAATTAACACATTTAAACCATACCACTAAAATAAACTACCTGTAGTTATAAAATACGTACAACAGTATTTACGCGTAAAACAACGACGGCCCATGAACATGTTATGGTGTAAACTTCACGATATAAACACTTATTGAAACAAAAATATAGTAATTGACTAAACGCACATGGCTTTTACCTTCTTCTGCACCATCTTGAAAGAGTTTTATTAAAGTGATCTAAAGGCCACGAATAGATACGTGACCTAATGCGAACACCAAACGTTCGGCGAAAATGGCCGAAACAAAAAGATTTGACAACTAAGAAAAACGTCAAACGTAAACGTTGCCACAGATAACTCAAATTAATCGACTACAGCGCCACCTATAAACCATTAGGAGCATGGTCTTTTTAGACAACGTTGTGTTTCTCATTATTATTTTATATCACTGTTTCATTTCCGGATTGGGTTATAAATATTACATAGACATAGACATAGACGTTTATTAAAATAAAAAACTGTAATTGGTTGACTGTAAAGTCGGTTTACGGACGATAATTTTACGTGTTATCGTTGTAGGAACACATTGATGACATATGGCCATAGGCCATTCGCGTTGCTTATCAACCAACTAGCTGTGCCCCGCGGTGTTACCCGCTGTTTATTAGCCTATGTGTTAATCCAGAGTGTCAGCTAACTTCATACCAAATTTTATTAAAATCGCTCCAGCCGTTTAGACGTGAAGAAGTAACAAACATACACACTCACATACTCACAAACTTTCGCCTTTATAATATTAGTGTGATGACATATGGCCATAGGCCATTCGCGTTGCTTATCAACCAATCAATAACATTAGTTCCAATTGTATCGCATGTCATGTCTCTGCAATCGCCATTCGCTGGTGCTTAGAAACCAATCAATAACGTGACTTTTTTTAGACACTTTTTCTTCAAAACATACAAGGATTTTGTTATTGCTAACGTCAACTTTATTTTATGAAGTATTAAATTCGTTTGTGGTTTTCTTGCTGAACCATTCACTGTGCTGTGAATCTTTCTTTTTGTTTTATTACGGCGTACACTTGAGTATTTGCAGCACGACGTTGCCCTTGCGATTGCGACAAATATTGGGGCGCCAAAATCTGGCCTCGGCCACAGAAAGTAATAGTACTACGTCGCCATCATCTGTTTGACACTGTTTGATATGTTATGTTCGTTGTACATTGTTCGTTTAAAAACTTGTAAATAAAAAATGTGTGGCACTCGGGGACTGCCGCGGTAAAGCTATTGCATAGCATTTTTATCAAATTAAGCAATTAAAAAAAAAAATGTTTTTTAAATTATAACAAAACAATGTTATTAATTTTTTTTTTCTTTAATTTAAAAAAAAGTCATTAAAAGTTCTGCTATTCATCGATAGATGGCAAAACTAAAAAGTATCACCGCTGTGCCCGTCGGAGTGGGGAGCGTGAGGTTTTTTCGTTACGGAATTTCTGGATTCGGTCCCCGCGCTCAAGGCCCGCGATAGAAGCTATGCAATAGCTTATTATTTCTCAACCATATATTTACGGTAAGGTCTTAGTGGAAGTACTTTTTGACAGGTAAAAAGCCACCTTCTGAATATTCTAGCCTCAGATCAAATTTAACTAGTTAGTCTGAGGTTCGTACTAGTAGTTTTTAATCTGAGATTCTAGCCATAGTTAGTCTAACGCGCCATTTTTCTCAGTGTTTCCATTACAATTTAATGCTAAGAATATGAATTTTACCAACCACCATCTTAAACCTACACAACAACACTGCAGCAATATTGAATAGCATTATTTTAATCTAATATATTTTCAAATTATATTTTATATTTTATTTGTTCGTGTTTCATTTTAATAATATTATGTTGGTAAACCTAAGCACAGTTTAATAAGTCTATATTAACTAAGGTTATTTTTTCCAATCATGTATCTTAAAGTAATCATGAGGAAACCCACATTCACTTTTCGACAACGATTTCAAAAGCAATCGTTAAAACGGATAAGATGAGCTTTGTTAATATTAATTTTAACTTTATTTCTTGTTAATCATAGAAATAAAAAGAAATTAATAGTTTTTCCACATAATTACAATTTAATGCTAAGAATATGAATTTTACCAACCACCATCTTAAACCTACACAACAACACTGCAGCATTATTGAATAGCATTTTTTAATCTAATATATTTTCAAATTATATTTTATATTTTATTTGTTCGTGTTTCATTTTAATAATATTATGTTGGTAAACCTAAGCACAGTTTAATAAGTCTATATTAACTAAGGTTATTTTTTCCAATCATGTAAGTATCTTAAAGTAATCATGAGGAAACCCACATTCACTTTTCGACAACGATTTCAAAAGCAATCGTTAAAACGGATAAGATGAGCTTTGTTAGTATTAATTTTAACTTTATTTGTTGTTAATCATAGAAATAAAAAGAAATTAATAGTTTTTCCACATAAATGGGAGAAAAATAGTCGGCAACAATAATAGTCTTAAAAAAAACCGTACGTCAAAGACCGTAGCTTCATTTTTTTTCATATTGAGGGAATGTCCATCAAGACATTATATATTTCAAAGGATATAGGCATTTATGACACGAAGTGGTTACTTACTCTGTGACATCGCGCTGCGACCAATAGGAGCGGGGCAGCAATAAAATTGTAGCAAAAATGGGGAAAATTTACGCAGACCAAGTTGCACCGGTCAGCTAGTTCCAAAAAAAATAAAAAAAAAATATGTGGCACTCGGGGACTGCCGCGGTAAAGCTATTGCATAGCGTTAGCTTTTATCGCGGGCTTTGAGCGCGGCGACCGACCGAATCAAGAAATTCGCTTACTATGTAGCTCGGCCGAGCGTTCGCTTATCGTATGTACGGATCGAGACGAGCTACTCCGAAATGTAATGAAGTTTTTTTTTTATTTAATACTTTTTAGTAGTTGTAGGATGTAACCGATGTAACAACGAATTTTTATCACAGCTATTGTCAAATATTTAAAATTGGAAAAACAATAGTTGCTAACAAACTTTTTTAGTATTACAGTCATATTCATGTTAAACCTAAGATGAGCCCTTTAATTTAATACCCATATATTGTAGTATTCAAACAAACTTTTTTTTTCCCACCTCTTTATTTTGACATGTCACGGCCGCCATGTTTGTTTTTTTTCAAATGTCTCTTATCTAAGAAATGTACTCTGGGCACAAAGCATACTTTTAATACTGGTACTAAGACTCTGGGACTAAGAACACTTCAGCGATGAAGGTGAATCTAACGACGCGACGTCTATTAAATAAATCCGTTCAGTGGATTGTGAGATATCAGATATTAAAGAATATTACATACGTACATACATACTACTACATACATACAAGATACGCGCGAAAAACATAACACAGTACAACTGCGGCTGTCCAATATACAACTCCATATAGTTTATTTGAATTGTTGTGGTTCATCTTAATATACTATGATGGTATAAATTTTTATTCTTCTTTAAATTTATCTTACACAAAAGTTAGTGTACTTTATACGTAAACATATTCGTTACAACAGCGCCACCTATAAATTTTTCTTAGAACTACTAATATAGAATGTGTTATAATTAGTTCTCCAAATTTCCGACAGTAGTCTTCCCTTTGGATCTTCAAGATTTTTTTCTGCAATACATTTGGTCCGACGAATGTCCTGCACTTGGCCGGTGTTAGGTAAAATTCCTCCCCCCCCCTCCCCCTAGAACATGATCCTGGATCCGCGCCTGTTGTACATATTTATTTTTGCTGCGTTTTAGAATTGTTTGGGGCCCTTTTATTGAAACGGCTGATACGGCAATATCTACGCTTATACGCATATATGTACGTGTATAGGTAGATATACATTACAAGACCTATAAGTACCTACTTCTCTTTCAAACAAACACCGTTTTACAACATCTATTATTTCAAATTCTTGTGTCACGGTGTTTGTGATCGAACTCTCCAAAACGACGCGACCGATTTAGATATTGTTTTTGTATATTTGGTAGATAAGAGCATAGTTCGTGAAGTATTTTTCTTAATTATTTTTGTATTTTTTGTATGAATTACAAAACCGGGGAAAATTAACGCAGACGAAGTTGCGAGGGCCAGCTAGTAATAGGTAATATAAATTTGATCACATCCGGCATTTTAAAATTATATCGCGAATACGCGAATAGTAAAGAACCAACCAGTTTTATAGCCAATAAAGGAAAATGCATTTTTTAGAAAAATAATACTCACGCGTGTTTTATTTTTATCGACATGAATTTTATGAAATATTCGATTACAATTTTTGGTAAGATTTTATTTTGTTAAATCCCTGTTAGTATATTTTTATGGAAAAGAAGACGTAAGCATTAAGACGATCTAGGGGATTTCAGGGGCTCAAGTCCCTACCCCCTAAAAATAAAATGACGTATCTCAGTTTTTTAAATTTTTCCTAAAACCTACCCTTTGTGGGGTCAAGCCCCTGAGAAATTGCTTTAAAGTAGAGTTCAAAAATTCTGAAAATTGACAGGACGAAAACAAGTTGTACAAGTTAAAGAGTATTTCCCTACACACGAGAAACGTTCATTAACAATGCACTTTCATAGCTTTCGCTTTCAAGAACATGTATAAATACCCACCATTTTAATATTTATTTCAGCGGTTGTATCAATCTCATGTGGAGTAAAAGTAAATTTGCAAGGATCCCTTAGTTTTGGAAAAGATGTACTAGATTCTTTATCCAATTATATGAGGAGAAGTATGCCGATGCGACGTTCATTCGGTTCATTTGGCAACAACGAAGCAGATGTCTTTTTGCTGATAACAAAATCTACGTACCTATGTCGAGAGCTGCCTTTATGTGAAGGCAAATTAGAAATATTCTTAAACGAGTACATAACAGTTTTAACAAAGGGAGTTGAGACAGTTTTCCAGACAATAATAGGTCAAGGATATAAAAAAATGAATCAAAATCGGATTTCGCAGCATTTGTTTGAAGACGAATTGAAAAAAATACTGCATGATGTTAGGGATCTTCTTAGATCAGCGAATCTAAAGGTGACAGAAAAAACGGAAGCATATGTTTGGGTGGATATTGTTAAAAAAATTAGCGCCATGTTCCAAGAGGCTGCTATTGTGTATGCAACAGATAGACTTGATGATAAAACAGATGATTTTGTTGTAATTCAGAAAAAGTTGATGCAGAAATTCGTAGTTGCGACGATAGTAGTCGAAAGCAAATATGAACATATGTTATGCTCTGAGTATAATATTTGCAGCACGTCGTACGAATGTACTCAAGGTTTACACACATTATTAGGGGCCTTACTAAGTTTAGATGGAGAGAAATTGAAGGTTTTCTTCCGTTATTTTGCTGAAGAACTTCTTGATACAACTTTTTATTCACATATAAGTAAAACCACTGCAAATGAATTCCAGGAGATTTTAAATGACATGGGGTATTCAAATGTGGTGCCAACGAAAGAAGTGCTAACGACAATATACAAAATAGTGGAAGATAGACTGATGGCTTTGAAATCAAAATCGCATTACGTGGCTGCAAAAGATGGTGAATTAGTTCAGGTAATACTGTCAGATTTGGACCACTTTTATTCTAAACGAAAAAGAGATCCATTCCACGCTTTCTTGAGTAACATATTTGAATGGATTAGACTGAACAGCAAGATAAGGACTCCGATTCGAGAAGCATTCCGGATGATTGGAGACCACGTGATACATATGTCCGAAGAGTTGCAAGTTAAACTTATACATGAAATTAGAGCGTTCTTGGAAATAACTGTAGATCCTGCGAAATAATATTAAAATGTTGTTTTTAATACCGTACCTTTATTAAACATCTAGCTTTATTTATTATACAGAGGCGTAGCTTGCCTAAGTGGGGCCTGATATCAACATTTGTAAGAGAACCTGGTGCCTAAAGGCTAGTGGATTCATGGGAGTCACTCGCACAAATTAGACGCTGGCAGGGTATGGAGGGGGTATTTAGGCCGTAGGCCCCATATAATTGATACGTCTGATATGGCGGTAGTTACGCCCCATTTCGTATGATGTCGGCGATAGGTTGACTCATTTGGGTTCAGTAGCCAAAACGGCATATCGAAACCCTTATAGTTTCACCATGTTCATCCATCCGTCCGTCCGTCCGCAGCTTAGCTCAGAGACAGTGCTAGAAGTAGTATAGAATTTTATAAGCTACGGGTCATAATCGCGTAAATACCTATTTTATTTTAAGGCTAAATACGTTTGTTTATTGCCCTACGTTTCGACCGTATTGCAACGGCCGAGGTCACGGGTTAGTCACACGGTCACGTCAAGTTAGTTTACCAACTGCAAGTAAAAGCCATAATCGTTGCATCACAACAAATATTTTTTTATTACAAATTTACTTGCGGTTGGTAAATTAATCGCGGCCTATGTTGATGTATGGGGCTAATAGTTTTCCAACGGCAGAGTTAAGTTTGTCATATTTAACATCTGTTTTTTTTTCACTAACGTACCTCCATATAAAGTTTACGTATACTTAAAGTTGGGCGTCTCGTCAAAACGAAGCTACCATGGTAATTCCAGCTTTGATATGTTTATTTTTTCATTTTAAAATTTGTTCTAGGGAACCCGTATCTATTGTTGAAGTAGCTGTAAGTTTTCTAAATTCCAACTTATATAAATACTAATCGATATAGAGAATAACAATCAAATAGGATGACGACTGGACTTCAGCTACTCATAATTTTTATATTGCATTGTCATTCAATTCGATAAGTGCTTTTGCATTTTCTCAGGCCCAGCGGGTCAATTGACGTATTTAAAGCAGTGCAGTTGCAGTTCAGTTGCCGTTCAGTTGCAGTTACGTTTCGATTAAAACGTCCATTTTTGTTTTCTTGTAACTACGCTTGCGTCAAGTATGTGTCTCGAGAGCGCAATAACGACATTCTAGTACGGTGCGCAAGCGTTTTTAAGATCGATCCCAAAGTTACAAGAATACGAAAATGGCTGTTTTAATCGAAATTTTACTGCAACTGCACTGTAATTGTACTACTTTAAATCCATGAATTGGCCTCCAGGTCTTGCACCTGATGGTATAGTAAGCGTCACGCTATAAAATGACAGTATCAGTGCCACACAACCCCTTGTTTAACAGAGATCTGAATGTCACCGTATCGCGCTCCTCATTTGAGAAATTAGTTTGTATGTCTCATTTGCTCAGTAATTACACTTGCTACAATGCGCTCCAACCAAAACACAGTGATGTTAACATCACTGTGTTATATAAATAAATAAATAAATAAATCACTATTTCAAGACAGAATAAATGACACTGTTGTGGTAGACCAACACGGCCTATGGCTGATAACTTTATTCGAGGTATCTCTTCTCTTCAGCGGTAACATATTAAGAGCGAACTCGCAGGCCAAAGTCAATAAAATCTAATATACAACTATCCTTTACTGAAACTGTGAAATAGGGTTCTAAAAGATAAACGGGGCGTCCATAAATTATGTGAGGTTATTATGGCGAATATTTTATACCCCGCGCCTTCGCTTTAGTGAGATTTAGATATGGATATGGATACGCTTCCGTCCTACCAAATCTCACGGTTTCACATTTTATTAACACTGGTCAAGTGTTAGTCACTAGCTTGATGGTGGGGAGGGGCAGGACACGATCTAGCTATTTAGCCACTCCGGGCAATTTTTGCCATCAGTAGATACCCCGCGCGACAGGGGGTGGGGATGGGGCAGAAAAGTGGGGGCGGGGTTGCAAATCCTTTCACCAGATGCGCCACACCTGACCACACAATATACCTACATAAATACATACTTTAAATACATATATACCTACATAAATTACATAATAAGTTACAAATGTATAGGTGATTCACGCGCGATACCTGGCGCGTCTAAGCACTAAGTACCTCGCCACCTCAATTTTGACGCTCTAGTCATTTGAAATTTACCAAGATCCCCCCCGTGAGATTTTGTGAGATTTGGTTCGGCCCTCCCTACCTTTTGGGTAGGAGTAGGGGGGCAAACCGATTCTCGAAACGCCTCACGTAATTAATGGACGCTCCTAAAGTGAATTTTGGACTTTTAATCACGAAATAGATTGAAACTACTTTAATATTTGTTTAGTTTTACTAATAAGGGCCTTTTGAGTCTGGACTATGTTTACTGAATTTAGGTTACGAATGTACCTAGTTTTTAAACCGATGTAGACATTATTTGCAGAAAGAAAGTACCTACTTATTAGCTGAAGTGATTGTTTATTTTATTTATTTATTTCTTTAAAACTTTAAGCACAGAATTTTACAGAGGTGGACTTAATGCTAAAAGTATTCTCTGCCAGTCTACCTTAGGGCGATGTAGAAATGTAGTATGTAGGTGCAGTAAACCTGAAGATATAAAATACAATCAAACAAAGAAAACTAAAAAAAAAGAATAGTATAACAAATCCCAATTAAACATACTTACATAAATACACAATATACCTACATAAATACATATATATATATGATTCATCTAGTTCATCAAGGAACCGAGTACGTACTTTCCATTTAAAATTAAGACGATTAGGTGCCAGTCTAATTTCGGGGGGCAGCGAATTCCAGAGGGAAACAGACTGAACAAGGAAAGAGGTACCAACGAATCTAGAAGAATGAGAGGGACTTGGAAGAAGCAGATTGTAAGTAGATCGTAGATCTCTACTATGAAAGGAGTGCAAGTACTGGAAGTTAGAAGTCAAGTATGGGTGCAGTAGGAGAAATAAGAATTGAATAGAGTGTAGTGAGAGCGCGCAAACGCTAGCGAATAGGGAGCCATTTCAGTTTGGAACGGTAAGAAGAGACATGGTCAAACTTGCGAAGATTAAAAATGAATCTAATGCAGTTATTTAGAAACTTGCCTTAGGCGGGCCCCGTATCAAAATTAGTGGGGGGTGGGGACCAGTAGTTCCTGAGATTAGCGCGTTTAAACAAACAAACAAACAAACTCTTCCGCTTTATAATATTAGTACAGATGAGTAAACTGCACTATGGAATTACGAGTACGTATATATGTTTCAAGGGGGACTTTACAAACATACAAATTACGGACATAACATACTTATTTGAAGAAATACCTCTTTTGGCAGCGCAGGCGGGTACTATACAGATATACAGTGACACGTTTATAAATGTTATAATTTCAGACTTATTATCAAGCTCCTAAGGTTGAATATCATTTGTTTCCCCTGAGTCTTAAATGTCTAATCATTATAATGTACCTACCTAGCCTAGCCATTTAAGGTATTATGAAAGTTGAATACAAAGTTTTTAATGTAATTCCTAACTTTGCGGGTAGGTGTAACTTTGTGGGATGAAATAAAGGCAACAGGTACTTGTTACCCACATTTAGGGTATTTGTGTAGGTTTTGCTATAAAGGGTTATTTACACAGTTCTTAGAAGGTCTTCCTGATTAGAAAATTGTGACCAAATACCGGTTTTATGTGCAGCATTTATGTTTAATAATAAATAATAATATATCTTGGGACAACTCACACAACGCTATCTGCTCCCAAACTAAGCAGAGCTTGTACTATGGAAACCAGACAACTGATAAATATACGTATATATTTCTAAATACTTAGCTACATATTATAGATAAATAACACCCAGACACAGAATAAACCATCGTGCTCATCACACAAAGTTTTATCCTGGGTGGGGATCGTACCCACGACCTCTTGCGTAGCAATCGGATACACTCCCACCGCGCCACAGAGGCCTTCGTTTATACGAGTAGGACTATAGTTTTTCCCAACGGCTTCACCCGCGTTTATTCTAGATTTGTACAGCATGCACTTTCTTGATGTATAGACTATATTACTGTAAAGTTTCATCGAAATGCGTTCAGTAGTTATTGCGTGGCCGGTGCTCCTCGTTGGTCTGTAGCTCGGTCGCCATTGACTCATGGACCTTTTAAAGCAGCGTTTTCAGATCTACCAACTTTTCTGTAGATCTACCATGTTACTCCTAGTCTACCTGTCTACTAACTTAAGCAATAATTCTTTTTATTTCTGAAGTTATTGAAATATTCTAGTAAAACATCAATTTTCACCAACTTTTGTTATCTGTCCCCCCGTCACGGGATGTACTTAGGCGGTATCGCAACCCCGTCGTACACGCGACTCACACTTGACCAATATTGGGGTGAAAAATTTTATTTGTATCTACGGATTTTTCTTTTACTAATCTACCAATTTCTACCTACTTTTTACAATCAATCTGCTAGTTTTCGAAAATCATGGTTGGCAGCACCGATTTAAAGCAATAATGGACAGGTAGGTACAAAGCGGAAGTTATTTTTCAATAAGTTCTATATCTCCAGGAAAAGATTCAACAATTAAGTTTGTTTTTATAAGTGCAAAGGTATCAAATCCTTAATTATTTAGTCAACAATTTACAAAACTGTTAATAAGTAAAGAAAAGTCAGGGTATTCGAGAAATTCCTGATAATTACGAGCAAAGTTGAAACATTTAGCATTAATTACACAAAACTCTCTCAGTTCATGTTAGTTGAGAATTTGGAGTTATTTTTACGGCTCAAAATAAAACGGCTTTTATTTCTTTCTTAAGGTTTTTTTTAGTTGTAAAGTCTTATTATTAGAAAATAAATTAAAACTGAATCGAATAATACTTATTAATATTGTAGCTGCAGTGTGTTTGTTACGATTTAAGTTTTGTTATATTTGATTTTTAATCAAGTTACTTATTTAAATAAAAAGTAATAAGTCAGAACCATCGCGTGTCTGCTAAGCCAGAGGTCATGGGTTCGATTTCCACACGGGACACCAATTTGTATGATTCACAAATTGTTGTTCCTAGTCTGGGTGTACTTTGTGTAAGTAAATTGAATGTTTGACACGGCTTGTACCCTAAAATCTTTTTTTTTAAGCATTTCCCGCAGCTTTAAAAAAAAAGATTTTGACTCTGGCATCCAAACTTACGTAGAACACGAATATAGCTACGACATACAGCTACGCCCCTACGAGGCTACGAATTCAGGGTTACAGGTATGGCGCGAATTATATTAATGAACATAACATTATGTACCTACATGTTTTATTTATAGATATATATTTAAATAGGTTCTAATAGTTTACTACAAGTGTCCCTAACGCCTGTGGCACAGGTTTACCCTAGTACAGGCACCCTGTTGTTATCCCTATATAAGTTATTTTTTAAGAACTATATACATTTTTAGTTATCAAATGTTTATCAGTTGTCTGGTTGCCATAGTACAGGCTCTGCCTAGTTTGGGATCAGATGACCGTGTGTTGTTCTAAGATATTATTAATAGACGTTATTATGTATCTGCTACCTAATTTTATGTATATGTTTTTGTAAAAAATATTTTCGTAATAATAAAAAAATAATAATAAATTCCAGTGAACTGAGTCCAATATTACAATATTGTGTGAGTTTCGCGAATCACTAAGCTTTGTATTGTGTCTTGGTTTCTATATGGGATTTAATTAACTCGCTTATATGTAAATATTAGGTTTTAAGCCAACTACGCCAAAATGCACTCCCTACTCCCTTAGATTATTGTAGTCTAGTGGTTAGTGACCCTGACTGCTAAGCCAGAGACGACCTCTAGGTTCGAACCCCGTCTGGATGTTATCTATACTAATATTATAATTTTGTTGGTTTGTTTGAACGCGGTAATCTCAGGAATTACTGATCCGAAACGAAACATTCTTTCACTGTTGGATAGCCCATTTATCGAGACAGGGTATAGGCTATATAACATCACGCTACGATAATTAGGGTTTAAAGAGATAGGCATTTTGACAGTTGCATCACAATATTTAAATGCAAACGTTATGTTTGTAAAACAAAACTTACATTTATATAACAAAAATAGTGATATTCACTCTGTGAATACAAGAAATAAGCACAAATTGGTAGGTCAATATCATAGACTTCATAAAACTTATAACTCATTCATGGGACTAGGTGTTAAATTTTTCAATAAAATCCCAGTCAGCATATCGAGTCAAGTAGTCAAGAGACATCTTATTACAAAGAGCTTACTATTCAATCGATGATTATTTAACTGACAAAGATAAATGGATGTAGTTCGTTGCTCCCTATTAATGTATTGTGTTGTATAGTTTATTGCATTTTACTAGGTGAATATTGTTGTCACAGTTTAATAATGTTACTTAGGTACTAGTTAAGAAAACGATTTACTTTTGTAAGTAAAGATTATGCGTGATAAATTACGGCCATTCTTTTCTTTCCTTTGAAAAACATGTGTACTTATTCATTATGTAGCAGTAAATTGGCCAATATTTAAGCACATAAAGTTTTTACATTGTAAGTCGATGCTCCTACTATGTTGTGCCCATTGAGGCTGATGTATCCGATCTCGTGTACTCTTCTAATATTATTGACCTCTTTTTTTGCATCAGTCCTAGAGGACTGATGCAATATATATGGTGTATAATATGATGGTGGCAGTACCTTACCTGCATATACAGTTTATAAACAGAGAAACATTGTAAACATTGGCAATTTGAAAAGAGTGGCCACGAGTTTTTATTGCCTGTTCTTTTCTCGGGCTTTACCTATTGTTTGCGAACAGGCATTACCAGTAAATGTGGAATCGACTTTTCACAAGTGTAGTATTTTGCTTCCTAAGTGAATAAATGATTTTTATTATTATGTATGTCGTTTCCATATCACGGGACTATGGAGTCCCGGTCATTTGGGAGGCGTGCGTGGGGCCGAAGCCAACACGTTAGACACTTTAATCTAAAGGCTATGTGACACAAACCGGCGAATGTCGTTGTATACACTATATAAATGTACCCAACGACATTCCCCGGTTAGTGTAAAAACTATTGATTGGTGATGTGTTAGTGGAATGGTTAGCTGGTACTATTGAAGAACTATGGCGCCTGCCCTGCAACACATGGTAAAAACACACGGACAAATGGGCAGGCGGTGACTCGCCACTCACTAGATTGGCCCTCTTCTGGCCGCCACAGGCATTATTATTATTATTATTATTATTATTATGGGAGCGGAGCAGCAATGAAAAATGTTGCAAAAAACGGGGAAAATTTACGCAGACGAAGTTGCCCGGGACAGCTAGTTTATCTATAAAATATATGTATTTAGAAATGTATGACTACGTTAATCAGTTCTCCGATTTCCATAGTTCCAATCCAAGTTCTGCTTAGTTTGGGATCAGATAGGGTATTTTTTTAGAAAAAATACGACTCCCGCATTAGGGTATTAGCCCTGTGTCGCGGGGGACTTTACAAACATAGAAGTCACGGACACAAAGTATGGGTGTACTTTGTGTCCGTGACTTCTATGTTTGTAAAATCCTCTCGGAACAACAATGTGGATCACACAAAGTGGTGTCCCGTGTGGGAATCGAACCCACAACCTCTTGCGTAGCAGTCGGACACACTCCCACTGCGCCACAGAGGCAATCAGAGTTGTGTGAGTTGTCGCAAGATATTATTATTAGGCGCAAAACCGACCGAAGATCCTAGCTCCCAGAATCCGATGTGGCGGTAATCTGTCACGACCAGGGAGTGATTAACTGGCTTAGCG
This sequence comes from Herminia tarsipennalis, assembly GCA_945859575.2. NCBI lineage: Eukaryota > Metazoa > Arthropoda > Insecta > Lepidoptera > Erebidae > Herminia > Herminia tarsipennalis. The sequence continues at coordinate 26,892,048 of OX243832.2, forward strand.
TACTCATCAAGACTTACGGCCGGTCTCAATAATCTACCTCATCGATGGATTTGCCTACTTGAGGTAGAATTTTGACATATTGTGTATGGAGCTTATGTCAAATATATACCTCTAGTAGCCAAATCCATCGATAGTTTGATTATTGAGACCAGACGTTAGAGGGGTGGAGAAAGGATATTTTTCGAAAATGGTCACTCTTCTGGTCAGACAATGGTCCAGTTACTTAACCTCGCAGATCACTCGAACGGGTCGGTGGCCATTGTGAATACCTCATTAATATCCGTGGCTGTCTTGGTGAATGCCACAACTGTGTCAGTTAATCTTCCGTGAAATAGTGATGTTAAACATCACTGTGTTTTGGTTGAAGGGCACTGTACTATGCGTTTCAAATGAGAAGATAATCGCGATCGCGTCAACTTAACTCTGTACCTGTCAAAATTGTACCGCTAGCAACGAAAACTGCCAAGTCGGGTAAAGTACGTATGTGTATTATGGTAATGGTACGGACGTAATATTTATTTTCTTTGAACTATATAGGTACCTACCTAACATTTTTCTTTATTATAATATTATTAGTATTCTTTATTATTCAATAAACACGAAACAGAAACAAGTAAATAGGCAAAATATAAGAATATTCTACACTTTAGTGTCAGGCGTAATATTTTTTTACCTAAAACATAATAAATAGTAAAATACAGTGCTTATATACAGTTCATTAGAGTAGGTAGGTACTTCTGTGTAATACTAATGACACCTTTTTACGAATCATTTTATTGCTGACCTTACGTTACACAATGAAGTTGCAGTCGTATTGCGAAACAAAATATCATCATGACAGTTATCAACTAATTTGAAACGCATAGTAGTAAGTGTAATTACGAGGGAAATGTGACTTATAAACTAATGTCTCAAATGAGGACCGCAGTGCGGTGACATGCAGATCTTTGCTAAACAAGGATTTACACTGATTCTGTTATTGGCTAGCGTGACGCCTACATTCAGGCTCACGATTGGGGTCTCTAGACAAGTGGCATAAACCCTAATCGAATAGAATGACAATCGAATAGAATGACGTTAGAATTAATCTCATATTAAGAACTAGCTGACCCGCGCAACGGTCAGTATTCCCCCGTTTCCAATAACGACATCGCTATTCGAATGACTTTGTCTAAGCCCCTGTGTTGCGCAACGACGTCATTCTATTCGTCATTCATTAGAAATCGGCTGAGAAATCGCATAGATGCTATCTACTCAAAAAATAAGAAAAAATAACCTCTAGACCATGAGTTCCCAACCTTTAAGTAATTACCCCTGCGGGGATAAAAACCCTATTCTGTGGGGGTAATAAAGGTAGGATACCCCCCCCCCCCCCTTCTTCATTGATGTCAAACACTTAGGGTCAATGTTGATATTCATTTGCATCTCCTCCAACCCAACTTGGTAGTCATAAGTATGAAGAAACTCATCTGTTACAAACTCAGCCGAGTTACAAATGAGATTCTACTGAAATGTGGTACGTAATTCTTACGCAAATGGGAAATGGGAAACTTACATAATATGTCTGAGAATTTGTTATTTCGCGCCATATTCAGTTTTATTTGACATTTCATCACATCGCAAATGTGTATCTTAGGAAACTAAGGGGACATTGCGACGAGGCACTTTTAAAGTTACGGATAATAATAAAACCTAAAATTGAAATAGTATATAATTATTCACTTAGGAAGCAAAATATTACTCTTGTGAAAAGTCGATTCTACATGTACATGTAATGTCTGTTCGCAAACAATAGGTACAGCCGGAGAAAAGAACAAGCAATAAAAACTCGCGGCCATTCTTTTCAAATTGCTAATGTTTTCAATGTTTCTTTCTTTATAAACTTCATCCTTAATGGGTACAACACAGTAGGAGCATCTACTGTTGTCCACATTGTAAAAACTATATATGCCAAATTACTGATATTTAATGAATAGGTAAGTATAAATGTTTTGCAAAAGAAAGAAAATAATGGCCTTAATTTAATTTAATCTATACTAATATTATAAAGCTGAAGAGTTTGTTTGTTTGAACGCGGTAATCTCAGGGACCACTGATACGAATAAAAAAATATTTCACTGATGGATAGCCCATTTATCGAGGAAGGCTATAGGATATATAACATTACGCTATGACCACTAGGAGCGGAGTTGTAATGAGAAATGTTGCAAAAACTGGAAAAATTTACACAGACGGAGTAGATCTAGTAAATAATAAATAGATTTAAGTACATATGTATGAGTTATATATATTTACTAGCTGTCCCGCGCAACTTCGTATGCGTAATTTCTCCCCGTTTTTTAAACATTTCTCGTCGCTTCTCCGCTCCTATTAGTCGTAGCGCGATGTTATATAGCCTATAGTCTTCCTCGATAAGTGGGCTATCCAACAAAAAAAGAATTTTTCAAATCGGACCAGTAGATCCTGAGATTAGCGCGTTTAAACAAACAAACAAACAAACAATCAAACAAACAAACTCTTCCGTTTTATAATATTAGTATAGATAAGTATAATTTAGTTTGTATTATAATATATTTATTAAATTATTTGATATTAAGTTTTTAGTATGTATTTGCTTTATATACTTAAGTATACATATTTGTGTTTTTTTTTTATTTTGTTATTAAGCATGCCGGTAATTGTATCAAAATAATAAACATCTGCCACCCTCTTCTCGCCTCCACCCAAAGGTAGAGAATGTCTATGGCATTAAGTCCGCCTTCTGCTATGTACATACTTGCAGGAAGTTTTAAATAAATAAATGTATGAGTTTAGAAAAAAAGTAATTATCTATGTTACTAACGTAGGAACTGAGACTTCAGGCACCAATACTTAAAAGGGATGGCGCAGTCCTGGTCTATAAGTCAATGGCCTCACTAATCTACCTGTCAAATTTAGGGTACCTACCTCCTTTACCTACTTATCAACCCGATTTACAGGTAGATTTATAGAGAAGTGGCATTATTTACCTAATATTTTAAAAAAAAATGATATATTCTCTTGAAGGCGATCTCCAAGTGAAATATATCAAGGAAGGAAAAAAATGATCAAGCTCATTACCGAATGAAAATTCCGCTGAGATACTCCTATGTCTTAGCCTATATCTCAGGTGGTTTACAACCTAGGACAACATTTTATACATTAAAACATTTCCAGAAAAATATGCAGTCGAATAGCGTAAACTCCATGGCATTAGATCACTAGCTTTAGAGAAAATCGCTAATATACATACGTACATATGGGTCATACAGAAAACCACCTTTTTTGAAAACATATTTTTGGCAAAACCACTCCTTAAAGGAGCTAAATAGGGGTAACAGTAGGTATTATACGAAAGCTGTGAAGCTACGAATTAATGCTAGAATACAATTAAACAGGTTCTAGTTTCCTCACACAACAAAAATAGTATATTTCTTCCCCTTTGCTCTAAGAGAAATGTGTCCTTAACCCATATTTTACTACGTTCGTTCTGTATATTGCAGGCAGGCAACTCGTAAGGAAGAAATAATTTCATTTCTCCTTCATAAAGCAACATGGAGGCAAATTGTTCCTTATTATGTTGACCTTGACCATGGAATTGTGGCTCTAGGGTTACCACCTGACTGGATTTATCCGGAAATATCCGGTTTCAGTTTTTTTTTTTTTTTTAAGACGACACCCGCTGTATGGTACAAGCCCTGTGTCGCAGGGGACTTTACAAACATACAAGTCACGGACACAAAGTACACCCAGACTCGGAACAACAATTTGTGGATCACACAAAGTGGTGTCCCGTGTGGGAATCGAACCCACGACCTCATGCGTAGCAGTCGGATACACTCCCACCGCGCCACAGAGGCAGTCGAAGTTGTTTCATAGGTAGGAAAAAAAGGAAGCATAGCAAAATTTCAAATGTGGAAAAAAATGCGTTCGATAATTTGAATTCAAGGTTCGTTGATTAATATGTTCGGACTTTTCATAGAATGTTTAGGGTTCCTTACATGAAAAGGAAAAAACGGAACCCTTATCGGATCATTTTGTAGTCTCTCCGTCGGTCTGTCAAGACGCTTTATCTCGGGAACACGTTTAGGTATCGAGTTGAATCTACAGTCCCTTGAAGCTGTAAAAATCAAAGTTCTAAGTTAACGTAGAAAAGGATACAGCCGTTTCTTTAAAAAATACGAGACTCTATTCCTGAACTATTTATAATATTTACCTACAAATTTGTACGGAACCTTCGGTGGGCTACCGACTCGCACTTGTACGGTTTTTTTTTTTTTTTAGTTTGACGGTTTATTGTCAGGATTTTAAATAAAGAATTGGCAACCCTTTGCGAACGCTAAGAGACGCTGAGTAATGAAATAATTTATTTACACTTAATCCTCCTAAGCTTTGAGGAAACCATGTTATTATATACTGTACTAGCTTTTGTACGCGTAGGTACAGGTTGGAAACCCCCTTTGATGAAATCTTCTGCAGTTTTCGAAATATTCTTTTATACTGCTCTATGTAGTTATTCTTACACAAGGACTATTTTCAACCTATCTTTATGTACGTGTGTTTGTCATAAAATTCCTACTAAACGGCTACACTGTTTTTGATTGTTTTTATTTGTGTTTGAGTGTATCTCTGTACGGTTTGGTTACAGTTTGGCACGTATTAAGCTGTGTCATGATGATATGACCAAACGTGGATTATTAAATCATCAAACGTTGACGAGCTGGGGCCCTCATCGAATGAACAAGGTTCTCGAGGCTGCCTCGCCAAATGCTCGGACGGTGTGTACTTGACTTGGGTTGCCTTGGGCGCATGCTGCCTCGGCCATCGTCGAGCCAGTATGAGGTCTAGTAACATAGTCCAAATAGGTGGTTCGATTCCGGCCCCGGTTTGGCATACGGAAGTCTCGGGTTCATAGTTCTGTACTTCAAAATTTTCTATCTTTCAATAATGCAATTATTGCATTGATCTTGACTGCCTCTGTGGCGCGGTGGGAGTGTATCCAACTGCTACGCAATAGGTCGTGGGTTCGATTCTCCACCAAGGATAAAACTTTGTGTGATGAGCACGATGGTTTATTCTGTGTCTGGGTGTTATTTATCTATAATATGTATGTACATATTTAGAAATATATAATATGTTTATCAGTTGTCTGGTTTCCATAAACAAGCTCTGCTTAGTTTGGGATCAGATAGCATTGTGTGAGTTGTCCCAAGATATTATTATTATTATTATTATTATTATCTTGCACTAGTTGCACTAGACACGCAGAGCAATAAAGATAAGGAGCGCCTGTTGCTCGATACTAATAAAAGCCATTATCCATACAATACCCATACAGGTATACAGTTCAGCCTGTAACAGGCCAATTAATATCGCGGCAAATTGCTTTCCGAAGCGACACTGCATGAAGTGAAACTGAACATTGAAAACATCAAATAATTGTAAAGCACAGATGCGACAGATTATTTACTTTGATTATAGCTTTTTTTATAAAAATCGGTTATCGCCATTAAAACTATCCTATGTCGTTTCCCGGGACTCAAACTATTCATAGCCATGGACGAATCCAGAATTTCATTCTGGGGCAGCACGAGAGGTATATGGCAGTTATGGCAGTCCCGAATCTAACATGCTTACGGCGGGGGGAGGTGACGGTCAAGTGTGAGTCAAACGCAAGACAAGGATGGCTGCCCCAAAAAAAAACATTCGGGGGGGGGGGGGGATCAAGAGGTATATGGCAGTGCCGAATCTAACATACGATGGGGGGAGAGATGCGGTCAAGTGTCAGTCGAACGCAACACGGGGGTGGCTGCCCCCAAAAAAAAACATTCTGGGGGGGAGGGAGGTCGAGAGGTATATGGCAGTGCCGAATCTAACATGAGTATGACGGGGGGAGAGGGGAAGTGTACAAGTTCAATATAGAGCAATTTTGGTTACACAAAAACTCCATAGATGGCGCTGTACCTATTTTGTAAATCGCGCTATGGTTTCGTTACCAAGGACCTTATATAAGGTAAAGTTTTTTTGAGAATAAATGAAGATCAGATCAGCTGTAGTGCGGAACACTTGTTGTTTTATTATTTACCCAGTAGTTCTCTAAAGTACAATCTAGTTCGCTATCGATCGAAACATTGGTCCTTAGAGTCGGATCGAAAAAGATTCTATTTTTGATTATACGAGAGGTTACCTCTCAACGTGCTACTCGCAGTGGATCGCTGCAACGAGCAAAGAGTGCACGGTTTTCAGCAGTGCCTGCGCTTTGTCCGGGACGAAACAAACTTGCAACAAAATAGTGCCACAGAGGGCGCTACCTAGTTCAACGTTGGACAACAAAGTGACGTCATAGCCGTAGAAGACTTCGGATCCAGCACGTCATTCCCTGTAGCAGCCGACGCGATATATTTAGTTCAACCAAGTGGTCACCAGAGGGCGCTACTTGCAGGTCAACCGTATGTGAGTGAAGTGATACTGAGTGAGTACATTAATTTATTCTTCCCCAATTCATCAATCAAAAGTGCAACCAAGCAAAACGGAACTTTATTACCCCGTTAGTGTTTATAAGTGCGAAGAAACTGGACTTCATCAATATTGTAAATTAGTTTTAAAAATTTATGTGTATTAATTAGTTTAGGACTTAGAATACCTTTGCATGTTACTTTAGAGACTTAGAATAATTAAAGAAAAAACGAGGGAACGGGGAACCTATGCCCAAATTCCCTACGACAGTGAACAAAGTCCAAACACTTGTAAAAATTTGTAGATTTTTCCCACACTTGTAAAATTTCAACTAAATCCAAACAGTTGCAATTTTAGAGTTCTAATTTATTTTGGACTTTACATATTTAGTTAGTTTTACCTTTGTCGTGGAACTTATAGTTTAACAATGGAGGGTCTAATGAATGTATTAAATGACCTTCACGATGCAATCCAAAGAAGTTTAACGAATTTCAAAAAAAGTCCTAAGGATAGATTAACTGTAGAGTACATTGAAATAAAACAAGAATTGTTAGAAAAAGATTGGTCTTTATTTAAAGAAAATTATGTTAAGCTTCATCAACTTTACGAGACTGAGGCCATTCCTAAATTGTTAGATCTATACGACGAAACTGAAGATACATATACGATTTATAAATGTAAAATTAAAATGATGTTAAAGAATTCTCAAAGTGCCATAGAAAAGGAAGGTACTGGTGATACAAACAAATCCAGTTCAAGTATCAAATTACCCAAAATTTGTATACCGAATTTTAGCGGGAAATACTCAGAATGGACAACATTCCACGATTTGTTTGTGTCTCTTGTGCATAATAATAAGAACTTAGATAATGTACAAAAAATGCATTATATAAAGAGTCATCTCAGTGGTGAAGCCGAGCAATTGGTAAGGCATACTCCTGTAACTGACTCGAACTATATGCAGTGTTGGTCTAAATTAGAAAAGCGATATAGTAATAAGAAATACTTAGTGAATTGTATATTGAAACGTCTCTTTGGACAAAAACGAATGCACAACGAGTCAGCAACTTTGTTAAAGGAACTGCTCGACACAACAAACGATTGTCTCAATGCACTAAAAAGCTTAAACGTTAATGTGGCCACTTGGGATGTTATTATCATACATATTGTAACATTTAAACTTGATTCTGAAACGCGAAAGCAGTGGGAACTAAACATTAGCAGTAGTGACTCAAATGAATTGCCTACCTTGAGTCAATTTTCTACCTTTATTGAAAATCGTTTCCGCGCGTTGGAATGCATAGAGCCCAAAAGAACATTTAGTTCACCAAACAGTTCACACGCACCTAAATCGTTGATTGCCGTGAGTTCAAGCAACATTCGTTGTGAATGTTGCTCGGAAGGTCACAAGTTGTGTTTTTGTAAACAATTTGCCAAACTAACTGTCTACAATAGACGCGAATTTGTTTTAAAAAATAAAATTTGCTTTAATTGTTTAGGCGCTAATCATATAGTAGCTAATTGTAACAAGCAAACGTCTTGCAGAATGGGTAAGAAACGTCACCACTCTCTGTTACATTTAAACGAGCCTTTAAATAAATCAAACCAAATCACCGGTGAAACTAGTTCATCAAGTAGCCCAACACCGGTAGTCTCGTGTTTTGCTAAAACTATTTATACACATCAACAAGTTTTACTAGCCACAGCACTAGTAAAGGCCAAGTCAAAGACAGGTGATTATCATATAGTAAGAACCCTTATTGACCAAGGCTCTCAGGCTAGCTTCGTTACAGAGGCCACAGTTCAATATTTAAGACTGCCAAAGATACCTGTTCAAGGCGTCATATCAGGCTTAGGTAGTGGATCAACTGTTGCCAGACACATGGTAAGGTTGAAAATTCAGTCACGCATAGATCACACGTTTGAATTAAATTTAAACGCTTACGTTTTGAAACGAATTACCTCATACTTACCAGAAAGGCATGTTAAGAAAGAATCCATAGATTGGCTAGATTTAGCGGATCCTCATTTTGATCAACCCAATAAAATCGATATGTTATTGGGAGCAGAGGTATATAGCTGCATTCTGAGGGAGGGCATGGTACGAAATTCATCTCGTACTTTAATAGCCCAAAGCACCACTTTAGGATGGATTCTATCCGGAGCGGTGAATAATATTATCGAAATTAACTCAAACACAGTTAGGAACATAAATGTAATGCATACCCAGTTCAAGGAGGACGAACTTCTCAAGAAATTTTGGGAAGTTGAAGAACAACCAATTAGTTCTAAGAAACTGCTCACACCTGAGGAGCTGCGTTGTGAGGAATTCTACAACGCTACAACTAAAAGAGGAGAAGATGGAAGGTATATAGTAAGGCTGCCTTTCAAAACAGAAGATCCTCAATGTACAGGAAGCAGTTCTCGTTCTATTGCTGAGACAAGATTTAGGGCAATAGAAAGAAGGTTAGACAAGGACAAAGATATGAAAGTGAGGTATACTGAAGTAATAAACGAATACTTACACTTGGGTCATATGAAGCCTGTAAATGAAAAGGACGATAAGAAGGAGATCGCAGTTTACTTGCCGCATCACGCCGTGGTAAGGGAGGACAAAAGCACAAGTAAGCTTAGGGTTGTGTTTAATGCATCTGAAAAGAACAAAAAGGGAATATCTTTGAATGAAACCCTAATGGTTGGACCTACTTTACAGGCGGACTTACGGCACATAGTTTTAAAATGGAGACTACACCCTATAGCACTGGTAGCAGATGTTATCAAAATGTACCGCCAAGTACAAATAGCGGATGAGGACACAATGTACCAAAGGATATTATGGCGAGATGATCCGACAAAAGAGATCAAGGATTATGAGCTAACTACAGTCACATTTGGTACAGCTTCCGCGCCGTATCAAGCAGTAAGAACTCTACATCAATTAGTGTATGATGAAGGTCAGGAATACCCACTCGTAGCAAATAAGATTTTAAATTCCTATTATATGGACGATCTTATGGATGGGTGCTCAAATGTGAGCGAAGGTGTTGAAATATACAAACAAATGACTATGTTATTGGGAAAGGGAGGTTTTTTACTGCAGAAGTGGAACAGCAATAATGAGGAAATTTTAGAGATCATAAGTTCAATCAGAAAGAAGGAAGGTCAAGAGCCAATAGTACAAATGTCTCATTGTAAGAATGAGAGAGGAGTAGAAATTAAGGGTAATGATAATATTATGAAAATTCTAGGTCTTACCTGGAACCGGAACGAAGATCACTTTCAATACACGTTAAATCTCCAACCGCTGAAAGCTGCACCTGTAAGTCCTGTAACTAAAAGGATTATTATATCAGACATAGCACGATTATATGACCCACTGGGTTGGTTAGCTCCTAGCGTGGTAATAGCAAAAATCTTCATCCAGAAGTTATGGCTCGCAGGTGTCGGTTGGGATGAAGAATTAAGCACTGAACTAATTAAGGAATGGGTGACTTACCGTGAAGAATTGTTAGAGCTTACTAAAGTTAGGATCCCACGTTGGCTTGGCACGAAATCTGGTGATGATCTAGAGCTTCATGGATTTTGTGATGCTTCTAAAGTAGCGTACTCGGCAGTAGTGTACTTAAGATCAGTTGACGTCACAGGTAAGGTAAAAGTATCGTTATTGGCCGCCAAATCCAGAGTAGCACCTATTAAGCAACTTAGCATTCCACGTTTGGAATTATGTGGAGCTGTATTACTTTCATCGCTCTTGATGGCTAAATAGCTCAAATTTTAAAAATAACCAAGGACAAAATTAAGGCATGGACGGATTCCACTGTGGTATTGGCATGGTTAAGCAGCCACCCGAGTAAATGGAAGACGTTTGTAGCCAACCGTACATCCGAAATTTTAACCTGCATGGAATCATCTCAATGGTTTCACGTGTCAACCAAAGAGAACCCAGCAGACTGTGCATCAAGAGGAATATCTCCAAGCTTGTTCGTTCAATCTAAATTGTGGTTCTCTGGACCACAATTTCTGCAAGAAAATGTTATGGTTTATAAGAGGCCAAAGGACTTACAAGTTAATTTAGAGAACTTAGTTACGAGTCATATAACTATTTTACCAGATGGTTATGATATTTTGGATAGGTTTTCTAATTTAAATAGATTATTAAGGGTGATAGCATACTGTCGTCGATTTTTCAAAAAGGGGTCAATCGAATGAATATATTTACAGAGCAAGGAAATAGAAGAAGCATTAGAATGTTGCATAAAAAGTACACAAACCAAAATATTCACAATTGAAATAGCACAATTACTAGAAAAAGGGTGTCTAACAATGAAAGGTAGCAAACTTAAATCGTTATGCCCTTACCTTGACAGCAAGGGTATTATGAGAGTACAAGGTAGATTAGAAAGGGCACCGTTGGATGAGAGTACAAAACATCCAATTATTTTGCCAGGTTCAGAGCATTTTACACGCCTTCTTGTAGCTGACGCTCACCACAAAACACTACATGGCGGACCTCAGCTCATGACAAATTATTTAAAGACAGCCTACTGGATTATTGGAGTCAAACAGTTAGTAAAACAATGTGTAAGAAAATGTGTAACTTGCGTCAGGCAAAGAGCAAATACTCAGACCCAAATTATGGGTTCACTCCCATCAGTTCGATGCTCGCCAGCCAGACCGTTCTTACATAGTGGCGTCGATTACGCTGGCCCTATAAACATAAGGACTACAAAAGGTCGTGGACATCGATCCTATAAAGGATATATATGTGTATTTGTGTGCATGTCAACGCGTGCAATACATTTAGAAGTGGCAAGTGACATAAGTTCACAAGCCTTCTTAGCCGCTTTCAGAAGATTTGTGGCAAGAAGAGGTCACTGCGCTAAGTTATGGAGTGATAATGGAACCACATTTGTAGGTGCAGCTAGAGAACTCCAAGAGTTAGCTAGAGCTCAATCTATTATTGCAGAAAATTTAGAGGCAAACGGTACCGAATGGCACTTTATTCCCCCTCACGCACCCAATTTTGGAGGTCTATGGGAAGCAGGAGTAAAGTCAGTAAAGCACCATTTAAGGCGAGTCATCGGTGTATCTACACTCACTTACGACTTTACGAGGAACTAAGTACATTCCTTTGTCAAGTGGAGGCATGCTTGAACTCACGTCCAATCAGCGTCCTTAATTTAAACGACCCTGGTGAGCCGATGCCTTTAACGCCGGGACATTTTTTAATAGGCGAGCCTATAATCGCTGTACCCGATTATGATTACAAGAGTTCAAGCATAAGTTCTTTGTCAAGGTGGCAATTTGTGCAAAGGATGTTACAGTCGTTCTGGAGCCGCTGGTCTCGAGAATATCTATTAAATTTAGTAAACAGGTATAAATGGACTTCTATAAACCCCGAACCACAAATCGGAGATGTAGTCCTGATTAAAGAAGACGACTTGCCCCCAAGCCGTTGGTCATTAGGTCGCATTTTGGATAAACATCCAGGTCATGATGGTACTCGTATCACCCGCGTGGTCACATTACGTACCAAATCGTCAGTTATCAAAAGGCCTAGCAATAAGTTATGCATTTTACCTGTCGCCAGTTAAAATTATGTATTTTTTGTAATTTATGTAAGTAAGTATGTTCAATGTTTGTGTTCAAGTGTATATTTTTATTTCTTTTTATGTTGTTAGTCTGTAGTTCTGTTCACAACAGAATTTAATGCAATCTAGTGTTGCGCTTGTAAATTCATGTTATAGTAAGTATTTTCTGATTTAATGTTATTAATTAAGTAATTTTGTTAGTTTTAGTACAATTTTTGATTATAAAGGACATTCCGCCACTAAATGTCCTTGGTGGGCGGTATGTACAAGTTCAATATAGAGCAATTTTGGTTACACAAAAACTCCATAGATGGCGCTGTACCTATTTTGTAAATCGCGCTATGGTTTCGTTACCAAGGACCATAAATAAGGTAAAGTTTTTTTGAGAATAAATGAAGATCAGATCAGCTGTAGTTCGGAACACTTGTTGTTTTATTATTTACCCAGTAGTTCTCTAAAGTACAATCTAGTTCGCTATCGATCGAAACAGGAAGTCAGGTGTCAGTCGAACGCAATCAGGGGGGGCGGCTGCCCCAAAATAAAACATTCTAGGGGGGGCACAGGAGACAAATGGGCAAAGAAATTCAATACATGGATCCACCAATGATCACAGCTAAGTAGGCTTTACAAGTTTACTAACAATAATTTTCGTACAATTTTTACGAAAAAAAAATTATACGTATGATAAAGTTGTTAATAGTATGAAACAAAAGCAACAAAAAACCCATTTCTTAGTCCGCATGATGGTGATGGGCAACTACGGAACCCTGCATTGTGCCTGCACTTGCCAGGTTATTTTCAGTTGACTGCCTCTGTGGCGCGGTGGGAGTGTATCCGACTGCTACGCAAGAGGTCGTGGGTTCGATCCCCACCCAGGATAAAACTTTGTGTGATGAGCACGATGGTTTATTCTGTGTCTGGGTGTTATTTATCTATAATATGTATGTATTTAGAAATATATAAGTATGTTTATCAGTTGTCTGGTTTCCATAGTACAAGCTCTGCTTAGTTTGGGATCAGATAACGTTGTGTGAGTTGTCCCAAGATATTATTATTATTATTATTATTTTGTTAATCTTTTAAGGTGGAAAAATCAATATTTGATTTATCATAATAATAATAATAATAATAATATCTTGGGACAACTCACACAACGTCATCTGATCCCAAACTAAGCAGAGCTTGTACTATGGCAACCAGACAACTGATAAACATACTTATATATTTCTAAATACATACATATTATAGATAAATTACACCCAGACACAGAATAAACCATCATGCTCATCACACAAAGTTTTAAGTTTTAAAGTTTTAATAGTAAGTATTGTCTCCAAAATAGGTTTTAATGTAAAATAATAAACACACTCTCTGTTTTATTATTTTAGTCTATTCCTTTGTAAATATGCCGAGGGTGTCAGGTATGCTATAATTACATATATTCAACCGAAACCGATACTGCATTATACATGAACATTATATTGACAAAATAATTAATTAATTATGCATCTGCTTTTCACAATTCTGCATTTAAATATAATACAGATGTTTACTCTTGCATTCATTGAAGCACGTAACTTTAACAAGCACACACATGCACACACATGAATCTAAGCACACACACACTCAGGCCGAGATCTATAGAGCGTACTTTAGCGTAGCTCAAGCTTAGCTTAGATTATAGATTACTAGCTTTCGCCCGCGGCTCCGCCCGCATGGATGTCGGTTATCGCGATAAAAACTATCCTATGTCCTTCCTCGGGACTCAAACTATCTCCATACAAAATTTCATCTAAATCGGTTTAGCTGTTTGAGCGTGAAAGCGTAACAGACAGACAGAGAGTTACTTTCACATTTATAATATTAGTAGGTATGGATTAAAAAAAACAACGGATTGCACTCCGGGAGTGCCGGCGGAAGTGTTAACTTGAATATTTTTCGATCTTACTGACTTAATAATAATAAAAAAAATTAAATATTAAATCAAAATCAAAAATTAAAATAAAAAAGGGTAAAAAAATAATCGTAACTCGGAGTCGAATTGGGGTCTTCTGGTTTCTGGACCAGCCGTTTTCCCACCTGAGCTATAATAATATTGTAGATGGTGGCAAAATTTATCTTCGGATTCTGATGATATTGTAGCAGTTTTGTCATTGCTCTCCCTTCGACTTACCAATTTTCGATCAGGTCACGTGTCCTGACGCGAGTTTAACATTTTTTACCCATCCCGCAGCTAAAGAAGTTTTCACTTCAAAACTTGACAAAGCATGTGCTGACCGTTCACTTCATAGATAATAATATCTGCTAAGATTATACTAACCTTGCGCTTTGACTAATATTTAAAAGATCAGCAAATGCTTTGTACAGATTCTCTTCAAATTTGACTTAAGCTAAGCACAAAGCCCAAGTACGCTTTTTAGATTTCACCCTTAGCTCTTTACATAGCAGGCATGGGCGGATTCAGGATTTCTTTCTGTGGGGGGGGGGGAGGTGCACGAGAGAATAAATGGCAGTGTCGAATATAACATGCTTACGACGAGGGTGTGGCGTGCATTTGAATTCACCTGACATCAGCCAAGTGTGTGAGTAAAACTCACTTTTTTGAGGTGCCCCAATAAAATACCTCTCTGTAGGGGGGGGGGGGGGAGCACTAGAGGAAAATCGGTATACAAAACAACTGTCTAGGGGTACGTGTGACCCCCCCCCCCAACTAAGCACGCATTTTAAACCTATCCACTTCTTGTATATATACCTTTTTCTTGTCTTCTTATGTACATATCCGTTTTTGTAATGGATTCTAAAACACTACATGTTTTCTTTCCTAAATAAAATGTATTGTTCTCTTCAATGTATACTCTTCAGACAATTTCTTAAGCACTGTGCTCTTGTGTACATGAAAGTTTGATGACAGTACTACAACGGCCGAAGCCGTTACGTGTGATAAAACAGATAGGATACCTTTTTATGTGAATTATGGACCTATAAAACACAATATAACAGCCAACGAGAAGGTTTCTATTAAGTTTATAAATTGTGAGTTAAGATGTGCCGAAAATATATATACAACGCAAAATGTGTGCCTTTTTTTATATAATTCGACACAGAAAAAAGGTGAATCTGGTAGGGAAGTACCTATTATTTGGAAATATATAGGTATATTACGGGTCTTAATCGCGTGAATAATTTAAGGTAAAATACCTTATTTAGGTTCAGGTATTTTACCTTAAATTATTCACACGATTAAGACCCGTAATATATATTTATTTGCATAATGTGTACAAATCGCGAAAGTTTTTTACGATTTATTGTATTCTCTACGTCGAGAATACGTAACAATGTTTTAGGACTAGGTACGATGTCATAAATAATGTCTTTAGGCGTTAATTTACCTTATGTAAATTAAAATCATTAATTTATACTAATATCCGAAAACCCGTGCCTCGGAGAGCACGTTAAGCCGTTGGTTCTGCGCCTAATTTTTCCCCAATCTGCAAAATGCAATCGTAAAAAACTTTCGCGATTTGTACACATTATGAAAATAAATATATATTACGGGTCTTAATCATGTGAATAATTTAAGGTAAAATACCTGTCAGGTATTTTACCTTAAATTATTCACACGATTAAGTAATATATATTTATTTATTTAATAATGTGTACAAATCGCGAAAGTTTTTTACGATTTCTTGTATTCTCTACGTCGAGAATACGTAACAATGTTTTAGGACTAGGTACGATGTCATAAATAATGTCTTTAGGCGTTAATTTACCTTATGTAAATTAAAATCATTAATTTATACTAATATCCGAAAACCCGTGCCTCGGAGAGCACGTTTAACCGTTGGTCCTGCGCCAAATTTTTCCCCAACCGCGTTGGAATTCCGTCCAATCGGGCTATGAGAAAGATGGTATAGACAGAGTGCACTTGTGTCTGCGCATACACTTGTGCTCTATTATATCTCCTGCTTACGGGGGGACTTTACAAACATACAAGTCACGGACACAAAGTACACCTCGACTCAAAACAACAATTTGTAGATGTGTGAATCGAACCCACGGCTCGTGCGTAGCAGTAGGACACATTCCCACTGCGCCACAGAGGCAGTCTAATAAGATTGATTGCCGTAACCGACATCGTCGAGACCATTAAAGATACTATTCTTGAAGAAAAGTTAAGACGCCTAAAGACATTATTTATGACATCGTACCTACTCCTAAAACATTGTTACGTATTCTCAACGTAGAGAATACAAGAAATCGTAAAATAAAGCCAATAAAATAGAAGAACAATGCCTATTACATTATTTATCCCGAGCATTTGAATTTAGAACCTTCTCGTTCGGCAAATCCCTTGTGAAAATGATTCAGATTCGATTTAGATTCGGACCTTTTTGAATTTAAATTGTGAACAAACATGCGTTTAAGTTTTGTGGAATTATTGAGATTTATATTCTGGATTTTGTGTTGCCTTTATGATTTGTAATCATATATTTTGATAATTTCTAATAATATATCTTGGCTATCTTTATAAAGAGGTAAGATTTGATTGTTTGTTTGTATTGAATAGACTCCGAAAGTACAGGACGGATTTATCAAATCAAATCAAATCGTTTATTTGCTAAAATGTGGTTACAAGAGATGTTACATTATTTCATTAATACAGCACATTTACCATTTTATGGCATGCAAATGTTATTATTCTATAAAAACAAACAAAAGAGAAAAAAATAAATAACTGCACTATTATAGTATTACATTTTAAAGTTCATTATAATAATTTGTATTTAATTAGATAATATTAAAGTGGTTAAACAGACGATACTTATTAAGATAGTCAATTCAAATTATAATTAATGTGTATACATGCATTATTGTTTATAACATTTTATAGCTTAAAAATTCGTGTACTGAGTAGAAACAATTTTCAATGAGCCATGCACTAAGTTGTTTTTTAAATTTTATAAGTGGTAGATCCGTTAGACCTTGAGGTAGGTGGTTATATAGTCTAATACACATGACATAATTGTTTCTGTTGCATATTTCAGTCTTTATATTTGGTAACACTAGTTTATTTGGAAATCTTGTGTTGAAATTACAAACTGTTTTTTTAGTTGTGAACAAATCGGGATTTAGTTTTACAAAGATGCAGCTTTCAAATATGTATAAACATGGTACAGTTAGCAATAACATTTTTTTAAATAGAGGCCTGCAACTCTCCCATGGGGCTTTATCACATATAGCTCGTAAACATTGTTTTTGTGTAATAAATACCTTATTTAAAAAATCTTTCATCGTTGTGAAGCTACACTAACCCCGGGTGACATAGGCTATTTTTTATCCCTGTATTCACACGGGAACGGGAATAACGCAGGTGAAACCGCGAGGCGTCCGCTAGTGTTTAATAAAAATGATGGTCCTGGCCAAGTCCTGGCCAATGATGTTATAAGTTAAAAGGTACATAGGTTACATAAACAACATTCAAACTAATGCACACATTAACATACCATTAAACTTATTGCAAGTCACACAATGGTATGACATTGCAATATACAGAGTGATTTTTAATATACTAATAACCTCCCGCTCCCATTTCAAATCATTTTTACATTTAAATCAAATCATTTCAAATCATTTTATTTACATTCAAAATCCATACTAATTCGTCATTTCATTTTGTTTTTACTTTTTGTTTATTTACTGTTTTGTCCGGCGCCGAATCATAAAAATGTTATGTAGGTAATATGTTTTAAGATTTTCTTTTTTTCTGTGCGCTGTGACAAATAAAAATGATTTTCTTTATTTATTTCTAACATAACAAAAGCCACGGAGAAGTTTGTAATAATTTCATCATTGTTTCCTATTTCACAAACATTGAAACACAAAAATACCAAATTACAACATCATAAAAACGCGTTTTCAATCCACCCTTGTCACATCGTATTTTCAATATAATACACAATATTCTGACAGCACGGGGAATTGAAATCGAAAAATTGAAACATTTCAATTCAGGGTATTATTTGTTTGTTCAACGTTTTGTGCTTTGATTAAATATGACATTACATAATCAAGGGTTTTACAAAAAATGATTTATTTTTCTAAAAGGCAGTTTTTGTTAAATAATTAAAATCGTCTCTTTCCAAAATCCATATTTGATCCCATTATTTTTTTGTGTTTAAACTTCTTCTTCATCGCCATCCTCAGAATATATCGGTCCACTGCTGAACATAGGCCTCTCCTAATTTCAGACAAGACGAGCAGATACATGCGATGCGTACAATGCCTGTGTTTGACTTAATTCAAAACTCTTTATTCACTTAGGATGCAAAACAACTCTTGTGATACGTCGGGATTCTACATGTACATGTAATGCCAAGTTTGCAAAGCCGGAGAAAAGAACCAGGCAATAAAAACTGCGGCCACTATTTTCAAATTACCAATTTTACAAGTTTATAAACTTGATATGGGAGTTAGGTGCTGCGACTAATATACTATACACACTCGCGGTCACTCTTTTCAAATTAACTATACTATACACAATGTTAAAGGAGTGATGCAAATTGTATTATCAAAAAGTTGAAACATGAGATAAACCAAAATCAGCCTTAGTGGGTACAACATCTACATATAACAAAGGTAAAAACTGTATAAATAATACTACGATAGGTATAATGCGATACGTCCGATGCGTACGATGCGGACCTGTAGACGCTTAACTTTAAAATACCTAGTGTTAAAATTGTTTTAATGAACGTCACCTGCCTGTCAATCGCTTGCTAATAATTGTCTTCTTGTTTGGCACATCAAGCGATCTTGAATTGATTGACGCTTATCTGAAAACAATAGCGGATTGCATGCATATTCATTAGATATAGAGGATTGATTAAATTGGGGTAGATATACCTAATGGTAAGATTATTTTAGGGGTGATAGACATCAGAGACCTCTTAGCCAAAATAATGATATTTTTTTATTTCTGTCTTGGCCTTTAGGAGCAAAAACGTGGGACAAGCGGGAATAAGACATCTTATTGCTGTTGTAGATCTTTTAGTTTACAAGTTTGTTTAAATAAAAATAGTGTATTAGATTTCATTATGTACGTAATTAATATAAATACTTATCCATTTTAACGAAGCATTTGTAGAGCCAAGCTCTAGGATCCCAATTTTTTGGATATGTTTTAGTTTTATTTACTCTTAGTTTCTAGTTTAAATATAGTTTTTACTAGTTAATAAGTAGTTATTTTTAAATTTGCATTTTGCTATCTGCATTTAGTCCCATGTCAATGTTTAAATAATTTTATCGAATATTTATTTTTGATTTAGAGCGAAACTCGTCGAAATTTATTTTCCGCCAAAATAAACACATTACGTCATAGTAGTAGATACACTTTAACTGCACTTACTCACATTGTGCAAAAATGATTATGGATGAGTTTCTTTCCATTTTAGTCAACTAACATGTAAACCTTAGGTAATGGGTTTTGCATCAGTCCTCTAATATGGTGTATAATACCTTGGTGGCAGTGGCAGCACCTTACCTGCATATACAGTTTATAAACAGAGAAACATTGTAAACATAGGCAATTTGAAAAGAGTGGCCACGAGTTTTTATTGCCTGTTCTTTTCTCGGGCTTTACCTATTGTTTGCGAACAGGCGTTACAAGTAAATGTAGGATCGACTTTTCACAAGTGTAGTATTTTGCTTCTTATGTGAATAAATCATTTTTATTTTATTTTTAGATAAGTGTTTGTACACGCTGTATAGACACGTGTGACAGTAGCAACAGCACAAATTAAAATTGAGTTAAGTAAAAAAAAACATCACCCGCCATAGGGTCTACTAGGAATCTACTACCTATAATATAGATAGTTCAACTCATATACACGTGCGGTACTGTTTTATGTGAGCTTGTAATTATTTATTTTGTATGGCACTGATCACAGATACTATTACCATGGAGGTAGAGTAAAAATGGAGGCCACAATATGCTGGCCGAATAACAAAAGTGAAACGATATGACCTTGAAATTACTGTTGTCATCTCCATCTCTATAAAAATAGGATTTCTCTTTGTTAAATAGGGTTGCCATGTTTTTTGTACTATCTGAAATAAATAAATTTAGAGCAACGGAGCCGACTACTTTATAGCAAAATGCTAAATATCGAGATACTTACTAATATGGAATTTATCTATATATTTAAATATCTACTGAAGTGTAAATTTTAAAAAATTAAATCGAATTCCGATAAATTACAGTTCAGTAGGTATTAAAACGTAATTTTGTTAATGTTTGATTTTATTTTTTTTTTGGTTAGAAAAGTTATAGCTGCTAGTTCATTGTAAATATCGCAGAAAAATATGGTTACCCTACTCATCCGGCGCTTATAGCAAGAATTAAAGAAAACATGGTATTAAATTGAATAGCAACAAATAATAATACACGAATTAGGTTTGTTACGGTCATTAGCGGTCGTATCAAAGATAAAGTCGTCGTTATACTCCTAATAATACATAAAATGGTTTTGAAAAGGTTCAAATTTTAATCTTGGAATCAAACATAAATTTACATACTTAGAAGTGAAAAGAGAGTCCACATTCTGGGCACCACTTACTTTTGCAATCTTGCACTATGCAAACATGCACCATTCTTGAATGAATATTTAACGGTTATTGTTACATTTGACAATAAAAAAAACATTACAAAATCATAACATCTCCCGCCATTTAAGTATCTGTGACACATTAACTAGAGTTGTCTACATCCACTAATATAAAAAAAATAATTAAGTAATAGGTAATTGAATATTAAACTATAGTCAAATGCCAAATATATTTTACAACATAATTAAATTTTGATACTAAATTATTAGTTACTTAATTAAAAACACTTACAGTTTTATGTACAATCAATATACAAAGTGATTTTTAAGGAACTTTTTGTCTTGTGGTGAGTATCATTTGTTGGACACTTCGAAGAAGATGAAGATTCGACCTATTCTCCCCGAAATTGCTCAGCTGGTGCACTCCATGGATAATCTATCTCTATGACTATTACTTATTCAGTGCCACAGAGTACAGTTTTATAAAGAGTGTCCCTAAATTAACGCAAAATCTGAATTAAGTAAATAGAAAACAGAGTTTTTAGTCTTTAGATTGTAATTTTTTTATTGAATCATAAAGTACATAGAATAGGGTTATTTATGGAATAACACATCGAACAAATGGCCTCCACGGCTTTGCATACACATACGCACTCGTTTGTCGAAATTTTCCATGAGCATTCTGCATAAATGTGGCTGAATTTCGTTGATGCAGCGTTGAATCTCCTCCTTTAATGCACGTGTGGTTGTGGGCTTGTTGACATATACCTGTGGTTTTAAATAACCTCATAAAAATAAGTGTAGGGGCTTATTCTGGTCACCAAAACGAGAGAGTACACGACCTGAAAATGTCTCATACAGTAATTAAAGTGTTTCACGGGCTGGATGGCATATGACACCGTGTTGTTGAAACCACATATTGGCCACATCAATATTATCCAATTTAGGCATGAAGAACTGTGTTATTATGTCGAGATATTGAGCATCAGTAACAGTCACTGCTTAACCAGCCTCATTTTCAAAAAAGTATGGTCCAATTATGCTTCCCGCCGAAAATCCACATCAAACAGTGACACGTCGTGGATGCATTTGTTTTTCGACAATCACATCAAAAGCGGCAATTTTGGCGATTAACAAACCCATTAAGGTGAAAATGTGCTTCGTCGCTTAGGATGATTTTGCTCGAACTACGGCCGCCAAGCTTTCATTATTTTTTAAATACTGTTCAATAATGAAGCCACGTTGGTCTATTGTGTAACGTGTGCGCTTCATTTTTACTAATCCAAAACTGTCAGCTGTCGATCTGTTTTTTAGGGTTGCCAACATTTTACTGCATAAATGGCGGCAAATTCAAATATTGCGTTAATTTTGGGACATTCTTTATATAGGCAGTATACACGCGCGCACACACTCACACACACACAGTCATTGCATCTATACACTGTTACTCACACATAGCGCACACATAGCGTTCTCAAATAAACACTTTCTTATCTACCACTGCTATTACAATTGCCACACAAAGCCACACAAGAAATCCCTAAATACCCATCCATTTCCACTCCTTTATTAACGTCGCAGGTTACACAGGTACCTCCCCTCCCCCCTCCCGGGGGATGTCGCAATCCAATTTGCGTCCACTTTGATAAATTTCCTTAGATTTGTTCAACCTAACAGGGTTCCATCTTCTATAAATGTTTTAACTAGTTTATGTAGCCTTTTTAGATAATGTAGAGACATTTTTTCTTTTCCTTTCTTTTAAAAAGCTAATGAAAATGGAAGTTAAATAGACAATGACGTTTAAACAGTTAAGTTTTTATAAGAAAAGAGGAACTGGTTAGTTTTATTTTGAAATGAATAGTAATTAATATCATTGCACTGCATCTGTGGCGGGAGTGTACCCAATTGCTACGATAGAGGTCGTGGGTTCGATCCCCACCCAGGATAAAACTTTGTGTGATAAGTACGATTGTTTATTCTGTGTATGGGTGTTATTAATCTATAATATGTATGTATTTAGAAATATAAGTATGTTTATCGGTTGTTTGGTTTCGATAGTAAAAGCTCTGCTTAGTTTGGGATCAGATGTGTTGTCCCAAGATATATTATTGATAAAGTAGTAAAGCCATCTTCAACGTCTGTTAATACACAAATTGTTACTTTGTGATTGTAAAATTTGATTTATGTTTGTAAAGTTCCCCTGCAAACATACGAAATTGTTTAAATCGTGTTTTTAGAAAGATAAAAATCTACTTACATACCTCTAAGATAAAATGCTTTTAGTTTTTCATGATGTTTTTCTAGTAAGTTATAAGTTTTATCTGGTATGGCAGATAATCCCTATTCACTGAAAAAAAAAGGTTATGATTTTTTTTTTCTTTTTTTTTTATAGAAGACTACCCGTACCCGTAAACCTTCGTGGGCTCATGCACAACACTTTGCTAAAGATCATCATGATCAGATGCATAGTTTACGATTCTAGAAAGGACATACACACATGCATAATTAATTATTGTGATTTTATAACATAATAATATGTAGGTACTTAATAAGAAATGGGTTTTAGAATTCCGTAGCAAAAATAGCAAAACGGAGTGTATCCGACTGCTACGCAAGAGGTCGTGGGTTCGCTCCCCACCCGGGATAAAACGTTGTGTGATGAGCACAATGGTTCATTCTGTGTCTGGGGGTGTAATTTATCTATAATATGTATGTATTTATCAGTTGTCTAGTTTCCATAGTACAAGCTCTGCATAGTTTGTAGTTTGGGATCAGATAGCGACGTGTGCGTTGTCCCAAGGTATTAATATTATTATATATGTAAAGTGGGGATGGTACTTTTTTTTCTCACCTACCATATCGCGTGGGGTATCATTAGATAGGTCTTTTGAGGGGCTGTGAAGACCATATTTAGATTTATTGATCTGTTTGTGAAATTTTTGTTAGGGTCTGGCCCCTGAGAGCTAAGTTGTTGATGTTGTTTAAAGGTTCATTTCCGAGCATCGCGGCCGATCGCGATGCACGGAAATGAACCTTTAGTATGTAAAAACATCACAGTAGTAGTATATATGGTGAAATTACTAGGAAAGCTATCAGAGCTAAGTAGGCTTTACAAGTTTACGAGTAAAAGCTGATCAAATGAGAAGTAACAAATTTTTCGTAGGTACAAATTCTTTTCAAAATAGTTATTTACTAAGTATAACGTTGTAAGTTTGAACCAAAAACAACAGAAAACCCACTTCTTAAGCCGCATTATTCCGATGGCGGGGGCGTGGGGGACTACGGAACCCTATATGGTGCGTGGCCCGATATGCACTTGCCCGGTTTTAATATTATTTATATTTTTTTTGTACATAGATTACTTACTGCCCGCCGTGATAAAAGTTACAGATAGAAAAAGAAGCTCTCTAATGAGATACACAATCATTTATAACACATTTGCTCGTAAAGGGTCTCTTATTTCACCAATTTCAATATCGTAATGTATCTAATTACGTACTTGTGCGGTATTATAATGTAAAACGCACGGTTTTTAAAGATGCTCCATTTACGAACGGTTGTTTTTTAAATCTTAGAAAAGAGTTTTTAGGTCAGAAAAGTAGTCAAAATTTTATGAATAAAATTAACTTTGAGAGATAAAATATAATAAATGAATATTCAATTCTTTAATGTAAATAATTTTGATCATTAATTACAACCATTTATTTGTAACAAAACACAAAAATAATAATTTACTTTATTAGTAATACTGGCTATTTTTGTGCCTTTGCCTTAAAAAAAAGCGCTGATGCGCGCGCATTGCTAATTTGTAAACATATAATTTTTTTTCCGCGCCCTTATTTATTCGCTGTATTGTTTTTATTTGAAAATGTTAGTTATTTCCTCACAAATATGTTATAAAACGTGGTATGACATACGTGCGCTTTAATAATTACAGCCTCTGTTTCTTGTAGCCCTCGCCGTAATCGCCTCGGCTGTAATTTTCAACTTACCGCACTTATATCATGTACTATTGTCGTTATCGGTCATTAGCACTACCATATATAACTAAACGTTGGCATTGCCTTTAAATGAGCGATAATTCATTCCCTATAGCGATTTCAAACTTCCTGACGTACTTAGGTAAAGTTATAGAACAGGGAACGAACTTTCTGATAACAAAATCATTAGGGTGATTTTTTACCGGTTGAGAATGTTAATTAATAATATGATAATAATAATATCTTGGGACAATTCACACTACCTCATATGATTCCAAACTAAGCTAAGTTAGAGCTTGTGCTATGGCAATTTATGTATTTCTAAATACATACATTAAGGAGGACACAGAATAAACCATTGTGCTCATCACACAAAGTTTTATCCTGAGTGGGTATCGAACCCACGACCTTTTGCGTAGCAGTCGGACACACTCCCACCGCGCCGCAGGGGCAGTCGAGTCGAGTTTTAAAATCACCCTGTGGTTTTAACAGGCGCCATAAGTCAGAGGGAGCCGAAAGAGTCCTTCGACTAAGGAAGCTATGTTGCCAAGTGTTATCAAGGGACGCTAACTCAGAGTTCAGGGTTCCTGACTCAGTGGCGACCCAGCAGATCGAGACATCTATGAGGTTTTAAACAATGTTACCACTGACCGTTTTCGAACGTTATCAAACCCGTCTGTGCCTCGGAGACCACGTTAAGCCATCGGTCCAGCGCCTAATCTCTCTCCGGTCATGTCTGATTTTCCGTTCCATCGGATTATGAGAGTGAGGGTATAGAGAGTGTGTTATTATATAGGGTAGGCTAGTCTTTAATGAGATTCGCCGCCGTAACCGAAATCGTTTATGAGGCTATTATTATATCTGAGTGTTATATGTAGAATGGAGATTCTGCATAAGAACATATTAATGAGTTGTAAAGGTAAAATTTTTATTATTTTTTTATTTTATTTTATGGTTTTTTATTTAATTTGGCTTTGTCAAATGTTTGCGACCACGTTTGAACTAGTCTTGGCTACTTTGTGAACTGACCTTACCTACTTTGTCAGTGAAATGTATCTTTGTAAAGTCCCTTGCGACACTCGGGATCATTGAAGCCTTTTTAAAGAAAGATATAAAAGTATCTGAGTACTTAGGTACCTATTAATGGTAACCTCACTTACTTTTAATCAAACATACTTTTAGTTTTTAATGTATTATTTCTAAGTTGAGATCAAATTGACTTAAAAAAAATACATAGAGTACTAGGTCTAGCGGTCTCAATTAGGATTCGTACTCAATATTGTCTGTAGTATATACCTACTTAGTTATTTAAATATAAGCTTTGAAACTAGTGTTGTCTAACTTACAACAGTCAAGTTTCTGCGTGGCTGACAGGTATGTGCACCGGCGCGACGGAGCACATAGCGGCGTCGGAAACCGCCGTTGTTGTGCCGCGACCGCACAGTCACTTACTACAGTTGGATCAACGTAACTTGACCGGATTGAAGTTAGGTTTTTATCACTTTCGCGCATGTCATAGAGATAACAATATAAAAAAAAAACTATATATATATATATGAGTTCATAAAAGTTTCAATTTAGAACAGTTAGGTACAGTAAAGAAAAGTTGGAAAAACAATCCTTACTCCTTCTCTTTACGAAAAAAATCTCAAAAATTAGTTATACTAATTATGACAATGTAATGTAAAATGTAGTGTAATGTGTAATCGCATCTCTAATTCTCTTGGTTTAGTTACCGCCCACGCCCCCGCTTCCTGTCACCATTTACTACTAAAAAATGCATCTGCGCAACCACTTTTCGCCAACTTCATTCCGGTCAAGTTACATCAACAAGATCCTACTGTAAAAGAATCGCGAATGATGCGCGTGCTGAACTTGACCTTTTTTGTTGCACATTAAATTGCTACTTTTGTGAATTGACTTAAGTCAATTCACAAAAGTAGCAATGTTAAGATTGTGTTATTTATAGAAATTTATTTAAGTAGATATAATAGTGATGAACCACTAAATTGTATTAGGGTACACCCTGTAAAGATTTAGTGCGTAAGAAATAAATAAATAAACTATCGAATGATTCATTTATCGATCTTACCAACACTATTGTAACACTTTGTGGATGTCGAATTATGAAAATATTAATTGAGGATATGATTTCAATTGATACATAAATCAATTGAAATTTCTAAGTAGGTAATAAATACTATTGGTAGCATAATTATGCCCGTGGCTTCTCTTGAGTTATTTTTTTAAAATTTATTCATTTATCAAGCAACCATTGTTATTACAGGTAAAACAACACCAAATACAGCAATGCAGCAACAAATAATACTAAACTAAATTATTATACTAAAGATAACTAAGATAGTCCAGTGTCACCTCTGTCTACTCGTGACCACGGCCGTTGCAATACGGTCGAAACGTCGGGCAACAAAACAAAGGTATTTAACCTTAAAATAAAATATTTACTCGATTAATACACGTAGCTTATAAATTCTATAACTCTATTAACATAAATATCTATATATCCTGAGATCGAGTTCCTATAAATTCTGATATATGTATACACATCATCTGTCTGACTACATCATAAAAGGTACCTCTCTGCAAATGTCTGTTTTGGTTTTCTAGGTACATACCTACAAGAGTTTGGGCTGGGCGTTGATGAGTGAGGTCATGACATTTATTTTTATAAACATACGTAAAATGGGCAATAAGTAGGTAGACACTATCTATATCGATAGTATTAAAATACTTCGATAATTATGCTTAATATTGTTGTTAATTAATCTCAATTAAATCTGTCGATAGTTTAATTATATACATAGCTATCCATAACCATAACAAGCCATGTAGTACCGGCTTAAGAATAATAGTACCACCCCATCTCTTCCCGTGGTTGTCGTCAAGGCGACTAAGGGATATCACACCGGAGGACGGGCAGCAGCGTCCTCTGAGTATTTTAAAGACTTACTGCGATCGCCAACCTGCTCGCCAAGCATGGCGATTATGGCAATTACCCCCCAGGGTCTACAATAAGTAAGTTCTACTCGGCAAACCCGTGCCCAGCAGTGGGACATCATGTGGGTTGACATGTATAACTATCCAACAACAGTACTAAACATCGATAGCATTTAATAGCGAATGTTATCATCAAGAATATTACCAAATGTGTACTAAATACTTATTTTGTTTTTAATTAGTAGGTGTTGTAATTTTTTTTTATGTTCATAAACTTTCGCGATTTGTTCACATTCTAGAATTTTATAAGCTTTTAAACCACGGCCGTTGCAATACAAAGAAATTTAGCCTTAAAATAAAATTAACGTAATTTTTATTTAAATTTAAAAAAATGCAATTATTGTATTTAAAATAAAATGTTTACGCGATTAGCTTATAAAATTCTATAAGGTATTTATATGTATTTAATAAAAGGTATATTTAGTATTAACAAATTATCGATAGATACTATCGATGTTTATCCAACACTATTCTAAACTAAAAATCAATGAAATAGCTAAGTTACGTTGCCTTTATGTAGACTTTCAAATAGATCCACTTTCAACCCGATAGTTTCAAGTTAGAACTCTAAACTTCAGCTTCCACTTTTGAATTGTCTGTCTCGACGTACGACTAAGTTTTACCCACAACTTCGTCCGCATTACGTTGCTAGTCGCTGTTGAAAAAGATGGCTGTTTTAATTTAATGTGTCTCTGACATACATAAGACGGCATTGGATACGATAAAAATGGTCTTCACAACCCCTAAACGTTTTTAAAAGATCTATCTAATGTTACACCTGAAGATGGGGTAGATGAGAAAAAAATCATATCCCTTCTTTACACCTCGGGGAGGTACCCACAAAAAAAATATTTTTAAAAATTTTGTTCTTTTACTTTGTCAGCTTAAGTAATATTACAGCCTTCAGTCACTGACAATCTCTGAGCTAAGCTACGGACGGCCAAAATGGCAAAACGGAACCTTTATAGTTACGCCATATCCGTCTGCCTGTCTATCAGTCCGTATGTCACTGGTATTTTACTCAAATAAAGAATATTAATGAAATTTTAAGGTGTCTTGTAGTAGCCGCTACTTAGTTTGATAGCTAAATAATAATAATAATAAATATTCTTAGGGGGGGGAGGGCACTCCATACATGTAACAGAAGCTGAAAAATGTTTTATTCAGCAAACATCCACGTTCCGCAGGTCTTTTAAAAACATTTTAAGGTTTCTAATAAACTTTTGTGATTGAGTGAATATTTTTGGCAATAATCTCTACGAAAGTTGGATAAATTGTGCCCTTAATTTTTGAAACGTGTGACAAAAAAAAATTGAAAAAATCACAAAGGTAGCGCTTAATTTATACTTTAAATTAAACTTTTATCGGACATGATCGAATATACCGTCATTGAGTTATTGCCTAAAAACTGCGTTTCTCGGGGCAAAAACAGGAGGGCGTAAGTGCCATGAACATACGCTCTTCTGCTAATGCAATTATTCAAGGCTTCTGAACTCTAAACTGAGCATGGTCCGACATGCTCTTGCCCGGTTTTTTATTATCCCTGTAAGGAATGGGAACTACGCGGGTGAAACCGCAAGGCGTACGCTATTCTTTAAATATTTTAAAACTATTTTACATATTCTTTCAAATGAATGAAACATAATTAAATAATATATAATATAAATAAGCAAAATATTCACTCAAATACTTATAAAAAATCTTCAATGACGACAGAAACCAAACATCTGCCACTAAGAAACTTCTTATTAAGATTGATGTCACTGTGACACCAAATCTTCATTTGCTAGCCACTATCAATGTTGCTAGTTTTAAACAACAGTCTACAACAGCTCTACAAATCTCTGTAACAGGTATCCCCTAAGGATCAAGTGTCCCTCTTCTTCTGTATTCCTACCACTCTTGTGTCAAATTCGATTGCATTATTGTAGGTAGGTACTTACAGAACTTCATAAGACTTAGTTGTTTTAATTGAAAACTTTATTATATGTACTAATATTATAAAGCTGAAGAGTTTGTTTGTTTGTTTGAACGCGGTAATCTCAGGAACTACTGATACGAATTGAAAAATTCTCTTTCTGTTGAGTAGCCCATTTATCGAGGTAGGCTATAAGCTATATAACATTACGCTACGATCAATAGCGGAGTAGCAATGAACAATGTTGCAAAAACGGGGAAAATTTACCTATACGAAGTTGCACGGGGTAATTTTTATGGTAGGCAGGTAGGTGGAGTACTGTAGTAGTATTTTGATAAAATAATCATGGGAACTTATCAACTCCTGAATCTCTCTACACCTTTCTTTTATACGTTGTATTACTACCAATATACCTTTGATAGACTGATATAGCCACAAAACAACAGAATTCAGAATTAATAACTGCGCAATATCTACATAAAGTTTCGTCCATTAAAAACGAAGTCATACAAAACTGCGAGCCTATAATACGGTAAAGTATTGCGGCCATTGTACGTGACCGCCATTTTGAAAATATTCCCGCCATTGGCAACAATTTAACTTTGAAAAATTTTACGGCGAATGTGTTGAAATATTCATGTAGTTTTATAGCCTTTAATCGAACGGGTGAAAGTTACCTAGGTATTATTTGCTAATGCCTGCGACTTTACCCATTTCAATGTGAAAGAGTAAAATATAATGGGCGGGTAATAGGACTAAAATACACGTGCTTGTTAAAGATGCACCCTTGCATAACAGCCCCTTGCTCATCTATACTAATATTATAAAGCTGAAGAGTTTGTTTGTTTGAACGCGGTAATCTCAGGAACTTTCCGAATTGAATAAATTTTTCACTGTTGAATAGCCCATTTATCGAGAAAATCATATTATGTAACATCACGCTACGACCAATGGCAGCGGAGCAACAAAGAAAAATGTTTCAAAAACGGGCAAAAGTGACGCAGACGAAGTTGCGCGGCTCAGCTAGTAATTATATAATGCTTAAGAGTTTGCTTGTTGGTTTGAACACGATAATCTCAGGAACTACATGTTCGAATTGATTTTTTTTTTTGTATTGAATAGCCCATTTATCGAGGAAGGCTATATAACATCACGCTGCGACGGGGAAAAATCGGAGAATATTGATGCATACGAAGTTGCGCGGGTCAGCTAATAATATCTTACACCAAACAACTGATAAACATACTTATATATTTCTAAATACATACATATTATAGATAAATAACACCCAGAAACAGAATAAACTATCGTGCTCGTCACACAAAGTCTTATCCTGGGTGGGAATTAAACCCCACCACGCCACAGAGGCAGTCAAAATTGGACCAGGTTTTTCCAAAGATCTTCCAAGATTTCATATCCGTGAGCGATGTCTTCATAAGCGTTGCTAGAGCGCGCATTGTATGATGCTATTCTACTATATCTACCCTCGATGTTTTGTGGTTTTACTTCTAACCACTAAAAAAGAGTTTTAACTTTTTGAATAAAGAGTTCCGTACCGAATCCGTTCTCTTCTAGCAGTTTGAAAAGAGTGGCTGCAAGTTTATGTTGTCTTGTCCATTCTTCGGGCTTTACCTATTACTTTATTTTTTATTTTTGCTGGAATTCGGCATTAAGGTGAGTGTACATATGAGCATTTACTGGTAACAGAACGTTGAGCATTCACTGTTGTTAAATTTACTCGAATCACACTTCGAACATGACGCTCTATGTTTTATTACAACCTGATTTTATTAACTAACTAGCTGTCCCGCGCAACTTCGTCTGCCTAAATTTTCCCCGTTTTAGCAACATTTCTCATTGCTGTTACGTAGCCTTTAGTCATCCTCGATAAATGGGCTATCCAACAGTAAACGAATTGTTCGATTCAGACCAGTAATTCCTGAGATTACTGCGTTCAAACAACCAACCCCTAAGCTTTATACAATTAGTATAGATGAACGTTTTGGTGTAAAGTTTTATCAAACGAAACAGAAAGAAATGTTACGGGTAAATGTTTACTCGTGTTACAGCATTTACCTGTAATTACATCGAACACAGCGTCGAGCATTTGCAAGAACGTTACATAATATAGAAATGCTCAGTTTTCTAAACTGAGCATTTGCCTATTTGTACCATTCGTAAGTATGTCACATTACATTGTAGTGCAGCAAATGCTCAAGTTCATACTCACCTTTGTAGATGTAAAATCATAACTATTGTGAGTGTAGCTAGTAGTATTTTGCTTTCTAAGTAAATAAAGAATTTTGAATTTAAGCCTGTTTTTTATTAGAAAAGTAATTTAATCGGGTAATGGTACGCACGAGTTTCTTTTAATATGGTAAAACGCACGGTTTATCAAGATGCTCCGTCTAAAACGAACGGTACTTTTTTATATCATAACATAGTTTTTATGTCAGAAAAGTGGCCAACATTTTATGAATAAAATTAACTTTGGGAGATAAAATATAATAATTATACATTTCATTTTTTATTTTCATTAATTTTGATCACAAAAATATTAATTTGCTTTATTAGTAACACTGGCTGTTTTAGTGCATTTGCCTTAAAAAAAAAGCGCTGATGCGCGCGCATCGCTAATTTGTGAACAAGTAAAAATTATTCCGCGCGCTTTTTCTTTTCGCTGTTTTGTTATTTTGTTTATTTCCTCGCAAATATGTTATAAAACGTCGTATGACATACGTGCGCTTTAATTACAACCTCTGCTTTCTTGTAGCAATATCGCCTCGGCTGTAATTTTTAACTTACCGCACTTAAATCATAATGTACTATTTACCTCACTTGTTGAGTTTCTCACCCTGGATACTCTTTATCCATCTCACTTTAAATCAACCTATCGTTTGAATATTCCCTCAAAATCCAATAACCGGCAACTCAGTCACGTTATTAAAACGAACCTTTGACGTCCTTTGACGTCCAGCGAGCATACTCAATATGTACAGAGGCGACTTTATATACGAAGATTGGTTTGTTGATATAGAGGTCAATATTGACCGTATTTGGGTGTATAAAAACGTTTTGAACGCGACGTCAAAAGACGTTTGAAGTTTATTTTAAATCCCAATACAAACACATTGATAATATTTTTTATTTAATCTGAATTTCTCCACTGTAGAGCAAAGTTCCCCGTCTTACTCATGTGCTTTTAAACTTTCATTTCTGGAGCTTTGTAGAGCGAAATACAAAGACATAGAAAATATTACAAATTCCGATTTTACCTCGTACTTAAATTAAACTTTCAATGAAAGAAATACTCACAGACTATCTTCTTTCTATCTTTTGCCAACATTCCCGGATTCCATCGGCATCGCATCACAATGAAAGCTAGCGGGATTGCATGCCTTTGTACTAACCTTCAATGCGACGACGTCATTTCACGTTGTTCTTGTCAGATTAAAATACTTCTTGTCGGTATGTGTTTGTAACTAGAACTTAGACCGTCACTGTGGCGCGGTGGAAGTGTTTACGACTGCTACGCAAGAGGTCGTGAGTTCGATTCCCACACGGGACACCACTTTGTGTGATCCACTAATTGTTGTTCCGGGTCTGAGTGTACTTCTTTACGCTCGCACAAATTTGTCAACAACGTCCTTACAAGTGTGTCCCTCGTAGGAAGGGGGGGGGGGCATGCAATTGGTAACTATAATCTGGGGACCCATATCATTTATACGGTATCTACGGCCCTGCTGGGTTTTAATTTAACTTTAACTAATTACTGACGTAGTCAGAAGACACTGATGCACGTTAAAATTCTATTTATCTACATCGTCCTGGCCAGTGTGTGTCCCTGTTAGGGGTGGGGGGGTCTGCAATTGTTGATAGCAACCTGGAGACCTATATCATTCATACGGCAGTAGCTACGGCCTCCTGGGTCCTAATTCACGTTCTTTTTTTCGGTTTTCGCGGCAAGCTAGTGCGAACTGTCAAAATCTTGTCATAATGGTAAATAGATAGCTGCACTTAGAAATGCATCAACGCGCATGCGCGGCGGACATCTTTGAGCGCATCGCGCATGCGTCAGTTCGCATTAGTTTCGATTAGTTTCCGCAAAAACAGAAATAAAGAACGTAAGGACCCTGGTCAGAAAACTGTTATGTAGAAGCAACATGGCAATAAAAACTTGCGGCCACTCTTTTTAAATCTGAGGGTATGGTGCAGCCACTAATATACTATACACCATGTTAGAGGACTAATGCAAGTTAAATTAATAAAAAATTTTAACATGAGATAAAATAAAATAAAATCAGCCTCAGTGGGTACAGCATAGTAGGACTTACAACAAAGGTAAAAACCATTATATTCTTAAATATTGGTCAAAGGGTGAAATCGTCGGTGGACTGCGTTAGATTTAAAATTTTCAAAAATATTTTTTAATATAGTTTGTAACTAGCTGTCCCGCACAACTTCGTATGCGTCAATTTTCCCCGTTTTTTCAAAATTTTTATTGCTGTTCCGCTCCTATTGGTCATAGCATGATGTTATATAGCCTTTAGCCTTCCCCGATAAATGGGCTACCTGACTGAAAAATAATTTTTCAATTCGGACTAGTAGTTCCTGAGATTACCGCGTTCAAACAAACAAACTCTTCAGCTTTATAATATTAGTATTGATAATTCGTAATACTTAATACAGTGCTTAAATTCAATAAGCGGCGGTAGCCTAATGGCTAAGGCATAGGTCTCTCAATCGTGAGGTTCAAATCCTACCCATGCTAGTGACGTGAACCCACTCCTAACACAAGTCTTTGAGCTTAGTTGGAGGGGTTAACAACATTGCTAGTAAAGTGGGGCCCAATCCCACATTGTTAGTTTATCTTTGTATAAAAAAATACAATTCAGTTGTCATACCAGGGTGAATAAATATTTTTTCTTACCTATATGTACAACTAGTATACAATCAAAATAGGTATATAAAATCCAACAAAAGCAGCCAATCTTAATGTATGTACCTAATTCCAACAAATAATTTCGTAAAACGACAAAAGAGACTTCAGCTCCTGTAATAAAACTCGGTACGAACAACATGTACCTAATACAACAAATTCTTGACTTTAATACACAAAATCTTTTGCCCGTCAAAGCTCTATGTACCTAGCTCTAAAATACTCAGAATTGTTTACCCAGTTCTTATTAAAGAAAGTATATAAGTACCTACATTTTTATGTTGATGTTTGCAAAGGAAAACTTGGTAAACTTTTCGTTAAGTAAGAGAACTTGAGGACTTTGATCTTTGAGAATTTTGGTAGGAATTTGGTAAATATGTCGACTCAATTAAAGATTCTTAATTCACAATTTGTTTTTTAACTTTTATCGTCACTATACTATAAGTCTAGAGGTCGAAATGTTATAATGCCTTATAAACCTGAATGTTTGTTTGTTTTAATGTCTGAAAGAAGTAAGCCGATTTTCATTTTAACATTTGGTATCAAAGTAGCATAAACCCTGGGTACATAACCCTCTTTTTATTTCGATATCGAAAATCCACGGAAACGTTCCAATAGATTTTGGATATCGAAGCCACGAGATACAGTCAGTGATGTATATTATAATAACAGACAAGACAAGCAAAAGCTCTTGGTAAAGGTGCTTCTCTTAGGTCAAAGGGGCGCCGAAAGCGTCCTGGCTAAGGAACATAGGGCGTTAATATTTATTCATTGATTTGCAGCGCCATTGGCATCCTTTCACCCGTCGCGCGATGTACTTGCATCCATTATTCACGCCTCCCCCTGTCGCGCGATGTACTTAGGCGGTATCGGGTTGCACTTCAGGTTCGACCGGGGCGCTAAAATTACATCTCGCTTCAACCAAAGTCCGGCCATACGTCGGAACTGTTTGTCACACACGCGACTGCGTTTTTAGGGTTTCGTAGCCAAAATGGCAAAACGGAAGTCCGTCCGTCCACACCTTTACTCAGAGACTATTAGTGCAAGGAGTCTGTAATTTTCCATTTTTTTTTAGTTTTTATTTACAATTTGTAAAGTGGGTGTGTGATTTTATTTTCTTACCTACCCTATCTAGTGAGGTATCATTAGATAGGTCTTTACAAAAGTTTAGGGGTTGGAAAGACAATTTTTAGTTTTAGGCATCCGTTTGTAAAATATTAAGCTTTAAAGTGCAAATTTTTGTTAGAGTCAAGTGTCCTAGTAGTCCCAGCTAAATGTGGGTATTTGGAAAAAATCACGGTAGTAGTGTTAGTGTACATTAGTAAAATTAAAAGGGAAACTGTCACAGACAAAGTTTACGAGTAACAGCTGATTCAATGACAAGTAACAAAATGTTCGTACAAATTCTATTGAAAAATATTATTAAGTAGATGTAACGATGTAAGTATGAAACAAAAACAACAGAAACCCCACTTTTTAAGCCACATTATTCGGATAGGGGGGTGGGACTACGAAACCCTACATCGTGCGAGGCCCGACATGCAATTGCCCGGATTTTTATCGAATAACATGAGTGAGACTCCACTACGTTACTGTCACAACCAAGCAATAAAAGTTTTATACGTAAGTACTAAAATGTCACATTTTCACATAATATATATCTGTCTGCATTGCAACTGTGTAATCCCTAGGAGTTTCTACTAAAATATTCATATGAAATTCTAGCGACTTTATCATCAAATATTGCAGAGGTCAGCTGTTGACTGAATAATTAGTTATCATGAGTAAACTCACACACTGCCATCTGATCCAAAACTAGACAGAGCCTGTACTCTGGAAAATAACATAAATATTTATAAGTGTATGTTTAGTAAAAAACTTGTTTTTTAAAACAAAAATTTACAATGCTATTAAAAATAAGTACAAAAACTAAAAAAAAAAATTATTGATTACATAAAAAGGGTCAACACAAGTAGTTTATGCGTCGAAAAATTCGTCATAAGATTGATTCGTCATAAGTTGTCTTGAAACAACATTTTAGGGTAGGTACTCCTATAAGTAAAGTTCGGATGTGTTTTTTTTCTCACTTACCCCATAGTGTGGAGTGTCGTTAGAAACGTTTAGGGATTGGAAAGAACATTTTTAGATTTAGGGATCCGTTTGTAAAATATTAAGATTCAAAGTGCAAATTTTTGTTAGAGTCAAGTGTCACCCACCGCCCGTTAAATGGTTGATGTTGAGTATGGGAAAAAAATCATGGTAGTAGTATATATAGTCAAATTTAAAGGAAAACTATCACAGCTACGAAGGCTTTATCTACAAGTTTACGTAACAGATCAAATGAGAAGTAATAATTTAATAATTTTTCCGTAGCTTTATCAGGGTGGTAAATGCTACGCAAAAATTGCAACAATTGGAAAAATTGCGTGCTAAATGCACGTCTCAGAAAATCACCCATGTGTCTGTATGTATCTGTTCTGTTCTGGTTCCTTTCTGAGGATCCGGCTACACGCTCAATCTTATTTGCAGAAATGCTTGTATGTGCGTTAATACGACAAAATGGCTTGCACAAAACGCCAGTCGTACAAAATTGATTTGCACAATTAAACATGTATGTTGAAATGGTACGTAAACGTTTGCACCAACTGGTCTATGCGAATAAGATTATGCGTCCAGCTACACGCAGCGATTTGCATGTGCAAATAGTTTGTGGTAATTTTTGCACAAACTGTTTGCGTAGACACCATGCAGTTATTGCACAAATTTTTGCTCATGCAAGTCGCAGCGTATAGCCAGATTATGTTTTTTCCTGCATTTGTGTACTGAAGTTTAAAAATATTATATGTCGACCTTTCGCATACTACATATAGGTTTATTAAAAGCAATTTGGCGTCACACCACACTAGATTTATTTTATTTTATCTTTATACACTTAATAGTGTCGGCTCCACTCACAATGCCTTTCTAATCGCTATTTCTCTGTGCTGTATCTGCTGTACCTGTGCCCGTGGACTTAACTCTTAAGAATAAACACAGTTGAGACAGTCTGCAATTAATTGCAGTGTAGTGTAGGTATATAAACTAAAATATGGTCGTCCACAACGTTGGCTTCGTTCAAAACTTTCATAATTTCCTCATTCCAGTCTCCGGAACATCGATGTACGAATAACTAAAGGGATGAGGTATACACTTAACTTGATGAATAGTCTTCGCTAGACTTGATTGATGAAATACAAACATCGTTGGTTGAAAATGTGATTACGTTGACTGGTAGAACAGTAACACAGTAGGTTTATTATTTATGTAAATTACTTTATTGTGAGTTTTTAAAAACGTAGGGCAATAAACAAGGTATTTTACCTTAAATTATTCACACGATTAAGACCCGTAGTATATATAATTTTATAATATTGATTGTGAACTCGAAAAATGCTTGTATTATTGCAAACAGGCGCTGATTTACCTCAATAAATTAATTAGACAGAAATCTAGGGCGCAAGGACTGAGATAAATTAGATTCAGTCAAAGAAACCCCAGGGTGACTAGAACCCTAGAACCTTAATCAAAGAGAGTGAGTGTAAAGGGTGATTTTAATATACTAATAACCACCCACTCTTGGCTTGTTTACATTATACCCAAAAACTTTGTAATATATTAAAATAAACACTTATTAGCCCACCTACCACCTATTTTAGTCACACAACCATTTACCACACATCTGCGAGACCCTGAAAATCGATGTTTCTTAGTCAGATTTAGTGCTTTAACCTTACAATAAACAACGATTTTACATCAGTAAAATAGTCTGTAGGTGTTAAAGGTCATAACTCCAAAAACAAGTGGTAGGTTAGTGGTAGGGGATATAATAAATATTTTCCAAAACTGATTTTACAAAGTTATTTAGTGTTATGTAAAGAAGCCACGAGCGGGAGGTTATTACTATATTACAAATCACCCTGTAGTTATATAAATCTGCTAATTTGTCTCCTCTGTGTCCCTGACTTCAATTTGCAATACAATTGTGTGAGTTGTGCAAAGATATATTATATCTTGGCACAACTCACACAACGTCATCTGATCCCAAACTAAGCAGAGCTTGTACTATGTAGTGTTGCCCAAATGCAAGAACAAGACGAGACTTAGCCAGTCTTGGTCTAGGTCTTGCGCCAATACACCTGGTCTTGGTCTTGGTCTTGGTCTTGCGCTCCCAGTCTTGGTCTTGGTCTTGGTCTTGCAGCAAGAGTCTTGCAAGTCTTGCAATTACCTATTAGTCTATTACTATTTATTAAAGTTTACTTTAAATCTTAGAAAAACGTATTAGAATTGGAACATTGTGAGCTTGAATTAACATAGCCATAGTAAAGATCAAGCAGATTAATAAGTAACTGAAGATTTGATAAGAAATTCGAAAAATCAACTGACCTATATGTCGTTTTCCATGGAAGTAACTGTTTCTTAATAAACATTTATGATTTATAAGCTTACATTTGCTAAAACATGTAAAAAAACAAATTAATTACAATAACTTGACTGTATTTTAAAGAACAATACTTATCTGTCTAGAAAGAGATTGAACCCTCAACTTATAAGAAATTTAATAAAAGAGTTTACGATTTATCATTTATTTGAATAAAAAATAAAATACAACACAAATCAACAGCTTTATCATTAGGTTATGATACTTTATATAATTTTTTTTGACCAAGAATTAATACAAAGTAACCATCTGGCTGACTCATCACTTAACCTATTTCTATGTTTTCTAATTACTAATGATGCTTTAGAAAATAACCTCTCAGCAGGTACTGAAGTTGCAGGTATTGAGAGAAAATCACGGGCCATTTTCGATAAAATCGGATACTCTGTCTCATGCGTCCTCCACCAATCTAAAATGTCTTCCGAGCTGGCAGTTCTTGGTTTTCTCAGGTACTCCTCCAACTCGTCTATCACTAAGCCTTGAAGACAAGATCCAGATGACGTCGAGGGACATTCATAGAGTTTATCAAAGTCTATTACGTCTTCATCTTCATCACATACTTTATTTTCTTTTTCTGGTAATTCCAGAGATTTGTTCAGTGAGTGTAGACTTTTATATTCTTCATAAAGTTCATTGAACTTGCGCAGACTTTCTGTTTTAAGTTGCTTCCCCCACATTGTCAGGTCAAAAGTCTGAGCCTTATGCCTTGGGTCTAAAATTAAAGAAGTACAATAAATCCAGTTGCTCTTCTTGTAATGTTTAAGCATTTTGTCTCGAGCTGCTTGGAAAGCTAGAATGAGCCTTTCATCCACTTCAGATCGATTAGGTTTCTCATCTAACTGTTTTACCATGGATTCAATTTTATCTAGCAAGAGATTGAATGATACAATGACTAGCGGTAATGTAACATATTTGTCTCCACCAAGTTTTGTACTTAAAAGTTTAAAGTTTATTAGAAATTTATGTAATTTTTCGAGTACCTGCCATTCATTAGCTGTGATTTGAAAATCATTTAATTCGGTGACAGAACTGCACAATATGTCAATGCCCGCTCTCACTTTTAAACCAAATCCAATCATATCATGTGTGGAATTCCATCTCGTTGGACAGTCAAGAATGGCATTTAGATTTGATGGCACGCCAGCTGCTTCACAAGCAGACTGAAACTTCTTCTTCACTATCTCACTTCTTTTTATTTTACTGGAAATACTGCGTAACTTTGTTACAGATGTACGCGAGTCAGCAATATTTGGTGCAGATTCTTCATCTTCCTCATCCTCAGTTTCGTCTGCATAGTCTTCGTACTGCTGATCTTGCGCGTTAGTGTCAGACTCACAGTGTAATGCTAAGGTCTTTAATAAATCTTGTACACCAAGGTTTAAAATGTGAGCAAAGCACCGGAAATGTTGATTGTCTGAATCAAAGTGTGGCGGCAGCTGTTTGCCCAGTTCATACATGAATTTGGTATTTGCAGTTGCGTTG
Source organism: Herminia tarsipennalis (assembly GCA_945859575.2). NCBI lineage: Eukaryota > Metazoa > Arthropoda > Insecta > Lepidoptera > Erebidae > Herminia > Herminia tarsipennalis. The sequence continues at coordinate 26,932,530 of OX243832.2, forward strand.
TCGACCGTGATACCTTGTATTTTATCAATTATGCCATATTCCAATAAACATTCATGGAAAATCGTTGTAATATCTTCCCCAGTATGTCGACCGCGTGATGGTATAAAATCAAGAACTACAGATTGATACTTCCATGCGTTGTCTATATAATGAATAGTAACCCCGTAGTAACTCCTACCAGCAATTGACGTCCACCCATCAATGGTAAAAGACATTTTAGATGATAATTGTTGAAGTCGTTCCTTGAGATTCAATTGGAGCTCTTCAAATCGCTCTTTGACTTTCCTTCTAAGTGTAGACCTTTTAGGAAACACCATATTAGGGCAAATACGTCGAAAATATACTTGTGTAGCTTCGTCATCGAAAAATGAGAAGGGAAGATATTTTTTCACCACCCAATCAACTGTAGCTGTCGTGATGTTGTCACTGCTGTTTTCCGACTGAAACAAAACAATAAATCTTGTGTTATTAGGTTTGAGCGTATAAGAGGAGGAGGTTTGTTGTTGTTAAATCGAGAAAATCGTTAAATTGATATTTGTTATATTAAGGTTGCACTGTACTGTAATTTACCAAAATAAAGTACTTAGTTGTTACTGGCCGATTAACTGAAAATATGGGTGTTTATAAAAAATATTTAAGACGATAATTACATACTTAATATGTCGCACCCCTAGATGAAAACTGTGAAAACACCACTAACTCAAAAATACTTACGTAAGTTAATGGCGTTTTTGAAAGTATCGCATGAATAGCTACGCGGAGTTAAAATTCTTTTAACTGTTAAAAAAATATTCTTACCTGTCCACTTCCAGCGGTTACTAAAAAGCTTGTGATATCTCCACTTAATTTTGGTTTAACAGGAAGAAATATTTCTGATTCCTTTTTGTGGAAAGATATTAGATGTTTCCTTAAGCCTGAAGTGTTTCTGTTTTTCATTTTTATTTCAATCTTTTTATGTTGGCACAATTTACAGAAGGCAGTTTGGGATGCATGAATTATTTCGAAAAACTCCTCAAATTTGCTTTTGGGTCTTTTAGATCTGTGACTCAAACTCTCGTTACTCGGACTAGAATAATTTGAATCTTCGTCACTCATATTAAATTGTACACGTGATACGTTTTTAGAAAACAACGAGAATTAGTAAAAACAATTATCAAGTTAGACTCGAAGCACAGCTCAATTGGAAATGACTGGAATTAAAATAATTCCTTTATTTATAGTACGTTTCCTTGCTTTACCGCGCCGCCTCGCCACGTGCCGGCTCTATGAAAAGGATGCCGCCGCAAATCAAACAATGCCGCGTGCGGCGTACAAACACACACTAAATATTACCTACTTGTACAGACGCGACGCGTGAATAAAATAGAATTAGTGCCAATCACTATTCTTTACATATAAGTGAATGTTTTGGCGTACATCTATACTAATATTATAAAGCTGAAGAGTTCGTTTGTATGTTTGATGACAGAAGTTTTAAAATAAATAAATAAGTCCTGAACGTCACTATACCTCCAAAGTTACTATTCCTCGTGGACGAAGTCGCGGGCACAGCTAGTAAATACTTACTCTCATCATCTCTCTCAGAGATATTCGGGCTGGTAAGTAATACAAAACTCTTATCGCAGGCTTTTTATTTTATTAGTAGGTAAGTACCTACGCTTTTTATATTATTTTATTAGTTTTGTAGAATTTTTTTACACGTTTCAAGTATATTTAAAAGTGGCTACAATATTTATTAAACGGGTGATATTTGAACACTTTTTTGCTATTTTTTCTTGTAAAAACTTAAGAAATATAATGACTAAATGTACAATAATAGTACCTAAGTAATTAGTTTAAAACCATATAAGTAATCAATATTATAATATATACTTACTAGAATGAATTAATATGACATCTACTACCTATCCTTACCATTTTATCCTAATCATAATACTACTTGCGTGATCAGTATAATGTATTCATTTTCATTCTAAGCACTCTGAAACTTATTTATTCTTTGGAACACCTGTAGGTACTCTACTAGGAAATTATTTTGCATGAGTATACCTTCGCCCTATGGCGGCAATCAAATAGTGTCAAATGTTATGATTTCGGCGTGGCGGCAACGATTGTTTTAGATTTCAAAAGAAGCCGCCGGCGCGTGTATCATAACCATGTACTTCCGAAAAGCGGCAAATTTCTTTGAGAAGTAAGTACAAAACCTTTGATGCCGCATTATCAAAGTGCCGATGGTTAAAACATAACTATGCATGCACTCAGTTTGATTTTAATAGATATTTTTTTATTCGCTATGTTTATGGTATTAGTCGTAATGCGCATAGGTCCAGTTTTTCATATTCTTTGATACAGTTTTTTGCGTCTCATAGAATTCCTAAGCGTACCTACCTATACACCGAACTGTTACACCTAACTACTCAGTGAAATAGCGCTAAGTCCTAGCTGCAAGACGCAAGAGTCTTGCAGGCTATGTCTTGTTCTTGCTCAAGTCTTGCACGGTCAGTCTTGGTCTTGGTCTTGCTAAAAATACGCGGTCTTGTTCTTGGTCTTGGTCTTGCAAAAACGCAAGAACAAGACCAAGACTGCAAGACCAAGACTGAATTTGGGCAACACTAATCGTGTTCATCACACAAAGATTTATTCTAGGTGGGGATCGAACCCACGAGCTCCGGCTTAGCAGTCAGGGTCACTAACCACTAGACCAACAGGCCAGTTAAAACAGTGAAAGGTTCAGATTTCTAACAGTTAAAGATATTTTGAGATTTAACCAAGTTCAGTGTCAAAGTAACTCTAGGGCAACTGGAACCCTAGATCATGCCGTACACTCAATAAAAAAATAAATTATAAAAATAAAAAAAACCCGCCTGCACAAAAAAGATGGAAACAAGATCCCCTAATCCTTTTTTGTGCATGCGGGTTTTTTTATTTTTATGTATTTTTTTTATTTAATACTTTTTAGTGGTTATAGGATGTAACCGATGTTAAATAACTTAACGTATAACTTTTATCACAGCTATTGTCAAGTATTAAAAATTGAAAACAGAATGGTTGCTTACTAACTTTTTTAGTATTACAGTCATAATCATGTTATACTTTTTTGAAATGCTTAAGATGAGCCCTTTAATTTGATACCCATATTGCAGTATTCAAAACAACTTTTTTTTTCATACGCCTTTATTTTGACATCTCACAGCCGACATGTTTGTTTTTTTCAAACGTCACGATATCTAAGAACACTTGGGCGATCAAGACGAATCTAACGACGTCTTAATTGTATAAATCAGTTCAGTGGATTGTGAGATATCAGGTAAAAAAGAATATTACATACATACATATATACAAGATACGCGCGAAAAACATAACCCTTCATTAAAGTCGGGTAAAAAAACACAAAACATACAAAACACCATCTCCATTTTATGCTGAAGCATGCACAAGCACGGGTACTAATTAATCCATCTCCACGAACGCAGTCGTTAGCATATTTTTATTCTGATGCAAGTAATTAAAATTGAGAACAACGGACAACCATTTTATAATGAAGGTTCTTTCCTATCTTATATGATATATTAGGACTTTTATTCAGATAATAAATGTAATTTGGTTTGAATTATCTTCGGGGTAATGTACGGAGTATGAATAGACTTAATCCTCCAGTATTATATAGACCGCCATTTTGTTTGGCTTCTAGAATTTCCTTGAACCTTAATTATATACGTCTCTTTCCGTTTGTGTTGAATTTCCGTGCCATCGGACTATGAGAATGAGGGAATAGAGAGTGCACTTGTGTATGCGCATACACTTGGGCACTATAATATAGTATGTGGTTGGTTAACTTCTAATGAGTGGGCCGCCGTAACCGACATTGCTAACCATTATAACTATATCGGGAGACATTTTTATTCTAATAAAATCAATTGAGTTAATATTTAATAATCCACATCAATTGCCTTTGGCGTGCAAGCAGCGGTAGTGAAATAAACGTGATCGGTTTATTTGAAATTTTGTTTCCTTTATTACAAGAATGAAAGTTTGTTATTGGCACGGCCACAAAGTACAACATCCAAACCTGGAACAACAATTTGTGAATCACACAAAGTGGTGTCCCGTGTGTGAGTCGATCCCACGACCTCTCGCGTAGCAGTCGGACACACTCCCACCGCGCCTCCGAAGCAGTAAAATTATTCTTGTAATAAATGTAAAAGTAATGGTAAATATGTTATTATATAAAATGACCGTTTGGCATAAGAATAGTGCCACCCCCTCTCTTTCCGTGGATGTCGTCAAGGCGACTAAGGAATTCCACACTGAAAGACGGGCAGCAGTATCCTCCTCGTACTTTAAAGCCTTACTAGCTCATCAAGTGTAGCGATTATGTAGTACGTTCTACTGGGGAGACCCGCGCCCAGCAGTAACCCTTTTTCGCCTAGCCTTTCAGCCCGCAAACAAAAACGTGCGATAAGGAACTACGTCCCATGAGCCTTTCATAGTACAATGCTTCTCTTCTCCCATCAGAGAGCGTTCCCGGTAAACTTATTATGAGAATGCCGACTTGCAGCTTTATCGACTATAATCGCACAATTCCGTTCCCTTGCTGAATTCAGTTACTGGAAATTGAAAAATAGTAAATATTTCATTTATTTTGAACTATCCTTTACTGGCTTCGTCGTGTTTATTTACTATTAGTACCTACTATGGCAAAGCCATAGGATAAGTCTATAGAAAGTAAGAAACATATAAACGTGTTAAAGGTAGCAATATTGAAACCCCACTCTCAATTATTATAAATCTCTTTGTTTTAGTTTTAGTATAAATAATATAGGATTAACCAAATTAAACCAGTCATTAACTAACAATAGAACCCGTCTATTATTTGACTCACAACGTTATATAGCAACATTCGCTATAAGTACTACTATAGATTTTGATATGATTTTCACAATTATAATTAAACATTGCAAGTTAAATAAAAGCTTGTAAAATAAGAAAGTGACTTAAGGGTCTGGCTTGCATGCGCAAACAGATTGCAAAAATTGGCACAATCTTATTACCCGACTTACCCGACTGCGAAGGGGAATTTGTTTGACGTGTATGTATTTATGTGTGTTTCTTTGTGGCACTATATAGACCCAACGCGTAGGCCGATTCGTATTAATCTTACAATAGTGACTAAAGACATGACAGAAATCAAAAATTAAAATGGTGGCAGCCAGATGCCTTAATGAGATGGAGAAAAAAATTAAAGACAACAAACAGTGTCATGTGGGGTATCATCGTGTAGGTATTTTAAAATCATGATGCGGTTTCTTAAAATCATTTTTCACATAAAGTTACCGTTTACGATATACAGGGTGACTTTGAAATCAGTCGACAAATTGATAGGGGAGTATCAGCACCGTTAGTACCTTACTCTTTTTTTTTTTTTTTTTTTTTTTGCCTATGGTTGGCAGAAAAGAACGCCGGTCGATCTCTATTGTTTCCAGGTGGACCTGGAAACAATACGGTCCTGTACGGATCGATTCCGGCGTTCTTTTCTTCCACGTACGTGTAGACTCTGGAATGAACTACCTGCTGCGGTGTTTCCCGAGCGCTACGACATGTCTTTCTTCAAACGAGGTTCTTTCTGCCAACCATAGGCAAAAAAAAAAAAAAAAAAAAAATCACTACTAAACGGTGCTGATACTCCCCTATCAATTTGTCGACTGATTTCAAAGTCACCCTGTATAGCGCTTGACGCGTAGAGAAAAAAAATGAAGTCAACAAACTATGTCATGTGGGATATCATCGTGTAGGTATTTTAAAATCATGATGCGGTTTCTTAAACCATTTTTTCACATAAAATAACCGTTTAGGATATATAGCCATTTAAAGTTTGTTATCAACTATTTTCACTAAAATTTTCGTAGTTACCTACAGTTATTACGTTACGTCTATCAACTAAGCACTAAAAAAATTTAAATAAAAAACGATTGTGAACTTACTAAAATGCGTCCGACTGCATGATTTAAGTTTATCTTGTTTTAATCTTTTTTTAGCAGGAGGATTTTTTGATTTTTAAAATTAATTTCTTTACTTTTCCAAACCGGTGCAAACGTTTGCATAGGTACCATTTGATTGGACCGCACAGTTTTGGATTGCACGGTTATACTTGACGTGTGGATTCAAGCCACGCTTCAGTCGCTTCGACACTTAGCCGGGCCTAGAGGTTTGCACAATCCGGTATTCACCAGCTTACCTGCACATACGGCCACTATAAGGTATTCCCATTTTTTTTTGTAGTGTTAGCAGTTTTGGACTGGGCGCAAAATTGGGTCGTTATTCACGATTATTTCGTGTCCACGGCAAGCCCATACGTAACTGTTAAATCGGCATTAGCACCATTTAGCGTTATGGCAAGACTTTGACACGGACACGGAAAAAAGATCGTAAATAAGGACCCAGTTTGTTCGGAAGGCGTTCAGAGATTCTGTATCCGTGAGCAAAGTCCATGCACATCTATGTGTACATGCGTCGAGCCCTTTCTATGAATTTTACCTTCTGAACTCCGGGTATTTTGTACCAATAAAGAGGAAATTAATAACGAGATTGTTATTAATATAAAGGCCCACTCGTGTTGCCATTAACTACGTTTGCTCTCGACTATCGTGTTATTGCCGAACTGATCTAATGTTAGATACTTCAAACAACCTATTATGTACCTATCTTCGTGCTCTTATAAAATTGATTCCATACTTTTATTTAATTGATTCCATACTAGCTGTGCTCGCGACTTCGTGCACGTGCAAATGCAGTGCTGCTTTTTCCTATACACGTGATGATAAAAAGTAACCCTATATTACTCCTTACATCCTCAGCTGCCTGACAGTGAAATTCGCGTCAACATCCGTCTTGTAGTTTCTGAGATTTGCCGGAACAGACAGACACACAGACAGACAGACCGACAGACAACAAAAAAAATAAAAAAATGTGATTTCTAGTTGTAAGTACCATATACTTATATTTTCATAAGCATTTAGTAAAAACCTGTTATTATGCCATTACAAAAAGACACTTCAATATTTATTTTTACATTGTAGTGTATATAATAATTGTTATAATATATTCCATACAGTTCCGTCGAGATATGAAAATGGCGTCAAACTAGCTAGACAAGTGAAAAATGTGGAAAAAAGTGCAAAATACTAGGTCTTGGTTTAAAATGATAAAAAATAATATACCTAGAATAACAAAAACAAATTAAACATTTTGAAGTTGGTGCCGAATAAAACATAAAGACTACTATTTCATGGCACCAACTTCAAAATGTTTAATTTGTTTTTGTTATTCTAGGTAAGTATATTATTTTTTGCTTTTTAGTTGCCTTGTATTTATTTTTGACGTCGGTAATATTTTTTGTTAAAAAGTTTTTATTTCTTACTTTTTAGTGGGTTGGTTTATAATTCACTTAAGTTACAATAGGCTTATGTCATCTGCTCAAATCCTTTTACGAAATATTGCTTGCTCCGATGCAGGGCCGTTAATTGTTGAGAAGTTCACTATCAGCTTTATTACATTGTATAATAGTAGTATATCGAGATTAAAGTGCTACTCAATACCATATTAAAGTACTTAATTGAATCGCAAACTGTGAAATATTGAATAGGTCTGCTCGTAATTTTTGGTCTTCATCATTACAATATAACAAACTGCGAGCTACAATGTATTAATTCAGTAAAATTAAGTTCCGGTTTTTAACAAAACAAATTTTATGCTTGACTGTATTTTCCGTCACCAGAGATAATTTGGCCACCTGGAAAATTATTCCTGTTGGACAAATCAATTTGACCAAATAGTTTGACCAACTAGAAGAACGGGAAAAATTGACTAGGTTGCCATTAAGTTAAAAATTTAATGACGCCTCTTCGATCGTGTAAACAGTAACTAATTGCTCTGCCAATAATGGTAATATGTCTACAATTGTATGGCGGATGATCCAATGTCCTAAATGGGCTACACAACCCGGCAACAATAAAATAGAGGGCGACTGCAACAACAAAATTTTCCGGGCAACGCTGCGGAAAATCGATGGCTCAGCGATCGTCCGGCCACCATCAAATTAATATTAGAGAGTACTGCCATGTTGCCGGGCACCGCATTGCCGCCGCAAGTTGCCGTAAAAAATGGCCCGTTTAAACCATTAGGAGAGAGTTTGTTCAAGGGCATATGGTGGTGTTAACATTACATTCAATATTGTTATCCTTGATTTACCATACTGGCATGTAAAATTTACATGCCAGTATGGTAGATCAAGTAGGTACATGCATCAACATACAATTACTATAGAGGTATATAAACATTCGTAACAAATTACATACTTAGGAAGTTAGGACAAAAAATAATATATTCAATTTCTCTATATCTATTCAATACAAACAAACAATCAAATCTTTCCTCTTTATAATATTATAGTATAGATGTACAAAATAATTATTACTGTATAATATAAACAAACAAATATATTTCAGGCCACTCCAAAAACCGCAAAAATAATGTCTATAATATCCTCTTCGAGGTATAAAACCATTTCATGAGATTAAACACCTAAAATTAATTAATTTTACTCAATTATTTGCGTGTACGCATCGTTCACACCAAAATTAAATATGGCGGCTGCTATTTCCCGCCAAAAAGTAATTTAGGCTCTGAATAATTAAGAGTTAATGGCCGTCAGGCATTTCCACGGGACATTATAATTTCTTGCGGGTATTTCTAAATTAATAACGGAATGAAATATGGTAATAAACTTTAGTATTTACTTGTTTTGCATTATTTATATTAAGTCGAATATTATGCAAAATTCTTTGTTGGTTATTTAGACGCTTAAAAAGTAATTTATCAATCTTTTGAAGAACCTACCGATGTTAAAAGGGACTCATCACTAATCCTGGAGGCGGTATCGTTCGATCAATGTTTGTGTGTTCGGCACGAATCTTGGAAGCTAAATTAGAACCACTTCCCGGTGTCCGATTGGGCCTAAATTTAGTTTACATATGTATCTTTGGTGACAATACAATAATATAGTACCATGGGGCTGTTCTGATGATGGAGCCAGAAAACGGCAAGGAACTTCTTAACTAGATAAGATAACCCATCGAGTTTGGGCTCATTTGATTTGTCTTAGTGAGTACTTTAGTACTGCATGATATCTTTGGTCTGATGATGGAGTCGTGAAGGTGGTCATAAAACTTCTGAATTAAACAAGATCGTCTGGAGGAGTACTTTTTTTTAACACCAAATCTTCACTTAAAGTTTGTTTTCATTTTTTTTTTTACAAATAACTTTTTACGATTTACATTAAAATAACAACCACTGCATTAGGATTTTTTTTTACTACAAAATAGACTAAACGATCCCAACTTCGATGGTAAGCGCTGCGCCAACGAATAACAAGCACCAGTGTCAAAGAAATCCATGTTCCGCAAAGATCCAAGGGTCACTAAGGGCCACTAGGGAACTACGATTATTTCGAACAGTCAAAACTTGATAATGACCTCATAAGTTCTCGCCTTCAGTCTTATGAGGACATCCTTACGAAGATAGGGAGGGGAAAGGGGTGCATATAATTTCACTCAACATCGACTATTGTGAGTAGGCCGAACTTGAACGACTATGAATTTTGCGCTTCACCAAATGCTGTGTTGACGCCCCAGACACGACGCCCCCAGCATTTGACGCCTCAAACATAGCATTTGGCGCCCCGCAAGCCCCTAAGATCGCCCCCCCCACTCCACATCCGGCACTTTCACCGCGCTCCTTATTGCTCACAAACGGGCGTCGCATGAAGGAAGGAATTGAATTGGGTATTTCACTACTATCAAAATAAAATATTTTATACTGACCATGTAAAAATATGTCAAAAAATGTTGTGAAAAATCATGTTCATTTATTAATTTAACTTTTTAATTATTTTTAATCATAAAAAGAAACATAAAAAGTAAATGATTTGACCATAGAAAATGTAACGTCATATGCTAGCATTCCATACAAATTTGTACAGAGCGGCTCGTTTTTGACATTTCTTAAAAAGAGGCTGATTTGACTTTAGTCAAATACCCTATTCTGTAGGTACTCTCGGTATTCTGTAATATTGACGTATTGATTATTCCGTAATGGCAGTTTGTTAATTATGCATGTGGCAACTCTTGCAGCCGCGTTTGTTTATTTATACATCACGTTCGGTTAATATGTAAACGTATTAAATAAATACTTATGAAGTTCATGTTTATAATTATATATTATTAGCCCACATACATTGCAATAAATTGTGAAACTATCAGATGCAGACCGCTGAAAATTGGTAGTCTTTGAGGGAGACCTATGTTGATGATGGTGATGATGATGAGAAACTATTCATTCGATGTTCATCGATATTTCATTCTTACCCGATATTCTTATCAGAGTCTCTAATTCAATCTGAGTCTCTAATTCAGTCTATTTTCTTGGTTGGACTGTCTTTTTATATAATACTAGCGGACGCCTCGCGGTTTCACCCGCGTAGTTCCCGTTCCCGTGGGAATACAGGGAAAAATAGCCTATGTCACCCGGGGTTAATGTAGTTCCACAACGATGAAAGAATTTTTCAAATCCGTCCAGTAGTTTCGGAGCCTATTCAATACAAACAAACAATGAAATCTTTCCTCTTTATAATATTAGTATAGATATAGATAGAGACTAGCTGTCCCGCGCAACTTCCTGCGTATTTTTTCCCCGTTTTTGCAACATTTCTCATCGCTGCTCCGCTCCTATTGGTCGTAGCGTGATGTTATAAAGCCTATCCTTCCTCGATAAATGGGCTATCCAACAGTAAAATATTTTTTTTAATTTGGATCAGTAGTTCCTGAGATAACCGCGTTCAAACAACAAACTCTTCAGCTTGATAATATTAGTATAGATCTGCATCAGTGTATTTAAATGTTTCATTAAGTTTTAATCTATACGGGATAAAACTAACACCGATTGTGTGATGTATACGAACACGTTTAATCGTGAATCTAAAATTAACCCTGCATAATCAAACCACCCCGGAACAAGATACGGGTCACTGTGGCCAAGGTACCTTAACCGAGAGACGCCGTAAATTCAAATAGGCTCACAATAACTCAAATGCGGTGTAAACTCATTTGCAGCCTTCAGAAGTGTTGTCTATAAATTGTGTTTCCTTTGAATTAACTCGTATAAATTGGTTTAATCCGTCTTAGCGGCTGCTTTGGGCTCTAAATTTGCATGATAGTTACCATAGTACAATACTGTTGGTAAAATACTGTGGGGTTTTGTCTACAATATGCAGAACTAATTTTACTTACATATTACATCTATAAAGTCATTTCCAATCGAGAAGATTGAGAAATCAGCAAGGTATCACGTCGCCATGTCGGTAGATACACACATAGTCCATACACTGTTGGATGATGAAGTTAATCGCGATCGCGACAACTTCACTCTGTACTTGTCAAAATCGTACCGCTAACAACAAAAACTCCCAAGTCGGGTAGAGTACGTATGTATATGGTAATAGAACGGACGTAATATTTACTTTCTTTGAACTATGTATCTAACATTTTTCTTTATTATAATACTAGCTGTCCCGCACAACTTCGTATGCGTAATTTTTTCCCGTTTTTGCAACATTTCTCTTCGCTACTCTGCTCTTAATAGTCGTAGCGAATTGTTATATGCCTATAGCATTCCTCGATAAATGGACTATCCAACAAAAAAATCTTTTTTCAAATCGGACCAGTAGTTCCTCAGATTAGCGCGTTTAAACAAACAAACTCTTCCGCTTTATAATATTAGTATAGATTATTAGAATTCTTTAAAATTTAATAAACACCAAACATAAATAAGTAAATAGGCAAAATAATATATATAAATATTTTATACTTTTGTGGTCTTTCAGTCAGACGTGATATTTTATTTAAACTAAAACATAGATATTTGTAATAATAAATAAAAAATACAGTGTTTATGTATAATTCATAAGAGTAGGTAGGTACTTCTGTATAACACTAATGACAACTTTTAACGAATCATATTATTGCTGACCTTACGTCATACAATGAAGTTGCAGTCGTAATGCGAATCAAAATGTCATCATGACAGTTATCAACTCATTTGAAACGCATAGTTTATCCTTTGATGCATTGGGGAACATGCCGTCGGTCCTGCGCCTAGTCTATCTCCAGTCATGTGGGTTTGAGTAAGGGAATAGGTAGTGCACTTATGTTGGCGCATACACTTGTGCACTAACCTGGATAGTTGGTAAGTTTCTGATGAGATTGACCCCGTAGCCGAAATCTTTTTTTGATATCGGTTTTGTTTAGTACCTGTGTGTTGTTTAGAGTCATAGTTTATGCTGTTAAAGTACCATCTACAGGTTGAGATTATATTACATTTGTATACCATTTTCCTCGCAAAATACAGTTTAATAAAAATATAAAAGCTGGACAAGTGCATCATGTAGGCCACGCACAATGTAGGGTTCCGTAACTACACAGTACAATAATGCGGTGTTGAAAGTGGGTTTCTGTTTTTGTATGTATGTTTTTTAATGGAATTTATGATAAAATGTTGTTACTTCACACTTGGTCTGATAGTTTTTTTTAAATTTCGTTATAATATATACTAATACCCTGAATTTTAGCTGGCAGCGGGGCGGGGGACACTTGATTCTATCAAAACTTGGTACTTCAAGGCTTATTATTTCTAAATAGACAAGAGGCAGTTTGGCTACGGAACCTTAAAAAATATTTCAAAGCTTCAATCAACAATACAATTAATTCAAAGTTAGTAGGTAGGTACTCTCTTATTATAAGTGTTTATATTATAGAATAGATTTACTTATTAAAAGTATGATTTTCCGTTGGATACCTATATTTTTGTTCTGATATTTCTTTATTTTATAAGATACGTTAGAATGTTGGCGTCGACGCCAGCGTACTAAATAAGAAAAAAAAAATCATGCAATCGGAGGCGCTTTTCTAAGTTCATCGAGATTCATTAATGCCTCCGACTGCATGAAATTATATAATTATGTAGGGGATCTTGTTTTATTTTTTATAATATTTTTTTTTTATTTGACACTTTTGAGTAGTTGTAAAATGTAACAACTAACTTTTATCACAGCTATTGTCAAGTAATGAAAATTGAAAAAAGAATGGTTTGCTAACTAACTTTTTTAGTACTAGGTATACTTACTACTTTTTGAAATGTTTAAGATGAGCCCTTTAATTTGATCTCTATATTGCAATATTCGAAACCACTTTTTTTTTTCACACGCCTTTATTTTGACATTTCACAACCGCCATGTTTGTTTCTATCTAAGAACACGTGGGCGGTCAAGACGAATCTAAGGACATCTTAATTGTATAAATCTGTTCAGTGGTTGGTGAGACATGAGGTAATCAGAATATTACATACAAGATACGCGCGTAAAACATAACCCTTCTTTACAGTCGGGTAAATAGCGGCTCAATTTACATAGAGGTGCTATTCACTCGGCCATTTTTGAGCCGCCTGACGGGTCATCTATATATCATTGATAAATTAATCGACCAAAAGAACAAAAGGTGACAATTTTAACGAATCAATGAAATTTTGGAAACAGGCAGATTAAAAAAAAACAACTCAGTTTATTATTTTCTTTTACTCAATAAGAATCAATAAGTAAAACAAGAATTATAAAAGAACGGTTGGATTTCCATAATCGTCGCAGGATATATAACTTCCGGGAAATATATCGGCGTATTCATGGAACCACAGTCACACATGGACAAACATTGGCAGACTGGTGAAGGTTGGTCGCAAACTGCGCAAATGTTGGCCGGGTCTCTGAAGCAGGAACATGTTGGTATGTAGCAGGGGTCGGTGTTGGCGCAAGAGTTGGCGATGGCGCATGGGGCTGGTTGAAGCATATACGGATCACGGAAGCAACAGTATGCGGTTGTGAACTGAAAGTTATAATGTTTTATTATCTATCTTTATTGCTTGTTTTTATCTATTTAAAAACTTTATGCACAGTTACTGTACAAAGGCGGATTTAATGCTAAAAGCATTCTCTACCAGTCAACCTTTAAGGTGATGTAGATATAAAAATAGAGGTACCTACTTATTGTAATTTGTTATTTTTTTATGAAGAATTATTAACCGTGCAAATAAAATAATATATTAGGCGAAAAAATACTGAGTGGGCGAAAATAATACGGATTTAAAGATTGTGAACTATAACCTACTGCTAAGAATTCAATGCACAAAATCGATTCCGTTAGGTTCGAATTGTGACCTCCTGCTTTCGTCCACTTCATTTTTTTTTATAATCAGTACCTAATTTTGACACCGATAGTTTGAATTTATATTCGCTTGTTTAAATACTACTATTTTTTTTATTAAATAAATCAAACAGTTAACAAAAATTACGACAAAAATATATCACTAAGATCGTTGTCATTTCATCGAAATATCGCCGATATCATTTATTTATAGTATAGGTACTTTACGCGATTAAATGCCGTGAAAAGTAATTGTAAAAGTTTTAAACAATAAATTATTAATAATAATATCTTGGGACAACTCACACAACGCCATCTAATCCCTAATTAAGCAGAGCTTGTACTATGGAAACCAGATAACTGATAAACATACTTATATATTTCTAAATACATACATATTATAGATAAATAACACCCAGTACAGAATAAACCATCGTGCTCATCACACAAAGTTTTATCCTGGGTGGGGATCGAACCCACGACCTTCTTAGCAGTCAGGGTCACTAACCGGTCTAGTTGTACAGGTCAGTCAATTAAAAAGTTTGAAATAAACGAAATCAAGGTACCATTATTCTCCTTATCCTCTATCCTTCTATCTTCTGCACTCCCTAGCCCAGTGATCGGTATGGTAACACCATTGAAATATAGACCAGGGCTGCGCCATTACCTCACAAAATTGGCCACACTCTAGAAAGAGACAACGCTACTTTGTGGACAATCCTGTCAAAGTTGTTAAGCGGCGGTAGCCTAATGGCTAAGGCATCGGTCCCGCAATCGTGACGGCGCAGGTTCGAATTCTACCCATTATACTACCGACGTGAACTCACTCCTAACATAAGCCGTTAAGCTTAGCTGGAGGGGTTAACAGGATGGCTAGTAATGTGGGACCAAAATCCCACATTGCTAGTTACCTTTTAAAAACCAAAAAAAAACGAGAGAGAGAGAGAGATGGGGCCGCACGAGTTTTCTCTCTCTTTAACGCTTTGCAGTCAATATTTACTCTTTAATTAAAATACATACTACGAATAGTCGTAGTATATATTTTAACCAATCGTCTAACGTCAATGGGTAATACATCTAAAACCTACATAACATACGATTCTAAAAGTCTTACCTCAAGAAAACACATAGAGAAAACAAAAATCACAATATTGCTCTTCATTTTCACAAAAAACAGAAAGAAGTCTCCTAATGCCAAATTCTTTACAAACTGAAAGTCATCCATGCCACGTACTATATTTATTCACTTTGCAATCGGTCAAGCACGAACTGCTACCACGGGTTCCGTAGACACAGTTATTTAAAACCGTCATAGTTACCGTGACGTCGCGCTTTATAAATTATTTTTTTATATATCAGCAAGATTATTTGACTGGCATAGTGGTTAGTGACCCGCACTGCTAAGCCGTAGGTTGTGGGTTCGATCCCCACCCAGGATAAAACGTTGTGTGATATAAGTATGTTTATCAGTTGTCTGGTTTCAAAAGCACAAGCTCTGCTTAGTTTGGGATCAGATAGCGTTGTATGAGATGTCCCAATATATTATTATTATTATGCCTCGAATACTGCCTAAATCTAGCCCTACTCTATGTACATAGTTAGTAGTTTAGTTAGTTAGTTAAATATTAAAACACGAATTAAAGGACGTCTAAAAAATTGATCAACCCCCCCAAAACCGTATATTCCAAGTTTACATTTGACAAGAGTGGCCACGAATTTTTATTGCCTTATTCTTTTCTCTGGTAAAACCAGAGACTTCCTCACAATTTTAAATTTTATTTGTTTATTTATATTAGAGCAACTAACTAACTTACTTTTTAATGTGAATAGATTGAAATAAAAAAAAATATATGTGTGGCACTCGGGGACTGCCGCGGTAAAGCTATTGCATAGCATTTTTTGTAAAAATATATATATACCTATTTAATTCTAATTTTTTTTTTAAAGATTTTTTTTTATTTTATAAAAAAAAATAACAAAAAAAATCCATTATATCGGAGCAGCTCGTCTCGATCCGTGCGAGCTTCGTTCAGACCATATACATATACGTCAAGCGAACGCTCGGCCGAGCTACATGGTAGGCGGAGTGGTTAGGTATTATTTTCGTTACGGAATTTCTTGATTCGGTCGCCGCGATAAAAGCTATGCAATAGCTTAAAAACTTTCAATCGGGAAGAGGACTACAGACTATCCGTGACGTGGAATCCAGTGATTCGTAAAACACAACCTCATATTACTTCGCAGTCGGTTAACATGGACACAATCAGTGTAATGTGCAGTGACACTAACATTTCGAGAAAGAAAAAGTGAGGGTAGGTGAAGATTCATCTGCCTTACAGGAGTTTTAACATCGCTGCGACAGTTCGCTTGTGACCACGGCCAGTGCAACCTGGTCGAAACGTGAAGCTATTTTAAGGTAAATAATGCGCGTTAATTCCCGTATAATAAATAGTTATAATCATGCAACGCGAAAGTTTAAATGTTAGTAAAAGTTCGATAATTTTTATTTTATAAATTGACATAACTACAAGCGGGCGGAGCCGCAAGTAAATACTATGTACACCAGTAGGCAGATTTACTAACATCAATACGGAATTCTAATATTTATCACTATGATGAAAGTACGTTGTGCAAACTCATTTACTTCTTTATGTCAGTTGGTCAAGCGATAATACTAATCAAAGAAAGTCACGTGCGCTACAAAGAAAGATTATTTTTATACGAGTATTTTGCTTTCAAACTTGTGCAATCCTTTTGAATTAGTATCAGACTGAATAGAAAGAAAAAAACATATTTTGAACAACTAAACCATAATTTGTGAGAAAGTGGGGTCCCGTGTGGGAATCGAATCCATGACCTCTTGCTCAGCAGTCGTACACACTCCTACTGCTTTAACGAAACAGTTAATGTTGCATGCAGATCCAAACTACTAGTAATATTATTAACTAGATGACCCGTGCAACTTCGTATGCGTCAATTTTCCCCGTTTTTGCAACGTTTTTCATTGCTGCTCCGCTCATTTTGATCGTAGCGTGATGTTAGGTATATAGCCATATATAGGTATATAGCTTTCCTCGATAAATGGTCTACCCAACAGAAAAATTTGAACGCGATAATCTCAGGAACTGCTGGTCCGAATTTAAAAAATCTGTTACTGTTGGATAGCCCATTTATCAAGGAAGGCTATAGGCTATATAATATCACGCTACGACCAATAGGAGCGGAGCAGCAATGAAATTTGTTGCAAAAACCGGGAACTTTACAATCAGGTAGTCCTAAGTATTTATAATTAAATGAACTTTTCACACAAACAAGCAGACGCATATGGTGACTTTAAACTAAATTCTTAACTTGGTTTAACTAAGAATATTTATAGAAAACTAAATGAGGTGAATAAAACACTCCCGTGGGGTGAGGACCGATCGCACTCTTAGGAGGTTAAGAGGTCGATTTTCCTGAAATCCTGTGTTATCCCTTGCCTACATCAATAAAGAAACCTCTCTGAAAAAATTATCTCAGCTTACA
Source organism: Herminia tarsipennalis (assembly GCA_945859575.2). Classification (NCBI taxonomy): domain Eukaryota; kingdom Metazoa; phylum Arthropoda; class Insecta; order Lepidoptera; family Erebidae; genus Herminia; species Herminia tarsipennalis. Next base: position 26,950,358 of record OX243832.2, read on the forward strand.
GGCTCCAAGGCTGCTGGCAGGTATTAATGAGTGAACTTGCGAATGAGGAGCACAGTGCATTAAGGGTAGATTACGAGAAACAGGGTTCGGCTCTCTCAAAAGTTTATATGGAAAACCTAAGTATTAGGACACGAAAAAAATTGTGTCGCTAGTCGAAGAGTTTTTCTAGTAGATGATATAAAGAAATTTAAGGATATGTCTTAATATGATCCCGCAAATAAATCTTGAAGTTGCGGAAAAATGCAAAAATGAGCATTTTCATATTAGTCATAGTCATGGCGTTCGTAATCTAACATATGTACGAACGAATATTCTATTTTATTTTGACCTGCGCTCCTGCACACTGTGAAATAATGGTTGTGTGCGGAAGAGCGAGGCCGGCGATCGTGTCGTTGTGTACGTAGCGCTAAATAAATAATTCTCTCAGCTAAAAAAAAGTATTTGCTGTCATTTATTAAGGAGTTTCGTTGTCAGTCTCGGAAACGATTTTTTATGACTTTTTCTGAATAAACCTCTTGACTGGTGCGGTGGGAGGGTGTCCGCCTGCTACAGGTTCGATTACCACCCGGAACACTACTTTGCGTGATCCATGAATTGTTGTTCCGAGTCTGGGTGTACTATGTGTCCATGACTTGTATGTTTGTAAAGTCCCCCGCGACAAAGGCTTAAACACTACTGCGGGAGTCGTCTTTAAAAAAAAAACAAATACATATATTTTTTTGATAATCCATCTATACAGGGTGTAACAGAAAGGTGTTTGTTACACACTGTATATGACGAAGTTATGCCCGAACATATATAAAAAAATACAAAATCCGAAATGAGAACTTCTTCCTTTTTGAAGTCTGTCAAAAATAACTGACTTCAGTCTCCTCGATTTGACTAGAATCGAGACATTTCGACTTGATTTTCGGAATTTGGATAGGTAATCAATCGAAACAAATAGAAAAAAATTATCATTTGGACTCAAACCGGGGTCTTCTGGTTTCTAGACCGCCCGATTTCCCACCTGAGCTATTATAACATTGTAGATTGCGGCGAAATTTAACTTCGTATTCTAAGAATCTTACGGTCACGTGATTCTGACGCGAGTTTAACATTTTATACCCATACCAAAAAAAGTGCACAACGCCGCTAAAGAAGTTTTCACTTCAATAATAAGTTAGTCAAGACTTTTATTTTTATTTATAAAGATTGCCGAGATTCAGCAAATATTGAAAACCGTAAAATAATATATTTATGGGCGTGTTTTCGATCTGACCGCGACCCTTTCCTTCGTCTTTCTATTCACTTAAGTATTTATGTTGTTATAAGTCGACAGCGATGTGAAGAAGTTGTCTGACGTCTGTTTTTAGAAAATATATTCTTATGAAATGTATCACAGTTAATGGTATAGGTACTTTCTTACTTATTCTCCGAGAGATTATAATTTAACAGGGTCAAATAAATCAAAATAATACATATATTACGTACTAGCTGTCTCGCGCAACTTCGTCTGCGTAAATTTTTCCTGTTTTTGCAACATTTCTCATTGCTGCTCCGCTCCTATTAGTCGTAGCGTGATGGTATATAGCCTATAGCCTTCCTCGATAAATGGGCTATCCAACAATGAGTTTTTCAATTCGGATCAGTAGTTCCTGAGATTACCGTGTTCAAACAAACAAACTCTTCAGCTTTAAAATATTAGTATAGATTTGATTTGACTACAACTTGTTATGCTAACAAGGAGAAAGCACCTGGTTGACCGAGCATTGCTCGGTTTTTTTAACGACATTGTCTAAGAATGAGACCTAGCTAGAACGATTTATCGCCCCCGAAACCCCCTGCATAATAAATTTCATGAAAATTGCTGGTACCGTTGCCGAGATTATTTAGAACAGAAACTGTTCAGTACTTAGTTAATCTTTAATTACAGCTATGCAATGCTCTCCTTTATGCACACACTGCAATATCATAAAGAAAATAACCATTGAATAATATAGATACGACGGAACCATTATAAATTTCCACCATAAATCAGGGCGAAGACATAAAATATAGCTTAAAGCTTTGAAGGCTCAGCTCGGGGACATATTATTATAACGCTCAGATTGGTAGGTAATTGAGTGTTTGTTGTGGATGGAAAACACTTATGCAATTACTTGCTTATACAATATACCGAAAGTACAGAACGTAAGTTTTACACGTGTCTCTCGCTCGAGCAACGCACACAAAAACATCTTTCACGGATATCTTAGGTTAAGTATACACTTAAGCATTTACTAGTAACAGAACGTCGAGCATTTTAAAATTTATTCAAACCACACTTCGAACATCGCTCGATGTTTTGTTACACCCTGATTTTAAAAACTAAAGAGCGTTTTGGTGTAACGTTTAACCGAACAAAGGCATGAGTGCGAGTGACGGGGTGAATGCAAGACAGTAAGAAATGTTACAGGTAAAGCTTCACTCGCCTTATAGCATTTACGTCGAACACAGGGTCGAGCATTCGCAAGAACGTTACATTACATGGAAATGCTTTAAGAAACTGAGCATTTGCCAGTTTTTTGCCATTCATAAGAATGTTACACTACATTGTAATGTTCGAGCAAATGCTCAAGTATATTCTCATGATAAATATTTTAAGTCGTTACTTGTCACTAATGGTTACTCAAGCCCAAACCCTAGCCAACATTTTACCGATTCTTACCTATAAACAATTCCCAAATGACATAACTTTTAAGCTCACCTACTCGTGGCATGATTACAATTCGACGTCTCGTCTCGCAGTCAGTGTCAAGCAATCTATTTATGGTAAATATTACCTAGAGTAAACGTGTATTATTGCTGTAATTCGGTACAGAAGTAAAGCGTACCTAACTCGATATTCCTGTGTCGAATTGTGTAAAATTCTCAAAATTAAGTACCTATAATACAAATAAATGATAGATATAATTTTCCAAAGCCGGAAATAGGATAGAGATCTTGCATGAAAAGCGTGAAACCCAGTCACAATTCGAAATGCCATCGTTAAGTGTTCCTTAAGTTTATATACGTATATCATATCGTCACAAAATAATGAAAGTACAGAAGGTAACCTTCATACGTACACATAGACTTGTCCACGGACACCAACATTGACCTCTATGGTACTAGCACAGTCTAATAGCTAATACATGCGTTCGACGAAGCCGTCTGGATGAGGTGGGCAGCGCGGGGGGGGACCCCACTCAGCAACAGCGAGTCTGGTCCGTCCACCCACTGCGTATTATCCAATGACTGTACTACAATGAAAGACTGTATTAGATATAGCTGTCCCGCGCAACTCATTCGTTTGCGCGAATTTTCCCCATTTTTGCATATTTCTCATTGCTGCTTCGCTCCTATTGGTCGTAGCGTGCTGATATATAACCTTCCTCGATAAATGGGTTATCCAACAGTGAAAGAATTTTTCAATTCGCATCAGTATTTCCTGAGATTACCACGTTCAAACAAACAAACAAGCAAACTCTTCAGCTTTATAATATAGGTATAGATTAGACTGCGGTACAGACAGGCGCCGACTTCAACAAGACTTCCACTCAATTTTGACATTTGAACGGTCATTTGACAAAATCAAATGGAATACTTGTGTTACAAGGATAACACTTGTCCAACGTGTGGATCTAGAATGACGCTCGTTCCAAGGTTGGGGCCAATACTATTATATAGATCCACATGTTGGACGAGTGGCGTTGGGGCCAACATGTGGAGCTGGTGTAACAACAACGGTCATTTGTCATTAGTGCTGTCACTTTGTTCGGGGTAAGTACAGCGTACTAAGTATTAAAGAGGTCAGCTAACACGAATAAAGACTACTTTGTCCGCAAGGTGGCGCGAGACTTCGTGTCCATGAACGATGTCTATGCGTTGCTCGAGCGAGATACGTATGAAGGTTACTTTCTGTTGTCTCGATATTTTGTGATATCAACCCTATATTGTAAAGGACCGCTTGTAATCTTTTAAGCCTTTGAGTGGCATTCATGGCAGTGTTTTGACCGCGGTAGCCTTTTGACGATTTGCAACCCGACTCGGTTTTATACGACTTAATTCGAACACAAAGAGACGATTATGTAAACAGGCCATCGTGGTTTTCAGAAATTATTTTAAATCGTTTTGGTACTGCCCAAACACTCTGCATATAATATAAAACTCAACGTTTTTATCATCTGTCTTTCCATTTAGGTTTTTATCACACGAGAATCACTGTTCTAACGCTCAAATTCATATTTAAAGTTAAACCGCTCTATAGTGAACTGTAGCGAAGAGGCGCTGTTTCTAAAGAACGAAAATGTACTACAGCATCCTAGCCCCCCCCCTCCCCCGGCGGCTGTTTTGTATACCGAATTTCTTGTATTGTATTGAATTTCTTTGCCCATTTGCCACTTGTGCCCCATTCTCCCCCAGATTGTTTCTTTTGGGGCAGCAATACCCCCGCCGTGCGTTCGACTCACACATGACCACCCCCGTCCCGTCGTAAGCATGTTAGATCCGGCACTGACAATTTACTTCTAGTGAATCCAGGATTTCATTTGGGGCGGGGGGGGGGGGGGGGGCAGAATGAATTCCTGGATCCACACAGCATCCCTGCAGTAGAGCGGCGTGGCACAGAAATAGAGGGAATGGACACAGCGCCTCTCCGCTGCAGTGTCGCTATAGTGTGGTTTAACCTTTAGTGTAATTTTGAGATGTATACCTGTTTATTAATCTGATACTAATATTATAAAGCTAAAGAGTTTGTTTGTTTGTTTTAATAAATCTCAGGAACTACTGGTCCGAATTTTTAAATTATTTTACTGTTAGGCTATAAGCTATACAACATCACGCTACGACCAATAGGAGCAGAGAAGCAATGAAAAATGGTAGGTAACGGGGAAAATTCAAGCTTACGAATTTGCACGGGACAGCTAAGTAGTTGTATAAAAAAAGAATTAGAAATTGTACTTAGTAGTCAGAAATAAATAAAACAATATCGCATCGATCCCTGTATTTCTTATAACTGGCAATCACTTAACGCAAAAGTTATAACGTTATTTAGTAAAATGGCTTTTTCGATATTCTATCCCTAAGTTTGCCCCGAGGGAATAGGTAGGTATACCAACTTCGTCGCGGGAGCAATAAACAAACATATTTATATTAATTACAATTGCTAAGTGAACTCATATTTCTCGCTTCAAACTTCACCCACTTCATTAAGACAAAAACACAAAGTTTCGTCATTAATGTCTTCACTTATAAGCGTATTTTATAACGCATACTTATTTGTTATTGTTCAAGGTAAGGTAAGCGATTTCACATAAGCTCATAGCAGATATATCGACTCGGAAATGAAGCCACCGTATCGCCTCCTCGTCAACTGTTCGTGAGCTTGTTTCGAGGGATTAGGCGCACAATGCCACATTCTCAAAATGACACATAATAATTTCGCAAAATGCCATGTTCTCAAAATGCCATATTCTGAACACGCCACATCGCAAAATGTCACAGTAGCAAAATGCCATTTTCGTAAAATGCCATTTTCGCAATATGCCATGCGCATTTTCATGAATAACGCCACCTAGATAAAACTTTAAGAACTACTTCGACTAATTCTCCATTAACCGACTAACTACACATCCAATAGATGGCGATGGAAAAAAATATTTACATTTAACCATAATTCTAATTATTCTTCTGACATTTATTAACTATAAGTATGATATTAATGTTATTCTATTTGCGTCTATATAAATAATATATATATATATATATATATATATATATATATATAATATTAGTAATAATTTATTTTGTAACAAGCAAATGTGGATACTTCGAATAAAAATAATATAATTAGTTTACTGTTTACTCACAAGGTAAATAAAACCAATGTAATGACAGTTAAACTATTTGTTATCCTGTTTGTGTTCACTATATGCAGATTAATAATTCATTACGATTTAAAATGGATCCAGAGTTTAAGATTGTTCGTAATCAAAAGGGGTACAAATCTCTGATTTGCGGTGATTATAAGTACAACAAACAAAGATTTCTCAAACGACAAAAAAAAATTACAGTGTGGCGGTGTGTACATAGAAAATATTGTAGTGCTTTATTACACCTCAAGAACTCAGAACAAGTTATAATCAAAAAAACGGAGCATAAATGTGGTACTATTCTGAAAGTATATAACTGGAAAAGATCTTTAATAAAAACCGTTTGTAAAGATTTTAGTTCTGTGAAAGAAATTTTTGAAAAACATATCTACGATTTGAAACGCAAATTTCCGGACATTGACGACGAATTGCCTACATTTGAATCAATGAAGGACACTTTGTACAGGTCACGCAAAAAGTTTTTGAATATAGACAGGTTAAAACACGCAAATACAGCAACAGTTAAACAGTTTGTGTAACATTTTATAATTTGAAATATACCTAATTTGAAATATATACAAAAAAAATAACTTTTTGAAAAAGTTATAATTTTTGTAATTTATTGTATGTAGTATGATTCTTATTCTTAACAACATCTGATATTTAAGATTAAATTTTCAATTTATTTTATGTTAAAATAAAATGAAAATGAATAATGATAAATACTGATAAAAAAAAACTATTTGTTTTATTTATAAAACATGGGCCTACTTGCAATGTCACTTAAGTAAATAGCACATTATTATATTAAACTTATAATTATCATTTGAGAATGTATCATTTTGATAATGTGGCATTTTGATAGTGTGGCATTCTGCTAGTGTGGCGTTTTGCTAATGTGGCCTTTTGCTAATGTGGCATATTGAGAAAGGGCATTTTGCGAATGTGTCATTTTGCTACAGCATTTCATTTTGAAAATGTGGCATTGTGCGCCTAATCCGTTTCGAGACGAGGCGATTACATTTCGAATCCGATTAGTGTGCATTGCAGTAGAGTAGCGTGCGTAGAAAGTTTCATACAACGAATTAGGGTTGATGAGGATGTACTTATGAGAAAAAGGATGAGGAAGAGGGTGTGGAAGAGGATTCATTCGTGGTGCTTATGTAAAGCGTCTTCTAGACGGTTGGAAACAAACCAAGGTGACCTTGCTGGTTTCCAACAGTGTAGACGGCTGTTGCAAACCAAGTACCAAGTAATTTGGTTTACAACAGCCGTCTACACTGTTGGAAACCAGCAAGGTCACCTTGGCGGGAAGCCTTGTTTCCGTAAGTCTAGAAGACGCTTAATGACGGGGTATGAAACTAATTAGGTCCTATCTATCTGTCATTTACGTTTGAAAGTATCTTAAAAGTTAAATCAGTAAACATATAAGGTTGTTTTTGTTTGAAACGATAGTGATGACGCTTGCTCATAAATTTTTATAATAGTTACGGAAAAGGAAGAGGATTCTTTTAAATCACTTTTTGAGGATGCGGAAGATGATGAGGAATCATTTAAAATGTGGAACTTCGTCATTATAAGGAAGAGGAAAAAACTCATCAATTCAAATACAATGAATACGATACGAGTAAAAGGAGTTGAAACGGTGCCGATCTCTTTCCGAGTTTTTCATGTTTCTTATTTAGGGATTTTTTTTCTAGCCTTTATTTCAAGTGAAAGTGAAGTTTCAAGAAAAGTGGTTGCGCAGATGCGTTTTTTAGTAGTAAATAGTGACAGGAAGCGGGGGAGGTAACTAAACCAAGAGAATTAGAGATGCGATTATGCATTACACTTTATATTGTAGAATAAAAATATTGTTAGTATTTTTAATCGATTAAAATAATTAATGGTTTTCGTAAGTAATTTTAGTGTCGCATCTCTATAACATGCGCGAAAGTGATGAGAACCTAACTTCAATCCGGTCAAGTTACGTTGATCTAACTGTAGGACTCGTTTGCTCATTAAAAGTGCATTCAAAGTTACTAGGGAGGAACTTAGCGGATACTTTACAGTCTCAATATATGCACTAGGCGCTTCCAATGGTAGGGGTCGTGGCGATGTAGCGGCGTTGTGGAGAGATGTAGCGCTGGTAGACGGAGGGGGCGGGGGGGGGGGGGGCAAACGCCACGCTTAAGGGGCATATAAGCCAAATAGCATGTTTAAGGGGTGGCAAATTGATTTGCCATCGTAAGCACGTTGTCCGCGAAGGTGAAGGGCGCTATCGTCAAATTTTTGCCCCGCCTCTCAATAACTCTAGATCCGGCACTGCTGGTAGATAAACAGATAGGCAGCTATGTAGCGATGCAGCGGTGCAGGAGTGAAAAAAGTAGAAAATATTAGATAGAGGTGCAGCACCGTAGATGTGCACCTGCGCAGCCAGGTGCACTTGAAATCGTCAACTAGAATGCCAAAAGTATCAATTTTTCCGGGTGTGCGTTTTTCCGGGTGTGCATGCATGCGTGCGTACGTGCGTTCGTGAGTGCGTGCGTGCGTGCGTGCGTGCGTGCGTGCGTGCGTGCGTGCGTGCGTGCGTGCGTGCGTGCGTGCGTGCGTGCGTGCGTGCGTGCGTGCGTGCGTGCGTGCGTGCGTGCGTGCGTGCGTGTGTGTGTGTGTGTGTGTGTGTGTGTGTCTAGAGTATAAACACATTCTAATCGTACAAATTCAAACAAGAAGCCCCGAAAGCTCCCGTTATGATCAAAGTAGGTTCATGTCGGTAGTATAATAGGTAGGATTCCAGCCTCACGATTGCGAGTCCGATGACTTACCATTAAGCTATCGCCGCTTAAAATATTAACCGTGTAAGGTCCGCTTTAGACCTCTTTTAATATAAAATATTGTCAATGCATAGATTTAACAGATATTCTATCCATCCTAGAAGACAGAACCACTAAATCAATTACAATTGCCATCTATTGATTTAGTGCCTCGTCGCTTGGATCTCACGGGAAATTTGATTTTGGTGCGAAAATTCAATTTTAGTTTGTCAAAACCTTTCCAAAGTAAAATTTGAAAGCCATACTGACGGAAATAAAAGAACGTAGCAAAAATTGAATTTCCTGTACCTATTATAGGATATTTTTAGTATAAGTAATTTAAAACTTATTGACTTAAGGCGGTTGGCACACTGCCACGTATTACGGAGCGGGCTGCGTGGTGACGACGGAGACACGCGCGTGGTTGCGTCTACCTCGTGTGAGGGCGCGTATTTAATAATAATAATGCTGTCTGTACCTACGAGTACTGTCGGTTATCTATACTAATATTATAAAGCTGAAGAGTTTGTTTGTTTATTTGTTTGAACGCGGAAATCCCAGGAACTACTGATCCGAATTTAAAAACTCTTTCACTGTTGGATAGCCCATTTATCGAGGAAGGCTATAGACTATATAACATCACGCTACTACCAATAGAAGCGGAGCAGCAATGAGAAATCTTGCAAAAACGAGGAAAATTTACGCAGACGAAGTTGCGCGGGACAGCTAGTTTGCAATAAAACTGAGTTTTAGATATAGTTACGTTAACTAATTAGTACCTTAGCAAGTATACAATCTGCCCCTTTTCGTCTTTGTTAAACTAATTAGCAAAGAGATTGTACCTTTAAGAACCAGAGCACAACAACGAATTTATTTCATAATTTTATTAAAAAATGTCCTTTTTATAATCTACACAACATCTAAGTGCCTGCGGTACCTAAATGCAATTAAAACTTAATGAAAAAGTGCGTTTAATTGTTATTTATGGTTTAATTAGATACTCAGTTTATAGCTTTTATCATAAGTCTAGTAGAAAATACAGAGGGCATAGTCCTGCTACAGAATATTAGGGTCAAACTTTATTTAATTCAATTGCCTCTATTCGCATTTAGTGCGTCTCAATCACCCGCATAGTTCCCGTTCCCGTGAGAATACAGGGATTAAAAGTAGCCTATGTCATCCGGGGATAGTGTGGCTTCTCAACGGTGAAAGAATTTTTGAAATCGGTCAAGTAGTTTTTGAGTTTATTCATTACAAAAAACACACAAAAATACAAATCTTTCCTCTTTATAATATTAGTATAGATTGCTACATAATAATAAATACACAGTCGAGTCCCTAATCTTGAGAGTCTTGTCGGATATTAAAACGCTCATGTATACCCAGAAATGTTGACATCCTTAATTGCAGATAACCAGAAATTTAAAAAAAAGAATTACCAGACTTCACTTACTTAAGAATGAGAAAATTCTGTACAAAAAATATCCTTAATGTAAGATGAAATCTACGTTAAATAACACACAAACACACTTAACTTTAATTGAAAAACAAAACGACGACTTTATCCATGTCGAAAATACTTCAACAAAATGGCGCCTAACTAATATGTCAAAAGACGAATTAGTCAAATTGGATACAGAAGGGTATTCAAGATATTTGAAGTAAATCATTTTATTAAAGGTAGCCGGGTGGATTCGGGGTGCCAATCGACCCTCCAAGCTCTTGATTAGGTACATTCTTATTTTTTGTATGACCCTTTTACGCAATCAAGGTGTACGCTAGTAAGTGGCATGCCCAGTTTTATTCGTGCGAAAATAGAAGAGTATTTTACGGTATTTTATTTATTTTCGCGCTATTTTATATAAGTGGCAAGGACAGCCGCTCATACAGCCTTGTTTGAAAAATATTGATGTAAAAGAAACATGGTGTTTAATATACTAGTGTTAAAATATACTAGTGTTAAAATGTTGTAAATATTTAATAGAATGTAATTTGTTAAAAACAACAAACGCGTTGGATTTATTATTCCAATTATAAACTTAGTTGTGACAATTACATAATGCTAAAAGTTAAACCAACCTCTAAAAAGCGGGCAAGAGCATGTCGGATCATGCTCGGTGTAGGGTTCCGAAGCTGTTGCCGTTCGAAAAAATTCCGATTTGAAAAATTGCACCAGCAGAAGAAACTCAGTTTTTCGGCAATAACTCAATGACGGTTTACCCGATCATATCCGATATCCGAAGTAATTTTCAAGCACTACCTTATTATTTTTTAGATTATTTTACCATATTTTTGGTCACACGGTTCAAAAGATAAGGGGGGGGGGGGCAGAATTTATGCTACTTTTAGAGCGATATTTTCAAAAATGTTCACTTACTGAAAACAGTTTACTAGAAACTTAAATTTTAGCTTCATGTACGGAGTGCCCCCCTAAAAATATTATTTTTTTGTTATTTAGCTATGAAACTATGTAGCGGCAACACAAGACACCTTTTCACCAAATTTAATCAATATTCATTGTGTAAGTAGTCTTTGAGTGAAATGCCTGTGTCATACAGACAGACAGACGGACATGACGAAACTATAAGAATTCCGTTTTTGCCAGTTTAGCTACGGAACCCTAAAAAGAATGGGCTAGCTTACAATTAGACAAAACAACAACTCTTTAAGAAATGTCAAAACGCAGATTTTATATGGAGACCGGAGATCTATCTCATACAAATATGACGTCATTACTTTTTTCTAGTCAAACTTCTTTTGGATTATTTCGTTTACCTAGGAAACAAGCCAATTGGAGTGAATACAAACAAAACAATTGAGATATCAATGACGTCACGCACGATATGACAAGGACAGCCATAATAATGCCATCCTTTCCAGTGCAGTTGTAACTTACGCTTTTATTACACTACATTAACGGCCGGTCTCGATAATCTACCTATCGATCGATGGATTTGGCTACTAGAGGTAGAATTTTGACATATTTTGTATGGAGTTTATGTCAAATATATACCTCTAGTAGCCAATCCATCGATAGTTAGATTATTGAAACCAGCCGTAAATCAGAGGCCCTGAGCCCTTAAAAAGGGAGGTGTAATAAGGTTTAGGGCCCTAATTCCCTAACAATTTTTTAAGGCCATAAATCGAGGATTTACGGCCCTGACCTGTAGTGTACAGACAGCACTATTACTTATTCTGTGACCCTGATTTAGGGTAGTGTAATAGCTGTTTTAATCAAGTGTTTGACTTGACAGTCAATATGGACTAATTGCCTACAACTCTGTACCTATATGTTGTTATTAAATAAGAATTATTATAATTTAAAGGATTATTACATCATCATACATCATCGGGTTGGCGATCGCAGTAAGGCTTTAAGTACGCAGAGGACGCTGCTGCCCGTCCTCCGGAGTGAAATCCCTGAGTCGCCTTGACGACACCCACGGGAAGAGATGGGGTGGTGCTGTTCTTAAGCCGGCCGGCACCACGCGGCATTTAGAGAATAAGACATTTATGAATAAAATCTGACATGGATAATAATTGTAATTTAAAATTTTATTTGTTACAACAAATAACTAATAATAACTTTCAATAATTGTAAAATTGTAATTGTATAATGTTAAATTTTAATTGTGCAAAATTTAAATTTGATATGTATAATGTGAACGTTATCTCTACATATTTTACAATGTTTTTATTTTTAAATCACTGTTGATCGCAGTGTACACGTAGATTTGCACGCCATAGCCATGGCAGTATATTAGAACTAAATATTTGTAACAACTAATGTATCATATTTTGGCAAATAAATACTATCTATTTATCAACATTTTGACAACTCGTTTTAGTGCAAGGGTTCCGAAATAGTAGTTTCAAATTTGAAGTTAATTTAACTCTGACACAGAGATGTTTTTGCTTAAAAAAGAATTACGATACGATTAGTTATTGTAGGTAATAAGGTAACTTGACAGAGCTTTTACTTATTTCTATCTGTAGAAATGTTGATTCAATTGTAGGAATTGTTTAAGAAAGGTCTCGTTCGCTTACTTATTTTAGGCGTGTTCGCACTCCTTATTTCGTAATGAACAACCAATTGTTAAAGTAATACAATTACTTATACTTACGTACGTAAGTAACAAGAAACTACGTATTGTTTCAGTTTTAGATACCTATTTGTTATAATTTATTTTTAAATGTGATTAAAAAAATGTTTACAATAATTTTAAAACGAGAATAATACCTAAACACTCAAAAATTACAAAGAGTAAATTATATTTGTACCTATTAATGTACCTACTGAGTTTGTTTGTTTCAAAGCACTCATCTACTAAAATACGTGGTCAATTCAGTTGTTTGTTAGGGGGCGTCCATTAATTACGTGAGGTGTTTAGAGAGCGACAGGGTGCCTAGCCGAGTCTCACCAAATCTCACTTGACGGAGAGGTCTTGGCAAATCTCCCGTGATTTTTATTCACAAGAAATCATCTGAAACTGGATTAAATTTAGTCTATAGCGACTCACACTTGACTAGTGTTGAGCCAATGTGACATCTACGTGAGGGGGGGACAGAGTCAAGTCCAAAATTCGCCAAAATCACTTCAAATAATTTATAGAGATAACTTGAAGGTTGAGGAAGATTATAAGCCTTAACTTAAAAAATCCACATTATGAAAATATATTTATATTATGGGTCTTAATCGCGTGAATAATTTATGGTAAAATACCTTGGTTATTGCTCGACGACTCGACCGTATTGCAACGGCCGTCGTCACGGGTAGACAATCTACACGGGAACACGGCCGTTGCAATACGATTAATCAACATTTAAAGTCCATTTTATCCAGATCAACGAAAGCAGTCCGCAAAGGCCTACATATTTCAATACAATTACATTTTTTAAACCATAAAGCAGTTTAAATCCTTTGCGCATCTCTACGGACTCGTAACATAAGTTTTACATAAAATAAAAGTTAATCTAAATGTAAACTTTTGCATTAAACGTTGCAGTTTAATTTTCAAACATATTCTTTTGTTTCAATACTAAAACTAAATAAATTATTCAGGGTTTACTCAGCAACTTTATACATATTTCACGTAAAACAAAAGGCGGTTTCTATTAAAACGACACACAATTTCGTAACTTTAAATTTATTCATTTATAATGCATAGTGTAAGGTGAGAAGGGTTGTCAACAAAATTCTTCATCTTTTAATTTTTGTATCGATAGAAATTTTCTACTAATGTCAATATTTATTGTAACTACATTTTACCTGTACAAAGATCCGGTTTTAATTTCGACTCTTTTTTAAACTCGAAGTTTGTCAAAAAGGAGGAGGTTCTCAATTCGACTGTATTTTTTTTAATGTCTGTTGTCCGATTACTCGCAGACGGCTCGACCGATTTGATTTTTTTTTGTGTGATAGGGTTATACTTCCAGATTGGTCCCCTTGTCATCAAAGTTCGGATCTGATGATAAGATCTTGGAGAAATCGAGGGAACTCTTCAAATATTAGAGACTACAGTAGTTTGGATATATTTTGTTGTAATTCGTGCATTTACTCTTAAAAAACACAATCGAATGAAATTAAAAAAAAATGAAAATCACAGATGACCAGTGGAACTATTCAATAATAAATATTGCTGGTTGCGATCTGAGTACCGTGTTCGATACCTGATTCTTTGCCTCCGTCAAATCATGTAATGGAACTGATAGTCTAGTATCAGGCGAACTTCTCAAAAATCAACGGCCTTGTATCGCAAAACGCAACATTTTGTAAAACGAAATGAGCAGTTTGGATTATGCTATTGTAACATAAATCTACGAACAAAAAAAAGTAAAAATAAAAACTTTTTACAATTAATTTTGGAAGTCGGTTTTAATTTTTTACATAACGTTATTCAAAACTATAACAGTTATGAAAAATATTATATTAAAAATATTATATATATTTAACATTATGGATATTTTCAATATTAGGTATACCTATTAAAAATATACCTAATATTGAAAATATCACCTATTACTGAATTTAATTCCCTGACTTAACATGAACACAAATATGTATTTTATTCGTGTACCAAAAGGTGACAACCCTAAATATAAGAAAGCCATATTAAGGTCTTGTTCTGACTTGGCGAAACGTCTGCATTATGCTGATAGAGAGCAAACGCGGCCAAGTATGTAACACAAAAATGTTTATTATCTTCAAAACGGTTGAAAGGATTATCTACAAACAAGCTTACACTAGTGTTGTCATAAAAAACGGGTCTTTTTTTATACTACAAAATGAAGAGACGAGCAGGTCGTGCACCTGATGGTAAACATCACGCTAGCCTTTATCTGCGTCAGTACCTCCCAAATCCTTGTTTGGCAAAAATCTGAATGTCATCGCCCTTCTGTATCCGTGGTCAGACCGCATTGTTAGATCAATCTAACCACGTCCACTCTTTTGTGTCCTTGGTCAGATTTCAATATTGTATTGTTAGATCAATCTAACCACGTCCACTCTTTTGTGTCCTTGATCAGATCAGTCTAACCACGTTTGTATCAGGTTTCAATAGTCAAAGATAAGTACTAGATTATCCGAGAATAGATTATATTATATATCAATGTTTGTATGAAGATGCCGAATACTATACCATACGAATAAATGGTGGACTACCTGATACCAGAAATAAAGATCAAATTGAAAGAGATGTGTACATAATGAACTGCCAAATGATGTTGAATGATCATCAAATAACTGTGGGACATTTCCTTGAAAAATTAAGAAGTTGAGGAGATCTGTATCTTTTATGTAGGTATTGTAGAGATTGTAGGTATTGTATAGATTGATCTAACAATGTGGTCTGACCATGATCTAACAATGCAATCTGACCACGGATACTCTAGGATTTCAAATTTAAATCAGTCTGACCAAGGACACAAAAGAGTGGACGTGGTTAGATTGATCTAACAATGCGGTCTGACCACGGATACAGAAGGGTCATCGCGCACTGTGCTCCTCATTTGAGACATTTATAATGTATCATTTCGCGACATTGTGGTGGTATCAACCATGACTGCCCATGGCTAAGACCTAGAGAAATCCGTCCTAAGATGCCACAGACTACAGACAAACACGTTAAATCCCTAACACACCTCTTTTTGCGGCGGGCAGGGGTTAAAATACTCACAGAATCTTCGATCAACTTATAGTCAAAACTTTCGTTTTGACTATAAGTGGATCGAAGATTCTGTGAGTGTTTCAGCTTTTACTAAAACATTCGTAAAATTGTATTATCTTGATATTTTATACCATTAGAGGAAGTAAATCCCTGCAAGTTCTTATAAGGTAGAGGCTAGAAGCGGAGAGGAGGTGATTGAATTTCCTCTCAACCTCGTTGAAAATATTGCCTTGTTTGTTATAGTGGAATAATGAAGGAGACTCGTAGAGGAGTTGAGGCACTCTAAAAGGAACTAAGAAGGTAAATATTGAACGCGAATATTTAAATGATATAAAAAGTTGGCACATCACATTTTTCTATCACAAACAAGCAGTTTTTTAAGAGTCAAGTGTTTAAAACCTTCAAATAAAAAACAAGCGTAAGTAGGTATCTGTCAAGGCGCCTAGCTTTATTTTCAGAGACGCTAATTCTCGCAGTCGTTTTTTTTAAATTTCTTAGTACTTAGGTACTTTGATGATTTGGTTTTTTCTGAGAATCCTAGAATGTTCGACACAAATTGTATAATTATTAAATTTTTTTAACAATATTTTTGTCATTTAAATTAAACAAACAAAGTTAGAACGAATAAAACAGACTCTTTCTACCCCACTCTTCCACGCACCGCTCCGTTTCGCAGCACTTAATCGCGTTCACATTACTGTTTTCAAATCACAACCTCACCTTTACGATAGTCCAGATAAATAAATAAAAACTAAGACACTAAGCATTGAATGATTTTATTACACGCACTTAAAGATGGCGCCGTATCGTAAACTGTTGTAACTGATGGTTACTTGATATGTATCGTAAAAGTTATGTTTATAATAAATTTTCTTTTGCGGGATTACTTGCTCGAGCTTGTTTGGTGATTTAGTTTATAGTCTTTGTCATAATGAGTGTTTCTTTTTGAATTTTTTTTAATGCTTATATAAACTCAGAATAATAGCTAGGGTAACAGACATGAGCTATATTTGTAGTCGGCGACTGGTCGGCCTATTACTTTAGTCATATTTCAGTCCTTTAAAAAAGGATAGAAATGTATCATTACATTCATAACCGTACCTTACTTTTTTAAGCTATTGCATAGCTTCTATCGCAGGCCTTGAGCGCGGGGCCCGAATCCAGAAATTCCGTAACGAAAAAACCTCACGCTCCCCACTCCGACGGGCACAGCGGTGATACTTTTTACTTTTGCCATCTATCAATGAATAGCAGAACTTTTAATGATTTTTAATTTAAAAAAAAAAAACTTTTTTAAAAACTAAAAAAAAAATTTTTTTTTAATTGCTTTTTTTAAATTAAAAAAAACTTTTTTTTTTAAGAAAAAAAAAACTCAAACGTTGTTTTTTTTTATAATAATAAAAAAAAACACTTAAAAATATATATATTTTTTTTTATTGGGTAGCAGTTTGTACCACTTCAACATGCCATTTGGCGCCCCCTTAAGCGGTGCATCCCCCCCCCCCCTAGAACCGGCCCTGTCAAGTTATGGTCAAAATCGATGCAACCCAGACAAACGTCATGCGAACCATAAGGTAAATACTTACACTACACTTAAAATAACAAAATATTGTTCAGATTAAACAAACAATCATTTTTCTTATTTTTCCAAATCATTGGCTATCATTTCATCAAAATTTGAAGTTGTATTATATGATAGGAATATTTTTTGAGCTCGGAAGATTCGAAACGTTTAAAAATGTCAGGCGACTTCTCGTTGACAGTGCATCCGTTGATAGAGAAAATAGGTGCGATACGGAACCCTAAAACTGGTGAAATTGCATCTTGCTATAAATGTTGATGAACTTTCGCTATTTCTACACATAATGAAAATATATATATTACGGGTCTTAATCGCGTGAATTTACGGGTCTTAATTGCAACAGCCTGGGCAATACGGTCGAAACGTCTTGCAATAAACAAGGTATTTTACTCTAAATTATTCCCGCGATTAAGACCCGTAATATATATATATATTTTCATATTGCATCTTGCGTTTGTTTCTACTTAGTAAAATAAATATGAATAAAAAGACAAAAATATTTTCATAATATTTATTTTCAATTCAATATCAGTGTTTGACTATTATTAGGAATGCGGTGTACACAGTTATTTATATTAAAATATATCTTGAAGCTTCTTCATTTTACAGCGGGATAGTGATATGTAGGGATTTACAGGCTGGCCGGTATTTTGTAAAATTACGATTTTTTTGTAATTGTAACTTAAAAATCTTACGATAGATATATTAAATATCTATATAGTTGTGGATTATTTGTGTCACTTTAATAAGAACTCAAACAATACAATGCTGATTGCCTCTGTGGCGCGGTGGGAGTGTGCCTGACTGCTACGCAACAGGTCGTGGGTTGGATTCCCACTCGGGACACCACTTTGTGTGATCCAGAAATAGTTGTTGCGAGTCGGGGTGTACTTTGTGTCCGTGACTTTTATGTTCGTAAAGTCCCCCGCGACACAGGGTATGTACCATAATACGGGAGTCATCTTTTTTAAAATAAAATAAATAAATAATACAATTTAAAATCAATTAATTAGCATTAATAAGCATTCAAGGCTCTAATTAACCTATACAGATAATATAATAAGAATAATGAATTATGTAGTAATTCTTCAAATTTTGTTTAACTGATATTCGGCGGCTGATGCTATGAGCAAACGTTACATTTTACTTTACGTCAGTGTGAACCGTCCCTTATTAACTTAAAAATAATAAGATGAACAGCGGTGAGTAAGAATATATTTCTTTGAAATAATACATTTGCTTTATTTGTTAATTCAAAAGATTAATATTGTTACTTACTTTTTTAATACGTGTCATCAATACGAAATTAAGTTTGAACGCGTGATATAAATGTTTGATCTACATTTCGACATAGCAACTTCGTTTTGCTTAACAAATCGAAAATATTTCGTAGAATAAATCGAAACAGAAATCAACCCGGTTACATTTTTAAATAAATTGTCAAAAAAATAAAATATGTAAGTAAAAAATAAATCATCAATATTTTTTTTATAAAAGTATAATGTTTAAAAAAATGTAATAAAATCGAAACGAAAACCGACCTCTTTTTCAAATAAAAAAATAAAATAACATTCTCCGTAAAAAAAATAACTATCTAACATTAAATACACACTTACAAAAACACGTTGTATAATTACGTAAAAATAATCCAATACACGTGTATAACCGTAATATCATATTAATTAAAACACACGTGTCAAAACGGTTGAAAACGGTTACACAAAGCACCTACCACAGAATAACTAGAGCACAGAGGACAACCTACATAGAACACTCACTTGACGCACGCCCACATCATTGAATCGGGGCACACCTTCCTGACAAAGTACACCGATGTGGTCTTTGATTCATGTCCGTGAACGATGTCAGTGTGTGCGTCCATAGTCAGATCCAGAGGGGCACGGGGCACGTGCACCTCTGAGACTGTTGTATTGAATCTTTGCCCCATTTGCTTCTTGTGCTAGAGGGGGTCTCCAGAAGGCAGAAGGGTCTTTTTTGGGGCATCCCCACCCCCGTGCGTGCAAGTGTCACTTGTCGGATGTCGGGGCATGGCCATATGCCTCTCGTGCCAGTAAGAAGTACGTATGGAGGTTGACTTCTGCACTCATTATTTTATGCACATATACAGTGCCTATTTCAAAGGCATCGGTAATGTTAGTCAAATTAACGAGTTACTTTGAAGACGTACACAATCCTTGTTAAAATGTAAATATTTCCATGTAAAAAGCTGTATAATATCTTTAAAGGCTTTTAATGACTTAACTCACACGCGAACTTGAAATATTTAATATATTAACATATATGAATAAAATAATAATATACATGCGAATAATTATGTAAAGGCTAATTTCTAGTTGTCGGAAACCTCTTTTGTGGGGAATATATAAAAAAAGTTTATGCAAGAAATGCAAAGATACTTTCTGCTTGTTTTATTTTGCCATTTAAAAAATATTTGATTCTTATATAACATTGACGTGTTGACCTGGACCGTGCCATCCCTTGCAATTTAAAAGTAAATATTGACTGCAAAGCGTGAAGAGAGAAAAAACTCGTGCGGTCTTTGACAGGTATTGTCCATGAAGTAGCGTTGTCTCTTTCTAGAGAGTGGTTAATTTTGTGAGGTTATGGCGCAGTCCTTGTCTATACGTCAATGATAAATAATAAAATAAATGTGACTTCAAAATGTCAACAGTGCAATGAGCTTGACTACAAACAAATATTTGGTTATTACTTTGATTATATAATGTCTAGATTCCTAATCCGGCATCTAAAATTGAAGCAAAGAACTGTCAAAAAGTACGGTCAAGTGGACGTACATTATGAGAGGTAACAAGACTCATAACAGATGTTCTCGCCATAGTTCCAATTTTATTATATGTACTGCCGAAGCAAGTACCTAGCCATAGTTATTTTAGCGCGCCATTTTCAACGAGTGTCAAACGTCAAAAATAGTAGCTTCATTTTTTTATACTCTTACTGAGGGAACGGTCCATCTAGAATTTATATAATCAAAGGCTTATTATTAATATGCTAACTATGTTAACGTAAAAAACTCTACTTAAAATGTAACTGTATTTATTCTGAAATAATTTACATAATTATTTCAAATAATAAATGATATTACATTACTTTTTGCTTTAAGCTTTGGTTTTAATTTAAGAATTTAACATTTAAAATTTATAGAACTTGACTGTAAATATATTTTTAATTTGAACAATACAATACATGGTTAAAATAATGTAATAAAAAAATGATTTAATAACCTCACTCATAGCACTTTTGACGTCTTCAGCTGTCATATTTTTTTTTTTACAGATGTTGACAAGAATAGGGATGATAGTCAGATAGTTTAATCTGGGCGTTTATGAAAAACCGCACTTAGCCTTCTAATTGGGCCATTGTTCGTGTTTTACAAGGGATTGTAATAGGCATTATGTCATTTACTACGGTAATATAGAATGAGTAATAAAACCTCCCAGAACGATTTTTATCATCCATTTATCCAAAATAGCATCTAAACTTATTCCCGCTTCTCGTGATATTTTGACCTTTAGCAAAATATATCTATATATCACTGAAAGTCAATTTCCTAGGTGTTTATTTGTATGAATTTTACGAAAACTAAACATGTAGATATTAATACTAATAAGGTATTATATTGTTTGTGATTTTTATAAAAACTCTGTTGAATGTATTAGTATGTATAATACGGCCAGCCTGTAAACGGAAACAATATTAATATTATTTATTATTAATAGAAAATATTTTAATAATTGGCACCGAGACAATAAATATCTAAATTATTATATAAATCTTCAGAACTATTATTCTGTTTTATATTACTTTAACTTACATATTAATAATGAATTGGCGAAAGAAATTTGACGAGAAAATCACAAATCACAGGAGTCATCAATTCCGATGAAGCAAATTTTCCACATTAATCCAATTTTTAAAATGAAATAAGTACTCAAAATCAGTCGTGCGCAAGAAATTATATTTTTCCAGTTTTCTATTGTTAAAGAACATTTTGTACTATTATAACGAAAACAACAATTATCACTAATACTTACTTATTATTATTTGATATCCACTGAAGGGCAGCACGGAAAGGAAAAAAATATATTTAAAATCTTTGTAAAATAACTGCATAACATATTGATTTAATCGTAACTTCAAGATTGTCTATATGTAATAAATGTTTATAGTAGGTATTAAAGTAGATACAATTGTAAAGCATATTTTTTTTATTAATTAGCTGCAAATTTAATATGACCAATAAAAATATGCAGGTAAAACCTATCATGCAACCTGACATGCGGCAAATTTCCTTTCAAAAATTTAAATCTGATTAATAACACTTATTAATTATACTGACTACAAATGCTTTCTTATTAATTAAGTAGGTATATAAATGTAATTAAAAAAGCATTTCAATATTTACGATAACAGATCACGGAGTCCAAAAAAAACTCCTTACTTTTTTCAGTTCCAAAAACAATAGAAAACTTGAAAAAAGCCTAACTTAAACTATGTATGTTGCACAATATTTATAAGTACATATAAGAAATATTTATTTACAATAGTTTGAGTATCAAGAATATTAAGATCTGCCTCAGTAAAGCTGATAGGTATACAACCCATTTAAAAAGGTACTTCGATACTATATAATGTGATCTACTTCAGTGATGTAGTTTTAGAGTTTATGTAGTTCACGAATGCGAAGCTTTAGTACGACAACTTGGACGATAATGCGGTCTGCCGCACACCGGCTATCAGCCGCAAATGCGTAGTAAGACATGCGGGCAGCCGCAAATACTGTGCCTGGCGCCATTACGATTTCGTATTAATTTTATGAGTTTTTTAGTATTTTTAGACAACCATTTCAGCTCTAATAACTTTCGTATAATAAAAATAAAATAAAAATGATGTAATAGGTGTTTATAAATAGATACGTGTGTGTAAAATGCTTGTGCGAAATCGATTAATCAACGGTAACATTTTTCACGCACGTTCAGGCATGTTAAACTTGCGTATCATATTTGAATTCGAATTTGCAAGTAAAAGTTAGGCATAGAATGCCAAAACAATATTTGGTTTTAAACACAAATAGGCTTACTTGGTAAAAATATCTAAAAATAATATTGAAAACGATGAATATAATATTTCTAAACAGTGTTTTGGAAACATTATACATAATTTGAAAATGTCGACATTTAATCAATCAATACTATGTTTCAATTATGTTTTACTACTTGGAAAAACTGTTCGCATTCGTGAAATACACGAACTAAGCAAAACCGCGTACAACTCTTAATTAAAGGAACTTTTTAGGCGTAACTTTGCGCGTGTTCTAACGGAATATTCGAGAACTTATTCCCTTTCTCTACCCAGTTCTTTAGCCTCCCCCTTAACTCCTCCAGACTTTTTGACTTCGCTTTATTTATCCTTTTGTACTTGACATCCTTCGGTTTGGTCACGTTTCTGTGGTTCGACATCACCCTATTATATGTGACCACCTGTGGTGACCTAGGTTCCGGATCCTCCTCGCTCTCAGGATTAGAAGTGACTTCGTCATCTGACTCATTCGCTGGAGTCATCCGTTTTGGCACATAACTATACGACCATACCTCCTTACCATTTTTAGGCTTCAGTTCCTTATCGCTGTCTATACTTTTGACTTCTGCTGTTAGCACGACACTCCTCATTCTGAAGTTATCCCGTCGTTGAGCAAGAAGAGTGGTTTCTTTGCATTTTTCTTCATCAGTTTTGTTAGCGTCTTTCAGTTCCTTCTCTGTACTGTTTTGAGCGCTTAAGCCTTTAGTTGAGTCTCCGTCCACTTCTTCTTCGACGCTGTATACGGTCTCCAGGATCTCTGGTCGCCGAAGGAAACCGTTAGACCGCCTTACGATGTTGTATTTTAAGTTCGGGTCTATAGCATCGGATATTGATCTCACGATAGTGACGCTATCAGGGTTTGCTGACCTGAACCGTGGCACAGGCGTATTACCGCTGTCGAAATCAACATCCTCCATAATAACAGCTGAATCTGAATCGTTGAGGGAATCAAAATCTCCAGTGATGTGGGTGTCTTGCAGCATATCTCTGAAGTCTGGTATGTTTTGGGTTATTTCTATGCCATTATCGAGTAATTTAGTTTGAAGACTTTCGATGACTTTCTGCTGTTTCATGATTATAGTTTCCCGTAATGCCATCATGCTGTTTATTTCCTTTTGTTTGCGGACGAGGCGAGACTCGAAGAGGAGCAATTGGCTTGAGAGAGATTTGAGCTGTTCCGCCTTCTCTTTCTGCAGGCGTGTGACTAGTTCTTCCTGTGTTCTCTGCGCACGGCGCCATGTCAGAAGCTGGTGTGCTTGAGCACGATACTTCATTCGAAGATCTCTGAAACAGAAAAAAACTTAATTAGCCTTGACTGTGACAAGAATTTAAATTAACTTGAGCGAATGGTCGTAACATGAACAATTTACATAAATTCAGAATTCATAAACTAGAAAAGAGAATTGTATTTTCTGTGTATTTTGTTTTTAACTGGCTTTAACACGGCCGTTCCTCGCTCGTCTTGTAGTCACGCGATCGGGTGCCTGTTCAAGTGTTAGAGCCAACTGAAAGTTTCTTTGTCTTGTTTCTACTTCAGCAAATACCTATCTGCTTTGTTTTTATTGTTAACCGTCTAGAATACATAATTTTTCATTTTGAATATGTAAATTATCTTTAACGACACAATAGTTAGCAATACCATGACACATCTTTTGAATTTTTCTCACGATAAAGCGATTGTTCAAGTAGAAATAAGAAAATTTGGAAGAATCGATCTTATGAACAATCAGTCTGAGGTAGATGAACGACTATTTACATCTCAGAATATAAAATGAATATTTTCTTTCTTTAATGCTGACGGAATTTTAATGTTGCGATAAGTAAAATGTGGGTCAGATTATAATTTAGAACAATTTTTCAAACCTCAGTGAATGTTTGACTTTGTAATTTTGTACGACATTTAAATGTCCATCCATTATCTAGTTCAATCTCATTTATCTACTTCAAGTTTTAGAAGGACTTTGTCTTGGCAATAAGGTTGCTCATTCCGTCAACATTTGTCTTACCTTTCGGCATTGTGCCATAGTTAACTAATTTACATTGGAATTCATGAAGTTTGAAATAAGTAAAAACTTTGTAATCATTTCATTAATTTAAAAATGATCTAATTTGAATACCTATGCAAAAATATTGACAGCAAAATTGTCCAGACACAATATTACTGATATTTTGCTTTAAAATTAGTATTTGTTCAGCGGCTTTTGTTAATACGGACGGACAACGATTTATTCCTCAGAAAATAAAAATAATAAGTTATACAATGTAAACTTTTGTTTCCCCATCGAATAATATAACGGCTGTTTTCAATATTCTATCTAGCGATTGATTTGGCTACTAGAGATATGTATTTGACATACAAAATATGTCAAAAACCTTTCTCTAGTAGCCAAATCCATTATCGAAAATTATCAGCGAGGGATGAATGATTTAGGACCACGCCTGGCAAACACCAGGCGTGGTCCTAAATCATTTAATTAGGTAGTTGACTACAATAAAATTAAATTATTTTACACTAATCAGGTAATAGCAGATCTTAAAATGCTCTGAAAATTAGTTCTTTTACAATTTAACATGTTTATGAATTTAAAAGCATAAAAACGAATACTAAAAGTAATGATTTGACGATAGGAACTAATGACGTCATGGGTTGTTATTCCATACACATTTCTACAGAGCTTGTCGATTTGACATATCATAAAAACAGACTGATTTGACTTTAAAATCAACATCCCTATTCGTATAGCAGTTTGTATAAAAAATATATGACGTATTCAGCTCAAGGGCGTAGCTACCGCTATATCAGCCGTATATGGACCCCGTATGGAATAATGGGGCACCGAATATGCTTTGGCAGTTGCCCCCCTCTCCCTGTACTCGGGCAAAGTGCCAATGACTCACATTAGTGCTTTGGTCGTTTGGGCCTATGTGCCCTAGGCCACCTGGCCTCTCAACATTCCGATACAACCGTCTAAGGCAAGCTACGTACCTGATGCTTCTTCTAGCTTCCTCCAAGGTGTGTGCCTCGAGAGGGTCGGTGAGGGATGCCGCCAGCGATACGTCAGGCTCCGTTGGGCTGTTCAGAGCCGACTCGCTCCGGCTAAGGACAAACAAGAACTAATTTGAGACATTTTGACACATTTTGACACTTGAAACTATGACTGAGTGACAACCGAAGAGATCGAGAGATCAACGGTGATAATGATGTTACCACGATCGTTCATAAGACGTTTAGAAGATGCCGTTGGAGGGACACGGAGTGTGACCCTGGTGTGCATATTAAGCATTCCTGCACTTAATCTCTCTCTGTAGTCGAATATTTCCGCCCCATATAGAAATCTAAACAGAGAACGCACTTGAGTTTTCTTCCGAAATATGCTAGTTTATTATGAATTTTCGAAATTGACTTAAAGTATATTATTATTATTATGTATTTTTCGATATAGACCTTTATATTATCCCGATATTTACATAATAACAAAACTGTGGAATCTGAGGAGCCTTTTACACAAGAATACACATAACTATTACGGGCACAAGTCTCTCACAAATGCATTTATACAATTGTACATATTAATTTCTAAAGAGAAATAAATAAATAAAAAAAATATATATAAATTTTATAAATGTTGATAAACTTTCGCGATTTGTACACATTATGAAAATATATATATTACGGGTCTTAATCGCGTGAATAATTTAAGTTAAAATACCTTGTTTATTGCCCGCGACCACGGCCGTTGCAATATGGTCGAAACGTCGGGCAATAAACAAGGTATTTTAACTTTAATTATTCACGCGATTAAGACCCGTAATATTTATATTTTTTTTAATTTTATATCTTCAAAAACTCAAAAATTAACATAATTTATATGGAAAGAAAAGCACAAATTATGCCGATGTTCATTAATATCAGAAGAAGCCTACATTACGAATAATGACTACGTTTCGCACACGTTTCAAAAACCTTTGAAAATCCGGCTTGTGTTTCTCTCTTTTGAGCATATATTGGATTACGTTTTAATTATATCGTATGCCTTTAACAACGTTCTTTAAACAAGATAGATCATCCACTGTGCCAAAAGAATCTATTATTAAGAGAAGATTTTTAATTCACAGGATAATTGAGGAAACTAGATAATTTCAGGTATATAATCATAATTAATTAATAAGCAAGCTGTTTTACAAATTCTCGAGTGTTTTCGAGAATTGGTAAAACAGTTTTACTCGAAATAACGTTATATTTTACCTTAAATATAACAAAACAAGTAGCAGGTATTAAAATTCTTACTATATTAAACTGTTATAGTGCACAGAGTCGCACAAAAGTGCTAGAAAAACATAAAGTTTTGACTATGCTCCTTAGTGACTCATCGACTATATTAAGTTATTATAGGTGTACCAGAATGTAATGAAAAATTAGGAAATTATAATTTAAAGATGGCAACACAAGGTTATAGTAAACAGGCTCTAAACCTACTAGGACGAACAGGTCTTGATCCATGTATTTTTATCAATTTCTGTTTCAATGGAACTAAGTATCATCACTGATCGATCTAAATAAATATTTTATATTTTATATTGATGTCAGTTTTTGCATTAAATAATAAAAATTACTACACTACAAACTTTCAAACTTTGTTCTTCTTCCTGTTCCTATACACTTTTTACACCTAGTTACTTAATCTGTACAACTAGAATCTGTATAACCATTGAAGCAAACTTCCCTTGCAAACAAAAAATACCTAAGCATGTAATGAACGTGCTTTAAGAACGTAAATAACAGCGTATGCTTTTTTGCGCATTAAGCAGACTTTTTATGCCCAGGCTCGAACGCGGAAAAAGCCTGCCGTCAGCTACGGTCCTAAAGTACAAACAAAAACATTGAAGTACCTAAGTATCGCAGAATAAATTACGGTTTTCTCGAGCCCTTAACTTTGTCCCTTGTGCTTTTGTGTCAATACAGGTATACGCGTTAAAACTTGGCTAAAACGTCCAACTTTGTACAGCATTCATTATTCTAATCGTGAGTTTCGGATGAATTCCGAGCACTGTGGTACAGTCGCAATCACAAGTACTTATCGTACAGTTCACATTTAAAGTCATTTGATAGAGGGGAGAAGGGGTTGGATAAGGTTTCCACTATTATCAGATCTTTGAGAGTGGATTCGGGGATAATATGAGCCAAGTTCGATTCCCTGAACTTTTTTGCAACACTGGATTAAATATACAGGTGACTCGCAGTTATCTGACAAACGATTTGCAGGGTATTGTCGAACTATCAAATATGTCGGATTATACTGTACCTACTGATTTTTTTTAAGGATTTTTTTTTGAATAGGTTCTTTAGAAGACCCCCGGTAATGAGGCCCCTGGGTAATTCGGAGCCCTTGTTATCCGACATGCCTATTTGTCGGATTACAAGGTACACTCTTGTTAAAAAATCCCGATTATAGTGGTCTGAGGAAGTGCTGGTCGGTGGAAGTGCTGGTCGGTGGAAGTACTGTATAACCCGACCAATTCCATAGTCCAACTACACCCTGCAAGACGTTTGTCGGATAACAGGAGGTCCACTTATTTAAACTTCAAATCATACTATATAATGTATCTATACTAATATTATAAAGCTAAGAGTTTGTTTGTTTGTTTGAATGCGGTAATCTCAGGAAACATTGGTCCGAATAGATAAAATATTTTTCTGTTGGGTAGCCCATTTATCAAGGAAGGCTTATAGGTAACATCACGATAAGAAACTGCGCGGGTCAACTAGTTTACAATATACGGAATACAACCTGTTCAATTTTTTTGACTTGTACTTAACAAACATAAAATTATTCTTCATCAATGTTTACCATCAGGCATGATCGGAGCCAAGAGCAAACCCATGCAGTATTATTCACTTAAACTCAGAATAACAGACTATCTATATGACTATACAGTCCAAAAGACTATTTTAGTCCCTTGTGGGACCGAAAATACGACCTTTTACGCAGCAGTTGTACTAACTACAAATTGCCCGCGATTACACAGTCTGGTTTTGGCATTTATGTGCGAGACGACTTCTGTCGTCAACTGTACACTGGCCTCTTAATTCAAAGCGAATTTGATTTATCAATGTTTAAAAGTTTTACTCCAACAAGGGATACCAGATGACATGGACTGATAGAAATCTCAATATTTTTTTCCTTCAGCGCTAATTCGGAATTTGAATTTGTCAGTCACGGTCCTACGGTCATTCTGATTGGTGGAATCCAATTTAAGGGGAATGTAATAAATAGTGGGGTTGATGCACTCTTCTTTAAAAATAAAAATGAATAGCCAAATGTGTAACGAAGCGCAAAACTCGAGAACAGCCGAACACCAATTCGTCAAGTTCTGGGAAAATTTAGCCGAAAAACATAAAATTCTTCATTTTTCCTTTTCCGAAGTCTGTGTTTTGTCAGACTTGTAGTGTTGTATGGCTTGTAATGAGTGTCTGTACACGCACCGGACACCGGTCCTGTGACAAAAGTTTGAAAGTCCTTGGGCGCATCCAGGATTAAATCCCGGAGGGGAATACGAGAGGTAAATAGCAGTGTTACGACGGGGGGCGGGGCATTTCGCCCGAAACCTGTCAAGTGTGAGTCTAGCCCCCCCCTCCCCCCCTAGACAAAAGAGGAAAATGGGAAAAGAAATTCAATACAATACAAGAAATTGGGTAACAACCGTCTGGGAGGAGGTTCCCCCCCCCTGGATCTTCCTGTGAACGGGTGAATAAAAGCGGACTACGCGGACGGAGCAGCATACGCTCTAAAAAAAAAGTGCCAACATACATTCTAACATTAAATAAATTAAAAGTTTACGGGTATAACACTTCTTCACTACTTCTCGAACGGTATTGGCTGATTTTATCAATCAAACAATATGTACCAATTTAGGGTAATCTAAATTGGTACGTAATGTTTGATTATATTGACATTGTACTTTAAAGATAATAAATCATTAACAAAAACATTGATATATCTATTAAACATTATTGAATACATTATCCACTTTATTTAACAAATCATACACGTCCATACGAATACTGCATTAAAATTAAAAGCCTATAAACCCTATGTGCAGTAGATCTCGTATCTACTTCACATAGGGTTTATAAGCTTTTAATTTTAATGCAGTACCTACATAAACATTTTAATCAATTACCGCTTTATGAACTTAATCCCGGTTGAGCCATTACTGTAAAAGTGAATTTATATTACTGCCTACGTGTTATTGGTATATGTATTCACAGATTTTTAATGGTAAGCTGTTTAATAATCTATTAACGGATTTCGGTTACGGCTGCTAATCTTATCTGGCAGGACATATTACAATCCACAAGAGTGTACACAGACACACGTGTATTCTTTATTCCCTCAGTCTGTTGTGATGAAAATCCGAAACGACCAAAGATCCCAGTACCGTATCCCAGGCGGAGAATGAAGCGTTTTTTTATATCTATACTAGCTAACCCCGAACTTCGTCTGCGTAATTTTTCCCCGTTTTTGCAACATTTTTCCTTGCTGCTCCGCTCCTATTAGTCGTAGCGTGATGTTATAAAACCTATAACCTTACTCGATAAATAGGCTAACTAACAGTAAAATATTTTTTCAATTAGAACCTGTAGTTCCTGAGATTATCGCGTTCAAACAAACGAACAAACTCTTCAGCTTTAACATATTATAGTATAGTTATAAATGTTAGGGGTGGGCAACCCTTATCACTAAGGGGTATTAAAAATAGATAGAAGCCGATTCTCAGACCTACTGAATATGCATATAAAGTTTCATAAAAATTGGTCAGCCGTTTCGGGGGAGTATGATAACTAACATTGTGACACGAGAATTTTATATATAAGATGTACCTAAAACGACAGTGGTAATGTCGCTTAAGAGGCATTTACATGTAAATAATCTGCATTTTCAAGCGCATAATTTACCCATAAAAGATATACTTTTACACTATCGTACATGTTATAAATATTGATAGATAATGTACCTCATGTACAAATATTGCTTTGTTTCTTTTGTAGTGATCAATTTCCCACAACCCGTTTTAAGGAAAGTACGTGTATAGCTATTTTTAAAGTTCTAATTCTTTCATTAAATCTCTTTAAACAGACTGTAAAAATTACAAAAATATCAAACATATAAATTTGTTGACACATAATGTACCTACAACATTTATAAAAAAAACATTACTTACATTAAATTGTAAAAATATAAAAACTGCCGTAAATTTTTGCGAAAAATGTCGCCATTTTACAATGATTCTTGTATTAAATAAAACAAATAAAATTAAATGACAAAATACGCTTTGACCTTTAACTAATAAAATTATGCTATTTTATTTATTTTTATCTCATTTATTCAGACCTAACAACATAATTTTAAGCAATCCGAATTTCATTAAATTACGATGCACAAACGTCATGCCATGCCATAGAATTATGTCAAATTTGCGAAATGGCTCCTAACCTCGCTAATGTCTCGATCTACTCATGCTACTGAGTCGGGCACTCTTGAATGAAGACTACCGCCAGTGTAAGGCTGTCTATGTATTAAAGCACAGTGAGGCTGCGGATCGGAGAAATATTAACCAATTGACTGATGATGAGAAATATTAAATTGACTGCCTGTGTGGCGCGGTGGGACTGCTACGCAAGAGGTCGTGGGTGCGATCCCCACCCAGGATAAAACCAGTGTGTGATGAGCACGATGGTTTGTTCTGTGTCTAGGTGTTATTTATCTATATTATGTATGTATTTACAAATATGTAAGTATGTTTATCAGTTGGCTGGTTTCCATTGTACAAGCTCTGCTCAGTTTGGGATCAGATTGCGTTGTGTGAGTTGTCCCAAGATATTATTATTATTATTATAATAGGACTGCATAAAATGAACGGACGCTCCAGTATGTAACCCTATTAGTTAATATTTGTCCGTTACTCCGCTCCACAGCCTCGCTCCTCTTCAATGGCCAGGCAGCCTGACACCGGTTCCACACATTGGCCCCATCGTTGATCCCAACGCCACTCGTCCATGAGGATCTAAAATAACGCTCTTCCCAACGTTTGGCGCCAATGCTATTTTCTAGATCGATTCGAAATTCCGTATTTATTCCCTAGCAACATAACTGTTTTAGGACACAATTCAAATGCGATTATAAAGGTATTGATTATGCAATATTGCACAATCAATATTATTCATCAATATTCGCAAGATTTTTCGAATTTATATTCATTTTAACGAAATTACAACGGGAAAGGTGAGAAACTGGTCCACGCCTAAAACGCCATCAAGACGGTTGTAATTTTGATTACAAAATTTTTGATCTCTGATTTTTAGGGGCTTCTAAACGAGCAATATTTTTCTGGAATACATTGGCCGGCAACACTGCAAGCAATACCAGCCAGATTGAGCACCATTGCTGTAAAGGGGCGTCTAAACGGGCCATTTGTTACGGCAATTTGTGGCGGCACTATTGACAACTAATTGCTTGGCCAATAATGGCAATATGTGTGTAATTGTGTAGGGCATGATTCAGTCTCTTAAACAGGCTACACAACCCGGCCTCAATAAAATAGAGAGCGACTGAAACAACAATAAAATTATCCGGGCAACATTGCGGAAAATCGATCGCTCAGCGATCGTCTGGCAACCATCATATCAATATTGGTGAGTACTGCCATGTTGCCGGCCACAGCATTGCCGCCACAAATTGCCGTAAAAAATGGCTCGTTTAGACGCCCCTTAAAATCCACATAGCTAAACATGTTTGGTATGGCCACATGATTTTGTTTTCAAAGATTGCCGGATGATCGCTGACCCATCGATTTTACTGCGATACTGCAATACTAATACTTAGCTTGCAATGTTGCCGGCCACAGTTTTGCAGCCATATATGACAGAATAATATTGCTCGTTTAAAAGCCCCTTTATTTTTCCCTGGATTTTCTGACCACAACACAGACAAATCTGTCAGCAAAAAACTCTACATTATTCCATTACATTTTTTTGGGATTGACTTAAATGTTTTTTATATTAGACTTATGCAGATACCTATCTGCTATACGTATTTAAGATACAGCTATTTTTATCGACATACATACGGGCGAAGTCAAACGTTAGCAAATGGTACAATAATATTGATATTGAGCCACTGTTTATTTAGAGAAGTGGGTCGCGGTCTCACAAATTGACCCCGTACCTGAAAATATACTGGCTGAAATCAAACCAGTTTGGGAGGCAAATGTTTATATATCGTGAAAGGCATTTTGATATAAGAAGAGGGTTGGTTGAAGTGAAATTATAAAATATACATGTAGGTTAAAGTTAATATTAGCTTTAATCGTTATACAAAATACCCTATGTTACTCTTCACGCCAAAAGCGGAAATTGGACTTGCCAATTAGAGGCAGTCCCGCCCTTCTTCTTTACCTCAAGTGATAATCATTTTTTTTAAAGATAACTAGCAATGTGCAATTTAGTGTCAAACATTACTAGCAATATTGTTAACCTCTCCAGATATGTGTGATTTGCATTATAAAGTCTACGTCATGCTGGATCAAGTCGCCTCCAATCTTTGGATTACTCTTTCATTAGGTATATGTTCGTAAACTTTCGCGATTTGTACACATTATAGAATTTTATAAGCTACGGGTCTTAATCGCGTTAATATTTTATTTTAAGGTTAAATACCTTTGTTTATTGCCCGACGTTTCGACCGTATTGCAACGGCCGTGGTCACGTAGACTGACAATAAACAAAGGTATTTAGCCTTAAAATAAAATATTTACGCGATTAAGACCCGTAGCTTATAAAATTCTACAATACTCTTTCATTATCTGGATCTTGGGTTCCTCAGAATGACCAAGCTCTTCGCCTCCTCAAACTCTGGTCTGCCACTGTTGTTATACGCGACCACGAACACATTAGTCAACGTGAAAAGGACCATTAATAATTCTGAAGTTGCTAACAGTATACGATAGAAATATCAAACTAATAACAACTTTCGATATCAAATTTCCACAACGACAAGGCTTTGAAACTAAATTTATTTATGAAGTATTCCAGAGAAAATTTCTCCACGAGACCACAAAAGATTGGAGAGAAAATCAATTTATAAAATGGATGTCACTTTATCGGACAAGTTGATTCATTTATTGAGGGAATGCGGGTTATTTGGGTTCGACAACGTTTTGTTAACCATGAAAATGCGGTTTTCAGTAGCAAAATACTTCAATGTTGATGAGATAATGATGTTAGCGATTCATTTCTTACGTTTTTATTGAATGAACAAGATTATTTGAACAACCATTTATATCAAATTTTAATTCGTGACTCATTTACGCCCAAACCTAACTGATTATTATAAATTTTGCCAAATGTTTCTTGTAATGCAAACAAGAGATAAGGAACAAATTTTAGAAATTCCACGCCTAAAGAGAAAAAAGAGTTGGAGATGAATGGATTTCGATGTTACTTTTACAAGCGGATAGCGTTTTAAACAAAGACCTGTAAAATGAGCAAAGTAGATCGCAGATAATAAATCAAACCAATATTATAATAGTGTTTTGGGACAACTCACACAACGCAATCTGATCCCAAACTAAGCAGAGCTTGTACTATGGAAACCAGCCAACTGATAAATATACTTATATATTTCTAAATACATACATATTATAGATAAATAACACCCAGACACAGAATAAACCATCGTGCTCATCACACAAAGTTTTATCCTGGGTGGAACCGAACTCACGACCTCATGCGTGGCAGTCGGTTACACTCCCACCGCACAGAGGCAGTCAAATACAATGCATATTCATTCTACCGTATGTAATAGCTAATATAAATCATTTAACATAATATTACTAGATACTCGTACTTACGCTTCAGTACTTACATACATAAATCAAATTATATATACACACAGACGTAATACCCGCAGTTATATCAACATGAATTTTAATGAATTCACATGGATTTCCCATTAGAGACTACCCGTGTTCATTACAAATAACGTAGGTATAATGTATAATGTACATGATTAATGTCAATTTGGAAAATGGCTTCGAAAGTCCGGACTCTATTAGATTTTCACAACCAATTAAACCAAATTCTTCATGGAGACTAGAAAATTAATGAAACCTTTTGAAGAAGAACTTCGTAAATATTAGATGGTTGGAAGTTTATCATTTTGAAAAACGGTTTTAGATCACTTAAGTAAGTAAACAGATCATATATTGGATTCACGCTTGTATGTAGGAGATAATCTTTGCAACTATTGTGCTGATTTTGACGATGTTTTGGCAATCATTGACTTACGTTTAGCATAGCCCACAATAGGGTATTACACTTATTTTTGAAAAGTGTCTTAGTTAAATTCTATAGTGGTAATTAGCCACTAATAAAAACACAAAATAAAAAATAATAATAATATTATTATTCTCTTCTTTTGTGAGTGAGGTATCGTGGCGTAAATTGATAGAAGCCTATGTCCGATAATGGTTGATGATGATAATATTAGTCACTAGCTGTCCCGCGCGAATTCGTCTGCTTAAAATTTTCCCCGTTTTTGTAACATTTCTCATTGCTGCTCCGCTTTTGTTGGTCGCAGCGTGATGTTATATAGCCTTCCTCGATAAATGGGCTATCCAACAGTGAAAGAATTTTTCAATTCGGATCAGTACTTCCTGAGATTACAGCGTTCAAACAAACAAACAAAGAAACAAACTCTTCAGCTTTATAATATCAGTATAGATAAGAACAAATTCACAAAGACTGTGTACTGCGTCATTAGTTCTACTTTGATTAAGGTTAAGTTGTGTTTAAGATTAAAGTTTTGTTTATGTATTAGGAACCTATCCTATCATAATAGTTGTGAAGTAATTATATAACAACAACATACTCGGGAAGAGATACGGAGAAAAGTTGTATACGAGTACAAAGTACTATATTCATGTCCGACATGATAAGGATATAAAAACGTTGCAGTGTTCAATTATTTTCAAAACATTTCTTAGCAGAAGCACTTCTGTAGTATTTGCTACGAGTACCAAATCACCAAAGAGGTAACGTTTGTGAGATTGTGAGGTAATCTCTGGATCTAAAGAACCGATTTTGAAAATTATTTTATACTAGAGAACGCCTTGCGGTTTCACCCGCGTAGTTCCCGTTCCCGTGGGAATACAGGGATAAAAAATAGCCTATGTCACCCGGGGTTAGTGTAGCTTCACAACGATGAAAGAATTTTTCAAATCCGTCCAGTAGTTTCGGAGCCTATTCAATACAAACAAACTATCAAATCTTTCCTCTTTATAATATTAGTATAGATACCTATAGATATAGAATGTCACATTATTTGTTTCTTGCAGTCGGGTAAAAACTGCATCCAATGTCTAAAACTGTTTTGATTTGTATTTTAAAAGTCCTAGCAACACTGTCTCTAATAAATTAAACTGAATGTTGCAATAATTATATCGATCGATGGAATTGACCAAAGCAGTCACATCATAATAATTTAATTATCAAATTACTATCGTAATGAAATTTAACCGAATGATTTACACAACAAGCTCGCGTGACAGTTTATATGAATAAAGCTCGCTTCCTGCCGACTAATTGGTACACAAATGGGGTGAATATTGGCAGGTAAACATCGTTTCCACTGTGGAACGGAACGAATTATGTGCTGTTATAAAATTATATATATAGTACGGGTCTTAATCTATACGAATATTATAAAACTGAAGAGTTTGTTTGTTTGAACGGGATAATCTCAGTAACTACTGGTCCGAATTGAAAAAATATTTTACTGTTAGATTGCCCATTTATCAAGGAAGGTTATAGGCTATATAACACCACGCTATGCAGCAATAAAAAATGTTGCAAAAACGGGGAAAATTTACGCAGACGAAGTTGCGCGGTAAGCTAGTTACTATATATGAGGTAAATACCTTAAAATATTTACGCGATTAAGACCCGTAGTAAATACTTACATATAATTTTATAATGTGTATAAATCGCGAAAGTCTATCAATAATAGCTGCCCAGCGCAACTTCGTATGCGTCAATTTTCCCCGTTTTTGCAACATTTTTCGTTGCTGCTCCGCTACTATTGGTCGTAGCGTGATATTATATAGAGTATAGCCTTCCTCGATAAATGAGCTACCCGACAGAAAAATATTATTTCAATTCGGATCCTGAGATTACCGCGTTCAAACAAACAAACTCTGCAGCTTTATAATATTGACTGCCTCTGTGGCGCGGAGGAATTGTATCTTCAGCTTCATAATATTAGTAAAGATTAAATATTGGATCAATTGAATTTACTAAGCCAACAACACATGCACATTATAACCAGGAAGCAGACAGTAGCCATACTAACTAGTAATGTAAACCTTGTTTTCCAAAGTGACCGGAAGATACGACATTTTGTTATTACCCGGAATTACGGAAGCGGAGGTGTAAAGAAAGGGCTGGCACCCTTCGTCCGTACCTCGGTCTGGCAGATACGACTTTAGGGTGACCATTTCTGTTGGAATATTTTGAACGTGTATCCTGTGTCTTGAACTGAACAGTCTTTATGGCAAACGAAGCCTAACAAAAACTGATTTCTAACCGCTTGAAGATGATATAAATAAAACCGACATTTTGGTATCATTTTGAATTTATGCACTAAAATAATTGTTTGGTAAAAGTACGTACCGATTCTTTAAAAAAAAAATCACGACTAAATTGAGCTGTCGATCCTGCGCCTAACCTCTCTTCGATCATAATCATAATAATCTTTTATTTGTATAAAATAAGGGTGTACATAATACATCGTCCATTATTCATATAATACCTAAAAATGTTTTAAATTGCAGGTGTAAAAATTGTTATAAACTTGAAGAAAAAATAATAACTGTATATAATAAAATCAATGAAAAATATAATAAAACATTAGGTACATTTGATGTCCCCGAAGTAATATCGATGTTTCTTTGTTAGGTTTAGAGCCACATCACACTAAACAAATTTTCACTTTCGAATTTGGTTAAGAGAACATTATTATTTTTATTTATATAGCTCTTTTAGAATACAATACATGAGCTATAAAACCGGTGACAAATAGATATACCAATAACAGCAATTTCAAAGCTAACGAGATTAGTTCGACGAAGCACTCAATATGCAGATTACACACGGATCAGTGGCAGTAGTGTCATATCGGCTAATCCGGAAGACTTACAATGTACCGAATATTGACACAATATTAATAGGATGCGGAAATAGTACCTACAGATTTGGCTGCCTCTGTGGCGCGGTGGGAGTGTATCCGACTGCTACGCAAGAGGTCGTGGATTCGATTCCCACACGGGACACCACTTTGTGTCATCCACAA
Source organism: Herminia tarsipennalis (assembly GCA_945859575.2). Classification (NCBI taxonomy): domain Eukaryota; kingdom Metazoa; phylum Arthropoda; class Insecta; order Lepidoptera; family Erebidae; genus Herminia; species Herminia tarsipennalis. Next base: position 26,988,296 of record OX243832.2, read on the forward strand.
ATTGTTGTTCCGGGTCTGGGTGTACTTTGTGTCCGTGACTTGTATGTTTGTAAAGTTCCCCGTGATACAGGGCTTGTACCCTACTGCCCTCAGTCAGTCTCAGTCGTCTTTTTAAAAAAGAAAGAAAGAAAAATTGCTAACAATAGAGTTTGTATTCGCGTACTTACATAGTTATGATGAGGAATTACAATGTCGTCTTTGTCCAAAATCGGTTTTACGTTCGGGGTTGCAAAATGTTGAAGGCGTCAGCCCATACTTGGCGATAAAACACCCAACAACTCGGTGTTCAAAATCTAGTATACGGCGGTTTTGTTTATATTCCCATCAGTGGCGTTAAAAATACATGCGTCTTTTTTGTAAACTAATAACCGTTGTGAAGTCACATCTCTAACAATGAAAATTCTTAATGGTAATTTCTGTGTAGTAACAGAACATGGCAATAAATAAATGTTTCAAACAAGATTACTCTAGTTATGAAGTTTTTTTTTTTAAAAATGTCTACATTTTAAGTATAAACGAGCGTGGAGAGTGATTGATCGTCCCAAGATCCGTTTAAAAAGTTAAAAAAATAAGATAATCCATGCGGCAGATATTAAATGGCCGAAACGTGGCATACTTTAATGGCCGTTTTCTTTGTTAAAGTATCGTAAATTGAACAAAAATAAAGAAAATAATTACTAACGAAAAGAAAGGAATACTTAGATTTCACAATAAATGTCACTTGCTATACAAAGCTACATTTAAAATAGAACAGCATTTTCAATTAGAAAAACTAGCTGACCTACGCAACTTCGTCTGTGTAAGTACATTTTCCTCGTTTTTGGTACATTTTTCATTGCTGCTCCGCTTCTGTTGGCCGTAGTGTGATGTTATATAACCTATAGCCTATATTAGCCAGCATAGAAAGAACACCAAGGACAACAAGAGACACGTTTGCTAATTCCATGACATCGTTAATACTTCTCATTTCATTTGGCTATCATAATTGGACATGGGTAAATCAGTAAATCTGCTGATATCTTCGTCAGATTAATTGCTCCTTTACAGTAACTGATGGGGGGGAGGGGCATCAGGAACTTTGGAAAAGTTATGGTGTTAAAATTTTGGGAAATGAGCACCCCTGTAACCAAGAGTGACTATCATCCATACCTACATACTTAGTGACAAATTATTTAGTTTTATAATATTGGTTGGATGATTACTTTATTATTGCGTTAATCTTATATCTTTAAACGAGCAATTCTTGTATATATATATATTTATATATAATCTGAATCTCGGCAACGGCTCCAGCGATTTTCTTAAAATTTAGTATGCGGGGGGTTTCGGGGGAGAAAAATCGATCTAGCTAGGTTTCATTTTTAAAAAACGTCGTTTTATCTGTATTTTTAGGCAATGAAATACTGCTACAATATCATTAGAATACGAAGGTAAATTTCGCCGCGATGTCCATTGTTTTAATAGCTTAGGTGGGAAACGGGCGATCCACAAAGCAGATGACCCCGGTTCGAATCCGAATGAAATATATGCTTTTTTATTTTATGTTTTTTTTCCCTTTTTTATTTTAACTTTGGATTTTTGTTTTTTGATTTGTGCTTTATTATTTCATATTTTTTTATTATTATGTCGGTAAGATCGAAAAATATTATTCAAATTTCATCAGTATGTCATTTAATAATCTAAACATAATTTCCAAAAAAACACGATTTACCAAAAAAAGATCAGTGTAAGGTTCCGCAACCGTTGCCGTACGAAAAAATCCGATTTGAATAATTGCACCAGCAGAAGAGCGTATGTTCATGGCATATCGGGCGGTCCCGAAACCAGAAGACCCCGGGTTGAGTCCAGATGATTATTTTTTCCCTTTTTAGGGTTCCGTAGCCAAAATGGCAAAAACGGAATCCTTATAGTTTCGTCATGTCCGTCTGTCTGTCTGTCTGTCTGTCGATTAAATTTGGTGAAGGTGTCTTGTAGTAGCCGCTAATATATTAATGTTTATTATTTAGCTATCAAACGAATTTGATAGCTAAATAATAAACATTAATATTTTTAGGGGGGGCATTCCATACATGTAACAGAAGCTGTAACATTTTTTTTAGCAAACTTTAGCGTGTGCACATCATTCGACAAGTCTTTTAAAAACATGGGTTTCTAATAAACTTTTATTACACATTGAAAGAAAATTGCAAAAATTGTGTCCTCCCCCAGCCATTATAGATTCAACCGTGTCATAATAAAAGAAAAAAACAAAAAGGTAGCGCATAACAAATACTTTAAACAAAACTTATTTCCGATTTACAGTCATTGAGTTATTGCCTAAAACTGCGTTTCTCAACAAAAGGGCGTAAGTGACAAATCAGATTTTTTTGAAACTCTATACTGAGCATGGTCCGACATGCTTTCCTCCGTTTTTTTAGGGTTCAATGGCAAAACGGAAACCCTTATAGTTTCGCCATGTTCGTCCGTCCGCACCTTTGTTCAGAGACTGTTAGTACTAGAAGGCTGTAATTTTGCATGGATACACATATTACTTACGCCGACAAAGTGAAAGAATAAATCTTAAAAACCTTTTTTTTAGGGTACCTCCCATATAAGTAAAGTGAGGGTGTGATTTTTTTTTCTCATCTACCCCATCATGTGGGGTACCAATAGATAGGCCTTTAAAAAACGTTTAGGGGTTGGTAAGACGATTTTTAGATTTAGGGATCCATTTGTAAAATATTAAGCTTTAAAGTGCAAATTTTGGTTAGAGACAAGTGTCCACCCCCCCCCCCTCTGCCAGCTAAATAGTTGATGTTGGGTATGTGAAAAAATTCACGGTACAAGTACAGTATTATATAGTCAAATTAAAAGGAAAACTATCACAGCTAAGTAGGCTTTGCAACTTTACGAGTAATAGCTGATCAAATGAGAAGTAACAAAATTTTTGTACAAATTCCATTGAAAAATATTATTAAGTAGATATTGAAACAAAAACAATAGAAAACCCACTTCTTGAGCCACATTATTCAGGTGCATTGTGCCCGACATGCATTTGCCCGGTTTTTTTATTTAATTGTTTGCATTTTGATTTAAGATTTATTACGGTTTATTATTTCATATTTTTTTATTATTATGTCGGTAAGATCGAAAAATATTATTCATATCTCATAAGTATGTAATGCGTGGCTAAATATTATTTCTAAAATACACGATTAACCAAAAAAAAAAGGACTAGAGCATGTCGAACCATGCTCAGGGTAGGGTTCCGCAGCAGTTGACGTAAATAATCCGATTTGAATATTTGCTCTAGCTGAAGAGCGTTATGTTCATGGCACTTACGCCCTTTTCTTGTATCTCCGATAATGTCGAAAATAATTATTTTAGTTTAAAGTATTTATTAAGCGCTACCTTTATGATTTTTAATACAATTATTGCATATTTTAATAAATTGATTGGCAAAAAATGCCTATACAATTTCTATTATTTTTTGGTCACACAGTTCAAAACATAAGGGGAGGGGACACAATTTATCTAACTTTTGGGGCAATTATTTCCAATAATATTAACTCAATCAAAAAAGTTTATTTGATACCTTACATGTTTTTAAAGGCCTGTCGAATGATGCCACACAGTGATTTTTGCTGGTTTTTTTTCAGCTTTTGTTAAATGTATGGAATGCCAAAAAATATTTATTTTTATTATTTAGCTATCAAACTAAGTAGCGGCTACTACAAGACGCCTTTTCACCAAATTTTATCAATATATTCATTGTGTAGTCTTTGAGTAAAATGCCTGTGACATACGGACGGACGAACAGACTATTATTCTATAAGCGTTCCGTTTTTGTCATTTTGGCTACGGAACCCTGAAAGTACCGAGCAAAGCTCGGTCATCCAGGTACTTTAATTAAAACTACCAAAGCAATAAAGTAACCATTACGATCAGACGAAAAATAAATAATTAAAAAATTAAAACATGACTCACACGTCTCTCTCCATGTCACATGATCTTCAAAACCACACAAAAAACACAAAAACATCAAAAATAAAATAAAACACCAATCCGACCACGAACCTGGACCCCACAGCACTAAATAATAAAAGTATCGACTCTTGCGCAAGGAAGCGAAACAACGGACACCGCACCTTTCCCTACGCGAAGGGTCAACTTCGATTTTAATGTAGCTATCTCGTTCTATCGTACGAGTAAGAAAAGGATGGCATATGTGGCTCGTGTTCCAATTATGTAAAGTTCAAAATGACCTAAGCTAAATTGAATACTTGACGGTAACAAATCGCGAAACAAAAACAAAGAAATTTTATGTTATCTACATTTGATTTTTTTTATTTAACCAGCTATCTTGGCGTATTTCGTACCGCCCCGTTATTTTGATTTCGGTATTTTCTTATTTTTAAAGTGAAAACTTCTTTAGCGGCACTGCCATTTTTGGAATGGGTAAAAAATGTTAAACTCGCGTCAGGACACGTGACATGATCAAAAATTCGTAAGACGGAGGGAGAGCAATGAAAAACTGCTACAATATCATTAGAATACGAAGGTAAATTTCGCCACCATCTACAATGATATTACATCAGGTGGAAAATCGGGCGGTCCAGAAACCAGAAGACCAAGTCGTGTCCGAATAAAGATTATGTTTTTATTGTAATTTTTGATTTTGGTTTGTTGATTTATTATTTAATTTTTTTTTGTTATTATTTCAGTAAGATTGAAAAACATTATTAAAATTTCATCAGTATGTAGGGATTCATTTTTAGATTATGTCGTATTTACAATAAAGTTGCCTTCCGCGATGACTGTTTAAGCACTTACATAGTTCATTTAAACAACGAATTGATACGGTTTTCACCACAATTTTGTAATTTCTTCTAGAAGATTCTTTTTTTTATTGAAGAAATTTCAGAAGCCAGAGATCATGGATTCGAAAAAATTGTAGATACGAATTGTATGCAAATCTCATAAGAGCGAATTAAATGATCCTTCTGAAGGAGTCTGTGTGGACGCCTTGCGGTGTTAAGTCCCTCTTACAAAGAGGGAGGATCCTCCGATCAGGCGAGGTGGCCGCGGCCCAACGGCTAGCGGCTGTGATAACTTACTCGAATCAACTAGGATTCTAAGGTAAGCTGCGGACGAACGACATGGCGAAACTATAAGGATTCCTTCTTGACTATGGAACCCTAAACAATACTTCCTAAGACAGAGTCACACTCTACGTGTTCCGTACTATTATATATACAACATTAGTCACTATATTATAATATCGATCTAAAAACAGCAAAAAATCACGTTTGTAGTATGGGAGACCACCTGAATATAATTTTTATTCTGTTTTAAGTATTTGTTGTTATAGCGGCATCAGAAATACATCATCTGTGAAAATTTCTAATGTCGAGCTATTACGGTTCATGAGATACAGCCTGGTGACAGACAGACAGTGGAGTCTTAGTAATAGGGTCCCGTTTTTACCCTTTGGGTACGGAACCCTAAAAAGTATATAACAAGGCTGGTGGCATCGTTTGTAATGGAGCTTACAAGCGAACATCGTCGCGGTTGGCTGGCCAGCGACGTATGCGCAACAGGTGGTCTACGCAGGAGTGCTGAACAGACAGCTGTTGCCATTGTAACGGTTTTTAAACTTTGCAAAGATCTTACAGGAAACCGACAATTGTTCACCAAAAATAAAAAAGTAATGGCATTATTTTGTTTTCTTATGGGCTGCAATATAGGAACACAATTAGGTTGCAAGACAACCACGAATGTGTGTCATTTGTAGTTTTCCAGCAACCTATGAGGCTACACTTACAAAGAGTAACAAAAAGGCGAAGCCAAATTTCAGTAATTTAATTTCAACTTATATTATAAAAGGTATTGAACCTTAAAATATTGCCGATATTTGTAATCACAAATCTATTCTAATATTATAAAGCTGAAAAGTTTGTTTGTTTGAACGCTATGATCTCAGGAACTACTGGTCCGAATTAAAAAAAATCGTTTACTGTTGGATAGCCCATTTATCGGGAGAGGCTATAGAGTATACAACATCACGCTACGACCAATAGGAGCGGCGCAGCAATGAAAAATGTTGCAAAAACGGAGAAATTTACGCATACGAATTTGCGCGGGTCAGCTAGTTAAGATATATTTTGCCAAACTAATGCAGTGTGATTCCGATTTGGCAATATATAAGGGCAATCAAATACGCCCAATCTTATTTGCACAAATTCTTGTTTATGCAAATAAACATGAGCGTCAAGACGGCAAAACGGTATACCGCACAAATGGCTTGTACAAAAAACTAATCTGTACAAAAAATATTTGCACAATTGAGCATGTTTTTGCTAATGTTTGCACCAACCGGTTTATGCATAGAGCGTGTACCTATAGTCTGTCTACACGCAGCGACTTGCATGCGCAAACAGTTTTTGCCAATTTTTGCACTGTTTGCGCATGCAAGTCGCTGCGTATAGTAAGACCCTTAGATGCAATTTACTCACCGCTGCTAAAATTGGACCATATTCTTCTGTTAAGCTATGAAGCAAAAATACTGCCCTTTTAAATTTGTGTTAAAAACTTCAGACAAATTGCCATATTGAACTTTTTTTTCATTAATATCAGGGCTATCAAATCTGTCCTCTCGTAGCGACGAGAAGCTTTTAAAAGCTTTTACATTTTAAAAATGTTGCCATCGGAAATTGTAGTGAAAATCAATTTATTTCACAATAGTCCTCTTTTAACGAAGTTTGTGTTAACATTTAAATATTGAGGACAAAAAATATTTTTATTTACTTTTAATATTACGCCGGCTTCACTCGCCCAACGTATGGAACTAGAAAATAGCATTGGTGCCAACGTTGGACGAGTGTTATTCAGATACCCACGTTGGACGAGTGTCGTTGGGAGCAACGTTGGGACCAACTTAAGGAGCTGGTGTTTCATTTACGGAGAGCTTTCACAATTTTTTTTTTTAAAGACGACTCCCTCATTAGGGTACAAGCCGTGTGTCGCGGGGGACTTTTACAAACATACAAGTCACGGACACAAAGTACACCCAGACTCGGAACAACAATTTGTGGATCACACTAAGTGGTGTCCCGTGTGGGAATCGAACCCACGACCTCTTGCGTAGCAGTCGGACACACTCCCACCGCGCCATAGAGGCATAAATAAGTTCTATATAAAATTCAGAATTTGTCGAATTTGACATAAGATTGGCGTTATGTTAAACAGAATATTATTGACGTGAATACTTCATTAGCGCCATTGTGAACTTTTTGGGATGGGTAAAAAATGTTAAACTTGCGTCAGGACACGTGACCTGATCGAAAATTCGTAAGACCACGGAGAGCAATGAAAAACTGCTACAATATCATTAGAATACGAAGGTAAATTTACAGGTTCCGCTTGTTAGTTTTAGCGATAAAAACTCCTATGTCCTTACCCGGGACTCAAACTACCATATACTGAATTTCAGCTAAATATGAATGTAAGATAGACACTTCAGATATAGGTACTCCATCTCCTGGCCGAGATCGAAAAGCGTCCAGATTAGAATATGTCAAATAGAAACTTCTGCTTGACAAAAAAAACAATTCAGAAACGACTTTTCCAAATTTCATCCCTATTGTTTTCCTACATAACGCAAGTGAACCAAAATGACGAGCCAATATTATTATAACAAAAGCGTTTTAATATCGTCATTGCAACATAATGCCGTCGAAAATGTTGTTTAAGGGAGAATAATAAAGCCTCCAGCGGATAATGAGTGTCGTTTTTCCCACAAAACAGGTATTTCCACTAACTAATGTGCTTATTTATTCAAAACGCGATCAATACAGTCGCTAGGGGAACGAATACCGAGATTGCAGAAGGTAACTTTTAAAAACGCGCGCTCGAGCAATATACACAGGCTAAAAATTGAAAACTATAGAGTGTGCTTGGCTTAATTCAAGCTTACAACTTGATGAAAAACTGCTGACCCTTTAAATATTGATCATAGCGCAAGCAATCTATACTATATTAATATTATAAAGCGGAAGAGTTTGTTTGTTTGTTTTGTTTGTTTGTTTGTTTGTTTAAACGCGCTAATCTCAGGAACTACTGGTCCGATTTGAAAAAATCTTTTTTTGTTGGATAGCCCATTTATCGAGGAAGGCTATAGGCTATATAACATCGCGCTACGACTAATAGGAGCGGAGAAGCCACGAGAAATGTTTCAAAAACGGGGAAAAATTACGCATACGAAGTTGCGCGGAACAGCTAGTGATTTAATAATTTGCCAGCTGACCCGCGCAACTTCGTTTGCGTACATTTTCCCCGTTTTTGCAACACTTTTCATTGCTCCTCCGCTGTTATTGGTCGTAGCGTTATGTTATATAACCTATAGCCTTTCTCGATAAATTGACTATCTAACAGTAAAAGAATGTTTCAATTTGGACCCGTAGTTCCTGAGATTATCGCGTTCAAACAAACAAATTCTTCAGCTTTATAATATTAGTATCGATATGTATTTTGACAGTCAAGTCCAATCAGTCTTTATAAGAATATTAAGAAACGTCAAAAGTTAGCTCTGTTGATATTTGTATGCAATTTAACATCATGACGACATAATTTTCTGGTTTTTAGTACCTAGGTATTTATTTTGACGATCATTTTTTTTTATCAGGGTCCTTATTCACGTTATTTTTTCCATTTTCGCAGCAAGCCCGCGCGAACGGTCTAAATCTTGCCATAATGGTAAATAGAGAGCTGCGCTTAGAAATGTATCAACGCGTATGCACGGCGAATATCTTTGAGCGCTCCGCGCATACGCCAATTCGCACGGGCTTGCCGCGAAAACGGAAAAAGAGAACGTGAATAAGGACCCTGATCATTTAAATATGTACTATACTAGCTTTCGCCCGCGGCTCCGCCCGCGTGGATGTCGATTATCGCGATAAAAACTGTCCTATGTCCTTCCCCGCGACTCAAACTATCTCCATACCAAATTTCATCTAAATCGGTTCAGCTGTTTGAGCGTGAGAGCGTAACAGACAGACAGACAGAGTTACTTTCACATTTATAATATTAGTATGGATTAGCTCAGAAGTGTAAAATATTTTTATCATAGATGGATATGACAAATATCGAATTCCGTGCCCGTGAACGATGTCTATGTGTTGCTCGAGCAAGTACATACGAAGGTTTTTTTGAACCTCGCCTTCTGTGCTCTCTATATTTTGTGCAAAGGGTGAGCAGGACTGGTTTGCTCAAAGGGTGACAGGTTATAAACTGAACAGTGGCTTTATTTATAGCAAATCACTGCTACTCACGATTCCCAGTGAATATTTTTATAAAAAAAAATAACTAGATTTTGCCGGCGGCTCTATTCTCACTTGAACTAGTGGGAATGAAGAATAATTACACATCTATAGAAATAAATGAAATTGAAGTGTCGGTTTGTAATGTTAAAATAACTGTTTTTTTTACTTAACGCATTTAAAGGTATAAGCAATGTGAGGTTGTGGTCCCACATTACTAGCAATCCTGTTTACGTCGGTAGTATAATGGGTAGAATTCGAACCCGCGACCTCACGATTGTAAGACCGATGCCTTAGCCATAAGGCTATATATATTTTTTAAAGATTGCAATGTGGGATTGTGAGTCTAACATTACTAGCAATTATGTTAACCCCTCCAGCTAAGCTCAATGGCTTGTGTATATGGAAATGGGTTCACGTCGATACTATAATGGGTAGGATTTGAATCCGCGACCTCACGATTGCAAGTCCGAAGCCTTAGTCTTTAGGCTACCACCGATTTACGATTTAGATATGGTACTTATAACAAAACACAGTTTTTATTTCTTTGACTGTCTATCTGCTTGTTGCGGCTGATCTCCGGAACGGCTGGACGGATTTTGACAGGACTTTCACTATGAGATAGCTGATGATGTTAGGAGTAAATGTTATCATCACGCTAACGTCTATAGGGAGTGAGCAGCACCACATTTTACGCGAAAGAAGTTGCGGGTACGGCTAGTTCAATTTATAATAGGAATATCTTATGGTTACCTACGTAATGTATATACAACACGAACGTCCGCGAAATAATATAAAATTTTTTAAAAATAAATGGCATACGCTAGCTTGGATAGGTTCTCGTGAATATGTTAAATAATGTATTTATGCAGAATCATGTAATTGTTTTAAATTTAAAATTTTGTTTACATAATTAATTAATCAATATTGTAAATAAATCTAGCGATCATACTTCATTATAGGTTATTTTCGTTTCTATGAGACAATATCTATATTTAATACTAGCTGACCCGCGCAACTTCGTTTGCATAAATTTTCCGTTTCCGTTTCGTTTTTGCAACATTTTTCATTGCTGCTTTTGGTCACTTCTATTGGTCGCAGCGTGATGTTATATATCCTATAGCCTTCCTCAATGATGTGCTATCCAACAGTAAAATATTTTTTCAATTTGGACCAGTAGTTACTGAGATTATTGCGTTCAAACAAACAAAGAAACTCTTCAGTCTTTAGTCTTTATAATATTAGTATCCATACTATACATAGGTACTAATATTATAAACTAGCTGTCCCGCGCAACTTCGTATGCGTAAATTTTCACCGTTTTTATTTATTTATTTATTTAAAACTTTATGCACAAAGTTGTACAAAGGTGGATTTAATGCTAAAAGCATTCTCTGCCAGTCTACCTTAGGGTGATGTAGAAATGGAATGTGTAGGTGCAGTAACCTAATTGTAAAATAAGAACTTCCTTATTATTCTTTGCAACATTTCTTGTCGCTACTAAGCTCCTATTAGTCGTAGCGCGATGTTATATAGCCTATAGCCTTCCTCGATAAATGGGCTATGCCACAAAAATATTTTTTCAAATCGGACCAGTAGTTCCTGAGATTAGCGCGTTTAAACAAACAAACAAGCTCTTCCGTTTTAAAATATTAGTATAGATGTGAAAGTAACTCTGTCTGTCTGTCTGTATGTTCCGTTTTCACGCTCAAACAGCTAAACCGACTCAAACTATCTCCATACCAAATTTCATCTAAATTTGGTATGGAGATAGTTTTAGTCCCGGAGAAGGAGATAGGATAGTATTTATCGCGATAGCCGACATCCACGAGGGCGGAGCCGCAGGCTAAAGCTAGTACATAATAAAACTGAGAGTATTTGTTTGAACGCGATAATCTCATGAACTGCTAGTTGGAATTGAAAACATATTTTAACTGTTGGATAGCCCATTTATCTAGGAAGGTTATGGGCTATATAACATCACGCCACGACCAATAGGAGCAGACCAATGAAAAATGTTGCAAAAACGGGAAAAATTGACAGACAATACAAGAATAATTGATTTTTCTAATTTGTATTAGTTATATTTCGGGACTTAATCGCGTGAATTATTTAAAGGTACGAACCTTTTATTTACCCGACGTTTCGATCGAATTGCACCGATCGTGGTCACGGGTCACGCGATTAAGTCCCGAAATATAACTAATATGTATAAAAATCGCGAAAGTTTAAAAACAATAATTTTCTAATTTGTTTTCTTTCTTTTGCAAAACATTTATACCACATTTTAACCACACGGCATCTGCTACCCTTATCCTTCAAACTCTTATCAACATCCCACTGCGCCACCGAGGCAGTTAGCTGTAGTATTTACTCATGTGACAGTAGCTAGTTAGACATATTTATTACCGAGTAAACAAACCTATGTCACAAGGCTGCAGGCCGGATATTAGCTGATACCAACTAGTAACTTCCGGAGTACTGGATAAGGTATATAACGGTGAGTTTACACTAAATGGGGGAATGATTTATTACAAAACTTGGTTTCGCCAGCAGCTACGTCGGCGTTTTTGGCGGTTATCACACTAAAAACTATCTATCTCTTTGCCAAATTTCATCTAAATCGGTTCAGCGGTTTAAACGAGAAAACGTAACAGTCAGACAGCGTTATTTTCACATTTACATTTTTTTATATAGTAGTATATTGTATAGTAGTCAAATCGGACCAGTAGTTCCTGAGATTCCCACGTTCAAACAAACAAACTCTTCAGCTTAATATTATTAGTTTAAATAAAAATATGTTTGCAACTTGTTCTACACTCGCCTTAACACAACCAACTCGCAGCAAGATCAATATGTCCACAGGAAAAGTAGCCTAGCTGCAGGCTCTTCCGTTTACGTAGTTTGAACTGATAGACAGTATAATGAGGGCATTTATGGGTTATTAGCTCTGCCCGAGGGTCCTATCGACTGCATGTCAGTTAAGGCCATTTTCCTGTCATGAGGGTTCGTTGTCTGCATGCTTACTTGGTCCGTGTATGTAAGTATAATAATAATAATGTCTTGGGACAACTCACACAACGTCGTCTGATCCCAAACTAAGCAGAGCTTGTACTATGGCAACCAGACAACTGATAAACATACTTATATAGTTCTAAATACATACATATTATAGATAAATAACACCCAGACACAGAATAAACCATCGTGCTCATCACACAAAGTTTTATCCTGGGTGGGGATCGAACCCATGTCCTCTTGCGTGGCAGTTGGATACACTCCCACCGCGCCACAGAGGCAGTCAGTAAGTATGTAAGTGCGCACAAAACTTATGTACATGTGTTAAGTACTTATAGTCCGCCACAGGTCCACATAGCATTACGACGAAGCGTTGACTGAAAAAATATGAATTAATTTTGATATCAGAATTAATATTTTATATTTAATCAATCATTACAAGTACTTTGGCCAATATTTAAGCACATATAGTTTTTACCTTTGTTGTAAGTAGATGCTCCTACTATATTGTACCCACTAAGGCTGATTTTTGTTTATCTCATGTTTCAACTTTTTGATAATACAATTTGCATTAGTCCTTTAACGTGGTGTATTGTATATTAGTCGCAGTACCTTACCCCCATATCAAGTTTATAAACATTCAAACATTGTAAAATTGGCAATTTGAAAAGAGTGGCCGCGAGTTTTTATTGCCAGGTTCTTTTCTTCGGCTTTACCTATTGTTTGCGAACTTGGCATTACATTTACATGTAGAATCCCGACGTATCACATGAGTTGTTTTGCATCTTAAGTGAATAAAGAATTTTGAATTTTTGATAAAGCTCCACAGCTTGCAACATCAGCGTATCGCGGCCTGCTTGTCGGTGGTCTACAGATTGTACCACAGGGAGCGCTCACAAGAGCTTCATGTACTGCTCCCCCCGTCTCCTTTCCATCGTTGAACATCTAGGCGCACTGCAGGCTACCATCCACACGTTGTGGCTATACCAGCCTGTCGCACAAAGAGATAAACTTCTACATTTCTTAAGAGAACAACTAAAGTGTGGAACTCTCTGCCGGCGTCAGTGTTTCCATTTTTTTTTCTTTTTAAAAAAAAAACGACTTCAGCATTAGGGTACAAGCACTGTGTCACGGGGGATTTTACAAACATACAAGTCACGGACACAAAGTAAACAACAATTTGTGGATCACACAAAGCGCTATCCCGTGTGGGAATCGAACACACAACCGTTATTCTACTGTGTGCGCTCGTTTCATAGTTACCATCAGGCATGATCGAAGCTAAGAGCAAGCCCTTCGAATATCTATACTAATATTATAAAGCTGAAGAGTTTTTTGTTTGTTTCTTTGTACGTGATAATCTCAGAACTGCTGGTCCAAATTGAAAAAATATTTTACTGTTGGATATCCCATTTATCGAGGTAAGCTATAGGCTATATAACATCACGCTACGACCAATAAGAGCGGGACAGCAAAGAAAAATGTTGGAAAAACTAGGAAAATTTACGCAGACGAAGTAGTATTATAACAAAATGCATTTGACGGATTTTGTTACTAAGATATGCGTCTTACGCCCAGTCTTGATATTTCCTATTCAACCTCTTAATTCGATTGCCATGACCTATCGCAGTCTATGCATTTAGAATTAGTAAGTTTCCGTGATTCAGTGTTGTCTGATCAAATCGAGAAACTTGTGAACATTAGCACTATCCATTACAGATAAAGGCGATCGTTATCTACAAGAAGCCACAGTCGCTTCATGCTCACAACGATCTTTACACTGTCGGCTCTACGTTCAGTCTCTAGCTCTGTCGTATATTCTCGTCCTATCAGTATATGAAACTGGTAGAGCATAAATACTCATCAGCAGGTGAGCTGTTCGCTTGTTTATCATCTTAGAAGTTTATAGAGAAAGGAGGATATAAAAAACTCTGACATAATTTAAAGTTGAGACAAGGAAACGTTTCAACAAGTATCTTTGTAGCATCATATGTATAAGAGATGTAACACACTGTCTTCTAATCCGTATCCGAAATAATTCCGATCCATTGGATTCACTGGCTCCATATATGGATGAGAGGACACTTAGTACAGTGGGCACTAAATCTTTTCATCATTGTCACGTATTTCTCACGTCTTCATTGTATATTTCCAGTTTGGACCAGAATGGAGAGCTGAAGTAACCATAGCGAGTTACACTTCCTCGCAGCTTGAGACTCATGTACGTCTGCTTATACCTTGACAAAGAAATCTACAGCGTTATTAAGTGTAAAATAACTTCGCCCGATCCCAATCAAAGCAGTCCGAACTTCACGACATTTTAAATATCGAAGCGACTTCCGAATTCTGTCCGACTTTTTTAAATCCGTATTTTCAAGGATCTGGCACAGTGCGTAAGCGCTCTTATTATGTTTTATCAACGGCATACATAATTCAGAGAAAGCTCCCGGTCGCATCTGCGGCAACCCGCACGCGTCTCGAATGCCGTGTTTAACGCATATTTATTACTTACCTACATATGTTTATATTGCTTAAGTCGAATACACAACAAATATTTACGGTAAAAATTCAACGATAATATAGAAACATGTTACACGAAACAATCAACAAAGAAAAATAATACTTGTTTTTATAAATACACAATACTAATTGCCAATTATATTATATGCACTAAATGGTATTGTCGGCGAAATAAAGAAAATATATATATATACTTTTTTTTTCATTTTTTTTTCAACGTTAAGTACACTTTATGAATATTCACAGTTTATTTTAAAATATGTACCTAGGCATTATTTGAAAATATTTTTTTAGCTTCAAAGGAATGAATTACAAAAATAAATTAAAGAAGAAATGATTACATTGCCATTAGTTCCGAAAATATATTCAAATTTAATGAAAATTCCTCATTTCTTAAAAGATCCTTTGTTAGTTTAATTTGATTTTTCTTAGACCAACTTTTTGCGTAAATTCACAATGGTCTATGTCGACATATGCAATCACCTTTAAGGGGCGTCTAAACGGCTATTTTTTAAGGCAATTTGTGGCGGCACTCATCATCATCATCATCAGCCTATCGCAGTCCCCTGCTGGACATAGGCCTCTCCAATTGCACGCCACTTTGTTCTATCTTCGGCTTCTCGCATCCAGCTCCTGCCAGCCGTTTTGCGTACATCATCACTCCACCTGGCCTGAGGGCGTCCTACACTACGTTTGCCGAGCCGCGGTCTTCACTAAAGAACTCGTTTACCCCTATTGGCAACTAATTACTCGGCCAATATGCCTGCAATTGTATGGCGCATTATTCAGTCTGATAAACGGGTTACACAACCCGGCAACAATAAAATAGAGAGCGACTGAAACAACAACAAAATTGGCCGGAAAACATTGCGAAAAATCAATCGCTCAGCGATCGTCCGGCAACCATCAAATCAATATTGGAGAGTACTGCCATATTGCCGGCCACAGCATTGCCGCCACAAATTGCCGTAAAAAATAGCCCGTATAGACGCCCCTTTATGCAATTTATTTAACAGTATGTAGGGCAATTTATTTGTAATCAAAACGTCAAACATCTTTAACGAACCGCAAACCTCTTTACTCATATGTCCATCAGATCTCCCAACAGAATAGTTTCCGTAGAAACAACATTATTATATATTTAATCATATTACATAATGTGACGGCCTTTCCTTGACAAGAAAATAATAACATCACAATTATCGTATTTTCTACACACATTCAATTTCCTGTTTATATGGTATCATGACCTCGGAAAGTTTACGTACTTGAGAAATATCGTATTTATACGATATCAAACAAAGTACTAGGTAGGAAGTTCCATTTGCAATTATTAACTATAAGGTTTCATCAGCGGTTCTGCCCTCGTGGATATCAGTTATCGCGATAAAAACTATCCTATGTTTTTTCTCATCTATACTAGGTGGCGGTGTGTGTTATTATTATTATCTATACTATATATTATCTATGCTAATATTATAAAGCGGAAGAGTTTGTTTGTTTGTTTGTTTAAACGCGCTAATCTCAGGAACTACTGGTCCGATTTGAAAAATTCTTTTTTGGTTGGATAGCCCATTTATCGAGGAAGGCTATAGGCTATAAAACATCGCGCTACGACTAATAGGAGCGGAGCAGCGACGAGAAATGTTGCAAAAACGGGGAAAATTTACGCATACGAAGTTGCGCGGGACAGCTAGTTTATAATATTAATTCTTCTTTGAATTTATGGCAAGCTTGCTCTTTTAACCATTGTCAATTTCAGTGCCAGTGTCTTGTTCATAACCGAATAACACGTATTTAATTCATTTTCTATAAGTATCTACTCGTTAAACTCGAAGCTGTAAAAATAATGGCCGGTTAGTTTGCCGCCATTTTTACAACTCATAATATTAGTTAGCTGAATGATATGTGACAAAGGAATCGCAAATGTCAAAGTGATCTCCATAGTAAGCTAAAATTTTCTAACAAATAACAAAATGGCAACCCACGTCAAATAATGAATTTTAGTAAATTTTTGATACATCGTGTTACGATATTGTGATTATTATAGGGGTCTCTAAAAAAAAGTACAGCCTATGTTACTTGCTAATAATGTAGCTTTCTATTGGTGAAATAATTTTACTAAAATAAAAGTCGGTTTAGTGGTTTAGGTGTAAAAACGTAAAAACCAAGCAAACAAACTCACTTTCGGATTTATAGTATTATGAATTACTTACTAGTTTATCTAAATAAATCTGTTCACGCGTTTAGAAGTTATAGTGGAATAACGAAACTTACTTTTACTACTGTACGGATTTTCATGAAACTTTGCAGTAATGTGGTTTATACATCAGAATAGCACACATGCTATAAAAATCAAACATAACTCGGACAAGGCCGCGGTGATAGGCTAGTACACAAATACATAAA
The DNA here is from genome assembly GCA_945859575.2 of Herminia tarsipennalis. Taxonomy (NCBI): domain Eukaryota; kingdom Metazoa; phylum Arthropoda; class Insecta; order Lepidoptera; family Erebidae; genus Herminia; species Herminia tarsipennalis. Next base: position 27,005,539 of record OX243832.2, read on the forward strand.
CTCCAAAATAAATTGCTTATTTTTCAATCTGTCAATAAAAATGAAAATTCAATTTTGAAAGCATTTTTTATCTAAAAAACGTTAAAGCCAGAAATCCAACATCGAACAGGTAGAGATAATTGCTTTGATCTTACCTGTCATTAATCTTTAACTCAATAAACTTAGAAGATGAGTTAAAAGAGATTGCGGGAGTTCCGTGAAGCCAATTAGGGGCCCATTGAAGTCTAAAGTTCCATCTTCCGTCATTGTTTGACGCCCTCAATTGCCTCAAAATTCAACCTGAAGTTTGTTAACAATTTGTACCTTGTTGACGTCGTGAAAATTTGATGAAAGATTAATTGACAGAGGTGTACTATAAATTAATTGAAAAATGAAGCTTGTTTATTTAAAAAAAGATAGCTAGCAATGTATGATTATGGTTCAAATATGACTAGCAATCATGTTAACCCCTCCAGCTAAGCTCAATGGCTTGTGTTAGGAGTGGGTTCACGTCGGTAGTATAAGGGATAGGATTCACGACCTCACGATTGCGAGTCTGATGCCTTAGTGAATATTAAGCACTGAGGTAGTTGTTTTACGATTTTATAAGCTCACTAACTGACCCGCGCAACTTCGTATGCGTAATTTTTACCTATTTTTGCAACATTTCTCATTGCTGCTCCGCTCCTATTGGTCGTAGCGTGATGTTATATAGCCTATAGCCTTCCTCGATAAATGGGCTATCTAACAGTGAAAGAATTTATCAATTCGGATCAGTAGTTCCTGAGATTACCGCGTTCAAACAAACAAACAAACTCTTATAAATCTATATATTAGTTGCTTCAATGTTTAATAAAATGTCGTTCTTTGATTAATGGTGAGCTAGCAACCAATATTGAATGTATTCGTTTACGAAAATCTCTCGAAAAGTCTTGCTTATACGATATATTTTAAGGAAACCCTATACATTTAAAATGGATAAGAAAAACTCAAACATAGTAACAAAAAAGTATACCCCATATCATAGAACTACCTTTTATGAAGACAGCTGAAATTCACACTAATACATATTATAAATCTGAAAGTAGCTCTGTCTATCTGATCTGCTTAAACCGCTAAATCGATTTAGATGAAATTTGGTATGTAGATAGTTTCAGTACCCGGGAAGGACATAAGAGTTACTTTTATCGTGATAATCGACATACACACGGGCGGAGCCGCGAGCGAAAGCTAGTTGATTATAATATTATTCGTCAACAAAGAAATTTTAAAACTTCCAATGATTTATTTATTTTTGTTTCCAGAGAGTAGGCCTACAGTGTCGCATGAGTGTGTCTGTAGGACAAGGACTCAACATAAGGATGAGTTTATTTGATGTTCTTATGACTTATATCTTTCATAAAGACTACCCAACTACACAGGAGACAGTATGTCTAGGGTTACCACCTTTTTCTGATGTAAATAAAGTACATGCACAAAGCTCAAAAGTAGAAAAAAGTACAATGTGTCTAAATAAAGTACAATATATTTTATTTTATTATTTAACTTATTTAAAAAATAATTATCCCTGCTAAACAGATACAAAGCGTCTTTACAGTCAACAGTTAAGTTAAAAAGTGTGCAAAACCTTTAGAACCTACAACGCCTAGTAAAATTAATACGAAATAAGGTATCTTCGCGTAGGTACTCAACGTTATCAGAAAATACAGAGCACAATTACCGAAAATAACGTATAACAATTTATAATAAAGTACGGGTGGCAACCCTAAGTATGCCTCCAGTCGCTATTCTACGCTTATCTCGAGCCGGAGCAAAACTAGTAGGCAAGGATACCTAGAACATATTTTAAAGTGTACACAAGTAAAAGTCATAATCATCACATTTCTGCTATCGTCCTTTTTGCTATTACAAATTTATTAGCAGTTGACAAACTAACCGCGGCCTATCTTGATGTCTGGGGACAATAATTTTTCAACAGCAGAGTTAAGTTTGTCATGATTAAAACCTGTTTTCTTCACTAACGTATAACTGTATAAATTTGTCGTATACATAAAGTTGGGCGTCTCTTGAAAACGAAGCTAACCATGACCATTCACTTAAATCAATTTAAAATCTATTCTGGGTGTTCTGACCTATTGATTCTGCCGCCTTTTCGCCTTCATTGTTTTATATCAACATGTTTACGACGGCGGGCGGAACAAGGGAAAAGTAATTTACTGTCTAAATTCATCGCTCGTTTGTCTCTCATCAATCTTTTGGCAGCCCTTAAACATAACATGTATAATTTGGCGCAATAAACATGGCACTTCGCGTATGGAACGGACCCCGGCATTCGGAGCAGCGTTGGAGCTGGCCTAACCCGCATCCAGTGAGGTGTATAGTTTTACGTATCATGATTCCTTGATACCTGAAAATGGCAGTCTCGCCATACTGTATAGTTAGGAGTACGTATTATGTATGTAAATGTATGTATTGGTATGTTGTGTGTGTGTGTATTTATATATTTATATGTATGGTATTGTTTTTATAATTATTTATTTATTATAATTTTTTTTTACTCACTTTCTTGCTTTTAGTATTAGAATTATAAGTCGATTAAGCACCTACCTTAAACAGTTCACTGCATCACCCTAAGGTTGACTGGTAGATGATTCCTATGGCATTAAGTCCGCCTTTGTACAAATTTTGTGTGAAAGAAGTTAAATACATAAATAAACAAAATAGAGCATAAGATCAGAGTACACAATGATACCAAAAAATGTTACACATTCTGATCCTAAAAAAATAAGTAACTTCTGGCGGTCTTGGGATCTTGGACTAATAATAAGAAACATCATACGTAAAGCCCTGCTAAAGCTTCAATAAATATTAATAAATAAATCACACGATCAATTAAAATGAGAAACAGTGACTTTACACAAAAATAAATAATTCAGATTACAAAAAGTAGATAGCCTTATGATAAAAATAATATAAAATGGCACAGCAATGTCCCCTGACCCATTTACGAAGCTTTTAGTTAAACAACTATTAATCGTGATTTATATGACATGTTTTTAAAGCCACGTGTCACAAAACACTGAAAGTACAGAAGGTAAGTTTCATGCAAACGCGCTCGAGAAACGTACACATAGATATGTCAGACTACTTCTATCCGAATGTGTTCCAAGATTCCGTGCCTATACGCATTTAAATAAAGGTGAGTCCTTCTGTACTCTTTATTACTACTCAGTCTCTCGTGGACCTAGCCAGGGGAGAAATTTGGGTAATCAACCCAACAAGACCAAATCGAGATTTGTGAGACACAACAGAGGGCTCTTGAGTTACCCCGCGCACATATGCATTATGGCGCTTTATCCTGTACTGCCCCTTCCCCCCAGCCCCCGAAAAAGTACCCTTTGGCTGCCCATGCTTTCTCCATAACCACATTTTAAAAAAAACATCACCTGCTCTGGGGTAAAAGGCACAAGTTCCGGGTGATTTTATAACCTTACACCCTGACTTGGAAAACTATTTGTGGTGTTGATCCTCAAATAGTTTTCCAAGTACTTAGTATCTTTTGTGGGAATCGAATTCACAACCTCTTGCGCAGCAGTCACAGCAGTCAGCACACCGAGGCAGTCAAACGATGTCTAAATAAGTGTCTCTCGAGCGCGTTTGAATTTGTTTACCTTTTGTACTCTCGGTGTTTTGTGCTCTTAATTAATGTTGAGTCGAGAAACAACTAAGTTTTCATTTCCTTGTTCTAAATAAAGTCAGTTATATTCATTTTATTCGCCATCATTGCTTATAAATGCGCTGAAACTGTTTTTAGGGTTCCGTGGCCAAATAAAAGATAAAAAAGGTAAAATTTACAGCGGAAATGTGTGTTTGTATTTGCCATCGTAGCACCGAAAGGGATGAACGCATTCAGATGTGGATTTTTTAGCTATAAAGCTAGTTTAAACAAGACAGTTCTTAGTTTTGTTTATTAATAATCTGTTCAGCCGTTTTGAAAATAATCAAGGCTTTATCTCATATGTCTGTATTTGAATGTAAAGCGAATGTGTCGCTGCTGCAAGAAAACATTACTCTCACAACATTATTCTCATTTCAGTGTATAGAATCTAAACTATTATGAAGCTGAAGAGTTTGTTTGTTTATTCGTTACTTTGTTTGTTAGGTTCAACGCGATAATCTGAGGAAGTACGGGTTCGAATTGAAAAGAAAAAAAACTTTTGGATAGCCCATTAATCGAAGAAGGCTATGGGCTACATAACATCACTCTACGACCAATAGGAACTGAGCATCAATGAAAAATGTTTGCACAACGCAATGAGCGCGATAGCGCGAAAAAAACAAGACAACTTGAATGGCTTAAATTATTACTCAGCAAGTTTTCAATGCAATTTTCTTTTTTTTTTCTAATGTGATTTGTGTAAGTAAAAATCTTGTTGGAATGCCTGAGCTTTGCACTATACCAAGAATAACCTTTTATACTTAGGTAATTAGATATTTCTAAATACATACATATTATAGACTAGCGGACGCCTCGCGGTTTCACCCGCGTAGTTGCCGTTTCCGTGGGAATACAGGAATAAAAAATAGCCTATATCACTCGGGCTGAGTGTAGCTTCACAACGATGAAAGAATTTTTCAAATCCGTCCAGTAGTTTCGGAGCCTATTCAATACAAACAAACAATCAAATCTTTCCTCTTAACTTAACTCACTCTCGGAAAATGACGCAAACGAAGTTGCGCGGGTCAGCTAGTAGTTAATAGGTACAGTTTCAGAAATGTTCTTTAAATAGAATCTAAAGGAATTCGATATACCTTCAAATTAGTGTAATTTGAAAGTCTATCTGATTCCTTTGCACGCACTTCCGATTTAATCACTAACGATTTTACGCTCTGTGTTACAATGAACTATGGCATTACATTAAAAGCTAAGGCTAGGTGCAGATAACAAAACTCCTGAATGTGGCGATTTAATACACAGCAGGTTTATTATGGGAGCCTGGCCTACCACCAACGGTTACCCTGGATGGTGAGGGTTTTTCTTAGGATTTTTTCTTGTCAAACAAAAAAGGTTTAATTAATAATATCTTGAGATTGTTGGGACAGCTTACACAACGCCATCTGATCCCAAACTAGGCAGAGATTGAACTATGGCAACCAAAGAACTGATAAACATACTTAAATAGGTAATTATTTCTAAATACATACATATTAAAGACTAGCTGTCCCGCGCAACTTCGAATGCGTAAATTTTTGACAAGAAAAATTTAATAAACCGGTTTTTGTATTTCTACTGCACATATTTTGAGGCTAATGGCACTGTGTCCCTTAAACCCCCAAAAACTACCTCTCTTTCCCCCAAAGTAAACCTAATATTATAGTAATTTTTATAGGCATTTCTTGGCAATTACTTTATTAATACAACATTTGAAAGAAATATGCTATTACCTCCATCATTTGAACATTTTGAATTTGAATTTATTTTATTTTCAATAATACCTACTTTGTACTTAAATTACACCATCATAATACTATACAATAAATTTTCACATGGAAGTAAACCAAAACATCTATTTCACAAATGACTTCAAAAAAAAAGACTGTGGTCCACAACACGAATTTTTGAAATTTATGTAATTTGGTAATAACATTATATTCTGTGTTGATATGACAACTCGCATTATTTTTATGTTTTAAACGCGCACTATCAAAACGGGCGTTAAGTCATATTATCTGTACCTAGCCTAATAATCCGAGTGAATACAAGAAGTAATATTATTTTAACCTGACCTAAACAAATAGTGAGTAAATTCGTTATAATAAGATTGAAAACCTCGCAACCCCTTTTCTTTTGTGTCGTTCTCGGTAGGGCTGTCACTGCCTTAAAACAAGATGTTTTTGTATCAAAATTGTTCGTAATATGTTTTTATTACATTACCAATAGGGTCTCATACTTGTCTATCGTAAACACTACATTATAGTAATTTTTACTTTATAAATACATTTTTTTTTTTTATATTGCCTATGGTTGGCAGACGAGCCAGCGGCCCACCTGATGGTAAGCGGTAACCGCCGCTCATGGACAAATCTGTCGAGTAGATAGCTAACTCACAGGAATGTCTGGGACACACTCAAGCCGCTGCCTACCGTGAAGTGAAAACTCTCTTTAAACCTTGAACACTACAATTTAAACACTACAATTGGTGTCCGTCTTAGAACAAAAGAAAGAAGTGTCCGTTTTTATGAACAGGATTTCTAAAAATATAGTATTTTATTTTTAATATAATAAACTATACTAACATTTAAACTTTCGCGTTGCATGATTATTGATTCAGTTCGCTTGTGACCACGGCCGGTGCAACCTGGTCGAAACGTCAAGCAATTTTAAGGAAAATAATGCGTGTTAATTCCCGTATAATAAAAAGTTAAACCGTTACCTAGAAATTAAGGTATCTTGGCTATTTAAATCGTTTGCTTAATATTAATTTTAAACACGAGGAATCGGGATAGTCCATTAATTTTATCAAGCTCAAAGTTACTTCACCTCTCTTCATTGCGAACTAAAAATACATTTTCTTAATAAAATAATGGGCACTCAACTTTTTCTCGTGGCAACCCTACCGAAGTCACGTGTTTAAACCCTAGCGGATTTAATCCAAGGTCAAGGTGGAGACCCCAGGTTCATTTAAAATGTAATAATGTTGGTTTGTATTGTACCTCGGTTTCGTACAATTAGATCATTTTCACTCCGTTTACTTTCAGAGGAAATGTTTCTTGAAATGAATGGTTGAGTGGATTTCAAAGAGTGACCATTAATTTTTTTGTACATTTAATTTTTTAATGGGTTTTGTATATTGATGTTGCTACGAGTAAGTCGGTCGTTAATTTAAATGTAGACTAGACAAAGTCAATTATAAACTCTATATAATATTTATATAATTCCAAAAATGGGAATGTGTAAGTAATATGAACTTTTGCTCTCGGCTATGGATAATGTTATTATATAAAAAAAAGATAAAAAAGAGATGTCTTATTGACACCCGGGAACGTAGTTCTTTTGCTATATCTTTTTTTGTGTTTGTATTGACTAACGAAATAAAAAAAAAAACTAAAACACCATAACATTTTAAAAATGGTTTCAAACTAGGATTTTTCACACATATATTACACATAGCAGTTTGACATAGGTAAAAGAAACAAAAATACAAACAACCTATATAACAGAACCTTCTTATTCTGGCTTCATAATAATAAATAATAGTATTTTGATCAATGTCAAAATGTTATACTTTTTTGCGTCTAGCTTCTCAGCAAACAAACACGTGCAATACGGAACTACGTTTCAAAAAGTCTCCAATATTGACCTTCAGTCACACAAATCAAAATCAATCTAGATTGTTTTGCGTCGAAATAGAATGTAGGTAATAAATCTAAATAATAAATCTTGGGACAACTCACACAAAGCTATCTGATCCCAAACTAAGCAGAGCTTGTACTATGGAAACCAGACAACCGATTAACATACTTAAATATTTCTAAATACATACATAATATAGATAAATAACACCCAGACACAGAATAAACCATCGTGCTCATCACACAAAGTTTTATCCTGGGTGGGGATCGAACCCACGACCTCTTGCGTAGCAGTCGGATACACTCCCACCGCGCCACAGAGGCAGTCTGAAGAATTCTTTGGTCTTTTTACTACGGTTATCAAAATTACATAACGTACTTATATGTCTAAATACTAAATAATGTCGCAAGCAAAGTCCATAACCAACTGAATTTTTATTTCACAATATTTCACTTAAGTACGTAAATTCCTTTAGAATAGACACACTAAAAACTTATTTTCACACTGTCCCAAACGTTTCAATAACTTCTCTCCAAAACACACCAAAAGCTTTTACTTATAAAAAACAATCCGAAAACATTTTATTTAGATATTCGCACGAATAAGCTTTGTGGTACCGTCACAGAATACCGAGAGTTAAGAAGAATCTCTTGACGCACCCACACATACGGACGCAAAATCGGAGCACGCCTTGTGGTGGACGACCACACCGATGTCGTCTATAGATGCATTTACACGCTCGCATTCAAAGCGACATTCACATATTATTCGGAAGAAAAAGTCGAACGGCTTCATTCGGAACAATCGAATAATATTTCGATTATTGAAATAAAAATCGATTGTTCACTCGATTATTAATATAGGCGACTTCGATTCATTCGATTGTGGAAACATTTCGGATTCGCCCATTGCTAACGGACACGAACACGAGTGTGTGAATCAACTGCGCGATTGTTTGTGAACAGCTTGATGAGCTGCTTCCCGGACTACGTGCCTCAAGTCTCAAAGCACTATTGGATTCATGTCCGTGAATGATGTCTATGTGTGCGTCGCTCGAGTGAAGTACATATGAAGGTTGCCTTTTCTACTTTCAGTATTCTGTGCCGCCGTGTTCTTAAAGTTACAAAACAAGCAAGTTGTATAAGTAATAGCTTTGTAGGGAAATATATCAAAAAGTAAGAAACAGTTTGTTCTATCAAACAATAAAAAAGTTACGTATTTGACTGACAGTTTGTTTCTACCAGGTTTATTAGTTTGTGGACGATTTGTAAAGTCTTTTTCATTTCGATTTCAATCCGGCGTCGGATACGCGGCGCGAAATGTATGGCGATGTACGGTAGCTTTCACACTTACTGGCGTCCGTCCGGTGCGGTTGCCATATTTTCGCGCCGGATACGCGGCGCCGGACCGGATAAAAACTGGAACTTGTGAAAAGGATCTAAGGGTGATCTCATACGTCACACCTTAGCAGTTTTTAAGGTTCTGTAACTCAAAAGGAAAAAAACGGAACCCTTATAGGATCACTTTGTTGTCCGTTCGTTCGTCCGTCTGTCTGTAACGACCTTTTATCTCGGGAACGCGTGGAGGTATCAAGTTGAAATTAAAACCATATACTCATGTCTACAGTCCCTTGAAGCTGTGAAAAAATTAAAGTTCTAAATAAACGTAAACAAAAAAAAAATACGGCCGTTTATTTTAAAAACTGCGAGACTCTATTCCTGAACAATTTATAATACCTATGTACCTACAAATTTATACGATAAATTGGCTATCCAATAGTAAAAGATTGTTTTAATTCGGACCTACGGGTCCGAATTAAAACAGATTATCGCGTCCGAAACTACGGGTCCGAATTGAAAAATTCTTTTACTACTGGTTAGCCAATTTATCTATACAGATTGAAAACATTAATGTACTTATTAAATTAAATTAAAATTTGCTTATAGATAAATGCTATTATAATATTCAAAATTACTTATTATTATTATTATTATTATTCCCATTGACATCTTACCTATATTATAAAGCAGAAGAGTTTGTTTGTTTCAACGTGGTAATCTCAGGAACTACTGATCTATTTAGCATCACGCTACGACCAATAGGAGCGAAGCAGCAATGAAAAATGTTGCAAAAACGGTAAAAAAATTACGCAGAAGAAGTTGCGCCGGTCAGCTACTCAGTAAATAAAGTCCAGTCGCTTTCAACATATAGAAATAGTTCCATTTGTGCACTTAAGTTAAAACCACGATTTCCAACAAACAAAAAAACAGCTACAAACTGTTTGCCTAACGGAAGCAAGTTCTAAAAATGATTTGATTTACTAAACACTGGGTATATAGCCATCTCCAAGCCTCGCATCGCATACGAGTACTGCCGTATCTTAAAGCGTTATTGCCATATTTTATTGCCCTGTTTGTAAGAATCACTTTCCTAAGGGCACTTCCGAATTTATTGCGAGCTGTGTTAGAGTTGATTGCGTGATATTAATACGGTAACCATAAATATAACAAATAATAAAAACATAACAATTTATATAGCACGTATTTTTGATTTCGAAGAAAAGAAGTAGAATATTCATAATATTTCAGACGGTTTGAAAACTAGTAGCCAAATCCATCGATCGTTAGATTATTGAGACCGGCCGTATGTCATCATAACCCTTTAAAATTTTGCAGAGAGGTTTCTTTTATATGCAGACTACAAATAAGAAACTATATATGATCCCCCCCCCCTATCACCATATAGGAGTACCTACATAAGATATCTCCCCCCCCCCACCTCTTACGTAACATTCGTTTTTGATACGCGAGAAAAATGTATCTACTACTATGTATAATTATTATTTACTAGCTGTCCCGCGCAACTTCGTCTGCGTAAATTATCCCCGTTTTTGAAACGACGAACTGAACGGGTTTAACCCCTCCCCCCGCTTAGATTTTTTAAAACCCTGCCCCTGCCCCTCGGCCACCTTACGTAATTAATGATTGACCTCTTCAATATACTATAAATCAATCACACAGGATTACAAATAGATAACAAGACAGAAAATCCACTAGTAGTAACCACAGCTAGTGCAAGTTGTTTAAAATATCACAATCTATAAATGATGATAATGAATTCTATGCAGATTGGAATAGGATCTTTATTTCACCAAACAATTATTAACAAGTTGTTTTTATTAACATGTTTTGCTTGCTACAGAAATTATTTCTTTGTCATACTCGTATATCTCAACGAGGTCATCCGACAAAGAACCAAAGTTACCGACATAGCACGCAGGTTAAGCACGCTGAAGTGGCAATGGGCTGGCCACATTTGCCGAAGGACCAATGGCCGATGGAGCAAACGAGTCCTAGAGTGGAGACCGCGACTTGGTAAACGTAAGGTAGGAGGACCCCCAGCCAGATGGCCTGACGACTTAAAGAAAGTCGCTGGAGTGAATTGGATGCGGAAGGTGGAGGACTGGGTGTTGTGGCGTAAGTTAGGAGAGATCTATGTAGGCTCATTGATTGGCTAACTCATATTTTAATAGTCATTTTATAATAAGGTAACCTTTACAAACACACAAATTAAGTACACAAAATACATCCAAAATCGGGACTTATATAATTGTAGGTCACATAAAGTGATACCCCGTTTGGGAATCGGATTCCACAACATCTTGTAAAGCTATCAAATACACTCCCACTTAGCCATCGAGTCTGTCTTAAACAAATAATGGCCGCCTCTGTAACGCGGTGGGAGTGTGGCTGACTGCTACGCAAGAGGTCGTGGGTTCGATTCCCACACGTGACACCACTTTGTGTGATCCAAAAATTGTTGTTCCGAGTCTGGGTGTAATTTGTGTCCGTGACTTGCATGTTTGTAAAGTCCCCCGCGACACAGGGCATTTTTACTGCGACAGTCGTCGTTTAATAAAAAAAACTTAATAATCTTCATAATATAAATGCATTTAATCACTTTCATATTTCATGTGTAATATGTACGAGTACCTACAATACCTACATATAAGTATACAAAAGCATTCAAGTTATTAAACCGCATACTCAAAAATTCCATTAACAAATCGTTTCGGTTGATCAAGTCACCAACAAGCCACTGACTGACATCCGGTACACAGTACATATCAGATTCGGTATGTCGTAATACCAATACATATAAACAACCAACAATGTGACAGCGTGCCACTGTTTGGCGCTTTCGTGCGCCGGCGCCGACGGATCGAGATTACGTCATTGTGGTAGGGTGACTCTAAAATAAATATTTGACAGGACAGTCTTGTTTCTAAATTTATTTTTAAAACATCCAATACGATCGTATAGTTAAACAGGACATTCGTTAAGTTCACTCATTCCGTACTTACAAATATAAGAGATTCCAAAAATAAATAATCAACATGCATGTTTACATAAAGCCTCTTTACAATCAAAACAATCTTTTCCGCCTCCACATGCTTTCCCATAGGACTTCTATCAAGAAAAAAAACATATTTTTTGTAGTCATAATATTTAAAAAAAAATCGTATTAGTCGAACAGGGGGCTTAGACAAATACCACACACTTCTCTTTCCACACACGCTAACGCGAAAAAATGTATGCATTTGACATAAGGTTGACAAAACGTCACGCGACTGTTGCTGAATTTGTAAACAGAAACCAACTGTAGCGTGTGCGGAAAAGAAGCGTGTGGCATTTGTGTGCGCCCCCGGGTCGGACAGGAATTAAATATACATACTGTATACATGAAGTAGGTGCATTATATTATTTATTAAGGAAACCGTGTCAGAAGTTGATAAAAGTAGGGCTAGGCTTAATGGGGATGTTAATTGTCAAGTTAAATCAGTCTCTTTTTATGAAATGTCAAAACAACAAGCTCTATAGAAATGTGTATGGAATAGCAACCTATGACGTCATAAGTTCCTATCGTCAAACCATTACTTTTAGAATTCGTTTTCATGCTTTTAAATTCAAAACCATGTTAAATTGTAAAAGAACACTTATTTTCAGAGCAGTTTTTAGATTTACTATTACCTGATTAGTATAAAATAATTTACTTTTATTGTAGTCAACTACCCAATTAGCACTACGAGTATTACTGAATTATTTTAGTATGTCATTTAATTGCTGATATTGGCTGGTATTTGAGAATATTTATACTCTAGTCTCACATAAAAACCTCAATAATGGTCACCTAGTAGTGCGTTAGCCGGTAGCACTCGCGCGCATGTCAATACGCCTGCAGCGAAAGTGATTATCATCCGCTATTACTGCGCTTGCGCAATATACTACAGTTATTAGTATTACTCACTTTATTAGCGCCAACGACTATTAATCTAGAATTCTGATGGATTTTTTGACGTGAATGGATAAAAATCTAGATTTGAAATTTGAAAGCAGCTTTGTGGATACATTTTCAGTAAAAGAATATATAACTTACGAGAAATTTAGGTCATATACATAGACACACCATATTTTAATATATCAGCTGCTGCTAACCAAAAAACACTTCAATCACAGTTGATTTGCTGGCGTTTATTGAGACGTTTCGTTGTCTGTCTCCGAAATTCGTCATCAGATCTTTACGAAATTTGTATGAGACCGTTTCGGAAAAAATCTCTTAAAATAGAAACTATAAACAAAAAAAATATTTAAAAAATCCGTCAATGGAGTTATGCGCGAAAATACATTAAACAAATACAAACTGAATTGAGAACAAAGCAAACGATTTTAACCGACTTCAAAAAGGAGGAGCTCCTTTTTGAAGTCGGTTAAAATCGTTTGCTTTGCTCACAGAAACGGCTAGACAGATTTTCAAGGAACTAAAGATAACATAGCTGGCATTATGAAGTCTAACATAGCTTTCTTTAAACTCTGAAAATATTTAGTGATTTAACTGAATAAAGATTTTTTTAATAGCCCCAGTTAAGCTGAGAGATGTTTGCTTTTCTATCAACTTAATGTCAAATCTATACAAATTTTCTAAACATATTATATATATGGAGGTAAAATTTGTCTCAGGCGGGATTTGAACCCGCGACCTTAGGGGTATCGTCCCTAAACCGTAACCAACTTCGGCACCGAGACATTGAGACATTGTGAGTCTTGTTGCAGAAACAAAAACACAGATTTTTGATGACTTTGAACCTGAACATTAGATACTTTTTGTAATTTTTAAAACATTATTTTTCCTTTCTGCAAGCGTTAACGTTTAAAGTTAATGGAACTTGTCTAGTCCCCCAAGTTGTCACAAACACGCGTCCAGAGACAAAGAAACAATACGATATAGAAATTAATACCACAAAGCTCAAGGTGTCCCAGCATCCTATCTAAGAGTAGATCTATTGTTTGTGGTGCAGGGTCAACGCTTCTAAAGTTCAAGAGCACGACCGAGAGCCGACCGCAAAGGGAAACGGCTATAATAAATTATCTATTACTGCGGTTCTTTTGAATATTGAAGTTATTATTTTCTAGACATATCTATACTAAGCTATATTTAATATTATAAGCTGAAGATTTTGTTTGTTTAGTTGAACGCAATTGTCTCTGGAATTAATTGTTTGAATTGGTGAATTCTTTTAGTTTTGGATAGCCAATTTATCGAGGAAGGCTTTATAACATCACGCTACCGCCAATAGGCGCGGAGCATCAATGAAAAATGTTGCAAAACGGAAAAAATTAACACTGATGAAGCTGCGCTAGTTCTGAATAAAACTATATTTAACAAATTTTTAAATACATACAATATTTTGTCGACTTATATTTTTAATAATAGATTTATAATGCGCTTTTCTCGCAACATGGTTTGTGTAGATCTCGAAGCCGCTATGAATCGTATTTCATTACCGAAAAAAGTTCCAGTTGATGTTGAAAATAGGTACACTTTTATTACAATCCGCCAAACTGCACAGCAGTTTGTTGGCAGAAAGTTCACTCCCTTTTAACACTGCATTGTAGTTAAATAACTAATTGGTAGGTGGGTACAATATAGCTTATACTATACAATTACTTAATCTACTATTTTTGAATTAAATTTATTCATATAAAATTCTCTACACTCGTAAGTGTAGACAATTTTATATGTTTGGAACAACTATTTAGTAGACAAATCCATCTATAGATAGATTATTAAGACCGGCCGTTAGTCTTCAGTAAAATGTTCTATCTAATCTACAATATATAAAGTAGTTTCCCTCCGTGTAACATCGCCGTGGGACATTAGTGGCAGCACCTTACCTAACACTGGCAATTTGTAAAAAAAAACAACTGTCAGTTTTTGAAATGCGCCGACGAATTAAACCGTAGAAAACTAAATTAAATATTGATACGGCAATAAATCGACACAGGAATCGATTTAAAATAACGATTGAGGATAACCAATAATACTATTTGTGGTATTCATTAGACGTTTCAATCGATTAAGGTAATAGGCTGAGTGAAACGTGAGTGAGACGGGCATTCGATTATGAATCGAGTGTTTCTTGATTTGTGGTTTGATAGCAAGAAGGTATATGTAGTACTTGATCATTTTATATTTCTTCGAATAGACTTTCTTCCACCGTCAATACACATAATAATTATACATAAGAACCATCTGTAAGAAAATATATTTTTGACGTGATAACGTCTTATAAATCAATGACCGGCTGCACTCACTAAAAAGTGTCAAGCTCACGTTCCGCCTGTTGACTGGTTGCTTATCAACGCGTATCACATTATTGATTGGTTGGTAACGGTGGAACGCGAATGGAAAGAAAGAAAGAAGATAAATTTATATAGTCCTCAACAAAATATAGTAGATAGTACGAAATCAAAAAGTAGGCAATAAGCATATTAGTGAGAGACAAAAATGGTCCTAGCTCAGCTAGATTGCAACTCTGCATAATGAGGAGCTGCGCTGGTATTCTGCTAAGACCAGGTGACGACACGGCGATATGTCATCACGTTATTGACTGGTTGCTAAGCAACGCGAATGGCGATATGTCATCAATGTTTTCATATAACGTTATCACGTAAAATGATCGTCCGTAAACTGACTTTACAGACAATATATATTTTTTTTAATACTGCATAAAAATCCTTTGCGTAGTTCACAAGATCTAAGCGTACAAACAACGGAAGTGACTTTATTTTATACTAAGCTAAGAAGAAAATGCTTTCTTAAGATTCATTGAAATCTGAACTGTCGGTAATTTATTTTTAATGGTACACCGACGTAATTAAAAAGAGTAGAAAAAGTAACCTTCGTAGCATGGGCGTACCCAGGAGGGGGGTGGGCAAGTCAGGAAGCTTATAGTACCTATTTGTGTCTATGGTATATCCTTTCGTCTCGCTTAGAAAGATAAATTCTCTCCTCACTATGGTAGTCACGAAAGAGAAAGACGGTCTCGCAAAATGTCAAATTTGTTGTCTATACTTCTTCTGAAACAAATTTATAGTGTTGACAGCAGTCTTTAGTATAATCTTCTTGCGTACGTCCAAATGGAAGAAAAACGTCCAAAAGTCCAAAAAGACGTCCAAATGGAAATACCCATAGTCAATGGTGCCATAATTTTGCGTACATCTACATATAGTCAGTGGTCACCTTTAGATTTTTATATTACTGCAACACTCATTCAAAAGGGTGGGTATTTTACTAACTTACTGATGAAAAATAACCACCTTGTTTATGAATGTTTCTAAGATTGTTTTCTGAATGTTTACAGGGTCGCCTCGACCCCAGCAAACAAGTGTTTTTAAAAGAAAAAAATGACCCTGACCGGAATGACAAATCGTTGTAGCTCGGAGCTGTTCATAACAGATGGCAACAATGGATAGTTTCTTTGGCTTATTATTTTGTATTATGTCAGTGAAATGACTTTGAAAATTAATGGGTACATTTGTTTTTTAGCCCTCAACGCAAAAGACGTAGTACTATTACTTACTAGCTGTCCCGCGCAACTTCGTATGCGTAAATTTTCCCCGCTTTTGCAACATTTCTCATTGCTGCTCCGCTTCTCCTGGTCATAGTGTAATGGTATATAGCCTATAGCCTTCCGCGATAAATGGGCTATCCAACAGTGAAAGAATGTTTCAATTTGGATCAGTAGTTTCTGAGATTACCGCGTTCAAACGAACTCTTCAGCTTTATAATATTAGTATAGATTCTGTGGCAAAAGTGGTGTTTTAAGTTAAATTTAATTCATGAAATTTGAAATCTATCTTACGCTCAGC
Organism: Herminia tarsipennalis; assembly: GCA_945859575.2. Taxonomy (NCBI): domain Eukaryota; kingdom Metazoa; phylum Arthropoda; class Insecta; order Lepidoptera; family Erebidae; genus Herminia; species Herminia tarsipennalis. The sequence continues at coordinate 27,022,081 of OX243832.2, forward strand.
TTTGTTCAATGTTTTGGAATTCTTTAATTGGCTTACAGTTTGATGCAATCAGTACAAGATGATTAGATAGATAGATACAGCTGAAGAGTTGGATAGCCCATTTATCGAGAAAGGCTATAGGCTACATAACATCACGCTACGACCAATAGGAGCGGAGCGGCAATGAGAATTGTTGCAAAAACGTTGAAAAATTACGCAGACAGCGTAAAGTTACGCGGATCAACTAGGTATATTCTATAAATACAGTTTCCACTATTATAAAAATCTGTAGAATTTCTAAATAAATATTTGTATCAGTACAGCATGCCTGTTTGTGAAATTGTAGCGCCCAAACATTAAGTGACAACTTGTGTGTTGATAACGACTTTAAAAGAAATAAATACTTACATTTCTTGTTTTATTTGTACGGTAGTAGCAGACCGATTACACAAGTTTATTGTTAGGTTATTAATCGGATCTGGCAACATTTCACTTCAATTGTAGACATACAACTTTCTGATCTATATCTGATGAACCTTGATAGCTAGACAGTTAAAATTTTCACAGATAATGTATTTCGCTTGTGGTTTTATCAACAAATACTAAAAACGGAATAAAGTTATTATTTAAGGGACTCCCATACAAAAAAAACGTGTTTTTTTTGCCGTTTTATAGATAATGGTACGGAACCCTTCGTGCGCGAGTCCGACTCGCACTTGACCGGTCTTTATGCTATTTCCGTGCATATTTTTTTTAATACATTTATGGTTGTATTCGTAGGTATTAAGTGTTATAAAAATGCAATGCAATTTCCATTGAGATTCGTAGAAGACCAGTCAAAACACGGTCAGGTTTATTATTATGAATAGAAACCAACAATATTCCCTTTTTATCATTTCACCTCACATTTCCGCGTACTTCATCCTCACTATAGGCGACATTAACAAGAGCTATAAGACCATAAAGGTACCAACCCATCTTCCATTAATACATAACACGGCCGGCTTTCTCCCATTCGCAACAATTGTACTGCATCCGGCAATAGGAAGCGTCCTCTCGTTACGTAGGTACTGTTTGTGATAAAAGGCGCCTGTTGCTCAAGTCTAGTACCTACGAATGTAAAGAGCCATATATACACGACTAGCTGTCCCGCGCAACTTCGTCTGCGTCAATTTTCCCTGTTTTTGCAAAATTTTTTTGCTGCTCTGCTCCTACTGGTCGTAGTGTGATGGTAAATTGTTTGTTTGAACGCAATAATCTCAGGACCTAATGGTCGGAATTAAAAAAAAAAAAATTACTGTGGGATAGCCCATTTATCGAGGAAGGCTATAAGCTTAAAATATCACGCTACGACCAATAGGAACGGAGCAGCAATGAAAAATGTGGCAATAACGGGGAAAATTGACGCAGACGAAGGAGGCTGCAGGTCCACCGCTGAGGGAGGGCAATTGCCTGTCAAAACACGCCGGTACAGTGTCAAAATTCCCCTAAAACAGGTCTCTCATTCTAGTCTTGGATCCGTCCTTCATTCACCACCATGTTTAAGGGGCACTCAACGCCATATTTCATGTGAGCGACTCACAATTGGCCGGTGGTGAGTGTAGTGCCCCCTTCGCAAGTACGTTCGCATAAAACCCTGTAGGTGAAGGGGAGACATTACAAACTGCACTGATATTCACCTACTAGGCTTATCAAGCTTTACAAGTAAATAAAGTAATTTGACTGCCTCTGTGGCGCGATGGGAGTGTGTCCGACTGCTACGCAAGAGGTCGTGGGTTCGATTCCTACACGGGACACCACTTTTTGAAATCTACAAATTGTTGTTCTGAGTCTGGGTGTACTTTGGTGTCCGTGACTTGTATGTTTGTAAAGTCCACCGCAACACAGGGCTTAAAAAAACAATTTGTGGGATAGGCATAAGTGCTACTAGGCAATATATGGTACACCTTTTCATATACACTTAGTCAAAATGAAGAGTCATTAGTAAATCAAACAAAACGCACATTTTTCACTTACAAGTAGGTATTTATCATACACACTTGTAGGGCACAGATGTTCTTGTTGCGAAACGCCAGAATACCACAATTTATTATGTGTTTACCCTAAAATGTAGGCTCTTATTTATTACCCTTAAATGTGGGTAAAAAAAGGGTACAACGATAATGTTCAACACTTACATTCGCGGTATTAACGCTTTGGAAAAATCGTTTTGCGTGTAAACCTAAAAAAGTATGCGGGTTTTTCAATCTAACTGTAAGTATTAAGATTTACTGTTGTAATTTATTTTGTTTTTGTAGTGGTACATTTATAACCACCTACGCTAAAAAGGGGTATAATAAATTTGGCGTAATCGCCAGCAATTCAAAACAACTCTATAATATTACTTAACACACATATGAGACAAAAACTAGATTATCTTAAAATCGGCTGAACAGATTTGGATTGAACAAAGCTAGCTAGCTTTTTACCCGACTGCGCAAGAAGGAGGGTTATGTTTTTCATGTGTGTGTATGTTTATTTCTTTGGCACGCCCTAGAGTGTAAACGGCTTGATGGTTTTTAGCTTGAGAGGTGTCGTTAGATTTGTTTTAGTGGTGAGAGTGACACTGAATACTTTAAAATTTAAAAAAAATCTTGAAACATATCGAGTGGATATCAAAATATTTAAAAGCTAATAGCAAATAAATAAATATTATAACGTTTAAACTTAAATGTAATTTGGTATAAGAAATGCTAAAATAAACAAAGTAAATAAATAAATAAAAAAACCCGCCTGCAATAAGATGTTCTTGTGTTAAATTAAAGTGCTATATTGAGTGTGTATTAATTAACCAAGTACTGTACAAAAGTATAGCGCATAGTGTTCAGCCACTCGCAATCGATATCAACAGCCTAGCCAATTTCGCAGTAGATATTATAGTGTACAAGAGTGTACGCAAACATAACTCACTACCTCATAGCTTTTATTTAAGTGATAAGCACAGGAAAAAATGGTCACCTGAAGTAAGTGATTACTGCACATGTACATCGGCGACACCAGAGGCACTGGAAGTACCTACGATGCCGGCCTTTTAGAAAAGAACAGACTCAATTTTTTAAGGTCCCTAAGTAATATCGTTCTGAAATACAGCTGGTGCCAATTGATTCCGATGGGACGGAAATTCATCACGACCAGAGAAAGATAAAGCACAGTAAAAAAAAACTTAAAATTTCAATTCTTTTTTTTTTTATAAAAAGTCGCTCCCGCACTAGGGTACAAGCGTTGTGTCGCGGGGGTCTTTACAAACATACAAGTCACGGACACAAAGTACACCCAGACTCGGAACAACAATTTGTGGATCACACAAAGTGGTGTCCCGTGTGGGAATCGAACCCACGACCTCTTGCGTAGCAGTCGGATACACTCCCACCGCGCCACAGAGGCAGTCAAACCAAAAGTATAACTTTGGCTGTGTTTCAAGGGTAAGCCACTGATCCTGTTTTAATGAAATCTGCCAGGCGGTTGAAATCTAGAAAAGGACATAGACTATATCGAGTACATTAATACCTCAATGATAATTATATAGACTATAATAAAGGCGTGCAAAATTTGAAATGTTTAAATAACAAAGTTGCTTAGCAACAACTGTCAAAAGTGTCAAAAGGGTTGTCATTTGTTTAATCAAAGTTGAAAATTGCTAAACAATCTATCCAGGACAAATTCATAACCTATTATAATGTTCCGTAGTTACTTTGTGCTACATAACCAGTTGGTAATGTGAAATCAGAACATGGATGGGCGAAAAATCGTAGTTATAATATACTAGCTTTCGCCCGCGGCTCCGCCCGCGTGGATGTCGGTTATCGCGATAAAAACTATCCTATGTCCTTCCCCGGGACTCAAACTATCTCCATACCAAATTTCATCTAAATCGGTTCAGTAGTTTGAGCGTGAAAGCGTAACAGACAGACAGACAGACAGACAGACAGACAGAGTTACTTTCACATTTATAATATTAGTATGGATATTTAACTAGATTGTAACCAAAATATTTAACGGCAAAGTTTCATACTAACTTTGCATCCACATTTTACCCCTTAGGGGTTGAATTTTCAAAAATCCATTCTTAATGCTCCCCTACGTTATAAAAGGAATCCCTGTGCACAATTTCAAGTTTCTAACCCATATAGTTTAGGCCCTGCGTTGATATGTCAGTCAGTCAGTGAGCTTCTCCTTTTAAATGTTAAATAACAAAGTTGCTTAGCAACAACTGTCAAAAGTGTCAAAGCTAGGGTTGTCATTTGTTTAATCAAAGTTGAAAATTGCTAAACGATCTATCCTTGACAAATTCAAAACCTATTATAATGTTCCGTAGTTACTTTGTGCTACATAACAAGTTGGTAATATGAAATCATAACATGGATGAGCGAAATATCGTTGTTATACGAGGGTCAAACTGAAAGTTCTTAGAACTGGCCACTTATAAACTATATAATAAAAAAATAATTCTAAAATTTAAAAATATAACTCTTTGCCAATATTACTGAGTACATATTTCATTCATTTGTCATTTGTTTTACGATTTGGCGGCAAATTGAAAATTGTCTGTGTCACGTCAACATGAATTTAACACGAGAAAATTTTCGTGCAATGATTTTTTATGACTTTCGATGTCATTTAAGTCAACAAGAAAGTTATGATAGACTACGATTGGCCTATCACGATGAAGCCCCATCTCGTGCGACTGTTTACAACTGGTTTAATGAGTTTAAACGTGGTCGCACTAATCTCACTGATGATTTACGTGAGGGACGGCCTTCTACGGCGACGACTGAAGATAACATCTGTGTTGTGCGGCGTATGATAGAGACTGACAAAAGAGTGACCTATCAGCAGATTCGGACAAGCTTAGGCATCGGTATGAGTCAAGTGCTCAAAATCCTCCACGAACATTTAGCGGTCAGGAAGCTTTGCGCCCGGTGGATACCTCATAATTTGACTGAGGCTCAAAAACTCCATCGTGTGGACTGGTGCCGTAAAATGATTGAAAGATTTAACGGAGGTGACTCAAATGCTGTGTTCGACATACTAACAGGTGACGAAAGCTGGATTTACTGTTATGATCCTGAAACCAAAAGACAATCTGCTCAGTGGGTGTTTCCTTTCGAGGAGTTGCCAACTAAAGTGAAAAGAGATCGAAGTGCGGGAAAAAAAATGGTGGCCTCGTTCTTTGGAAGGATAGGTCATTTCGCAACAATTGTGTTAGAGAATCAAAAAACAGTTTCTGCAGAATGGTACACTACCAATTGTTTGCCACTTGTCTTGGAAAAAGTTCGAGAGAAACGACCTCGCAGTAGGATCCTCCTTCACCACGACAATGCCTCGTCGCACACCGCCAAGCGAACGATCGACTATTTGGCGACATCAAACGTTGAATTACTGGGTCATCCGCCGTATAGCCCCGACCTCGCGCCTTGTGATTTTTATTTATTTCCAAAAATTAAAGAAAAACTTAAAGGAAAGCGGTTTATGAATGCTGAAGAAGCGGTGTCTGCGTATCGCGATGCCATTGAAGAGACCCCTAAGAACGAGTGGGCAAAGTGCTTTTCCCAGTGGTTCCATCGCATGCAGCGGTGTATTGACGTGAATGGACAATATTTTGAAAAGATATAATAAAACTAATAACTGGCTAATGTAATCAGTTTTTGATTTTCTAAGAACTTTCAGTTTGACCCTCGTAATATATATCTAACTAGATTGTAACCAAAATATTTAACGGCAAAGTTTCATACTATCTTTTCACCGCCGTTTTAACCCCTTAGGGGTTGAATTTTCTAATAGAATAATGAAAGGAACTCCTGTGCAAAATTTCAAGTTTCTAACCTTATAGTTTAGACCCTGTGTTGATATGTCAGTCAGTCAGTCAGTCAGTTAGTCAGCTTCTCCTTTTATATACTCACTAGCTGTCCCGCGCAACTTCGTATGCGTAATTTTTCCCCGTTTTTGAAACATTTCTCGTCGCTTCTCCGCTCCTATAAGTCGTAGCGCGATGTTATATAGCCTATAGCCTTCCTCGATAAATGGGCTATCCAAGAAAAAAATATTTTTTCAAATCGGACCAGTAGATCCTGAGATTAGCGCGTTTAAACAAACAAACAAACTCTTACGCTTTATAATATTAGTATAGATAATTATATAGATTAACAAAAATTGCAGCGACGTGAAAACCTTACAATGTGGTTTGTTATTAAACATGTCATATCGTGCGCGGCTTTAGTATAATTATTGCTGTACCTAACTTCCATCGGGCAGAACCATAGGAAAAACAGATAGCTTAAAGACCTTGATTCGTAACATTTACAAGCCCAGTTTCTGTGCTCACCTTGACCTATTTAATCAGACTGCAGTCACATAATACCGAGAGTACAGAATGTAACCGTCATACAACGCGCGTTTGAACAACGCATACAAAGACACTGAAACTCGGAACGCCTTGCAAATAAAGGGGTCTGTAGTGATTGCATTTGAAAGAAAAATGGTTAGAAAACGCCCCTGGACAAGTGGTATAAACGTTAACCGAATAATATGAAAATTAGCTGAAGATCATTCGCGATTTTGAACACGCAACGACGCCATTCTATTCAATTAACAATTATGCTTTTGTCTCCGGTACGGTTATCGGGGTTCTCAGGTTCGATTCCTGGGTGTAGACTTCAAATTTTAAATGCAATTAATGTATAAATAGGGGTATAATAAGGCCAAGAAATACCTATTATTATCTGTAATTTTGTGTCTGCGAATAATATCTACTCGAGCATAGTACGTACGCATTCACAAGCTTTCGTTCAAAGCGACATTCAACAGACACGAACACGAGCGCAAGCGTTTGTTTGTTGTTTGGCCCGCCGCCAGCCCGTATAATGCTACTTGCCACGCTGCTGCGTGTGTAAAAACTCTATTACCTTCTGTACTCTCGGTATTTTGTGGTGCAGTGTTTAATAGACTGTTATACTCCCAGTAGACCGAGTTGATCAAGTATGTATAACGTATGTATCACACAATGAGAATTGAGAAGAAAACTGAATCTTTTAGGAGACTCGTCTTTTGGCGAAATAGTGGATATTATGACGATTACGTTATATGGAGATTAAACCTACTTCTGAAGCTCTCATTTTTACTATGTTATGCGTTTATGTCGTGCTATATCTTCTTCATTTTTTGGTTTGAAAAGAGTAAGTATACTTCTAATGCACTGGCCTCTATTAGTGCCGAATCGAACTACCGTCCTGTGAACATTTTTGGCACTTATGACAAAGTGCCGTTGTTGTTAAGTATGCTTGTTACACAAGAATATACTTTCATTTGATTTTGACAAATTGCTGTCTCCAAATGTCCCTACTAAATAGAAGTCATTGTTCTAATGGCTTCTATCAATTACATCGACATTAGATCTCATTTTTTAATTCATACCTACTAAGCACACGTAACTTTAGTTTCGTTAACTATACGAATACTAAAGTAATGTATAAGAATCGCGGGATCATAACTATTATGCCTACAAAGGTTGGTCAGGGTTTAGCAAATGAAATATTATTCGCATAAACATCTGAAAACCCATTTTTGAATTAGTTTTTAAAATTTGAGATGATTGACGACAGCAAAAAACTATCACAGTTTCCTATCCAGGCGCGGATCCAAGGAGGGAAGGCAACAGGGCCATCCCCCAATTACTGACACATTTGGAGGTTTTTTTTTTAAAGAATAACTACAATGTGGGATTGTGGTCCCATATTACTAGTAATCCTGTTAACCCCTCCAGCTAAGCTATGGCTTGTGTTAGGAGTGGGTTCACGTCGGTAGTATAATGGGCAGGATTAGATCCGACGACCTCACGATTGCGAGACCGATGCCTTAGCCATTAGGCTAACGCCGCTTTAATTCATCAATAATTCTAGTTCTAGGATTCTAGCAATGATTCTGTTTTTTGTTAATTAATCAACATACCTATATATTAATACACCTACACGAGATTATGTTAAAGTCCTACCTAAGTCGCATATCATGAAGTGAGTCTATTGCCATTTTCCGCACCGATAACCCGGTTATCTCATCCCAGGGCTGCGATAGGCAATCTCAACGTTTTCCCTCAGCGTATTGAGATAACCTTCCAATATTATAATTTGTGTAACGAGTTACTGAAGCCTCGTGGAAATGGTTGGAGAGTTTCTGGCCTTCATGCTTCTGATCTAGCTGTTGATGATATTAGTTTGAATTGTAAAGCCTTCGTTTATTTATGTAATAAACTTTTGAAAAAATAACTAGCAATGTGGTATTGTGGTTCCACATTACTAGTAACCCTGTTAACCCCTCCAGCTAAGCTCTATGGCTTGTGTTAGGAGTGGGTTCACGTCGGTAGTATAATGGCCAGGATTCGAACCCACGACCACAATTACGATTGCGAGACCGATGCCTTAGCCATTAGGCTACCGCTGATTCAAAACTGTTTTGAGAACTGCAAATTAATTTCAATATTTCATCGACATAAGCCCGATATATTCTGAAATTATCTATAACAAATAAATACATTTTTCCACTTCATAATATTACTATACGTTCAATCTAGATCGTGATCTGATTAAGATCGCGGATCACAACAGATTGATAGGTACATCTTGATTGGCTAGATGTCGATCCAACGCAAACGCAAATATATTTATTTCGTAAAACCAAATTTATGATTGTTTGAAAACGTCAAATTATTACACAAGTACTAAAATATTGAAAAGAAAAAAACAAAATAAAGTTAGGCGGCATTTCCAAGTGTAAATTTCATGAGCAAACACGTCACACATTCCATCTAGAGAGATTAGTAAGGTACATAGTCATTATAGAATGACTGTGCACTGTGTTAGATTGACGGATCGCGACATGTTACAACTAGCCGAATCAAGATGTATCAATCTACTGCGATCTGCGACCTTGGTCGGATCACAATCTGGTTTATGCATATAATGGCTGCCTTACCTACATGTCCGTCAATCCAACACGTTACACTGTCATTTTAGACTTAGGCAGCCATTACACGTTCAATCTAGATCGAGACCCCATGATCGTGATCAGTGATCTTGATCCAGATTGACTGTGTAACGTGTTGGGTTGACGGATCGTGACATGTTTTTTTTTTTTTTTTTTTTTTTTTTTTTTATTTACCATAAAAGATACATTTGTTTATTTTGTACATACAAAATCGCCAAACTGTTGAACAGTTTGTTGGCGATAGTGGCGCTCATGTTCTAACAACAATGTTACTCTTTATAGGTAAGTAGGTAGTACATACTATTATAACATTTATCATTAAACATCTTATTTAATACTATTTATACTATATAACTATACTAAAAAACATTATATAAACTATATCTATATTATACATAAAACTATGGCATTATTACTTAGTACTTATAGGTATCTTTGTTTATAAGAAATACCGTTTCAGTCTCTTTTTTAACTTTACTGTGCCTATCTCTTTGGTCTTATTTCTTATTAAATCTATTTTATTATATAATGTTGGCGTTATATATCGTCTGGTTCTCTTACCGTAATAATTTCTTATGGATGGTATTACCAGCTTACCCTGTTCGGTCTGCCTTGTGTTATACTTATGACTTATTGGCTTCTTATGTATATCTATATTATATTGTTCTATTGCTAATTGGTACTCTACTTTTGCATGTACTGGTAAAATTTCACATTTCTTAAATAGTTGGTCATAGTCTTGTTTACAAGCTGTTTTTACCTTTTTGCTTACTAGATATTTTATTAGCCTAATTTGTAGTTGTTTTATTCTATCTAATTGTGTTTTAAATGTAAGTCCATAGCTGCTTATACCATAACCAATAAGGGAGTCAGCAAGTGCATAGTAAAGTACATACAAAACTTTCTTATTAACAAAACTACTGAGGTGAAAGAATTTACCCAGAATTACCTCTAATTTACCACACACTTCATTCACATGTTTCTTCCAATTCATATTACTGTCTACTGTTAAACCTAAATATTTATAATTATTGACTTCTTCTATATATGTGCAATGGCAGCCATTTTTATTATTATGTAAACATAGGTATGTATGTCCTAATATTTGTACGAGTATTTTATTGTCCTGTTTTATATAACTACGAGGGTGGATCGAAATATTCGCGGCCTACCACATAAATACTTGACTTATTTTAATGTAACTGACCTCATTCGATTTGTTTACTCTCTGGTTGTCACATTGTAAAATTCTGTCACAATAGCATTATCTGTTTTTAAATTAGACTGAATTTTGTGCGTTTTTAAAGAATGGAGAAAATTGAGCAACGTGCGGTCATCAAATACCTGTTTAAAAAAAAACTGACTCCAAAAGAGATTCACGAAGATATGTCAACAACATTGGGGGAATCTGCTCCATCGTATACGACTGTGAAAAAGTGGGTTGCAGAATTTAAACGCGGACGAGAGAGTATTGAAGATGACCCTCGCTCCGGCCGGCCTACGACGTCTACGACTGAAGAAAACATTGGGAAAATCTGTGATCTGATATTGGCAGATCGGAGATTGACCATCAGGGAGATTGCTGACACTATTGGCATCTCATATGAACGAACACAAAACATCATAGTCAATGAACTTGGATTTTCTAAGGTTTCTGCGCGGTGGGTCCCCAGATTGCTTTCAGTTGAACAAAAACGAATACGGCTCACGATTTCTCGCGACAGTTTGGAAATGTTTGAGACTGATCCACAAGATTTTTTGGACAGATTTGTTACAATGGATGAAACCTGGGTACACCACTACACCCCAGAGTCAAAACAGCAATCCAAGCAGTGGAAAAAACCTGATGAACCGACTCCAAAAAAAGCCAAAACAATTTTGTCAGCTGGCAAGGTGATGGCGTCAGTTTTTTGGGATGCTAAGGGTGTCATCATGGTGGACTACCTTGCAAAAGGTGAGACTATAAACTCTGCTTATTACTGCACCCTTTTACGTCATTTGCGTGAAACGATCAAAGAGAAAAGGCCAGGACTACTCAGCAAGAAAGTGTTGTTCCATCAGGATAATGCACGCGTTCACACGTCTGTTGAATCAATGGCTCAAATTCGTGATTGTGGCTTTGAATTACTGCCCCATCCCGCCTATTCCCCTGATTTGGCACCTTCAGACTTTCATTTATTCCCAAACCTTAAAAAACACCTTGGAGGTCAAAAATTTTCATAAAATGAGGAGGTTGAAACCGCGGTGGGTGACTTTTTTGAAGGCCTTGAAGAAACTTTTTTTATGACCGGCATACAGGCGTTGGAAACCAGATGGAAGAAGTGCATTGAGTTAAGTGGAGATTACGTGGAAAAATAAAATTACTTTTGTTTATATTTTATATTGTTTTCTTGCTGAGGCCGCGAACTTTTCAATCCACCCTCGTACTATACGGTGAATTTATAATCATTAATTTCGTCTTAGATACATTGATAATTATTCCGTTATCATGTGCCCATTTAGTAATATTTTCCAAATCTGTTTGTATGCAATTTTGCGCTTCTGTCGCGTTTTTTGATGAATACAATAAACACATGTCATCCGCGTAAATAAACGTTTTACAATGTTTTATCACATTGATGACGCTGTTGACGTGCATTATGTACCCAACCGGGCCGAACACCGAGCCGGTCGGCACACCGAGTTGCACACTTACCTCGTCTCCCATTGAGCCGTCTATGGATGTCGACAGCGTTCTGTTCTCCAAGTAGGTACGCTTTGAACCAGCGATTGACGGGGCCTCGAATCCCGCACTCCTCCATTGCTTTCAATAGCACAGCATGATCCAGAGTATCGAATGCTTTTTTATAATCGATAAAAAGCGCCGCGACAATGTTGCCTTCGTTCAGCGCGTTGTTAACATAATCGGTGAAGTGCGCAAGCGCAGTGGCGGTGCTCCGCCCGCGCCTGAACCCGTGCTGCGCGTCTGTTATTATATTATGTGTTTCTAAGTAGCTACTTACCTGATTCACTATTACTTTTTCCACCAACTTATTTATTACGGATAATATCGCAATTGGTCTGTAGTTAGAATAATCTAAATGGCTGCCCTGTTTGTATATCGGTCTTATTATTGACTTTTTTAATAAATCTGGGTAAACACCCCCACCTACACACATATTAATGAACTTGGCTAATATTGGACTAATCTCATTTTTAACCTGCTTTAAATCTTTTACTCTTATTCTGTCTAATCCTGGTGCTTTATTACAGTCTAAATTATTAATGTATTTCGCTACTGTGCATGCTTCTACTTTTTTAAAATAACTGTTACAACTAGCTGATCTACTATTGCGATCTGGATTGAGCGTGTAATGGTTGTCTTAGGCTACATTGTACTATTACTTATTCTGTGCTTAGGCTAACTGTTTCCCCAGACTCCGCCCAATGTGCTTCCAAGAACCAGACGTTACATTTACACTTAATTTATCAAAGTTGATCTCGTATTTTCGGATTTTGCCGAACCACAGAAATAAACACAAGATTTATTTACGCTTTGTTTTGAAATGTAGTCAATTTTATAACGTGAACCATATTGGTTCAGGTAATTTTTGAAACTGGTTATTTTATAAGTAGGCATTCTATGGTGTAGTTATTATTTACTAAAACAAATGATTTGTGAGTTTGACAAAGGCTACACACCTCTCGGAATCCATGCCGCTGATGTTTTCACTCGGGATCCAGTTTTGACGAATTTTGTTAGCGCCTCGGAACAACTGAAACAAAAAATATAAAAATTATAGGGTAGTTCTTTAATTCTAAGGTAAGTAGCCCACATTTGCCTTAATATCCCACCAGACATTTAGTACTAATTAAAACAAAGATGGATTAAAGTTAGTTTTACGTGTTTTTAATACAACTTTCTCGGGTGGTGGTAGGTCTAAGCTATAGGCGATCTTAGGGGGAACTACCACAGTGTCACTTTTTCTACCCTAAAATAGTGAACAACAATAATAATCAAAAATTATTTATTCACTTAGGAAGCAAATTATAACACTTGTGAAAAGTCGATTCTACATGTATCTACTATAATGCCTGTTCGCAAACAATAGGTAAAGCCGGACCAAAGAACTCTTTTCAAATTACCAATGTTTACAATGTTTCTTTGTTTATAAACTGCATTTTGTAGGTAAACCTGCCACCATTTTATCATACACCGTATTAGAGGACTGATGCAAAAACAAGAGACAAACAGTCGGGTAAAATATAAAAAGAAGAAATACATGACATTGAAAATATCAACCTCAATGGGTACAACATAGCATCCACTTACAATGTAAAAACTATATGTGCTTAAATATTGGTGATGACAGCACACCACTGTGTTTCAGCTCTGTAGCCAGTGAAATTGCTGGGCAAATGAGACTTACGAAGTAATGTTAAAAAAAAATCAATCAGATCTTTGCCAAACAAGGATTTGGGTGTCCTTGATACTGTTATGGGTTAGCGTGACGCTTACCACCAGGCTTAAGACATGGTCGCCTCTTCATTTAGTGATAAAAACAAAAACAAATACTAATATCTATACTAATATTATAAAGCGGAAGAGTTTGTTTATTTGTTTGAACGCGGTAATCTCAGGAACTACTAGTCCGATTTGAAAAATTTTTTTTTTGTTGGATATTTCATTTATCGGGGAAGGCTATAGGCTATATAACATCACGCTATGACCAATAAGAGCGGAGCAGCAACGAGAAATGTAGCAAAAACGGGAAAAATTTACGCAAACGAAGTTGCGCGGGACAGCTAGTATGAAATAAACTTGATAAAACTATGTTTATCCAAGTATATCTTCTCTTGACATTCCATTTATCTGTTCAAGATTGTTATTGAAGCAATTCTCTAGATAATATTTATGATGAAAGTTTTATCATAAAAGTGCGTTGTGTGACGTATTTTTGTGTATCTACCCGTATGTCTCTATTGAGTTATAAACGAATTTTATATTAAGCAAATGTTATACAAGGCATTTTTTTTAGTATAACGCATAGATCAGACACCCCAACAAGAAATCTTATAAAAAAGAGTTATAAACCATTAAAATTGTCTTGTGTTCTTCGCAGTATCGTGATTAGTGCGTCGCGTAGAACGAAATCCATGGTTAAGCATGATCTAGGCGGTTGGAAACAAGGCTTTCCGCCAAGGTGACCTTGCTGGTTTCCAACAGTGTAGACGGATGTTGTAAACCAAATTACATACATACACAAAAGAACAGCACAACACAAGGAAACAAGCAAGGTCACCTTGGCGGGAAGGCTTGTTTCCAACCGTCTGGAAGACGAAAATTAGCTGTTCCGGCGAGCTTCGTACCCCCCGTTATTTATTTATATCATCATTTTCAAAAGAATTAATGAAATCGGTACCTAAAGTCGTTTTCAAGTTATTTTGTAATCAAGGATTCATTTTTAGAGTTCTGTATCCAAAATGACAAAAACGGAACCCGGAGACAGAAACTATAATTTCTGTCTGTCAGTCCGTATGTCATAGGCATACTTAGAATTGAGGTCTAAAGCTGGTCCGACAAGTAGGTACGTCGAGGGGTTAGTGACAGTGACCTCTAAGCCAGAGATCGTAGATTCGATTTCCATATAGCACACTAACAATTTATTGTTTCGAGTCTGAGTGTACTTTGTATCCGTGATTTTTTTTTTTTTTTTTTTTTTTTTTTAATATCTTGGGACAATTCACACAATGCCATCTGATCCCAAACTAAGCAGAGCTTGTACTATGGAAACCAGACAACTGATAAACATACATAAATATTTCTAAATACATACATATTATAGATAAATAACACCCAGACACAGAATAAACCATCGTGCTCATCACACAAAGTTTTATCCTGGGTGGGGATCGAACCCACGACCTCTTGCGTAGCAGTCGGATACACTCCCACCGCGCCACAGAGGCAGTCATTTGTATGTTTGTTAATTCCCACGCGTCACAGGGTTTGTAGGTACTCTAGTGAAGGGTTTTTCCTTAAAAAAAAAAACTATTTTAGTTTAGGAAAGATTCGTTTAGATTCTATCTTCTTCCAAAACTGGTTAAAGAACAACAAACAGATGCAATATTAACTAATCGCTCACTTATTGCAAGAACGTCAGAACTAAAAAATATTCATTTTACAGGAGGCCAACTTAAACTTTCAATTCGATATATTCACAAAAAAATAACACAAACAGGTTAAACCTTTTTGGAAATGAACACATACCGCCCAGCAACAGTGTGCCATTACGATACTTATGCCATCTAGCGACCACAAGTGACATAACGTGTTTGTCATTATGACACTAAAAAATATACTTGTTATGCATTGTACTTCTCATATTTTAGCAAAAAATCAAGATTTTGTATTATGACGGTCTTGCAATAAGTGAGCGTTATATTGAACGTCTCTCTCTTAACATACGTAAAACAAAATAAAACACAAACAATAAATCAGATCATCTTTCTCTCGTTCCCTTTTCTCGTAAATTTGCAACGTACAGCAAGTTGCATGCGTCCTGTCATGCCACTCCCGCATCCCATCCGTCCCGTAACTGCTCAGCAATAAATGCACAAGTGCAATTTAAGTAGAAGGCAATTTTCTAAACGAGCACCACCATTCTAACTAAACAAATAGCTCGTTTGTACGGCAAATGTGATTTTGTTTCCTTGGATGGTGCAAGGTGTATGAGAAAGCGAACTCAAACTTTAAAATTTTGACTGCCTCTGTGGCGCGGAGGGAGTGTGTCCGACTGCTACGCAAGAGGTCGTGGGCTCGATTCTCACACGGGACACCACTTTGTGTGATCCACAAATTGTTGTTCCGCGTCTGGGTGTACTTTGTGTCCGTGACTTGTTTGGAAAGTCTCCCGCGACACAGGGCTTGTACATTAATGCGGGAGTCGTCTTTTAAAAAAAAAATCTTCCTATTATGATTCCTAAAGTTTGTATGGATGGAAGAATGTCTGTTACCTACATAATCACGTCAGGACGACTAAAAAGATTAAGCACAGAGATATACCATGGTCTGGAGTAGCACATAGACTACTTTTTAGTCAGGACAAAAGTACCGTTAACGTGGACTAGATTTTTCAAAAATTCACGCGAATGAAGGCACACAACAGCTAGTAGAGATAATCGTTATTTTTACTTCTGCGTCAATGCTGGGTCCATATTCACGTCCGTGGCAAGCCCGTGCCAACTAGCGTATGCGCGGTGCTCATGAAAATGTCCGCCAGACACGTACGGGCTTGCCACGGACACGTAAAAAGTAAAAAAAAGAAAGTGAATAAGGACCCTGGTAATGCGAAATCCTTAAAAAACACAATCACATTATATGAATCAAAAATTATAGCATTCAAAATACATTACAATTTAAAATAAGAAACCATGTAAGTGATATAGTAGTAAGTTCGTAAGGTCTAAATAAAAATAAGGAAATGCTATATCTTAGCATTAAGCAATAATTAACAGTAGCGTTGATGCACTTCTGAGCGTAGCTCTCCATTTACCATTATGACAAGATTTTGACAGTTCGAACGGGCTTGCCACGGACACGTAAAAAAACAGACCGTGAATATGGACCCTGGTAATGCGAAATCCTTAAAAAACAACACAATCACATTATATGAATTAAAAATTATAGCCTTCAAAATACATTACAATTTAAAATAAGAAACCATGTAAGTAATATAGTAGTAAGTTCGTAAGCTCTAAATAAAAATAAAGAAAAGCTATATTTTTTTTAAGATAACTAGCAATGTGGGATTGAGTTCCACATTACTAGCAATCTTGTTAACCCCTCCAGCTAAGCTCAAAGGCTTTAGGTGTAAGGAGTGGGTTCACGTCGGTTGTATAATGGGTAGGATTCGAACCCGCGACCTTACGATTGCGAGACCGATGTCTTAACCATTGGGCTACCGCCGCTTATAGCTTATAGCATTAGGCAATAATTAGCAAAAAGACAAATTAATCAAGGGATTTTTTCCACTAGTCTTTCATAACTTGGACTATTTCCATGTGGGTAACATGAAATCCACGTAACAGGTACTACAAAGTGGAATAGAAGAAGTTAAAAGACGTAATCGGAAAACCGCACACTTTTTATCCCGTTCAAGTTTCTGAACGAAACCACTGTTAGAAACTAGAGATTTACAAATTGGAAGTGGTTTTTATTACTACTCTTAGAAGCTACAAGTGTGTTTTGTTGTCTGAAACATTAATGAAGAGTATTGTATTTTATTTGACTTCGTCTTCGACCCGCGCAACTTCGTATGCGTACATTTTCCCCGTTTTTGCAACGTTTTCCATTACTGCTCCGCTTCTATTGGTCAGAGCGGTATGTTGTATATGTTATAGCCTTCCACGATAAATGGGCTATCCAACAGTGAAGAAATTTTTCAATTCGGACCTGTAGTTCCTGAGATTGCCGCGTTCAAACAAACAAACTCTTTAGCTTTATAATATTAGTATAGATACAAATAAATAAAATTGAAGTGTCTGTTTGTGATGTCAAAATATCAATTTTTACTAAATGCTTGTGAAATTATATAATGGTACTTATAACAAAAACACAGTTTTATTTTTTGTCTATCTGTCTCTCGGTCTGTCTGTCTGCTTGTCTGTTTGTTCCGGCTTTTTACGAAACGGCTTGACCCATTGACGGGACTTTCACTGGCAGGCAGCTGATGTTATAAGGAGTAACTTAAGCTATTTTTATTTTCATGCTTATGTCTAGGTACTTAGCAGCAATGCAACTTCACAATTAGTTTCAAAATATATTTTAACTGTCTCGACGACGCTTTTAAATGGCGGTGCTAGCACCGGACTACATATGTTTTCGAATGTTTGTGTCGGTATCCGGTGGGTGTACATACACTCATCGTAAGCCATAGAACATTGCATTGTCCGGCGAAAGCATCCATCCTGCTTCCGGTGAAAAAAACGGACGTACAAAAGCGACCTCAGAGTCTGATAATTTCCATTCCCAAGGGGGAAAACCACTGAAATTTGGTAGTCATTTTTCAACGAAACCGCAGGACAGTCAGCTTACTCTCTAGAGCGACTTTTTTGTTGTGTGTACAAAAACATTCGACAATAATGTTTGCAACTATTTAGAGTGCACTAGGAACTAGAAAAACAACTTTCTTATTGTGTGAATTTTTCAAAGACAAAATTCAATACAAGAAAGTGTGCAATATCTTCAATTATAGTAACATAATTTACGGGAAGAAACTAACCATATACCGTTCCAAAGAGTATTATTAATTTTAAAAAAACGGATACTTAGTGCAACGTAAACTAGACCAGATGCCTATCAGAAAACAATAGAAGCCGATGGGAACAACCAGTTTCTCCAATATCATTGATTAACATCCATTCATATTTAGATAAATGTGGGAACACCTTTTAGAAGAAATAAGTGCCAATTTATACTTACAACATCAACAACCGGTCCGGTTAGATTCGGAGCTAGGTTAGGTGTTCCAGTTTACCGGTTACATTTGGTAAAGAAGACAGTCATCGTGAAAACAATAAGTTAAAATTTCATCGATTTAAAAATCTATTATTCAACTTAAGGGGGCATGCGCTACGTACACAGCGACACGATCGCCGGCCTCGCTCTTCCGCTCACAACCATTACTTCACAGTGCGCAGGAGCGCAGGTCTAAATAAAGTAGAATATTCGTTCCTACATATGTTAGATTACGAACGCCATGACTATGACAATACGAATGCTCGTTTTTGCATTTTTCCGCAACTTCAAGATTTATTTGCGGGATCATATTAAGACATATCCTTAAATTTCTTTATATCATCTACTAGAAAAACTCTTTGACTAGTGATACAATTTTTTTCGTGTCCTAATATTTAGGTTTTCTATATAAATTTTTGAGAGAGCCGAACCCTGTTTCGCGTAATCTACCCTTAAGAAGCTAAAAAATAAGATTATTTAGGGAAATGTAAGTGTGTCAAAAAGAATGCGTCTAACGAAAAACGATGAATTGATTGATTAAATTGTGAGTATTGGGATTGTTAAAGTTTAGTTTTTTAGTCTGCACTTATATACCTCCTAATATTTTCGATATTTAGGAAGGGATTCCTAAATTATAAATAACCTTTTTTATAATACTCCGGTCCGGTTATGTCAGTAAACCGGATTGAAATGTGTGTACAGGTCTTAAGCCATAAACAACATTCCACGAACAGTATTATTTCTGTTATTATGCATTAGAAAGCGATATTTCTGGTACAACTGTAAACTTATGATCAATGGAAGGAGATGCTGTAAGATTGCAGACTCCAGTAATTTTATTTAAACGAAGTAGCACTGGTTTTTTTTTTATTGTGTTTATGTTGATGCCGATTTGGTCGATTTTCCAAAAAAATCTGTGCTTTGCCTGCACAAAGACGTTTATTTTGCACATATTTCATGTAATAAAATTATATTACAATTCGAACCCAATTAAGACCCAATGGCGTGAATAATTTAATGTAAAATACCTTGTTTATTGCCCGACGTTTCGAACGTATTGCCATATTATCGTGTGACCACGGCGGTCACGGGTCACGGGACAGTCTACCCGTGACCACGGCCGTTGCAATACCTTACCTTAAATTATTCACGCGATTAAGACCCGTAGTATATATAATGTTATAATGTGTACAAATCGCAAGAGTGTATCAACATTTATATTTCATGTATTTTCCCCACAATAAATAAGAAAAATGAAGACAGTTTAGTTTGCAAGCGCCCCACAAAATTTATCGACCCCTCCTGTACCTAATGTGTGTTATTCGTCAGATATGATTGTAAAGGATGCAGAGACGCAGCGTTTTTAAATGAGACGGTCTTTAAACTGCATTTTTAAGCGCTTAATTTACCCTGTTATGATATACTTTTACACTATCAAATACATTTTAAAAATATACCAATCTTTAATATTGACAGTTAATGTACCCCCTTTCTAAATACTGTTTTGTTTCTTTTATAGTGATTGATTTCTCACACCCCTTTTTAAGAAAAGTGCGTGTATAGCGTGTATTTTCAAATGGCTAATTCTCTCATTAATAGACTGTAAAAAAATACTAAAACATTTATTAAAATTAATTACATTACATTGTAAAAAAATAAAAACTGCCGTTAATTTTTGCGAAAAATGTCGCCATTTTACAATGATTTTTGTATTAAATAAAACTTATTTACAAATAAAATTGAATTACAAAATACGCTTTGATCTCCAATTAATAAAATTACGTTAATTAATTAATTATTATTTCATTTATTCAGACCTAAAAACATAATTATTATCAATACTAATTTCAATAAATTACGATGCACAAACGTCGTCCCATAGAATTATGTCAAATTTGTAAATGGCTCATAAGAAGTCAGTGAAAAACGATTGCTAAGAATAACGCCAAGAAAGGCAGAAACCCTCCATATAAATCTGTCTGTCCACGAGATTTATTCGGGTTAACGCTAAGCTGAGAGTAACTTTGAAAACAGGAGAAAATCTTGAAAACCCACGAGATAAATACAATGCAAACAGCCCTTACCTATGCTTTGTCCTTTTTACTTCAAGAAAACTAAAATCACCATTTCTTATACCTTCCTATTGCATTATTACACTTACACTGAATTTTCACTATTGAACTCTCCTCTGAAATCATTTTGACGAAAGCTTGAAGCTTGGAAAAGAGCATGGACTACTTTTTATCACGTTATCTTTTATAAACATAGGCAGAACCTCAGCAGAAAGATGGTTCATTGATACATATTCGAAACTGCAGCAGAATGATAGTTAATAGTTACACATTTCGTTTTCGAACTTGGCTTATTATAAGCCATTATTGGGAATTGGCTTATTATAAGCGTGGCTTTTGTTGCCTAAGTGAATTTGTAAAGAATGTTGAATTTGATAGATAAAATACTTTACCTGTTTATAAACCAATCTATACTAATATAATAAAGCTGAAGAGTGTGTTTGTTTGAAAGCGATAATCTCAGGAACTACTGATTCGAATTGAAAAAATATTTTACTGTTGATAGCACATTACCTGCTATATAGCACATTAGACTGCCTCTGTGGCGCAGTGGGCGTGTTTCCGACTGCTACGCAAGAGGTCGTGTGTTTGATTCCCACACGGGACACCACCTTGTGTGATCCACAAATCGTTGTTCCGAGTCTGGGTGTACTTTGTGTCCGTGACTTGTATGTTTGTAAAGTCCCCTGCGACACAGGGCTTGTACCCTACTACATGAGTTGTCTTTTAAAAAAAACATGTATCCAGGAAGGTATAGGCTATATAACATCACGCTACGACCAATAGGAGCGGAGCAGTAATGAAAAGTGTTGCAAAAACGGGGAAAATTGACGCAGACGAAATTGAGCTTGTCAGATATTTTGCGAGCTTCACAAAACCGAATAGGTAATCGATTTGTCTATGGCAATAAAGTTCATAATTATTTTTACAGAGCAATATTGGAAATGTGACTATCAGAATTCCCGCCGTTGCCCCGGTTACAAGATCCAGTTGCTAAGCAACCGATACAGATATCAGATTACCAATACTGACCCTGTCTTTGTTCGAGCGTACTACCGCTGTGTGGTTTATTTAACTGCTATAAAGGAGTTCTGTTTGGTTTAAGTTATAAAGAGGCTAATTGTAAACTATTTGCATAGGAACACGGTCGCACGTATACCAGCGTCAAATCCTGCCTTTCTTAAAACGGCCCATCATATATTTTTTTATAATAATTGCGTATTATTTATCACTACATAGTATAAAACAAAGTCGCTTTCTCTATCCCTATATCCCTATGTATGCTTAAATCTTTGAAACTACGCAACGGATTTTGTTGCGGTTTTTTTTAATAGATAGAGTGATTGAAGAGAAAGGTTTATATGTATAATAACATCAGCAGCAATAAGAAATGTTGCAAAAACGGGGAAAATTTACGCAGACGAAGTTGCGCGGGTCAGCTAGTTTATTAATAAAATACGACTCCCGCAGTGCAAGACCTGTGTCGCTGGGGACTTTACAAACATACAAGTCACGGACGCAAAGTACACCCAGACTTGGGACAACAATTTGTGGAATACACAAAGTGGTGTCCCGTGTGGGAATCAAACCCACGACCTCTTGCGTAGCTAGCGGACACACTCCCACCGGCTTACCAGAGGCAGAGGCAGTAGTTAGAAACGATTGCCATTAGATTCCCACATGGAACAAAAGCTTGCGTGTTGCTTTAATTGTAAGTAAATTATTTCTTTATTACCTCAATTTTGATCCAAGCACTTTAAATTTAATTTTTTGAGAAAAAAATAAGTGATCATCAACAATATTGGACAACCATCATACAAGGATTAACAATCTACATAATAAATCCTTTTTTACAAAGTTTTTCTGTAAGGCAGCGCTAAACTTTCAATGTTAACGTTCAAAGTTGGGTAGGTACTTGGGATGAGATGGCATTTTTGTTGATATCAATGTAACTGTTCAAAACTTTGGGCATATTTGTAACTTCTCTCACAAAAGGAAGTGAATCATGAAGAAGCAAATTATGAAGTCAAGAATAAATAATTTTATAAGCTAAGGCTCTTAATCGCGTGGCTAAATACCTTTGTTTATTGCCCAACGTTTCGACCGTATTGCAACGGCCGTGGTCACGGGTAGACTAGCTAGCTTATAAAATTGTATAATGTGTACAAATCGCGAAAATTTACAAACATTTATAGGAATAAATAAATTAGGACTGTTTACAATTTTTAAAATACCTACGATGATTTAGGCATAATCTTCACTGAGTGAATGACACGATTATGAAGAAGAAGATCTACTTAGATAGATCAATGATTTGTAAAATCCTTTTTTATACAACTAAGTCCGTGAAACATGCTTATTAGCTTCCTAAGGTACGCTAGCTTTTTGCCATATTATTCATAATTATTATCTTGTTGAATTTAAGATTAAAGTATCTCTTAAAAATCGATCCAAACGACGTATGTGACCCGCGCAACTTCGTCTACGTAAATTTTCTCCGATTTTGCAACATTTTTTATTGCTGGTCTGCTCCTATTGGTCGTAGCGTGATGTTATATAGCATATAGCCTTCCTCGATAAATGGGCTATCCAACAGTGAAATAATTTTTCAATTCGTACCAGTAGTTTCTGAGATTATCGCGTATCAACAAACAAACACTCTTCAGCTTTATAATATTCGTATAGATTTGTTTCAGAAGGTTTTAAATAATGTATAATACATGTATATTGGTGTAGGTATAGATTAGTGAAGTAAAGTCCGTGCGGAGTCCGTGTGCCAGAATTTCTTAACCATTATTGAACAGCCTTCAATAAAGTTGGTTCTCTGTTTAACCATCTTTTGTCTGCTTTCGCGATTTTCTCAAAAGCTAGAATTCCGATTTAAATGGAGTTTTTGCTATTCGACTGCATATTTTTTTGGGAATCTTATAGTGTATAAAACATTGTCCTAGCTTATAAAACAACCGACTGGTTTATTTATTTTTTTAAAGTTATTATATGGATTTAAGTTCTCAACTAACACTAAAAGTTGGATTTTAATCAAACGCAGGCGCAGCGTCGTTTGCTTAAAAGTCAACTTCTTTAATCTTTATGCTTGGTAGATATTCTTTTAACTTGGGCCAGCGCCATCATCGTGACTCGCCCCACCGCCGGTCACGGCTCCAGGAAGTCTCACTTGACAGGCTACCGACCCATCCTGGAATCAAAACCTTTTTACCCTAACCAACGGAAGGGTTTCCGCTCTCAAAACTTGTGATATGATTTCTGTTTGATGAGTTTATAATGAGACCTTTTTAGACATTCACAATTTGAATAGATTTCATCGATTTGAATTCGGTCAAAAATCGAGAAGAAATAAATATGATTCAGATACTATCATACATTCTAAACACCTACCATCATACATACCCCTAGGATCTTTAATAAGTAGTTCTGCTAGGGAGATCCGTGCCCAGCAGGATTGATAGGTACAATTTCTAACGCTTGGGGCTTGGCTTCTATCCAGCTGACTGAGGAAAGGATATTTCTTGTTAATCATAATCATTATTTATTTGTATAACATATGGGTGTACATGAGGACTTAAATACTTATACATCGTCCATTATCCTTATAATACCTAAGTAGGCGTACAAATTGTTATAAACTTAAAGAAAAAATAATAAATGACAATTTTGAAAATCAATGAAATCTAAAATCAATAATACTAATAATCACATAACATTTGATGTCCTATTAATAAATAACATAATTAATTTAAATAAAAAAATTACCATTCATTAATATTAAAAATATTTTTTGTAACAATATAGGCAATGGTTGACTCAAACTGATACTTTATTAAATACTAGCGGACGCCTCGCGGTCTCACCCGCGTATTTCCCGTTCCCGTGGGAATACAGGGATAAAAAATAGCCTATGTCACCCGGGGTTAGTGTAGCTTCACAACGATGAAAGAATTGTTCAAATCCGTCTAGTAGTTTCGGAGCCTATTCAATACAAACAAACAATCAAATCTTTCCTCTTTATAATATTAGTATAGATTTAGATGCACATGTAAAGGCAATTTTTCTGAAATATTGTAGTCCCGGGAACCCTTTCCGAAACTAGCCTTTCTCCATGCCTTGTGTTTCTAGGATATAAATCTTTCGCTGTTTTAAAAAGATCTAAATGAGTTCTTACAAAGACCCATATTTCAAAAATGTACATGCTGGGTAGTGGCAATATGTTGAGCCTTTTTAAGTGTGGTATTACTCCACTAATGTGACACCTTTAAAAAGTGCTTGCATTTTTGGAAAGAAAAGAAAGAAAGAAAAACTTATTTAGTCGTTGAGTTACAACACACACTACGTACGGCACAGTACAGTCTTTTATATTGACTGCCTCTGTGGCGCGGTGGGAGTGTACCCGACTGCTACGCAAGAGGTCGTGGGTTCGATCCCCACCCAGGATCAAACTTTGTGTGATGAGCACGATGGTTTATTCTGTGTCTGGGTGTTATTTATCTATAATATGTATGTATTAAGAAATTTATAAGTATGTTTATCAGTTGTCTGGTTGCTATAGTACAAGCTCTGCTTAGTTTGGGATCAATATTATATCCCTCTTAGACTAGTAAGACAATGAGAAGGGATGAGATTTAATGGGATGAAATTAACTCAAGTACTACTCGTACTCCTAACAATAGCTAATCGATACAGTGGATACTATTCCCATTGAGGTATAATTTTCAAAGCAAAGCATTCCAGTGAATCTACTGGGATTTACAGTTACAGCGGTTCTAATATTGAATAATACAATAAAGGGATTTGATTTCAAATCTAAACACGACTGGGTACATTTTAATCAAGTTGATATTTAAACAGTTATATATATTATAGTCTCGAGACAATGCTGTCAACGCACAAAATACCGAAAGTAGAGAAGGCAAACCTTCATACATACATCGCTCGAGCACCGCAAACAGAGACATCGAAATCTCGAGACGCTTTCCGTACAAAGCAGCCTGAGCCCCTGGAACGCTAATCGAATAGAATGACGTCATTGCGCGTGCAAAACCGCGAAAATGATTTAAAAAAAAATAGCTTTGAGGTTTCGCGCGTGCAATTTGATTTTCATTCTATTCAATCATTGTGTATGCTATTTCTTTAGGGTGGCTGAAGTGGTCAGTAATTTTGTATCCGTAAACTATGTCTACGTGTTGCTTGGACGAGGTACAGTTGGTTAAGTGGACAACCAGTTTTGACAAAACTTCTTGTGTAACCTATATGGCGTTAAAGTTAAATTTGAAAACTGTTAGAATATCAGTCTACCCGTGACCACGGCCGTTGCAATACGGTCGAAACGTCGGGAAATAAACAAAGGTATTAAGCCTTAAAATAAAATATTTACGCGATTAAGACCCGTAGCTTATAAAATTCTATAATGTGTTAGAATATCATTGCAAGGGTGAAACAAGCTTGTTGTTTTATGATGTGCAAATGAACTTCAACCTTAGGGTGATTGACCGGTCGGTCAACCACGAAGTTTACCTTCTGTAGTCCCGATATTTGGTGATTAAGGGTTGAAAATGTCGAAATATCCTTCAATATATTAGTGTTAGTTAAGATCATTGTTAAAGGTCTTTAACCTTTTATATGCTTGTTATAAATGCAAAATGGGATTCGTCTCGCATTATAAGTTCGCTTGAGTTGTTTGTTCAATTGGCTCTTTTCGATTTTAGGGTTTCGTTTGCTTTTGCTCAGTGACTCTTAGTAATAGAAAGCCATAATTTGGCCTGAATTACATATTATTACCTTTTTGTATCGTCTACTTAGGATTCCAAGAGTTAAAGAATAGTAGTTCAGTTTTTGTAAACAAGTAAAACTAGGTTTTGAACCACTAACGATTAAATTTTGTGTGAAATAGGAATTTTTATCATTAATCACATCATTAAAAGAAGTGATTTGACTAGAAAAAAATAGTGACGTCATAGACCGGTATTTGTATGAGATAAAATAGAGAGATCTCCATATAAAATTGCGTTGTGACATTTCTTAAAGAGTTGTTGTTTTGACAAGTTTGGAAACTCATTGACGCATAGCCCGGTACTACGCCATAACCTCACAAAATTGACCACTCTCTAGAAAGAGACAACGCTACCCTGTGGACAATACCTATCAAAGGCCGCACAAGTTCTTCCTCTCTTTCACGCTCTGCAGTCAATATTTACCTTTTTAATTGAAAGGTATGGCGCAGTCCTGGTCTCTCGTGTCAACGACTGCGTCATAACCTCACAAAATTTACCACTCTCTAGAAAGCGACAACGCTACTTCGTGGACAATGTCTGTCAAAGGCCATATAGATAGGGCCGCACGAGTTTTTTTCTCTCTTTCACGCTTTGCAGTCAATATTTACTTTTTAATTTAAAGGGTTGGCGTGGTCCAGGTGTATACGTCAATGTGGAAACTAGCTTATTGCGATTTGAATTTTTTTTCAGGACGGTCTAGGCCTCATAAGTCGTCAATTGTTCTTACTTTATACAAACTATATTTTTTCTGGTATATTGGGCGTACTGTTTATTGGAAAACATAAAACACACTTGACGTAGGTATGGTTGCACAGATGTTTATTGTTGATATTTTGAACATAAAGCATATAATATCAACAATAAAGGACCATGAAATACCGCCTACATAAAAACCTTTATTTAACAAAGGCTTTATTATTAGGGTTGGGTTTCATTAAAGTGGTCGAGCGGAGGTACTAAGAGATACGTTTAAAATATATACTTAATACAGTATAGTCAACTTAAAGGCTAAAAAAAGACAGGACTTGCTAAATTAGCTAAGTTTTTTGTAAGAACTAGAACGTTTTATTATTAAATCAAAAAATACCTAGTAATATATATAAATTCCTCCCCACCAATGCCCACTGCTAAATAGCAATGTGTTTTATTGAGAACGATTTATTTATTTATTTAAAACTTTATGAACAAAGTTGTACAAAGGCGGACTTAATTCTAAAAGCATTCTCTGCCAGTCTACCTTAGGGTGATGTAGAAATGGAATGTGTAGGTGCAGTAACCTAATAGTAAATTAAAAACTTCATATTATTCTTACATAACACACAAATAAAAATAGCTAGATATATAATATAAAATTAATACTGAAATACAATATAACTATACAATAGTATACATATTTACAAAATACATACATACATAAATAAATACATAGATTCAGACAAACATTTAAGTTACTAATGTTGTGATGATTCAGCTGATCCATCAAGGAACAAAGTGCGTATCTTCCATTTAAAATTAAGGCGATTGGGTGCCATCCTAATTTCAGGGTGCAGGGCATTCCAGAGAGAAACAGATTGAACTAGAAAAGAGCATCCGACGAATCCAGAAGAATGAGCAAGACATAAAAGAAGCAGATTATCGGAAGATAGAAGATCTCTACTGTGATTGGAGTGCAGGTACTGAAAGTTGGAAGTCAAGTATGAAGGGGCATTAGGAGGCATTACTGATTCTTATATTATACAGGAAGCGGTTACCAGTTATTGAATTACATGTCTAAATACAATTACAAACTGGGTTTCTGATCAACACTAATCACAAGGGACAGCGGATATAACTGCTGTGATAGGCGTGAATTTTACGTAGCAATTCCTGTTAAATGACATATCAATCATAATCTCATGCATGCCTTATAAAGCGATAATTCGCTTATTACAGATTATTATTATTAGATTATCGTTCCTCATTTCTAATCGCCGCGATCTAAAAGTCAATTGAAACAAAAACGCTTCTTGCACCTGCTTTAAACAACCTATACCTTTATAATTAAGCAATAAAATATATATCGATGAATAGCACTAAATTAATTGACGTTAATCGTTTCAAAAGTTTTTAGTTAGCGTCGGCGTGGTCCCAATGCATATGCCCACGCGTGAGGTGGAGAAACCAATTATCGTCACTCTAATCTAAGATTAAATGGGTGATTTGTCTTCACGCTTTGTTTTGGATGCGGTTTCGAGGTAGACATCAAAGTTGGTTTCGCCAGAGATTGTAACTTGTAGTTTATCCTCTAAAAAAGGTTTATATAATATTATGTATTAACATGCAGTTGCATTTCTTTGTACGAAGTAGTTATGATTAAAGCGGCGGTAGCAATCATGAGGTCACGGATTCAAATCCTACTCAGTATAATATTAATAATAATATATTGGGACTACTCACACAATGCTGTCTGATCCCAAACTAAGCGTAGCTTGTACTATGGAAACCAGACAACTGATAAATATACTTATATATTTCTAAATATATACATATTATAGATAAATAACTCCCAGACACAGAATAAACCATCGTGCTCGTCACACAAAGTTTTATCCTGGGTGGGGATCGAACCCTCTTGCGTAGCAGTCGGACACACTCCCACCGCGCCACAGAGGCAGTATATTACCGACGTGAACCCATTCCTAGCACTTAGCTGGAGGGGTTAACCGGTTTGCAAATAATGACCCACACTGCAGTTATCTTTTTAAACATAAAAAAAAAATTATACAACTAAGAATGAACGCAAGAATCTTAGACCACTTCCACCCACTTTGTTCCAAGATTCTGTATTCGTGAGCGATTTCTGCGTGCATCGAGTGCGCTTTGTATGAATATTACCTTCTGTACTCTCAGCTTTTTGTGATGAAAGAGTATAAATTAAAAGCCAGAATATAAATGCAAATTGAAGTACCAAACTATTACAAAGTAAGTATTTCAAACTATTACAAAGCCATCAATTGGTGTCCCTACCCTTTTCCAGGGTCAATTAATAAATTATAATCACTAAGATAGTCTCACTAATGACGCCATTAATTGTTTAGAAGTAATAGCTGCTCTTGCGCAAAACAGGACCACACATAACATAGGTACAGAAGACCGGCCCACAGGGCAACAACAAATCCACGCACATGGACCATGCAATTCAAGTTACCACGGATTTAAATATAAAAAAAATATTTACTCAGACATAGTTACAACTTATAATTGGGTATTTGACTACTATCAAAATAAAATATTTTATACTAACCATGTAAAAATGTGTCAATGAGTGTTCTAAAAAAAATGTTTTCATCAATAATTTAACGTGTTTATTAATTATTAAACATAAAAAGAAACACTAAAAATAAATGATTTGACCATAGAAAACGTGACGTCACATGCTAGCATTTCATACAAATTTGTACCGAGCGGATCGTTTTTGACGTTTCTTAAAAAGAGGATGATTTGACTTCAGTCAAATATCCTATTATACAAAAGAGTAATTGCCTTAGTCCAACAAAATATTGATTTTAAATACTAGTAAACTGTTGATTAAGCATTTTAGTCTGGGTTTTCTGACAAAGGTAGTATGGGTGTTTTGGGGTTCCTTAACTCGCGCGTACGGACGACCTCAACTTGTGCCGTTTCGTTCATTTTTATACAACAAATTGAAGAGACTGTATATCAGTGCCACCCAATTCTTGTTTAACAAAGATCTGAATGTCACCACACCGCACACAATTGACATTAGTTTGGAAATCTCATTTTCCTAGTCATTACACCTTCTATATATATTCTTCTTCTTCAAACAAAACACAGTGATGCGTTAACATTCCTATTTCACGAAAGAATAACTGACACTACTGTGGTACCGACCAAGACGACCTATGCCTTACCACTCGTAAAAGGTTGAGATTCGACCGACTGTGTACATGCGCGTCTATGTGTGCGTGAGCCTGTTTTCGCTCGTTGTAGGAAGCCGGCCATTTGTACCTATATATTCTATGACAGGAGTATACAATAAATTTTACTTTGATCTGTACTACAATTGCGCGAGCTTAAGATTAGACCACCTACACATGTTTTACTATTAGTCATACTTTCGTCATAATTATACCTACCATTTATGGTCATCGTTTGATTACGGTCTGAATTCGGTCACGACTATCAGACACACTACACTGGTGTTTCAATGGTATTAAAATGGTTTCAGTATGGTCTCATAATAACAGTGTAATTGTCAGTATTTTTGTAAAGCCACGCAATCATTTACTGAACGGTTCTTGACAAAACTTTAAATTATGTATAGCCCATAGTTGGTAAGCTAGTTTAGATATGATGAGGCTGACATGTCGATAAAATAAAAGAATTAAAAAAATGTATAGCCCATAGTAAAAATAACAGTTTAATTAGGTACAAGGCATGTACGTAATGAATAAAAATGACGCTTGTACTACAGGCGTCATTGTTATCCCCATAAACGTCAAAGATCGCAAAATCGCAAAGTACAACAGGCATTAAAAAATGTAATAAGTACCTACGTTTTGAAATATTTTCTCGAAATAATAAAGACATTCTCCTTAACTTATGACAGCCATTTACGTAAATTCAACTGTACAATACTGTACATATTTCTGTCTATTCGAAGTCGTTGGCCCCTAACGATGTTAAATTGAGCGAATATAAGCCTCTAAGTAAAAATCACATAATATCGAGAGTACAGAAGGTAACTCTAACAGAAAACAGACTTTGTCGCACTTTGTCAATCTAAGAAACAAAAAAAAAATCACATTTATTTCTAAACCTAAGCAAAAATTGGATGCAGTAATTTAAGTTCAGCATATGCCAGCCCACAGAGAAGTTTCAAATGACAATCGAATAAAATGACGTCATTGCGTGTGCTAAATCGCTAATATGAAATTTTGTATATAAAAATCGTGGTTTAGTGCTCGCATAGAATGACGTCATTCCGACGTCATTCTAAGTATTTGATTAGAGTCTATGCCAATAATCTAGGGGTTCAGATCTCAGAACGCTATCCGCACAAAGTGGTCTGGTGTTCTGAAGTGGATTCGTGGTGGTGACCGATTAAAAATTTTGGGGGCGATACATCGCCGCGCAAACACAAAAATCACACTATAATACGACTTTAAATGTAAATGAGGAGGTTCTCAATCCGACTGTTTTTGTATAAGGTCGTCGGAAAGTCGGTCTAATCTATTTTTTACCGTTTATATTCTTGTCCCCGCGAACGCGAAATACATCAAAATGGTCCCTGGTCAAGATAATGTCAAGAACCAATATTTTCGTATGAAGGTTACCTTTTGTACTCTCCATATATTGTGGTACAATGTTATGTAAAATTGTAATCGCACTTGGGACCGTCTGCGGTTATTAAAAGCAAAAACATTTTGATACAATTTATAATTAAAATACATATTTCAGTGAGCAATTAATTTTGAAAATACGTCGTAAATTGGATTATGAATTTAAATCTACTCGATTTTGATTTATTTTTTTTTTGGCTGCACAACGACAGTTGCCTTTGCCTAAGGGAGTACCTAAATAAAAAAGTTGTGATGTGAAAATGGCGGCAAACTGAGCTGCCATATTATAAGCATTTATGTACAAAAATACCCGAAGTAAGTGACAATTAGTTAAGGTCGAATCTTTGTTACAATGAAAACTTGAAACACATAGAAATTGGATCAAAAATTAACAATATTATTATCAATTTAAAAAAAACAAGGAGAAGCTAAAAGAAGCGAAGATAACTTCAACAGAGAGGACATAATCAAGTCCATTAAGGTGAATATATAGGGTAAAGAAATACTAATCTCGCTATTCTGTATATGGGATGGATAAAGATATATTTACCTTTTTTCGCAACGAAGTCTATGTATCCACATATTAAGATGTTACATAATATTCATAGTACTTCAACATTTAGTGCTTTTTTCAAGCATGGCAAAATAAAAACACATATCAAACCATATGATATGGTGTCCCACTGCTGGGCACGGTTCTCCCCAGAGGAACTTATTTATTATAGATCCTAGGGGTAATTGTCACAATCGTTAGCCTTCGCAAGCGGGTTGGCGATCGCAGTAAGTCCTGTGGTAAGGCTTTAAAGTACGCAGAGGACGCTGCTGCCGTCCTCCGATGGGATATCCCGTAGCCGCCTTCACGACACCCACGGGAAGAGATGGGGTGGTACTATTTTTAAGCCGGTGAATTAGAATACTGAGGTAAAATCGGTAGTGTCTATAGAACTGACTGCCTCTGTGGCGCGGTGGGAGTGTATCCGACTGCTACGCAAGAGGTCGTGGGTTCGATCCCCACCCAGGATAAAACTTTGTGTGATGAGCACGATGGTTTATTCTGTGTCTGGGTATAATTTATCTATAATATGTATGTATTTAGAAATGTATAAGTATGTTTATCAGTTGTCTGGTTTCCATAGTACAAGCTCTGCTTAGTTTGGGATCAGATAGCGTTGTGTGAGTTGTCCAAAAAAAAAAAAAAAAACTTCCCATTGTAACACATTTATTTAAATGACACGTGTATCATAAAAGGCACCATAGATATGTGGGTAGATTGAATCATAAACGATACATAGGTGATAGATGACCTATCACGATACGAGATAAAATACAATGATAATCAAATCGTTTTGTGATCGCTTTGTAAGTTCCGTGATACGCTATTATATTTAAATTTAAACAATGATGTTTTGATGTTACAAAACGCTTTCTAATTAATTTTAATTGTATATTATGTTAGGAAGAGCGTCACAGTTTTTAGGTTAGTTGAGACCATAGTACAACAGTCAAAGAATTTGATAAAACTGTCGGTCTGTACCATGGCCGTCTTAGGGGGTACCATAGTGTCAGTTATTCTTTCGTGATTTTCGCTTGAAGGGCACTGTAGCAAGTGTAATTGACTAATTACTGGGCAAATGAGACTTAGGAACTATGAGAAGCGCGGTACGGTGACAATCAGTTCTTTGCGTTCTTGCTTTGACTGTTTCTTTGCCCAACAACGATTTCGGTGGCGATGATACTGTTATAGCGTGACGTTACCATCAGGCTCACGTCATGCTCGTCTATTAATTTAGTGGTGCAAAAAAAAAATAGTACTAACATCTTCAATTTCCATCTTCATTGTACTCTCCATCTTTTTGGCCACCTCTGTGGCGCGGTGGGAGTATGTGTGACTGCTGTGGGTTCGATTCCCACACGGGACACCACTTTGTGTGATCCACAAATTGTGGTTCCGAGTCTGGGTGTACTTTGTGCCCGTGACTGAAATGTCTGTAAAGCCCTCTCCCAATTTAAGTACGCCACAACACGCTCTACAACTCACTTCTCTCTATCTTGAGGACCCAGTCCATTTCCCCCTCGTTTTAGACTCAACCTTGTGTGAAAGTTGTTGAAATATTTTTTGTTGATACACGTAATGTTAGATAGGGGAAGGAGAGAGTCTAAAACCTCACCACATATCACCAGAAGGAAGGGGGGTCAAAAAAATGGCTATAAAACTTCACGTAATTAATGGATAACCCCTAACCAATAACAGTTTCATCTACCCTCTTTTGTAAGAGATAATTAGCAAATTCACCCTTTGTATTAATTGTACTTAGGTACATTTACCGAAATCCAATTATATGAAATAAGTCCAATTATTGTATTTGGCATCCATTTTATTGAAGATAGGGCTAATAGATTAGTTCGTTATCTCGTTAATGAGACTAACGATCTTTCGATTGTTAAGTAGAAACCAGTTTGTTATATATAATAATCCTAACTTTAGTTTTACAAATAAATTAGTTTCACAAAAAATATCGAAAGTGCAGAAGGTAACCTCCATGTGCGCTCGACGCATGCAAATATTAACATGGCTCATGGACATGAAATCTCGAAACACCTTTGGCACGAAGTGCTCCGAGATACTGTTTACAACAGCCGGCAACACTGTTGGAAACCAGCAAGGTAACCTTGGCAGGAAGGCTTGATTCCAACCGTCTGGAACATACTTCAAACGAAATTCATAAGCTTTCAAAGACTTTAACGGATTAAGTACTAATTAATTTTTGGGTAAGGACAAGAATTTGAAGCCATAGACACCTAATTTTTTATCGAGACTTCAATGGATTAGAGACTTTGATTACTGTACTTTGGTATTTTTGCTTAAAACATCATATTGGTAGGTACCTACTATTTCAACGAAAATGTAAAAAACAAACTCACACAACACAAACACATTTAACATCAATCAATAATACTAATAAACACAAAATCCACACTAGCTTTACAAACATTTGTACACTGCGGTGTACAAATAAAATCTGTGTACGGGAATCGAGCTCAAAGGCATGGTGCCGGTGGTATGTGCCTGTCAAATATAAGGCGCGGTGGGAATAAACATGCATGTACACTTGCTGACGTTAACATTATAGAATCAATATTTAGATGAAAGTACTAGTAAGTTCAAAAGTGGTTAAACGGAATATAAAATTTAATAGATTAGGCATATGTCCCACCGTCGGCGAGTAGGTATCGAGGAACTATTGACTATTTTCTCACTCAAGAAACATACAATAGATCCCTTGTAAATAAAATAGTTACAGTATAGGGCAAATTCTCGCCGACAGTGTGAACAATCAGCGCTCAACTATTAAATTTCCCGTATAAATCTCTTTGGTTTACACGGGATTTACATCTATTGTACGTTTAGTGAGCAAGAAAAAATATTAATCGGACTTCAAAAATCAATATAAGGGAACTAAAAAGCAAGAAATAATACTTAAAGGTAGGTACAAAAACAAACAAACAATAAACTTTTTGAAGTTGGTGCCAGAAAATGTAGTTTATATATTTTGGGCACAAAATGTTTATTTTTTGTTTTTGTGCCTATAAGTATTATTTCTGTTTTTTTAGTTTTTTATTTTTTTGTAGTCACTTTAATATATCTTTGAAAAAAGTTTTTATTTCTCACTTTAACTTATTACTTTTACAAAATATTGATTGTACCGATGCAGAGCCG
This sequence comes from Herminia tarsipennalis, assembly GCA_945859575.2. Lineage (NCBI taxonomy): Eukaryota > Metazoa > Arthropoda > Insecta > Lepidoptera > Erebidae > Herminia > Herminia tarsipennalis. The sequence goes on from OX243832.2 coordinate 27,057,492, forward strand.
TTAATTGTCACGCTGGTCATCTATGGTCTTCGTCATCAGTTCCACTTCACCAATTGGGGCTTTGAGAGTATCACTACACGAATAACTATGATATATACCTAAACCACTGGTGTGACATTATAAAATCGTGATGAACTGGGAAGTATACTCTGTCAAACACAAAAATATTAATAATAATAATAATAATAAATCATTTATTCGAAACCTACCCATTTTACATTTTTGTAAGCCTGCTAAACTGCATAGCAGTTTGTCGGCAGTTATTTCAAATTGGTCCAGCCGTCTACGCGTAATCGAAGGATGCACGTGTGCGCCCTTCGGTTTAGTCCTAAGGTTACCTTATAAACGCTAAAAGGTAAGTTATAGCGACTTTTGTCTCTCAAATTGAACCACTTCACAAAAGTCATTTTTGTACAAAAAGTCACTTTCTTAAACAAACAAACAATTCACCTAATGGAAAGACCTTTATCCATACAATGGTGTATTTTTTGTATGGACTTAAAGCTCACCCCGGAAACGCACTCCCGCTAAAATAATACGTTACTTTACTACGTACGGCTTCCCTTCAGGAACAATGCTTGTTAGGTTTGTTATTTAAATGGTTTTAAATAATGGCGGACGCTTTAAAAATAATCCAGTGTCGTGGCTCCAAGAGCTTATAAAAACATATAGAATGTTTTTCTTGGTATAGTGCAGACCTGAAAGTAGTTTGCCCAGAATCAATAACACAATCCAACCGGGTAATTATTGAACCATGTTAAATTTTTCTATTACTTCATTAATCAGTCAAAGGCACCTGACTAACCAAAAGAGTAGCGAGTAGCGATTTATCGCTCAAGAAACGTACATACTTATGTAGATCCCGTGTAAACAAAAGAGATACAGATAATAATAGTTAATCGCTCACCGGTCCCACTGCCGGCGAGTACTCGCTCTATACTGCATCTCTTTTATTTACACGGACGGGAACTACAAAATACATCTGCTGTACGTTTCTTGAGCGATAAATCGCTACTCGCTTCTCGCTCATCGTCGTTGGTGGGACAGGTGCCTAACAGTCTAAATCCTGTTCACAACGTAATGTAAAATGTACACATATATTTCAGTAATAACCATGGATTACACGGGACGTTATGAGCATGATAACGCAAAGAAAATTAAAAAACTTAAATTGCTTATAACACTGCAAGTTTTCAATAGTTTTCATTTTCTTTTTTTATATGATTTCTTGAAATAAAAATCTTGTTGGGGTATAAAATACCAGCTTTCGCTCATGTATAATGATGAAATCAACTGATGGTAAACGTTACGCCCACCACAGCATCAACTCTTCATTTCCGTCCATCGCGGCCGATCGCAAGCCGCGCGCGGCTTACGACGAACGACTGACGCGCGCGGCCGATGCGACAATAGTCAGAGTATAAGAATGCATGGCGCCGTTTCCTTAAGTCTTATTTGCCCAGTAATTACACTTGCTACATTACAGTGTCCTTCAACGGAGACATGATCACTATTTCACGGAAGAATAAATGACACTGGGGACCCACCAAGATGGCCATGACTTAGCTTAGACCTAATACTGCTCCATTAAAGTACTAGCTGTCCCACACAACTTCGTCTGCGTAAATTTTCCTCATTTTTGCAACATTTCTCATTGCTGCTCCGCTCCTATTGGTCGTAGCGTGATGTTATATAGCCTATAACCTTCCTCAATAAATGGGCTATCCAACAGTAAAAGATTTTTTTAATTCGGACCAGTAGTTCCTGAGATTATCGCGTTCAAACAAACAAACTCTTCAGCTTTATAATATAAGTATAGAATAAAAAGCATACAGTACAGATGCGAAGAGTTAAAATTTTTCTGAGGTAACCCGATACTTTACCGAAAATGTATCTTGTTAGAGACGGTTTTTGTTCGTACAGTATTAACTAAATACCGAAACCAACAACAAAGGGAAACCGAAAATACGACCTTTCGCCACTGATGCACTAGCAACCAGTGACGGAGGGTCTTTAGAACACTTTACTTTCGGTTTACATTTGGCTTGTAGTTACTTAGTATTAAAGGGCGTCTAAACGGGCCATTTTTACGGCAATGTTGCCGGCTGGCTAATATTGATTTGATGGTTGCCGGACGATCGCTGAGCGATCTATTTTCCGCAATGTTGCCCGGCCAATTTTGTTGTTGTTTCAGTCGCCCTTTATTTTATTGTTGCCGGGTTGTGTAGCCCGTTTAGGAGACTGGATCATGCACCATACAATTGTAGACATATTGCCATTATTGGCCAAGCAATTAGTTGCCAATAGTGCCGCCACAAATTGCCGTAAAAATGGCCCGTTTAGATGCTCCTTTAAGCATTTAATATATTTATGTCATCTAGCAAGTAACTAAGTGTGCTGTTAAAACTTGATTGGCTTTTAGCTTTCAAACTGTCAAAGGCGCTTTGCGAACTAATCAATGTATTCACAGTACAACTAATGAATATTTGAATTTCTACAAATAATATAATTAGCTCAGGTTTCTAGATAGACAATGAATAAAATGCGAATAATAATTATGTTTAAATGTCTCATAAAATCAATATTAAACGTAACTTCTCTATCAGTGTGTCTGTTTATGCCACCGTAGCTCTCAACACCACGAACGGACAGATTTTGATGCGGATGTTTCATTAGATAGCTGTGAAATGATTCAGAGGTTTTAAAGTTTTTATCTTATTTTTTTTTAAAGATAACTAGCAATGTGGGATTGAGTCCCACATTACTAGCAATCTTGTTAGGAGTGGGTTCACGTCGGTAGTAACCCGAGACGATGCCTTAGCCATTAGGCTACCGCCGCAATGTTGGTTGTCGATTGCCATTACCATGTGATATTATAATTTAGTTCTTCACAACGGTCGCCTCTAAAACACGAAATTCCTTATCATCAACAGCTTCGGCAATAAAAGACAAAAATATAGGTAAGACAACACTTCCAAGTCTTAATAAAAAAGCCGCACAAATATTCTAATTTTGTGTAAAAGATATCTTTAAGGTCAGAGCTGGGTGATTTCTTCTCATTGTTTTTTTAAGCCAATTTGCTTTTAAAGATACTTATGCAACATAAAAAGGTTTTGGCATATCATTTTGAGCTACTTGCCTTTGTTCAATTTGGTTTTTGATACCTCGCGGGCTGAGGAGAGGCCATTTTGAATAATTTTATGTGAAGGGAAATTGAGGAAGACGAGAATTTTAACATTTGTATTAGAATTTTAACATGGATATAAATCCAAGTTATGACTTCAGACAAACCTACACATAGAAGTTAAAGATCTTAGCAGCAGCTGGTCTGAGAGCCAGAAGACTCCACTTTGCTGAAAGTGATTTTTATCATTTTTTATTTTTATTTTGGTACAACTCATACAACGCTATCTGCTCCCAAACTAAGCAGAGCTTGTACTGTGGAAACCAGACAACTAATAAACATACTTATATATTTCTTAATACATACATATTATAGATAAATAGCACCCAAACAAAGAATAAACCATCGTGCTCATCACACAAAGTTTTATCCTGGGTAGGGATCGAACCTCTTGCGTAGCAGTCGGATACACTCCCACCACAAAGCCAGTCGATCGCGAGTAGATTATCATTCCTCTAAAAGGAACAAAAGTAACTACTAAAAACAGTTTCGAGGGAAACTTAAGCATTTACCAAAATAATAATAATAATAGCCTCCTAACCAATGCCGGTTACGGCGCCTAATCTCTTCAAAGACTAGCCAACAACGCAGGACATATTATAGTGCACCAGTGTGTGCGCAGGCACAAGTGCACACCCTATTCTTTCACCGACCCGAGAGAGATTGGGCGCAGGACCGACGGCTTAACGTGCTCTCCAAAGCACAGGGAAATGACATTTTTCGAAAACGGTCACCCATCTATGGACCGACAGTGATAACGTTGCTTAACCTCGCAGATATCTCGATGTGCTAGGTCGCCACTGGGTCAGGGACCAAAAATCACTCTGTATCAATTTATTCGCATCTCATTATACCTACTTATCACAAATTTAATTAAATTGATGTAAGATCATTTAACAAAGGAAGCCGGTACTTAGGTATATTAATTTGACTGGCCTATTGGTCTAGTGGTTAGTGACCCTGACTGCTAAGCCGGAGGTCGTAGGTTCGATCCCCACCCAGGATGAAACTTTGTGTGATGAGCACGATGGTTAATTCTGTGTCTGGGTGTTATTTATCTTTAATATGTATCTATATATTTAGAAATATTTAAGTATGTTTATCATATATCTATCATATATCATATCTGCTTAGTTTGGGATCAGTTCATGTTGTGTGAGTTCGTCCCAAGATATTACTGTATAACAAAAGCCGAACACACAAACCAAAAGACACAAAAAATGGTGTTAGCCATTTTTTGTGTCTGTTCGCCATTTTTTGTGTGTGTTCGGCAGTTATTATAAATCACAAAAGTACTTAATATAAAAGATTATTTTTTATATTACTTTATAATTTACAATACTAAACAAAATAACAATAACTAGAAAATACCGTAATGATATCAGTACCGTAATATCAGTATCATTAATAGAAAATCAATTTAATCAATACACCATTGCGCATGACTGTACAAAAATCATTAGCCCATAAGCAGGTGCGTGAATGAACCGAAGACTGCTCTTGCGCATAACGAGTCAATGACCTTAGAATCATGTGTAATCAATCTTATTATGACTGTAGTACTTTATGCCTTTGTAATAAGGTATACTTTTGAATGTTTTATCAAAATTGTATTACGGTATGCTTCCGGAGGACAGGTGCCAATGTGTGGGAGGATTCTGCACCTCTTAGCGGGTTACTTTAGGATATTATGATGTTTTGTTAATGGTTTATAAATTATGTAGAACATCAATGAGGCTTAATCATGAGTTGTAAAAGATAAGTGGATGTAACACTTTGAGCATTTTAAGGGTTGATGAAACTTCGTTGATGTGGATACTGGGTATTATGACTGCCTCTGTGGCGTGGTGGGAGTGTGTCCGACTGCTACGCAAGAGGTCGTGGGTTCGATTTCCACACAGCGGGTCAATTCACGCATTTAAAGCAGTGCAGTATATACTGCCACCGTGATTTTTTTTACATACTCAGCATCAACACTATTTAGCTAGCAGGGGGGGGGACTCGATTCTTAGAAAAATTTGCACTTTAGATCTTAATATTTCACAAACGGATCCCTAAATCTAGATGGGGTAGGTGAGAAAAAAAGTAGTCACGAAAAATATATTTTACAAGATTTTATTCTTTCACTTTGTTGGCGTAATTATCCATACAAAATTACAGCCTTCTAGCACTAACAGTGTTTGAGCAAAGCTGCGGACGAACGGACATGCCGAAACTATAAGGGTTCCGTTTCGCCCTTAACCACCTACTTTTGTCACACAACCACCTAAGTATTACACTTCTGTGAAACTTTGGAGTAAAATCGTTGTTTTCAACGTGATAACGTCTTATAAATTTATGACCGGCTGCACGCACGAATAATTGTCACGTTCCGCCTATCAGCGAATGACGATTGCAGCGACATGCGATACAATTGGAAGTAAAGCTATCAGTCTATCAGCTGATGGCGATTGTAGCGACATGCGATACAATTGGAAGTAAAGCTATCAGTCTATCAGCTGATGGCGATTATAGCGACATGCGATACAATTGGAAGTAAAGCTATCAGTCTATCAGCTGATGGCGATTGTAGCGACATGCGATACAATTGAAACTAAAGCTGTCACAGGCTAGGTCGTTTATTACAATGTTGTTTATGTCAATGTTTTCATATGTCGTTATCACGTAACATTATCGTCCGTAAACCGACTTTACAGATAACCATTTTTTGTCAGGTTTAGGGACAGTAACAGTTAAATAAGTAGATTGTAAGTGGTTAAGGTCTTATCTTCAGAAAGCGCGTGGTAAGTGGTTAAGGGTACAGTGTATTGGTTAGTGACCCTGACTGCTAAGCCGGAGGTCGTCGGTTCGATTCCCACCCTAAACTTGTTATGAGTGATAAACTTTGTGTGATAAGCACGATGATTTATTCTGTGTCTGGTTTCCATATTACAAGCTCTGCTTGGTATGGCATCAGATGACGTTGTGTGAGTTGTCCCACAATATTATTATTATAGTTATTTAGTGTAATGTAAAGAAGCCACAGCGGTAGGTTATTAGTAAATTACAAATCACCCTGTATACAACTACATCGAATGCTGCAGAGTTAATATTTGTAAATGATGTCATCATTTTCAAAGCTTTAGGTGTGAAAATACATAACGTACATGTTAAAACGTAAAGATCGTGTCTGTAAAATACCTGTTAGATGACCAATATCTTAAAATAAAATGTTTCTTATTTATTTTGAAATTTTGGGTATTGATTCCGACGCTTTCCGATACAGAATCTCGGGCCACATTGTTCCGATGCTGTTCCGAGATCCTTGCAAGTGATCCAACGGTCTCCGGTCAACTTACCACATCGCTAATCTCATAATCTGAGTCACTGCGACAAAATCTCTCAAATTATTCAGTCAGCAAGTCTACACATCACATTAAAATACACTTAAGTTGCCATATCATCCCCAAATCACGAGGGACGGACCAAAACTAGCAAAAACAATACCCAACGTACTTTAATTTCCATTAGGGATCATATTAAATTCCAGAATCTATATCCAAACTTTAACAGCGTAAACAATCCATCTCCAGAGATTAACCGTATTTTCCATACGTAGGGTTATCACCTCCGATATCCGGATACCTCCGGACAAATCGAACCCTTGTCTGGGGAATATGGGAGTTCTTAGTGGGAACCAATAAAGGGTTTATAACTTTTGTGAGTTATCTCGACAGATCAGGGCTGAAAGGGGTTACAGATTTGGAATATTTGATGGCCATATACCATACTCCACTGGTATTAAATAAGCCCTTCCTGGCGTATTACCTCACGCGTAATTTAGAGCGATTACACGTTTGGAGTATTTTAACGATGCAACTTTACAAATAACTGGTTAAGACGTTCCAAAACGATTACACGCGGTAACAACGGTTACAGATTTTTAATAATAAGAACGCCGAGCACTTTTCTATACTAATATTATAAAGCTGAAGAGTTTGGTTTTTGTTTGAACGCGGTATCTAAAAAACTACTGAACCGAATTGAAAAATTCTTTTACTGTTGGATAGCCCATTTATCGAGGAAGGGTAAAGGCTATATTACATCACGCTATGACCAATAAGAGCGGAGCAGCGATGAGAAATGTTGCGAAAACGGGAATAAATTACGCATACGAAGTTGCGCGGGACAGCTAGTACACGTCGTTGTATCGGTTACATTTTGCATATGTACTACGCTCAAAAACGCTTAAAACATGTGTCAAATATACGTATATTTGACACACGTTTTAAGAATTTACGTATACGTGCACTAACAGTTATAACTCGTACCTACCTAGGCCAAACCTGGGTTTACCTATAAATTATATAACAAGCAGAGTGTGACAGCCCTAAGGGTACGCTTGTGGGTGTAAGTAGGTAATAAAAGTTTATTTGCAGTGCGAAATAACATGTTTAATATTTTATTAGTTCATCGAGGTTGGTGGCAAATCAGCAACAGTTGGCATTGAGTTAGTTATATGTTTGTAAAGCAGCTTTCATATATGAAAGAAAGCTATTAATATAAATTAAAAATATTATCAACGTGAAACTTCGGTCTGTTATATTTGACTGCCTTTGTGGCGCGGTGGGAGTATCGGATACATTGCTACGCAATGGAGTTTTATCCTGGGTGGGTTCGGTCCCCACCCAGGATAAAACTTTGTGTGATGAGCACGATGGTTTATTCTGTGTTTGGGTGTTATTTATCTATAATATGTATGTATTTAGAAATATATAAGTATGTTTATCAGTTGTCTGGTTACCATTGTACAAGCTCTGCTTAGTTTGGGATCAGATAGCGTTGTGTGAGTTGTCCCAAGATATTATTATTTATAAAGCCCTGACACTGGGCCAAAGATGTTATTCATGTGAAGAATAAGATTTAAGTCTAGAGAAAGCTATCTGTAACCAAAATCTTCATAATTTTACACTAAAATCAGCTGGAGCGTTTTAATGACGTCTAATCTAACAAAATAAAGCATGCATTTTCTCGTGGCTAAAAGGTCTAAAGCACCATGAAAATCGGGGCGTATACGCCTTTTGTACAAGGTAGAATAAACATATTTTAAACAATTTGCAAAAAAATCTACGCAGTGTCTTCTCCATCTTTATTCCCGTATCGAATGATACTAACAAATCATGCAACACGAGAGTTCAAAGTTCATGAAGATCCACGAATTCCTAGACACCAAAATTCCTCCGCGTACCAAGCCGTGAATTATACATAATAGGAGAAATTACTGAATATTACTTTTGAATTTGAAACAGATGGTTCGAGATTACAAATTGAGAGGAGCTCGTAATACAAAATTACTAGTAAATTGAATTGTATCGTGTACTGTTCATTGAAATAGAAAACGAATTTAAATTTCGACATTATTTCAATTATAACCTTTTAGGTGCAGAAATCAGTATTAAAGGGTATTAAATGACCTGTCTTTACTGGTACAAGACAGGGTCCTTATTCACTATGTTTTTTTCGTTTTCGCGGCAAGTACGCGCGAACTGGCGCATGCGCGGTGCGCTCAAAGATGTCCGCGCGCATGCGCAATGCATAGGTATCTAAGCGCAGCTCTCTATATACCATAATAACAAGATTTTAACAGTTTTTTTTTTTTTTTTTTTTTCTTCTTATTTATTTAGGGGATTTTTGTACACGGAAGTGACGATGCCAATCCCATCGTAACTTATACTAACTTAACTACTAACATTAAATAAACGAAAACAGGATTTTGGCTGAACTAGATGTGGGATCTGCCAAAATACCATGGAAAAGTCCCACATCCATAGCAGCCAAATTCAGGGACTTCATCAGTTGCTGCCTTTTGTCTGCGTTCTGACCACATTCCAATAATACATGCTGTACATCTTCCACTATGCCGCACAACTCACAGTTTGGTGAACTTACTTTACGCATCATGTAAGCAAATTTGTTACGTGGAATGTGACCAGATCGCAGACGGTGTGCGGCGACTATCTGATGACGACTTAAGTCTGATCCAGAAAACCATGGTACAAGAGGAGGCTCACTTTGAATACTTTTATACCAGATGCCTTTAGTCTTTGACTTCTCATAAAAATACTCTTTCCATAAATTATGGCATTTGGTACGGTATTTACTTAATACTTCTGAGTGATTTGGCGCCAATGTTACGACATTACCTGATAAAATTGCTTGTCTTGCTAGTTTGTCAGCCTCCTCATTACCATAAATACCAATGTGAGATGGCACCCATTGTATTGCTAACATTTTACCTGTACAATTAAAATTATTAATTTGGTCTAAAATTGTGTATACAATATCAAAACCTTTTACTTTGGAAGCTTTGCTAATGTGTTGTAGTCCACTTTTACTGTCGCTAAAGACTACGATCTTGTTAACATTTAAACTATTCGCTTAAGTTAAAGCCATTGATAATGCGTACAGCTCTGCTGACATGATAGAAACATTTTTATTCATTTTAGAGGTTTCAAAATGTTTGTTTTTAGGGTCATAATAAGCTGATCCTACCCCATTCGGAGTTTTTGATCCGTCTGTATACAAAGCGTGCCATCCCTAATATTGATCATGAAGTTCTTGCAATGTACTGACTTTTAAAAAATTTCGTTCGTAAGATGACTTTGAGCTTACAATCTGAGTTAAATTTAATTTAATTATATTTTTAACTTGAATTTTAGATACCCATAATTTTAATGAAAACATCCTAAGAGGATAAGAAGATGAGATTACCTCAGTATTCAAAAGGTCGTAAGTTGTAGCAAGGAGTGGTTTCTTTTTCCTATTCCAATATCGGTCTCCCATCATAGCGCTTAATTCATCAAGGTAATTGGTCGAAACATAATTGGTCCAGGATTTGAATTTTAAACAAAATTTAAACGCTAGGTAACGTCTTCTAATAAATAAAGGTGGTATACTTAACTCACTCTCCATTACATGTATGGGGGTGCTCTTAATAAAACCACCAACAATACGAAGCGCTTGATTTTGAAATCTGTCCAGTTTACTGGTGTGGTTATTGGCTGCATTATCGTATAAGTAGCACCCGTACTCTATTCTACTTCTTATAAGAGATATATAAAGTCGTCTAACATGTACTGAGTGTACACCCCATGCTGATCCGGTTAAGATTGTAAGTATGTTTAAGAATTTTTGTGCCTTTTAATGAATTTCGTTGATGTGTTTACTCCATCTTAGAGACCTATCCAACCACATACCTAAATATCGTATACACTCAACTGACCCTAGAGGAACTCCTTGAACATTAATATTTATGGGTAATCTCCTATGACCTCTACTGAATAAACAATATTTAGTTTTTTGGCTTGACAGCTGTAAACCTAGATTTTCGATTAAGAAAATGAATGTATCGACCGATCGCTGAATGTTATAGACGCTATCTTCAACTCGCTTATAATTGGCATAAATTACAAAATCGTCGGCATATTGACTTATGTAAACTGTACGTATACTATTGCATATTTCAGCAGTAACAATATTAAATAACAGTGACGATAACAGATCACCCTGGGCAATGCCTTTGTATGTCCATCGTATGAATGGCCCATAATTTAATTCGTCGCTATGTATAATTAAGTGTCTTTCTCTTAGAAATGACCATATATAAGAGCACATTTTGGTCCCAATGTTTAAGTTATTCAAAGTATAAATGAGTTGATCTATTAATACATTATTGTAAGCTCCTTCAATATCCAAAAAGACCGCCACAGTGGATATATTCTGTGTAAAACCAATTTGTATGTGTGTGATCAAGCGAGTTAAACTGTCTAAACAAGAGTGTGATCTTCGAAAGCCAGTAGTATATGGAGATAGTAATCGTTTATTTTCAACAAACCATTCTAACCGTTTTACTAACATGCTATGAAAGATTTTACACAAGCAAGACATCAGTGCAATCGGACGTAGCTTCACATTACTATTATTGCTATTGTTAATTTTCGGAATTGGGATAATTTGAATATCCCGCCATTGAGTTTGATATCATGGAGTATGTAATATTGTCTAGCCCTGGTGCCGTATCCTTTGCCTTGAAGCATACTTCAAATTCTTGCATAGTAAATATAAAATTTAGGGGAGAATCGGGATTGCTAATTACTGGATCTGGACATTGCACAAAATCTGGTGTTAATGATGTTAAAAGCTCTTTTTTACTGTCATCTGATGAATAATTTCTTGCTTGTCTAACACCCTTCATCCATCGCATTTGTCTCCACATGTCTGATAATGAAGTAGACTCGTGTATATTGCTGCAAAAAGCACGCCAACATTTTGATTTAGCTTGTCGAATACGGCGTTGAGCTTCAGAAATTTTTATATTTAATAAATTTAAGTTTTGTGGGGTGGGATTTTGCCTAAAATGTTTTAAAGCTAGTCGTCGCTCGGCTGTAATTTTAGATAGGTCTTGATTCCAATATATCTTGGGTATAAATTTTCTACACGGATTTGTACATAGTTTTTTGAGTGGGATACATTTGTTAGCAGCTATATTAATTTGTGACGTAAAAAAATCGTACAAAAATTGAACACTTTCTGATTCTTGAAGTTCTGAAAACGAAGTTAAAATAGTTTTCCTATATTCCGACCAATTAGCTTCCTTGTAATTGCGATTAGAGACAACACTCCTAACGTCCTGATACTTAAAATATATTTTAATCATTAGGTGATCGCTGCCTAAGGTTTCATTTGTTACTGTCCAATTGCTATTGAGTGCTATATCTGTCGTGCAAAAAAAAATGTCCGGGGAGCTGTGTTGTAATATAGCATTTACCAGTTTAATCCTTTTTTATAAACGTTCGTAAAGACTTGTGGCAGATAATAGCAACCCCTCCATACGAGTCGGTTCGATCTTTCCTGTATATATTATAACCGCTTATGTTAAGATGCTCTGCTGTATCTAACCAAGTTTCGCTTAATATTGCGATGTGAATTTTCTCTCGATTAAGTGTAAGCTCAAAATCAACCAACTTAGGCTTTAAACTTTGTGCGTTCCATTGCAAGATATTAAAATCAAATACTGTCTCATCATTAGCCATTTTTGAGAATATAGAAAAGTTTATCAGTTAAATCTACATTTTTAAAACAAATCATAACCAAAGATAGCTTTTCTTCAACTACAATCTTCATACAACTGCTGATTTTATCCTCAAATGAGCTTTCACTTACAATGATTGTTTTAATCTTGTGTATAAACTTTCTAAATCTGGAGATACTTGTTTCAGGTAATGTTTCAGAGTTCCTACCTTGAGATGATTCATGTCTACCTCTCTGTTCGATATCTTCATAAATTGAATTGTGATGTATATTTTTATTTAGAGATGTTTTCTTCTTATTCGGTTTATGTAGTTTTTTATTCGGTCTTCTTTTTAAACTGTTTATTTATTTCATCCTCTTCACTTATGTCTTCTGAACCTGTTTCCGTTTCCTTTTCCTTGAGTAAAACTGCGTCTCTATAGCGAGTGTTCGATGTATTGGTGATAAATTTATTTGTGGCCGAAAATTTAAATGGCATATAGTTATTACTAGAGTCGGATTGTCTATATAGTTCTAAGGCTTTTTTGTATGAGCATTGATTAGCGCTCATGATGACTCGAATTTTTTTCTCTTTTATGTAATAGGAGCAGTTCTTATCTAAAGCCATATGCGGGCCCTTGCAGTTTCACACATAAGATATAGTTTCACAGTTTTCGTGATCCTGGCCACACTTAGGACATTTTATCTTTTTAAGAGGGCAAAACTTTTTCAAATGGCCGAAACTCCAGCATCCTGAACATTGGGTTACAGGAAAAATGTATGGATCCACTTTAAAGCGACACCCGTATGCCGAGACAAACGGAGGTAAGACGGATCCCTTAAAAACCAAACGAACTACTTCACTGTCTATCCATTGCGCCTTATCAGCCAAACGTTTCAATCTTTTAGCCGACACTATGTCTACATCACTTTGCAATAACTTCAATAAATCTTCTTCGCATACCTCCAAATCCACATTCCTTATTATACCGTACGTAAAACTTAGTTGATCTGTCCTTTGGCATCTAAAATTCAATTCTGTAAATGTAGGACAGTCGAGTATTTTATTTACGTCTTCGATATTTTGCAAAAAAATAAATACTCGATAAGGACTTTTGTATTTTATACGTATAATATTGTTTATATTTTCCGACATTAGAAGTTTTGCAAGACCAATCTGTTTCGATAAGATTTTAGTAGATGTAAGGCTGACTTCGAAGTATTTTGTTGTAGGTGGATTTATTATTTGTCTACCCTCAACATCTTCGTTATTACTGTAAAATCTGCGTAATATTCTTTTTGCTTTCCTGTTTATGGTTGTAAACCCTTCTTCATCTTCCGGACTAATATCCTCACTTTCTGGTCGCACTCTTTTCTCCACATTCCTTTTATTCATTTCTGATTCAGGGGTACTTTCCATCATCAATTCTTCTTCATCATTTTTCTGCGTATCTTCCACAACACTCGGAGACCGATTAAAGCCATCCATTATCGTAATTAATAATAAACATGGGGAATTAAATAATTATATTATGACACAACTAGCGAAAAAGACGACTGCGCGTCTCCACCGTCAGCGCGACACTGCGATTTTAACAGTTAAAAGCGCGGGCTTGACGCGAAAACGAAAAAAAAGAGAGTGAAAAAAAAAAAGAATCTCAGACCACTTTGTAGAGCGCTTTTTAAATGAATGTTACCTTCTGGATTACTTCAGCTGTACGGTCAGCCAAGAAAGTGGTCTATCAGTTGTGACAAAGTTTCCTTTGAAACCAAAATAGCGTTAAGGTTGAAATTGGTAACTGCCAGTATATAATTGCAAGTGAAAATCAACCTTGTTGTTTATGAAGTGCAGATGAATTTCAACCGGTGATCGACCATGTATTCGGCCGACTGTATCTACCCTTACTGTATCGGCGTTTTAAACTTAATTATTTAAATGGTGATAAAATAGTTACCACAATTTCATGGCAGACTTAGCTTGACAGAACATTTTTGTTTTAATCAATTAATAGAAGAAAGTCGCCGGTTGCAGTAATAAGACGAAACATCTAATTAACCAGTAAGCACCCTTAATGAGTGTCTGGATCTGCAAGCTGTTGTATACTAAGTTTAATATATTCGTAAGTACCCACTGTATTTTTAGTTAGCTTCATAAATAAGAACAGGCACGGCGGAAACGACGAATAATAATAATATTGGTACAACTCACACAACGCTATCTAATTCCAAACTAAGCAGAGCATGTACTATGGAAACCAGACAACTGATAAACATACTTATATATTTATAAATACATTCATTCTATACTAATATTATAAAGCAGAAGAGTTTGTTTGTTTGAACGCGGTAATCTCAGAAACTACTGGTCCGAATTGAAAAAATCTTGTTTTGTTGGGTAGCCCATTTATCGAGGAAGGCTATAGGCAATATAACATCACGCTACGACCAATAGGAGCGGAGCAGCAATGAGAAATGTTGCAAAAACGGGGAAATTTACGCAGACGAAGTAGCGCGGGACAGCTAATTATAGATAAATGGCAGGCATGAATGGCATTCGCGTACCGCATGTGTCGTTAATACAACTTAATGTCCCAATTGTAGCCATAATGCGCCAAAGGTGTAAAACGCTCTCAGTGTGTTTCCGACTACCTGTGACAGTACCAGAACACTGGACTGGACCCCGAAGAAACTGACAGCAATTTCAAATGCCGAATCGAATGACCGTCTTGTGAACTTTTTTGACATTTATGACAAATGGCCGTTATTGTTATCCTTGAGACCAGTATAGACTTTCATTTGATTTTGTAAAATGACCGTCCAATTGTCAACTAAAACGGAAGTCTGATTGTTGCCGACGGTAGCTTTTCCAGTACTATAAAGGTTAGTGATCTGTGACCTCAACGAAAACGGGGATCAAGCTATGCGATTGTATTCGATATTTAGACTGTTCTTGTGATCTGTTGTTTCAGTGGCGCGGTGGGAGTGTATCCGACTCCTATGCAAGAGGTCGTGGGTTCGATCCCCACCCAGGATAAAACTTGGGTGATGAGCACGATGGTGTGTCCAAATAAAGGATTTTAAAAGGTGATAACAAATATATAACTTATACCTATGTTTGAATGTAATTTGGAATAAGTAATGCTAAATAAACAACGTGAATACAAAATTAAATTTAAAAATTTAAGAGAACCGACTGCAAAAAGACAGAAACAAGATACGCTTCACATTTAATATCATGCAGTGGGAGTTTCAATTTTTAAGTTTAACCGGATTCATTAATGCTTCCAACTATGCAGGCGGGTTTTTAAATAAATATATATATTTTTTATATTTACTTACATTTTGGTTTAATCGGCATTATTGTTATATCATATTGGTGAAAGCATATTTACTAATTTTTCAATTTCACGCTTCTTCTTATTAAACTAATAGACTATTAATAATAAACCCTTCCCAAACCCCACTTAGAGACAGGAGACATGTCTAATTTCAAACAAAACATTAATTAAGAGCACTTCAATGATATTTGGTAAACGTATTAGCACTAAGCCTTGAATTCTATTTATTGTTTTATCGTAGAAATATAATTAATTTTGAGTAAATAAATCTCTATTATATACGAATGTCATCTAATCTTAGACATAGGTACGTATACTGCCAAAATAATTAGCGATATCAAGGAATTGTAGGATTATCATTAACTAGCTGTCCCACGCAACTTCGTATGCGTCAATTTTCCCCGTTTTTGCAACATTTTTCATTGCTGCTCCACTCCTTTTGGTCGTAGCGTGATGTTATATAGCCTATAGCCTTCCTCGATAAATGGGCTATCCAACAGTGAAATAATTTTTCAATTCGGACCAGTAGTTCCTGAGAATATCGCGTTCAAACAAACTCTTCAGCTTTATAATAAGTATAGATTTAATATGGTTAAAAATATTAAAAGAGGAATACCTACTTGAGATTAGATATATATATATATATATATATATATATATATATATATATATATATATATATATATATATATTGAGGTATATATATATATATATATATATGTATATATATATATACCTCAATGGGTACGATATAGTAGGAGTATCCCCTTACTACTTGAATATTGGCCAAATTAATGCTAATTAATAAAATCATTGTATTATTTGCACACCTACTACTTTAAATTATAATATGTCAATGAAATTCACATCTAAATCAACCCAGCTTTTTCCGAGGTTGCCAGAAACAAAACCCGACGAGTACAAAACATTTATGAAATATGAAAAATCTCAGTACCTAATAAACGTCTGACGTGATCTTTATTTTATAAAATGTCTTTCAGTCTTTAAATGTCGGCTTTTAAAAGAAAAATATTTCTTTTAACCTATTTGAATAAGTCAGTGTTTGCAGAATTATTCTCTGTAGATTTGTTTTATTCGTTAGAAACTCTAATACAAACTAAAACGTTTTCTAAGAATTCTTATTATAAAGTAAGCATTGAAGAAATTTAAAGTAGAAAAGTTGGCTATATCGTTTGATTGAAATACGATAAGTAAAACATACCGTTTCTGTTGGCCTAAAATGAAAAATGTCTTTTCAAATTGCCAATGTTTGCAATGTTTGTGTTTCTAAACTGCTGGTAACTCCTACTACTGCCGGACCTATTTGTACGCTAAGTAGGCATTTAAAATTTCAAAATTTGTTGCATACGTATGCAACAAATTTTGTTAGATCTTTAGGGTTCTGTATCCTTTAAGAATTCCTTCTTGAAAGTTATCCAGTTTATCCAGGGTCGTCCTGGTATAAATCAGCGTAGTTTTATGAATTGCGTAATAAAAATACCTAATTAAAGTATAAGGTGTAAAGAACAACCATTGTTTTAGGCAACATTTTATACCCAAAATACAACGGTAACAAATTCGAAAAGTACAAAGCAAAAACTTAACAACCTTTTTTAATGGTCGACATTTTGTTTAGCATAAAAATAATATTTATTTTCCCGCTAAAAAGTAAATAAAATATGGCGGACGGGGTGAGTGTTACAATTTTATTAAAATGGAGGTCTGGGTATCAAAGTGGAGAATTATGCAAAGAATGAATAAAAACCGTCGCAGATATGTAAATTAGATGGATAATGTAAGACATAGTTAAATATGAAAAGAAGAATCGTTTTGTTAGATCTTTCAGGTATGTTTAAGCAGTATGTTGGTTATACCTGGTAATCATTTTAATAAGGACCAATTATGTTAGTTAGGCTTTTTTGGAAACAGGTTAGATTCCAGTACAGTGCAATAAAGGACAAGTGTTGCCTCGTTTCTTGCTGACAAAATGAAAAATAGCCAATAGGTAGTTTAGAATACTTAGGTAAATATCTACAGTCAGGTCTGCCTTGAAGCTGGGAAAAAATAAAGCTTCTAAGTAAACGTAAAAAAAAAATCCGGCCGGTAAAATACTCTCAAAGAATCAAAATTTATAGGGTGTATAACGGTTGACCGATTTTTACTACTGCGTGCCAAATTTTATGTTCTAAGTTTCTAACTATGAAATATGGCAAGCAGAAGTAAAAATCATAAAAAATTTAATTATTAAAAAACTGCAAGAACGATTCCTAAACTAGCTATGATATGATTCTACAAATTTGTACGGAACCCTGGGTCTACGGGTCAGACTCGCACTTGTCCGGTTTTTTAATTTCAATAATCTAACTTTTCATTTAACGCTGCTAAGAAACGTTGAATGAAAAGTTAGATTTAAGCTTTTTATTAAAAGAAATACTTACACTAAAAACCAAAATATTTTCCTTGATTTACTTTGAAGTTTGAAGGTTATCCGTTTATCTTTTACGATGATATGTGGATATATCTATTACTACCCGCGCAACTTCGTCTGCGTAAATTTTCCACCGTTTTTGCTACATTTCTCATTGCTGCTCCGCTCCTATTGGTCGTAGCGTTATGTTATATAGCATATAGCCTTCCTCGATAAATGGGGTATCCAACAGTGAATCCAATATTTTTTCAATTCGGATTAGTAGTTCCTGAGATTACTGCGTTCAAACAAACAAACTCTTCAGCTTTATAATATTAGTATAGATTTTTACTTGAAGTAGATATCCATACTATCTTTATCAATTTAGTTTTTTTTTGTAAATGCTTAAATGTTCGCTATTTGACACAACATTGAGATACCTCATTACTAGCAAGAATTCATTAAACAGAATACATATGTAAGGTACACAAGGTACACAGTGTAAAAAAACACAATTCCAACCGTAACAAAAACATTTCAAATGGTACAATATCAATAGTAAAAATAAACAGCTGTTATACAAAGGTAGCCATTGTTCTCGAAATTAGTTTCAATTTAACTAGCGACTGCCAAATTAACGTTTGTTCAAACTGAAAGTTCTAACTGCATACATGTTGGGTAATTATCAAGTTTGAGTGTATAAGTAAAAGTGGCAATATACGGGCCGATTTGGTCGGATCGAGATGTTTCTATCGACCGACAGGGTCGCGCGTGAATGTATTGGTAGGTCTTTTGTTAACAAAACAAGTTTATTTGTTTCTTATATTAATTAAAACTAGCTGACCCGTGCAACTTCGTATGCGTAAATATCCGTTTTTGCAACTTTTTACATTGCTTCTCCGCTCCTATTGGTCGTAGCGTGATGTTATATAGCCTAAAGCCTTCCTCGATAAATAGGCTATCCAACAGTGAAAGATTTTTTCAATTCGGATCAGCAGTTTCTGAGATTACTGCGTTCAAACAAACAAACAAACTCTTCAGCTTTATAATATTACGAGTAGTATAGATATAGATAGCAGAGAAAGATCCGTACAAAGCTGGGTTGGGCCGCTAGTCTCATTAAATTCTTCTGGACAACTAAATTTCGTCAAATTTACAAGGGACTTCTCATTATATCCGCTTTCAAATAAGGCTACTTTGATTTAGTTAACACAAAGAAGTATATGGGGTCAAAATGTCAAATCGTTTCTCGTTACCATACAAAATGGGTCAAAATCAATATGGGGCTGTTTGCCTCGCCTTTCAACGCTTTATCCGCCGTCCTTTTTGCGTCCACACGTTGTATTATTGGGGATTTAGGACAACCAATGTCAAAGATTTGATTTTCATATGAAAAAGGACGTATAATGAAAAGTTGTACAACAAAAATGGATCTTATAGATTAGGTATATAATAATATCTTGGGACAACTCACACAACGCTTTCTGAGCACAAACTAAGCAGAGCTTGTACTATGGAAACCAGACAACCGATAAACATACTTATATCTTTCTAAATACTCTAAATATATTTATAAATTCATACATATTATAGATAAATAACATCCAGACACAGAATAAACCATCGTGCTCATCACACAAAGTTTTACCCCAGTTGGGGATCGAACCCAAGACCTCTTGCGATCGAACCCAAGAGGCAGTCCCAAATCTTTGTAGTTTACTAGAACCATCATCAAACTGACCTGTACCAAATGCCGTGCAAGCTTTTATGCGCTCAGTGTGAGCTTGCATAACTGCGCTCTTGATATTGGTCCTGATAGTCATTTTTGTCCCCCCCCCCCCCCTCCCACCCATTAGGATCTGCACCCTGTGTATGTGCACCGCCCAACTCACGACACGGCCGTGATCTTTATCTGACATCGGCGTAATATATTATTTTCTTTCTCTACCATGATGTTCGCCAAGGTACCTACTCGCTTATCATCTTTCACACAATCCATCCGTGTCTTCTTCAGCCGGCATCTACATCCCAACCACATTTTTTTGTAACAACTAACGTAGCTATAAAGTCTTAATTAGTATTATTAGCGATTATAACTCACCAAAAAACTCGATAAACAAAAAATACTATACTTTTCACAAGTATTTTTCAAGCGTCTTTCTCTGGGAGTTCAAATCACAGCATAATTTACCTGAAACCAAAAAAACCACAATAAACAGATAGTCTACAAAAAAAAACAAATTAACAGAAAACATATTTTTCAGAGCCGCAAAGGTTTCACAACGAATGCTGCAATATATGAATCCACTTCAATCTGTGTTTGCACTTCAGTGTACGCCTCCGCTTGTTTCCCAATAAAAAAAAAAAAACAAGAAATTGTGACTCGAACAGGGTAAAAAGTCCCAGTTTAGGTCATCACGCCATCAGTATCTAAAAACCAATTTATTTCGAAAAAACACTGATTTTACTATAAGTATTATTGCTGCGTAATTAAATTCTAGAAAGACTATAACAGCAAAAGTAATAAGTAAGCAACTCGCCACAGCTACCAATGGGCTTAAAATCTTAATAATAAAAATATAAATCCATTATGAACTTAAAATAAATTAAAACTAAGGGCACCAAACTCGCTTAATGCAGACTTGAACTAAATCTATACTAATATTAAAAAGCTGAAGAGTTTGTTTGTTTGTTTGTAACGCGGTAATTTCAGGAACTACTGATCCGAATTGAAAAATTATTTCACTATTGGATAGCCCATTTATGGAGGAAGGCTATGGGCTAAATAACATCACGCTACGACCAATAGGAACGGAGCAGCAATGAGAAATGTTGCAGAAATGGGGAAAATTAACGCATACGAAGTTGCGCGGGACAACTAGTAATTTTATAAAATGGCCAAAAGAAGCTTTATATTGGCCAAAACTGGGCTTTATCGCTGCCAAAATTAGTCTTAACGTATCCAAAATTAGGCTTAATGTGGCAAAAATTGGTACTTCCACTAATTCGACGTTTTTTCCTTCCCAAATGAACTGAACTAACTTTCAAAGTAGGGAAGTTTGTTCTTAGTAATTTGTTACTAAGGAAGGTTTCAGAACGTACCTTGTCTTTACAATAAAAGCTTACAAGTTCCGTTAATTGCTTACAAGGTTAATTAAGATTCGAGTTGAGAGTTACTTTACCCGAAGCTAACGTTTTTGTCATGGTACCTACTAGTTGTGCAGATTTCAGAAGGTATCATTCCCATGATACCTACTGAAATCTGCACAACTAGCACTTCCTGGTACCAATTCGGACCAGTACCTAGTTCCTGAAATTATCGCGTTCAAACAAACAAACTGTTCAGCTTTATAATATTAGTATAGATACACACAGAAATATACTCGAAAAACATAACACTCACGTTTTTCTTTTTTTATTATCTGTAACTCTGAATGTCAGGTTTTAAATCCAACTGTTCTGAATAAAGCTTAGCGAACTGAACCTTTCCATTGTTTGTTCGTGGGAAAGTTCCACGTGTTATCACAAAGAGAAAATACGATTGAAAATTGCCGATACAATACCAAAAAATATTTATGTCCATTTATTGTTCCGAAAAACTTAAAGTAAATAATCTATGTAATATAATAATCACACAAATATTATAAAGGCAAAAGTTTGTGAGTATGTGAGTTACTTCTTCATGTATAAACGGCTGGAGCGATTTCAATAAAATTTAGTATGGAGTTAGCTGACACCCTAGATTAACACATAGGCTAATAAAACGCGGGTAACACCGCGGGGAACAGCTAGTATTATATATATATAATAATAATACATTAGAAATAGTAATTTTTAAAGGTAATGATTCTGAAAATCCGATTCGAATGGTTTGAAAACCAGGCATTTTGTATAATTTGTATTATTACACTTTAAAAAGGAATGAAGAAAAATATTGTAATCGAGAAACTGCACTGTTGTCAAATGCTTGGAGGAAACATTAATTAATGCATTTAATTACTATAAAATTAGCATAAAAATGTTTTAAAAATTCGTACACACACTCGTATTTTTTATATAACGTGTAAAATTTTGTAAAACCATGTGTGTGTCCAGTAAATAAATACTTAGACATTGGCAAAAATTGCCAAATTAAATCGGCAAAAAAAAAAAACATTTTGTTTCTTTTAATGGTTATGCTGCATTTGACAGCTCGCTCGCTGCGTTAAATGCTCTCTGTAACGAAGCAATAGCAAAAGCCGTGATAGTTCTTGGACTAGATGCTAGATGGCGCATGAGAGGGCCCAACTCACGAGCATGAAAGGATAGAGAAATTTGAAGTCTAGTAACATAGTCCACATAGGTGGTTCGATTCCGGCCCCGGTTTGGCATACGGAAGTCTCGGGTTCGATTCCTGGGTGGAAATGCAATTACGTATCATTTTCCCAAAATGATAATTTGGTTTAATTTAACTAGAAAGCACAAGAAAGGTAACGTTGCCACTTTGTGCAAGATCTTTTCAGTGTTGTGACTTAGTTAATTAATGAAATAAACTAACTCATACAAACATTGAATCCTTATGAAACTTAAGTTCACAACAACTGCATAAGCTTTTCAAAGCGAAGTTATATAAATGCGAGCCACAAGTAAGTACAACATAAAGCGAAGTCAGTTAAAGTTAGAATTAATTTCGTATAGCTCGAGAAATATTTCAGAGTACTCGTAGAAATTGTATTGAAAAGTAATGTTATTAAATGTAGAAACTACTAGATAACAAGTCTTGTGCTTCATGCGCGTATGTTAGTCAAACGAAAACGCGCGCGTTTCGTAAACGCGCGTTTACAAACTATAAGTTTGTAAACGCCTGTTTACGAAACCTGATGCCTGTTTACGAAACAGGCATCAGGAGCTCGTCGTCCGAACAGAGGCTAAGATCGTCACAACGCTTTGTATGAGCGTTGTTGGAACGTTCGTTTCGTTTTGAAGAATAAACTTCGAAATTTGAACCGAACTAATTGTTGGTTAAGTCATCGGACTCGCAATATCGTGAGGGGTTCGAACCAACCACAATGAATAATACAACACAAGCTATTTAGCTTAGATGGAGGGGTCAGGATTGCTAGTAATGTGGGACCCATAATCACATTGGTAGCAATCTTAAAAAAAATATATTGTCGATTTTAACCAGAAACACAGCCCTCCGATACAACTTACTATGATCTTCGAACTATGCCAACACCTAGAATAATCACTCACACTTTGCGCCCTCTCATAAATAATAAAAACCATTTAACTGTATTGAAACACCAACTAATCTTAGTAAAACTTCAGTAAAGAGCTTATTTCACAACTTAATCGTACATAGAAGTAAATGTTCTATTTCAAACACCTTCATTTCGTTGCCATTCCCTGCACGTATTTCACATTTTCCTCTCCAAGTAATCCGACAGCCATTTTTTCCAAGCAATTTCAGTCCAATTTCCTGAGCACTACGCATCGTGTCGGATTAGCCAGAATGCATGAAGATTGTCGAGATTAAATGTTGCAAGTTTCACTATGAGATATATTAGATTTTATATTGAACATTGATATGTACCGCCTTAAATGGACCATTCTTCTTGAGCTCTCTAACGTACGACGTGCCTAGTAAGATGAAGATCAAGTTGTCCCATCGTTATACTTAACCGATCTTGATGAAACTTATAGCAAAACTGTAATAACAATGAAACGGTGGTAGCCTAATGGCTAAGGCATCGGTCTCGCAATCGTGAGGTCGCGGATTCGAATCCTACCTATTATACTACCGACGTGAACCCACTCCTAACACAAGCCTTTGAGCTTAGCTGGAGGGGTTAACAAGATTGCTAGTAATATGGGACTCAAACCCATATTGCCAGTTATATTTTTTTTAATAAAAAAAACTTATCAAAATCTATTCACGAAGTTTTGCAAACAAACAGACATGAACTACTCGAACTACTCGCGCCAATTGCGGATTTTTTTTTGTTTTAGTTCTAGCATCAGGTTTCCGTTTTCTTTCCTCGCGATGTTATTCTTCACAGTCTTTGATCAGTAACGATGGAACAATCTTTCAACACAACATACAATTCATTATGCACTCTTGACATCTTTTTACCTATCGTATTATCTATACTAATATTATAAAGCGGAAGAGTTTGTTTGCTTTGTTTGTTTGTTTGTTTGTTTATTTAAACGCGCTAATCTCAGGAACTACTGGTCCGATTTGAAAAAATCTTTTTTTGTTAGATAGCCCATTTATCGAGGATGGCTATAGGCTATAAAACATCGCGCTACGACTAATAGGAGCGGAGTAGCGACGTGAAATATTGCAAAAACGGGGAAAATTTCCGCATACGAAGTTGCGCGGGACAGCTAGTTTATTATACGACTTACTCAAAACTGACCTTCGCGTGGTTGATGGCCAGCCCTTAACCACAGAACTGTACTGAAACAGCCTGAATAGAAATTATAAAAACGTTTTATTATTCCAATGGCTAAACGTACATTCTGTCAGTTGCAGCCACTGCAGGCTGTATTTGTTTCCAGTGTCAGAAACAAACTTCGAACCCAATGTCCAATGAAACTTGTTTACGTAATTAACTATAACAATAATAAATAAATAATATCTTCGGACAACTCACACAACATCATCTGATCACAAACTAAACAGAGCTTGTATTACGGCAACTGATAGAAATAGAAATAGAAATAGCATTTATTTGTTCAAATATGGGTACATTACATTGGTGTTTTTTATAAATATATTTAGTGCTAGCCATATCTTGCCATTTACTGGCGTACAAATGTTAGTATTATTGAATATTTTAATATTAGATTAATAAAAGAGTAACAAAATAATTAAAGTAGTCATTTAAAAAAATTATAAAAATTATAAAAATGAATTCATTGTTATGTAAATGTATCAATAATAATTAAATTATATAAATAAAATTGATATTCATAACCATTTAATGTCAATAAGTAAAATTAAATAAAATGTAAATAGGTAACATAATTAAAAATACATAACAATAAATTGATTTTCAATTAGGACATGTCAATAATAAAGTTAGAAATTAAATGAATAGAACGAAAATCAAATTAAGAATTGAATGATTATTACATAATTGGCATTTTATAAAGATTTATCATTTAAAAATTCGTCAATGCTGAAGTAGCATTTATCAATTAAAATTTTTTTTAAAGTGCTTTTAAATTGGTCAATATTCAATTCTTTAATTTGTTTTGGTATTTTATTATAAATTATTGGTGCTTTACAAATTATGCTTTTATGAAGCAGTGCAGTTTTTGCAGGATGCACACACAATTTACTGTTATCCCTGCGATTACGGCTTACTATTTCTGATTTCTTACTAAATAAGTGAGGGTTACTCTTAACAAAGACTGATGCTTCCAATATATAAATTGATGGCAGAGTTAAGATTTTATGTTGTTTAAATATTGGTTGACAGCTTTCAGTTCTTTTGATGCCAAACATGTACCGTATACATCGTTTCTGCATTATAAAAACCATATCTTTATTAGTAGAATTACCCCAGAAAATTATCCCATACCTAAGGACCGACTCAACAAGACCATAGTATGCAGACAATAGTGCATCTGTATTTACTGTTTGTGCAAGTTTGTACAATGCATATGAAAGACTACTAACTCTTTTGCACAATGTGTCAATGTATTCTTTCCAATTTAATTTACTGTCTATGATTAGACCAAGAAATCGGGCAGTGTTAACTTCCTGTATACTATAATTATCAAGAACCAAGTTTATATTTTGAGAATTATTGGATTTTTGACCAAAGTGCATGATGCTAGTTTTTGTTAAATTAATTTTTAAATTATTATTATCTAACCATGTAATTATTGATGTCAATGAATCTTTAATGTCAGTTTTATATTGATTAATATTCTTACAAGCAATTGTAACGGTACTGTCATCTGCAAATAACGTCATTGATTGTGTGGTAGCTTTTGGTAAGTCGTTTATATAAATTAGTTTAGATAAACTACATATTATAGATAAATTACACCTAGACTTGAATAAACTATCGTGCTCATCACTCAAAGTTTTATCCTGGGTGGGGATCGAACCCACAACTCCCGGCTTAACAGTCAGGGTCACTAACCACTAGACCAACATACCAGAGAGTTAGTTCAAGCCACAATAAAAGAGTTAGTTCAAGCAGATTGAAAATACAGTTCTTTAAGCTACGTCACTCCATTACCATTGTCAAGTCCATAGACAAGTAACCGTTACCTAGAGAAATCCACTGCTTCTCATCTTGGAGAGTGTCTACTATTATTCGTAGGTCTTGACTTATTCTATTGCTGATCAGGTAAGAATATCGTTTTATTGAGATAATAGTGTCACTTATGTCTTGTTTGTGCAATTACAATCTCCTATGTACCTGACTAGTCTCTAATGTGAATGGTCATTGTGTTTGAAGTCAATTAGGAAAACATATTTATATTGCTGTCTCCTCAATGATAGAAATATTACTTCGCGAATCGGGCAGCTCAATGTATGCTTACTACGTGTTTAACTAAGCCTTTCATAAAACAAACTAAATTTAAAAATAAAAAAAAACCCGTCTGCCGTGTCTCCGTTTTCGCCTTTTTGTTTGTTGTTTTAGCATTTCTTATTCCAAATTACATTGTTACACATATATTTGTTATTAGCTTTTAAAATCCTTTATTTTGATACCCCACTCCATAGGTTTTGAAGATTTTTTTAAGCATAAGTATATATTGGCGCCAAAATTACGCCATTTGATTATTTTGAAATTTTAAAGTACCCAGTGTCACTCTTACAACTAAGACGAATCTAATGACCCCTCTGAAGTTACAATCCATCAAGCCGTTTAGGCTCTACAGCATGCCAAAGAAATATACATACATACATACGAAAACTACCCTCAGTAAACGCAGTCGGGTAATAAACAAGCTTTATAATAGATGAGAGAGATATTTTAGTGAGGATTGCTACTGTTTTAATTAAAATAGTATATTAAAATTGCAGTTAACCGAGTCGCTGTTATGAACAATCAAATATTCCTATTTATGACGACTAATGCAAATGACAGTCGAAATAGACATTTCATTAGTTTAAGAAACAATCAATGTTTGAATTTGGATTTTGTAGATGAGTTTCTAGTTAGATTAACTATAACAAACGAGTTTTAAACTCAGCGATTTTAATTTTGACCTATTTATTTATAACGTCAGATAACTAAAAAAATATGTTTAATTTTATTCTTAAAAAACTAGGTACTGATTTAAAATCAGACTATGTATGCATATTAAATCACACTGCTTAAAAATATATGGTACTTATGATAAATACTGTCAATTATAATTGTAGATACGTAAGTAAAAATAATGCTATCTGCGTTTAAAGCCATTACTTACATCGATTTCTCAATTTGACGTCATCGGACCTTCGAGCCAGTTATAGGCACACAGGCCTTTTTGCTATTACACCATCTTTCTCTCATAAAATGCCTAGTGAAAATAGCGGCAAAATTAACTGTCATCATTTTTACCGCTCCGTATTTTACCTGTTGAAATCACCATCTTTGTGTAGCAGAAATTGAGTAGAAAATTTTGATGACAATTTGGCCGACCGTCATTAACTAACAAACTCAAAATATCCTTATTCTGTAAAACCAAATTAGCAATTGTTTCAAAAAAGAAGAAAAAGGGTCTTACGAAGGCTTCCTCGTGATAAACGCTCGTCAATCCACCTACCATAGACAAAAACAAACTTATCATCATTCTAGTTACAAAAAGAGGTCAATCGTATCTCTATCGGCTGTATTTATCTACACAGTACTGTTGCATCCATTGCAAACAATGGAGGCCGCTGGTTGATCCAGATGTCACGATCATACCTGTCAGATAATATCGACAGCTCAATATGATTTGGTGCAAGGGAGGAGAGACTGCGATTATCATAGAAATACATAAATTTATTTATTTAAGTGGGTGAGTTGTCCCAAGTTATTATTTATCTTGGGACAACTCACACGACGCTATCTGATCCCAAACATGGCAGAGTCTGTACTATGGTAACCAGACAACTGATGACACTGACATATTATAGATAAATAAATAACACCCAGACACAGAATAAACCATCGTGCTCATCAAATTAAGTTTTATCGAACCCTCGACCTTCGGCTTAGCAGTGAGGGTCACTAACCACAAGACCATTAGGCCAGTCAAAGGCCAGTAAGGAGTGGTTCACGGCATAGGTACGAATCCCTTATGATCGCGGGATTGAATCCCGTCCAAGCGATTATTTCTTCATTCAATTGGATATAGCATAAAAAATACTTAAATATTACAAAAAAATAATAACTACTAAGGATTACAATTATGCCAGTCACTCATATTTGAACACTAGCTCTCCCGCACAACTTCGTCGGCGTAAATTTTCCCCGTTTTTGCAACATTTCTCATTGCTGCTCCGCTCCTATTGGTCGTAGCGTGATATTATATAGCATATAGCCTTCCTCGATAAATGGACTATCCAATAGTAAAATATTTTTTCAATTCGGATCAGTACTTCCTAAGATTACAGCGTTCAAACAAACAAACTCTTCAGCTTTATAATATTAGTATAGATATACCTATACAAATCAATGTGCAAGTTGACAAAATTAAGTTTTCTGCTTACCTTAGCATCCAGGCGAAATCTTTGTGCGATGGGCACAATTATTTGTCCAATGTGCGCACATAACTTCAGCCTGTTTCTATCATTCTAAGCCCTAATATTACCGGTAATAATACCTATAATATCGTCAGATTTACACTTGGACCATAACTTGAAGCGTCTCTTCAAAATGGTATCTTACAATTCAATATTAGATAAAAAACCGTTTAAGTTATGGCTTTAAAGTTTTCTTAAATACAAGAGGGTCTTTGTTCAGTCTAAGAAAGCGTTAATGAAGTATTTGAGTGTATTTTTCATTATTACCTTTCTAGACGAGACTTTTTAAAATTAAAATACACCTCTGAGACTGGTTGCTTTTCTTTGAGGGTTGAGTCAGCTATAGGTTAAAATAACTATAGATTTAGAGTGATCTCTCAATTATTATTCATATAGTATTAATAATAATCGATAGGGCTATCGAGATTTTATACATCAAGTGTGTTGCTAAACGAAAAACTTGAGAACGGCTGGACCAAAGCGGCTAATATATTTTTTTAAATTTAATATTCTTTGAAGTTCGAATCTATTCTATAAATGTTGACAAACTTAAGCGATTTGTACACATTATGAAAATAATTGTGTTACGGGTCTTAATCGCGTGAATAATTTAAGGTGGCAGTAATTTCAGTCTACCCGTGACCACGGCCGTTGCAATACGGTCGAAACGTCGGGCAATAAACAAGGTATATTACCTTAAATTATTCACGCGATTAAGACCCGTAATATATATATTTTCATAATTCCATTTTTCTTTACACAATCAAACGATTCTAGCTTAATCATTTACTAGCTAGGTGCTTAAGTAGAATGTCGCAATAACACGGGCGAAGAAGTGGGGATAAACAAGTATAAAATAAGCAAAACTAGATATATCAAGACTGAGATAAAGTTCACAAACCGAACTATGTTCCCTCCTACGAGTATGTTTCGTCGACACCGAACACAACTTTGACACAAGACATTAGATAGCTTTTAGGGTCCTCTGAGATACATTTGGGAATATTTCAAAGACATTACCGTAATGGAAAATTGGCGTACCACATTTTAAGAGTAAAAAAAGCTATGATATTGATAGAAACACAAGATACCGGGATACCTACAGAAGGTAACATTGTTGAAGGACATGTAATTGTAATTACAGACCACTTTGTTTCGGAAGGCGTTCCGAGATTTCGTGTCCGTAAATTAATGATGTCTATGTGTGAGTTTCTTGCGCTTATTAGGGTTACCTCCAGTAGGTACTTGTTTTTTTGTTTTAGGGTATTTACATAACAGTATTTTTTATTGGCATTTCTTGCCAATTACTTTATTAATACAACTAGCGGACGCCTCTCGGTTTCACCCGTGTAGTTCCCGTTCCCGTGGGAATACAGGGATAAAAAATAGCCTATGTCACCCGGGGTTAGTGTAGCTTCACAACGATGAAAGTATTTTTCAAATCCGTCCAGTAGTTTCGGAGCCTATTCAATACAAACAAACAATCAAAGATGTATTAGTATAGATATAGATAATTGCTTTTTTGAAAGATAGAATAAAATTTTGAAGTCAAATCGAACCCGAGACTTCCGTATGCCAAACCGGGGCCCGAATCGAACCACCTATCTGGACTATGTTACTAGATCACAAATTTTCCTGCACGCGAGTTGGGTCCTCGCTTGCGCCATCTAGCCGCTAGTTAAAAAACTATATTTCAAAAATTAAATTATTATATTTACATTATTTCTATTTTTGTTTTGTACAAAAGGCTGTACCCAACAATGTATTAAAATCCACGTTCCATGCCTTAGGGATAACATTTATAGGGATTTAGCACGGCTGCAGGGTTCAGATCTAAGTTTGAAGACATTTATTTTATTACAATTGCCTCGTGCTATATACGTGGCCACATAATATGTATGTATATTTCTTTGGCACGTACTAGAGCGTAAATTGCTTGATGGAGTTTAGCTTGAGAGGTGTCGTTACATTAGACTCAGTTTGTGCGAATGACTAAGTATAATAATACTAGCTGTCCCGCGCAACTTCGTATGCGTAAATTTTCCCCGTTTTTGCAACATTTCACGTCGCTACTCCGCTTCTATTAGTCGTAGCGTGATGTTATATAGCCTATAGCCTTCCTCGATAAATGGGCTATCCAACAAAAAAAGATTTTTTCAAATCGGACCCGTAGTTCCTAAGATTAGCGCGTTTAAACAAACAAACAAACAAACAAAGCAAACAAACAAACTTTTCCGCTTTATAATATTAGTATAGATTAGAAAAAAATAATACGTTTGGGGCCAACATATTTCAGTTATTCATTTTAAGCATTCGGGATTTTTTTTTGCAACAATTTTGTTTTTTTTTTGCGGTCGGGTGACTAATGTGAAGTGTTGTATCCATGCCAAATTAAGCTTTGTAGTGTACTAGAAAGTTGTAATTTGTCATGCATAGTCTTGAGCGAATGACATGGCGATACTCTAACGGTTCCTAGTTGACTACGGAACTCTAAAAATGATATACTTAATTATCTTCAAACAATCAGTGTCAACCAGATCTCATCAATTGATTAAAAGATCGCGTGTTTAAATGAAATTAATGTAATAACAACCATTTTATTTTATTGCTCACAAATTGGTCGCCATATCCGTAGTAACTGTTGTTAATTACTAATATCTTAATGTAAAGGTTGTAATTATGTGAGATTAAAGATTTCTAAGATGTTAATGATATAAATGTATCTATTTAATTCAACGTTTCCCAGAACATAAAATACAGGCTACATAGACTCGCACGCAATGAGTTTCGAAACACCGTACTATATTTCAAAATCTATATTTTACAATTATTAAGACCCAGCGAAAAAACGTTTTTCAGTGTTGCCTTTCATTTTTATTTATTAATTCATTTCTCAATACATATTTTGAACCCCTTCCCCTTTGTAAGTAAATTTTGGAATATCCTTTTCGTGGTTTGAGCTGCGTGTTGATAGATCAGTCAGTAACGGTTGCCTTTTATATATAATAATAATATCTAATATCTTAATATCTTGGGACAACTCACACAACGCTATTTGATCCCAAACTCGGCAGAGAACTATGGCAACCTGACAACTGATAAACATACTTATATATTTTCTAAATACATACATATTATAGATAAATAACACCCAGACACAGAATTAACCATAGTGCTCATCACACAAAGTCTTATCCTGGGTGGGAATCGAACCCACGGCCTCTTGGGTAGCAGTAGGATACACACCACCGCGCCACAGAGGCAGTCATAAATACAGATTTGATGGTTATGCCGTTTCCACTAAGTTAAACTTCAACATCGTGTAATGACTCTACACGAGCCATCCTCAGAACAGTTCAGACAGCTCGGCATAAACTGAGCTGTTGCTCTCCTGAGAATAAGGGGTAGATTCCCGCCTAAATTATCAACTGAAAAGCTAATAAATATAGAAAAAGTTACATGTCACGATACGTAACAAACCCTTGTTTTGTATTACTTATGAGTAATTATAAACATGATTTCATGAGTTTTTTTTTTTTAAACATCTCCCGCAGTAGGGTACAAGCCCTGTGTCACGGGGGACTTTACAAACATACAAGTGACGGTCACAAGTTTCACACAACGGATTTCACGAGTAAAACCACATTTTGAATAATTCTTAGTACTTGTACGTGTAACTAAAATGTAACTTTTTAATAACAAAAACTTATTAATTCTTAAAGCTCTATAAATAAACGAAACCGTCACAAATCAAACTAAAACTGTACTAAACAAAAACTTTATTATAAATAGGCAAGGGAGACCCAAAAATTGTATTAAAAAGAGATAAAAGCCGCCCAAATGAAATTCTCTTTTCTTGTATAAATACTGAGGTGCCGCCTCTTGATGACTAACAATATTTAAGTATCGTTTTAAAGCCTTTATTATTATAAATGAAAGTTAAAAGGGTTGAAAGATTGTTAAAGTAAAATAAAATAGAGAGGCAAGGTTAAGGGAGTGAAAAAAATATCGAATTATATTTTACTAGATAGAGTTCAGCGGGCTTAGACAAGGTAAATTCGTTCTGTGGCGAATTCGCTAAGGCCTACAAGAGGTCGATCCAAACAATCATTCGCAAAAAAAAAAGTAATGTCTATGGTCTTTTTATTTTGTTTTCTACATGGTCTCACCGTTCACTAGATTAGTGATCAATCGCATAGAAAAAATAGCGAATATACTGTCAATAGTGCAGCTTATCTACGCATCGACTTGGATTGACCACGAGTCATATTTCAATTCCATACATTTTGTACCTACTTTTCCATTAACGACATCGCTATTCGAAAGTGACTTTGTCTAGGCTCCCAGGTCTGCTTTTGCTCGCTATTTCGCCCACCTACAAGTCGAAAAACTGATCTAAGAGTGACATTTAGATTCATGCGTTTTTAGTACTTAACAGAGGCGTAGGATTAACTTAGTTCCGGGGTTTCTCAATAAACACATGTAGGGGCCGTCTCCACAAGCGAGAGACTCGCGGCAATATTATCGTCGTGCTACCTATTTCTATACACTCTCTTAGAATGTGTCTCCACACGGCGATGTTATCGCGGCGTTGGGAGTTCGCGACGATTGTGAAAGAAACTTCATCGTATCCCGCGCTCTCGCTACGCTGTGTTTGACAGTGCGGCGAGCGTGGCGAAGCGACCCGCCTCGAAAACGTGACGATTCAGTTATGAGTGTCGCGGACATACGGCGATCTCCATTACCAAGAATAGCCGTTTTACAAATCTTAAAATTTTTGGTCCTGGGACATGCCTATTTTCTCGAAATGCTTTCTTTTACCAAGGAACCAGTTTTATTTATATTTTATGCTAGGCTAGGTTTTCTTAGTACTATTTACATTTCATTATATAATACAGAATAAGTTTTAACTGTAATAGCCGATGGTCGAACAAGAGAAAAAAAAAACAAGTGTGAAGAACGAAAGCGGAAACTTTGTATCATAAGCAGCAACAAGAACAACAAAATATCGTCCATAGCTGAAAATAGTTTTCCTCACCTCCAAATTTGCCATTACCTGACGCCAAATTGTGCCGCTAAAAAACTTTTAAGTAACATTAATACTAAACTATCTAGCTATACGAAGCAAGATTGTTGCATAATCCTCGTAGGAGAAGAAGACTTTCGTCAAAGTAAAAACTATTTAGACTTAATAGCTACTATACGAGAAACATTGTTACCTATAAACCACACAAATGTAATAGTATGCCTGCCCACATACAAATATCATTACTATTCAACCATGTACAATTCTCGTATACAAATGTTCAATAAATCTCTGTATCTTGACAACCAAATATATAACTATGCTAGATTGCTTGATTCCAATCTGAATCTATCATATGACTTTGGCACGTTCCTAAAACATAATGGCCGAATCAATAATAATGGGATTAAATCAATTTTTTGCACTCTGAAATATATGGTTAACACCGCAACTCTCAGTAACGACTCACGGGAACATAATACAGACGGACATACAAATTCAACACCATCATTTGAACATCCTGTAGATATATATAACGCGTCGTTACAACATGATTCCTTTCGTCTCTAATAGACATAACACAAATTTCATACTTTTGCACCAAAATATTGCTGGCTTAACATCAAAAAGAGATCTACTAGAAGTAACCCTGAATGAACTAAATTCGAAAAATAAACTTCCATCAGTACTTTGTTTCTCTGAAACATATCTTAAAAAAGATTCCGAAAATAACGCAAAAATTAACGGGTATATTTTAGTCTCTTCATACTGTAGAGACAAATCTCGAGGAGGAGTTTGTATATTTACTGAAAAAAATATAAAAACTCAAAATTTATGCTTAACTAAAGATTACGCATGTAGATATACGTTTGAATGCTGTGGCATTGAACTGCTAGACCACATACTAATTATAATTTGTCTGTATCGCACACCACAATCAAATATCGATATGTTCTTTAAACAGCTGGAGTTGTTGCTTTTTAGACTACAATGTTCGAATTCAAACAAAAAACGGAAAATTATTATAGCGGGGGACATTAACATAAATACTCTTAGGGACACTAAGACTGTCCAATATTTGACGGACATCATAAATACCTATAACTTGTATTATTATATTAACCAGCCGACAAGACAAAATTCATGTATTGATCACATTATAGGTAGCAGTTTCAGAAATGCTCACGGAGAGGTGTTAAGACTCGGGCTATCTGACCATGATACGGCTCAAATGCTTCATATTCCTCTAAAAGCCGTGTCAAAGCAAGCCAATATTCTGTTTGTTTTCAAACGAGACTATGACCCAAGTAACATTAAAAAATTCATAAATTGTATGGCTAGCCTCACTTTCAATGATTGTTACAATGAAAACGATGTAGACAGAGCTTTTGATATATTTCACAACGATTTGTTACTGTATTATAACTTATGTTTTCCAGTTCTGAAACAAAAAATAATATCTAAAAGACGAAATCTTAAATGGATTACGAAAGGTATTCGACGCAGCTGTAATACTAAAAGAATTTTACGATATAAATATTACAACAACAAATCAAATAAAAACAAGCACTTATACCATAAATACTCCGCAATCTTAAAAACATGTTTATCTAAGTCACAAAAACTAAACAACCATAGATTTATATTACAATCACAAAATAGATGCAAAGCAGCATGGACAATTATAAAAGACGATACTGAAAGCAATAACCCAAATAAATTTATAACCGAACTTACAATTGGAAACCAAATCGTAAAAGATCCAAACCTAATAGCATGTGCTTTTAACGACTACTACATTGAGTTACCAAACACAAAGAAATCTACCCAAAATACCAACAAAAAATCCATATGCAATTCTTTATTTCTTGAACCGCTGAGTATCATGGAAGTTTACAAAATAATTACAACTCTAAAGAACAGCAACTCCGTCGGCTATGATGGTGTATGTACAATGGTTCTAAAGAAAAGTGCGAAATTTATTGCACCCATAATTACTCATCTTATAAATCTCTCATTTCAACAAGGGTTATTTCCGACAGCGCTAAAAAAATCAATCGTCAAACCTATACACAAAAAGGGTGATACATTGGATATGACAAACTATAGACCGATTACACTAATTCCTGTACTATCGAAAATCTTCGAGAAAGGAATGCATAACCGGCTGACGGCATTTCTCAATAAATTCAATGTTATAAAATCCCAACAAAACGGCTTTCAAAAAGGAAAATCGACCACTCTGGCTGCATTTAACTTAGTTCATAAAGTTATATCAAATATAGACAAAAATATACCAACGGCAGTAGTATTTTTCGACATGTCCAAGGCATTCGATTTTGTCTCACACCATATACTCGTACAAAAACTGCAAAGTTATGGAATCAGAGGGTCAGCTCAGTCATGGTTGGAATCTTACCTAACAAACCGGCTACAAAGTGTAGAAATATCTCATATAGGAAAAGATTTATCTCTAACAAAAAGTTGTTCACCCTTTAGAGTCAATAGGTTCGGAGTGCCACAAGGGAGCGTTCTAGGGCCGCTCCTGTTCCTCTTATATATCAATGATCTTCCAGACATAACAAATGACAAATGTATACTATTCGCAGATGACATCTCTATAATATTGACATATAATAATGATTCTGAATTATGCAACGAACTCAATAGCACGATTCTTTTGGTGACACAATGGCTAGAATCCAACAATCTGAACATTAATATAAAAAAAACTAATTTTATTAAATTTTCAAATAAACGATCTCATAACTATTTGGCAAGCAAAAAGCATATTGAAACCAAAATAGATGAGACAGACAACACCAAATTCCTAGGAATGACACTGGATAAACATATCGATTGGAAGCCTCAAATCGACGCTATATGTAAAAAACTAAATAGATTTGTATACGTTCTAAGTAGATTGCGTAAAACGTCAACACTGGAAACTATTCTGTTGGCTTACCATGGTCACGTGGGCTCGATACTGAGATATGGTCTAATGTTATGGGGTAATGCATCTGAGATCAACAGATCTTTTTTGACACAAAAAAGATGTATCCGTGCCATAGTCGGAATTGCTCCAGATGAATCGTGTCGAGATCATTTTATAAAATTACGCATACTTACTGTATATTCCATGTATATTTTAGAGGTATCAATATTTGTGAAGACTCACCCACATCTATTTACTAAGGCAAAGGATAAATATCCGAGAAATACTAGAAATCCTAATAGACTAGTTTTGGAATGGGCGCCAAAGACTACTATGTTCAAAAATAATTGTTATTCCATGTGCATAACCATTTATAACAAAATACCAGAGAATTTTAAGGAATTATCATTATTTAGCTTCAAAAAGCAACTACGAGAATGGCTGCTTAAGAAGTCATACTATTCTCTGAAAGAGTTCCTAAATTATTAAAGCTATAAATAATATTAATATATTTTAATTTAATTGCAATAATGTTTATTTTGTAATCCCTACTTAATTGTTAATGTAATATATTGTGTAATACCCATGCATGTAATTATCTACCTATTTAATAAAAGTATTGTACTATTTCACATGCTACTGAGTAGCTAAATAGAAGACCTGCAAACTGTTTAACATCTTATTGTACTCTGTTTACTGTGAAATAAATATCATTTATCATTTATCATTTATCATTTATCATTTATCATTATCATTAACGTACAGTTAAAATTGTAAGCGGTGGTAGCCTACGGCATCGGACTCTGAACAGGTCGCGGGTTCGAATCCTACCCATTACACTACCGACGTGAACCCACTCCTAACACAAGCTTAGCTAGAGGGGTTAACAGGATTGCCAGTAATGTAAGAACCATAACCCTTTTTAAAAAAATATTTAAAAAAAGCACTTAAATTTAAATTAGATTGAATAATCAAAGTTTTTTTTTTATTTCAACACTCCAGTTTCTCTTTTACTGCTAAAATTACAGTCCTTGAAATTGTCGACGGAAGTTTGAACGGTGCAGTAAGAAAAGTTAGCCAATTACCGGTTCTGTGAACTTTACAAAGTAACAGCTTTTTCTTTTATTGTTTACTTCAAACCTCATCACCATCACACAAATCAATAGAGTTTATAGCTAATCTATACTAATATTATAAAACTGAAGAGTTTGTTTGTTTGAACGCGGCAATCTCAGAAACTGTTGATCCGAATTAAAAAAATCTTTTACTGTTGGATTGCCCATTTATCGAGGAAGGCTATAGGCTATATAGCATCACGCTACGACCAATAGGAGCGGAGCAGCAATGAGAAATGTTGCAAAACCAGGAAAATTTACGCAGACGAAGTTGCGCGGGACAGCTTGTAAGTAAACAAACCGGTCAAGTGCGCGTCGGACTCGCGCATAAAGGGTTCCGTACCATTATCTATACAACATTAGACACTATATTATTATATCTAACAAAAAAAAACGGCAA
Source organism: Herminia tarsipennalis (assembly GCA_945859575.2). Lineage (NCBI taxonomy): Eukaryota > Metazoa > Arthropoda > Insecta > Lepidoptera > Erebidae > Herminia > Herminia tarsipennalis. Next base: position 27,095,674 of record OX243832.2, read on the forward strand.
AAAATATTACGTTTGTTGTATGGAGCCCCAATTAAATATTTGTTTTATTCTGTTTGTGTCTGTGGCAACAGAAGTACATCATCTGTGAAAATTTCAACTGTCTAGCTATCACGGTTCCTGAGATACAGCCTATATTATAATATCAAAAACGACAAAAAATCACGTTTTTTGTATGGGAGCCCTTAAATATTTATTTTTTTCTGTTTTTTAGTATTTTTTTTGTTATAGCGGCAACAGAAATACATAATCTAACTATCACGGTTCATGAGTTACAGCTTGGTGACAGACAGACAGACAATGGAGTCCCGTTTTATCCTTTGAGTACGGAACCCTAAAAACAGACTTTGACTTTTGTTTTTCCTCTTTACGAAAATGTTATAGACATTATTTTCAGTTATAGAAGAGTATAAAACGTCTCAAATTAAACTGGTTATCCCCCCCCCTACCCCTCCCCCGCGGATTCGCCAATGACACTCAGTGAATTCACAAGACCATTAAACACCATATGATACAGAAATTAATTTACTAATAACATTGTAGTATTAGGGAAACCTGTAGTAAATATAGAAATTAATAAATTTTCTCGTAACATTCACACGAGATTGCTAAACATACCATTGACACAGCCAACTAAACCTTCACTAGCCAAGTCTTAACATGTCATTACCTCTCCAGCACGCACGCGGGCCGGTAATGACTCTCGTTATCCATCTACGGCTTTCTACGTATGGTATAAACCCATGGTTATCTAATAGATGCCTACTTACTCTATCGGGTAACTAAACGCTAACTAAAAGCTTAAAAACAGATTCGCTTTTAAATGTAAAAAACACGACGACATTTGAAGAATTATGTGGCTGCCGGTGGCGCAATGTGTGGTACGGTGTGATTTCTCTTAATAATAATAATTATAAAAATGATTTATTCACTTAGGAAGCAAAATACTACACTTGTGAAAAGTCGATTCTACATTTACTTGTAATGCCTGTTCGCAAAGAATAGGTAAAGCCCGAGAAATGAACAGGCAATAAAAATTTCTATCAACATTTCCTTTAACAATCAAAAGACTATCGCACCAACTGAAGAATAAACTAATCCGATATGAAGGCTATCTAAAATCGCCGGCCATTAACCAAAAATCCCGGAACCGACGACGGTTTAATGTCCTCTTTATGACACGCAGAACTGGGTTTTTGAGAGTTCCGTAGTAAAAATGGCAAAAACTGAACCCTTACAGTTTCGTCATGTCCGTCTGTCCTACACTGTGAATATTAATGAAATTGGCTACTTAATTTGATAGTTAAATAATAAATATATATTTTAGGGGGAGGGCACACCATACATGTAACAGAAGATGAAAATATTGTTTTTAGCAAACATTAACGTGTGGCACATATTCGACAGGTTTTTTTAAACATTTTTAAAGATTGTAACAAACTTTTTTGATTGCGTGAATATTTTTTTAAATAATCGCTCCAAAAGTTGCATAAATTGTGCCCCCCCCCCCCTTTTGAACCGTGTAACCAACAAATATAAAAATTGATCGCAAAGGTACCGCTTAGTAAATACTTTAAACTAAAATTCTGCTGGTGTTCTGAATTTTATTTTTTTATGTTATTTTATCTCATCAAAGGTTCTTCACAGCTGACAATAATTTTATTGTTTACAATGTAGACTAAACAATACGCCAATTACGAAGAACACATTAAAATTAAATAAATCAAATCTAGAGTAAACATATGCAAGGTCCAATCACGAGATTTACGTAAAAGATGCTTTCAATGTGTCAACAACTACTCTATGGTTTTGCGTGTACTGCGCGCGTGCGTGTGTGAATTATTCAGATTGGATTTTTATATGTGCATTTATTTGTAATAACGGCTGCGGAACATTGAGCATGGTCCGACATGCTCTTGCCCGGTTTTTTAAGAAAACGGTCATTAACCTATGGACCAACATTGGTACCTAGTTAATATCTCAATCTGACAGATTCACTCTCACTTAAGTATTCTATGGTTAAGGTAAAAGAACGATTGAACGCTAATATGCCTATGAGATACAATTTTACCTGATTATCGTATTATGAATACAGAATGAGGCATTTTTGGCCATCTGCCACAAAATGAGGTGGAACATAACGCAACATGCGGCTGAACACGACTGTGCTTTAATGGCTTCCTCGTTTTAATCGGGTGAGTATACTTTAGGCTGTACTATGGATTGTCTTATAACTACGACTTAAATAATTACAAAACCAAGAAACAAACGCGTAAAAATTTCAAAAAAACCGACACGTGTGATTAAAGCCTGATTAGGACACATTTTCAAAATGACAGATCTTTACAACAAAAGACAAATTGACACTCAATAACGTCAAACAAACCATACGAACAACCCACATCGCCGTCTAGATTTTAAGACGTTCTCAAAATATTTTTGTCGCTAATGCATTTAAAAGTATGAGTCTTCGGGTATAGGGCATCAAATGCTGTTTTATAGAGCAAGGTGGATGCAAATACATACGACCACAGCTATCCCTGAACATTTAAGATAAGCTAAGCGGGTTTTTTTATGTAATCCTATTTATAACCAGCATCATGGTCACTATGCCCAGTAGGTACATGTTGGGCATGGCACTGCTCCATTCATCTCACTCGGTTTCATAGCATAAAGGCTGTATTTGCTCTCCGCCTGAATTCTAAAGAGGCCTTAATGAAGACCTTTTAGTACTAAAACACGTTTTCAGACCGCGTTCTTTGAAAGTTATATTATTTTAGTTGTGGTTAAAATTCAGATTATAATTTTGTTGTGAAACAGTATAGTATAGTAATATCACTTCTCATGACACAATCATTCATGATGATAATTATTATTTCATAACATTAGATGCGAATCCTGAATAGTGTTTGTTGTGACTTCCAAAATTTTAGTTTGGGGTTTTTGACCGTATATAGAATTAAGCTAAGATTTTTATTTTGTTTTTGGAGTGGAGGAAGGCTTTTCGAGTGACCCTATCGAGGTACCCCAGTTTCGGTTTGAGATGGGAACTTGACCCGGGTGAAATATTTTTTTACCATTAGAAAACACATTTACAGGGCAGCACTTAAAGATGGAAGATTGGGTTGAGATACATCTGACTTGTGCATTTTTAAGATGCAAGTGTGGTTATGTAAGACGATAATGGCGTCTTTCTTGGTATGGACATGTCATGAAAACGGATCAAAATAAATATTGGAAAGAGGGCACTGAGTATGAATGCGGAAGGCTTTAAATGTAGACAACCCAAGAAAAGATGAATGGACTGTGACTGTGAACGAAGACATGACGAGAAAGGGAGTGAATACAGAGATAACGTTTGATAAAAGGCGTGAGGGTCTCCCACGGCCATGACACACGAAGAGAAAGTACCTTAAATATTGTTAAGGGAACATTTTACTAAAAGAAAACATCATTTTGATTTTATAAATAATTTGAACTGCATTCAGATTTTACATAATCGCCTGTCGGACCAGGAATCGTACTTCAGTCAAATAGTCTTCAGAGTCTTTAAATAAAATATTCTATCTGCAATATTTAAGGTAGTTTCTCTTTGTGTGGCATCGCCGTAAGACCTCTAATATATTGTGCTGACCCCAAATAATTGGGATAAAGGGCTGATATATGATGTGTCCAAACCTTAAACAAACTTGGTGAAACCAATAAGGTAGTCCTAAGTTGAGTACCTAAGCCCCGTGGCATGGTAGGAAATGAATTAGCAGACGAACTAGACGAACTAGGCAGAGGGGATGGCGATCGCGGCCTCTTCCAGCGGGTCAATTCACGTATTTAAAGCAGTACAGTTGCAATTCAGTCGCAGTTAAGTTTCGATTAAAACGGCCATTTTCGTATTCTTTTAACGTTAGGATCGATCTTAAAAACGAATGTCGTTATTGCGCTCTCGAGACGAATACTTGACGCAAGCGTATTTAAAATCGATCCCAAAGTTACAAGAATACAAAAATGATCGTTTTAATCGAGACTTAACGGCAAATGAACTGCAACTACACTGCTTTAAATACGTGAATTGACCCCCTGATACAATACAATGATGATGATGGGAGATGATAATTCAACAGTGGTTTAAACACTCACTAGTATTTTAAACACATCTGCTACCAGAGAACAATAGGAGCGATAGTTATCTATTTTCATACCCAACTCACGGCCGCTGAATCAATCTACTCGTATGTGATTGGGTCTCGCTTTTGAGTAACACGTTGCGGTACCATTCGGGGTTGAAAGCTATCAATATGCAACATTTTGCTTGTTTATATCATACTAGTTTTTGTTTACAGCTTTACACGCTAAGAAATGAAAAAGAAGAGGTCTTCTTATAAGTATATTTAGCTGACTCGGGGAACTTCGTCTGCGTAAATTTTTCCCGTTATTGAAACATTTTTCATTGCTGCTCCGCCCCTATTGTTCGTAGCGTGATGCTATATATATATATATACCCTTCCTCGATAAATGGACTATACATCAGTTATATATTTTTTTAATTCAGACCAGTAGTTCCTGAGATTATCGCGTACAAACAAACAAACTCTTCTATCTTTATAATATTAAGTAAAGATTTAGGTTTTTAATCGCAATTAGTTACGGCCTAGAAGTACAAACGAAACTAGAACTTTAGAGGGCAAGAAGCTTTAGAATTGAGCCAAGAAATCAGCTTTATCCTTCTCAAATTACTTACAAAATTATTCAAGTTCTAAAAATATATTTCCATAGTATAAAGTAAAGTCACTACCGCTGTATGTGCGCTTAGATCTTTTGAACTACGCAACAGATTTTAATGCAGTTTTTAGCAATAGATAGAGTGATTCAAGAGTAAGGTTTATATGTATAATACATCATACCGCGGGAAAGGATTCCACGCGTACGAAGTCGCGGATTTTAAAGTACACACTCAATAGGGGCAATGACATCAAAAAGTTTAGGAACCACTGCACTAGTTTATCGGTTAACCCTTTACAGGCGTAGCTTGATATAAATTAATGACCACCGAAAGTTGTTAGTTCAACATAATGTTTGTTTGTTTAACCCTACGATGTCCGAACGCGTAATTATAAAGTTATCAGTGCAAAATTAATGTGTTTAGCGTTAATTTAGTCGCACTGGATGGTTAAGTAATTAGTACAGAATGTTTAATACGTTGAAACACATGTTTCCTTATTTACAAACAAGAAATCAAATACGAAATTATACAGATTTAACTTTAAAACTGACGAAGTTTCATACAAACTTGCAACCCCTATTTGATAACCCCTTAAGGGTTGATTTTTTTAAACTCTGAAACTTGTGTTTCTTTATAAACCAAAAAGTCAAATACGAAATTTTGCATATAACTTCAAGACTAAAGCGGCGGTAGCCTAATGGTTAAGGCATCGGATTCATAATCGTGAGGTCGCGGGTTCAAGTCCTACACATGATACTAGCGACGTGAACCCACTTCTAACACAAGCCTTTGAGCTTAGCTGGAGAGGTTAACAGGATTGTTATTAATGTGTGACCCAATCATAAAAAGAATTAAAAACTGTCAAAATTTCATACAAACTTGCAACCCCTATTTTACCCCCTTACGGGTTGAATTTCCAAAAATCCTTTCTTAATAGATGTCTACAATTTTAAATGCGATAAGAATAATTGATTGAGATTTATGTTTAGAGCTTGAATAGTGTAATTTAAAAGTAGTGTATTTTCAAATAAGAAAGAACCTTGACGAGATGCTTAACAAAACGAATTTCACTCCTAATGGCACCAAAAATGGGGGAAAGTTATGTATACTATGTAAACAACCGAACGTCTACAACATTAACTAAAAGTAAAAATAAAACGACTATAAACTCAATAACAGTATCAAATAAAACAGAGAACACAAAGTGAACTATGACAGAAATCGTACCTTTTATTCAAGGACAAACAAAGGAAAGGAAAAGATATTACGTTTATTTTAAAAGGAAATAAGTTTCTGTTCGTGGAAGCAAAGATACATAGTTCTTTGTATTGTTTGTTATTGAAAAGTAAAACATGATACAAGAATCGCTCTTTACTTTGATGCAAGTATCTTATTTTCTAGCTTTTGTTTTGTCATATTAAAAGTATATCTGTCATCTCTCTATATATACACTAGCTGACCCTCGCAACTTCGTCTGCGTCAAATTAACCCGTTTTTGCAAAATAGGGGTAAATAAAAAAATAGGGGTTGAGGGTTGTATGTATTTTTGAATCCGGTATCATAAAAAAATAAAAAAATACCTAAAAATAAAAATAGGGGTGGACTACCCTTAACATTTAGGGGATGAAAAATAGATGTTGTCCGATTCTCAGACCTACCCAATATGCACACAAAATTTCATGACAATCGGTCGAGCTGTTTCGGAGGAGTTAAATTACAAACACCGTGACACGAGAATTTTATATATAAGATATTTAAAGTAAACCGTAAGTGACTGATCTATTATCGCATGGGTCGAAATAGGGTCCTTTTCTGGTGTCTCAGTCTCGAAGATTTTCGAAGTCTCAACGAGCACCTCCGACTCAGGAATATGGAAACTTTTGAGAATAAAGACATTATTCAAAAATTAACTAATAACCAGTTTTTTGAACTAACACTGGTCTTGTAAACAACACGTAAAGTGGATCTGTGATAAAAGCACTCTATCCTAGAATTTTTCAAAAATTATGATGAAATATCTTGTACTAGCTTTCGCCTTTCGATGTCTGTTGTCGCGATAAAATCCTATGTCCTTCCCCGGGACTCAAACTATTATAACATACCAAATTTCATCTAAATCGGTTTAGCTGTTTAAGCGTGAAAGCGAACGGACAGACAAACAGACAGACAGAGTTACTTTCACATTTATAATATTAGTATGGATTGACTGTATAAAAGTATAAAAAGATTAACCTATAAGAAGGCTTAAAAGCATTGATTTTCCCGGGAATTGCGAAACCGGACAAAGTTTAGATTTTTTTGGTAAATATAACGAGACTGAAAGCTAGCACACGCTGAACGGATTGGGTTAAAATCTAACATACAAACAAATAATTATAACGTAGGCATTCTTGAACAGATTTTTGAAAATTCAACCCCGAAAGGTGTGAAATAGGGTTCAAAATTTTGTGTTCAATGAAAATAAAACTTTTAAATCCAACTGTAAATATGTATAACGTGAAGAAAACTCATCTTCTTGAATGTGTTATTGTGAGGGAATTATGTAGATTATATCATTTAGTTGCCCGTACCTGTTGAGTCCCATCTGTATGCTTAGTTGAGAACTGTCGCCGCTGTGAGGCGCCCGAAGCATTGTATTGTAACCAGGTAGTTTATTAGAAAACCAGGATATTTCTAAATATTTAAACATGGGTTGCAAATAATTTGTATTAATAAATTGGCAACTTGTTAACTTTTTATTATATTATAAATAAATAGGTAAAGTATTAGGATCATTTTTGACTGCCTCTGTGGCGCGGTGGGAGTGTATCCGACTGCTACGCAAGAGGTCGTGGGTTCGATCCCCACCCAGGATAAAACTTTGTGTGATGAGCACGATGGTTTATTCTGTGTCTGGGTGTTATTTATCTATAATATGTATGTATTTAGAAATATATAAGTATGTTTATCAGTTGTCTGGTTTCCATAGTACAAGCTCTGCTTAGTTTGGGATCAGATAGCGTTGTGTGAGTTGTCCCTAGATATTATATTATTATTATTATATTATTTTTATTGTCATCACCCTGGTTGCTCTTTGCGAAGATACTGTTAAGTTTTTTTTATAAAAACTAGGTATATGCAGGGAGACACTTCGCCACTGGTATGTAGCAATAGAATACTCAAATCTCCAGGGTCCGTATTCACTATGTTTTTTTTCGTTTCCGCGACAATCCCGCGATAATTGGCGCATGCGCGGTGCGCTGAAAAAAGTCCGCGCGCATGACAAGCGCAGCCGAATCCGAACCCCATTCATGGGTTCATTAAAGATAAAGATAAAGATATTTTTATTTTGTTAAAACATGAGTGATGAATAAAGATGTTTACAGTAAATGTTTTAGTGACATCATGTTCTGCCATAAAGGCGTACAATTTTTTTTTTTTTTATAGATTAAATAAAATTAAATTAGAGTGTTATAAATTAAATAAGGTAAAATTAAATTAGATATGATAAAATTAAATATTAAATTATACAAAATCAAATACATAATAACAATCACATAGTCATCTAAACAATTTCAATTTATATTATGCTATTATCTAAAAATTCTGAAATGTTATAATACGCTTTGCTTAAAAGTAACTGTTTTAACAGTTTTTTAAAGGATTCTATGCTATTCTAGTACTTTGTTTACTTGTTTTACTACTTTATGCCCTGTTCTTTTCTCCAGTTTTACCTATTGTTTACGAACTTGGCATTACATGTAAGTACATGTAGAATCCCGATATATCATAAGAGTCATTTTGCATCATAAGTGAATAAAGGATTGTTTTTTTTAATAAAGACATTTTATTTATATAGTTTGCAGAAAAAAAATCCTGAGTAATTGGTGTTTATGGTTTTTTACGTACAATCTTAGAAATAAATCGGAATGAAATGCAGCCTGTAAGTGTGTGTGAGTTTATAAAAAAAGCATTATAATAGTGATATGGAGAGAGACACAGAATGCACAATTTTATAACTGGTTTTTAGGTTTAAGTACCTATTTACAGCTACGTGTAAATAACTGCATTTAGAAGGAAACTTTTAAAGTTGATACTACAAACAAACACTATTATGATTTAAAAAAAGATACTTGCTTTCGCTCGCAGCTCCGCCCGTTTGAATGTGAACCATATTAAAAATAAACCTATAAGATGATAATGACAAAGCCGACCAGTTACCCCAAGTAGCACCCGTTCACGAGTATGACGCATAGGTTAGCGATCATCCCATTCACCTTATTGTAGAGAAGGAACACGACCGGCCCACACCACCACCATAAGCAATGACATTTTAGTGCGCATGACGATCCCTGACAATACAACCCATAAAAACGAAAATAACCTAAATTATTTAATGAAGTACGCTCCCTAGTTGCCATTACTAAAAAAATAAATTATCTAGGTACTCTGTGAATTTAGAATACTAATAAAATTTTAATATTTAACACAAATACATTATACTGCATTATTATTTCTACGACCATGACTTGTATTTCATTTAAGTACTTAACCATTTCAACAAATAAAAAAAAAGGTATTACATAGTTTGGATTACTTAAATAGTTGACATTGGAAAGAAGCACTAATGTATTAATAATAAATTCTCTTTCAAATATTAAGTAAAACAGGACCGTCCTACGCAAATCTAACTACACACCCACACTACATCTTTACTATGAACAGCAGAATTACGCTAAAATAATGAAGTATTCTAGTATTTTCGCCATCTTATCTCCCTCTAGACTTGAATAGTGTCACAAAATACCGAGAGTGCAGAAGTAAGACTACATTCAATGCGCGCAATGACATCGATCACACATGGAATCGACGAGTGATAGGTTTAAGCTATAGACCGTCTTGGACGTGATTTTTCGGTTGAAGGGCACTGTAGCAAGTGCAATTATCGGGCAAATGAGATTTACGAACTAATGTCTCAAAGGCTTTGACTGCCTCTGTGGCGTTGTGGGAGTGTATCCGACTGCTTCCTAAGAGGTCGTGGGTTCTATTCCCACACGGGACACCTGTGATCCACAAATTGTTGTTCCGAGTCTGGGTGTACTTTGTGTCCGTGACTTGTATGTTTGTAAAGTCCCCCGCGACACAGGGCTTGTTCCCTGCAGCGCGAGTCGTCTTTGTTAAAAGCGTGGTGCGGTGATATTTAGATATTCGCCAAACAAGGATTCGGGTGGCACTGATATTGTTATGGACTAACGTGGCACTTATAAACTATCACGCGTACAATCTGACCGTCTCTTCGTTTCGTTGTAAAATAAAAAATCATTGTACAGAACTACAGATTGACTCTCAACAGATATTCTTAAAGAAAAAGTTACTAATAACATTAGGTATGGCATAATGGCTGGTTGGTACAAAGAGTACCGAGATAAAATATTAGTTTTTTATGTCTGGTTGGTACAATACTTATTGTACCAACCTGCCATGGTGCTATATCCAATTGTATTAGTATATACCATAGTTATAGCGTTTTCTTTTAGACAACTTTCAAGAATGAATGGTGTACGGCAAATCTTTAGTGGCAATGGGCCAGAGACATAGCCCGAAAATATGGTTCATCGGGTAAAGCCGTCTTGGAATGGAGGCCATGAGGTAAAAACAGGCCTCGAGGACGGCCACAAAAACGTTGGAAAGACGACGCCAAGAAAATTGAAAAAAGAATGGTTGTTAACTAACTTTTTTAGTATTACAGTCATTATAATGTTATACTTTTTTGAAATGCTTAAGATGAGCCCTTTAATTTGATACCCATTTTGCATTATTCAAAACAACTTTGTTTGTCATACCTCTTTATTTTGACATCTCACAGGCGCCATGTTTGTTTTTTTCAAATGTCACATGTCAACACTTGGGCGATCAAGACGAATCTAACGACGACGTCTTAATTGTATAAATCCGTTCAGTAGATTGTGAGATCAGGTAATAAAGAATATTACATACATACAAGATACGCGCGAAAAACATAACCCTGCCTTACAGTCGGGTAAAAAGAAAGATAGAGTATGGTATAACATTCGCTAGTGTATTTATGTGATTGCATTATTATGACATAGAATTTTGCACAAATCATATATTTTTTATTTTTTTACTGATAAATAAACAAATAAAAAAAAATTATGAAATTTTAGAGTATAATAATATAATAATAATAATAATAATAATAATAATTTATTTATTCTTTCTTCCACAAAGGTCTCTTATATATAGGTGGTACATATATTTTCCCTAATTAATCCTTTGTGGGAGACTGGTATCTGCACTAGGTCTCCCTGTCATACAGATTACCAGGCCCCCCGCAGCAAAGATAAGAAACAATATTTAATTCAACTGTATTGCGAAAGTACAATATATTTTATATAATTATGAAAAACAAAAAAGAAACAATATAGAACAAAAAACAAAGAGAAAAAAAAAAAAAACTGTAATAATAATATGAAAATATGAAAATGTGATAACCTGTTTGTTTGTGTGTGTGTGTGTGTGTGTGTGTGTGTGTGTGTGTGTGTGTGTTTGTGTGTGTGTGTGTGTGTGTGTGTGTGTGTGTGTGTGTGTGTGTGTGCGCGTGTGCGTGTGTGTGTGTCTTTTTGTTGTTGTGAGCGGGTGTGTCGGTGTGGGTGGGTTATTGTGGTATAGATAAAAGCAATTCCGTACTGTCATATGTTTGGTTAAGTAGCCAGTCTGTAACAACTCGTTTACATTTCGTATTATGGTGAGTATATATAGAGAGAATGAGATTGATTTTATTATATAGATAGCCGCCAAGGAAGCAGGAGAATCGGTGTGACAGACTGGTTCTAAACAAGTTGGTTGAGCAGACTTTGTTTTTATTGCGCTTGTGTGAGTGTAATTGTGGATTATAAACTAATTGGGAATGTTTTCTTAATATAATTTGTAATATGAAGAGCTGTCTGACAGATAGTACTTGACATTTTTTGTACAATGTCGTAGTGGGGTGAAAGAAGGGAAGCCTATATGCAACTTTTAATATGGCTCTCTGAGCTCTTTCGAGTTTAAGCATATATGTTTTTCCGGCGCCACCCCATGATGAGATGCAGTAGCTCAGGAGTGATTGGGCTAAGGCATAGTATGTAGTTTTCAGCGTTTTTTCGTCTGCAGCATTGCGTAAGTTCTTAAATACATAGATTAACTTTCTGATTCTACGTGTAAGGACGCTGATATGTTCTTTAAAATTGAGGCCTTTGTCGATGACCACCCCGAGGTACTTCACCACATCAACTCTTTCGAGCGTGGGACATTCGCATGTGTTATAAGTGCTGTTGCAAGTGTGGGCAGTTATTTTGTGTGAGTGTAAGTAGTTATTGTTAGTCTTGTGTAAGTTGAATGAGATGTATTTTGTTTTGTCGATGTTAAGTGTGAGGTAGTTAAGGTGTAACCACTTTGATACGACATCAAAACCCTTTTGCGCGTATCGGTATGTTTCCTCCCAACTATCACCGTGAAACAGAAGAGCCGTATCATCTGCGAAGGTTACTACTCGGCCATTGACAAGGTTTAACTCACATAGCTCGTTAATAAAGATTAAAAATAGGGTAGGTCCGAGTATGCTACCCTGAGGCACGCCAAAAGACACTTCGCAGTCATCACTATACAGATTCTCTACCTTTACACATTGGACACGGCCATGTAAGTAACTCTTGAACAGTTCAAGTTGAGCGCCACGGATCCCAATACACTCAAGCTTCCTCATAAGGAGTGGCACAGACACCGTGTCAAAAGCTTTCGCTAGGTCTAGGAAGATAGCGATTACTTTCTTTTTGCTGTCAATTTTCGTTACTACTGTATCAATTAGTACATGTACCGCATCATTGGTTGATCTACCAGCACGAAAACCGTATTGATTAGATGATAACATCTTCTTTGTCTCTAAGTATTTGGCGAGTTGTTTATTTATCAATTTCTCTAAAATTTTTGACAGTGTTGGTAAGATGGAAATTGGACGATAGTTATTGACACAGCATCTGTCGCCGCTCTTGTATATCGGGTGAATAAGTGCTTTCTTAAAGTCCACTGGGAACACACCAGTGGAGAGTGAGAGGTTGCATATATGTGCAATGGGTTCCGAGAGAATGTGTGAGTATTTTTTTATGATATTACTTGGGATGTTGTCGCGACCCACAGCGCAATCTGCTTTGAGGGTGTTAATTATGGTTTGGATTTCTTGAATGTCTGTAGGGAGTAATACGAAAGAATGTGGATGAAGTGTGGGTAGTGGAACATGTTCAGGGTACGATACCGATTTTTCAATGGTTTGTGCTAGGGTTTTGCCAATATTAGCAAAGAATTCATTGACTTTGTTAATTGCTGACTTAGGATTTAATGTGTCAATCAAGTCTGCATTAGGTGTATTTTGTTTAGTAGTGTATGTGATCGTCTTTATTGTTTCCCAAAGTTTTTTCGTGTTGTGCTGGTGTTTGGATAGCTCTGTTCTATCATACTCGATCTTGATTTTTTTCAATAAGTTATTGCAAAAATTGCGGTAGCGAGTGTAAGTCAATTTGATGATTTCGTTATTAGGTTGCTTTTTAGATTTGAGGTGTAACTTATCCCGATTTCGCATACAGCGTAATAGGCCTGGTGTAATCCACGGCTTGATTATACGTTTCCGTCTCGCAGTCTTTATTGTTTTAGTACATTGAGTTATGGTGGTGATCAGACTCTTGGTGAGGTATGATGTAGCGTCATCTACGTTATTTATCGTAAAGATATTTGACAAATCTAGGTGTTTTATCTTTGTATCAAACAAATTATAGTCTATACGTGTACAGATTTTTGTGCTTGTGGATAGTGAATGTGTAAGTTTAAGACTTAAGATGATAGTGTAATGGTCAGTTATAGTGGTGTGAGCGACAAAGCATTTAGCTTGTAATTTGGTCTTCATTATAACGTGGTCCAGGCAGGTTCGAGTATGTGTTGGAATATAGTGTGCGGGTAACATTCCGTGTGTGGCTAATAGATTAAGATATTCGTCAACGTTGTTCTCTGTTACTGCTAATATGTCGATGTTGATGTCACCGCTAAGAATTACATTCTTGTATGCTGAAAGAGTGGTCAAAAGGTTGTTGAGTGATTTTAGAAATTTTGATATATTTCTTTCAGCAGGCGGACGGTATATTGCAACAATAACAGTATCACGATTGACTCTGATAAGTAGGCAGTTAGCATCTGTAAGTTCAGGCTCAGAGATTATGTATCTGTGTTTGATATTGTAATACACAACTACACCCTCATTCTGTGTCCTAACTTTTTTTGTGTAACTGGAGTGGTATCCACTTAAAAGAGGAATGTTCTGATTTCGGGATAACCAACATTCCGTAAGTATGATTAGGTCCCAGCTCACACGCGAGCGATTTAGGAGGGTATCAAGTTGATGAAAATTTTTATTTACACTCCGAATATTCTGAACCAAAATATTTAAGGATAAGCCATTCCTATACACTAATTTCGAACATTCTTCAATGTGACATGTATCACTAGTCGCAATTTCCAGAACATCTAGCTGTTTATTTAAAGATTTTTGTTGTAAGTGATCGAATGTTAATGTTTGATAGGGGACTGCTGATGAATGGTAATCTGCGCATTATGATATTTCCAGGTACCAAATATAATTCTGAAGGACCGGGTAATACACGAGAGAAATATATACAGTAATGGCTTATTTTGTGTAATATATGGGGTGGTATAAGAAAATAAATGCGTTCTTCTTGTATGGAGAATTTGTTGGATGGCTTATTTGGAGTGTTTTTGATGAAGCTTAGTAGTGATATTTGTGTTATATGTTGATATAGGAATGAGGAGCGGTTGTGTATAGCTAGATTGATAAAATGTTTGTGTGTGGATGTAATCTGTTTGTTAACATTAAGATACGTTTGCGTGTATACTAATAAAATATGTAATTTGGTGAATGGGTTTGTTGGAGTATTTGTGATGAAGCTTAGTAGTATTATGTATATTGTGCGCTTATATGGGAATGGGGTACGGTTGTTTGTGGCTACATTGACAAGATGTTTGTGTGTGGATGTGATCTGTTTGTTATCATTAAGATACGTGTGTGTATATATCAATATGAGATGTAATTTGATGAATGGGTTTGTTGGAGTATTTATGATGTAATTAAGTAGTGATATGTATATTATGTGTTGATATCGGAATGAGGTGCGGTTGTGTGTGGCTACATTGGTAAGATGTTTGTGTGTGTATGTAATCTGTTTGTTATCATTAAGGTATGTGTGTGTGTATACTAATATGACATCTATGTAACAGTATGAAAGGCAAAATACAATAGGTAAGCATTTAAAACAAAGGGTGCAACATTTCAGTGATAATAGTGAATATTTGGGGTAATATAGTCACTCCTTTTTGAGTTCTTCTAGTTGAGCTTCAGTTCTGATCAACTTAGGTGGTTGTCCTTCTGTTTTTCTGATTAAAACTCTCCCGTTTGATATCCAGCAGAATTTAAATTGCTTTTGCTTTGCTACCTCTCGTGCCAGGAAAAATAACCTGTTCGTATAGGTAGTCAGGTGTTCGCGAATGTAGACGGGAGTAGTCGCGGTTCCCTTACCGAGATGAGATAAGTTCAATTTCGATGTTGGATTGGACTTGTTGAACGTTTTAACGGAGCTTAAAATTATGTTTTTGGTAGTTTGGTTGGTCAGTTCAGCGACGATTGGTCTATTAGTACCTTTTTTTCCTGGTGTACGATAGGTAGCCCGAATATCAGAAGATTGTAACCCAAGTTGTAAAGTGTCTGAGAGCCCCAATACCATTTGAGACAATTTAGCAGCAGTTTCATTCTCTTCTGCAGGTATATTATGTATCTCGACGCTATATTTCCTCATATTTCGCTGCAGATCTTCTACTTGATCTTCTAAGTTAGTCATGTCTTTAGCCTTTTCGTCATTTTGTTTTTCTAGTGTATCAATCCTATGACGGATGTCTTCATATTGGCAAGACAAGAACTCTAGGGATTTTTCAATGTCATTCGATGTTTTTTGTAGGGCTGACAGAGTGCTTTCTAATTTGTTGAATTTCGTGTCTTGGTCGACGCGCCATGTATCTAACATTTGTTTTATTTCTCGTTTAAACGCTTCAAGAGAGAGTATCCGGATTTTGACAAAATAACAAAAAATTACATGTTTGCTGCTTTACTCGAACGCGTATTGCATGAAATAGGACACTCTCCTTCTGCACTCTCAATGTTTTGTGACTGTACATTATAAACAAAACAGTATTAGCTAAGTTAAACAGTGTTGGCAGTGGAAGCTTGCTGACAATGTAATTAACTGGCTCGTAATTTGTGTGTATAATAAATGGACCACTCCGTCTCTGTTATCTGTTGTAAAAACGTTGTATACCTTTATTTTGAGGAGTGGCTAGCTGTCGATTTGAGGCAAAGAATGAATAAATAGTAGCTACCCGAAACTTTAATTTCAGCGTCTAATCTGAACTAATTTACCGCCACTGAGACTAAAAACGAAAACTGACAACAATTTTGACGGAGCCTTATAACTAGCCTTGTCCCTCGGTACCTTTCCAAAATCACTATCTATAAATACCAAACTTCGATAGTCAATATTTTATTCGTCTTAAACTCAGGTATAAAAGGTTCATTTGACAAGTCACGCCGTCACACATTCGTCTGAGTTTAAATAAGTTTTATAACTTGACTAGACTAGCTGTCCCGCGTGTTGAGTGTTTATAATGTAAAGTCTAAAAAAAGACACAGGTTAGAAGCGCTTAGAAAGCAGCACCTTAAAATCTATACAATTGATTTAGTTTTTATTTGCCAGTATCGCATAGCCGGCTTTAACAGATGAAAGCAGCGTGATAATTAAAACATTCTTTCCTACTTTTACGACTTTCTTTATAAATAGTATGACATTGTTATAGGTGTAAATGTTATCTACTTATCCGTTGCATATATGCCGTTTTTAAAGATCGAATGTTATTTCCTAACACTGTTTTTGTCATGCAAGAAAATCTTAAAATAATATCACCTTGTACTACATTTATATCGATGTCTCGTCAGCAAACTTTCTTGTTATTTTCCAAAAGACTTACCTGGAACAAAGATAATAATCATGTATAAAACTGAGCTTTTTTTTTTCTTTTTTAAATATGACTCACGTGGTAGGGTACAAACCCTGTATCACGGGGGACTTCGCAAACATACAAGTCACGGACACAAAGTACACCCAGACTCGGAACAACAATTTGTGGATCACACAAAGTGGTGACCAGTGTGAGAATTGAACCCACGACCTCTTGCGTAGCAGTCGAGCACACTCCCACCGCGCCACAGAGCTTGTGTCATGTATAAAATTTACATAGGTACAATTAATGTTAAGGTTGATTAATTTAGTCATTACGGTCACTAGGAACTATGCATAATAAAGCCGAATTTTCAAACGTCTTCAATTTCTCACACTAAAGTTACTCTTGCTCAATCTCTTCTACTTCCACACATAGACAAAGCAGATGTTTATTTTCTGGATGCTAATGAGGAACTAGTTGACAAGCTGGAACATCTGCAGAATTTGTGTATCCGCTCCATTTTTAGATTACGTAAATACGACCATGTCTCCGAATCTCTCAAAATTCTCTCGGAGAAATCTGAAGTGGCAACCGATTCGGCAGCGTCGTAGCTCACACATTCTCTTTCTTCTTTACACTATTCTTCACAATCCCACTTCTCCTACTTAGTTACGTGAACGCTTGAAAACTCAAACCCTGTCGTTCTTTCTCCTCTCTTCTATTACACACTCCCGCTCACAGCTCTAGCTGTTATGACAGCTCCTATATTATAAAAGTAATGCGCCTTTGGAACTCTCTTCCTCACTCTTTAGGCGACAGCCTTTCTATTAACATCTTTAAGAAAAGAACAAAATAATATTTTCTCACTACCTGATTATGTACCTGTGTATTATAATATTTATTTTTATAATACATTAAATTAGGCAGAGCCAGTACTATGGCAACCAGATTACTCATAAACAAACATACTTTACATTTTTAAACACACAGATACTTAGTATAAATAAATTACACCTAGTCACAAAAGAAACAATCGTGCTCATCACATAAAGATTAGGTAATCCTGGGCGGGAATCGAATCCACGACCTTAGCAATTGCGATGCGACCCACTCTTTTATTAAAAAATATTTTTTTTTAAGAAAAATGACTCTGGAAAATGAATCAAGGGAAAAAAAATATCAAGCACATTCTATGTTTTAGTAACTTACAAAAATCTGTGTTTATGATAAACAAACAAATAAGAAACATCACATAAATAACTTCTAAAATGCGTTTACGTCTACATTTATTCTCGTTCCTCTTCAATCAATCTTTAAGAAGTGTCGTATTGTTATTAAGACAGATTGGATGTCGTGGCAGGTTGCTTTAAAGCCGATACAACAGATTGTCTCAAATATCGGTGTCACCCCCCAGGGGAGACAAACATCTATCAAAATTATCAATCGTGGTCAAAATACAACACGAAGGTGAAAATTTCTTTTTTTTTTTTGCTGTTTTCTTTTTTTTTTTTTTAATTTGTCTTAAGCCAGGTTAAAATTCTTCAATTGAGTATTTAACTGCTATCATAAATAAAATATTTTATAATAACCATGCAATGAAGCGGCGATAGCCTAATGGCTAAGGCATCGGACTCGCAATCGTGAGGTCGCGGGTTCGAATCCTACCCAATAAACTACCGAGGTGAACTAATGCGCTTATTACACTACACTAAATCAGGGACCCTAAACCCTTAAAAAGAGAGGTGTATTTTATTTTTTTAGGGACCTAATTCTCTAACAAATTTTCAAGGCTAGCTCGATTAGGGCCCTGATTCAGGGTAGTGTGATAGCCGTTTAATTCCTAACACAAGCCTATGAGCTTAGCTTGAGGGGTTAACAATATTGCTAGTAATGTGGGACCCAATCATACATTGCTAGATATCTTTAAAAAAAAAATGTCCAAAAGTATTCTGAAAAATATGTTTGTTTATAATTTAGCTTGTTTATATTTTTTTTATTAATCAAAAGAAAAACAAATATATATTTCATATTCTGTAAAGCTAAATGTGACAATGACCTAATTCAATTTAAGTTTGGCTAAAATCGAGAACTTATTCGAAACAAAGGTCAACTTAGTCAACATATCAGGCATCGACAAATAAAATTTAAACAAAAATAACCCATATTTTGCAGGACATAATGTTTTAAATATAGTTTTAGTACTTAAAAAGAGCTAAGCTAGGCATTGACAAATTAAATTTAAATGAAAATAACCCATATTTTGTAAGGCATAAGGTTTTAAATATCTTAAAAGGTGTTAGTATTTAAAAATATCTTAAGGTCACAGATAGACCGTGAGGTCTATACTTGTGAATGGAAGTCTTTTTAATGTCATAATGATATCGAATGCAAATCAGTTTCGAATGCAAGGTGTATGCAAATAGTTACAACATTAAGGTCAATTTTTGTTACTAAGTGAAATATATTATAAACTTATTATGTATAATATTGAGTGGCCTGTTGGTCTATTAGTCAGTGACTCTGACTGCTGAGGTAGAGAACGTGGGTTCGATCATCATTCAGGATATAACTTTACTAGCTGACCCGCGCAACTTCGTATGCGTCAATTTCACCCGTTTTTGCAACATTTTTCATTGCTGTTTCGCTCCTATTGTCGTAGCGTGATGTTATATAGCCTTCCTCGATAAATGAGCTACCCAACAGAAAAATAATTTTACAATTTGGACCCTACTGGTCCAATTGTAAAATACCGCGTTCAAACAAACAAATTAACTAACAAACAAACAAACTAACAAACAAAAAAACAAACTCTTCAGCTATATAATATTAGTATAGATGGTTTATTCTGTGTATGGGTGTAAATTATCTTTAATATAACAACAGGCAACAGAATTTAAGTACCGCCCAGACTCCAGTGAAATACCTTTTATTTACGAAATTTTGACACTGTACCGGTAATAAATCCCCCCCATACGAGCGGCTCACACTTGACCGGTCATATGTTGCCCCTCATTCTAGCGCGCCTAGAATTTTTTAATATAAAACTATTCCCTATTAATACTTATAAAAAGCACTCACAAAGATATTAGGCATTGAAACCGTTCACCTAACTAGGAAATCAGCAACTCGACAAGGAAACCTCTCCAACTTAGCAGGTTTACTTCTATATTTGGTAATGTATATCCGTGGTTACCTTACCTGTCGATCGATAGCACTAAAAGGCTATATCCAACTGCCTCAGACTAGGTTTTAGTCTAAAAAGCACCATTATGTGAAACTAGCTATAGACTGCGGCACTGCCTGCACGGATGTCGATTATCGCGATATTCTTTATGAATTAGGTAGTAGCTGTTACTCACTTTTTTGAAAAACAAGTCTATTCTACGGCAATCTTTATCTTTCCGGGAAAAGATTGCCGTTGAATAAACCTCTGTGGCGTGGTGGGAGTGTGTCCGACTGCTACACAAGAGGTCGTGGGTTCGATTCCCACACGGGACACCACTTTGTGTGATTCACAAATTGTTGTTCCGAGTCTGGGTGTACTTTGTGTCCGTGGCTTGTATGTCTGTACAGTCCCCGGGACACAGGGGTCGTACACCCGGGAGTCGTCTTTAAAAAAAAAAGGAAATTATTTTGCTTTTTAAAAAAATATATCATCTATCAATCAACTGTCTCATCTGGTTATAAGACGGGTGTTAGTGGATGTTCAGCGTCTCTTAGGCCAAGTGCCCTTCAACCGAAACACAGTAATACGTCAACATTACTATTTCACGGAAAAATAACTCACACTGTTGTGTTACCGACCAAGACGGCCTATAGCTTCGACCTACCACTCATAGCATTAATCATGAAAGTACAGACAGACTATTGTTGTAAATATTACGAAGATAATTAAGTACAGTAATTTAAATTTAATTTATTAATTTTGTAATTAAAGCTGAAACCCTAGTAAGTACCTATTTGCACAGCAATTTAATGAAAGCATAATTGAAACTTAATCGTTACTATTAATAAAATTATACAATACTAGTAGACTCACGCAACTTCGTCTGCGTAATTTTTTCCCGTTTTTGCAACATTTTTAATTGCTGCTCCGCTCCTATTGGTCGTAGCGTGGTGTTATATAGCCTTTAACCTAGCCTTCCTCGATAAATGGGCTATCTAACAGTAAAAGATTTTTTCAATTTGGACCAGTAGTTCCTGAGATTATTGCGTTCAAACAAACAAACTCTTCAGCTTCTATAAAATAGGTATAGATTTTCACTGTATTGATTGAGGTAATCGTCTGATTTAATATATTTTTATTAATTAACTTTGGCATTTACCAACTATTCGGTCATTAGAATACAGAACATTTTGTAGACTACGGGTGATGCCAGTGAAAATGGCATCAAAGTTCATTGCGCGGTTTTGAAGATCTAAGCGTACATAAAGACAGACAACGAGAAGCGAGTTTTGCTTTATACGATTACTAGCTGTCCGGCGCAACTTCGTATATAAATGGGCTATCCAACTGTAAAATAATTTTTAATTTCGGATCAGTAGTGTCTGAGATTACCGCGTTCAAACAAACAAACTCTTCAGCTTTTTAATATTAGTATAGATATGATTTAATGATATATAATAAACCCCATCCCTAGTTAATACTTTCGTCCATAAAAGCAAAATGTGCTAAGCTATCATCAATTAATCATAAACTCTGTTCCCGACAGTTTAACGCTAACATCCTGTATGACCGATCAAAAGTAACGAGTTTTACTACTAAATTAATTGACCAAGAGATTAGCAGAACAGAGTATTTAGGTACAGATAGCCGGCTTACAGCTCAACAGGAAATCCATGCCACACCTAGACGCACGCATCTCAACGTGTGCAGTCTCGGTTGTCATTCCACCGAGATATGTGTACTTGAGGGCTTGCGATCTCGCAGCCTGTCTTCAATACCAATATCTGCGGGACTGAAAAATTTCGTTCCCTCGGGATCCCGGTATTTGCAATATATAAAATTTATAAACTTTAAATATAAAGGATTCAGAAAGGAGGAGGAACCTGTTCTATGGTAACTAGACAACTGAATAACATTCTTATATGTTGAAATAAATAAATATAAACATATATGAATGTTTAATGTATCTAAAGTGCAATCCCGCGGGATCCCGCGCTCGTAATCTTGCCGTATCGGGATTGGAAGGACGTGTCTGTGTGCGTAAGACTGTTTTTGCTCGTTGTACGGAGCCGGCTTTCTGTACGTATTTAATTTGTGTGCCCGCAGAAATTAATTATCGATGTTATCCAAAAGTTCCCGTTAAAGCGTTACGTATAAAGTTTTGATGTGGGGATATTTCGTAGTGTTTGATTTATGGTCCCCGCCCATACAGCGTACCATTTTGGTTCGTGGGTACCTATAATACGGTATCGTCGCAAAACCTCAGAGTAGGGACAGGAGGTAAGCTCTTTATGTATTTTGCTCAAGTAACGCATACATGATACGGAATCTCGGACCACTTTGTTCCGAAAGTGTTGAGTTTTTGGCGTGTGTAGATTTGGTATCCATGAGTTTTTAAACTTTCGCGATTTTTATACATATTAGATATATTTCGGGACTTAATCGCGTGAATTATTTAAAGGTACGAATCTTTTATTTACCCGACGTTTCGATCGAATTGCACCGATCGTGTGAACGCGATTATGTCCCGAAATATATCTAATATGAATGTATGATTCTCTTCTGGGTCCTTATTTATGTTTTTTTTAATCCGCGTCCGTAGTAAACCCATGCGAGCTGTAAAAAAATTGTCAAAATGGTAAAAGGGGAGCCGCTCTTAGAAATTTATCAACGCGCATGCGCGGCGGATATTTTGAGCGCTCCGCGCATGCGCCAGTTTGCACGGGCTTACCACGGACACGGAATAAAGATAGTGAATAAGGATCCTGTATTCCCGTTCTAGGTGGCTTGTGCAATAGATCTTTCCACGAATACTTCGATACGCATCGTCCTATCCAATCCTTTTAAAAGTCACAGGCAAAAATATCTAAAATAGGTACAAAATACCTGTCGTACTCTCGATATTTTTTGGCGGGAACCTCTAAACAAACGCACACAGAAACATCGTTTGGACACAGAATCGCAAAACGCCTTCCGAACAAAATGGTCAGTACTCCCGTGTCAATGATCGATGTCTGTACATACATGCCTTCAAGCGTAAAGCCTAATGGCTAAGGCATCGGTCTCGCAATCGTGAGTTCAAAGGTTCGAATCCTACCCATTATACTACCGACGTGAACCCACTCCTATCACAAGCCTTTGAGCTTAGCTGGAGCGGTTAACAAGATTGCTAGTAATGTGGGACTCAATCCCACATTGCTAGATATCTTTAAAAAAAAAAATGTTTGGCACTCGGAGACTGCCGCGGTAAAGTTATTTCATAGCATATCAATAAAACATTTTTTTTTCCATTACATTTCGGAGCAGCTTGTCTCGATCCGTGCGAGCTACGTACAGTCGTACCATATACATATACGTTAAGCGAACGCTCGGCCGAGCTACATGATAGGCGGAGTTGGGGCCTGTTAGGTTTTATTTTCGTTACGGAATTTCTTAATTCGGTCGCCGCGCTCAAAGCCCGAGCCCGCGATAAAACTTATGCAATAGGTTAAAAAAGCCTTGTTATTGGTTAAACTTACCTACGCCTCTTTCCTCACATTCTGCATAACCTTACACCTTCTTATAGTAGAAACATGATCTAAAACTTAGCATCTTACGGTAAATACGATAAAAGGAACACTAGTACGTAAGTAACCGTTATTTATTTAACTGGAGCAAGTAAACATACGCATGCAGTTCCTGATTACATGCCCTAAGGTACAGAGCTAAGAGTAATAAATTGTGGACGCAGTGGTAAACGCACGCGCACGATATTGCGAGCATGAAATACAAAAGTACAGGCTGGCTCACAGGTCAATAACAAGTCCATGTTCACTTAAAAGCTCTGTAGTACCACAACAAAAAAAAATCCAATTGATTTTAACATTTGGATGGTCATTTTACAACTTCGAATGGAAGTCTATATTTGTTTATCAATGATAACTTAGACTGCCTCTGTGACGTGGTGCGACTGCCTCTGTGGCGTCGTTGGTTCGATTCCCACACGGGACACCACTTTGTGTGATCCACAAATTGTTGTTTCGAGTCTGAGTGTACTTTGTATCCGTGATCTGTATGTTTGTAAAGTCCCCCGCGAAACAGGGCTTGTACCCTACTGCAGGAGTCGCCTTTTATAAAAAAAAAAAAAAAAAACGACGGTCATTCGATTCGGCATTTAAAATTGCTGTACTATGGACGTCAGTTTTGTGCAGTCTTGGTTGAGATTCGGCCGAGATCTGTGTGCTTGGGATTGTTCTAGCTCGTTGTAGGGAGCTGGCCTTCTGTACCTATGTACTTGTGTTGTGTTCACTTGTGGGAAAACACGCTTGAATATCAGTAGTGCCTTGTAGCTTCTTCCCATATCTTAGGTTTATTTATACGTAGGCAGACGATTGCAACTTATTAGCCCGATCAGAAGCAAAATACCCTAAAAATTTAATGGGTTAAAAGTGGAAAAAAGTTTTTTTTTAGTTATTATTGTGTATAAATAATAAACTAAAAAAAAATTTTTGGGGCAGTTGGGGGCTGTCCCATTACACACTCAATTTTTAGACGTGTTATAAGAAAAATGACGCGATAAACAAAATGCAATCAAGAGACATTGAAAACCAATTAGAAATAAGGTTAGTAGATGCTGGTTCGTGGTATCTGGTATCCTGTTTATAGCACAAAACAACAAAGGACAAATTCTTTATTTGTTTATTTTTCTAGAGAATTTCCGAGGGTTCATCTTTTCCAAGATTTTCTAAGCGACTGAGGAAAAACATCTTTAATATGCTTTGAACTTCGTTTTTGTAAAGACAAGTTTGTTTTATTGAAACCGAAAATGATAGCCTCTTTGTTCACATCTAAAGAAAAATATGTCATTATTACTTATGTTTCAATGAATAAATGTAACTTGAAGCTCAGAAACGTTATCGTTTAATTAAATCTTGCGATTTATTCGCACCAATAAGTATTGATAAGAAGAAATTATGTTTTGAGTTGAAGGGAATATGAATTTCAAAGCGGTTGTATTTTCGGCGTGGGAGTTAGAAAACTTATTTTTCAAAATACATCTAACCGACTTCAATCATGAATGATCTGCTGGCATTGATGAGTTTTGTTTTTAGTCTCCGAAACTCATGATCAGATCTTTACGAAATGTATATGGGACCATTTCGGAATATTTCTCTCCAAAAAAATAATTTTGGAAAAAAATTTAAATCCGTTAATTTACAAGGTGTAAATTAATCCCTGTCCGACCCAAAAGGGATGTGTAGATATTCTGATAATAAAGCTAAAAAAAATAGAAATAAAAATATATCCGTCAAAAGGATTTTTTTTATTGAATATTAAACTTCACGATTTAAGTACTTAATTTCGTCGTAATGTGTAAATTTTCAAAACAATCTATTCCGCCTCCACATGTTTTACCATGACTTCTATCAAGAAAAAAACAAATTTAGGTTAATAAATTAAAAAAAAACAGGGAACATTATAACTAACAACACATTAACGGGTCGAACAGGGATTAAATATACATACTGTATATGACGGAGTTATACCCGAACATACATAAAAAAAATACCAACATCCGAATTGAGAACCTATTTGAAATCGGTTAAAACACGATAGAAACTTGGACCGCTTTTCGAACAAAGTGATCCGAAGTGTTTCGATATTTCGTGTACAATGTCAATCACACCTCGGATAATTTTTCAGGAGATGTTTTCGTTGATACAATCGACAAAATACAATAAAATACCAGCAAAATGTATAAACTGTCAAGTACTTTTTACAATTTCGGCAGGATTTTCCACCCCCAAATCCCATAATGTACGTATACAGCTTTCCTTCTTAACTCTCGGTATTTTATGGCCGAGCTTTTAAAAAACATTACCCCATTTTATAACCGCAAAAACTTTCACAAAATCTTCCTGCACAAAATCTAAGCGCAATAACAAACAAGCTATATTTTATAAAGCAACGTTTCGAACAACACTTAGTATCAAACTACATACATAAAAGGTACAGTAAATTTGAAAGCAAATAGACGAGTTCCCGCAGAACAAAGGCCGAACTGCACAGTACCTGCTACAGCCGTATTTACTAATGTACGTATCTCGCTATGTACGGCCAGACAATTTGAATTCTAGACCACCGTAAAAAATGTGCACCGAAGCTATGCCTCTTTAGTTTTGCCGAACAGGCTTAGCCTAGTGTGGGGAGTTTCGATTTGTATTTTTGTACTAATAAGTAAATATTATATATTGTATGGTAAATAAATTATAAATTTTATTACATTTTGTTATAAAATTAAAAAAAAACGCAATACTAGTGCACCCGCGGAATCAAGACTTCGATTTATTTAGATTTTCGTCCAGTTTAATGGTGGCTCTTAGTCTGCACTGTCTTTGACGCGTCATATTTTTATTTGTACTCTTGAAAACTACTTAATTAACACATCCTAATAATATTCAGAAAGTTTAATATGATAGGTAGATGTTTGTTAACTTCATACAATGTAGTTAGACATCAAATTAACATAAAAACTAAACATAATGCGAACGAATCTGCGAAGAAAAGCTAGTTAATGAAGAAAATTTCTCAATTTATTTTTGTGTTTAAATGACACGATAAATAGTTGAAATTGATTTGAAATCTACAGTGGCTCAGGATTCAATTTGGTTGGCCGTACCATTGTAATAACCCGCAGACATTGTTATTAAAAGATTGAAAACTGAAGATAACAATGTTTTTTATTTCTTTTATTTACATTTGAAGCGATATTGTTATCTTACTTTTCACTAAGCCAATATTTATTCATATTTTATTCATACTATATAACATCGGTAATATCAAAATCAGTAATGTAAACCGTTTGCCTGGATTTAGTCAAAACTTTGCATCTAGATTTTGTACTGAATTGAGTCTTAAAATACTTTTGATCACGCGAACAAAAACCGCAAGAGATCACATATACTCGTATGTATATATACACAAGAGTGTTTTTACTCAAGATCTTTTATTTTACAGAAACGACAAAAAACTGTTAAGGCTTCAATGATCGGTTAATGAATGAATGATGATTCAAAGTGCCATGTCTTATTTATATGTTGCAGTATTTTAATTAACAAATTTTAAGTTAATACAGTAAGGTATTATAAGTGCCATATATATTTCAATAATACTTATAGGTTTTAGTTTCCTTAATTATGCAACAATTTGCTCGGACGCCTCTGAATTATGCATGATATTTATCAGGCCACCCATCCAGGGGTGGATCCATTAGGGGCAATCACCTCCCCACCCCACAGACTCGACTGAAAGACTTTTTTTTGGGAAATTTTGACATTGTACCGGCGTGTTTTGACAGACAATTCCTCTCCCTTGGCGGCGGTGGCTGGTGTACCGGTATTGAATTAATTTGTTGAATTAAATGCACCCCTCTCCTCCGTCATGCAAATGACTCACGCTTAGCTGGTTTAGTCACATATTGCCCCCCCCCCCCCCCTAAACAAAGTTCTCGCTTGATAACTACACCTACTTTATATTTCAATACTCAGAGGACGCATTTGCCAAGAAGCAAACGTTATACTCGGTAAGACCGTCTGTTTGCTAAGAAGTCCAGTAGATATTAGCTTTGTTCTGCGAAATGTGAAGTTAGTGCGAATATTTGATAGTAATATAACTTTATGTTGTGTTTCTGAGAACGGTTACTTGTCAGAATTCATTGGGGAGTTATAGTACTGACAGGCGGAGGAATTGTGAAAATTCTCTCTGTTAGAAACAGTTGATAATTTAGGCATTTTTTTTTAAAGTCAAATAAATGTAGACAGTCTTGCGTCATATGCGATTTGATTTGTTGGCGTTGTGTCAACAATTTCATTAATTTATTCTAAACCTTTTCTAAGTTATTATTGATGTTATTATTTAAGTTTATCTAATGTAATAAGGTTTTTTCCCTAATAAACAAAAATTAAATTGTCACCCCAAGATTTCTTGGAGCATGTTTTCGTTATCCTACTAATATTATCGTTTGTTACTCAATGACAACAGATCGGCTGAACGGGTCTGGTTTTAATTTGGCACAGATATACTTTTTTAGCCGTTGATAGATTTGGTTTTCAATTTGTGCACGAAAGAAGTATCTCGGGCAACGCATATTTAAAAGTTCAGCTGTATTTAAAGCCGTGTAAGTAGTAGGTACCTGAGTAGTCATCACACAGAACCTTTGTGGCGAACCGTACATAACTCCTGGCTTTAGAAACAGCTCGCCATTACAAACGTAGGCATTTACCGATTTTCTCTCTACGCATGCCTACCTAAAGCTGGCTTTACACTGCCAGGGTAATGGGCTGGAAATATCTGAGCGGTATGGAGTTTGTAGTTCCATGATAGAATTTCATTTGACTTTTCGTGTAAATTCAAAAAGAGTTTACTCTCCGAACGAATTTCTTTGCATAGTAGGTATCAAATAAAGTCGTATCTGTTTAAAAATAAACAACGTATTTCGATACGGTTTTCAATATACTTCAGACTAGTCTAGTGCAACTTCGTCTGCGTAAATTGTCCCCGTTTTTGTAACATTTTTAATTGCTGCTTTAATGAACATATATATATATATATATATGACTGCATGATAATTGATATTAAATGTGAAGGGTATCTTGTCGTCTTTTTTCAATTTTATTTTTTTATTTACATATTTTTAGCATTTCTTACACGACACCTTTCAAGTTAAAATCCATCAAGCCCTTTAGGCTCTAGGCCGTGCCAAAGAAATAATACATACATACACTCGAAAAACATAACCCTCCTCCTTACGCAGTCGGGAAAAATAGCCTATGTCACACGGGGTTAGTGTAGCTTCTCATCGGTGAAAGAATTTTAGAAATCGAGCCAGTAATGCATGCTAAATAGCCCAACGTAAATCACCCGTGGAAACGGAATTAACGGAGGACTTCCTCGCCACAACTTCAATATTGTCCTATAAATCGTAACTAAACATTATTTAGTATTCACACAAGCGCACTTCGCTTAAGTTTGTCACCGCGTCCCTGCAAAATACAGAGATTGCAGAAGGTAACCTTAATACAACTACTCGCGGATTTTGTTCTGGGGTGGGGGGGGGGGGCTCAACTGAAGAAGTGTAAGTCACTCGCATGACACACCCCTCCCGGGTGTATTTGATTCAAGATCGCTACAACAGCCATTGGGGGGGGGGGAGATTGCCGGTCAAAACACATCGGTCTAGTGTTAAATTTCTCAAATTCCTCTGGGGGGAAATTGCCTGAAGAAAGTGTACGCTCACAGTTCTAAAGAAGCTGCTCAAGTGGTCGGAAAGGTACAGCGTGATCATCATCCTGCGTCAGTGATGGTTTTGTGGGGCGTGTCTTATCAAGGCGTCACAAAGCGACATTTTTGTGAAAAAGAAGTGAAAACTTCAGCCAAATTGTATCAAGAGACAGTCTTGGATCGTGTTGTGAAACCTCTCAGAAATACACTTTTTAAAAATATACCGTGGACTTTCCAGCAGGACTCTTAAGAGCTGAAGACTGCCCCTCATCTAGCCCAGACCTCAACCCTTTAGACTACAAATTATGGTCAATTTTAGAGGACTTGGCTTGCTCTAAACGACACATTGGGTCTCTTAAAAAATCTCTGGAGCAAGCAGTGGCGAAAATTCCCATGGAAACAGTGCGTAAAGATTAAAGGCCTGTATAAAAGCCAAAGGTGGCCATTTTGAATAGAATTTTGTTTTTATTTTTTATTGAGACTTTAATAAATATGTACATATAAGTTTTAGTAATATTACATTACTTCATTAAAAAAAAATGCTTTTTTATTTGTAACAGAACTTATGGCCGGACTAGGTACATTGTTACGTTGGTATTATCTACATAACGCTCTGTAGCAAACGTACGCTGTGACAAAAAAAAAAGTCTAGTGAAAGCAAAGACATATATACAGAGTGTAACAGAAAGGTGTGGTCTAATTTCAGCAGCGTATAGTGTATGTTGCCAGTATTGCACCTACGGTGTCATAGCTGGTTGCATTATTATTACATAGTTATAGCATATTCTTTTTGTTAAAATTCAGTAGTGAAAGGCGTATGGCATAAGAATTATACATCCCCAGGTCAAAATTCGATTGGATTATTATGGCATAAAACTTTATAAGGTATACTTTTTTTAATTAATGACTTTTTCACTCATAAATAAACAAAGGAAAAAATAATAAATATGTTTTTAGGGTACTCCGATTTTGATAAAATTAGGTATGTGCACTCAGTATGATGGGCACATACCAACCCTTGAATATGACCACACCTTTCTGTTACACCCCTGTATATATGCCTAGTATATACTAAGTGTATGACTGAAAGCGTTTTTTTGTTTTTCGCGCCCAAACCGCTCGCTTTGTTCGTTTATATCATGAAGGTTGCCTTGTTGTCTTCAGTTCTCTCAGTATTTTGTGTTGTTTCATATTCAAACAAGCGCATTTCGCTTATGTTTGTCACTGTGTCCCGCTGCGAATGCTCAGTCGCTGTCTGTCTAGCAAAATAGATTTTCTCTCAACAAAGCGTTTATTAAATCAACTGAGAATAGTTCCGGTACATTTAGAGCTGGCTTGTGTTTTGAATATTAAACAAAGAGACTAGTTAACCAGCAACACAATAAATTGACTGTAATTTTTAGACTGATGATTTGAGGCTTTTTTGAATTAGGGACTAAGTAGAAGGGTAAGAATAAACTATTTTATACTAATCGAGCATCAGTAGGATTGAAATATAATAATATTGACTGGCCTTTTGGTCTAGTGGTTAGTGACCCTGACTGCTAAGCCGGAGGTCGTGGGTTCGATCTCCAGCCAGGATAAAACTTTGTATGATGAGCGCGATGGTTTTTACTGCGTCTGTTTGAGTGTCATTTATCTATGATATCTATATATTAGTATGTTTATCAGTTGTCTGGTTGCCATAGCACTAACTCTTTTTAGTTTGGGATCAGATGGCGTTGTATGAGTTCTTTCGCAATTATTTTTTAATTATTAATTTTAAAAGAAAGGCAAATAAAAAGAAAATGTATAAAGAAATCTATACTAATATTATAAAGCGGAAGAGTTTGTTTGTTAACTACTACTCTTACTCTTACTCAGGAACTACTGGTCCGATATGATAAATTATTTTTTTGTTTGATAGCCCATTTATCGAGGAAGGCGCTACAACATCGCGCTACGACTAATAGGAGCGGAGAAGCGACGAGAAATGTTGCAAAAACGGGGAAAATTTACGCATACGAAGTTGCGCGGAACAGCTAGTGATTTATAAGAAAATGATTCGATGATAGCAACTTATGACGTCATAGTGTGTTATTACAGAGGATGTCGTTTTGACGTCTGATAGAAAGAGTCTAATTTTACTTGACAGTTACTACCTCAGAACAAAAAAATGCTAGTAGGAGTAGGTATCAATGTTCTGTGTTTACTCCTATTGTGAATATTAAGACGAATTATTGTATGTATTGAATGAAACGTCGTATTAATCGTCACCTCATTGTTATTAGCGTTATTGCATAGGGCGACAACGTAGATCTTAAAGTTCAACACACCGTTTTTATTAACGCATTTCTAAGAAATCAAATAGCTTATATTAAATTAGGTGAAACAAGAAACCAATTAACAAAATTTATATGCTATAATCAGATGTTGAAAGCGACACTAGAGGTACTCTTTGTTTTATAAAAGCTCTCAACGAGTGCCTTTCTTCAGGATAAATTAGTTTCCATTGTCTGTATGAGATTCATTCAATTATTAATGACTTCGCCATCTCTGGATCAGATGACGTTCATTTATCATAATTATTATGTTGTAACAATACAGAGTTATCAATCTGTGTGTTATGAAGCTAAATTTGTTGATCGGGGTCTTATTCATTATCTTTTTTTACGTTTTCGCGTCAAGCCCGCGCTTTTAACTGTCAAAATCTTGTCATAATGGTTTATAGAGAGCTGCGCTTAGAAATGCATTGCGCATGCGCGGCGGACATCTTTAAGCGCACCGCGCATGCGCCCACTCGGGCTTGCCGTGAAAACGAAAAAACACATAGTGATTAAGGACGATATGGTTTCTGCAAATCTATCCCAAGGTTTATTTTTTGTTCTTAAATTTCTTCTTTATTTTGTAGTTAGTGGCCTCTGTGGCGCGGTGGGAGTGTGTCCGACTGCTTCGCAAGAGGTTGTGGGTTCGATTCCCACACGGGACACCACTTTGTGTAATCAACAAATTGTTGTTCCGAGTCTGGGTGTGCTTTGTGTCCGTGACTTGTATGTTTGTAAAGTCCCCCGCGACACAGAGCTTGTACCCTAGTGCGGGTGTCGTCTTCAAAAAAAAAGAAAAAGAAGAAGAAAGAAAGCTAGTTCGTTTTAAAGCTAATTTCTGCCAGTTATTTATGATGATGATAGGGCAAAAAACAATTTTACAGATGTAACCTATGTAGTTAAATGTTTAAAATGGAAATGGGCTGGCCACACAATCAGAAGCAAGATAAAGAAGTGGGCCAAAGATATCATAAAGCGATATTCGAGAGAAGGGAAACGAAAAAGAGGAACACATCACGTAAATGGGTATATGACCTAAAGACAACAGCAGGCGTGACTTGGATCAGGAAAACTCATTGTCGTGAACTGTGGAAAAGCCTGGGAGAGGCCTATCCTGAAAAGCAAAACAAACCTACCGATGTCTTGAATTGAAATATCTCATTAATTGTCTAATTATAATGTAAGTTTGTTAATAAAGGCTATATAAATAAATAAAATTATGATTTATACACATGTTTTCTCAGCTTGTCATTTTGGCAAATATTTAGGCACAAGACTGCCTCTGTGGCGCGGTGGGAGTGTATCCGACTGCTACGCAGGAGGTCGTGGGTTCGATCCCCACCCAGGATAAAACTTTGTGTGATGAGCACGATGGTTTATTCTGTGTCTGGGTGTTATTTATCTATAATATGTATGTAGATATTTAGAAATATATAAGTATGTTTATCATTTTGCATGCGTGTAAATAGTAGTTATAAGTTTTTTTTAAAGATTTATTTTGTCATTAATTTTAAGTTTTCGGAAATAAAAGGCTATATTATTATTATTATTATTATAAGTATGTTTATCAGTTGTCTGGTTTCCATAGTACAAGCTCTGCTTAGTTTGGGATCAGATAGCGTTGTGTGAGTTGTCCCAAGATATTATTATTATTATTTTGTTCTTTTGTTTTACTCGGTCTCATTGGCCGGTGGAACTGATGGCACGGGCCTAGGCCAAGTGGGCATCAGTGAGATCATTGGAAGTATGTGATGTGGAGGGTATGATTGGCGGAGTGACTGTGTGTGTGTGTTCTGGGTATGCATTGTCTGAATCACATTGTAAGAATTTTCTTACTATTCGGCATGTGTTGAGTATAACTGCTTTTTGCATAAGAAGGTAAGTATTCGGTGGTAGGTTTAAGGAGCTGAGGGATTGATGTAGTTGCTTTGGTATGACTGCAGTTGTTGAGATTACTATTGGGACTATTATTACTTTTTGTAGGTGCCACAGTCGTGTTATTACATCCTTGAGTTCAATTATTATTATGTAGTTTTTACATTGTAAGTGGATACTATGTTGTACGCATTGAAGTTGATGTATGTATTTTGACTGCCTCTGTGGCGCGGTGGGAGTGTTTCCGACTGCGGCGCAGGAGGTCGTAGATTCGATTTCCAAATGGAACACCACTTTGTGTGATCTACATTGTTGTTCCGAGTCTGGATGTACTTTGTGTCCGTGACTTGTATGTTTGTAAAGTCTAAAGTCCCTCCGACACAGGGCTT
This sequence comes from Herminia tarsipennalis, assembly GCA_945859575.2. Classification (NCBI taxonomy): domain Eukaryota; kingdom Metazoa; phylum Arthropoda; class Insecta; order Lepidoptera; family Erebidae; genus Herminia; species Herminia tarsipennalis. Next base: position 27,129,466 of record OX243832.2, read on the forward strand.
GTACCCTACCACGGGAGTCATTTATTACTTAATAAAAAAAAACTCATGTGTTTTAATATTTTTTGAAAAAAACTTTTTTCGTTGGGTAGTCCCAACGAAAAAAGTTTTTTTTCAATTCGGACCAGTAGTTCCTGAGATTACCGCGTTCAAACAAACAAACAAACTCTCATTTATCGAGGAAGGCTATAGGCTTAATAACATTACGCTAAGACCAATAGGAGCGGAGCAGCAATGAAAAATGTTGCATAAACGGGGAAAATTAACGCATACGAAGTTTAGCGGGTCGGCAAGTTGATGTATATGTGTGAGAAAGGCAGACTTATCGACCGCCTGCATTCAGCTACAAATCTCTGAGCCGTGAGCTTACGGAATATGTAATCAGGTGCAACACAGCCCGAGAAGTGCCTGTATTAGGGGCATTCTAAACTTTCTAGTTATACTTACACAGAATATAAAACGTATTTTAAGAGGGTTTTAAAGTAATATTTGTATAGTTTTCTAAAACGAGAATTTATGGTTAAGGTGTATGAGATTTTTTAACTGTAAGTTTTAGGTATTTGTTGAACACTGACAATACCGAGGAAAAGCTTCATATGCACTATACGCAGCTTCATATGCGCTCGAGCAACGCACACATAGACTTTGCTCACGACACAGAATCTCGTGAGCAATGTCTTTATAACACACATTTCTTTTCATTTTACTAGTTTTACCTGTGAACGCCTTGCAAAAAGATAAAATAACTGGCACAAAGACGGAGCTAATACACATTTCAACTTGTAGCACTGTGTCACTCCGCAGTTTAGGTATATTCGGGCAGCGCGCCCCTCGAAGGGGCGTATCGCAGTGGGCTGTCTAGTAGGTCTACATAGTACTATTACTTATTCTGTGTCCTAGTAAGATTATCACTACATCAAACTCGAGCTATTCAGTATTTTAAATACGTCTACAACACTTTTTAAGCGTATTTATAATACTGAATGTATAAAGTATCTGATACTAATAAGTTATTACGTGTTATCAAGCAAAGACTATAAAATTAAATATTGAAGCACTAACAAATATTTTATCAATTTTTACGATGTTTTTGCGTAATACTTTGGTGGTTATAGGGTGATGATGTTCGAAGGAAATCCATCGTTAAACTCCAAGAGTGCTATAAAACGACGTCAGTTTCATCTCACTAAATCAACCATTACTTATATAACTTTTTCCTCATAAATCTGTTCCGAGTCAATTTGTCGTTCAATTTGTAATTATTTCAAACAATGACCCCCTATTCATAATAGGTAGGTACGTTAATTACAGCATTTTAACTAGCGAATGTTTTTTCTTTCTATTTTCAAAATGGAATAGAAAAAGACAAAAGATTGCTTCATCTTACTTTTGACTGGACTGCGCAAGAAGGAGGGAGGGGTTATGTTTTGGTGCTGCCACCATTACATTATACATACATGTTTTCACCTAGAGGTGACTGATGCAAAAACAAGAGATAAAAAATATTAAAACACATGAAATTGAAAAAAAAACTTTTTTCGTTGGGTAGTTTTTCAATTCGGACCAGTAGTTCCTGAGATTACCGCATTCAAAGAAACAAACTCTTCAGCTTTAATATATGTTCGTATAGATTATGTACATCTATGTTTCTACCATTGAGGTATAGACCTGGACCGCGCCAGCCCTTTTAATTAAAAAGTAAATATTGACTGCAAAGCGTGAAAGAGAGAAAAAACTTGCGGCCTTGACAGGTATTGTCCTCTAAGTAGCGTTGTCTCTTTCTAGAGTGTTTGGACTGAGTACCCCATACAAAGTGACAGCAATTTCAAATGGCGAATAGAAGGATTTACAGGACGTTATTTTAAAAGGTATTTTGTCACGACAGGTTACGATGGACCTCACATGGCAACAACTTCAAAAAGAATAAAGAAAAAAAAAACACTACAAACGGTCGATTTTTTTAAAATTTATGGCAGTTAGCCGTTTTAACGACAAATTTCTGCAAGTATCATTTATTGTACATTTTTGATGTACAAAGTCTCGTTTTTATCCAAATATCACGTATTCAATTCATTTTTTACAAGTCAGGGCTGTTAAAAAATATTAGCAGATGAGTTTGCCGCCATTTTAACAACTCCTATCCTTTTACTGAAGTACCTATTCTTTTAGACATCCATTTAATGTTCAAAATCTAATGTTTTGGTGACGGCGATAGCCTGTTCAACTTACTAGCAAATAGTACCTATAGAGGTTAATGTTAGTAAGTTAAATACCTAATTGTCCAAAAAAGGATGTTCAATCGTGTATAGTATGCACCTCACGCACTCAGAAATAGGTAACTCTTTCGACTGACACTCGTGACATTTTTTAGAGCCATTTTGAAAATAAAATCAACCAAACTTTGACCTCACGAGTTATTTCTTTTTAATATACACGTATTAGCTTAATAATTACGTATTATTTTATCCATTACCATAATTGAAGATCACGAACTAACCATAAAACATTACAAGATTATTAATAAAAGTCTAACAATAGATAAATCAAGATGGCGCCCATTTGTTATCTTTGAGCTTCGCTTTCTCCCAAGACTATTTATCAATTCGCAATTTATCTGGCTAGCCAATAGTTAGACTATAATCGTTATAGCTGAAACACTAGATAAGATCGTGGGATGCTGGCAGATAACAATTGGTGTAATAAAACTTTATTGTAATGGTTTACTAGTGCGTTATTCACGCTATAATTTTACAAATGCGAAAGTCAGGCTGTCTGTTTCCTTCTTTTTATAGAGCTGAAGAGTATGTTTGGTTTGAATGCGATAATCTCAGGAACTACTAGTTTAAATTCAAAAATATTTTACTGTTGGATAGCCCACTTGTCGAGGAAGGCTACAGGCTATATAACGTCACGCTGGGACCAATAGAAGCTTAGCAGCAATGAAAAATGTTGAAAAAACGGAAAAAATTGACGCAGATGAAGTAACGCGCCCAGCTAGTTTATTTATGGATAAAGCTAAGTTGGACTGTTAATAAAAAAGTGTGGCCTAGATTATAGATCTTGATGTCTGTGTTTTTGAGAAATTGAGCATCGGTGTTTTTTTTTTAAGAAAATAGACAACGCGGCTTTGCGACCAAAACCTACCTGTCTTTAGCATAATGACATCCGTCATTCATGCTCTCCTGCAAGCCTTTTATGTTAACCAATCGGATTTCTAGAAAGAGACAAATTTCGGAAGTAGTGGTTCGATCCCCTCCCAGGATAAAACTTTGTGTGATGAGCACGATGATTTATTGTGTCTGATTGTTATTTATCCATATCATATGTATGTTTTTAGCAATATATGTTTATCAGTTAGTTGTCTGGTTTCCATAGTACAAGCTCTGCTTAGTTTGGGATCAGATAGCGTTGTGTGAGTTGTCCCAAGTATTATTATTGTTATTATCTCTCTCACACTATCTAGTCTGTGTTTACGTCATACCTGGAAGGTAACGCTCAGTCCAGTCTCTATGTCTATTGCCATTTTTCACTACAGCGTAACCAAACTCTTAGCAATTGAAAATTATAAAACCTTTTAATAAGTCATTTTGCATTGGTAAAGGCTTCAAGAGCCAATCTTAACTGTCAAGTGGTAGCTTAGGCAGTAATAATTATAATTTATTGTAGGTACTACCCGCCATTAAGATCTCGGGGTTAATTAATAGAATTAAATTGGAGAGGGAAAGGACTCCATTATAAATATTGCTAATACTTCTGTTTTAGAATTTAATTATACTTACCTAAATTATTGGTGGCCCATCCAATGTTCGCCAAGAATATTCTCCATTTTCTATTAAGGCGCTTCTCCGTGCAAAACCCAGCGCTAGCCGTTTTTTTGTGCGCTTTTGTGGAGCTATCTGCTCTTTATCCAAAACGAAATATCAACTAATAAAAATACATTAAATTTTTACATTACTTTGACTCTAAAATGATAGATTTTGTTTTTGTTAAAGGAGTATAATGTTTATTTAATCTCCTCACAAGGAAACCACAGAAATGAGAAATAATTATTGATAAAATGCATCTCCTCGTAAAGTACCATTTTCTTTGATTTGCACTTATTGATATGTACTTACACTAATGGATAGGCATTTTAATAAAAAAACATTATGCAGAAACATTTTCTTGAAACGACCAAAATTTTATTTTATAAAGAATTCCAAAAACTGAGCGCATTCGTTGCGGTGTGGCGAAGAGGGAACAAATGCTCAAGGTTATTTTAATACGGCCTTAATTTAAATCATCTTCTGTCACGGCGACAAATCTTACACAGACTAGTCAATTACGCAGGTGATATTATAGTGCACAAGTGTATGCGCAGACACAAGTGCACTCTTTATTTGCTACTCCCATCGATGAGACGGAAAGGACACGACGAAGAGGAAGATTAGACGTGGGACCGATAACACGTGTATTTTTTTAAAACGTGCAAAAAAAATTTGATTTATCGAGGTGCATATTGGGAGTTAAAACACCCAAATGTGGCGGTTGAACGCCCAATTTTAACCGTTCAAATTAACAAGAACGTAAACTGAATTACGGACACCCAATCATAATAATTCAATTACAAATGCTTGAAACAAAAACGCTAATAACACTTATTAATCAATATGATGTGCTTCCTACAACGTAATGTAACAGCAGTCCCTCATATGCGTGCGAAGATTCGCACATTATGCGAATGTTTCCACGCATAATACGAGGAGTGGTTCATCATCAGCCTGAAGTCGTCTACTGCTGAACATAGGCCTCTCCAATGACCGATTTTGAGCGGTCTGAATGCAGAGGTAGTTAGCGTTTAACAATCTGCGAATCCATTTGCGAATTTTATCTTTTGAAGTTTTTGCGATGATTCGACTGTGTGGGAGACTACGCGAAAATTCGCATGTCAAAAATGTGACACTGCTTGCAAAAAATAGACATAATAATGTGGGTTACTAGCAATCTTCTTAAGCCCTCCAGAAAAGGCAAATTGCTTATGTTAGGAGGGTTGTTTAGTAGGGTTCATCTCAGTAGTACAATGGATGGGATTAGAACCCACGAGCTCTTCCTTGCGAGTCCAATGCTTTATCCGCTATACTACCACCGCCGCTTCTTAACTTAGCAAATTTATTCGCGAACGATTTCCTACGAATATGAATATGAAAGACCTACATTATACACATAAATACAATCACTTACATCACACACAATATGTACTTACGAATTCGGTAGAAGTAGTATCATAAAATGTTTACGACACAGCATCGAACCCGGAACCGCATATTGCGCAACACTACGTGTCCTTTACGAGACTAATGTGACAACTTTGTTCGACATTCTCATTACAGGTACTTAGTATGACATACAAACATACATTATACAATATGTACTTGTTTTCTATCGATCGTGCTATAACAGAAAAGTATAATTTTACTTTTATTGTCTACTTCCTTGCGTTAGTTTTTGCGGCTCCGCCTTCGAGAATGTTGGTTTTTATTACCCGACTGCAGAGGAGGGTTATGTGTTTGACGTGTATGTATGGATGTGTTCCTTTGTGGCACTATATAGATCAAACGCGAGGGCCGATTTTGATGATTCATACGTCAATCGATTCGTGACAGTAATGGAAATTCAAAATGACGACAGCCAGACGCCATATTAAGATAGAGAAAAAATATAAAGTCAACAAACTGTCATATGGGGTATCATCGTGTAGGTATTTAAAAATCATGATGAGGTTTCTTAAATTATTTTTTATTTAAAATAACGGATTAGGATATATGGCGATCTAAAATTTGTTACCAACTATTTTCACTCAAATAAAAAAATAAAAAAATTCGTTCGATACAGTTGTTACGTTAAGTCTTACTAATTACTAAAAAGTATCATCATCAGCCTATCGCAGTCCACTGCTGGACATAGGCCTCTCCAATTGCATGCCACTTTGTTATATCTTCGGCTTCTCGCATCCAGCTCCTGCCAGCCGTTTTGCGTATATCATCACTCCACCTGGCTTGAGGGCGTCCTACACTACGTTTGCCAAGCCGCGGTCTCCACTCAAGAACTCGTTTACCCCAACGGTTGTCGGTTCTTCGGCTAATATGGCCAGCCCACTGCCACTTCAACTTGCTAATCCGGTGGGCTATGTCGATAACTTTGGTTCTCAGCCGGATCACCTCTTTTCTGATTTTGTCCCTAAGAGAAACTCCGAGCATAGCCCGTTCCATAGCCCGCTGAGCGACTTTGAACTTGTGGACCAGCCGTACCGTCAGTGTCCACGTTTCGGCTCCGTATGTCATGATGGGTAGGACGCACTGATTAAAGACTTTAGTCTTTAGACATTGTGGGATCGACGATGAGAAGACTTGACGTAGCTTACCAAACGCTGCCCAACCCAACCGAATTCTCCTGTTCACCTCGTCCTCGAAGTTGTTTCTACCTAACTGCAATGACTGCCCGAGGTACACATATTTTTGAACAACTTCGAGAACGGCGCCGTGCACCGCTGTCGGTTCCGGTAGTACATGTTCATTGAACATGACCTTGGTTTTATCCAAGTTTATCCGTAGGCCGATGCGTACAGAGGAGTCAGCCAGGTCATTCAGCATCCGTTGCAGGTCCTGCAGCGTTTCCGCCATGATGACAATGTCATCTGCAAATCGCAAGTGAGAAATGTATTCACCATTGACGTTGATGCCCCGCCCTTTCCAGTGCAGCGTCTTGAACATATCCTCCATTGCATTTGTGAACAGTAAAAAGTATATTTAATCAAAAAAAAAAAAAAAAAACCTGTCTGCCTAAAAAAGATTAAAACAAGGATAATCTTAAATCATGCAGTCGGATTTTTTATTATTTTTTTACTATAAAAATGTCTAAGTCGCTCGGCCGTGTATAAGCTATATATATACTAAAAGTGGAAACTGTATTTAGGCTTAAGTCTTAAACAATGTAATGTTTATAACGTAAAACATACAAGCTGTTTGTTTCCCAAATCAAAATAAATAAATAAATATGTATGTGGGCCAATATCGACATTTAAGTGGCTCTTTGTGAAAATAAAATTCAGTCTTCATTTTATTATAGAAAACTATGTTGAGAGATAAGGAAAAATAATTAAAAGCACATCACCTATTAATAGAAATTTCATTGACTTACATAATAATAATAATTTATTTATTTGCTAGAATATTGTAGTTACAAGGTGTTACAGATTAGAATGTCCATAATATTCTGCCGTTTCAAGCGTACAAATTTTTACAAGAGCTATTGACTAAAACATTGTTTTGGTCAATAGCTCTGGTGTTTATTATCGGGGAATTATTAACCGTGTGAATAAATAATATGTTAGGCGAAAAAAATTGTGAGCCGAGTGCTTTCACCCACTTAGTATTTCAGTACGCCATAATCAATAATTTTAACGTATATAACGTAGTTTGAATTTATATTCGCTTGGTTAAATACTACCTTTTATTATCTACTAGCTGACCCGCGCAACTTCGTCTGCGTAAATTTTCCCCGTTTTTGCAACATTTCTTATTGCTGCTCCACTCCTTATTTATTATACATATAAACCTTCCTCTTCAATCACTCTATCTATTGAAAAAAACTGCATCCAAATCCGTTGCGTAGTTTTAAAGATTTAAGCATACATAAGGATATAGGGACAGAGAAAGCGACTTTGTTTTATACTATGTAGTGAAGACAACGTTTTGTCTCTATATTGTCCAGACGATAGACAGACAGACAGATCTTTATTTTGACTTTTAAGTCGGTATTCAAGAGGTATTCAGTTTAAATTCCACTTAGATTTTATTATCATCATGAAAACATGGTCTTCGGTACTAACATTTTGACACAGTTTCTGTGCAAAATGCAAATGCAAAATGTTTTACAGGGTATTCTGCTTTAGTATCAGTATATTACGACAGAAAAATCACAAAGCGACTCGGAGATATCGCTCGTTTATATTTTAGTATATACTTACACATTTTCTTTATGCACAACAGCGCATGAAAATCTAGGAGTCGCGCTATCTTCGCGCAGTGACTCAATCCGTTGGCTGTGGAGAATGTAGCGAAAATTCTTGGAGAATTCTTTAAAATGTAATGTTGGGTGTAAAATTTTATGTTTTATTTTGTACTGCAGAATGTAATGTTACGGTGAATGAGAGTCTTATAGATCTCTGTGTCAAAATTTGTGGAAATGACTTATAATAATAGTAAACATTTATTTCAGAATTAAATCTCTAATTGTGTTAGTTACAATTACTTACAGAGCTATGTTAGTATTATTAATTATTTACATATTATTAAATTTTAATTAAAAATTGACATCAAAAATTAAAATTAAAATCCAAAAACTTATACAAACTTCAGAAGGCGGGGATTTTCGAGTTGATCTGACTGACCGCAAGGATGCTTAATTTGTAGGTGTTTTAAATCTGGCAACCGTCACAATCATAGCCCCTCCCCCCAGGGGGCTGTTTTGTGTCCCGAATTTCTTGTGTCTCCAGAAGGAATTTTTGACACCCACCCGCGGCGTGCATTTGGCCGGTGTCGGGTGAAACGAAAAGCGCCCTCCCCCCCCCCGATTCAGCACAGTCATTTGCTTCTCGTCCCCCCCCCCCATAATGAAATCCTAGATCCGTCCATGGGCACAACAATGCCATAAGTTATCATCTTTTCAATGTCAATACGCATGAGAACTGGACCACAGATAACATTTAACCAGCTTACTTTAATATGCAATAATAACTTGCTATTATATAACAAAGTAACTTAACCCATCAATAAACAACAGCCCCGTGGCATCGCGCCAAGAAAAGTCTATAGCAGGTTTTCTTTTCGACCAATAACACGTCACATAGCTACACATTCGAGTACAATAAGGTTCAACTAAAAAAATATATTTTTATAGGCTGAATATCTTTGACCTTAACCTTACGACCAGTGTCAGGTTGCCAAAATGGCGGCAAACTGAACTGTCACATTTAACATGCCAAAATCACAGAGAAAGTAATCAGTACGTTTTAGCCAAAATATTACACACGTGAAACACAAAGTGACAAAATGCATTATACACGTGAAAACCGAGTCTTTGTTCAGGTAAAAGTGTAAATTATACCTATACTTGACCCTAGCAGAAATTGGTTGAATAATCGGCTAGATCGCCTTTAACTCAAAATAAGAAAAATACCACGGTAGAACTTTGATTATATAATGTCTAGATTCCTAATCCGGCGGCATCTTAAATTGAAGCAAATAACTGTCAAAAAGTATGGTTAAATGGACGTACTTTTTGAGAGATAAGAAGACTCCTATCAGATGTTCTAGCCATAGTTATTCTAGCGCGCCATTTTCAACGAGTGTCAAACGACAAAAATAGTAGGTAGCTTCATTTTTTATAGGCTTACTGAGGGAATGCTCCATCTAGACATTATATAAGCAAAGCGGCAGAAGTATATTTTAAACATGGCGTATACCACCGCTTATATTTTGCATTTATTTTTATGTAACTAGGCATTATTCAAATCAGATTAAATAGTTTTTTTGCAACTAAGTGTACACTAGTTAGTCTAGAAAGTACAGGACTTAGTGCCTTTTTCAGGTGCTGCAAGAAATGCTCAAATTTGTAGCACTTAGGTATGCTGATTTATGTGGAAAATGAATGTTTTCATGTGCTAATTTTAAAAACTGATGTTCGACTGAAATACATTTATAGTATTTCTATGTACCTACATATTATTATTCTATTTATGTATAAAATTACAATGTGATTCTAAAGTACATTGTAACTTTATACGATAAAAATTGTCTTAGGCCGTTACCAACTCCGGCATCGGTACATGTCCGCCAAACTCGAATTTAGCCTGCACATGATACGTTTTTATGGCAGTCATCCACCGCGTTCCTAAGGAACTTTATACGGCTCTGTGAGTTTCATTGCAGAAACCATTTAAACAGATTTTTGATTCCTTGATTGTTTCACGCAGTTTTTCAAACTACTAAACAGATTTTGAAGAAATTTAATATTATGCCATGGCACAGGCTATAAAAGTCGAACATAAACTTTTACCAGAAGGGCGAAGCCTCGGGAAAAGCTTGTTTATCAAAAAAGGGAAATAGTATGAAAAACAGATATTATTATTTACATTACATTTATTTACATTATAGACTTGTACCTCTTTGTACCGCATTACATGACATTTCAATAGATTTATTTCTCAAAGCATCAAGATCGCTTTGTGCTACGGAGAATACGTTCAGGGATCAACATCAGTGTCTCGTATCAAAGAGACGCTAGATTCCATTCGATACGGCACTGAATCTAGTTTCAGTTCAATAGTATTAAAGTCAGAATGAAATGTTCTGCGAATCTATACGAGTTTTTATCACGTATGTCGCAAGAAACTGCTTTTGGAGTGCAAAGTTTATAAGGTCATTCGCAAGAAACTGTAAAGCGTACGTTTATGTTGACTACAAATAAATCCAGATTCTTTATACAGACATGGTGCTTGTGACAGCTCCTTTTTTTAATTGTATCGCATGTCGCTGCAATTGCCAAAACATTGATTACATTGTAATATACAACCATGCCTGTGAAAACTTTAGGAACGTAACGGGCCGTGTCATTCAGCCTATCAGCAGGCGGTACGTGACGGATCGTGACATTCAGCAGGCGGAACTTGACGGACAATGACACTTTTTCGAGCGTGCACCCGGTCATCGACAAAAAATTAAAAACAAAATTACGTAAAAAACCATATTGCATAGACAATATTATTATGTACACTGTACTTGGAGCTTCGCTGACCTCCCTGCAACGCTTTGTGGTTTTCGTGACATTTAAGATAAGTATAGATGGGCGGCTACCTACAAAAGCGCTCGCATCGCACATACAGTGTACATAATAATATTATGCAATATTATTATAATTACATGAAAAAATACATCGCTCATTTTTTTTTGTAATGTGTGTTAGTTTTCTGGTAGGGTAGGGCGGGGCTAATAGTCCCAATTTTTATTCTAAGACCCATAAATCTTTAAATGACGCATTTATTGTCAATCAAAAGGGTTATGCGAGTTTTTATACAATTCAGCTTAACACTCAAACAATTAGGACAGTGACTATTTAATTTGTTTGGGAAATATTTAGCGCCAAATGTAAAATGGCGTTTTGTACTTTTTGCCCCTCTAGCGGGGTAAGAAGTCCCAGCCTTGGGACAAAAAGTCCATTCATACAAATTACCCAATAATTAGGTATTTACAAAGAATATGGTTAGTAAAAACCATAATTTTACAATTAACACCTTATAATATTTACAAAAATTATAAAATATTAACTTTGAACAAAATGCTTATTATTTAAAAATAAAATCTCAAAAGATCAAATATTTGAAACAAAATATCAATTATTTTAAATCAAAATATCCTTTATTTTAAACACAAGATCAATTATAACATATTATAAAAAAATATTCTTCGTCAGAGGAAGAGGAAGGATTCTTCTTTTTATGAATTTTCTTTTTTACTGTCATTTTTTTCTTATGAATTTCCGGTAATTTAGCTTTTCTTGTTCTTTCTCCAACTCATTTTTTTCAGGTATAGTAAAAATATTAGCTTTATGGCGTTCCCTGATGTTCAAGGTTTTACAAGGTGCGGTTTTGGCACAGGTTGAACAATTTCAGGAGAAAGTACCACTTTTCAGAAGGTTGAGGAGATATTGCTCTTGGTTGTTGCGTTTGTACTGACTGATTTATCTAAGGGTCATTAAAAAGATGTGGTGTATTCTCGGTATTATCAGTAGCACTGGGACGGTCTGTAATATTATTCAGGGCATAGTATAAAATACAGTATTACATGAACATGTTAAATGAAATACAACATGTGTCATGTCACTAGTCCTTTCACGGGGCAAGAAGTCCCATCAATGTACTTCTTGCCCCGTACCTATATCTATTGATTTGCGAGATTATAAAATAAAAACGGTTCACAATAGGTAAATTATACTATAATTAAATAATTATGAATATAAAATGTTTGTAACATAAGCTTACCTTATTCTTTTATTTAAATGTGATGTGAAGTTATAAACAAAATGAAACGAAATTTTTTTGTAACTTTTAGGGGCGAAAAATTTCGATAAGCCTGTGACTCGTATGCTTGTTCCGAGCTGATTGGCGACTCGCGACATCAGGCTCGCCCCTCACCCCGCCGCTTGATCGTACAGGCCGTTTGTTTCTAGTGCACTTTACTACTGTGATATTTAAATCGGGACTTCTTACCCGCCGGACTTTTAGCCCCGCTCTACCCTACTGATCAAGGACACGAAATTCTTGTAGTCCAATTTTAACACCTAGTATATTTTGCCGCGCTAATTTAAAATTGATATACACAAATACTCATCAAAATGTATTTGCAATCCTACCTATACTTAATACTTCGTGTTGTTACTGTAGCAGTACTAGTGCCGATGCCGGCAGCCTCTCGACCGACAGCCGTTAATTACACACCACCAATTAACAGAAACCAACTATAACTTCAGTTTTTGCCCCGAGATATAGGTCAATTTGGTGCATCGAGGTTATACCTAGTTTGAATTAAATATAAGTTTAAATTTAAAATCTACTGTCTCTAAATTATTGGTAGGTTTGATTATTATCATACCAAATTTATTTAATTATACCAAATTTAATTAAAATGTAGCCAGCGGAAGTAAATGTTTAATCAATTTATTCCTGTCCGTACACAACGAATTCAAACAAATTGTTGCTGTCCATAAAAGCTCTTTCAATTTATTAATCACATCAAAAATGCGTCCTATTATTAAAAAGCAAACAAATACCCATCACAATGAAGTCAAACATCCTTTAAATGAACAGTTAGAATCGATAAAAACTGTTTATCGATACCATAAATACATAGGAACATAAGGCCGGCTCCTAACAACGTGCGAATACAGGCTCACACACGCGCACCTACACAGACCTCGGTCGAACTCGGTCGTATCGTCAACCGAGATAAAGCATCGACTTACAACTGAGCCACTGACCTCTGTGGCACTAGTACGCTGGACAGGTTACCGTCGCCAACAACAAGACTTTTGGCAATAGAAAAGTATAACAATAACGGCCATTTGTCATAAGTGTCAAAAAAAACACAGGACGCTCATTCGATTCGGCATTTGAAATTGCTGTCACTCGGTAGGTCAGTTCAAGTTGAGATCGTCTGTACGAGAACGTCTATGTGTGCGTGGATTCTTTGTTGAGCTGTGAGCTTTCTGTAGCTATGTAATTCGTATCGATACGATCTCTCTCTCGATTCCGTATCGATATTAATAAAGGCGGCGATCCATCACGGAGCGATTGGCGCGTGAAGCGAGCGATCGATGTTTGACTCGGTACATTGGTTTCACCGATTCCGCTATGCGTGTCACTGATTCGTTCACTGTGTCAATTCATCGTTTAGTTCTGATGATAGAGATTGGAAAATTGTTACTATACTTTCGCAAGTTCTATATTAAAAAAAAATAGCTCTGCGTGTAATTTATTTATAGGTATTAGCTGTTGACCGTGACTTCTTTTAAGACATCTTCTTCTAGGAAAGACATATCTATCCCTAGAGAACCTAGGATTTTCTGGGATATAAATTAGTATATTATGTGCTATTCTAGTGCCAAAAGTCATCAAGATCCGTTCAGCCAGTCTGGCGTGATTGAGTAACAAACTTCTTCTTCATCTAAACTTTCGCTTTTATAATATTAAGTACAGATTAACACAAAAACAAAACATTCGCTAGTTACAATGCTGTTGGAATGTTTACGTATAAGGAGGTATACCAATAGCCATACCAAAAAAATCTTAGAATTTAAAACAACATGTACATGTAATGCCAAGTTCGCAAACAATAGGTAAAGCCGGAGAATAGGACCTGGCAAATTTGCCAATTTAACAATGTTTGAATGTTTATAAACTTGATATGGGGGTAAGGTTATTATTAAGTATTAGTCGCAGGACTCATATACTATACACCATGTTAAAGGACTGATGCAAATTATATTATTTAAAAGTTGAAACATGAGATAAACTAAAATTAGCCTTAGTACGTATAACATAGTAGGAATATTAGAAAAAATATAGGTAATATAGGTCTGTAGGTAGGTAACAATATTGCTTAAAATAAGAAATATGGACAAAATAAAATACAGAAAGTAACTTTCATAGAATGCGCGCTCGACGCACGCGCAAGGACGGACTCTCGAACATAGTGGTCCGAAGTGGTCTGATATTCTTGTCTGTAAACGATGTCTATCTGTGCGTTGCTCGAGCGAAGTACGTATAAGGCTGCAGATTATAAACTTTTCAAACGGCCGAAAGCTTGATTGGGTTGGCTTTTAGACCAAATACCGATTGATACCAAATCGGTGCAATGTGCTCACTCCCATACATGCTGATAACAGCCCGACCAAATTATCGGCTAACGAAAAGTTTGTAGTCTGCTAGGAGGGGGGTCTAAAGGTTTTATTATCTAAAGGTTACTATCCACGATTTGGCATAAATCATCACTACATAGTATAAAACAAAGTCACTTTCTTTGTCCCTATATCCCTATATATGCTTATATCTTTAAAACTACGAAACGGATTTTGATGCGGTTTTTTTTAATATATAGAGTGATTGAAGAGGAAGGTTTATATGTATAATAACATCCATTAAATAGTGGAGAAATAAGGAGCGGAGCAGCAATAAGAAATGTTGCAAAAACGGGGAAAATTTACGCAGACGAAGTTGCGCGGGTCAGCTAGTTCATTGATAAAATAATTTTCAACACATTATTAAATCAGGAGTAGGTATTAGAAGTACTTAGTACAAATAATAAATTATAGATGGCGTTAATTTACTACTGAGAAATAACTGATAGCAATGTCGATGACCTCTTGTTAAAAGGTGTGCCTAGACAGCCTCCAACAACACGTTTTTCTCTTAAAATATAATCTGAAATTACTAAGAAACCTCTGTATTAGAATTGCCCAATTAAGCTTTTACGTGATTTAACAAGGCGTAACTTTTTCTAGTCTATTTAAAAGTTAATCTAGTAACACCGACTTGTCTGTGAAATCTTACAAATTATGCCAAATAACTGTTTTGTATCATTTTGTTCTTTAGAGAGGATTGTACCAGTTAGAAAAATAATAAATATAACGCGTCAAACTAAATTGATTATGTACTTCCAAAAGGGCTGACTGAATTTTCTCGTTTAACAAATTAAATGTCAAAATAAAGAAATTCGTTCATGCATGGACAGATACACAGGTTAAATTTATAACACCCCTCTGTATTGTAGGGGGGTAACAATATATTAGATACTAGACCGCGCATGCGCCTATTCGCGTGGGCTTGCCGCGAAAACGAAAAAAAACATAGTGAATAAGGACCCAGGTTCTTTTTTTGTAATATCACTACTGATATGTCATCAGCAAATAAGCTACATGGGTAATTTATGTTATCTGGCAGGTCATTTATATAAATTAAAGCTGTCCCGCGCAACTGCGTATGCGTAGGTAAATTTTCTTCGTTTTTGCAACCTTTTTCATTGCCGCTCCGCTCCTATTGGTCGTAGCGTGATTGTTATATAGCCTAAGCCGTCCTCGATAAATGGGCTAACCAACAGAAAAATATTTTTTTTAATTCGGACCAGTAGTTCCTGAGATTGCCGCGTTCAAACAAACAAACTCTTCAGCTTTATAATATTAGTATAGATTATTTTGATATTATTGACTAGCTGTCCCGTGCAACCTCGTATGTGTAAATTTTTCCCGTTTTTGCAACATTTCTCATTGCTGCTCCACTCCTTTTGGTCGTAGCGTGATGTTATTTAGCCTATAGCCTTCCTCGATGAATGGGCTACCCAACAGAAAAATATTTTTTTTAATTCGGACCAGTAGTTCCTGAGATTGCCGCGTTTAAACAAACAAACTCTTCAGCTTTTTGATATTATTGACTAGCTGTACCGTGCAACCTCGGATGTGTAAATTTTTCCCGTTTTTGCAACATTTCTCATTGCTGCTCCACTCCTTTTGGTCGTAGCGTGATGTTATTTAGCCTATAGCCTTCCTCGATGAATGGGCTACCCAACAGAAAAATATTTTTTTCAATTCGGTCCAGTAGTTCCTGAGATTGCCGCGTTCAAACAAACAAACTCTTCAGCTTTATAATAATAGTATAGATTAATGATTATCTTATAATTCATCTTGACTGCCTATGTGGCCTGGTGGGAGTGTATCCGACTGTTAAGCAAGAGGTCGTGGGTTCAATCCCCACCCATTCTGTGTCTGAGTGTTATTTATCTATAATATACATATATATGTATTTAGAAATATATAAGTATGTTTATTAGTTGTCAGGTTTCCATAGTACAAGCTCTGCTTAGATAGCGTTGTGTGAGTTGTCTCAAGATATTATATACTAAATTTACTTCTACTAATTAAAAAAGAAAAGTTAAGATGTGGCATTTGTAAATCTTCTGTAAGACACAGGTATATCACCAACCCCATTACTAAATATTAAGCAATGCCCTTCTATACTAAAAGCTTCTTAACAAAAACAATCAACAGAATCGAGCAACGTTTCTCAAGTTTGTTTACGAAACAAAATCGTTTATTTTATTATTCCTTAACGAATTTTAGAGAGGCACAATTCTACGTCAATTTACGATGTAGCGTTTTATTATTCGGAGAGAATTTCTGCTTCCTTGTTACCGGGAAATGAATTTAACGAGAATGTAAGTACTGTCGCACATCGGGTATCCGTTTTGGCTGCAACACTGTCATTTGTAGGACCTAAAATGATGGAAGTTTATTATTTATTTATATAAGAGTTCCTTGTTTACTACGGAACCCTAAAAATTGATTTTATTTAATATTTTGTGTCCGACTGCTACGCAAGAGGTCGTGGGTTCGATTCCCACACGGGCCACCACTTTGTGTGATCCACAAAATGTTGTTTCGAGTCTGGGTGTACTTTGTGTCCGTGACTTGTATGTTTGTAAAATCTCCCGTGATACAGAGCTTGTACCCTACTGCGGGAATCGTCCTTAAAAAATAATAATAAACTTATTTTTTACTCGATACATAACTACCTATTCATGAAGGCAGTATGATCGTTACTTACGGCATTTATCAGTAGTTTCCTGTACTTATATTTATGTTAGATGATTCGATGTAATTTAGGATATAACAACATAATATATACGTCGTATTTTTCATATTACTGCATTATAACGATTTGCATTAGAGGTAACCAAATATGTGTACCATAAATGCCGTAATTGACAATTATTGTTTTCATAACATGTTGCTCTAATACCACACTCTGGCAAACCTAACTTTTTGCTTAGTATAATTGTAATTGCTGCGCATAATAAACATAACAAAAATGACGTAATTGGCACATACTGCACGAAGGTTGTATTGCAAATTCAATAAGCACAAGTATTCACATAATATTAAGTACTCTTACTGCGATTATACTATTTAAATAAACCTATACTCTGATATTTGCTGCATTTATTATAATATATTTTGGCCTTTCTGATAGAGATAGAAAAACAGGTCTTTGATTCTTATAGGTAGTAATCTTCGCATCTCAAATATCTAAAACAATCATAAACGCAGTAAGGGGTACTTACTGCGTTTATAAATTGTACGTATTATAAAAAGGCGTAAAAGTAGGAAAGATAATATAATTATTACGAGTGATAAAAAAATGGAATCCACGGCTTTCATCTGTTGACGCCGGGTGATGCGACACTGACATAAAGGATTGTTAATTAGTTAACTTTTAAGGGACTGCTTACTGAGCACATAACACATCTTTAACTCTCCTAAAGTGTAAAGTAGCTGTTCCTGTAGATAGGTAGATACATTGAAGACAATCAGTGGTTCCTAAATGCAAAACTATGTTTGTTTTTTTTCAGTTAACGCAAGAAAATTGTGAATGAATTTTGATTACTTCATTGCAGGTTTACAGGTAATATTATAAAAATTCTTACTCATACTATTCCAGGACCGCCTGTAGGATTAAGCACCCAAAAATGTCCATTCATACCTGTAAGAAATAAGAGTATAATTTAGTAAAATAATTAGCAATTGACGCCAATTTTTTGGAATTCAATCTAACATTTTTTACCGGCCAGCGCGAAAATTAAGTAAAATCTAAAACATTCATAATAAAAACAAAGAACAACATTTTGATCATATAACTGCCTGTGGCGCGGTGGAAGTGTATCCGACTGCTACGCAAGAGGTCGATCCCCGCCCTGAATAAAACTTTCTGTGGATGAGCACGATGATTTATTCTATGTCTGGATGTTATTTATCTATACTAATATTATAAAGCAGAAGAGTTTGTTTGTTTGTTTAAACGCGCTAATCTCAGGGACTACTGGTCCGATTTGAAAAATTCTGTTTTTGTTAGATAGTCCATGTCTAGAGGAAGGCTGTAGGCTATATAACATCACGCTGCGACCAATAGGAGCGGAGCAACAATGAAAAACGTTGCAAAAACGGGGAAAATTTACGCATATGAAGTTGCGCGGGACAGCTAGTGTATAATATGCATGTAAATAAAAAATGCATGTAAAAAGAAATATATAAGTATGTTTATCAGTTGTCTGGTTTCCATAGTACAAGCTCTGCTTAGTTTGAGATCAGAAAGCGTTGTGTGAGTTGTCCCAAGATATTATTATATTATTTTCATAATATTCGTTCCTAGTCCGGCATCTCAAATTGATGTCCTGTCAAAACTTACACAAATGATGAAAGTTAAAGTCTTCTAACTTTAAGTGACTTCATTTTTTTAATAGATTAACAGAGGGGCGTTCTTCTGTTAATCTATTAAAAAAATGAAGTCACTCCGTCTAGATAATAAATCAAAGGAAACCTTATAATAGTTAATATGAAACCAAACTTCCAAACATCTTTTTTTTCTGTAAATGTTATTTTTTTTACTGAGGAAATGCTTCATCTAGTTAATATACAATCAAAGGAGAAATCGTATACTATACATAAGTAGTTAACATGGAAACAAAATTTCCAAACATCTGTTTTATAATTAACTATCTGACCCGCGCAACTTCGTCTCCGTAAATTTTTCCCGTTCTTACTAAATTTTTTATTGCTGCTCCGCTCCTATTGGTCGTAGCGTAATTCCTTCCTCGATAAATGGGCTATCCAACAGTAAAAAATATTTTTTCAATTCGGATCAGTAGTTCCCAAGATTATCGCGTTCAAACAAACAAACAAACTCTTCAGCTTTATAATATTAGTATAGATATAATAAGATTTTAGACAAGTTTCACTCAGGTTCAATCAAGCGTCCTATCTTCCTTGATTGAAAACCATTATACACGAGCACACGAGCTGCTGAGCTATTTTCAGCTCATCAAGCTTTCAACTCTATTACGACAGCCTACATGCAGTGCTCGGAATACACCAGGGGTTCGCAACATTTTGTACTAAAAGCTATATTCAAATTTTGTCTTGTCAGTTTCTGGAGCGGAGTGTGTGTTGTTGCAATGTGCATAGAGTTATTTATGGGTTAGCTGCCAAAAAGCGTTGTGTGATTCGTAAATATTTGTTCCGAGTCTTGGAGTAACTCAACGTCCGTAATGGTAATCAATGAAGTCGAGAGGAAAGCGATTTGTCGTTTGTTTAAGTTGTTACTCTTAATTGGAGTAATACTAATTACAGTTGCAGGTAATAACTCCACATAAGCATGCATACTTTATGCATACCACGGTGTGGTATGCATGAGGTAGGGTGCATTACCCCACTAGAATACAAAAAGAACTTAATTCACTATGCGTCGCCATCGTTGTCAACCTACATATTTGCGCGAACATCATTGTGTCATGGGTTTCTTTAGGGTCAAAACATATTTATTGCGGTATAAAAAAGGGGTGTAAATTTTTGCTATACTCTTGGGTAACTATGCCACCTATTTTGGTCATCATTACTATGCAGCTTACAGAACGTAACATGAAGAATAAAATAAAAAGTGGACAAGTGCATAAAAGTTTTTGACATAAATTTACATACTCTCCTTCCTCACCATATTTTAACTCCAATATTTATTGCTTAATTTGAAAATTGATATAATTTAATGTAATCATTTTATTTGGCATGTAACTGTCTTGACCAAGTGCTGTGTCCATAATTTGGGTGTTATTTTCGGCGTTATTGCGTGACACCTATCATGTCGTTTTTTTCGTCATTTAACTGTACTTTTCTGTTTATTTAATTGGGCAAAATACACAATATTCTTTTATATCTATGCGAAAAATCAACTATAATAAAAACTCTTATGTTCGTGTCACAAAGGTTTGTGATCCCTGATGTTGTCGAGCTAAGAGTATTGCTATGAAGGGCCGTCAGCTGCCGTGAGACAAGACAATATACCTCGAGATACACAGCCTAGAATATTATTATAAGGCCGTACAATATTCTGTTGTAGTATAATTTGTGTACCCAGGTCCTGCATCGAGTTAATGGATGTAATTCGAAATTCCTGCTTCTATATGATCATTAATAAATGCATGGTTGGAAGTAATTTAAGTTTTAATTATAATTTAAAGCGGGTGATAGCCTAGTGGTTAAGGCAATCGAGAGATCGCGGAATCAAATCCCATTACTATCGGGACCGATGTGAGTCCGCTCTTACCACAAAGTGTACCAAATATGTCTTAGAAAGAAAGAAAGTCCCTTTTCTCGTCTATTACAGTTACCATTTCACAGAAGCGCAGAAGAGACTTGATCGTAGTAAGACATTGTTTTGCAGAGATCCGTTTGGAAAAATTCACTGGGATTGGTCAGCATTAAGGAGTCCTTCGGAACATTTTTTTATTAAGCTATTGCATAGCTTTGAGTGCGGCGACCGAATCAAGAAATTCCGTAACGAAAATAAAACCTAACACCCACCACTCCGCCTACCATGTAGCTCGGCCAAGCGTTCGCTTAACGTATATGTATATGGTACGACTGTACGGAACTCGCACGGATCGAGACGACCTGCTCCGAAATGTAATGAAAAGAAAAAATATAATTTACGCAATTAAAAGAAAAAAATGATTTTTTAGTTGATAAAAAATGCTCTGCAATATCTTTACCGCGGCAGTCCACGAGTGCCACACATTTTTTTATTCATATTTCTAACGAACTCCACAAATACGATAAGATTCGAGATCCATTCGCAACAAGCCAAGTGACTTAAAAACTTTGCAACTTACTTTGATACGATTTAACATTTAATCGCCATTTAAATTATTTAATCTGACGGCCGAATACGTAAGCGTCACTCAGAATTGAGAGAAGTATAAGCGATGTGTGTAGCGAAGTATGAGAGAAGTATAAAGCTCTCATGCTGTGACTGTCACTTAAAGGTATAGTGACAGAAACACTTTTAAGCACTTTTTGCCTCTGTGGTTGATGGGAGTGTGTCCGACTGCTACGCAAGAAGTCGTGTGTTCGATTCCCACACTGGACACCACTTTGTGTGATCCACTAATTGTTGTTTCGAGTCTGGGTGTACTTTTGTCCGTGACTTGTATGTTTTTAAAGTCCTCCGCGACACAGGGCTCTTGTAACCTACTGCGGAAGTGTCTTTTTTTTTTTTTTTTAAAAAAAAGCACATTCAAAATTGTGTATCGTTTCAATATTTGAGAGTACTTTGTCTACGTATGCATCCAGAGGTAACCTTAGTACCTAAAGTATAAAATCAATTTCTTAAATAATTCAGTTTATTCTATTTCATTTTATTATATAAAGGGTCTTGAAGTATTTATCAGAAGTAACATAATGTACTAGAATATTCTACGCTTGACTACTTACGCACAGAAATTGGATTTTCCTATAAAAGTACTATACAATATAAAGTGCTTATAACTATGTAGGTTACAGTTATTAAGAGGATATTGATTCTCGCATCCTGCCTCTAATATTACAAAATTGAAAACGAGCTGTGAGTTAAGTTTCCAAACGTCTGGAAGAAGGTTGAAAACAAACGTACAAACTAAGGTGACCTTGCTTGTTTCCAACAGTGTAGGCGGCTGTTGCAAACCAAGTACCAAGTAATTTGGTTTACAACATCCGTCAACACTGTTGGAAACCAGCAAGGTCACCTTGGCGGGAAGGCTTGTTTCCAACCGTCTGGAAGACGCTTTAACATTTCTAATTATTGTCAGAACAATATACACCTAACACAATGCCTATAGCATTAAGTTAATATGTATTTGTAGAAAGTTTAAAAAAATAAATCATTAAAGACAATTTAAAAAACTAACCTAGAAAATGTAATGAATGGTTACGCAAACGCGAAACTCCGCTTTGATTTTTTATGTCTGTTTGTTTGGGGTTGACGTAAAACTCCATGAACAGATTTTAATTACTTTATTACTTTTTTTTTTAATAAATGCCATAATATCATAAATAAGGTCTGGCCAGATTGATAACTTACTAGCTAAACGCACGACTACTCAATAAAAAAATGTTTTAACAAATTAGTCATTGTGTAACTATATTATAAACTTACAAATAAATAAAAATGAAGTTTCTGTTTGTAATTTTTAAATAGCAGTTTTTTACAGAATAATACAAATAAAAACACAGTTTAATTTTTTTTTGCCTGTTTGTTCCATTTAAACTCCAAAACGGTTGGATATAAGGAGTAACTAAAACGTTTTATCATCACGCTAACGTCTGTAGGCAGTGAGCAGCACTGCAACTTCACGCGGGCACAGCAAGTTTAAGAATAAATACGTTCTAGCATACTCATAATCTATACAAATAAATAAAATTGAAGTGTCGGTTAGTAATGTCAAAATAACAACTTTTACTAAATACATATGAAAGTATATACGATACTTATAACAAAAAACAGTTTTAATTTTTTTCCCTTTTGTCTGTTTGTTCCGGCTAATTTCCGAAACGGGTGCACCGATTTTGACAGGACTTTCACTGGCAGCCAGCTGATGTTATAAGGAGTAACTTAACTTACTTTTTAACACTATCACGCTAACGTATATAGGGAGTTAGCTGCACTGCGTATTTAAGTAAACGAAGTCGGAGCACAGCTAATCTATACTAATATTATAAAGCTAGCATTTTTTTGTTTGTTTGTTTGAACGCGACAATCTCAGGAACTTATGTCCGAATTAAAAAATATATTTGACAGTTGGATAGACCATTTATGGTCTATCCAACAGTCTAACAGTCTAATAGTCTTATGGTCTATCTAATAGTACTAGGAAGGCTATATACCACGATGCTACGATCAATAGAAGCAGAGCAGCAATGAAAATGTTGCAAAAACGGGAAAAATTAACGCAGACGAAGTTACGCGGGTCAGCTAGTACAATATGATATTTATCTAACAAAATACGTCTCCAGCGAAGATAAAAACAATAATTTCTCACATAAGTCACATATGTAATAGTCCTGACATTCGACAATAAACACACATGAACTATGAAACATATAATTTTCCTTTTTGTTCGCACAGTCAGCTGTTCCCTTAGGAAATAATAAAATAACATTTCTTTGTAACCATTTACTGCTAGTTTTATTCGTTTGTCTGCTTTGAATAAGTCTGTATAAGTTAGAGTAGTTTTTGTATTGCTTGTGGCAGTTTTGTAAGATTAGGTAAAATACTTTAAAATATAGTTAGTTCATCAATCAGCAGCGGGATCGCGTGGATTATGGTATGTGCCTTCACTTGGTGGGGCTTATGTAAGTGAGTATCAGAAGTGGGAACGTTTTGAGGTCATAGGCGGATCCAGAGCACGTATCCCTGTGCCCTCCCCCACAGACAGAGGTTTTGTGTGCTGAATTTCCTATATTGTATCGAATTTCTTTGCCCATTTGACTCTTGTGAGGGGGGCACAAAAGAAAGGGGAAAGAAAATCGATCCCCTACCTCAGAGTAAAAAATATATAATTAGTTCGGAGTAAAATAAAAACACGACTGCCTTGTGACAAAAATGAAATAAAGTAAAAAGTAATAAATAAATACAATATGTAATTGCATTTTAGCCAAACCGGGGCCAGAAGCGAAGTCGCTTCTGGCCCCGGTTTGGCTACGGAAGTCTCGGGTTCGATTCCTGAGCCTGGATTCAAATTTTTCTATCTTTCAAAAATGCAATTATTGTATTTGTAAATTCTTTGGCAAGAAATGCCTATAAAAATTACTTCAAGTAATAAATAATCTTTAAGTACAACTGTAGAATAGACTTGTTCCCTCAACATAATCAATATACGAGTATATTTTGTTTATATTAGTTATACAAGGTGCAACAGAAAGGTGACGTCATTTTCAAGGGTTGGTATGTGCCCATGATACTGAGTGCACATACCTAATTTTATCAAAATTGGAGGACCCTAAAAATATATATTATTTTTTCACTCGTTTATTTGTGAATGAAAAATTTAATAATTTATTAAAATATGGTCTAAATTAGTTTAGGCATTTAGTAATGATGGTGGAATAAAGAAACTCACAATCATACATACATACAAGAACCCTGAAAACATAACACTCCTTTTTTTGGGGCAGTCGTGTAAAGATCTGGATCTTTAGACGACTGCCTCAAAAAAAGAGGGAGAGAGCGTTTTTGACTTTTTAGGAGAAATCTTAATATCTATACTAATATTATAAAAAAGAAGAGTTTGTTTGTTTGTTTGTTTAAACGCGCTAATCTGGTCCGATTTGAAAAAAAATTTTTTATTTGGATAGCCCATTTATCGAGGAAGGCTATAGGCTATATAACATCGCGCTACGACTAATAGGAGCGGAGCAGCGACGAGAAATGTCGCAAAAACGGGGAAAATCTACGCATACGAAGTTGCGCGGGACAGCTAGTAATATTACGAGTATAAAGAGGTAAAGCTTGTGATGTTGTGAGTTTGTGAGGTTGTTGGGAATAATCTCTGGACCTACTGAACCTTAAATTTAAGAAAATTATTTTAAAGCCACGTTATTTGTGAGTGTCATAGGCTATATAGCATTACGCTACGACCAATAGGAGAGGAGCATCAATGAAAATATTGCAAAATCGGAGGAAAATGACGCAAACGATGTTGCGCGGGTCAGCTAGTCTATACTATATTACTTATAATAATATTATAAAGAAGAAATATTTGATTGTTTGTTTGCATTGAATAGGCTCCGAAACTACTGGACCGATTTTAAAAAATCTTTGACTATTTGAAGGCTAGCTATCGGGAGTAACATAGGCTATATATTATTGTCAAAAAATAAGAGATCCCTACGAAAATTACAGAAAATTACCCGGTGCAGGCAGCTAGTTATATCTGTCATAATAACGAAATTTCGCTAATGATGAAGGTCTAACATTAGCGAAATTTCGTTTTTCGCTTACCATTACTATATTTCAATAAGCACAGAATAAATTAATTACGAAGAAGGACTGTAATGGAAATATTTCTCTAAAGATACTAGGCACATATTTTCCCAGTCGGGCATTTCAATTTTAGTGCAGAATCTTCTCCCACTCTTAGTATCATCTTTAAACACACAAACACAAACTACACTACACAGTTTGCGTAGTTAAAACAAACATCGTTCTGTCGTTTACATTTCAAACTCCCACACAACTTAATGTAATACAAAAGATTTAATTACTGAATACTTTACAATAGCCTGTCTGTCAACACTTCGTTTATAATGCAATCATAGGAGCTTTATTAACTAAGATTTAATTCAAAACTGTAGTAGCTAGGTACATACAGATAAATAAATATTTCGATTTTTAAAGCAGTTTTCTCCTTGTATCGATTTGAATATCCGTACAATATTCCGAGATAATTACAGAACGGATGGGTAGTACACCACGGAGAGTGGGGTGCTACACCATGGATAGAAACACAGAATGCTTATGGTCCAAATTTGTCCATAATTCCGTGTCGTGAACAGTCGTTGCGTTATCTTTCGTACTCTCGCTATTTTCTGGTGTTTCTATCCGTGGTGTAGCACCCTAACCTAAATGGATTTGGAAGCGGTTTCTTTTATTAGGAAGACAGTTTAATATGGATGAATTTAATCTTTGTTTAATGGAAATCCGTTTAGTCGTTTTGAAAATATTTAACTTTTTAGACTCACATGTCGTGAGTTTTTTTTAACTTAAAGTAACATTTACAAAAACATTATTTCAAGTTGTTTTCCAACAGTATTCTGTAAATAGGATACTTCACAGTGATTTAAGACGTAATATTCGACAAACAAATAGCCGGTCCCACCTACAAATAGCTACAAAAAGCCGTGCTAAATGCCACAAACTTTTGTAATTACACGTCTGAGAGATAAACGTGGGAGACGATTTGTTTGCCTTCATTATTACTACTTCGGAGTTACAAAAATATGACTGATAAGTCTCTATAGTGTGGGAATGTACTATAGATAATAATAGGTTTGTGGATATTGAATTTATGTATATTTGTACCTTAATAGCAGTAAGAAAAATCATAATAATTATTATTTTTCGACTACGGTTGTATTTTATACATCACTAGCTTTCGCCCGCATCTGCCCGCATGGTTAGTAATCGCGATAAAAACTATTCTATGTCTGTTCCCCGGACTTAAGCTATCTTCATTCCAAATTTCATCGAAATCGATTGCGCGGTTTAAGCGTGAAAACGTAAAACAGACAGACTTTATTTTCACAATTATAATATTAGTAAGAATATTATCAATACAATAATAGCATTTGAAAGAGAATTTATTATCGTTGAGAGGTGATTAAAACTAGAAAGACATTAAAACATTATGGCTTTGTTTTGTATAGAGTATAACCGAACTAGGCACACGACACGGATTTGAAAGTACCTATGTAGGTACTCTACAAAGACTGACCTATATAGTCAGATCAGTACAGGCGACCATCGACAACAACAAAACTCCTATTTGATTTTGACATTTGGACGGTCATTTGACATAATCAAATGGAAGTCTATACTTGTGTAACAAGGACAACAATAACGGCCATTTGGGAGTTGTAAAAATGGCGGCAAACTAACCGGCCATTATTTTTACAGCTCCGAGTTTATCTTGTAAAAAATATTTGAATACGTGTTATTTGAATAAGAACGAGACTTTGTGCTTTTAATAAGCGCATAAATACTTGACACTGGCAGAAATTAGCCGTTAAAACGACTAGATTGCCAAAAACTGAAAGAAGAAGAAGAAGAACGGCCATTTATCATAACTGTCAAAAAAATTCAAACGACGGTCATTCGATTCTGCATTTGAAATCGATGTCACTTTGTACGTGTCCAGTCCAACGTACTAGTCTATACTAATAATAGAAAGAGGAAAGATTTGATTGTTTGTTTGTATTGAATAGCCTCCGAAACTACTGGACGGATTTGAAAAATTCTTTCATCGTTGTGAAGCTACACTAACCCTGGGTGACATAGGCTTTTTTATCCCTGTATTCCCACGGGAACGAGAACTACGGTGAAACCGCGAGGCGTCCGCTAGTGCCTAATATAGAGGTCAGTGTCTACAAATGTTGGCAATGAAACATTTCGAATGTGCGGCCAGAGCAAGAAGGTAAACACATCCAAGTGAGTTAGTGTTATAAACTTAATTCGACTTCTTAAAGCCCAGATCAAAAATATTGTTAGTTATCATCGTAATTTTGGTGACAGCAACAAGCCATTAATCAGTTTCAGCTCTTTTGTGTCAAAAACACAAAGTTTTTGATTTATTGTCAACTATACTTTAACGTATTAAAGCTTAGCAACCAAGCAGAGATAGTATTTCGGCTAGAGGTCGCGTAGATATTTTGAATTGGGTGCTAAGTATGAATGTGGAAAGGCTTTAAATGTAGAAGACGACCCGAGAAGATAGCTGCACTGTGTAAAAGAACACACGGGCGTGAAGTTGAGTGGCTACAAAGATGATGTGACGTTTGATAAAAGTGTATGGAAGCAAATACAATAGTTGCATTTTTAAAGGATAGAAAAATTTTATTTTATAGAGAAAGTCCAGACCCAGGAATCGAACCCGAGACTTCCGTAGCCAAACCGGGCCGGAATCGCACCACCTATCTGGACTATGTTAGATAGCCTAGCCGGTAGTTAAATAACTATCACGGCTTTTGTTATTGCTTCGTTACAGAGAGCATTTTAACAAATTATGATGTCGCAGGCCGAATATTAAAGTAATTTTTATAGGCATTTCTTGTCAATTACTTTACAAATACAATAATTGCATTTTTGAAAGATAGAATTTTTTTAAGTCCAACCAGTGGCGGAGGGTCCTTAGAATACCATTACTCTCGGCTTCCTTTTGGATTGTAGTTACTTAGTATTATAGGTACAAAGAATCATGTCCAGCAAAATATATTTTTGTATCGGGTTACCTTAGAAAAAAATTAACCCTTCGCTATTGGTGCCGACCTCAGTTAATTAAGATAAAATCTAAGATTATGTTTTGTTTTCTAGCACTTGTGTCTTCTCCATATATCTCAGCTTTAAGTAGAAACAAAACCTAATGCCTGATCACACTCCAGTCCTAATAAATCCTGTTACTTGTCAAACTTATCTTGTTGCTAAGGACCGAACTAGTGTATGGATGTTACGACGCCTGAAACACAAAATACTTACAGGTTAGCAACAAATCCACGCAAACATAGACACTCCCGTACGCACGATCTCAACTTGTGCAGTTTCGGTTATTATTCGACCGAGATCTATGTACGAGAACATCTATATGTGGGTGAGTCTGTTTTCGCTTGTTGTAGGAAGCCAATAGGTATCTATCTATGTATTCTGTCTGGAATTTGGGACTCGCAACGTTTATCAGTTGATGAATCGATCGGACATCGGGCTGGAATGGGAGCCTTCGTAATTAAAGTAGTTTCGGATGGAGGATGGGATCCATCAACTAATTGGCTCCAAATTATAAACTAATCTCGATCTAGTAGAGCAGGACGACTGGCTAACGCAAATGGACGCAAATGGAATTGCGACCTACAAATTATACAAAGTTTTGCTTTGGATTTTGACATGCTTGATGCAGAGTAATTTATTATGCAGCAAACACAAAACTACCACTGTTCTTTTGGATTTTCTTTTTTCCTATACGTGGCATATCAATAAATGTCGCCTCAGTTACATAAGTTGTTTAACTAAAAAAAAAATATAATCGAATTGAGAACCTCCTTCTTTTCGAAGTCGGTTGAAAATACCAATATGTTATTTGTAGAACGTCACATTATAGTACTCCAGTATTGAGGCGAATAAACCAACAAAAAAAGCAAACATGTTAGCTACATGTTTGCTTTTATATATGCATGTTTTTTTTTCATATCATATAAAAAAAAATATGTAGCCCCAAAAAAGTAATCCTATTAGGAAAACAAAACATTTAAAATTACAAACTGAAAGCATTTTCATAAGCACGCCATCTTGGCGCGTAAAAAGTCATGGACTGTGACGTCACGGCAATCGAGACAACCAATGAGGGCACAAAATATTTAACACTCATTTGCGTCACATGCATATTTCTAATTTCGAGAGTTAACGAAAGTTTATATATTGAGAAAAGAATAATAATCAAATGCCTGTTAGGATATACCGAGTAATTGGAAAGGTTCTAAATTAGGCACATTTGAGCCTTCGAATATTAGTAATAAATGTAGTCATGTATAATAAATATCATGGAATAGCAACTGAATATTATTTTGGAAACCAAGAGGCGACAAACTGACAACACTGTAATTTATATTAATCTTACTTGACAGCTCACAGCTCTGTAGTGAAGAGATAATAATTGAAACTACTAAAATAATACTGTACTTTGTAATGAAACAATAATTTAATCATTTTGTTTAAACATTTTCATGACAAAGGTGAAATCAATTCTAATAAATAATTTATGGACATTTTGACGACGAAATTTATTTTGAGTGTTTTGATTGTTTTGATTTGTTGATTTGTTGATTATTGTGTCCGAATGCTACCCAAGAGAACTGATAAACCTACTTATATATTTCTAAATACATACATATTATAGATATTACACCCAGACACAGAATAAACCATCGTGCTCATCACACAAAGTTATATCCTTGGTGGGGATCGAACCTACGACCTCCGGCTTAGCAGTCAGTGTCACTAACCAGTACACCAACAGGCCAGTTTTGGTTAGTATTTTTTTTTATGTACCTATTTATTTTGTTTTTGCTCGTAGATTTTCTAACCAAAAATTATATGGTATTTGAAGTAATATTTTGGTAACTTGTCACAGCTAGAATACATAACCACTGGTAAGTACTTTTTGGCTAGAACGGGAAGCGTCGGGAAGGAGGGAGGTAGGGGGTGTCGCACAAAACTGGCAATCTCCCAAGGGCGTCATAACAAAAATAAGTTTGGAAAATCCTGATTTAAGCGGAAAAATCAAGTTATAAAGCCATTCGCCTCGAAACAACAAAATCAACATACAACAGAATTTTCTCCAGCTAAAATTTAAAAGTGAAAATGCTCTGGTTAGCATCAGTACCAATGAATAAGTCAAATTAGTTGGTCGACCAGTCGTCAAACTGAGGTTAAAGCGTTCATCTCACCACATTTCCACCAAACACATTGTTTTAGTACAAGTGAAAGTGCTTGGCTAAACCATCCATTGTTTGTCACTTCCTATCCGATCTAGACCAGTTTCTGACTGACAGAGTCAGACTATGTTTGGTAGTGGCGGAGCGAGTGGCAGATCGTGTTGGAAGATTGCTTCCTAATTATTATCTTTAGATAATTCATGCCCATCTGATCCTAAACTAGGCAAAACCTGTAGTGTTAAAATAAAATTAAAAAAAAAAACAAGTTTTATTTTAACTACCTTGCGCTCGCCTGGATGTCTATTATCGCAATAAAAACTATCCTATGTCTTTTCCAGGGATTCAAACTACCACTATACCAAAATGCATCTAAATTGGTTCAGCAGTTTAAGCGTTAAAACGTTATAAACAGACAGAGTTATTTTGACATTTATAATATTGGTTTGGATATACTTATTATAGGTAAATTTATACTGCATGGGATCGATTTTCTGATTTCTGGGTTAGCAGTCAGAGTCACTAACCACTTCACTAGATCAACAACCCAGTGGACTTTGGGCTTGTTATGAGAGGGCAAGCAATGTTGCGAAAACGTGAAAAATGTACACTATTTATATACCACTAAATATTTTCAGTTCTAAACAATAAGTATATTGCTAGTTACAGTCATAATATGCAGCCGAAGAGTTCGGGTAACATAAGCTAGGTTTTTTTAAAGGCTATATGCCTGCCGTGAAACAAAATCTTTTAAATCCGCTTCTTAACCTCGCTATAAGTTTCTGTGTTCACAATGTTATCCACCTCCGTATAAAATGCAACCCTATTACCTAATGACCAATCACTAACGGTCAAGTTTCTTAGAATTAATCAGTTATCCGGCAATTAAGATGACAATTGCGGGATTAACAGAGCAGCAAGTTTATTTAGCATTGCGGACTAGATGGCTTGGCGATACAAATAATAAAAGTAAGAAAGTTGTAGTGAAGTGTATTTTTTGGATATTCGTAAAATTAAATACTAATTTTATTGTAGTTGGGGGAGCTTGAGCCTATTAACCCCTCTTATCCCCTGTGGGACACTGCAGCAGTAGGAAATTATTAGGTTTTTTAACCGATTTCAAAAAGGAGGAGGTTCTCAATTCGGATGTTCGTATTTTTTTAATGTATGTTCGGGCCATTGACGACAGCAAAGCGTGAAAGCGAGAAAAAACTCGCGCTAGCGTAGCGTTGTCTCTTTCTAGAGAGTGGTCAATTTTGTGAGGTTATGCCGCACTCCTGTTCTCTACGTCAATGGGCATAACTTTGTCATATGTGGACGGATTTTCAAAATTATTTTATAGTTCGACAGAGGTTTATTTACCTGATAATGACTTTCGGAGACAGTCGGCGGTAAATCAACCGAGATTGAAGTCTCTTAGATGTTTTGTTTTTTGGTTTCCTTTTTTTTTAATAGACAACGTACAAGCCCAGTGTAATGTAATTTGGGACTTTATAAACATAAATCACGGACATAAAGTACATCCAGACTAGGAACAACAATTTGTGGATCACAAAAAATGTGATGTTACGTCTGGGGATGGAAGTCACAACTCTTACGCAGCAGTCGTATTTCACTGCACCACCGAAGCAGTTAAAAAAAGTCTGCCTAAACATTTCCAGTTTAAGCTTAGCCCAGAATAATTATCAACTGTGTTACATAAGAAACTTTTTTGATTTTAAATTGACGAGTGCTTTAGCGTCTGCGTATAACGTATTTTGCGTTTTAATGCATAGGGGCTACTACTACTTTTCGAGGACAGTTCAATCCAGGTGTATGGAGGGGGGGGGGGTACAAAGTTATTAATAATATTTTGAAAATAGTATCAATATTTTTTTAATAAAAACATATTTTTAATTTGTTAAAACAAATCATACTAATATAAATGCGAAAGTTTGCGGGTTCTGGGTGAAATTTGGTTTTGCAGTCAATAGGCCGCAGGTTCGAATTCTACCCATTATACTACCGATGTGACCCCACTCCTAACACAAGCAATTTAGCTTAGCTGAAGGGGTTAACAGGATTGCTAGTAATTAGCGAACTACATAGCCACCTACCTTATTAAAAAAAAAAGTATAAGAAGTCTGGAATAGCCATTGACATAGAGACAAGGACTGCGCCATAACCTCACAAAATTGACCACTCCCTAGAAAGAGACGACGCTACTTTGTGGACAATACCTGTCAAAGGCCGCACGAGGTTTCTCTTTCACTCTTTGCAGTCAATTGAAAGGGATGGAACGGTCCAGGTCTAAACGTCAATAAGCACATAGGCTAGGTATTTGTCATGGAAAGAAGAAGAAGCGAAAGAAGTCGCGGTCGATAGCTAGTATTTAATAAATGTTACTTGTCACTATCCAAAGTAAACAAATTTTATACTCGTATAACCGTATCCGTTGTCACTTAACCGATAAAGGCAACTTTGCAATATAAAATGCGTACATTTGGGAAATAAACCTATTTTTTTCATTTTGATGTATCATGTTGGTTGAAAGTAAATATTTAATTTGTAATCTCTCTCGAAAGCTCCACAGAGTGGAGGCTTGTTTACACACCAGTGTAGGTGTTTTTTTACTTCACACACGCCTTTTTTTACTTCAGAGGGTAAAAACGTAAGTAAAATGTAATGTAAAATATCCTTAATGCACCTGTCCCACCAACGACTATGAGCGAGTAGCGATTTATCGCTCAAGAAACGTACAACAGATGTATTTTGTAGATCCCGTCCGTGTAAACAAAAGAGATGCAGTATAGAGCGAGTAGTCGCTGCAGTGTGAACACTCAGCGGTCAACTATTAATATCTGTATCTCTTTTGTTTACACGGGATCTACATAAGTATGTACGTGTCTTGAGCAATAAAATCGCTACTCGCTACTCTTTTTCTCGCCGTTGGTCGGACAGGTGCCTTACACAGCGGAATATCCCGCCAGTAAGTGTAATAAGAAGCCCCTGTTTTTCGCTTCAGTTTGAATAAAACAAAGGAAACTGCAGTTTTACATTTTCTAGGCAAGTTTTTAATTTTTCGTCTTTATAAAAATCTTCCTCGGTCAAAAAAGGCGAATTGCTCCGCGTGTATGTTGGTTATACCAATTGACGTATAGTCCTAGACCGCGCCATCGCATTTAATAAAAACGTAAATATTGACTGCAAAACGTGAAAGAGAGAAAAATCTCGTGCAGCCCTGTCTCTTTGACAGGTATTGTCCACAAAGTAGCGTTGTCTCTTTCTAGAGAGTGGTCAATTTTGTGAGGTTATGGCGCAGTCTTGGTCTATAGGTCTATGGTTATACCAATGAAATCTTCTATACATCCTTTCCCAAGATATAAGCTAGGTCTAGTAAGGTCTATGGAGCCAACGGCCTACGGAGACAAAAAAATCTTTAATCTTCTATCTTATTTTTATACCTTTAAATGAGCAATTTTTGCTTATATAAAGGTATAAATATATATATATATATATATATATATATATATATATATATATATATATATATATATATATATACATATAACCTGAATCTCGGAAATGGCTCCAACGATTTTCATAAAATTTAGTATGCATGGGTTTTCGGGAGCGATAAATTGATCGAGAGAAGAGAAATCTATTTTTTTTAGGGCGTTTTCTTAAAACAAAATCGATTTCTCTTCTCTCGATCGATTAGCTAGGTTTCATTTTTAGAAAAAGTCTTTACAAAAAGAATACCGTGCAAAGTTAGGTCATCCAGGTACTTATGATTAAATAGACAAAGACAGACAAGGGGTCTTTGACTCAGTGACAAGCGAGCAGATAAAATAACATCTGTTAGGTTAAGCAACGTTACTACTATCGGTCTGTCAACTGTTTTCGAACATTGTCACACCTCTCCGTGCTTGGGAGAGCACGTTGAGCCGTCGGTCCTGCGCCCAATCTCTCTCCTGTGAAGGGAAGGGAATAGAGAGTGCACTTGTGTTTGCGCATACACTTGTGCACTGTCATATCTTCTGCGTAGTTGGCTAGTCTTTGATAAGATTGGCCGCTGTAATCGTATTAAATAGACAAAACGACAACCCATCACGTTACGAGACGTTTTAGCTTTGTTTCCTCAATTCTGAACGAACGAACTTGTAGGTAC
The DNA here is from genome assembly GCA_945859575.2 of Herminia tarsipennalis. Lineage (NCBI taxonomy): Eukaryota > Metazoa > Arthropoda > Insecta > Lepidoptera > Erebidae > Herminia > Herminia tarsipennalis. Next base: position 27,164,255 of record OX243832.2, read on the forward strand.
ATGAATTACTTATATAAATACGAGACTGCCATTTTATTATAACTGTGTTACATTATAAACAATTGTAATAAAATGGCAAGTTTAAATAACAGTTATGATTATTTTATGTAAAACATTCAAAATGTCCAACTGCCAATAATGCTTACTGAACGTGTTTGACAGGTGCTTAATCAAAATCATAACTATGATTTATATTTAATCAATCATTAAAACTAACAATGAAATAAGATAAATCATATTTAAATAGTATACGACTATCAATCAAAATTACACAACGCATTGCAAAATTCAAAATGGCCGGTATAATCGGCAAGCTTATATAAGACATTATAAATAATTAAAATGTAGGACAACAGTGACATTCTTAAATTTGGCGAGTTGTCCCAGTTCTTTTTTTGAATTTTAATTTTACGGTCAGAGAAAAGAGGTACTATTTTGTTCGGAAATTAACTGAATAAATGAATGGTTAGATGGTTGTTGAACGGATTTGTTTTACATAATTGTATGCAAAAAGTTTGTTTTAATGTTGGATAATAATAAGTTCGAGTTCGACACAACAGTCAGAAGAAATTGTTATCGTTTTTGTTGTTAGTTTAGTTCGTAGCCGCTGTCAATTTTGCTTAACAACGTCGTTTAATTAATTAAAGCAGGGTTTTTTAACCCTTTTCTAGCACTAAAGCACTGCTGTACATACCTACGACACTATCTGTGGACCTCTATTTTTAGTCATATACACAAATAAAGCAGTTCTTTTCGCACAAAAGTGGAATCGGGAAAAGGTAACAACACAACAACTGTAATTCCTATAATATATATTTTTTAATAAATCATATTTTTTTTTTCTTTTTAAAGATCTAGCAATGCGGGATTTGGCTCCATATTACTAGCAATCTTGTTAACCCCTCCAGCTAAGCTCAAAGGCTTGTGTTAAGAGTGGGTTCACGTCGGTACTATAATTGATAGGATTCGAACCCGTGACCTCAAGATTGCGAGTCCAATGCCTTAGGCATTAGGCTACCGCGCTGAATTACTTTCGTCTTATAAATCGATGACCGGCTGCACATAAGAAAAAATGTCACGTTACGCTTTCGCTGATAGGCTAAAGTATCAGCCTATCAACAAATGGCGATTGCAGCGAAATGCAATACAATGGGAACTAAAGCTGTCACAGGCATCAATGTTTTCTTATGACGTCTTGACTTTACAGACAGACATTTTTTTATAGTGTCTATGGAACCCTTGAAGATAGGCACACGGACTTCTATAAGTCGGCGAACCACAGATTGGGCAACCCTGAATTAAAGAATTAATTACCAAATCTCTTGATTTATAAATGGACAATTAGTCCACGCCCCTTTAAATACACAGAAAGTAAGTAACAAAATCACTACAGTAACGTGGGAGTAGTAATTAACTTAAAATATAATATCATCGCGTGTTGCAAGTCGTTAGAAGAAGCATAACCCGTTACACGTACCACCGACTGTCATTGTACAGGTAATAACAAAATTACAAATCCAAAAAAATGCATATATGTATGTATACAAATGTCTTTATGAAATCGGCAACAAGTTTGAAATGAAATAAAAATGGTCTTTATTTCGGCAATTCAATGCAGAAAAAGAAAAAAAAAAGACTGTGGCACTCGGGGCTGCCGCGGTAAAGTTATTGCATAGCATTTTTTATCAACTAAAAAACAACAAAAAAAAAATATTTTTTTTAATAAAAAATATAAAATAAAATAATAAAAAAAAACTAAAAAGTATCACTGCTGTTCCGGTCGGAGTGGGGGGTGTTAGGTTATTTTCGTTACGGAATTTCTGGATTCAGTCTCTGAAGCTATGCAATAGCTTAAAAACATACACACATTATAACTATTTTATACAGTTGAATGCCGAAAATAGGACCCAGTTCAGCATATAGGTATGCCAGACGCTGGCTTTCAACTGAGCCCAGTTTTCATTGAGTAAGTTTTTTTTTTAATTTAGCGAGCCGTCCTGCATTTTTGTCAGCCTTTCTTTGAGCGAAAAATGAAAGTGCTGACTCATTCATTCTCTGATCAACGCCAACCCTTGGGCTTTTGAAAGCAGAACTTATGCTTAAATCTCAAGTTCTAAAAGGGTCACGCGTTTGGAGCAGTAGGCCAACCAAAGTTGGTTATGTAATGCCTATGTTTCTTCAAGAATAACCTTAACCACAATATGTATAGTAGACATATGAACCTTTCCGCAAGAAATTCTCCAAACGATATAATCCAGGCAGCAGTGAATAAAGGTATTATGGTTAACATGACCTATCTCGGGTAATAGACAAGGTATTTTGAACAAATTGGGATAAATATCTCGAATTAATGTTTGCTCTATGCCCACATAAATGTCCTCTACGGACAAATTGTTTTCCAAATTGCCCATCTCTCTTCAAACTCTCGGTTAGTATCATTCTTCTTGACATCCATTCCTTGAGCAAAAAACTTTACGTAAGGTAAAAATGCCGCTTTGTAGACGCAATGTTAAAGTGACACGTTTACATTATTCAAAGTTTAATTTCCCTACAACCGTCCTGCGGAAAACTTTTACATAAAGACTCCGTGGTATTATCATAACTGGATACTAAACTGGAATCTGATGTTGGTATGCAAGAAATTGTAATAATAGTTTCACATTTCTATTTACTTAAGCCGTAGGGTTTCTTACTGTTTCTATAGAATTTGTAGACGTTTTTGATTACAATAAATTATATAACACTAATCTATACTAATATTATAAAGCTGAAGAGTTTGTTTTTTTGTTTGAACACGGTAATCTCAGGAACTACTAATCTGAATTGAGAAACTATTTTACTGTTGGATAGTCCATTAATCGAGGAAGACTATAAGCATATAATATCACGCTAAGACCAATAGCGGTTGCAAAAACGAAGAAAATTTACGCAGAGACAGTTGCTCGGGCCAGCTGGTCTGTCAAAAAATATCCCTCCACAACTTTTTCTGCTCTGGTGGCGTAATGGATGTGTGTACGACTGCTGCGCAAGAGGTCGTGGATTTAGTTCCCACACGGAACTCCATTTTGCGTGATTCACAAATTGTTGTTCCGAGTCTGGACTTTGCGTCCGTGATTTGTAAAATCCCCATAGGCTATATAAGTTTTCAGTTGCTTAATTTTGAGCAGTCGTTTTTTTTTGCCTAGTTGTATCAGCTTTCATTCTTAAAACAATAAATAACAAATACCGCGCTAAACTAAACAGTTTTGTCGTTGAGCGTACCAGAAGTGCGATTGTCTGTGATCACGCTATCTTTATTTTGAAGTGAAAATCGCTGTTACATTGTAAACGTGTAAAATATTGCGCTTTAAACCTTGGCTCAGAGACTCTTATTGAAATTATGCTTTAGATCATTACTAGCTGTGCCCCGCAGTGTTACCCGCGGTTTATTAGAGTTAATCCAGGGTGTCAGCTAACTCCATACCAAATTTTATTAAAATCGCTTCAGCCGTTTAGACGTGAAGAAGTAACAAACATACACACTCACAAACTTTCGCCTTTATAATATTAGTGTGATGTGATGGTATTTTGAACATGACTATTTTTGGCATTTTCAGATCTCTTCATTTACTTTTTCAAGACTCAAACTCATTTAGGCATATTTTGTAATAAAGGACACAGACAATGAGGCTTAAAACTTTACGATTTTTTACATCAAATCAACATGGAAACTATACAACCATATTCGAAATCAAACTAACTTAGGTATCCATGTTTATGTCAACCCATTCGTCAAGCCATATAAAATACCGACAGGAAATGTCTTCAAACGCACCTAACAATGCATTTGTATGACATTTAAGTTGACATTGCAAACTAAACCTTACAACCCACGTAATAAAGCTGTGCCATAAAAACTTGTCACAAGAGTTTAATCATAGATCCATATTTGGTACTCAAAGGCCATTGGAACAATGATCGCAGGCGCCGGATCTAATAATATGTGGTAATACTTCGTTTGTAAAGGCTTCAGCATACTAAGTGCTTCAATTGAATTGGTCCGATGGCGAATGGACATTTAGTTCATGTATTTTTTTACAAAGATGAAGTTATCATAATTGGGTAAGCATTATTGCCGTCTTCAGCTTCTTTTTCTTCTTAGCGTTTTGACATCAAACATTTTATTGAATACTAGCTGACCCGCGCAACTTCGTCTGGGTCAATTTTCCCCGTTTTTGCAACATTTTTCATTGCTGCTTCACTCCTGTTAGTCGTAGCGTGATGTTATATAGACTATCCTCGAAAAATGGGCCATCCGACAGTAAAATAAATTTTCAATTCGAACCAGTGGTTCCTGAGATTAGCGCGTTCAAACAAACAAACTCTTCAGCTTCATAATATTAGTATAGAAGATTAACTGACCCGCGTAACTTCGTCTGCGTCAATATTTCCCGTTTTTAAAACACTTTTTATTGCTGTACCGCTCCTAGTCGTAGCGTGGTGTTATACGAATATGTATAATGCTCGATAAATGGGCTATCCGACAGTAAAAAAAAATCGATTCGGATCAGTAGTTCCTAAAATTATCGCGTTCAAACAAACAAACAAACTTTTCAGCTTTATAATATTAGAATAGATTATATGGATGTGGCCCACAACGCGGCCACGTAGATTGGATTATCGCAGGCAGCCATCATGTAGTCCCTTGTGCTGGGTCACTCAGGACACGATATAAGGTGGGGTATTGTGTGTATGCACAAGCATCTCAAATTGATGTCCACCGAAAATTCCCACTAAGTTTTTCCCACTATGTTTCGGCTGCGGCCGATCTGACTCCGAAGACATCCAGATTGGCCATTGGCAGGGATGGAAAGGAATATGATGGGACCATCAGCTTAGATGAGTTACTGTTCTGTACTTCTTTTGTGAGTCATTTCACTCCGGTAAATTCTTGAACTCCAGTTTCTGTTTATAGAACTACGAAAATAAGGGACTATCCCCTGTAAAGTTGATTGGCTCCCGTAAGATTAACCGCCATTATCTAAATTGTATTACAGTGGTACTTGCTATGCCTATAATGCAACAACCAGTTATCTATTCTAATCGGATTGATCTTTGAATGTACAAATACAAATAAATAAATATAAGCGGTGGTAGCTTAATGGCTAAGGCATCGGTCTCGCAATCGTGAGGTCGCGAGTTCGAATCCTACCCATTATACTACCGACGTGAACCCACTCCTAACACAAGCCTTTGAGCTTAGCTGGAGGGGTTAACAAGATTGCTAGTAATGTGGGACTCAATCCCACATTGCTAGTTATCTTTTATAAAAAAAAAAAAAAATGCATTAGCTAAGTCCACTCCTGATATTGACGTTTAACTATCACAATTCAATATTATTACACCTACTAAGAAACTGAGCATTGTTTGTACAGGTAATCTCCATGAGTCATCTAATGGCTAAGGCATCGGTCTCGCAATCGTGAGGTCGCGGGTTCGAATTCTACCCATTATACTACCGACGTGAACCCACTCCTAACACAAGCCATTGAGCTTAGCTGAAGGGGTTAACAAGATTGCTAGTAATGTGGGACCAAAATCCCACATTGCTAGTTATCTTTAAAAAAAAACACAACAAAGATATTTTTGCATTTAACATGATGTTATTTAATATTTTCCATTCATGTTCTTGTCTGATTTTTCATATATCCTCAAATTTGTGAACCACTCCCACCGATGGTATACACTTTCGCTCGATATAATAGTGAAAGATGCATCGAAACCCATTAAACTAATTTTGCGTGATGAACTTTGATCTCTTCTTCGTGATCGTGGCTAAAACCATAAAACCTTTATTCGGAAATTGACGTAAATGATGTAACGCAGCTGAGATTTACTTTTTCAACTTTTTGTCTACACAATTATTGTAATATTCGGTCATCTTGTTAAGTTTATGCTGACAGGTAGAGAAGGTGAAACAGCAGTGCAAGATAAAGTTTTAGGTTCATTTTCAATCAGGGCAGAGACTGTCGAGATCCCAAAATGTTGGCTCTATATTAGGGTATTCATCGCTCAATTGTATAAATACAATAATTACATTTTTGAAAGATAGTCCAGACACAGGAATCGGAACCGAGACTTCCGTAAGCCAAACCGGGGCCGTAATCGAACCATCTATCTTTCAAAAATGCAATTATTGTATTTATAAAGTAATTGGCAAGAAATGCCTATAAAAAAACTATAATAGTTTAATTGTATGTTTGTAAAGTCTCCTACAATACTGGGCTTGAAAATCCCTAAATATAGATATATTTCGGGATTTTACAGACATACAAATAAATAAAATTGAAGTGTCTGTTTGTAATGGTAAAATAACAGTTCGTTTACTAAATGCATATATTTTTTTTTCTGTATGTCTGTTATTTCCCTATCAGACAGCTGATGATGTAAGGAGTAACTTAAGCTACTTTTATCATCACACTAAAGTCTATAGGGAGCGAGCAACACTGAAACTTCACGCGGACTAAGTCGCGGGCACAGTTAGTATTAAATAAAATAAAAACATTGTGTTGGAACTTAGAACAATAGAGATAATATATGTTATACTTCCTACTTGTTACATAAACCATGTTTGTCGTTAAAAGAATAACCCGAGTCGTCATCCATGAATATAATGTCACTAAGACGCGCGTTCAAATCACGAACAGTGTGCAGTCGGCCTTAAGCAAAAACAAGTGTTTTTAAAGAATCAATGTCAGCTATGATGTAACTTGGAAGACATTTTAATCTGTGTTTGGAACTAATTTTGGCAATACTATACTTGTAAAAGTAAGTTAACCCGTCGTCGTGCGCATAGTGAACATTGGGTTCGCCATTGTCGACCCGTATATCCTGCCAACAGTTTGGCCCGTATTCAGGGCGTTTTTTATTTATTAATTTTTAAGGTACATTAACAATATACATACATAGCGTTTATATTCTCGCATGCGTTCGTAATTATACTTATATGTATATCAATAACAAATGTACACAGCATTCGTTTTACATAAGACAAATACATGTACTTAAGTCTAAACAGTGCAGAAAACAATCTATTCTAATATTATAAAGCTGAAGAGTTTGTTTGAAGTTGTCTCAGGAACTACTGATCCGAATTGAAAAAAGTCTTTTTGTGTTGGATAGCCCGTTTATCGAGGAAGGCTATAGGCTATGTTAGATCACGCTAAGAGCTATAGGAGCGGAGCAGCAATGAGAAATGTTGCAAAAGCTGTCCCGCGCAACTTCGTCTGCGTAAATTTTTCTCCGTTTTTGCAACATTTCTCGTTGCTGCTCCACCCCTATTGGTCGTAGCGTGACGTTATAAAGCGTATAGCCTTCCTCAATAAATGGGCTATCCAACAGTGAAAGAATTTCAATTCAGACCAGTAGTTCCTGAGATTACCGCGGTCAAACAAACAAACAAACTCTTCAGCTTTATAATATTAGTATAGATTGGCTACAATGAAGAAAAAGGTATTTTGTTGATCAAAGATATTTTGTTTAGTTTTTCAAAAGCAACCGAGCAACTGTTTGCTGTTTCTGAAAACAGTGGGTTAATTTATGGTAGGTAATAGAATTAAGTTTATATTGTTATTTTTTTGGCTGTTGTAAGATTCCCTCAGCTAAAGGAGAGATAGAGAGATATAATCCAAATTGTTGCAAAAGAAACATATTGAAAACACGGATAACATAGACAATACCGAGAGTACAGAAGGTAACCTTCACATATACTAAGCATGGAATTTGGGCGTTGGACAGAGATTGTAAAAAGGTAAGTACACCTTACACATTTAGCCAAAACTTAATAAATTGTAGCACGTAGCACCTAGCCCCCCCCCCCCCGAATTGTACGAAAACACTCTTCGAAAAATGATACTATTATTTTTTGAAGTTTTTACCACTTTCACCATGTTGTTTAAAAACTATAATTATGGTAAACTAAAGGTTACAATAGTACGGTCAACGGAATAAGTATTACCATAACAGATAGGTACAATTTATAGAATTTTATAAGCTACGGGTCTTAAACGCGTAAATATTTTATTTTAAGGCTAAATACCTTTGTTTATTTCCCGACGTTTCGACCGTATTGCAACGGCCGTAGTCACGGGTAGACTACCCGTGACCACGGCCGTTGCAATACTGTATATACAATAAAATATTTACGCGATTAAGACCCGTAGCTTATAAAATTCTATAATGTGTACAAATCGCGAAAGTTTACTAACATATAGGTACAATTTTTAAAACCATGTCCCAACTTATCACTTTTCAAATAAGTAACCCACTTGTAAATCGTTGGGTTCCACAAGTTATTATTGTTTTTTAACGTGAAAACGTCTTATAAATCCATGAGTGGCTGCTATCACAAAAAAGTGTCTAAAAAAATAAGCACCCGGGCGCATGCGCCCGACGGCTATTAAAACTGTCACAGGTATGGTTGTTTAGTACAATGTAGAAATAAATTTTAATTGTCCCCAAAAGAAAAAAAAATACAGTTAGTGTCATCAATGTTTTGGCGATTGCAGCGACATGCGATACAATTGGAAATAAAAAAGCTGCCACAGGCATGGTTGTGTATTCAATGTCATTAATGTTTTGATAAGACGTTTTCACATAAAATTATCGTCCGCAAACCGACTTTACAGACATTTTTTTTTTGTTTTTACTAAAGATAACTAGCAATGTGGGATTGTGGGCCCCATGTTACTAGCAATCCTGTTAACCCCTCCAGCTAAGCTCAATGGCTTGTGTTAGGAGTGGGTTTACGTGGGTAGTATAATGGGTAGGATTTGAACCCGCGACCTCACGATTGCGATTCCGATGCCTTAGCCCTTAGGCTACCGTCTCTTCAAAGTTATATTAAAAATAATAACAACCCCAATAAGATTAGGACATCACACAGTAGCACACTTTAGTTCGACGATTTTCAAAATTCAATCATTATAGGTAGCTGACGTGGGTAATTGCTATAATATAGCATTAATAAATAAAGAGCATAAAACTACAATGGCGCCTCACAAGCTTAAGGGGGCATTACACTGAGATAATTATTTATTTAGCGCTACGTACAGAGCGACACGATCGCCGGCCTCGCTCTTCCGCACACAACCATTACTTCACAGTGCGCAGGAGCGCAGGTCAAAATAAAGTAAAATATTCGTTCGTACATATGTTAGATTACGAACGCCATGACTATGATAATACGAAAATGCTCGTTTTTGCATTTTTCCACCACTTCCAAGATTTATTTGCGGGATTATATTAAGGCATATCCTTAAATTTATTTATATCGTCTACTAGAAAAACTCTTTGACTAGTGACGCAATTTTTTTCGTGTCCTAATATTTAGGTTTTCTATAAATTTTTTGAGAGAGATAAAGGTGCAAAAGACGTATATTTCCAGTCAAATGCGCTTGCGAAAATAATACACAGAGTTGTCAAAATGGCGGCAACTGAGCTGTCAGAATTTTCACAGCTGCGGATTTGAAATACGTGAGAAAATCTTTGTGCAATTAAGATGTGTAATAAATAATAGACACTGGCAGAAATTAGTTGGAAAAATCGGCCAAAAAAATTTGATGAAAATTTTACACATTATCGTAGACTAGCTGACCCGCGCAACTTCATCTGCGTAAATTTTCCCCGTTTTTGCAACATTTTTAATTGCTGCTCCGGTCATATTAGTCGAAGCATGATGTTATATAGCCTATAGCCTTCCTCGATAAGTGGGCCATCCAACAGTAAAAGTTTTTTTTAATTTGGACTAGTAGTTACTGACATCATCGCGCTCAAACGTTTATAAAGCTGAGGAGTTTGTTTGTTTATAATATTATAATATTAGTAAAGAAAACTTAATAATTTGATATAGCGACTGTTGTTGCTGACTGTACAATACTTGCAATAGTTTAGCATTTAACAGAATGAGTGCGGTAAATATGAGCCAAGTTCGAAAAAAACAGTGGTAGGTATAAAAATAAAAGATCTGTTTTTAATTAATGAGCGAGAGTTTCGTATGTTTAAAGTTCAAAAGATCGATTCCTTTATCCATTAATTTTGTTTTTAAGAAAATAGGAAAAACAGTGTTTCACGGTTCCTCCTCTCAAGTCTAGAGTGAGGACTCGATCAAGAGGAGAGAGCTCACTATAGATCGGTGGATATCACATAGACATTTTTTTTTTAAGACGTTCTTATGGATTTCGTCGCATTTTCCTTTGCCGGTTTTGAGAAGGTGGTGAAGAAGAAACCAGTGATACAAAGTGAACGCTCGCTTGCAGTTAAGGGCGCGCGCATAGTCGATTCCTAACTTCGGAATCGACTTATCGATATAGGCGATATAGGGGATCTTGTTTCCATCTTTTTGGTGCAGGCGGGTTTTTTTACTTTTTATTTAATACTTTTTAGTGGTTGTATGATGTAACCGATGTAACAACATACTTTTATTACAGCTATTGTAAAGTATTGAAAATTTAAAAAGGAATGGTTGCTAACAATTTTTTTTAGTAATACAGTCTTGATTATTATTATTATTAGTATTGAAATGCTTAAGATAAGCCCTTTAATTTGATACCTATATTGCAATATTCAATATTTAATTTGATACCCATATTGCAATATTTTTTCACACCTCTTTATTATGACATCTCACAGCCGCCATGTTTATTTTTTTTAAACGTCACATATCTAAGAACACTCCAGACGAATCTAACAACGTCCTAATTGTATAAATCCGTTCAGTGGATTGTGAGATATCAGGTAATAAAGAATATTACATACATACATACATACAAGATACGCGCAAAAAACATAACCCTTGCTTACACTCGGGTAGTTAAAGAAAAACTAAGTGTCGACTTTGCCATCCCTTCGCTCGTCTGTTTGGGTTTTGCTATAAGCCGGTTACCACATCACATACATAAAAACTTGTAATGAACCCTAAAACCAATACATTGCTTGCTTTTCTTTGCCCAGTTATATAAAAAACGCCGTATATCGCAAGCGCAATGGATACAAACCATAATGATAACAACTTCATCTCTGGTATATCACGTCCGGGTCGAAAGGTGACAATCGACCATAGACAATAGTTCCCATGATACCATAGAGTTATGCGTTTTTAAGCGAAAACGTCATTAGTTACGAGTAGACGTTATTTCGTGCGTTATTGTTTGTAATTAGAGTTTTTTTCTGGGTTTTGTTGTCGAAAGTGAAAGAAAAAATAGTTTTCTCTTTTAATGGGTGCGACGATTTCGAATCGTTTAGAAATTTCTTTGAAGGTTTATTACTATAAGCCCTATTATGTTAAAATTATTTATCATTGATTGTGCTGCTAAGTTCAACTATAATAAATTTTAATAACTAGGGGACATATTGTCCATGTATGTAATGTTGTATGTACATGGACAAAATGACACGGGCATCATATTTAAAATTCTACCTCCTATAGACAACTGCATCACGTGACTTCATCGGCTCCATTGACGTAAAAACCAGGACTGCGCCATCCTTTACAATTAAAAAGTAAATATTGACTGCAAAGCGTAAAAGAGAAACTCGTGCGGCATTTGACAGGTATTGTGTACAAAATAGCGTTGTCTCTTTCTAGAGAGTGGTAAATTTTGTGAGGTTATGGCGAAGTCCTGTTCTATACGTCAATGATCGGCTCTTACCAACCTGTCAAAATGTGAAGTCGCGCCTGTCTTTCCTTCGAGTGTCATGGAAACCAGACAACTGATAAACATACTTTTATATTTCTAAATACCGTCGTGGTCATCACACAAAGTTTTATCCTGGGTGGGGATCGAACCCACAACCTCTTGCGCAGTAGTCGGATACACTCCCACCGCGCCAAGAGGCAGTCATTTTTTTCAATGGGGATTGTTCATTTTTTTTTTATAGTTGTGATATAAAAACCATTTGGAGGAATAGCTTTACTGATCACTACTTACGACTTAAAAATGGAAAATAATCATAAATCATTGATATTTTAGATAAAATATGAATGACCTTCATTTAACCTTTGTATGACGTCATCATTGGCAGTATAATAGTGATACCTTGGCCTAGCAGAAATTTAAAAAAAAATACAGTTGTCATTTGCAATAGGGATGCGATTCTTTCCGAACAAAGATTGTTTTAATATCGATTCAGATCGAAACCTGAAAAATGTATGTCTTATCCAGATAATGTGTGAATGATTTAATGGTTCATTATATTATTATAGATACAGAAAAAACGATACTCAATTTACTATGGTAAAACATTGATTCGCAGGATTTATATAATCGTAAATGACGATGTAAAATCGATTTTATTTACTCGGAAATCAATTATTTGATTTATCGATTTTAGATCGGCATCCCTAATTTTCGTAAACAATAACAATAAACATAACCTCAAGCTTCAACAGACATTTGATTTGTATTGGTTCTTTATCTTTTCAAAACATTACACACATATCATGGATTATAGAAATTGCTTTGTAAGAACCTAAACCTAAATGTAAGAACGATACTTATAACACCTCAAACGAACTTTTTGTTCGTACTCGAGAAGATTTGCGAGAAAAGTGGTGTCGTGAAGTAAACGCGGAGTATTGCAAAGTATACACAATATATTGTTGCGAAGACTAGGTAATATTCTTTCATTATTGTTACTTTCACTTTTCAAATAGTTCATCATATATTTTTTTGGTTATGATCTAATTTACTAACATTTGGTACTTATTGTATTATATTACAGCCTAGAGAGGATTTGACGAACTATTACCAGTGCAAGTTAATGAATCAGGAACCCAAACTGAAACATTCAGCATTACTTCGCAATATTGCTGAAGAAACAACTGAAGATTTATCAGAATTAAACAAATTGCTATTACAATCTGCAAGCATTAGAAAGTCTTTAAAAAGAAAATAATGATGATTTAATGTATGCCTAGTTTTTCTACACATTCTACACTTCCTAAAAAGGTATATCTCTATAAGTTTAATTTCTCTTTCAACTTAAATTAACATTATAACTAAAACTAAGTAACTTCATCTCATCAACAATAATACTGTAATGAAGACCGGGAGAGTTATTTTAAAGAAGGTCAATTTATTGTCACTAAATAATCAAACCTATTACTTACTTTTCAGATAAATGTTGCAACTCAGTGCAAAATTAAGATGGTAGATAAGAGCACAAACTTAAAATTAGGAAACCTACAAGTGTCACTACCGTTGAGATACTATCCTCTCAACTCTCAAGATACATCTTGAGCAGCCATGTTTGGTTGTACCTCAATGTGTGCAATACAAGTAAACCTAGAATCATTGTTAGATATGGTGCTAAACAAATACAAGAAGTATTTGGGATTACCCAAACAATATTTATTGCTATGGTTGCAGTCCAAAAATTGTAATGCTGTGAAGTACTTAATAGGTTGCACTGATTTTGTAAAGTTTATATTAATAGGCTATGCAGGAAAAAAATCCGATAAAGCCATTGTTCAAAAAGTTATTTAATAAGTGTTTTAAATAAATACTGTTTAGCTGACAGAGGGTTCCAAGAAATAGAATCTTTGTTAAGTTCACACAGTATTAAATATTTGAGACCACCAAGTGTATATACAGGTACAAAGCCAACTACTTCTGAAGTATATCAGACTAAAGTAATAGCGAGCTTAGAGTCCATGTTGAAAGAGTAATCAGACATGTAAGAGAGTATGGTATCTATACTAATATTATAAAGCGGAAGAGTTTGTTTCTTTGTTTGTTTAATCTCAGGAACACCTGGTCTGATTTGAAAAAATATTTTTTATCGAGGAAGGCTATAGGCTATATAGCATCACGCTACGACCAATAGGAGTGGAGCAGCAATGAGGAATGTTGCAAAAACGGGAAAAAATTACGCATACGAAGTTGCACGGGACAGCTAGTATACTATAAACATGTACCCTACTTGGATAAAATTGTTATGATAGTTTGTGAGCTGATAAATTTACAATGGGAAATAATAAAAAGTTATTTATATATCAATGTATTTTATTACTTTTTAGCACTAGTAATTTTATTTGTGTATTGGATATTTGGAGTATATAATTTTAATGTAGACCTCATTATAGTCCATCCAAACAACATGAATGTTCTTTGTTGTTTCAAATAAATAATCTGCCACAGGAACGATTCTTTATTTTTCTTGTAAGCCATCATTTGACACATAATTTGGGTTTTAATTTTTAATTTATTTCAGTATTTTTAAAATATGATGTGATGGCTTCATCTGTGGCTGGGCACTTCACCTCTACCACAAAATCCTCACCAACTCCATCAAGTGATGCTCCCAAAATACTATTTATAAGTATAAATCCGGATTTTTCTATTTTGATATTTAATTTATTTTGGATTGCTTGGAGAACTTTGCTTTCTAATCTCTTTCCACATTTGATGGCATTTGTGTCAGGCACTTTGTGTCCTCCTAAAATTTGTTGTACTAATGCTCCATCTGTATTGCAATGTGCTGCCTCTTTAATGAATACATATCTGTATGTTTTTATTATGATAAATAACATTTCTTTGTTCTTAAACATAACTGCAGAAGCTGCAGTTTTCACAGGTTGTATTAATTATGTTATCATTTTGTTACTACAGCAACTTACATCAGCATCTATTTGCTTCCACTTGGCTGGCTACTTATAGCCAAATATTCAAGTTTCGGAAGATTTCGTGAGTCAGCTTTGACAAAAGTATCACTCATAGCGATTCGTAAGTTTTCAAATACAATGATAGCGTGCGCGTCACTTTAGCGGCGTTGTTTGTATTGATTGATAAATAATACATCAGAGTTAACAGACATACGATCGAACTTGCGCTAACGCTGGTAACGTGGTGTTTATTTTGTTTGTTTTCCTGAGGTCTAAGGAACTGTCATGATTGATTGACACTGATGACAGACATTGAATTTGACAGTGTTTTATGTTTTTCGATTGTCATTTGAGGCAAAGGTCTACAGTTTGTATGCCAGTGATGACGTCATCGCAAATAAAAACAATCAAAACTTTAAAAATTAACAAAAACATAACCACAGTGAAAATAACAAAATCCTTCAAATTAGTTTCTTAGATTGGTCTATATTTTCAAAATACACTGACGGACTCATAAACTGCATCAAAGTTCAGGTTTACTCTAAAAGGATTTTTTATAATAAGTATGCAAACTTTTTAGATTAAATTATATAAATATGGAAAGACTGGCTCTTAATCTTAAAAAAAAATTAAATTTAAAAATAGAACTGCGGTAAAACAAATGAATATAGCCGGGAAAAGAAAATTTACTCGTAGTATCAGATTTGCGTGTTATTTATAGCAAAGTTTTAAATTAATTCTCATTGATTTTTTTTGTTTGGTCAATTGAATTATTGTTACCAGCATAATTGTTGGGTTAGTTTTTTAACACATCGAGAGTTTTTGAACCATAATATGGATACTTCGTCCGAACAAGCGGCACAAATTGTAGCATTGGTGCGGGAGGGCTTGGATCAACGAACGATTGGTAGAAATTTAAATTTAAACCAGTCTACGGTTTGTAGAATATACAGAAGGTTTGTAGAGACAGGTTCTTACAGGAGGAGACGTGGTACAGGCAGAACTCGAGCAACCACAGGTCGTGATGACCGATTTATTGTTACAACTTCCCTGCGAAATCGTTTCCTCACGTCAGTTAACATCAAAACCGAGCTTAATGAAGTGCGTGGAAAAAACGTGTGTGCACGAACAATAAGAAGAAGGTTAAAGGAAGCGGCTATCACCCCTTTTAGACCAGCAAATGGTCCAAAGTTGTCTGCAGCTCACAGACAAGCTCGCTTAAGATTTGCGCGTCATCACCTGAATTGGACAGAAGAGCAGTGGGCCTCTGTATTGTTCACGGACGAGTGTAGGACATGTTTATATGGTGCAGATGGTCGCAGAAGAGTCTATCGTCGACGTGGGGAGCGATATGCTCAAAGTTGCATTGAGGAGCGTGTTCCTTTTGGAGGCGGTTCATGTATGGTCTGGGGTGGCATATCGATGAACGGGCGAACAGAACTTGTGTTCATAGACATGGTCCGTCAAAACGGTAATAGAGGGGGTTTGACAGCACATCGCTACATAACAGAGATATTAGAAGATCACGTGGTGCCTTACATGGGATTCATAGGCGAAAATTTTACTTTAATGCAGGATAATGCCCGGCCGCATGCAGCTGCACAAGTTCAACATTATTGCGAAGAGGTTGGGATACGTACAATGAATTGGCCAGCACGCAGCCCGGATCTTAATCCCATCGAGCATGTTTGGGACAATTTAAAAAGAGCTGTATATGCGAGAAACCCTTCGCCTACGACAGTGGCAGCACTAAGAACAGCACTTTCAGAAGAATGGGACAATATTCCGCAAGATCTTTTAAAAACCCTTATAAAATCTATGCGGAACCGATTAGAATCCGTAATAAGGGCACGTGGGGGTAATACACCTTATTAAAACACAAATAAACCCTTGCATAAAGTTTGTGTCTATTGTTAAAACCAATTTTTTAATTAAACAATTTTTCCTTAAACTTCTGTTTTTTCTTCAAAAAAGGTCTTAAGGTCCTTTCCAGTACATAAACTTAAACTTAAAGATATGATCCTACGCTGTTTTAAAGTTCACGAACCAATCTAGAGGTTTCAATTTAAATCTGTATAGAAAGTTTGCATACTTGGTTAAAATATTTATTTCAAAGTCGTCTATTACTTTGATGCAGTTTATAAGTCCGTCAGTGTATAAAATAAAAAATAGAGGTCAATAATTTTGGTCAATCCCCATTCAAAGGTATAGAACCAAAGACTGGTGTGCCATATGAATGTGCTGATATTGATTAATAAAAAGTTAATCCAAAAACAAAACATATGTCATTTTGTACGTACTTTCCCTATGTCCATTTAAAGATTCCATTGATTTTTAGATTCTTATAACTTCAAGTCAAAACTTACACCAAATTTGACAAAAAATGCCAAAGCAATCTATACGGCGGTTGCGTAATGGCTAAGGCATCGGCCGCGCAATCGTGAGGTCGCGGTTTCGAATCCTGCCCATTATACTACCGACGTGAACCCACTCATAATACAAGCCTTTGAGCTTAGCTGGAGGGGTTAACAAGATTGCTAGTAATGTGTGACTCAATCCCACATTGCTAGTTATGTTTTATTATAAAAAAAAATGATATATCAAACACAAGACTGCCTCTGTGGCGCAGTGGGAGTGTGTTCCACTGCAACGCAAGATGTCGAGGGTTCGATTCCCACACGAGACACCACTTTGTGTGATCCACAAATTGTTGTTGCGAGTTTGGGTGTACTTTTTGTCCGTGATTTGTATGTTTGTAAAGTCCCCCGCGACACAGGCCTTGTGGAGGGCGCCATGCGGGAGTTGTCTTTTTTAAAAAATAGAGAAATAAAAAACAAAAAGCTTTAAGTTAAAGAACAATTGACAAAATCCAAAAGATATCTAAGGTCGTCCAAAGATAAGTCACTTCTGGCTCTAACTTTTAAAGCGACTAATGAAATCGTAGAAGATTGCTCATTAGTTCCTCTAATTACAGTTCGTGACCAAATTCAGGTGAACTAATGGATGTATTAGATATAGTGTACACTGTAGACGATTTATTGCTGCAAAGGTCGGCTATTTTCTGCTTTAGTGGTGGATAGCTTTTGTGTTTATATCTTTGTTTGTGGCTGGGAAAATTGAGAAGTAAATTGTAGAGCGAACGCTTTTTGAAGTTGGTATTTGGGAACAAGCGTTGTCGCATTGCTTGATGAGCCTTTCGAAAATATTAGTCATGTTTTATTTTATTAATAGTAACTATGCCTGGGACTTTGCTATTTTGCTATAAGCCTTTCAAACTCCTTCGTTTCTGGTCCCTGATCTATATTTGCCAAATAATCTTTCTAGGCCCAAAGGTTTAGTAAATAAATGAGTCAGGACTCTAACTAATCAACTAATATCATTGTTTTGTACCGTGCGGGTTTCCAGCACTTCGTATTTGAATTGCGAAGACGGACAAGAATGAAGAGCAATTCCAAGATCTTTTAAGTGAAGGATGCACATGTGAAGACCTTCTTGCGAAGACTCATGAAAAACTTCTTGCGGAGATTTACATATTAACTTAAAGACAACTCAACAGGTCTACTACGTAAAGGATGCACATGTGAAGACCACGACCCAACGATAAGTTTCTTGGGGAGATTTACATACCAACTACAAGACAACTCAGCAGGTATACTTCGACATTCGCTTGGGCCATTGAACAAACAACAAATGAACAAACTCTTAAAACACATTCGCAAGACATGCTGCAGTGTAACCTGTACACAATTAAATACATTACCCATCGATTTTCCTCCAGTAAAAAAAATACCAAAGCATCAAGATTTTATCATCTGTGTCCATTTTCATTAATCGTCTACAAGTCCTCCTTGACAGGGACTGAACGACTAATGAAACCATTTATTTTGATCTATCTCTAGACACTCGTTACCCTCTTGTTAGGACATTAAGACGAATTAGCAGACTCTCGGTTTACTAAGCCAATAAAGTCTGCCGCGTTATGGCTCGTTTACAATGGGTCGTCTGGCGATTTCGGACTGTCTCGTTTAGATTGAGAGCTGTTACATATTTGGCGTACTTTATTGGCGTTTCAGGGAGTTTTTGTGACGCAAGATTACTTACATGATACTTTAATAACGTTCCAGAAACGCTTATAAGCGATTTAGTGTCTTATCTCTTATAGATTCGTTGTAACTGTTTGTAAATATTAATAGCCTGAACAGTTATGTCTTGTACGTCACATGTGTTGCATTCGAAAAATAACTTAGAACACTAGTCATATAGATCTGATATTCGACGCCATATCTATACTAATATTATAAAGCTGAAGAGTACGTTTGATGCGATAATCTCAGGAACTACTGATCCGATTTGAAAAAATCTTTTTTTGTTGGATAGTCCATTTATAGAGAAAGGCTATAGGCTATATAACATCACGCTACAACCAATAGGAACGGAGCAGCAATGAAAAATGTTGCAAAAACGAGGAAAATTTACGCAGATGAAGTTGAGCGGGTCAGCTAGTGATTGATATAGTCATATATTATCTAACTAGCTGTCCCGCGCAATTTCGTCTGCGTAAATTTTCCCCGTTTTTGAAACATTTCTCATTGCTGCTCCACTTCTATTTTATATAGTATATAGTTCCTCGATAAATGGGCTATCCAACAGAAAAATAATTTTTCAAATCGGACCAGTAGTTCCTGAGATTAGCGCGTTTAAACAAACAAACAAACAAACTCTTCCGCTTTATAATATTAGTATAGATATACATTTTGGGAAAAACTCTCCTTTGTATTATGGGCATAGGATATTCTTAAAAGCCGCGGGCTGATCGAGCCGTATCTCAAAGTAATGCATATGACCACATACCTCACAAACTAAGCTATAGGCGTCAGAACTTCACAAAACTTGTTTCCAGGCGTTTAGCTGCTCAGACGATTAAACATAAAGTCATATATGGTATTAGATGTGTGGGAATATATCCAAGATGATTTTAGACTATAAATAGCAACTGTCGCGACGGTAACGAGCAAGAAATGGCGGGTTCGTAGTTCGTGAGGTCTGAATGTCGTGACGTATACTTCAGTAAGAGAAATTGTGGATAATGAGTTTCGTTAACGGTACCTTTGTGATAAGCGAGAGCTCCTTACTGAGGTAAAACAGCGCTTAATTGCCTTTACAGCATGTAGGTGTACCGGTGGGCATATAAACAAAATAATGATATAACAAACGGGGAAGAATAATTCGACGTTATAAGTAAAAGTGTATTTTAAAAACACAGCTCTCTTAGTAGAGTTAGAGAATCTTAGGGTTAGTAGAAGACTTTACAAACACCTAAATGATTAAAACAAAATACACTTGGAGTCGTAACTACGAGTACAATTAGTACCTACAACACATAGTTAGGAGATCGAATCTACAAAGGAGTGTTCTAGATTCGGTCTCCTAACTATGTGTTGTAGGTACTAATTGTCGATCCGAGTCCAAGTGTATTTTGTTTAACGCCCGGTCTCGTTTTCCGGAATTGGAATTTTTTAACAACAGTAAACCTACACCAATAAAAATCATCACCTTAAAGATCATCACCAGGTTCGACAACTTATCAAGGTAAAGTTTGTATGAAAATCAAACAATCCATCGGCAATCACAAATTACATTTTTGTATGAAAATCTCAATAAAAATGAAGTTCGGTTCGAAAATTTGGGGGCCGGTGGCTAGTGGTGGTTAATCTATACTTACTAATATTATAAATGCGAAAGTTTGGATATATGGATGGATGATTGATATTCAATCACGCTGCAACGGTTAAACGGATATAGATTATGTCTGAAATAACACATAGGCTAAATGACAAACACCACAAAAGGCCGGAAAATATTCCCGTAGGACAAATTTGTTTTATAAACTCAGGCGAATGAAGACGCGAGTAATGGTTTAAGCGCCTAATCTTATAACAGTTATAACATTAACAGCAGAGCAGTTATGTTCTAATAGCATTAGGAACAAGAGCAATACTATGTGTGTCAGTCCAGTGGTAAGCCCTTGTAATAGACTTGCGAGTAATTTCATTACATATAACCGTGTCACTTACTGTTCAAGTGAACAATTGTACGTAGGTAACCTATATTCACCTAAGTATATGTAGTTTTTTAAAGATAACTAGTAATGTGGGATTGAGTTACATTACTAGCAATCCTGTTAACCCCTCCAGCTAAGCTCAAAGGCTTGTGTTAGGAGTGGGTTCACGTCGGTAGTATAATGGGTAGGATTCGAATCCGCAACCTCACGATTACGAGACCGATGCCTTAGCCATTAGGCTACCGCCGCTTCTGTTGAATATAGGTTACCTATAGGTTAATTATATGATTTACTAGATGAATCTCGCAACTTCGTCTGCGTCAAATTAACCCATTTTTGCAAAATAGGGGTAAATACAAAAATAGGGGCTGATCGTAGAAGGGTGAAGATTCCGGGTTGTATGTATTTAAGAATCCGGTATCATAAAAAAATAAAAATTTACCTAAAAATTTAAAAAAAAAATACGGGTAGACTACCCTTAACATTTAGGGAGATGAAAAATATATGTTGTCCGATTCTCAGACCTACCCAATATGCACACAAAATTTCATGAGAATCGGTCGAGCCGTTTAGGAGGAGTTAAATTACAAACACCGTGACACGAGGATTTTATATATTTGATTTTTATTCCAGGGTTAAAATTACTGTTGATACTGACTACCAATGTTCTTGATAGTATTTTTTTTATAACTATTTATTATACGGGAATTAACGCGCATCATTTTCCTTAAAATTGCTTGATGTGTCGACCAGGAAGCAGCGGCCGTGGTCACAGGCGATTTTTTATACCTACGGATCGCTATGCAGTCGAAATTTGGCCGTAGTTTATCTAATTTAGAAGCATATAATCAATTATGTTTAAGTAAAAAGGTGTAGATAGGCTACAAGTGCTTAGAGAGCAGCACCTTAAAATCTATGCAATGGACTTAATTATTATGTGTCGCATCGCCGGCGTCAACAGATGAAAGTAGCGGATTACATTTTTCTCTTTTTCACTCGTCATAATTTAATCATTCTTTCCTACTTTACGACTTTTTTTATAATAGTGTGACGTTGCAATATATAGGTTATCTATGTGTGCATTCGTTTGCCGTTTTTATAGATCGAATGTTGTTTATAACCTATCAACACCTTTTTTACTTAAAACATAAATTGAATGTAGTAATGAAAGTAGAAGTTTGAAGTAAGTATGTAATACTCTTTGAATGTATACCTTCGATATATTCCGGTCATTGAGATACGATTCTGGTAAACTCTTTACCAGGCATATAATTACTCCTTTTCATATATTTTTTAATTACAAAACGAATCTTATCTATCAATCTTTCAATTGTTTTTACATCTGTATAATCTGTGTCTTTATCTATGTTTAAGGGCGTCTTAACAGGCCATTTTTTACGGCAATTGGAGGCGGCACTATTGGCAACTAATTGCTCGGCTAATAATTGCAATATGTCTACAATTGTATGATACATGATCCAGTCTTCTAAATGGGCTACACAACCCAGCAACAATAAAATAGAGAGCGACAGAAACAACAACAATATTGGCCGGGCAACATTGCGGAAAATCGATCGCTCAGCGTTCGTCCGGCAAACATCAAAACAATGCCATGTTAAAAAATGGCCCGTTTAGACGCCCTAAACCCATAACAATCCAGCCATTAAATTAAAAAGAAGACAATTCACCCGCCAACTGTCTAACAACACCTCTACGCCGAGTTGTAGTTCGCTATGCAGTAGCAATGTACCTGCCATTCCACATTGACGCAAGCGTGTATTGTTGTACTGTACACACGACACACGTATTGTGTATACTGGTATCACAGTTCACACAACTCCATATCTATGATACGGGCGAGGCCGACTGCACTGGGAATGATTGTTTATGCGATGCTTTTCCTAGCTTCGCATTAAGTTCAATCTTTTTAGTGTACACATAAATATTTACAAACAATATTACAAAACACACACAGATTATCTGCAAAGGCAAACTTAACTGAATATTGAGTTTTCTACCAGCAAACCTTTGAGTTTTAGAGGAGAATGTTATTATAAAGTTATTATACTAATTGTAAGTGTAGTGTTTTTTGTTCAATTGTATCGCATGTCGCTGCAATCGCCAAAACATTGATGATGATAACCATGCCTGTGACAGCTTTAGTGGACTAGGGCGCCATACTTCAGCCTATAAGCAGGCGGAATCGCCATTCTCATTGCTTAGCAACCAATCAATAACGTAACCGTTGCTACGTGACAATTTTTCGTGCGTGCATTCCGTCATCGATTTATAAGACGTTATCACATCAAAAAAACTAGAAATTAAACCAACACAATAAAAATACTTACTAATAATTTTGGAAAGGGAACCCTTATAAGTTTTGGAGTTGAATTTGGAAAATTTGTTTTTAACCCGTAGTAACTTTACACACGCGTATCTTAAATTAGGTACTTAAATGTGTAAAATATTTACCTATTTATTTTAAAGTTACATAAAGTATTATTATTTAGTTCTCCTTGAACGTTTACATTCGCCACATACACTGCTTTGATAAAATTATCACTGTAACGAACTTGATGATTTTAACAGAGTAGCCCATGAGTTTCTTGACAGCTTCTCATGAGCTTTACACTTGGAACTGCCGCCTGACTTAATTTTGTTATCTTAGTTTTTTTTTTAAAGAATCATAATATTGTTATTGTTTTAATAATTTGACGTTTTCAAACAATCATTGACTTTGTTTTACGAAATAAAAATATTTGAAGTTTGGTAATATATTTTATCCGTAAACTATGTTTAAGTGTCCGCTGCTCGAGCGAAGTACTTAGATACATATGAAGGTTGCCTTCTGTACTCTCGGTATTTTGCGGTCATACCACGATATGTATTATTATTTTATTTCAAACCAATCACAAACAACCTAAAATATGTAACCTTACAAATTGCATCACTATTGTGTACTTGCGAATTTGACATTATACGTAAATGCTGAAAGGTTACAACGCTCTAATCTGCCAAGGTTGTGCTGTTCTAATTGTCATTTGACGAGATTTCATATTTTACATCCAATTTTAACTTGTTTCCATGGAGCCTGTTTTAGGGTTTCGTACGCATAGAGTGCCAAAGGAACCCTGTTATCATATATCCTTAGAAGTAACACAAAATGCCGCCCAGCCGCGAGTCATGCAAGGGTATTGTCGCAACAAAAGTTACCTAGTAAATATTTTTTAGTGAAGTTAATATATTTTTTTAAATCTGTTTTAACAGACATCCGCCGAACGGATTTACATACATGGTAGGTATTAGAGTTCCTTTGGCACCATTTGTGTACGAAACCCTAAAAAAGGTTTACACATATACCATACTAGCTGTCCCGCGCAACTTCGTCTGCGTAAATTTTCCCCGTTTTTGCAACATTTTTCATTGCAGCTCCACTCCTATTGGCTATCCATCAGTGAATTTTTTTTTCAATTCGGACCAGTAGTTCCTGAGATTACCGCGTTCAAACAAACTCTTCAGCTTTATAATATTAGTATAGATAAGCTATATTACTAAGGCACCGCTGACTATCCACCCGTCTTTCAGTCAATGCTGTATTTTTTTGAACCGTAACACAATAGATCTTTGAAATTTTAGTGGAATTTGATTACAATGACCGCACTTGAGACATCGTTCACCTCCACATGGTTCCGAATGTGTTCAGAGGGTCCGAGCTCGTATGTTAGTACAAAACTTGGCTTCTGTACACTCGGTGTACTGTGGTCATTACAAGCAATTATCATAATCTAGCCTAGTAGTTAAAAATGTATGTATAAACTTTTCCTTAATACCAAAATTGGTAGCAACTTATGTGAAAATTCACTTAAAATTGTAAATTCAATTTTGATCTCTCAAATTAGTCATTTTAAATCCTAATTACATTATAAATGAGAATGTTTTGATGTTTAATCTCTAAATGAATCCTGAACGAATGAAATTAGCACAAGACAGTTTAATGGATTAACATTTGTACACATTAGATGTTCGTAAACTTTCGCGATTTGTACACATTATAGAATTTTATAAGCCGACTGTATTGCAACGGTCGTGGTGACGGGTAGGCACTTTGATTACAATGACCGCAGGTCTACCCGTAACGGGTACTTTGATTACAATGACCGCAGGTCTACCCGTAACGGGTACTTTGATTACAATGACCGCAGGTCTACCCGTAACGGGTACTTTGATTACAATGACCGCAGGTCTACCCGTAACGGGTACTTTGATTACAATGATCGCAGGTCTACCCGTGACCACGGCCGTTGAAATACGGTCGAAACGTCGGGCAATAAACAAAGGTATTTAGCCTTAAAGTAAAATATTTACGCGATTAAGACCCGTAGCTTATAAAATTCTATAATTTATGCCTAACTTATAGCCCGCGACTTCACCCGCATAAAGTCGATGATCGCCTGCACCAACAGCGAACTTTAAAAACCGGGCAAGAGCATGTCGGACCATGTTCAGTGTAGGGTTTCGCAGCCGTTGCCGTATGAAAAAAAATTTCAGCTTCTGTTACATGTATGGAGTGTCCCCCCTAAAAATATTTATTATTATTATTTAGCGGCTACTACAAGACACCTTTTTACTAAATTTCATCAAGGGCCTTTGAGTAAAATGCTTGTGACATACGGACGGACGGACGAACAGACAGACAGACAGACGCACATGACGAAAATATAAGGGTTCCGTTTTTGCCATTTTGCAAAGCGTGAAAGAGAGAAAAGCTTGTGCAGCCTTTGACAGGTATTGTCCACAAAGTAGCGTTGTCTCTTTCTAGAGAGTGGTCAAATTTGATAGGTTATGGCGCAGTCCAGGTCTCACGTCAATAGTTTTAAAGAACTATTCAGGTGTTTACTTGCTATTCAGGGAATTAACATTAGTCTAGGAGTAATCTATCTTTTAACTTTATAATTTATAATAGCTATTCTTTTGTAAAAGAATATTATTCTCGTTATAGACGGAAAATTATCATTCTTAGTTTTTCCTTTAGACAAGAAAGATTGTTTAACTATATCAAAGAAGTTAAACAATAAAACTTTAAGTTTTCCCTACTTTTATCATAATAAAGAAAGTTTATCTTCTGTTATTGTTAGTCTCTAGATATGCAATTATGTTCCTAGATGTTTATAAAGTTGAGATTCTATTTGTATTACTTTTTCCTCGGGGAATGGGATGGTCATTAGGTACTCTTATTGCTCGTTGCAGTAGAAGGTTGCAGTCGGGCATTAGATATTGTATTCACGCTTTTGAAAGAATTATAAAACATGCATGTTTTGAAGCGGTGGTAGCCTAATGGCTAAGGCATCGGTCTAGCAATCGTGAGGTCGCGGATTCTAATCTTACCCATTATATTACCGATGTGAATCCTAGTAGTGGGACTACACAAGCCTTTGAGCTTAGCTGAAGGGGTTACCAAGATTGCTAGTAATGTGGGACTCAAACCCACATTGCTTGTCACCTTTTATAAAAAAAATCAAGAATCTCGACTGGTATGACATAAAGTTGACTATTTTCAAAACGGCTAAACCAATTTTCATCAAACAAATTTACGAAATATTTAACTGATTAAACTAGCTATCTAGCAAAATCCGTTCATGGAATTCGTGTTTGGGCGCTCCAATGGAACACACCGATTAAGTTTATTAACTACCCGCCCTTTACAGCGGGATTGAAAAATAGGTTAAAACGGCATCCGAAAAAAGGCCCGTAAAAAGGTACGAAAACCTTTTTACACGACACCGACCTAAACTTGGCCAGTTTTTTAAAACTACTAATTATGTATTCTATAAAAAAAAATATTATACACATTACGCCAACTAATCAATCAATTTATTTACAGTCATTTAATTTTTGATTTATATTTTTTATTATTTAATTTTTTCACCTGAAATAAATAAATAAAATTATTATTAATCTCCATAAAATGTTTTTTAAGAATAATTTCTCGTATTTTTTTGTCTAAATAGTTTTCTCTCAGCTATATATAGTTGAAATAAGTTACTCAACTGTAACCAAAAAGACTTAATTTATACATTCAGGAAGTGGCTATAACAAGTCAAAGACACAAAAGTTCAGAGGTCAGAGGACAGACGTACACATTGTACATGTACATGCAAAAATAATTTGATTACGTACACCTAGGTTTAAATGTCAACGATCATCTTCCTGCGGAAATATATTATTTATTTAGGTATTATGTAAGTGAAGATGATGATACCTGTTACTTTGCTTTGGATGGATACCCAGGTCTTTGCCATCACATCAAGATAAACATCAGCTGGATAGAAAAGAGAACTAACGAGCAAATAGCAGAAGATGAGGACTGGAGATTACTTCATGGATTAGGCTGAGAGAGAATGGGCAGCATCCTCTGCGTATATTAAAGACGTACTACGATTGCCAACCCGTTCACCAAGTGTGGCGATTATGGCAATTATCCCCAGGATCTACATTAAGTAGGTGTAACTGGGGAGACCCCTGCCCACGAGTGAGGCATCGTATGGGTCGATATGAAGCCTTTTATGCAATTATGAATCCAGTTGCAATTGGTTATGAATATCAGCCTTACTTGCAGTTTTGATCGTTAGCTTATAGCATTTTCTGTTAATCGCATCCGCGCTGGCGGAGTCAAGCAAATACTAGTAATATATATGTATATAGTACTAGTATGCTGGACAAGCTTCTGTCGGTAACAACAAGACTTCCATTTGCTACTTGTGTCTCAAGGATAACAATAACGTATGAGTTGTAAAAATGGCGGCAAACTGACATGTCGCCATCTTTACGGCTCCGCGTTTAAAACGCGTGTAAAACTGTGTAAAATATACTTGAAATACGTGATAACTGAACAAGAACGAGACTTTGTGATTCAAGGAAGAAAACTAGATAAAAAATAAACTTGAAACTGCCAGCCATAATGCCTACGGTATAATAACGGAGGGAATTTCTCATAAGTCATAAGTGTCAAAAAGTTGACAGGACGGTCATTCGATTCATTATTTGAAATTGCTGTCACTTTGTACAGGGTAGTCAAACCATTGTAGATACTCGTACTAGTACCATCTAGTACTATAGAGGTCAAAATGCTATCCTAGATGTTACGACCCCTGTCTACATCTTGTGACAGTTATAAAGCGTGATGATACGAATAAGACCTTCGTAATAATAAAGTTATTTGGCATAATCTTTTATTCTACTTAAAGTGCTTAAATTGTAAGACTTGGCGTAAGTTATAATTAATTTCTACTGCGAGACTTTAATCTCAGTTGGATAAACGGCAGAATATTATAGTGCCTCTCATATTTTGTTAAAGCTCTTTAAATGTATAATATAAAATCATAATAAATCCAACTAGAAACTTTTAGCCGCAGCGTCGCTTGATAACACCCCATTAAGGTTTTTAGAAGCAAACTACAAGTTATTTGCCGAGTGACGTAAGTGTGTTAATTTATTGTAGCTCCGCAGTTTTGAAAGTAGTAATACTCTAATTTAAATCTTTGTCTCATTAAGCCAAATCGATGATTGTATAAAAATGGTCAGTTTAAAAGAAATGTTTGTCTGTAAAGTTGGTTTACGGACGATAATTCTACGTGATGACGTCATAAGAAAACATTGATGACATTGTAATAAAAGCAACCATGCCTGTGAGAGCAGTTTTTTAAATCCAATTGTATCGCAGGTCGCTGTAATCGCCAAAACATTGTTGACATTGTGATAAACAACCATGCCTTTGACAGCTTTAGTGGACCAAGGCGCATGCGCCCGACGTGGCCGTATTGTGATCAATACTTCAGCCTATGAGCCTGCGGAACATGACAACCCGTGACACTTTTTTCTGCGTGCACCCGGTTATCGATTTATAAGACGTTATCATGTCAATAAATGTGCTTAGACGGCCCAGTACCCAGTGTCAAATTATTTTGTTACATTGATTGTGAGACTAGTGGGTATTAGAATATTTTATGCTCTGAATAGTTTCAGTAAACAAACCTTGATACATAATTGCATATATTTTCCGAATCAATGCTCTTTCTATTTTACATGCATATTAAAACGTTTACATGAAAGATTAATACATCTGAAGAAGTATTTTATCCTTCTTTGTTTTTGTAAATAGATGTGTATTATATAATAAAGATTTGTTTAGAGTTAAGAGTAACTTCACGTTGTTAACTTAGTAATTGAAGAAAGGAAGGAAAAAAAGAAATAATATACATATACAAGACTCGTAATCGTGTGGTCGCGGATTCGAATCCTACCCATTAATACCACCAACGTGAACCCACTCCTAACACAAGTCATTGAGCTTAGCTGGAGGAGTTAACAGTATTGCTAGTAATGTGAGACCCACAATTTCACATTGCTAGTTATTTTAAAAAAAACTTAAAGCACCGACCTATTTACGTTCTCTCATTTAATTGAAAGTTTACAAAGATTTATTTCTGAAAACTCGCAAATTAAGCTCGATTATTTGGCAATGGATTGGCCATATCTGCTGGAGGAATGATGACTGCGGGAGCAAACGAGTCCCATAGTGGACACCGACACACGACCCTCACCTTGGTGAACCGACAACTTAAAGGGAACTCTGGGTAGGACCGGACATGGTGTTCTGAGAGGCCTATGTCCAGCAGTGGACCGATACAGGCTGATGATGATAATTTTATTCATTGTCTAAAGTAAAGAATTCATAAACCTGACAGTAGTAATGTAGCTTCACTACGCTAATTCTCAATCTTGGAAGCCCAGGGTCATAGACCTCTCATCTTTTCTATACCAATCAAGTATGAAGTAAATCGCTGGCCATTTTCTACGAGAAACAAGTATAATGTCACATATGCAATTAATATTACATAATGTAAGAAAAAAAACAGTAAAAATTCGTAATTAGTCACATTATTGTTTACTCGCGTGACTTACAAGATAAACAGCCACACGCGATTGCTAATGGCGCTTAAATGTCATATATTACAACAAATATTAACTTCCTGGATCTATAAATATCTATTTTTGACGTGGTAACGTCTTTTAAGCGAAGAATGGCTGCACGCACGAAAAAGTGTCACGGTCCGTCACGTTCCGCCTGCTGATAGGTTGAAGTATTGTGGCCGCGCATGCGCCCGGGTCCACTAAAGCTGTCACAGGTATGGTTGTTTATTACAATGTCATCAATGTTTTCTTATGACGTTATTACTTTAAATTATCGTTCGTAAACTGACTTTACCGATAACCATTTTTTTTTATTAACTTTTGACCGCGGCTTTAGATACACCAAATTTCATCAAAATCGGTTCAGCATAAGGCAAAGGTGACAAATAGAGTTACTCTCGAATTTATACTATTAAATATGGGTTAGCTTTCGGATGTCAGTTATCTTATACCTTTAAACGAGTAATTCTTGTATATACCTATTACCTATATAATAATCTGAATCTCGGTAACGGCTGCAGGGATTTTCATGAAATTTTGTATGCAGGGGGTTTCGGGGGCGATAAATCGATCTAACTAGATTTCATATTTAGAAAACGTCATTTAAAAAAAAAACGACCATAGCTCGGTTATCCAGGTACTGCAGTTAAAATGCATAACTGACATCTGACATTCTGTCTTGAATTTATCTACTCTTGAAGTTGGAACATTCTCATCTCCGCTTTGATGTAGAGTAATAAGAGCCACTCCATTAAAAAAATGCAGCATTTTCGACAAACAACTTCGTCAGCTTTTGACGCCAATAATTACGCTGGTCCCCATTACTGAACGAAATAGAGCGTTAATTATTTGCAAGTTAATTAACCGTTAACGATCGAATGAATAATTGAATGAAATGAACGACAGATTGTGTTACTCTTTCATAATTATTTGTTTTTATTTTTTAATCAGGCTTTGATTTAATTATGACTAATGAGTTTTAAGCAGACAGCAATAAAAGCTTATCACCTTTAACGAGCAATTCGAATATCGGCAACGGCTCCAACGATTTTCATGTAGGGGGTTTCGGGGGCGATAAATCGATCTATCTAAGGTGTATTTTTGAGAACGTCGTAAAAAAAAATATCGAGCGAAGCTCGGTCATCCAGGTACCTACTGATTTAAAACTAAATGCGCCTATTACACTACACTGAATCAGGGACCCCTAAACCCTTAAAAAAAGAGGTGTAATAAGAGTTAGGGCACTGATTCTCTAACAAATTTTCAAGGCCACCTCGATTTAGGGTCCCGATTTAGGGTAGTGAGATAGCCGTTTTAGTACTGACTTCAATTTAATAGAGTTGTAGTTTTTCGTTTCGAAAAAGCGTTTTTCTCATCTATAAATAAATTTCCGTGTTTTTATTGGAAATAATGCAACATTATTTCAAACACAGGGACTTCATTCTTCCAGCAATGCGAGCGCGATAGTGCGATAGTCCAATTCTTACTTTTTCGAATAGCATGACTCCTTATACTGTTTACCATCATACCCGTGTAACGTGTATATTATAATGATAAGTGAAATTTCGTCCATTACCATGAAACGCACCGTAAAAGTAAAAATCGGTTTTGCCAACACAAACGAACGTTAATAAAAACCGGGCAAGAGCATGTCGGACCACGCTCAGTGTAGGCTTCCTCAGCCTCGAATAAATGCATCAGCAGAAAAGCGTATGTTCATGGCACTTACGAACTTTTGTAGAGAAACGCAGTTTTTTTGACATGATGAAAGTATAATGGTTCCGTTTCTGGCATTTTTACATTTAAGGAACCCTAAAAAGCAGTCCGAAATTATCAGTCCAACAAAAATCGCCCATCTACGGGCACATTTAGACAGACATCCTATTTTACTTAAAATTTCTTCTTAATATAAAACATCCATTATATAAGTCTTACGTTCAAATACATTAGTCAATGTTTACCATCCATATTCAACCCTTTTCCATTACTTGGCTTCTATGAATAGCCTTTAAGTCTCAGGAGAGAGCCCGGATCCAATAATACCCGTTGAACTGGATCCTATGTACCCTGTACTCACGAATAGAGCCAAGCAGTCCTTCACCAAAAAGATTGTTACCTGAAAAAAAAAAAGATTCTATTAGTACTACTTTAAAATACTTAGAAAAGTTGTGAAAATGGCGGAAAACGGACCTGACATTATGTTCACTGATCCACATTAATTTGATTTGTGAAATCACTGTGAAATTCATAGACAATGGCAAAAAAATGTCAAAGGAACCTTTGCTTTATAAAAACCGGGCAAGTGCATGTCGGGCCACGCACAATGTAGGGTTCTGTAGCTACCCAGCGCCATTATGCAGTGTAAAAAATTGTTACTTCTCACTTGGTCTGCTGTTACTCGTAAACTTGTAAAGCCTACTTAGCTGAGATAGTTTTCCTTTTAATTTCATTGTAAATGCTACTTTCCTGAATTATTCTACATCTCCAAAAACAAGCTAGCCAGCAGAGGTGGGGGGACACTTACTCTAACAAAAAATTTCACTTTAACAGTTTTTTTTTTTTTTTAAAGATGACTACGCAATGTGGAATTGTGGTCTCACATTACTAGCAATCCTGTTAACCCCTCCAGCTAAGCTCTATGGCTTGTGTTAGGAGTGGGTTCACGTCGGTAGTATAATGGGTAGGAACGGACTCGAATCCGCGACCTCACGATTGCGAGACCGATGCCTTAGCTATTAAGCTACCGCCGCTTCATTCCACAAATGGATCCCTAAATCGAAAAGTGATATATTTTTAAAAAACCTACCCAACGACACCCCACGCCATGGGTAGGTGAAAATAATATCACATCCCCACTTTATGTGCTAGGTAGGTATCTAGCCGATTCTTTTTTTTAAGGTTTTATTTTACCACTTTGTCGGCGTAACTTATATGTATAATCCATGTCAAATTAAAGCTTTTCTCCTAAGGATCTCTGAGCTAACCTGGGGACAGACAGACGGACGGACATAGCGAAACTATAAGAGTTCTTTGTTTACTACGAAACCCTAAAAACCTAGTTCTAATCTATTCCAGTACATAGGAACAACGACAGAACGTGCCCAATAGTAGGTCGACATTCCTTTAGTCTGCCAATTGGGTTATGAACACGGCATTTGAAATGCTATCTTATAGGACATGATGTTAATTTTAGAACGGCCAATATAGGTACGTATGTACATACACTGACTTCTGAAAAAGCCTTCTGCCTTCTAAGTTTAAGACTCCGTAAGTTAATTCTTTCGTTCTAGGTTTATAACCTTTAGTGGTAGTGCAATGAAGGCAAAAATATATAAATCTTTTACTTATATTTTTATTGCTTTATAACCATTTTCAGTAGAAGAAATAAGGTTCTTAACTTGAGCGTACTTTTCAATATTTCCACCAATTATGAAACGATATCAATGGGTTTTGCACAGAAAGGTTTATTTCAAGACTGGGCTCATATTTTTCCTGTGAATAAAGGGCGCGAGACAAAAAACAGGGAATTCACAGTTCCACAATCAAAAGCATTTTGCGATTTTGTTTTGTTGTGAATGGTTTTTTATTTTCAATTATTATTTTGACAGGGTAAAAAAAAACTTGTTGAACTATATTGTTTTTTTTTAGAACGTTCCCGCTGTAGGTAAAAGCCCTGTGTCGCGGGGGACTTTACACACATACAAGACACGGACACAAAGTATACCCAGACTCGGAAAAACAATTTGGGGATCACACAAAGTGATGTCCCGACACATTCCCACCGTATAGTGTTCTTTATATTTATTTCTTTACAAGCTGTCCCGCACTACTTCGTCTGCGTAAATTTTCCCCGTTTTTGCAACATTTCTCATTGCTGCTCCTTTCCTATTGGTCGTAGCGTGATGTTATATAGCCTATAACCTTCCTCGGTAAATGAGCTACCCAAAAGTGCAAGATTTTTTCAATTCGAATCAGTAGTTCCTGAGATTACCGCGTTCAAACAAACAGACTCTTCAGCTTTATAATATTAGTATAGATTATATTTTTAAGACAGCTCAGGCACAAAGGTAGATGCAAGCCCTATGTCACAGGAGACTTCACAAAGTTTGACCTTTACCTATCTATAAAAACAAGTAAATATACCTACTCATATACAGCTATAGACCTGGTTTTATATTGGCAAAATAGTAGCACCCTTTTCTAGGAAAATGTCAGGTAGGTCGTCCGTCAAACGAAAGCCCATACAGAAATAAAGGCAAGTCACGACCCAGCGATCAGGCAACGGTTCCGCAGGTATTTTTACATGAACAACGAGCGGAATTAGAATCACGACTCTGAATAACACGAAAAACCCTAACTATCGGTTTTCGAACGGTTATAGGGTATAAGTTTAAGGACTTTAAAGCGTTACTTTTTGTATTTTTTGAAGCATTTATAAAGAAAAAGTTGCTATAACCAAAAATGCAAAAGAATGCCTAATACCGACTGCTGTGACGTGATTTTTAAAAGATTGTGTAAGGCCGTATCTTACTAATATTATAAGCTGAAGAGTTTGTTTGTTTGAACAAGGTAATCTTAGAAACTACTGATCCGAATTGAAAAATTATTTTACTGTTGGATAGCCCATTTATCGAGGAAGGATTATAACATCACAATACGATCAATAGGAGCGGAACAGCAATGAGAAATGTTGCAAAAACGGGGAAAATTTACGCATACGATGTTGCGCGGGACAGCTAGTCACACATTTACTAAAATTCAACCAGGACCTGATATGGAGGACCTGTATTTAATGTAATGTTTTGATGACCTGTATGTAATGCTTTGATTTGAAGTTGTGTATAGATATTAATACTTGTGTTTGGATTGCAGGCACGTGGCTGACTTATTTATTAGATCGTTCTTACGTATGCCAATTCAACATCATCCATCATCAGCTAGAAAAGGTCCACTCCTGAACAAAGACAATTTGCATCAAACAGCTCCCCGCTACCTCAATCAGGTCGTCAGTTCACCTTGTGAGTGGACGAACTCTGCCCTGCTTAGCAAAAGAGCATTATCTGAATTGGAGAAGTTTTTTTTCATATTAACATGGCACTTTTATTTTTGAAAATATTTGGACAGAATGACGAAGACCCTTAACTCAACTACTGTGACAAGAGTCGTATGTCGAGGTGTGGCATTACGAAATTGTGGCTTGCAGCAGTTTTGTCTTATACTTCAAACCTTCACTATATGACGGTCTTCAAAGTATCAAGACAATTTCTCCACAAATTCCCTGCCTTTTCCCTACTCCAACAAACAAAGAAACAATACTATTTTTACACACAAACTTAAACAACCCACACCTCGGTATACAAATAAAAAGACTCTCGACTTCTTTTGTGATTTACACAATGCGAGGGTTCGTAGTAAGGGAACAATATACATACGTACAGAAAACCGGCTCACAGCTCAAAAGCAAATTCAGGCACACGTAGAGACAAATACGACTAGCGCTCTCTCGGTTAAGTTTTGACTGAGATCTTTGTATTTACGCGTCTATGTATACGTGAGTTTC
Organism: Herminia tarsipennalis; assembly: GCA_945859575.2. NCBI lineage: Eukaryota > Metazoa > Arthropoda > Insecta > Lepidoptera > Erebidae > Herminia > Herminia tarsipennalis. The sequence continues at coordinate 27,199,487 of OX243832.2, forward strand.
TTTGTTCTCGTTGAAGGGAGCTGACTATCTGTGGCTATGAGTATTATAGTAAGGGGCTAGCTTATCTGTACGAGGGATCTTTAGGACCTGTTGCTAAACGAGCCGGGCCCGGGCTGGCCCTGCAAATGGCCTGCGAAAATAGGGCCATAATCTAAAGGGACGTTGACGAGTGAGATCGGAAAGGTTCTGTTTGTTGTCGATTTTAGAATTGGATGGAAACCTTTAATCAATTTTGCAATGAATCTTTTTATTTCGAAAAATGGCGTAGGTAAAGGTAATCTAAATGACAATTTGGCGTGGGTATTTTTATAGCTTCGATGTTTGTGTATTTCTTTGTTATTTTTGGATTTGGATGAAACTTGGAGGGTACACATAAAATCCTTGTAAACGTATAAGTACACATTAAAGATATTTATAAAAAGATTAACCTGGATTAATAGATTAAGGGTTTCTAAATCTAAATCTATGTATTTTTTTTCGTGTCTGTTTGTTTGTTCGGGGTTGACGTAAAACACCAAGAATAGTCCGATTCCTGTATTGCAGTACTAGCTGTGACTGCGACTTCGTCCGCGTGAAGTTGCAGTGCTGCTCTCTACCTATAACGTTAGCGTTATGATAAAAATAGCCTAAGTAACTAAAAATAGCCTAAGTTACTCCTTCACCCTCAGCTCAGTCTGACAGTTAATATCCGTCAGGCGTTTCGTAGATTAGCCGGAACAAACGTACAGAAGTATATAACAAAAATACTATTTTTATTTTTTATCTGTCTGTCTGTCTGTCTAACGATATATACTTTCATATGCATTTGGTAAAACTTGTTATTTTGACATTACAAACAGACATTTCAATTTTATTTCATTGTATAGTTAATATTCTACCTTAAATACTGCTTAAGTTTCATCAAAATAGCATAAGTATAACGCTAAATACAACTTGATCTTCATATTGCTAGACGCGTCATACACTGTGGAGCTCAAGCAAAATGGTTGTAATAACCGGAATCCAGCCGTGGGCAAAAAAAAACTTCTAAAAACAAAACTACGTGGCATTTTTTTTTAAATAAGTATAAAAGTGGGATTTTGGGTCCATATTACAAGCAATCCTGTTAACCCCTCCAGCTAAGCTCAATAACTGGTGTCAGAAGTGGGTTCACATCGATAGTATAATGGATAGGATTCGAACCAACGACCTCACAATTGCGAGTCCGATGCCCTAACCATTAGGCTACCGCCGCGGCCGCTAATTAAAATTACTTTGTAGGATTTTAACATAAATTTTCCCCTCTCTTCAATGTTAAAGTTAACTCTCTACGCGGTACTATTTATGGCGGTTTTATGGGTAATTTATAGGATTGATAAGTACTCGTATGAGATATGTGGTCTCAATGTGGGCTAGTTGCTATTTGATACAATGTCTGGGACGATAAAAACGAGTTATGAATCTCTTGCGTCTTGTATTTTTTATCTGTATTCCATAAAATTGGTAATTGACATTATTTATTGTTAGGAATGCGAATATAATCTATACTATTATTGTAAAGAATGTGAAATTTGTTTGTTTTTGATTGTCTCTGAAACTGGTGGACTAATTTTAATCTTGGCTGAGCTTGAGCAGAAAAGTTGCATTTATCTACGTAACATTGAAATTCAAAAATACAGTAAGGAATCCATACTTCCATACCTACTATAATCCATACTAATATTATAAATGTGAAAGTAACTCTGTCTGTCTGTCTGTCTGTCTGTCTGTTACGCTTTCACGCTCAAACAGCTGAACCGATTTAGATGAAATTTGGTAAGGAGATAGTTTGAGTCCCGGGGAAGGACATAGGATAGTTTTTTGTCACGATAACCGACATCTCTACCCGTGGGTGTCGTCAAGGCGACTAAGGGATTTCACCCCGGAGGACGGGCAGCAGCGTCCTCTGCGTACTTAAAGCCTTACTGCGATCGCCAACCCGCTCGCCAAGCGTGGCGATTATGGCAATTACCCCCAGGATCTACATACTAGTAGGTTCTACTGGGGAGACCCGTGCCCAGCAGTGGGCCATCTTATGGGTTGATATGTATATGTAACCGACATCCACGCGGGCAGAGCCGCGGGCGAAAGCTAGTTTAAAATAAATTGTGAAGGTTTTGGACTCCACTATTGACAATTCATTAATAGAGTGCCGTAAGGATTCAAAATCGTTTTGTCTCGGAATCAAGAGGCAGTCAATAAATGTTTATAAAATACTTATAAAATGTGTTTTTAACTGTGCATAGAATAATGTTAAAAAAATGCGGTGCGATCTATTTTTTTTTATTTTATCCTTTATACTATGTGTATAAAATTCTTTATCCTTACTGACTGATGGATCAACGCACAGACTAAACCGCTGATCGTAGAGATGAGAAATTTTCAGGACGTATTCCATGTATAATGTAGGCATTTGAAAAGAAGAGATATTTGGAAATCCTTCCCCTAAGGAGGTAAAATAGTTGTTTTTATAAAGATTCATTGACTAGCCATGGATACCAAAGTATAAATCTTACGGCGCTCCACTGTAAATGAAAATAAGGACGGACCAATCTTTATGAAGAATATTGGTTTTAACTTTTAAACATGAAAGCTTATAATTAGCAATTGAAGATAATTATTACATTAATCTCAATAATTATAATTCTATCACAGCAAATACATATTCAGTTTTTCTTCCACGTAACATCGTTGGCACTAGGTACTAGTGACATTGACATTAGACGGAAATAATCTATACTAATATTATAAAGCTGAAGAGTTTGTTAGTTTGTTTAAGAAGTACTGGATCGAATTGAAAAAAAAAAATTGATATTTTAGTGTTGGCTAGCCCATTTATCGAGGAAGGCTATAGGGTATATAACATCACGCTACGACCAATAGGAGCGGAGCAGCAATGAAAAATGTTGCAAAAACGGGAAAATTGACGCATACGAAGTTGCGCGGGACAGCTAGTCCATAAAATCTCGAAAAATACAGTTCCTATATATTTTTTATTAGATCAGAACCTTTTTAGGTGGTAAACAAAGACATAAAATATGAAATGTAAAAGTGTTCCTACATCTCAAACGAGTCTCTAGGGTACTATCGAAATGATATATTGAGAGAATATATGTAATAGGGTCGGCTAAATCTACATATATCTTTGTATCCATGTCCAAATGCACATCTCTATAAGTAATATCAGTTGTAGATTTCTAGGGATACCAGTCAAAAATATCAATGATTGTTTGAACACGTTTGAAGAAAAAAAAAATTGTCTATAAAGTCTCTCGCCCCCCCCCCCCCTTTTGCATAGCCTAATATTATAAAGCTGAAGAGTTTGTTTGTTTGTTTGAACGCGATAATCTTAGGAACTAGGTACAGGTTCGAATTGAAAAAATATTTTTGTGTTAGATAGCCTATTTATCGAGGAAGGCTTATAGGCTATATAAAATCATGCTACGACCAATAGGAGCAGAGCAGCAATGAAAAATGAAGTAGTTAAATGAAGAAGTTGCGCGCGTCAACAAGTTATTTATACAGTTAAAAGACAAGTCTACACTTATTTTGAAGCATTTAATGCTACTGAGCGCTTCATCACGTTAACTATGTGGTAATAATTAAGCGGCTGAAAGGGCTACGTATTATAATAAATGGGTTTACCCAAGCCAAAATCTGATATTGGTCAAACTAGTTCGTCAGACTATTAACTTGTCATCTAAACTGCCACGTCTCAAGATAAAACGCCGATACAATCAGATTTTAATTAAGTGTCGGCGGACAACTCATTTATTAAACAAAAGCCGATATCGTCTCGTTGACAGTCTTGTGGTTGTTTATTTCTTGGTTTGAATAATAGTTTAGTAATTTACTAATTTTGTAACTTATCAAGAAAGGAGGAAGTTGTCATTCTGGATGCTTTTTAGGGTTAGGTAATAAAAAAGACACGAATGGAGCCTTTTTACTAAGTACTTAATATCAATAGAAGTGGTATAGTTAGGTATAATAACTTACTAGCTGTCCCGCGCAACTTCGTATGCGTAATTTTCCCCGTTTTTGAAACATTTCTCGTCGCTTCTCCGCTCCTATTAGTCGTAGCGCGATATTATTTAGCCTCGATAAATGGGCTATCCAACAAAAAAATATTTTTTCAAATCGGACCAGTAGTTTCTGAGATTAGCGCGTTTAAACAAACAAACTCTTCCGCTTTATAATATTAGTATAGATGACCGCAGCTGTCTACGCGTGCTTAGGCGTTTTAAAGACCAATTTTTGAGCGCTCTAATGTACGGCTCGGCTAGCAAATAAGGAGATCAAGGTAGGAATTTTGATGGCAAAAAGAAAAATATGATTGTTACGTTATTACGGCCTTTTTTTCCAATTTTCTCTTCATAAGAATCTGCACAGGACTTCCAAGAATATTTGAAAAAAATCGGCTGGAGGACTTCGATAATACATACAAGCTGAAGCTTGGAGAAGTAGTATCATAGTTATCGTTTGATGAGATAATTATGAATACAAACTTTGTTATTCGTTGGAATTTGAATTGGAACCAAGACCAAGTCAGATTTTCCGCAACGTTAGAATTAGGTACCAGAAAAATCGGTCAGAATTAGGTGAGATAATTACTACACTGAAAATAAATTATTTTTCACTAATAATATTAAGTACGTCATAGATAATAATCAGGTATAGGTCCTAAAAACATATGTTATTTCACTTCAATTTAACGTGTTTAAGAATTTACAGTCATCATAACAAATACCTAGTAGTTGATTTGGTGGCCCTCAATATGACATGTAATACCTAATTGTTAGTATTCTTTGTCATGATCGAGTATTCCATGGTACGGAGTGTATCGTTTTGACATTTCTTTAAAAAACACCGATTTGACTTGACAGTCATCTTGTCCATACGGTTTGATTTATTGTGTCGGTAAAAAAGCACATAATTATATATTACTAGTTGTGCCCCGCGGTGTTACCCGCGTTTTATTAGCCTATGTGTTAATTTTGGGTATCAGCTAACTCCATACCAAATTTTATAAAATTCGCTCCAGCCGTTTAGACGTGAAGAAGTAACAAACATACACACTCACATACTCACCTTTCGCCTTTATAATATCAGTGTGAATATTATCAGATCACTAGTACACGGAAGGTACATCTCTAAAAGTTTACCCAGATACCCAACAAAACCGCATCTCATAACTGCGCTAAAACATAAACTGTCCAGTAATATGCCGACGTAGTATTAACAAAATTGCATGCGCAAATTGTAAATTACACCCGTGGTGAACCGCTCGTGTTAACTGCCGTAATGATAGTCATTTTGTTTCCTACGCGATAACTTTAGGGTGTATGTCCATGGATAACACTGGCAACACTGGTGACGTAAACATTGGCTCCTTATTTAAAAATAATAGAAAATAACAATAAATAGTTTATTTGACATACTGTATAATTCAATTGAGTGTAAACATTGTAGTATACAAGTGACATTGTTAGTGTGGTTCTAAAGTTAATAAAACAACAATATAATGGTGTGTGTAAAACAGTGACTAAAACCTACAAAATACTTAAATAATTACATAATATACTATTTTGTGAACAATATAATAAACTCCTAATCTTAAACTAAGTTCTGAACACAAGTTTGGTTGAAAATATTCGTATTCTACAGTGATAAAATATTTTTTCTTTCGTAAACCGTTATTTTATGGGAACTAATTCGAAAACTTCGTGTTTACCCTACTACTAACGCTGCGAGCGGTGAGTAGCGAAACAAATATTGACGTTGATTGACATTAATACTTGGGTTGCTGTTGCAAAAAAATAATAAATACTGCTTTCAACGCCATCTATTATCGAGAAGAGGAACGAAATTTGCTATTAATCTGACATTCGATACAGTGTTGCTACACCTAAAATACCTTTAAGGTGAACTTAGGGAGACCAGATTAATTATTTATTTCTAAATTGTGGGAAATAATATTATAATGGAGCATGAAAATGTTACACTTAGAAAAAAATCAAATGCGCTGACAAATAACTCGGACTCATCAATGTTTGAGACTACAGTAAAAAGCTTACCAAATGACTCAATAGAAGATGAACGAATCACTATACTAACAGAACAAATTGATAAGTTGACCTCCAAGTTACAAAGTGCAGACCAAGAAATCGACAATCTGATGTGCGAAAATACGAGCTTAAGATCAAATTTAGATAAAACAAAGAGAGTTATAGAACTTTATAAAAAAATCGAAAACGAAGGTATTAAAAATTCTACTTCAAAATCGAGGCGCAAATCTACACTATATGGTCAAACATCAACACCCATAAAGTTAAAATGTCTAAAAAATAGATCTGTACCTAACTCTCCCATTGAGTCAGGGTTGGGAAAACCATACTTGGCCACAATGTTGCACGAAAATCGGCCAACCACATCAGTAGGTGATATTAAGTATAAGTGTTTCTTACCAATGACGAACGAAAAGCGTATCAATACGTCGACAAACCTCGATATGGGAACACTGGTTGACTGTGCTCCTATTAAACCGCTGATACCAGATTACAAATCGGATACAACGTCAAAGACTGACAAAGATACTGGCACACAAACGAAGACAAAACATCGAGTGTTTATTTTTTCTGACCAAACGGGATTTGGCATTAGACGGATACTACAAAACCTTCTAGGGAACAGCTTTATTGTTACGTCAATTATTAAACCCTACGCTCCAATTAATGAAATATTGTGCTCATGTGCTTCGATGTGTAAGGATTTTACCTACTCTGACTACGTGTTAATAATGGGAGGCTCTCAAGACAATAACCCTTTAGACTTACAGTCAAATTTATATTATGTTTTAAGCCAAATGAAACACACAAACGTTTTAGTGGGTAAAGTCTACTCTAATAAATACCTTAATAGGCATATGGTTAATAATCTCATAAGGCAAATATGTCTTAGGTATGGAAATTCAGTTTTTTTGTCTCTTGATTTAGTTTTACATGATAATTGGAATCCTAAGCATATTAATAAACTCCATGCTAGTCGTATAATCCATAAAGAAATTTTACGCTTGAAATACGCTGCTAACTATAATAACTATATAAACGGCATGGTAACACATACAGGTTTCAACACAACAATTACAACTAAGAATGTTTATGTGCAAACTGATAGTATAACTTTAGGTAATAATGACATAAATAATATACAAATTAATTTATCTGGGACTAATCTAGACAAGGCTGGCAAAGATAATTCTGAAACTTTTTTTCGCTCCTAAATCTTTAGCAATATTACATCAAAACATAAATGGTCTTATTAGTAAATCGGAAATGTTATGTGTTCATCTAAACGAAATGAAAAAGTATATTGATGTAATGTGTATCACCGAACATAACATGAAAATGGGCGACGAACAATATTTAAATATACCAAATATGAATTTAGCGGCATCGTATATGAGAAAGTCGAGACATGGGGGATCATGTATTATTGTAAACAACGGTATTAGGTACCGAACTGTTCATGAAATGAACAAACTTTCAACTGAAAACAAGTTTGAGTGCTCTGTGATAGAACTAATCAGTTTTGGTATCTATGTTGCCTGTATTTACAGACCGCCTAAACTCGACTCATCTTCTCTTGAATGTTTTTATGATAAAATGTACATTCTCTTGTCGTATCTGTGTAAAAATAAAAATAAGAAAGTTATATTATGTGGGGACTTCAACATAGATCTACGTCAAAAAAATAGAATTTCTTTAGAGTTTCAAAACATTATTTGGTCATTCAAATTGAAAGCAGAATTTCAGCATGCCACTCGATATATTAGTAACACATGCATTGACAATATACTACATAACTTACGGCAGTGTAAGAGTGAATCACTAGAACTCGCTATATCTGATCATTCTGCACAAATCATACGATGTCCTGTTAGCTCAAGCTCTCTGCTTGAACATTGGTTTTTACTTAAAAGGGATTTTTCGTCAGTAAATAGATGTAAATTCAAAAATTATATAAAACAATTGAGTTTCTCGCAAGTGTACGTGGAGACTGAAGCAAATGAGGCATTCAACTGTTTTCTTAACTTATTTAAGCTGCTGTATGACTTATGCTTTCCCGTAATTAAAATTAAAATGTCACTCAAAGCTAAGCCAAAATGGATATCTAAGGGTATAAAGGTATGCAGCCAAAAGAAACGTGAATTACTTTGGAAGTATAGGAAAAACCCAACCACGTGTAATAAAATACAGTTTAAAACCTATACTACCAGGCTCAAGAAGGTAGTCAAACTAACCCAGAAGTCACAGAATGATCATTATATAAAAAAATATGAAAACAAATCAAAAGCGACTTGGAGGATTATAAATGGAGTAAAAAACAAACAGCCTAATCTAAATTTTACTGAAATTAAATTTAATGACAAATTGATAAATAATCCCAAATTAATATGTAATGCTTTTAATGACTACTATGTTGACATTGTAAATAATGAGAGTAATCTGAAGTTTATGAAAACTTCACCTGGTCAAGTATGTAATTCAATTTTTATGAGTCCTATATCATCCTTTGACATTCTTAATATAATCATGGATTTGAAAAATACAAAAAGCGCCGGTATTGATGGAATAACAACGTCTATAGTCAAAGATGTCGGTAACTTGATAGCACCTGTTATATCCTATTTAATTAACTTAAGCCTTGAACAGGGTGTCTTCCCTCATGAACTAAAAAAATCCATAATTAAACCAATTCATAAGAAGGGCGACACTCTCAACATAGGTAATTACAGACCGGTAGCACTGTTGCCTATATTTGCTAAATTATACGAAAAAGTTATCTATAATTCTATATATACCTTTTTTGAAAAGGAATCTGTCCTGATACCTGAACAATATGGCTTTAGGAAAAATAAAAACATAAACATGGCTACCTATGATTTTCTACGATCTGTTACCTCTAATATGGACAGAAGACAGCCGGCAGTGGGTCTTTTTATGGATATGACGAAAGCTTTCGACTATGTTAGGCATGATACTTTACTAATTAAACTTTCTTCTTATGGAATAAGGGGTAATGCTCATAAATTGATCTCGTCTTACTTATCTGACAGGGAGCAGGTCACGCAAATAACTACAGTAAGCACAATAACAAAAATGGAGGAAACATGTCAATCTAGTGTCAGAAAGGTTAAATACGGTGTACCCCAGGGAAGTGTGCTGGGACCACTGCTTTTTATTATATATATAAATGACATTTCAATTAATATTAATGACAAAATTACATTATTTGCCGATGATTGTACAGTATTATTCTCCGACTCAAAATTGACAACACTACAATCTACTATTAATAACACACTGACATGTATTATCCATTGGTTGACATTAAATAATTTAAAAATTAATTTAGATAAAACTAAACTTATTAATTTCAAGCAAAGGCCTGTAGTAAATAGAAATGATGATAGAATTAATATTAGTTACCAGGGGACACAAATTAAAGAATGTTCAAGCACTAAATTTCTAGGGTTACATTTGGATCAGAAATTGAACTGGAAGACACACGTTGAACATGTATGCAAAAAGATCAGCCAGTTTACGTATGGGTTGTACCGGCTGAAATACATAACGAGTAGAGATGCGCTCATAACTGCCTACCATGGATACATTTCCTCGACATTGCGTTATGGTATCATTTTTTGGGGGAACTCTGCTGACTGGCTCCTTGTGTTTAGAGCGCAGAAACGCTGTATTAGAACAATGTTCAATTTAAAGCCAAGAGACTCGTGCCGCCCTTATTTTATTAAACATTGTCTACTAACTTTACCTTGCCTATACATTTACGAAAGCGCAATATTTGTGAAACAGAATATAAACCTATTCAGTAAAAGAGATCGACAACGTCACTTTGGTAAATTGTGTGTGGTACCGTGTAAAACAACGCTGATGCATAATAGCATATTTTGTAAAGCGCCACTAATATATAACAAACTTCCATCGTGCATTAAGAACATAGACAATAAGGTCAAATTTAAAAAGCAGCTTATTAATATGCTTACGGAAAAGTGTTACTACACCCTAAATGATTATTTTAATGATAGTATAGTTGACATGCCTTGATTTCGATAATTATATTGACTGTAAATCTGATTAATAATAATAATATTGTTTTGTAATTAATTTAAATCACTAACTATATACTAATTATTTGTGAACATTTGCACACCAAATAGGTTAAACATAGATTGCACTAATTATTGTAATTACTAACACATTTTTGTACCTGTGTTTTTGCAAAATAAATATATTGAATTGAATATTGAATTGAATTGGATGTCTGAGAAATATTAAAGTTAAGTTGGTTTGTACGTTTTAACCGTTTGTTTTGCAACGATTGAGCTTTTGACACCACATATAATGATACTAGCAGGCCCGCGCAACTTCGTCAGCGGAAATGTTCACCGTTTTTGCGACATTTTTCATTGCTGCTCCGCTCCTATAGGTCGTAGCGTGATGTTATATAGCCTATAGCTTTCCTCGATAAATGGGTTATCCAACAGTAAAATATTTTTTCAAATCGGACCAGTAGTTACTGAGATTATCGCGTTCAAATAAACAAACAAACTCTTCAGCTTTATAATATTAGTGTAGATAACGTGGTATTAAAATCTCAATCGGTGCAGGGTGTCTTTAAGTCTAAAAATTTACTAAATGAATGGTGGAAAAAGTTCAAAATTAACTATGATCACAGAATTTTTCGAAACTTGGTCATTAAGAGTTAGTAAATCTTTAAGTTTTATTGGAAAATCTTAATATTTGCCGTACCTACACCGTAGACAATCTCGACTTTTACAGTAACTTATACAACACTTTAGCACGAACTAGGAATCAAAATATGGGCAACATTAATAACAAAAGGGAGAGGACCAGTAGGTAAAAGAAGAAAAGGAAGGCCGATGGACCAAAATCAATTGGGAAAATGGCAGGAAGAGAATGTATAAATAAAAAAAAATAATTATAAAAATAAAAAAACCGCCTGCACAAAAAAGATGAAAACAAGATCCCCTACATAATTATGTAATTTCATGCAGTCGGAGGCACTTTACTAAGTATTTTTATATTTATTTATTTTTATTTAATACTTTTTAGTAGTTGTAGTATGTAACCGATGTAACAACTAACTTTTATCACAGCTATTGTCAAATATTGAAAATTGAAAAAAGAATAATTGTTAACTAACTTTTTTAGTGTTACAGTAATGATCATGTTATACCTTTTTGAAATGCTTATGATGAGCCCTTTAATTTGATACCCATATTGCAGTATTCATAATAACTTTTTTTTTCACATCTCTTTATTTTGACATCTCACAGCCGCCATGTTTGTTTTTTTCAAACGTAACATATCTAAGAACACTCGGGCGATCAAGACGAATCTAACGACGTCTTAATTGTGCAAATCCGTTCAGTGGATTGTGAGATATCAGGTAATACAGTTACATACATACAAGATCGCGCGAAAAACATAACCCTTCTTTACAGTCGGGTAACAAGGCAGGAGATAGAAAGAAATGGCAAGGTATGGAGGAAGCCTTTCTCTCTAAGAGAGCTTTTAAGATTATTTTGGGAATAGTGACAGTGAATTATAAATGTTAAGAGTTCGTTTGTGTGTTTGAATGCGATAATCTCAGAACCTACTTGAAAAATTAAAAAATCCAAGGTGTCTCCAATCCAAAATTATTTGACTGTTGAATAGTCCATCTATTAAGGAAGGCTCACACTACGACCAATAGGAGCGGAAAATGAAAAATGTTGCAAAAACGAGGAAAATTTACGCAGACAAAGTTGCGCGGGTCAGCTAGTGATTTATCTTTAAGGAGTTCATATTCTTGAAAGCGTTAAGAATATGATTTCCACAATTCTCAGCAGAAAGTTGTATCAGCTTGTTAACAAGTCAAACAACAATCAATGATACGCGGTAGTCTCGTAACTCATAACAGATTGTTGAGTTTTAAGAAACAAACAATGGATTTGTGATGGAAATGTTTACTATCTGCTTTTACTAGAATTGTTATTATCCGTACGCCTTTCCGATATATGCAGTTGTATAGGTACGTTACAAATTAATTATTTATAATAGACTAGCTTATGCCCGCGGCTTTGACCGCGTGGATGCCTGTATTGTAACGGTAAAGTTTCAAGCTAACTTTACACTCCCGTTTTACCTCCTTAGCGGGTAAATTTTCAAAAATTCTTTCTTAGTGTTCCCCTCAGTTATAAAAGTAAACCCTGTGCAAAATTTCAACTTTCTAACCCTTATAGATAAGGCCCTGCGTTGATATTTCAGTCAGTTATCTTCTCCTTTTATATATAAAGACTAGCTGACCCGCGCAACTTCGTCTGCGTAAATTTTCCCCGTTGAGGGTGACCGTGACCGTGGGGGTGTTGACCATAAAAAAAAAAACAGGAACTAGATTCATAGTTCAGAAGAAAGATATAGCTAGGTATTCAAACTATCTTCACGGTTGAAACTACAGAGGAGATAAAGTTATAGTAAAGTTTAGACAACCTCGAAGCCAGTGATGAACATGAACTATTTCGCAATATCTCACTAAATGTACGCCACAGTATCGGAATATTACATTTCAACTTCAGATCAAATCGAATATATATCTAGGTATTACGATGGCAGAGTTGTGACTTTGTGTTCGGTTCTAACTAACGTTCCACACGTAGGGACTATCTTATAAAGCTTGGAGGGGAAAAAAGGGTAATATATGACATCCTGTGACAAATGCAGGTGGGTTGAGCTGTGACGACATATGTATTCACAAATTTTAAGTGGTTATGAAACTTCTAAATTACAACTTAAAAAAACAGGCAAGTGCATGTCGGGCCACGCACAATGTAGGGTTCCGTAGTCCCACTTCCGAATAATGCGGTTTAAGAAGTGGGTATTCTGTTTTTTTTTTTTGTTTTATACTCCTAACAACGTTATATAAGTATTTTTCAATGGAATCTGTACGAACTACCGTGATTTTTTTTCACAATCCCAACTGCCTCTGCTTCCCAACTGTGGCGCGGTGGGAGTGTGTCCGACTGCTACGCATTTCGATTCCCACACGGGACACCACTTTGTGTGATCCATACATTGTTGTTCCGAGTCTGGGTGTAATTTGTGTCCGTGACTTGTATGTTTGTAAAGTCCCCCGCGACACAGGGCTTGTACACTAATGCGGGAGTCGTCTTTAAAAAAAAAAATTAGAACCATTAGCTGGCGGGGGGAGATTTGACTCTAATAAATATTGCACTTTAAACATTAATATTTCACAAACGGATCCCTAAATCGAAAAATGGTCTTTACAACCCCTAGTAGGTAGGTGAGAAAAAATCACAACTTTACATATAGGGGAGGTACCCTCAAAAAATATGTTTTCGTTAATTTTATTCTTTCACTTAGTCGGCGTAAGTAATATGTGTATCCATGCAAACTTACAGCCTTCTAGCACTAACAGTCTCTGAGCTAAGCTGTGGACGGACGGATGGACGGACTATAAAAAGGAGATTTTTGTCACAATTGTGGTGGTGCTAATGTTAATTAGGGCGCCTTGGATGGTTTGTAGTAGCCGTTTAGCAGGTTTCACCTTCTATTAGGGCGCCCTAGTCGATTATTCTACCACAAAAACGCGCATAAGTCATTACTCCTCACTACTACGTCGTAAATTATAGCTTAAAATTAATATTAATTCGTTTTATCGTAAACTAGGTCTGTAGATAGCCATAATTGCTTAAGGCTTATAACTTTTAAAATATTAATTTACTTTCAATAATGGCTGCCTACAGACCTAGCTTATAATAAAACGAATTGATATTAATTATAAGCTTTAACTTACGACCTTAAACAGAGGAGTAATCACTTATGCGCATTAATATAAATAGCCTTTGTAATCCGTGTGGTCCTTCAAAGAAAAGCATCTAAAAAGACAAACAGCACAATCTTAAACAGAATCAACGGAGAACATGTAAAAGGCCAATTTCGCCACATTTCACACGTCGAGCTAAACATTCACGTTGCAACTGACAAGTGACACGATTCCAACATGAAAGGGAGCTAAAAACGTCATTATTTCTCACAAAGTAGCCGTCTTTCTCTACAGTTACAAAGACATATTTACAAACAACTTTACGAGTAGGTACTACACTTCGTAGGTGAGGACCAAAGATGTTCCACATTTGTAAGGACAGTAGTTATGTCTTTGTAAGTTGAGTTTTCTGAAAGGGTGTTGTCATAAAGTAAAAGGATAGGAAAATTGAAGTCAAGTAACATAGTCCAGATAGATGGTTCGATTCCGGCCCCAGTTTAACATACGGAAGTCTCAGGTTCGATTCGTGGGTCTGGACTTCAAATTTTTCTATCTTTCAAAAATGCTATGATTGAGTTTTCTTTTTTTTTCTAAAGATAACTATGCAATGTGGGATTTGGTCCCACATTACTAGCTATCCGATTGCGAGACCGATGCCTTAGCCATTAATGAATCTTTACTAGCTTTTCCCTGGTCGACATCACACAAGAAACCTCTCAGCGAAATTGCAATTGACTGTTTCGCTGGCATGGGGGGGGGGTATAGCTATGCTGGGTCTGAGATTATTGCCCCTGGACGATGTCTGTGTCAGTTGCTCGAGCAAAGTACATACGTATGAAGCATTATGCGCCTAATCTTATTTTAAACGCCTTCAGGTGCCTTCGCCTTTAAGTTGACGCTCTGTTTGACCCGTATGCATGTTCGTGATTATCTCAAAAGCTAGTAATCTGATTTAGATGATGATTTCGCTATTCGACTGCATATTTTTCTAGGAAGGTTTTAGTAGTGTATAAAACGTTGTAGCTTATAAAACACCAGATATATAGACTAAAACATAGGAGTAAGTCAACGACATGTGCATTCGGAGATTATGCTTGATATATTTTTTCTCTTTCCTTGGAGTAAAGTCGGTTTACAGACGATCATTTTACGTGATAACATCATAAGAAAATATTGATGACCATTGATAACATATCGCCATTCGCGTTGCTTCGCAACCAGTCAATAACGTGATGACATATCGCCATTCGCGTTCCTTAGCAACCAGTCAATAACGTGATTCGCGTTGCTTAGCAACCAGTCACCAAGTGGAACGTGATACTTTTTCGTGAGTGCAGCCGGTCATCGATTTATGAAACGTTATCACATCAAAAAGTTATTTTGTTTTGTAGTACCACCGCGCCCATATCTTATACAGTATTGAACCACTTATGGAGGTACTACATATCTACATAGGTATATCATACGTTGATTAAATTAATTATTTCAAGTTTCAAAACCAGCTTATTATTATACCTTCCTTGTTACCGTCACCCCCAATCTGCTCTTCAATGAATAATTAAGGCCGCACCCGAGTGAAATAATTCTCTTAGATATAATAGAATTGTTAATTAAACAGACGAGCTCCATGTGGCAAATATACTAGCACAAACTGTGGAACATGTATGCAATTATATAGTAACTTTGTTTGACAATGCTTCTAACAAACAGGGTAAAATACGTGTAAATACTTATAACATTTTGTATTAATTAAACAATATGTGTGGCATTTGGGGACTGCCGCGGTAAAGCTAACTTTAGCAATTAAAATTATTTATTTATTTTTTATTTATGCAGTTTTTTTTTTCATTATATTTTGGAGCAGCTCGTCTTGATCTGTGGGAGCTTCGTACAGTTGTACCATATACATATACGTTAAGCGAACGTTAAAACGTTAGGTTTTATTTTCGTTACGGAATTTCTTGATTCAGTCGCCGCGCTCAAAGCCGCGATAAAAGCTATGCAATAGCTTAATAATAAAAATAAAAATTCTTTATTCACTTATGCAAAATTCGATTCTACATTTACATGTAATGCCTGTTCGCAAACAATAGGTAAAGCCTTCTTTAGGTTTTTATAACACATAATTCGTTTGCTTGTTAAAAAAACTGTATCTTAGAAACAACATAAAAAGTATAGCTACAAAATAAAGAGAGTACAGAAGGAGCGCTCATGTGTGTACCACGACTTTTATACCTACAATCACACGCGTGAGCGTGGAACTCGCTCTGTCTCTAGTCCGTCTAGTTCCGATTCTCCGCGTCTGTGATGCTCTTGTCGCACGTACACATAGATATCGTCACAGATGTGTGTTTAAATAAAACACAAAATAAGAAATAAGCTTAGTACGTAGCTCGAGCAACGTACAAAAGACATCGTGCAAGTCCGTTTTGCCTACCGACGACGAAGTTTGAGCAAGTTGCAATTCTTATACAATTTGTGAAACTTTTTAATTAACACAGTTTATGGACATAACCCTTTTACGTGTTTCATTTCTTAAACGGGTATTACACTACCCTGAATCAGGGCCCTAAATCAAAGGTGGCCTTAAAAATAGAGAATTAGGGACCTAACTCTTATTACACTTCTCTTTTTAAGGGTTTAGGGTCCCTGATTCAGTGTAGTGTTACAAGCGCATTAGTCCTCTCGCTGCCCCAGTGATAGATAGCAACGTGCTTTTGTAGCAGTGATGCAATATCAAGTTATAACTACTATTACATTACGGGAGATCATTGTAGGTATTAATACACTGAACTCCAGTAATGTTTAAACCCAGATTACACAATTGAACGAAGTTCCTTTCTTCCTATTTCAATCCATTAGTTACCTATTATTTAGTCTACCTATATTGAGCTCCAAAACTAACCATAATATCCAAATTTCATCGTGAACCCACACTCAATAATACAAAGCCTTCAAATTAATTCATAAAAGGCTTATCAATACATTTATGGCACGAAATCACTCAGCATGTTATTGCATGAACCAGAAAAAATACGAGAAACCGTGAACACAAAACACAGAAGAAAACCACGCCCTCGAGCAATGCATATTAGACATTGTTGAAAGACATACAATCTCGGAACAGATTCGATATAAAACACCGAGAGTCATACTACTAGTGTACAGTGTAGAATTTAATCCCTCCCCCTCCAGTTTTAAGTGGTGCAATTGACTCAACACCGGCCAAAAGTGCTTTTACAATTTCGGGGATCTTTTTACCCCCAAATCTTTCCCCTAGATACGCCAATACCGAGAGTTGGTACATAAGGCAAAGCGCTCGAGCAACGCATACGTACATAGATATCACCATTGACTTCAAACAAAAAGTGGTTCGAGATTTCGTGTCCGTGAGCGATGTCGTAACCTGGGGGGATTTGGGGGTTGATACCGTCCCCTTCCTGCGATTTTACCTCTGTTGCGCGGTGGGAATGTGTCCGACTGCTACGCAAGAGGTCGTGGGTTCGATTCCCACACGGGACACCGCTTTGTGTGATCCACAAAGTGTTGTTCCGGGTCTGGGTGTACTTTGTGTCCGTGACTTGTATGTTTGTAAAGTCCCCCGCGACACAGGGCTTGTACCCCACTGCGGCATCGTCTTTTTAAAGAAAAAATAAAAAATATGTACACATTTGGTTAGTGTTTCGCCAATTGTACAGAAAAATCATCCTGGGTTCGTCCATCGCGCGTTGTAAGAAGGTTACCTTCTGTAATCTCGGTATTATATGCCGAAATTCTTAATATATTCATACCAGTGTTGCAAATTTACCGCTACCATATTGAGACGCAAAAAAAAACAACCTACAATTCTATTTTTAGTCTGTTACATTAAACATGAAGCGATTAATCCTGTTATTTACTTAATTTCCACGCAAAATATGCCATTATACGAGATATGTGTTTCGAACTATAGCGTAAAAAATCGTATTAAAAAGTGCTATTGCTGGGACCGTATTTATGTTGACCAATGTTACCAAGCAGATTATCAGCTACATTCTTTAGGGGCAGGTAATAAAGATGCATTTACCCTGCCCCCACTCTTCTTGCGAGCTACTTACTCTTGGCCAATGTTGGGATAAAATGATAAAATATTTTTTAAGCAGTCAACGAGATTATAAAAAAAAGAAATGATCTGCCATCTTCGTCATAGTTCAGTGAATACAGTGATGATCCCTGAAGCCAACGAGCGAGGTGAAATAATTGCTGTTATAAAATTGCTAGATGGAATATTCAGGCGATAATAAGACAGTGAAAACTAGTAAAAAGTGTTTTGAAAAATGTTTTCAGTTGTGAAAATGGCGGCAAATTATATCACTATCATCTATATTTTCACTTTTAAAAGTATGTGAATTATATGTTAATATTTGTCTTCAGAACAGCGGAATGGATTTTAAACAGAGCTAAGAAGAAATTGGTTATCTTACAACTTAAAAGTAAGCAGAGAGTCCCTTACATCCTATAATAGCTAAACAACGCATCAAATTAACAAAAAACATGTTTAAAAGTAGGTAAAATCAAAATGGCGTCCATCAGTTGCAATATAATTTGAATCGCAACATTACAAACCATCAATTCTTCCTCAAATTAGGATTTGGCAAGCAATTGTGAAAGTGTTGCTGAAAGGTGTTGGTACCGTGAATAATTGTGTATTGGCTGGTAATAAGTTGGTAGTTGCTTACCAATTAAATTATTGGTGTTTAGGTACCTACTATTAGTCACATAGGTGAGGGAAATGACATGCCTCATACAGCAAAAAGTGGGACCAATGGTAGGGCAATTTATATACTAACAAGCAATTTTGATATTAACAATTTTTACATTTATTTTCTGCTAGTATCATATGTTTATTATGAAAAGGGAAGGTACTCCTACTCTCATATCTTACTATATAATTTCTCTTTCGTCTGAATGATAACCGTACCGATTTTTTCAGCTATTTTAAGCCAAGGTTGTGTGTTTATTGTACACTTTGACTACTACACTACAACATTACTTTATAGTAAATTTTAACAGGCATTTCTTGTCAATTACTTTATAAATACAATAATTGCAGTTTTGAAAGATAGAAAAAATTGAAGTCCAGACCCAGGAATCGAACCCGAGACTTCCGTATGACAAACCGGGGCCGGAATCGGACATCCTATCTGGACTATGTTACTAGTTCTTTTAGTTACTTCAAATTTCTCTATCATATCAATATAACTTTAACTACACATAAATGTAGTTCTAAGAGTTCCTATCGATATGAGACGTTCCTAAATAAGATTATTTCATTCCGTTATGAAGGGAAAAACAATTTAAATATTTTTATTCAAATTAAATTAGTTTTTCTGGTTTTCCTTTCAATACAGATTCATTATTGTCCGAAGTTAGCATTCGTGTGCTTTTTAATTTTCTCGATTTTTAACCGCCTTCAAAAAAGTCGGTTCTTTGTTTGACCCGAAAACTTGTGATGTGATTCAAATGTGGTTTGGGCTATTCGACTACAAATATGTCTGGGAAGGTTTTAATGTATAAAACGTTCTTCTAGCTAATAAAACACCAGAGATATAGACTAAAACATAAGAATGAGTCTTCGATTGAGTATGCTTCATTTTTTTTTTTTTAAGGCGGTTCTTTTTTCTTAAAAAAGTTATACATTAGTTAGACAATATTTTAAAGTAAGTAAGTTAGATACTATTTATTTCCCTTTAGTCTATCACAATCTAAGCAAGTGTCCTTACAAATTAGACGTTTCCTATATTTTACCGTAGCTATAATCTTAATCATGCAAAGAATCTATTTTGCAACAATAGCAATATTCTCGTGCTTCACACATATTGTTCCAAGCCTAGTACGTTGTGTCCCAGATTATAATTTGTTCAAGGTACCCTTCCAAATAGCATTTAGATACGTCTGTGTATTTTTTTAAACAATCAAAATGAGAAAAGGTCGACCGTTGCTGACGCGAACACCGCGGCATAACAATATTGACCATTACATTACCACTATAAACTTTTATGTGTTTTTCTGATTCTAAAAGCGTTGGATTTTTTAATTTGCAATAGTATTTTTTTATTCATCACCAAATAAACAAGCCATCTATGACTTTAATGTAAAGTAAATAATTTGTTTTTTTTTTTAGTTTTATAAAGTATTTAGCGGCGGTAGCCTAATGGCTAAAGCATCGGTCTCGCAATCGTGAGGGCGGGGGTTCGAATTCTACCCATTATACTACCGACGTGAACCCACTTCCAACACAAGCCTTTGAGCTTAGCTGGAGGGGTTAACAAGATTGCTAGTAATGTGGGACTCAATCCCACATAGCTAGTAAAAAAAAACCATGATCTAAAATCCATCAAGCTATTTAGGCTCTAGGGCGGGCCAAAAGACATATACGTAAGTACAAACAAACACTCGAAAACATAACCAAAACGCAAGAAGTTACTAATAAATCGGGTAATAATGAATACTAAACCAAACTGGTAACTAAAAGCCTAAAGTAGAACTCTAGTTGCTGGTTTTGCTAGTTAAAATGAAGAGACAACAGACAATAAACTAGCATCGAACTTCATTAGAAAAAACATGCTCGCTATAGTTACGTTTGATACAACAGACTTACACCGTCAGAACTTCTTTGTCTTGGAATAGGTGGAGAGATAAAACACGAAAAAAATAAATAGCAGCTTTAAATAACTCGGCTTATTAATTTCTAACGACAGGACTATCGATGCCGATGCCACTCATCGAATAAACATAGGGAGGATGAAGTGGAAGGAGCTAACTGGGGTTTTATGCGAAAAGAAAATGCCTGTACTCGTTAAAGGAAAAATATATAAAGCCGCGGTCAGCCCAGCCATGTTGTATGGCGCTGAGCTTAAAAAACAACTGGAAGATAAACTCCGTGCCGTTGAAATAAGAATGTTGTGCTGGGAGGAGTCACCTTACTAGACCGTATCCATAATGTGCTTATTACACTACACTGAATCAGGGACCTTAAACCCTTAAAAAGAGAGGTGTAATTAGAGTTAGGGCCCTAATTCTCTAAAAAATTTTCAAGGTCACCTCGATTTAAGGGCGCTGATTAAGGGTAGTGTAATAGCCGTTTAACACCTATATCCGAGGTAGTTACTGAAAAACTGACAGAGGGACGACTGGGATGGTACAGGCATGTCATGCAATGAGAATCTGCCACCCGTGCAAAGTATTCGATCATCCACATAAGAACGAAGTCACTGGACTGTAGTTATGTCACGATATAATCATCGTTTGAATAACAAATTAACATATCTACATGGAAATAACCAGATCCACTGAACATCTCATTATGCATCTGAGTAAAAATGTAGTTAAGACCATGTCACAGTACACCGGGAGTGCAAAAGATAAATCTTGATACAATGAAAGATTGTTTGTCACAGATACAACAAATATTTTTGAGCATACAAACATTGAAAATTAATATAGGTAATCTGCGACAGATAGGTATAAACTCAGCTTATTGCTGCGTTGTGGAGGACTACACCACAGCGCTTATTATTGGTGTGAACCTTGGAGGGTCACACGGCGCGCAAAGTGAAACAAGTTAGGCTGAGATCTAAACACAATGACAGCTTAGGAAAAATTTTAAAAAAAAATTTGACTAAATATATTTAGACCGTTGAAATTATTGGTGTTAGTGCAAACTTAAAGTAACCCTCTATGTACCTAGTGTCACTCTCACAAGTGAGACAAATTTAATGATACATCTCAAACTAAAATCCATAAAATCATTTAGGCTCCAGAGCGTTCCAAACAAATAAATACTAAACCAAACTGGTACCTAAAAGTCACAAGTAGTATATTCATAATAGATACCTATTATATAATAGATAAAATAATATTTAATGAAAAGGAAATAACTTAATTATAATATTTTAGATATTATAAATGTGAAAGTAACGTTGTCTGTCTACCTGTTCCCTTTTCACGCTAAAACCGCCGAACCGATTCAGATGAAATTGGGTATGGAGATAGTTTGAGTTCCGGGGAAGGAGTTTAATATCGCGATAACCGACATTCACACGCCACTTATAGCCAGTAATCTAAAAATTCAACAGTAGGTAAAATAGCTTAGGTAACATACAACATGTTTATATAATTTACTTAAGTTATACTTATTTTACTTAGCTTGAACTAACCGCGCTGCAGACCTCCTTTTTGAAGTCGATTGCTTGCTTTCTGGCCTCTCGGTGTTCTGTGACCAAGTTGTCTTAACGCCCACTATGGGTTCCGTAATTAACCGTATATAATTAAAATATGATTGATTTCGCCTTGATTAAAGTTCATAGTTCTCATGTTAATGATTTCGCAATATTAATCGAAAGGTGTTCCTATCACCTTGTTGGTCTCCACGTGTTTTTTGGCATATAACAGTTCCATTGCTAGTCTCGTTCTCTTTTGTTAGTCTAAATTCGTCTAGAGGTATTATACCTACTATCTCCAGAATTCGAATCTGGATAATACTCGTATTTGTGGACATTTTTATGAAAGAGGACATTCATCATCAAGAGACCAAAATAAAAAATTAAATTGTCCCCATGCTTTTCGTTTTTAAATAAAAGTTTTTGTTTTATTGAATGACCACATAAAACACAATTAAAATATGAAAAAAATAACTTTTTATATCTTCTAGATTTTTCAAAATATCTCAGGCTAGAATCAAGGTAGAGAGGTAAAATAAAAACCTTTCTGTTCAGAAATAAATTACCTATAATTTGATATAAAACATGGCAGTACTTGAGGTACCTAAAAAGTTTAACTTTTACTCAAAATTTTAAAAACGAATACCAAAAAACGTATAATTTGGCTTATTTAAAAAAAAATACCATGAATTCCTAATATTATTATTAATTGTGAACAAAAATTCAAGAATTTTTCAAATCCGTCCAGTAGTTTCGGAGCCTATTCAATACAAACAAACAATCAAATCTTTCCTCTTTATAATATTAGTATAGAAGTATAGATAGTATAGATTATACATAAGCTCGCAATGAAAAGGCACACCTCATAAGCTACACGCATAGGTATATTAATTTAGTAGGTAGATTTTCGCTTTTAGGAAACTTTATCATAATGAACTAATGCAACAATCGAAGAGGACTAACTTTTTGAAGCCGGTTAAAAACTGACGGCCTCTTTTTTCCTGAGCAACTGACTGACAAAGACTCAGTATGTACCAGACAATATTTAGACTACAGAACTCTAAAAAGTAGCACAGAATCTTAATCGATCGACTCCATGCTCACTAATGCATGCTAAATGCCAACAGAATGTCAGTCATTTAGCAAGAATTCATGTAGGTATCTTAACGGTAATAAGATTTCACATTTTTTATTGACAAGTGTACTATATCTACCTGTGTCTACCCCTTCTCTAGTTACTGTACAGGCCTAGTGTCTAGTGTTTGGGCCCCTAGTGATCAAAGGGTAGATACCTACCCTTTGATCACTAGGGGCATAGACAAGTTACAATATCCTTGAACGTTATAACGAAAAGAAAAATTATATAATTTGACGTTAAATTGAGAGATGTGAGGGAGAACATCTCTCTATAGGTACTTATATTTGACTGCCTCTGTGGCGCGGTGGGAGTGTATCCGACTGCTACGCAAGAGGTCGTGGATTCGATCCCCACCCAGGATAAAACTTTGTGTGATGAGCACGATGGTTTATTCTGTGTCTGGGTGTTATTTATCTATAATATATATGTATTTAGAAAAGTGTAAGCATGTTTATCGGTTGTCTGGTTTCCATAGTACAAGCTCCGCTTAGTTTGAGATCAGATAGCGTTGTGTGAGTTGTCCCAAGATATTATTAAATTATTATTACTTATTGTCATCCATACATTTTACAAAGATGATGAAACTTGTCTAGGCCCTCAGAGCAGGCCTGTGCCCCAGCAGAGAAAATCAGAACATTATAAAACTAGTAAGTTAGAACATTTTTTTAGTAGATAAGTAATAAAAAAAATATATATATATATATATATATTATTTTGTGGGCGTCAGAACACCGAGAGGCCAGAAAGCAAGCAATCGGTTTCAAAAAGAAGGTTCTATGTTTGTCTGTTTTTTCTTTCATGACTTCGCTCTGCAGCACGGTTAGGGTTATTTCAAGCTAAGTAAAATAAGCATAACTTAGGTAAATTATAAAAAAAAACATGTTGTATGCTATTTAAGCTTTTTTACTTACCGTTGAATTTTTAGATTACTGGCTATAAGTGGCGTGTGAATGTCGGTTATCGCGATATAAAACTATCCTATGTCCTTTCCTGGAATTCAAACTATCTCCATACCTAATTTCATCTGAATCGGTTCGGCGGATTTAGCGTAACAAGGGAACAGGTAGACTGACAACGTTACTTTCACATTTATAATAATAATATAATAATATCTTGGGACAACTTTCCTTCTTGCGCTGTCGGGTAAAAAGTTTTGCAACGCATCCATAAGTTAAGCATAACCTATTGAACTAGAGTAGTATATTAAAGGATTCAGCCTTTTCTACTCCATAGAATTAAAACCAAGTTTTGCACTTCTAAGAACCAAACACTTTCAACCAGAAAGCAACACAAAAACTTCAATACGTAGTTAAAATTTAACAACATAACAAAATATGCAATCATTTACAATTTACAACAGCGGAAAGTTCTAAGCAATAGAAAGCAATTAACATAAAAACGTGAAATTAGTCAATATGCCAACCAATAGGTGAAAACTGTTGGTAACTTGCCACACCAGGTGTTGTGCTTAAAACCTTTGAATTACATTAGTGTAGGGTAAATGTAGTCAAAAGTTGGCTTTCGACTTTATTTTACATCCTTTCCTTGTCGAAAAAAACGTACAAAAAATCCTCTTTTGCACATCTAAGGTTTTATAATTTGATACCTTTGTTATATGATGTCTAGATTCCTTCTTCTTCTTCTTTGAGTTTATGGCAATCTAGCCGTTTCAACGGCTAATTTCTGCCAGTGTCAAGTATTTATGCGCATTAAGTTTTTATCACATGCACAAGTCTCATTCTTATTCAATTATCACGTATTCAAATCATTTTTACAAGTTAAACTCGGAGCTGTAAAAATAATGGCCGGTCAGTTTGCCGCCATTTTTACAACTCCGTCTAGATTCCTAATCCGGCATCTAAATTTGAAGCAAAGAACTGTCAAAAAGTACGGTCAAGTGGACGTACTTTTTGACAGGTAAAGAGCCGCCATCCGATGTTTTAGCCATAGTTGTTCTCATCAACGAGTGTCAAACGTCAAAGAGGGAATGCTTCATTTTTATATAGGCTTATTGAGAGAATGCTCTATCTAGATATTATATAATCAAAGTTTGATACCTACCTTTGTCTGGTTTGTGGTTTTGAAATTGGATCCCTAGTTAAATTATAAATAGAAATAATTTTGTAAAAAAAACTTTCTTTCTGTTATACATAATAATAAGGCTGATTGATATAATAGAAAGGAGTGGTCTAATTCAAGGCTCACACATCTATGAAATATAAAAAAAATCTCGTGTTACTGTGTTAGCGGTCCTTCGAAACCGCTTGACCGATTTTAATATTTTTTGTGTATATTTGGTAGGTATAGTTTTTTTGTATAGTTGTATATGAGAATAGGTCGTACCTAAAGTATTTTTTATTTTTAATCGCGATTTTAGTGTTTTTGTACGAATTGCAAAAACGGGTAGAATTGACGCAGACGAAGTTGCGAGGCTCAGTTTAGAATTTTACAAAAACTGAAGTGCGTACCTAAATTTACAATAAAAAAAATATAGTATAAATCATTCGTTTAAATGTCAATTCCAAATACATATTTATAAGTAGGTACCATACTTAATAAAATCATATTACACTATTCGCTGCTAAAATTGACAGAAGAAAAAGAAAAGAAATCATTTAATCAGCATATATGCAATAACTTTAAAGATTGTAAGATTAGAATGACAGGCAAACTGCACGTGGGAATAACGAAATATTGTCTTTCTCATGCAAAAACTGACATCATTAAACTGTATTGGCGCTCTAGTAACT
Organism: Herminia tarsipennalis; assembly: GCA_945859575.2. Classification (NCBI taxonomy): domain Eukaryota; kingdom Metazoa; phylum Arthropoda; class Insecta; order Lepidoptera; family Erebidae; genus Herminia; species Herminia tarsipennalis. The sequence goes on from OX243832.2 coordinate 27,225,460, forward strand.
CTATGCATAAATAAAAGTTCGGATTTTTTAATCCCACCTGCCCGATATTTAGATAAACTGATCTGGCAACACTAACGCTCACACTAGTCAAGGTAAATTTTAATATGAGGTAACTTTAGTTCTAACCAATAGATAGGTCTTAATAACAATTAATTTTCATATTAAATTAACGCAACTTGTGTGGTAATGCATTAAATAATCAATTTACAATCAAAATTGATTACCTACAAAAAAAAATCTGCACAGATTTCCTCTTAATTAGTGAATATAATTACGTAAAACATCGTATCTTAACGACAAGGTTACAATAACACGACTTCAATATTCATAAAATATTAAAGAATTATACAATATCAAATTAATAGTGAAGGGACTTGCGTAAAACTAAAAATGACCTCGTAGTATACAAAGTTCAATATTAATAAAACATAAAGTTATCCGCCAATTAATGTTTCTCACAAAATTGACAATCACTTTCGTATTTAATAACTTTGACACAATATGTGCGAAGGACGAATTTGTACAACGAACAAACAATAGACAATAATTTATTTAAAAAGGTTTAACTTAATATTCGCGGATGTATTCTAATTATTGTTTATGGACAAACAATATGGCGGTTTCCAATGACAAGTGCTTATTTTGTCGCGTATTTATTATTAATTGCGCTTGATGTTAGTTTTAAAATTCAAAACTACTTAATATATGATCATTGAGATAATAATTTACTATTATTACCTCAAGTAAAAGTAACCTGATATGTTTATGAACTGCAGAAGACACATTGACGCAGAGACCAGGACTGCGCCATAACCTAACAAAATTGAACACTCTCTAGATAGAAACAACGTTACTTTGCGGGCAAGAACTGTCAAAGGCCGCACGACACTTTTCTCTCTTTCACGCTTTGCAGTCAATATTATTTTTTAATTGAAAGGGTGGCGTGGTCCAAGTCTATATGTCAATGAGAAAGCATAAAGCGCGAAGCAAATAAACCCAAACCATTACAGTAGCTATCAGTAGCTATAAAAGATAGGTATAACCTATAACAACCTTAGTTGGTCTAGTGGTTAGTGACCCTGACTGCTAAGCCGGAGGCCGTGGGTTTGATCCCCACCCAGGATATAACTTTGTGTGATGAGTACGATGTTCATTCTGTGTCTTATTAATCTAAATTTAGAAATATATAAGTATGTTTTTCAGTTGTCTGGTTTCCATAGTACAAGCTCTGCTTAGTTTGGGATCAGATAGCGTTGTGTGAGTTGTCCTATAATATTATTTTTATTATTAGTTACTCGCAGAAATAATACTTGTTCTTCTTTAAGATGAAGATGAGTTGTGAAAATTGCGGTCTCATTATTTTTTACAGCTCAACGAGTAAATAATCAATCTCGATTTTACAACAATTTGATGTATTCAAATATTGTAAAATCGAGATTGTTTCTTTGTAAATTTAAAGTGAAAAATATTCAGAATAGTCGGCTAGACAGCCATCAACTCATAAATGAGAATAAGAACGTGAAGAATGAAGCTATTTTTCAGCTTTTAAATTTATTTTTAAACTAGCTGACCCGCGCTACTTTGTCTGCGTAAATTTTTCCCGTTTTTGCAACATTTCTCATTGTTGCTCCGCTCTTATTGGTCGCAGCGTGATGTTATATAGCCTATAGCCTTCCTCGATAAATAGACTATCCAATAGTAAAATATATTTTTTATTCAGACCCGTAGCTCCTGAGATTATCGTGTTCAAACAAAAAAACAAACTCTTCAGCTTTATAATATTAGTATAGAGCTGTTTCATCTGCCATGCTTCCTGAGAGCAGTTCACAAGCGGCTTTAAACTTTTTGATAATACAATTTGCATCAGTCCTTTAACATGGTGTATAGTATATTTGTCGCAGCACCTTACCCACATATCAAGTTTATAAACATTCAAACATTAAAAAATTGGCAATTTGAAAAGAGTGGCCACGAGTTTTTATTGCCAGGTTCTTTTCTCCGGCTTTACCTATTGTTTGCGAACTTGGCATTACATGTACATGTAGAATCCCGACGTATCACAAGAGTTGTTTTGCGTCCTAAGTAAATAAAGAATTTTGTTAAGCTATTGCATAGCTTCTATCGCGGGCCTTGAGCGCGGGGACCGAATCCAGAAATTCCGTAACGAAAAAACCTCACGCTCCCCACTCCGACGGGCACAGCGGTGATACTTTTTAGTTTTGCCATCTATCGATGAATAGCAGAACTTTTAATGACTTTTTTTTAAATTAAAAAAAAAAAAAAATTTTAAAGAAAAAATTAATTTAAAACATTGTTTTGTTATAATTAGAAAAAAAAAATTTTTTAATTCCTTTTTTTGTAATTTAAAAATAAAATTAAAGAAAAAAAAATTAAAAACATTGTTTTTTATAATGAAATTTTTTTTTTTTTTAATTGCTTAATTTGATAAAAATGCTATGCAATAGCTTTACCGCGGCAGTCCCCGAGTGCCACACATTTTTTTTTTTTGTTTTGTAAAACGCGTATGGACGTGTTTAAAAGGACATGTCACTTATGCGTATGTAGTTGTTTCACGTAGCTCACGTAATGTCGCGTCCCAAAAACGCCATTCAAATGCGCGGAATATGTTACCACTCTGTTTCTATTAAACGTTTTTATTATGTTTAACAAATTAACAATGATACGCTTTTCGAAAACGAAACTAATACATTCTTTTCAGCTCGTCATACTACTGCAAAAACATCGAAACTCCATATCTGTTCGCAAATATACAACATGTATATTTAATCCCTGTCCGATCCTTTGATGTGTTGTTATTAACAACAAATAGGAACATGATATCTAACAACTTGTTAGATAGATAGATTATGTATTTTTTTTAATATTTACTGACGAAAATAGTAATCATTTTATGACAGAAGTTTTATAGAAAAACATGTGGAGACGGAAAAGATTGTTTTGATTGTAAAGAGTTCTTAGACAAACAGTATTGATAAAAAATCTTGAGAATTGGGATGATGACTACACTGAAATTAATTAAATTTCAGTAATCAATCAGGCAATAGTACGTCATAACGAGATCTGCATAAGTGTTTTATTACACAATTTAAGGTCTGTAAGAATTTATAATCATCAAAATAAATAGTAAAAGTGATGATTTAACGATCCAGAGTCGTCACGTCACACCTCAATATTACATACAATTTTCTATAGAGCGTGTCGTTTTAACATTTAACAAAAATATACTGATTTGACTTGACAGTCATCATTTCCATTTACACATTTCATTGAAATTAGATACTAAAATCGTGAATTTCAACAGATAGTTTTTTTCAATTTTTTTTAGCATTTTTTTTATTGAAAAAAGTTAGTTAACTTTTCAGCTAACCTCTATGGCTTGGGTTAGGAGTGGGTTCACGTCGGTAGTATAATGGGGAGGATTCGAACCCACGACCTCACGATTGCGAGACCGATGCCTTAGCCATTAGGCTACTGCCGCTTCAATTGTTAATAGTTTTATTTTAGCATTGTTAATAGTCCTTTTCGGGTCGGACAGGGATTAATTTACACGTTGTATACGGAATTTATTCTTAATAGCATGCTTATTACAAGCCTTATTGTGAATAACGAGGGTCATGCATGCGAATCATATGGCGGTATATGGCTAACGGTACCTATACAAGTACCTCAGAGCTGGTTATTGTTCTACCAATGTCAACGTCTTGGCTAACTTTTTGTTATTAGTAGTTTAATATGTGTATGTTCATGGCATCTCTGAGTCCAAGAAATAATAATAATAATAATAATAATAATATCTTGGGACAATTCATACAACGCCATCTGATCCCAAACTAAGCAGACCTTGTACTATGGAAACCAGACAACTGATAAACATACTTATATATTTCTAAATACTTACATATTATAGATAAATAACACCCAGACACAGAATAAACCATCGTGCTCATCACACAAAGTTTTATCCTGGGTGGGGATCGAACCCACGACCTCTTGCGTAGCAGTCGGATACATTCCCACCGCGCCACAGAGGCAGTCAAAATTTTTTTTTTTTAAAGAAATGGAAAAATTTTAATTTTTAAAGAAATGGACCGATTTCGATGCGGATTTTTGTTTGAAAATCGGTACAGGCATTTTGAAGATAAACAACTATTCGTCTGACGCGTCTGGGGCCATATTGGCAGCTATGCCAATCACTTGAAGCCGGTTTAAATTTTTTTTAGGGTTCCGTAGCCAAAATAGCAAAACGGAACCCTTATAGTTTTGGCATGTCCGTCCGTCCATTCACTGTCTCTGAGCTAAGCTGCGCTTAGCTCAGAGACTGTTAATGCTACAAAGTTGTAATTTTGCATGGATACACATATGGCGACAAAATGAAGGAATAATATTTAAAAAAAAAATTGCGTACATATGTATGTATATAATAGGTAGGGGCAAAAGTATTTTCGTATTTTGAATGTATTAGTTATACTGATTGTAGCTGGCTGGTTTTAATATCATTAAACGTTGACATTCTGAAACAGTTCCCGCCATTTTTTTCAATGGTTTTTCAAGCCAGCAAAATGAACGTCGGTATGTGACGAAGATATTCGGTACATACATAAAAGGTAAAAATGCGACGAACTCCGTGTGTTTTACGGACCTAATGCGGTATCAACATGAGTAGTACAAATGTGGTTCGAGCGTTTAAGTCTGAAAATTTTAGTGTGAAGGAGGCTCGCTATGGACGGCCCTGTCACGGATAAAATCAGTGCCATTTTTGAAAAAGGGGAACAAGATCGACATATAGTAGTTACGATATTGCTGACAAAACTGGATGTTGATCACAAAACAGTTTTACGTCATTTACAAAAATCTGGGTACAAGAAAAAAACTTGATATTTGGGTACCACATGCACTCACTGAGAAAAACATAATGCAACGTGTTTCCATTTGCGATTCTTTGTTGAAACGTAGGTAACAATTCCGACCCATTTCTTAAACGGTTAATTACGGGTGATGAAAAATGGGTCACTTACGATAAGAATGTCCGAAAAAGATCGTGGTCGAAGCATGGACAAGCCCCACAGACCGGCCTGACTCGCAACAAAGTGATGATGTGTGTATGGTGGGATTGGAAAGGAATCGTCCACTATGAGCTATTGCAACTGATGAGGTTAAAAGAAGCCATTGAGAAAAACTTGACTGCCTCTGTGGCGTGGTGGGAGTGTATCCGACTGCTACGCAAGAGGTCGTGGGTTCGATCCCAACCCAGGATAAAACTTTGTGTGATGAGCACGATGGTTTATTCTGTTTTTAAACTTTCGCGCTTTTTATACATATTAGATATATTTCGGGACTTAATCGCGTGAAATATTTAAAGGTAAATTGCATCGACTGTGACCACGATCGGTGCAATTCGATCGAAACGTCGGGTAAATAAAAGGTTCCTTCAAATAATTAGGTTTATTCTGTGTCTGGGTGTTATTTATCTATAATATGTATGTATTTAGAAATATATAAGTATGTTTATCAGTCGTCTGGTTTCCACAGTACAAGTTCTGCTTAGTTTGGGATCAGATGACGTTGTGTGAGTTGTCCCAAGATATTATATATTATTATTGAGAAAAACCGGCCGGAGCTGGTGAACAGGGAGAGCGTGGTGTTCCATCATGACAACGCCAAACCGCACTCATCTATCGCCAAATACCAATATTTGATGGGGGACTACGGAACCCTACATTGTGAGTGGCCCGAAAGCACTACAACCTGCCCGGTTTTATTTTTATTCTAGTTTTCAGCCACTCCGCCTACGAGTTTACCATACAAACTTTTAACCTCTTTTTGACTCCTTGAGAAGATGATATTTTCAAACTACAAAACCTGTTCTAACCTATGTCTCCTTTAAATGAACTACCAATCTGCAAAACAAAAAGAACAGCTACAGCCAATTACTCTATTCAATTAAGCGCTTATAAATAAAACATGAATACCGCAGGCATTCTGGCAATGACGTCTTCCATTCATCGAGAAACATGTAGTGAAATAGAACAGTAATCTCTTTCAGTGAACATTGTTTATCCAGGGAAATCGCAACGCTATAATCTTTGATAATATAATGTCTAGATTCCTAATCCGGCATCTAAAATTGAAGCAAAGAACTGTCAAAAAGTACGGTCAAATGGACGCACTTTTTGAGAGGTAAGAAGACTCCTATCAGATGTTCTAGCCATAGTTATTCTAGCGCGCCATTTTCAACGAGTGTCAAACGTCAAAAATAGTAGCTTCATTTTTTTTATAGGCTTACTGAGGGAATGCTTCATCTAGACATTATATAATCAAAGGCTATAAATCTATAATAATTTTTTTTTTTTTTTTTTTTTTTTATTTATTTACATAGATTTACCAACATTTGTTAACACCATTACATTTTATAACAATAACAGTGCAAATTACGGATAGGCCATGTGTAACAAACAATTATAGGTAAATACAGCATTTACAAAAAATAAACAGCTTAAACTAAACTAAACTATTAACTAAAAATGAGTTAAGATTTAAGATTTTTGACTTTGTATTATTTCTGAGAAAGATACTTCATCAGGATAGATCGGAACCGACCAAGCGAATCAAAGTGAATATCAACTAAATCACTACAGTCGTTCAACAGTCTGCAGAATCTAGGTAATGATGAGTTAGCACCCAGTTGTGTTCTTCTACGTGGCGGATAAAGAGGCGTTATGCAATGCCGTGGATACCTAGCTGGTACACGATAGCTCACTTTGCTCAAGAGCCCCGGACAGTCGACAATACCGTTTAAGACCTTGTACATGAAGATACAGTCAGTAAATTCGCTACGACTAGACAGAGTGGTCATTTTAAATTTCGTGAGCTTGTGCCTGTAAGAAGCCCTTTTCATGGCTCGACTGCAATTTCGGACTAAGTGCCACATAAATCTCTTTTGAACCCTTTCCAGTCGCAACAAATGTGTTGCATAGTGTGGTCTCCATACGACACTGCAGTATTCCAGGGTACTTCTGACTAGGCAATTGTACAATACAATTTTTGGTCTAGCGGTACGAAAGATTTTCCCATTCCTAATGATGAACCCCAGGATTCGTGATGATTTTTTGATTGCATGTTCTACTTGCGGTAAAAATGTTAATTTTTTATCAAAAATCACACCAAGATCTTTAATTGTATCAACTAATTGAACTTTTTCTGTATTTATAAAATAATCACAATCTATTAGATGAGCCTTTCGAGAAAATTTTATTTGAAAGCACTTTTTGATATTTAGATCCATACTGTTACGATTACACCAGTCTATTAATCTGTCGAGATCACTTTGCAAGCATAAGGCATCATTACTTGACTCAATTGATCGTCCAAATTTTAAATCGTCTGCGTACATGAAGTAGTCCGAAAACTGGAAACAAGTTGGTATGTCATTTATAAAGATATTGAATAGAACGGGGCCAAGATGAGACCCTTGTGGGACACCTGAAGTAATTAAATGAGTTTCGGACCTGAAACCGTTAACCACAACAAAAAATTGTCGCTCTTCAAGATAGGACTGTAACCACTTTAACAAGGAACCGGTGAATCCGTACATGCTCAACTTCTGCAATAGTATTCTATGTGAGACTCGGTCAAAGGCCTTGCTGAAGTCGGTATAGATAACGTCATATTGTTATAAATATATAATATTATAAAACTAAAGAGTTTGTTTGTTTGAACGCGGTAATCTCAGTAACTACTGTTGTTGGATAGCCCAAAGGCTATAAGGCTATAAATGAATTGCAGAAATAGAAGATTATTTTCTCTGAAATTAAGCATCATACGAAAAACATATGTTAGAAATATCGATAGTGCCCTTAGTAGCATCTATACTAATATTATAAAGCTGAAGAGTTAGTTTGTTTCAACGCGGTTATCTCAGGAACTACTGGTCCGAATTGAAAAACTATTTTACTGTTAGATAGCCCATTTATCGAGGAAGACTATAGGCTCTATAACATCACGCTACGATCAATAGGAGCGAAACAGTAATGAAAAATGTTACAAAAACGAGGAAAATTGACGCATACGACGTTGCGCGGGACAGCTAGATTATGCATGCAACGTGTTAACAAAGTAATCGAACGTTTGTAAACAGTTGAACACAACAGGTGTAATTAATGCGATGTGAACTGTGCACGATTGTGACTGTTTTACTTTGCTACAATGACTTTTTTGATGTGATATTCGAAAAAGTTTCACAGTCACGTTCCACCTTAAGTATTGTGGCCGGGTGCAAATGCGTGCATGCGCCCGTGTCCACCAAAGCTGTCTCAGGCGTGGTTGTTTAATACAATATCATCAATGTTTTCTTATGGTGTTATCATGTAAAATTATCGTTCGTAAACCGACTTTACAGACAACCATTTTTTTTAAGAACATCTACCAACATAGTCAAAAAAATAAACGGATAAACGGAAGGCTGATACAAAAAAAGTTACATAGTAAGTAGTAGTACATTTTTTTTTTCTAAATTGTTACAATTTAGAAAAAAAATAAAAAGAATTAATAAATGTATGTCTTTGAACAAATCACACAGTCCTCTTTATTCCAATCCAAGGCGGTGCCTTTACTATAGCAACCAAACAAGTGATATAATTATTAAAAAGAACTATTATATATCATTATATTATATTTTTCATGATCATGATACGCTTATTTCACCTTTGAATAATTAAAAAAAAATAGTAACATTTCTGTTTACACTTTTTTGGATCGAATATACATTTTCATTTACTTTTAATTTACTAAAGATAAATATCACTAAATAGCCTACAATAAGATAAAACACCTACAAATACAGTAACTCCGTGCTATTAAAACGATTATTTAAATTGATACGGCACGCAATATCGTTTAATCGAAAATAATGCCGTCCTACCAAGTCGAAGCGTAGAATGAATTAAAAAAACAACCAAAGTTTCCTATGATAGATTAAAATTTTCTAAAGAGTACATTTTTTATTCGTTCCCATTACTTTTAATTAAAGTGACAAATATAGTCTCTGAAGTTTCTTTGTTGTACGGGAAAATAGACAGAGCTGAGACAAAACACTTCGTGCGAATATAATGCTTAGGTTTTTGACAGAATAATGTCAATTATCTTATTAAAAGGTTCTTTTATAAGAAATCATGCGATGTAATGATACTTCAATTATTATAAAAACCGCGTAATAATGACAGCAATTAAAATAACCAATACATTAATAGCAATTTATAATTTTCTCTTGTTAATTTGTTTGATAAATGCTTCATTGTACACCAATGCCTACTTATTTAACTTTCTTTTTTTTCAAAATGACGTCGTTTCCCGCCAAACAGCTGTCACTGTTGTTTCGTATGAAATAGGACAGAGCTATTAAACAATAATTTATTAACTTTTAATCATCAATCAACATTAAAACATCGGGATTGATAGCCGATCTCTCTCCTCAAATTAAACCTATGCCAGCTGGATCAAATGTTTCCAAGTATCATTTAGCCATTCTAAAGCTTATAATGAATTGAAAACTATGGCAATCAAAATAGCAATTTGGTTGATATTAGTACCGACGACGTCAAGAGTAATCCACAGTTGTGAACTATATTAATTAAGTCTGGCCCTTATTCTGTATTCGGTGTTCTATTCCAACTAATTAAATAAACATTTTACATAAAAATAGATACTTTTTTTTTTCTAATTCTGCCTATTTTTCTCATTCTTATACGACAACAAAGTTTTTTTTTATTTTAATGGCCAATATTACCTATTGATTTAAATGAGGTATTTCCTCTCTCAAAGAATTCCAGTATCCTATCCTCTTGTTTTAAGATAACTAGCAATCTGGGATTGGGTCCCACATTACTAGCAATTTTGTTAACCCTGGAGGGGTTAATTAAGCTCACTGACGAGGCTAAGGCTAACTTACTAAGCTCAAAGAATTGTGATCGTAGTAGGTTCACGTTGGTAGTATATCTAAGGAGTAGGATTTGAACCCACGACCTCTAGATTGCTAGACCGATGCCTTTGCCATAGGGGATCCTTATAAGACATTAAGATTAGGTAGATATCTGATACTGTAAGGGTGCTGTAATAAACTCTGTGTGACAAATTTCAATCAATTTTCTTTAGCCGTTTTTGTTTGATTGAGTAACAGGCATCCAGGCAAACGCACATCAAAATAAATAAAAAGTAATGGCGGAATGTATGCAAGTTTATCCCTTCAGAACGACTGCATGTATTTGGCGTATTATTTTTTGTTAAGAAAATGTTTAAAAAAATCGCCTAAAATAACACCCGTGTTAACACCGTATATGCGCCATTTTAGTTTATTCTCGCTTTAAGATGACTGGGTTTATTTTGAACTAAACCGAGAACAATCAGTTAATGGGGCTAGAGGAGGTTATGCAAACAATGTTGATAAAAAAATCTTGAAAATTTACACATTTTGACGAAATTGGGTACCTAAATCGTGAATTTTCAATAAAAAATATTTTATTTTTTATTCTTGTAGCATTGTCAACACTTTATTTACACCTTGTGTCCTACCAGATTTTGACTGACACTGGCAAAAAATAGCTGAGAAAATGTGCCAAATGACTTTCCAGTTTCAACTAAAAATCCAGATTTAAAAAAAAAGTGTAAAAAAATCAATCTCACCAAGAAATATCAAGTGATAATTAATTACTTGGAAATGTGTTGACTAGTTCCCAATACTGAAATGTCTGTAAACATAGATCAATTAGTACCTATTTATTTACTTTGCAATACGATTTCACCGTATTGATTGTGCTATCGACGTAGATTAAGTGTAGCATTAAGTACAAACCTCGTAGTTTATAAATGCTATATTATGTATTAAGTTAGTCTGTATTTTAAATGATAAAAAATAATAAGAATAATTTATTTGTACAGAATGTAGGTAACAATAAGATGTAACAACAGTTCATGACTCCTTGTACATTCTACCTTTCGGCATACAAACATGTAAAGTCTTAAATACATTTCTATAAGTAATATAAGCATCATAGTACATCATTTAAAAAAACGTTTATAGAGTAGTAACATTTTTTTAACAATAAATCGGTTAACTGTTTTTTAAATAATGGCTGTTGCTTTGAAAACTCGTTTGTATGAACTCGCGATCGACCGACCCGTCTAATTTATTGTCATACCTCCTTCTACGATAAAGTATCGATAAACATCTTAATCGATATTGTAAACAGCGATTAAATAAGTCTCTCGGTTTTAAAGCTTTAGCGTCTTATGCACGTCGATCACAATGTCAAGCAGGGCTTCAATCACAAATAACACCCGTGTTAACATCGTATATCCGCCATTTTAGTTTATTCCCGCTTTAAGATGACTGGGTTTGTTTCGAACTAAGCCGAGAACAATCAGTTAATGGGGCTAGAGGCCTCTATGACCCTCATATAATCCTATATAAGGCATTAATCGGCAATCTCACAACTCTAAGACCCAAAACTAAGACCAAACAATGCTGAAATGCGTTGTAAAGGCGATAGAACAACGCTTGAATATTAGTATAACTATTGTTTATGTTTTGAAACTTAATAGTTTAAGGGTAACTTGGTATTTCTGCAAAGGATGAAGATGTATCATATAGGAGTTCATAGTACAATCTATAATTATATTACGGCCAAAGTGAATACGCGTGATAGCTAGTTATAATAAACTAGCTGTCCCGCGCAACATCGTTTGCGTCAATTTTTCCCGTTTTTGCAACATCTTTCATTGCTGCTCCGTTCCTATTGGTCGTAGCGTGATGTTATGTAGCCTATAGCCTTCCTCGCTAAATGGGCTACCCAATAGAAAAAATATTTTTTCAATTCGAACCAGTAGTTCCTGAGATTGCCGCGTTCAAACAAACAAACTCTTCAGCTTTATAATATTAGTATAGATCTGTTACAAATAGGATTCATAATTGACTGAAGTTTTTAATAAATGAAAATAAACTTAAAAGGTTTGACTTGAAAATCGCAGGCCAATATTTTCATTAAATTAAAGGTAAATAATCTTTAAGAATTTTCTATATACAACATGATAACTTACAAAAGCATTTACTCAAAATGGATTTTGTTAGGCATCTTTAATTAAACTTTGTGAAGCCTATAAATTGTAAAGTTAAAATATAAAGACAAGAGTAAAAATAAAAAATATGATTAATAATTATATTATATGTGATAAATTACGGCCATTCTTTTCTTTCTTTTGCAAAACATGTTTACTTATTCAATAAGTAGCAGTAAATTGGCCAATATTTAAGCACATAAAGTTTTTACATCGTAAGTGGATGCTCCTACTATGTTGTGCCCATTGAGGCTGATGTATCCGATCTCGTGTACTCTTCTAATATTAATGACCTCTTTTTTTGCATCAGTCCTCTAATATGGTGTATAATATAATGGTGGCAGCACCTTACCTGCATATACAGTTTATAAACAGAGAAACATTGTAAACATTGGCAATTTGAAAAGAGTGGTCACGAGTTTTTATTGCCTGTTCTTTTCTCGGGCTTTACCTATTGTTTGCGAGCAGGCATTACAAGTAAATGTAGAATCGACTTTTCAGAAGTGTAGTATTTTGCTTTCTAAGTGAATAAATCATTTTTATTATTATTATCAAATACCTAAATTAATATCGGGAGACAATTCTTATAAGTATATTATATAGGTACTTGTGATAATACAGTAGGTCTATTTAATCCCTGTCCGACTCGTTAATGTGTTGTGGTCCCATTGGATTTATATATTTTTTTAAATATTTAATGACGAACAAAAAAGTCACTTAATTTTTTTTTCTTGATAGAAGTCATATGGGAAAACATGTGGAGGCGGAAAAGAATGTTTTTTTAAAGACGATTCTCCTGCGGCCTACCGCAGGAGAATACAAGCCCTGTTTCACCCCTGTCACGGACACAAAGTACACCCAGACTCGGAACGACAATTTGTGGATCTCACAAAGTGGGGTCTCGAGTGGGAATCGAACCCACGACCTCTTGCGTAACAGTCGAACACACTCTCACCGCGCCACAGAAGCAGTCAAAAATTGATTATAAAGAGGCTGGCTGTAAGCAATGTTGATAAAAAAATCTTAAAAATTTACACATGACGACGAAATTGGGTACTTAAATCGTGAATTTTAATATTCAATAAAGAAAATATTTTGACGGATATCATTTTTTTAAATTTTTTTAGCATTGTACCAGATATTTGTACCGTATTGTAACAGAATACCTGTACGCACCTTTCGGGTCGGACAGGGATTTATTTACACCTTGTATACCTACAAGACTTCGGCAAAAATTTGCTGGGAAAATGTGCCAGATGACTTTCAATTTCAAATAACATAAATAAGGATTTTACCAAATTAAACGTTTGTAATGAACCCGCAATAGTCAGTCATACCTCCTCTTACGATAATCGATAAACTTCTTAATCGATATGTAAACAGCGATGTAATCAGTCTCTCGGTTTTAAAGCTTTAGTGTCTCATAAACGTCGATCACAATGTCGAGGAGAGCTTCAATCACATGCAAATTGTTGTTTTGTTTACAATTGAGCAACAAGTCCTCGTTAACAAACAAATTGGGGCTTTGACAGCTTACGGCAAAGTTTTACTTTGATGTCTAACTATGATTTTAGATTATAGCCGATAGTAAAAGAAGATTTTTTTTTACTTTTGCTGTTTATTAATAATCCACTGGTTTATACTGTTGGGTAGCCCATTTATCGAGGAAGGCTTTATGTTATATAACAACACGCAACGACCAATAGGAGCGGAGCAGTAATGAAAAATGTTGCAAAAACGGGGAACATTTACGCATACGAAGTTGCGCGGGACAGCTAGTCTAATAATATAAACGTTAAGGTTTTTTTATTACGGCAGTCTTACAAAAACTGCTGAAGTTCTTCTGATGAATGCAAAACGGAGCTCAAGCTGCTAGGCTACAGTTATACATAACCGGTTTTCATGGAAATAGTACAGTATTTTTATCTATACTAATATTATAAAGCTGAAGAGTTTGTTTGTTTGAACGCGGTAATCTCAGGAACTACTGATCCGAATTGAAAAAGTCTTAAGTACGTTAAGTTACTGTTAGATAGCCCACTTATAGAGGAAGGCTATAGGCTATATAACATCACGCTACGACCAATAGGAGCGGAGCAGCAACGAGAAATGTTGCAAAAACGGGGAAAATTCACGCAGACGAAGTTTCGCGGGACAGCTAGTACTAAATAAAGAGTTAGAAATTGCATGGAATTTTAATTCAACAAAGAACAAACACATAAATTATCAAAGCATAGTATCGAAATAACAACTATTTTTAAACAATAAAAAACAGCGGAGGAGGTTCTCAAGTCAATGATTCAATCATCTGAGAGGCTAGGCGGAAAAAATCTATTAGTTATGATTATGTGAAGCTAGAATAAGGAGTTTGTGCTTTAAAGGTTGTTAGTATTTTTTGTAATGTTTATTTTACCTATGTCAAACTGTTTTTCTCCAAGTTTTTTTTTTAATCATTAGTTAACACAAATACAAAAACGATATAGCAAAACGAACTAAGTACGTTCCACCTGGTGTCCATAAGACACCTCTCTTTTAAATATCTTGAATATAATAATATTGTATAATAATATTTTGGGACAACTCACACAACGCTATCTGATTCTAAACTAAGCAGAGCTTGTACTATGGAAACCAGACAACTGATAAACATACTTTTATATTTCTAAATACATACATATTACAGAAAATTACACCCAGACACAGAATAAACCATCGTGCTCATCACACAAAGTTTTATCCTGGGTGGGGATCGAACCCACGACCTCTTGCGTAGCAGTCGGACACACTCCCACCGCGCCACAGAGGCAGTCTTAAATATGCACTGCTACATAACTATTTTATAATAGGAGCTATAATAGGTGAACAAATGTACTTACTTAATGTAATTTAAACTTCGTGTAACGCTTCGTCAGGCTTCGACTGTTAACGACTTTAACTTATAAAGGCTTTAAGTTAAATGAGACATACAATCCGTATGTTATTCAACTTGTAATGGTAACGTATGTGACATTAACGGCCCACATTTAAAGTCTAATTTCTTCCTTTGCCTTTTGATCTTCTTCATATTTTTTTTTAGACGCGACTACGTCTTATTACTAACATTAGTTCGTAAGTAAATTGTTACTAACATAATATGGATTCGTCTGAAATAAATGAATATTATTATTATTAGTCGATGACCGGGTGCACGCACGAAAAAGTGTCACGTAGCAACGGTCACGTTATTGATTGGTTGCTAAGCAACACCGAATGCAGCGACATACGATAAAATTGTAACTAACGTTATTGACTGAATGCTAAGCAACGCGAATGGTGATATATCATCAATGTTTTCTTATGGACGTTCTCACGTAGTTTTTTTTTTTTTTAATTTATTTATACAAAAAATATATACAATTTTATTTACATAATATTTTCTCGCCAAACTGTAATGTTTGATGGCGAGACGCGCTGCAGTAACCTAATAAAATTGTAAATTAAAAACTACATATTATTCTTACATAACACACAAATAAAAATAGCTAGATAAATAATATAAAATAAATACTGAAATACAATATAACTATACAATAGTATACATACTTACAAAAATACATACATACATAAATAAATACATAGATACAGACAAATATTTATGTTACCAATGTTGTGATGATTCAGCTGATCCACTCATCATATTTATTTATATTTCGACTAAAACTTTCGATAAATTAGAAGTCGGAAGAGATTTTTAGCGTACTAGAACTCATTTCCTATTTTCTACCTATACTCATATATCTATACTAATATTATAAAGCGGAAGAGTTTGTTTGTTTGTTTGTTTAAACGCGCTAATCTCAGGATCTACTGGTCCGATTTGAAAAATTCTTTTTTTGTTGGATAGCCCATTTATCGAGGAAGGCTATAGGCTATATAACATCGCGCTACGACTAATAGAAGCGGGGCAGCGACGAGAAATGTTGCTATAACGGGGGAAAATTACGCATACGAAGTTGCGCGGGACAGCTAGTCCTACATAAAAATAGTGTTACGAAACTCACATACCCGACGAATAATAACGCTAAAATGAATGGTATTCTTGCATGAATGGAGTTTTGAACAAAGACACTATGAATGCTGTGAAATAGGAATCCAGGGTATATGCGACATCAATGGAAAATCTGCATGCTGTAGTAAGTAGGTAAGCTACCGTAAGTACTGTACCCGCTAACGTATGTATGATTCTACCGCATTGTTTTTTTATCAAGTATTTATGTAAAAATGTTATAATGCATAGGTAAGGCATAATAAATATCTTGGTACATCTCACAGACGGCCATCTGATCCCAAATTAAGCAAAACTTGTATTATGGCAACAACAATAAAAATAGAGATAATAAGCTGAAGAGTTTGTTTGTTTGAACGCCGTAATCTCAAAAAGTACTGATCCGAATTGAAAAATTCTTTAACTATAGGATAGCCCATTTATCGAGGAAGGCTATAGGCTATACATATAACATCGCGCTACGACCAATAGGAGCGGAGCAGCAATGATAAATGTTGCAAAAACGGGGAAAATTTACGCAGACGAAGTTGCGCGGGACAGCTAGTGAAATATAAAACGATAGGTATGATACCTGTGCGAAGCCGAGGCAGGCAGCTAGTCATAGATAAATTACCCAGACACAATAATAATTTGCCAAGTAATTGGCAAGAAGAAATGCCTATAAAAATGACTATAACAATAAACAGCTCATCACTCAAAGATTTGTCCTGGGTGAGAATTGAACCCACGACCTCTGGTTTAGATGTCAGGGTCACTAACCACTAGATCAATAGGCCAGTCAAGACTTATATAACAGTGTAGAATTAAACCCAAGTGCATTCTCTCTTGCCTCACTCTCGATGGAAGAGTATATGCAGGTGAAACCACAAGGCCCAACGAGTCTTTCCAGCTTTTAATTTACTAGATGACCCGCGCAACTTCGTCTGCGTAAATTTTCCCCATTTTCCTATTGGTCGTAGCGTGATGTTATATAGTCTATAGTCTTCCTCGATAAATGGACTATCCAACAGTGATAGAATTTTCAATCTGGACCCGTAGTTCCTGAAATAACCGCGTTTAATTAATAAAAATAAAATAAAAATAAAAATTGTTTATTGACACATAAATTAACATTTAAACAAACAAACTCTTCAGTTTTATAATATTAGTATAGATTGGTTCAGTTCTCATTAAATACAACTCTAAACAGGTTGTATTTCAAATCCCAACGTTGAACAAAACTCACAGAGTTAGTAGACAATTAATATTAGCTGTAAACTTGTTAGAAACAAGATTAGTTACATAATTGCACTACTGAAACATTTGTTTAATTTGTTCGACAAATTGACTCGGCGCTGTCACACATCACTGAGAAAACTTACAGAAGGAAAGCTTGAAACGTACTTCGCTGGAGCAACACCATACGACATCATGGGCGTACATCATCATACGACATCATCCCCCCAAAAGGTACTTACGCGGTATCGAGTGAAATGATTTGCACCGCCCCCCGCGCGCGATGTACCTACTTAAGACGGTATCGAGAGAAATGATTTGCACCGCTCTTTGTCGCGCAAGATACTTACGCGGTATGCAGTGAAATGATTTGCACCGCCCCCCCATCGCGCGAGGCACTTAAGACGGTATCGAGTGAAACGATTTCATCCTGGGCCCATATATTTATTACATAGACCTTCTTGACGGAGACGGAATTTCGGAACACCTTCGGTACAAAGTGGTTCGAGTTTCCGTGCCCGTGAGCCATGTCTGTTTTTAGAGACCGAAGACCTAAAGAAGGTTGCTGGGATGGAGCTGGTTGCGGAAGGTGGAGGAACAGCTGTTGTGGCGTGAATTTGAAGAGGCATATATCCAGCGGTGTACGACCTAGTTGCTTATATGTTTTTAAAAGTTATACACATATATACCAACAACATATAGAGTATATACCAACAATATAGAGCCAATATATACCCAACAATATAGAGTTTATACATACATAAAACGGCGGTAGCCTAATGGCATCGGTCTCACAATCGTGAGGTTGTGGGAACGGAACGAATCCTTTAAACTACCGACGTGAACCCGTGAACTAATGTGGGACCCCAATCCCACATTGTTAGATATCTTTAAAAAAAAAAATTAGGGACTGCCGCGGTAAAGCTATTGCATACGTTTTTTTTTTATTATTACATTTCGGAGCAGCTCGTCTCGCTCCGTGCGAGCTTCGTACAGTCGTACCATATACATATACGTTAAGCGAAAGCTCGGTCGATATACATGGTAGGCGGAGTTGGGGTGTTAGGTTATTTTCGTTACGGAATTTCTTGATTCGGTCGCCGCGCTCAAAGCCCGCGATAAAAGCTATGCAATAGCTTAAAAAAAACTTGATTAGGAAAATTGTCTTCAAAATAGTCACATAACTAGGCACCAAGTACAGAAATGGAACAATACGTTTTTCTGCGTATTCCTACGAGAATCTTCTACGCAAACAGTTGGTAGTAAACCTCAATGTTTAATAACATAAGAAATCCCAAAAAATCTACTACAGTCATATTTCAATAAAACCACATGTTAAATGTACACAGTAAAGACAAAATAGCAGGCAATTTGTAAAACTGTCGTATTAAACGGAGGACATTTAAGCGCCCTTCCGCAGTACCTAACTACAGCGACTTTTCATATTACCCTCATTTACCTGACAAAGCCTACATTGTTAAATGATGTCGATGAAGTCTAACGAGTAATGATGTCTGTAAGTATCGATTTTCAAACTCATTTTCTGAAGTCAAATCGAATTCCTTTCCACAGTAAATAGAGTAATTACAAAGTATGGAATAATTCTTGTTACATGACATATCTCAGTACTATATCTAATTTATACAAATCTATACTAATATTATAAAGCGGAAGAGTTTGTTTGTTTGTTTAAAGCGCTAATCTCAGGAACTACTGGTCCGATTTAAAAAAATCTTTCGTTTGTTGGATAGCCCATTTATCGAGGAAGGCTATATAGGCTATATATAGGCTACATAACATCGCGCTACGACTAATAGGAGCGGAGCAGCGACGAGAAATGTTGCAAAAACGGGAAAAATGTACGCATACGAAGTTGCGCGGGACAGCTAGTAAGTAATATAAAGCTGAAGAGTTTGTTTGTTTGAACGCGGTAATCTCAGGAACTACTTATCCGAATTGAAAAAATATTTAATTGTTGGATAGCCCATTTATCGAGGAATGCTATAGGCTATATAACATCACGCTACGACCATTAGGAGCGGAGCAGCAATGAGAAATGTTACAAAAACAGGAAAAAAAATTACGCAGATGAAGTTGCGCGGAACAGCTTGTAAAAAATATAACCTGTACTTTTATAAACTGTAATTTATCCTTCATTTCCAAAATCGAAATTAAAAGAGAAAATTCCACTGCAGATAACCACATAAACACATTAAATTTGAATCTAATTACTCAAACAGGTAATTATAATAAGATATCAAACGGATACCAAACTGTCATACATTACGAAATAAACGCTAGTGAATGCATAATCAATTGAGTCACATTTTGAATACTACATACTAAGCTGATTAAGTAAGATTTTTGTAAGTTTATGATTAAAGAAATAGATAATAGTTTTACGTATAATTTATTTTGACATGCTTGACAGAATTTAATGTCTATCCTGCTTGGTGTTTTGTCTAATTGATGAAATCGTAATATTTCCTGTACCTATTTAAAAGGAAACGTTGACTAAGTGATAAAATATTAGATATATTTCGGGACTTAATCGCGTGAATTATTTAAAGGTACGAACGTTTTATTTACCCGACGTTTCGATTGAATTGCAAGGTTCGTATTAAAAGGTTCGTACTTTTAAATAATCGACGCGATTAAGTCCCGAAATATATCTAAGTAATATGTATAAAAATCGCGAAAGTTTAAAAACAATAAGTGAAAAAAAAACAATTCACAGCATAAACCAACGGATTGAGTAACAATTGGACAATTATTATGACTCATGGTGTACATATTAGTTAAGAATGGATGTTTAAAAATTCAACCCTTAAAGGAGAGAAACTTGGATTCCAAATTTGTCACAGGTGTAGCCGCGGGGAGAAGCTAATTATAATTTCTTCATGAAGCAACTCGCACCATTCAATCCATCTGATCCTAAACCAAATCGACTAGTCAAGAACCTTTGATTTATACATTACATAAATAGTGCAGTAAGACTATCAAAAATTATATATATTTCTGGACTTAATCGCGTGAATTATTCACGGGTCGACTGTCAACAACAGTCGACCCGTGACCACTAACGGTGCAATTCCATCGAAACGTCGGGTAAATAAAAGGTTCGTACCTTTAAATAATTCACGCGATTAAGTCCCGAAATATATCTAATAAGACTATCAAAAAATACATAATGTACCAAATTTGAACTTAATCGGTTCAGTAGATGTTTCTGTTCGCAAATTTAACCAACAACAAATGATTCATGCTACACCGGCGAGAGTGAAGTGCTCATGGGGTGAGTTATGTCTGCACTGCATTTTCATGTGGATAGTTAGGGGCCGCCCCGATCTTATTTTTTCATACACGATTGAAGGTTTGGCGACGATCATATTTACAATGATTTTCGTGATTGTTAAATAAATATGATTGCGAATTACAGCGAATTTGTTTGGTAACTAGTGCGGCGACTGATTTGTGTGTCGTGTTATTTTAATAATTAAAAAACCAAGACACTTGATATTACTTCAGGTCATAGATTACCAATCTAGAACACAAATAAACTATTACAGCGTGATGTAGTAACAAACATCAATCATTTGTCAGAGAATGCATATATAATCACTAAATAATCGTCTGTATTTTTGTAATACTTACTACACAAATTAGTCTATTTGTTTTGAAAATATAGAATTATGTAATTTCTGTCGACAGCTTATCGTATCACTAGTCTTATCATTATTGTTAGAATATTATCGGGACTTAATCGTGTGAAATATCTTAAGGTACGAACCTTTTATTTACCCGATGGTCATTTAAGACCAGGCGAGGGTACCAATTTGAATAACCGTGTGCACGATCGGAGCAATTCTATCGAAACGTCGGGTAAATAAAAGGATCGTACCTTTAAATAGTTCACGCGATTAAGTCCTAATAATATTCAAATATGTGTAAACATAGCGAGTCTTTTTTTTTTATTAAAGTCGGCCCCCGCATTAGCCCTGCGTCGCAGGGGGCAGTATATGTGACTAGCGTCAATAAAATTTTATTACGTAAAATTTATTTCAAATATACCTAAGTACTTCTTTAAATTTATATTTCCTATTTCGTTTCTAAAACCCGCAAACAAAATGATGTATTGATTATAGATCTATCGATGGATTACAATCCAGTAATGGATTTCTTCGGTGGATTATAGTGGATTATAGCCTGTGTTAATTATTATGTGCGGTAGTAGGTGCAGGTTCTTACATAAATAAGAACCTACAAGCAAAACATTTTTCTGAACAACCTTTTATAAATGATGAAAGGCTTCAGTAAGATTATCACGCACGAGGAGGCCTTATCTCGTGTAGAAAATACCTCGAAGACATCTCCTACATTTGAATGTGACCGCCATTTTGTATTGTTATTGAAATGTTTTTGTATTACATCCGCAAACGTGACCAGGGTATTTAATGAGCGGGCAACATTCAGATGTTACCAAAAACTCGTGAATAAGGAAAATACTGTTTGTTAAATACACTTTTTCTTTGCTAAGAAACAGTTATAATGTCTGCTTTAGCCAAACGAATGTTGGTTGGTTGGCAGTTTAAAACTTTTCCTATTCCTCGTATCTATTCCTTTTTCTTTTAACAATCTAGCAGATTTTTAGTCAATTTTTGTCAGTGGATTCAGATTTAGATAATTTTGTGTACTCAGCAAAAATGGCGATTGCATAGTTGGTCGGAATTTTCGTAATTTGGAAATAATAATCTATACTAATATTATAAAGCGGAAGAGTTTGTTTGTTTGTTTGTTTAAACGCGCTAATCTCAGGAACTACTGGTCCGATTTGAAAAAATCTTTTTTTGTTGGATAGCCCATTTATCGAGGAAGGCTATAGGCTATATAACATCGCGCTACTACTAATAGGAGCAGAGTAACTACGAGAAATGTTGCAAAAACGGGGAAAATTTACGCATACGAAGTTGCGCTGGACAGCTAGTAAAACATACGGCGGCCAATCTCATCAGAGACTAGCCAACTACGCAGGAGATATTATAAAGCACAAGTGTATGCGCAGACACAAGTGCACTCTCTATTCCCTCACTCTCATAGTCCGATTGAACGGAAATCCGACACGACCGGAAAGAGATTAGGCGCAAGACCGACGGGTTAACGTGCTCTCCGTTTCACGGAGGGGTGTTTACGTTTATAGAAAACGGTCACCCATCTATGGCATTGCTTAACCTCGCAGATATCTCGATCTGTTTGGTCGCCACTGACCAGGGACCCCTCAGTTATATATCACTACATAGTATAAAACAAAGTAGCTTTCTCTGTCCCTATATCACTATGTATGCTTAAATCTTTAAAACTACGCAACGGATTTTGATGCGGTTTTTTTAATAGATAGAGTGATTGAAGAGAAAGGTTTATATGTATAATAACATCCATATATTTTATACCCGTGCGAAGCCGGAGCGGGCCGCTAGTTAGCTAATATAGAAATGATTGCATTGTGTAAAAGTATGACAAAATATCTCTTGATAGTATAAAACAGTCGCTTCCTGTTGAAAATACGCTTAGATTATTAAACTAGGGAACGGATTTTAATCCGTTTTGCAATATATTCGTATTCTCCTCTGCCGGATGCTTTTTATGTACCGTTTGCGTCATTATCCCTCTTTTTTTTATTAACGACGCCCGCAGTAGAGCGCAAAACTTGTGTCGCGAGGACTTCACAAACATACAAGTCACGGACACAAAGTACACTCAGACTCGGAACAACAATCTGTGGATCACACAAAGTGGTCTCCCGTGTGGGAATCGAACCCACGACCTCTTGAGTAGCAGTCGGACACACTCCCACCGGGCCACTGAGGCAGTCAAATATTGCAACATTTTTCATTGATGCTCCGCTCCTATTGGCCGTAGCGTGATGTTATATAGCCTTTGACACTCACAAATAACGTGGCTTTCTATTGGTAAAAGAATTTTCAAAATAGGTTCCGTAGATCCAGAGATTACAACCTCACAAACTGACATACTTTACCTCTTTATAATATTAATACAGACTTTTAATACATGCACATTATGTGTATTAATAGGTACATAGTGGATAAACTTCGCGCGAAGTCAGAGCAAGACGCTAGTTTCATATAAACCTGACTGTAGTATAATCCAGACAATTATACAATAGGCTTGTTTCCTAGGTAAACAAAAAAATCCAAAAGTCTAATTAGTAAATATAACTAGCATTTATAAACTACCAACCATTAATTACTTATTAAATCTTGTGTTAAATAGGATTTTTTATCATCACTACATAGTATAAAACAAAGTCGCTTTCTCTGTCCCTATATCCCTATGTATGCTTAAATCTTTAAAACTACGCAACGGATATTAATGCGGTTTTTTTAATAGATAGAGTGATTGTAGAGGAAGGTTTATATGAATAATAACATCCATTAAATAGTGGAGAAATAAGGAGCGGAGCAGCAATAAGAAATGTTTCAAAAACAGGGAAAAATTTACGCAGACGAAGTTGCGCGGGTCAGCTAGTTAATTATATAATAAAAAGAATTGAATTGACTAGAAAAATTAGTGACGTCATAGTCCGGTATTTGTATGAGATCTCCATATAAAATCTGCGTTTTGACATTTATTAAAGAGTTCTTGTTTTGACTAGCTGGAAACTAGCCTATTGGCCATAAAATTCATTCCACTGACGGCTCTCGGCCACTCAGCCATATGTTCCTATGTTCAGTACGTGACCACCCGGTCCGAGCAGCGTTATATTGCTAGTTTAGGTAACACATGTTACTTCATACATAACAAATAACAATACAGAGATATTGCTTGTGGAGTAATGGAAGGATTTCTTGTGATAGGAAATCATTTCTTATTATCTGGAAACGATGTGTTATTTTTTCCCGACTGTGGAGGATGGTTATGTGTTTAACGTGTATGTATGTGTGTGTGTTCCTTTGTGGCACTATATAGACTAAACGCATGGGCCGATTTTGATGATTCATACGTCAATCGATTAGTATTAATCTTGCGAGTGTCACTAAAAACATGCTAGCCATCAAAATTCAAAATGCTGACAGCCAGACGCCATATTGTGATAGACATAACCGTTCAGGATATATAGCGATTTAAAGTTTGTTACCAACTATTTTCACTCAAATTTTTGATAGTTACAGTTATTACGTTACCTTACGTCTTACAACTAAGCACTAAAAAGTAATAAAATACCCGCCTACTTTAAAATATTTTTTTTTTATGCAGGCGGATTTTTTTATTTACAATATTTCTTATCTTTCTTGAGTTTTTTCATCTTCTTTGTTAGTGCAATTTCAAATCCTTGGGATGTCAAAGCTGACGGCTGCTGCTTTTTTTATAAGTAATAGAAGCAAAAGGACAAGAGAACGCCTCTGGTGTTGCAGATACTCATGGGTGCGCAAATGGCTTTTGAAAACTACATAAGTTACATTAACACCTAAGTATTTACACTTGGTCAGTAATTCGTTGGAAAAAAGCATTGAAGCAATGCAATTTTCATCGATAAATAATTGTAAGTTTTGGGAGC
Source organism: Herminia tarsipennalis (assembly GCA_945859575.2). NCBI lineage: Eukaryota > Metazoa > Arthropoda > Insecta > Lepidoptera > Erebidae > Herminia > Herminia tarsipennalis. The sequence continues at coordinate 27,250,419 of OX243832.2, forward strand.
GTACTGTTTTTTTTTAAAGATAACTAGCAATTTGGGGTAATAGATCGAGGTCCCAAATTATTAGCAATCATGTTAACCCCTCCAGCTTAGCTAAATTGCTTGTGTTAGTAGTGGGTTCACGTCGGTAGTATAATGGGTAGGATTCGAACGCACGCCTTCAGGATTGCGAGTCCTATGCCTCAACCATTAGATTTTAGTTTTTTCTACACGTTTTCACAACACATTTTCAGCTCTAATCGACAGAGCTATTTATTTAGTAGCCAGTCAACCAAGTAAATAACTAAATCGAATAGGTTTTCTCACAAACCTAATCGATACATCAAACATCGTCACTACGCCACCGCAAAAAGTCACGACGAACAAAAAGTGCCACGATTTATTGCTACTTAGCCTTTGTTACTACTTAGTAACAAAACTTATTTCTAAAAGTTACGTTGGTGATATGATCAACTCACACAGTTACCTTTTTTAAAAATCAGTTTAAATTTGTCAGCAGCTCTGCACGTTGATGCTTTCCGTGATTAATGCGCTTTACACTACACTAAATCAGGGACCCTAAATCTTTAAAAAGAGCGGTGTAATAAGAGTTAGGGGCTTAAATCTCTAACACATTATCAAGGCCACCTCGCCTTAATTCAGGGTAGTGTAATAGCTGTTTAAAACATGTTCTGGACGGTTGGAAACTAGGCTTCCCGCCAAGGTGACCTTCCTGGTTCCCAACAGTGTAGACGGATGCAAACCAAGTACCAAGTAATTTGGTTTACAACAGCCGTCTACGGTTGGTTTGTACGTTTGTTTTCAATCGTCTGGAAGACGCTTTATTCTTCAGTCTATGGTCTTAGTGTATTGGAGTTTGGCGTGGATTTGACTACTACTATGTTGTATGATTGATCACGAGCCGTGCCGGTAACAACACGTGATTGACAAGACCTTAATATTATATATATTCTAGGAGACAGAGAGAATAGTAGGACTAGACATAAAGACAGACTCAAAATACCACAGATAAAACTAGAGCTTAGGTATAAGAAAAATTGTTACTGTATGGCTATAAAAATATATAACCACCTTCCACAAGACATATCAAATCTACCTATTATACAATTTCGCAGAGAACTGGTAAAATTGTTACAAGAAAAAATATACTACAATATCTATGAATACCTTAATGATAAATTTTAATTGCGTTAATGTATAATTTTTAATTTAACTTTATTATTATTAGTTTTCACTTTATGACATTATTCTAATTATATTAAATTACTATGATTGCATGGCTTGACATAGGTATATAATAAATGTATTTTAACTAATATTAAGTACTTATAAGAAATACCTGTACAATGTTTAAATATTTGCACGCCACAATTGGCAGAATATGCTGTAACCTGTACCTCACCATGTTCTTGAATATAAAAATATATTCTATTCTATAGAATATCCAAAATGAGATGAAAATAAAATTATAAAACGTTAACAAAATTAAATTTCTTTTTTCTCTATTCGATCGTCGAGTGCCGTCAATGACTACTTAATTACGTGTGATTTCACCTTTATTGGTTATTGTCACTTATGTCGATCAATCGTTTCAATGATCGATTTTGTAACGATTCAATGACCTACTTTCGATACTTATTTTGGACGACAATCGATTGATTTATATCCAATTAGGGTCTTATTTATAATTCAACAATCTTGTGTCGCACAGTTTTGTGACATAACTGTTACAGTGTATTATTAAGATTTATTACGTTTCTTGATCTATTGCGAGCAGTTGAATTATGATCTATCTTACCATATTAGTAGGTATATTATACTTTTTAATTCATGCTGATTGAGGGTTATATGGCTTAGTAGTTTTTAAGCCAAATCGAAAGCGAAATTAAACGGCTATTACACTACCCTGAATCAGGGCCTTAAATCGAGGTGGCCTTGAAAATTTGTTAGAGAATTAGGGCCCTAACTCTTATTAAACCGCTCTTTTTAAGGATTCAGGGTCCCTGATTCAGTGTAGTGTAATAAGCGCTTTAAGCAAAGTTTTCATTAACAACTTTTCTAGACATCCTAATAGATAGACTTACACAATTTTTGTAATACAACTTGATGATTTTATAAGGGTATGAGCCCATGAGTTTCTTGGCAGCTTCTTCTCATGAGCTTTATACTTGGAACTGCCGCCTAACTTAATTTTGTTTCCTTTTCCAAACGAATTTGACGTTTTTAATCATGGATATCATATCATCATCATATCAACCCATATGATGGCCCACTGCTGGGCACGGGTCTCCCCAGTAGAACCTACTGGTTCGTAGATCCTGGGGGTAATTGCCATAATCGCCACGCTTGGCGAGCGGGTTGGCGATCGCAGTAAGGCTTTAAGTACGCAGAGGACGCTGCTGCCCGTCCTCCGGAGTGAAATCCCTTAGTCGCCTTGACGACACCCACGGGAAGAGATGGGGTGGTACTATTCTTAAGCCGGCACCACACGGCAATCATGGATAATTAAGTTTGAAATACACAGTACATTTATATTATACTAGCTGTCCCGCGCAACTTCGTCTGCGTAAATTTTCCCCGTTTTTGAAACATTTATTATTGCTGCTCCGCTCCCATTGATCGTAGCGTGATATTATATAGCCTATAGACTTCCTCAATAAATGAGCTATCCAACAGTGAAATAATTTTTCAATTCGGACCCAGAATCTACTGGTCCGAATTGAAAAATTATTTCACTGTTGGATAGCTCATTTATTGATTAGATTAACGGGTTCAAACAAACACGAAAACAACTCTTCAGATGTTCGTTGCTAGTGCGAGGTACGTATAAAACTTTCCTATTGTACTATTAGTTGTTTCCGTTAAAGTCCATGCGCATACGTAATTAAATAAAAGTAGCAAGTTACCTAGTACCTATACAAAATTCTCATACCCAACTGAATTTTCCCAGGAAATGGATTCAAATCAAATTAAACATGTAACTGCCATTAAGCGGCAAATGGACTTGAGTCAGTTAAAAACAATATCAAAGGACAACGTACAATGGCCGACAAAGATTGTTATAAGTACCCTCAATTGTTATACAGCTTACAGTGTGAACACAAAACGGTACTACAAGTTTTGGGGATTTTAACTACTGTAGTACCGTTAACTACTATGTTGTAAGTTGAATTTCTACAAGAACTGAGCATCATTTTAATAGTGATGTTTTACAAATGTCTATGTGGATACAAGGGCTTATTTTTTTTATTTTTTTTTTTTTCAAAGGTTTTAGTCATGAATGACTATGCCTCCCTTATCAGTCTATACAAGTAGTATCTAAGATCTAAATCCCTTACAAGGGCTTATTATTAACATAAATTATTTGCTAAGTAAGGGCCCTTCAACTTCTTGTTTGAACCTGAGGCATGTTCACGCACATTTACGTTTGCCCAATATGAAGGATGACTCAATTCATTTCGACTTCCTTTTGAATTCTAGATGCTTAACGTTATAGGTACAAATAACCATATCCAGCAAAATATATTTTTTTTATCGACTTAATTTTAGAACTATTATAGCCGGCCAATTGTAAGCTGCCCTAATTTCGTACCATAATCCTGCCAAATAGTAGGAGTTTCAGTGATTACATCATCAAACCGGCGAGCGCTCTATTGTCTATTTGTCAATTCTTCCACTTGACAGCAATTCAAAGACTGACATGACGTTTATTATTTTACAAACTTACAGTGCGTAGTCAAAACCGCTCAAAAAAATGGTTGTCTGTAAAGTCGGTTCACGGACGATAATTGTACATGATAACGTCATAAGAAAACATTGATGACATATCGCTATTCGCGTTGCTTATCAACCAGACTTCAGCCTATCAGCAAGCGGACCGTGACACATTTTCGTGCGTGCACCTTGTCATCAATTTATAAGACGTTATCACGTCAAAAACAGTAGTCGCTGTAGTCAGAATTCAAATACTTATGTTTAATCAAGTTTTAATTAATATTATGGCGTCCCATCTTATTTGTGAAGAAAAGTTGTCAAGGTACGAGTATTACTCATGTGGTAAACTAACGACGTGTTTTAAACTACAGTAGCTGTCGCTTCGTAGACTCCAGCAACACATAGTAAGGTCTTGTAATGTCAAATACGGATTACCGTGATTGTTTCTTTAATAGCCTGTGACAATTGCGACCTTTGGAGGCAGAACAATGAACTGACTCTTGCTTTTATTATGTTATTTAAATGCATGGCGACGTTCTAAAACGATAATGTCATAAAACACTTATAAAATGACAATTAAAATTTATTTTATGAACGTGTAACATAAAATTTTATACTTTGCGGTACAAACTTGATCACTTTTTGAATTTAGAATGCAAATTTATAAAGTCGTATTTATCGTGAATTCATCGACCTATGTTGACTACAAAATGATGATGCATTAACGCATTAGAAATCATTTTGCAATTGATATAAGCAAATATGTTTTTAGCTACATAAATAAATAGGGGCACTTACTTATTTGTGAAAATATGACAGGATGAACGACCATAGTATTTTTCAAATATATATACGTAAATAAAGTGAATAATAAGTAATAATAAGTTTATTTCCAGAAAAAAATTACAAAATACATCACGTTATTATTGTTTAAAAGTACTATTCTATACAGCAAGTACTTATTTATATATACTACGGGTCTTAATCGCCTGAATAATTTAAAGTAAATACCTTGTTTATTGCCCGAAGTTTCGACAATATTGCAACGGCCGTAGTCACGGGTAGACTGGTTCAGCTAAGGGTCGCCTCCGTGAAGCGCGGGTTTCGGAAACTATCCTCGCTTGATTTTTATCACTCACTATTAAGATTCGTAGTTTAAACAATTTTATAATGTGTATTCCAAATCTAACACAACCAACTAACACCCATGTAAAAGCAATCCTTGTTAGTACCACAGAATAAATGTTTAAGGCCTGCTCCCTACAATGAGCGAAAACAGTCTCACCCACACATAGACGCATGTACACATATCTCGGTCGAATCTCAACCGAGACTGCAGACGTTTGAAAGCTCTATACATGCGCGTCTGTTTGCGTTGGTTTTAGTTGAGCTGTGAGCCGTCTTTCTATACATGGTGGGTACTAACCCATTCATCCTTTGTGTCACTTGACACACGTAAATTAGCCTTCTATTTAGTGTCGGTAACAAAAGTACCTCATTACGCAGTCCCTTTGTGTGTAGGAATGACGTTGCTAGCTGTATAGTTGAAGGTACAGATCAGATTATGAGGATAATGATTTATGATTTGTTTATTTTTTTAATTGACTTCATACAAGCAACTTTACTTTTAACTATACAAATACAATAATTGCATTTTTGAAAGATAGAAAAATTTGAATCCAGACTCAGGAATCGAACCCGAGACTTCCGTAGCCAAACCGGGGCCAGAAGCGATTTCTGGCCCCGGTTAATATATAAATTGTATTTGTAAAGTCTTTGGCAAGAAATGCCTATAAAAATTACTTCAATTACTTTTAACTAGTTTTTAATTTAAAAAAATCGTATTCAAGTCCGTCCATTCGTTTAGGTGATATGATGCCGGAGAGATACACCATTGACGTATAGACCTGGACCGCGCCATCCCTTTCAATTAAAAAGTAAATTATTGATTGCAAAGCGTGAAAGTGAAAAAACTCGTACGGCCTTTGACAGGTATTGTCCACAAAGTAGCGTTCTCTTTCTAGAGAGCGGTCAATTTTGTGAGGTTATGGCCATGAGTTTTTATTGCCAAGTTCTTTTCTCATGGCTCTTGCGAACGTGGCATTTAATGTACAATCATACTATTCCAAATTTTGTCTGACGTTCATAAGCGTTGCATTTCACAGAGAAAAAAAAGAGACAGATACAACGTTAAAGTTATACTCTTTTGCGTCAGTCGAAAACACCAAGACATCTAGCACTGGCTTTTATTAGTTTAAAAAATGTGTGGCACTCGGGGACTGACGCGGTAAAGCTATTGCATAGCATTTTTTATCAACATATGCAATTATAATTATTTATTTATGCAGTATTTTTTTTTTATTACATTTTGGAGCAGCTCGTCTCGATCCGTGCGAGCTTCGTACAGTCGTACCATATACATATATGTTAAGCGAACGCTTGGCCGAGCTACATGGTAGGCGGAGTGGGGGGTGTTAGGTTTTATTTTCGTTACGGAATTTCTTGATTCGGTCGCCGCGCTCAAAGTCCGCGATAAAAGCTATGCAATAGCTTAAAAATATTCTAGATTAAGAGACTATTACTTCAAATATTTTAGTGAAAATAGCAGCAAATTAAGAAAAAAAAATTATGACGTGTAACGACGAACCTAATGCGCGTAAAATTGATGTCGAAATAATTTTTGTATCTGTGTAAAGTGAACATAATCGATTTAGTTGGCAAAAAATCAGGTGGATTCACAAAAGAAAAAGGAGAACCTAGCCAATCAGAAATTCTTATTATGTTACAACCTCTTTGTTACAAGTAACAACAATTCTCAGTTCCGAATGTCATTCGGCTGAGCATGTAAAAGGCGGAAACAGCGCTCTTTACTGACGCAATAAACTTTAATGCCAATAAACGTTTTGTAAATTGAATTGTTACCTACAACACTTACGACATTGCTTTAGTGATCTCATCTTACTTTTAAATAAAAATAGTATGTACTTGAATTGTGAAAATGGCGGCAAAATTTGCTGTTATCATTTTCACAGTTTCTCAATCCGTGTCTTTGTGCAGTTAAAGTGTATAATAAATACTTGACATTTGATGGAATATCGGCTAGATTGCTATCAATCAAAGAGAATAATATTTTGTTCTGCCTGGCAACTCTCATACATGGATACACCACATTTAGATGCAAAAAGGAATTGTGAATTGGCGGCAAATTGGACCGTCATCATTTTCAATTTTTTTGTAGTGAAGGGTAAAGGCTGGTAGGTTACAATAAATAGGGTACAATAAACACTTGACGCTAAAAATTTTTAACCAAGGCATTGAAAGTTGGAAATCAAGTATGAATGTAAAACTCTAATCAAAATATTATAATAGATAGGCATAGTACCTAATATAATCTATGTAAAATATTACGACGAGTTTCTGCCGATCAAGGTGTACCAAAGGGGGTACACTCAAAATATTTGTTTTTTCTCAAAATATCGAGTAAATGGATAATTGGGTTTCAAAACTAAACTGGCAAAAAAAACAACGAAATTTTTTTTTGGGACTAAAAAACATTTTCATCTTCGTATGGATATGTTTCTCGCGCTCGCCCCGTGCGTAGCACTCTAACGTAACCTAACATAATTTGATGAAATGTTTTCTCCAAAAAAATTTTTGATGAAAATTTGGTAAGCGCAAAAAATTTTTTTTTTAGTTTTTTTTTGCCAGTTTGGTTTTGAAACCCACGTTATTCGATATTTTGAGAAAAAAACAAAATAATGTATTTTTAGTGCACTCCCTTTGCTACAATCCGACCTTTCTGCCAATTCTGATACTTTAAAACTATATTAGTATCTTATGTATCTACTCTAACTGTATATTATTGTAATTTAAGTATTTTCTCACACGTTAAACACAGAGCTACGATAATGATAATGATTGTCATTAATTTGCACTATAGGTAACTCCAGTATAATGACTCAACAAATAGCATCATGCATACATTAACCTAAGATGTGTATTAATTTCTAATGTGAGTTTTATTACACGATATTCGTCTTACGATGGTCATACGACCTTTGCAGACGGATTTTTGACTAATTAACGGCCGGTCTCAATAATCTATCGATGGATTTGGCTACTAGAGGTAGAATTCTGACATATTATATATATATATATATATATATATATATAGCTCTAATAGCTATAGTAGAAATCCTTCGATAGATGGATTATTTAACTGGCCGTAAGTCTTCTAGCCATAGTGCTGGTACTAAACACCGGGAGTACAGAAGGAAAGTTTCAAACATAATAAAATATATATATATATATATTTCGCGCGGCAACGCAAACTTACATATCACAACGTAGTATTCCTCTTTCGGCACCAATTTATTGTACACCTTTGGATCAGCACCCAAGCTGTCCCTCTTTCAGCACCAATAGGTATGTTACCTTGGTGCTAAATGTGGAACTGTAATAAAAATAATATTTTTGATTCCCCATCTGGCACTAACGATGGTTTCTAGTGATGGGATGTGATTCGCACAAATTTCTAAAATAAATCATATTCTTACTGAACTAATCGTTAATAATCATTGAAAACCAAGTTTCGATCAACATCAATTCAATCCACTCATTACCGAAAATAGTATATAGGCTCGGACTGTTTGTGCTTGTCAAAAAAACAATTAGAATAGTACTCGAAAACTTAAGCAATTTAAGACTACATAAGTTTATGAATTTTGTTTTTGAGAAAGAGAGGCCTATAATAAAAGTACAACTTTTATTATTTGTTTAATTTTAATAAAGTAAGCCCCTTTTTGCCCGTGGTAAAGTTGTGTCAGTCACAACTCGTACACGTTATCTCAACGAATAAATAAGTTTTTTTTTTTTATTAACTGTACCACGGGCAAACCGGGCAGTTAACCGGATTATCGGCAAAATTTCTTTCATTACAGATCGGACCGGATACAGTAACCGGCCTACGGAAAAAATAATATTTCCCTAAATGTTGTTAAACTTTGGCGATTTATACACATTATGAAAATACATATATTACGGGTCTTAATCGCGTGAATAATTTAAGGTAAAATACCTTGTTTATTGCCCGACGTTTCGACCGTATTTCCCAGTTAACTGTATAACGGAATAAATAAATTCCATTCACACACTAAACCTTCGGAACAACATTTCCCCGTAAGTCGCTGTCACTGTTGCCTTTTTCTTCTCTAAGTAGATACTCTCGATGTTTTGTCATGCTGGTTACTGTCTCTACTTCATATACATACTAAGTACCTAGGTAACCTTACCTAAACGTAATTTGCGACACCAAAAACTTTCTGAATAAATTTTCTAATCGATTACGAAACCGGATTGAATTTAGTCTAATAAATTCCGTATTAAATATTCAAAGAGGCACACTATCAGATACTTATTTAATAATAGGTAATGCATTAGCATTCTATCATAAAACTATGAACCGGAATTTAAAAAAACCAGTTGTTTCGACGTGGATTAGTTGCCAGTTCCAAAGAGATTAAAGACGCATTATCCTTTACGGTTTCGGTAAAACTTCTCGGGATAGAAATCGAGTGATTTTTCACGGAAGATTTACTATAGAGACCGTTTAAGGCAGCCATATTGAAAATGTGTTCCGCGGACCTAAAATTAGAGGGCAATTTTTTTTTTGTAATATGCCACAGTGGACTGGTTGCCGATGCTAACATGCCACATAAAATCTTGCTTACTGAGCCTAGTAAAGACAATTTCGTACCGCCAATTAAACGAACACAAGAACAGAGTGTCTCCTCTTTTATCACAGACAATAAAAAAAGTATTATTGGACAATTTAAAATATTGGACTTAACAGATTCAGATAGAACTAAATTACTCATTAGTCTAACTCTAAAGACTAGACCGTAATTTCAAAGAGGATCCATGTGGACCAATAATAAAAAAAATAAAATAAACGAAAATGTATAAAAATATATAGGTATTACGGGTCTTAATCGCGTGAACAATTTGTGCATGGCCGTGGTCATGGACCTACCCGTGACCACGACCGTTACAATACGCTCGAAACGGCGGGCAATAAACAAGGTATTTCAGCTTAAATTATTTACGCGATTAAGACTATATATATATATATATATATATATATATATATATATATATATATATATATATATATTTTCATAGTGTGTACAAATCGCGAAAGTTTATCAACATTTAAAATACACCTAAAACCGACTTTTGATTATTTTGGTTGATATTCAAAAACTTTGAAGAAAACGTGTGGGTAGTACGTCGTTTGCAGATTCATAGTCCAATCATGGCGGAACACCTACACAAGAAGAAAGATCATTTAAAATGATAGCTTAAGTTTGGTGCCTGTGCGTACATTAAAATTTAGTAAGTACTTACATAATTAAAAAAAACATTACCATAATAAAGTATATTTTTTTAATATAGAATAGGTTACTTACCTACAACACAAGGAAACCATTGAGCGATAAACAATCCCGCCAATTTAATTATCGCTAACATTGTAAAGGCGCGTCTAAACGGGCCATTTTTTACGGCAATTTGTGGCCGGCAACATGGCAGTACTCGCCAATATTGATTTGATGGTTGCCGGACGATCACTGAGCGATCGATTTTCCGCAATGTAACCCGGCCAAATTTTGTTGTTGTTTCAGTCGCTCTCTATTTTATTGTTGCCGGGTTGTGTAGCCCGTTTAGGATTGTAGACATATTGGCATTATTGGCCCAGCAATTAGTTGCCAATAGTGCCGCCACAAATTACGTAAAAAATGGCCCGTTTAGACGCCTCTTAAATGTGTTGAACCAATTGGGGGTCCACTATTTCACTCGGAATATTTGTTGTTAGACAAGCATGCTTAGACACAAGACTAGATTGTAATATGACGGACTATTGCTTTATCAACGTAGATGTAGATTGTATACAGCTTTGATCGGTCATATTGTTCTGTTCAAATAGGGTTGCCATCTCAAAAATCTGGCAACTAGGACAAGAAGTGTAACAACCCCGGATTCTAAAGCTTAGAAACCAGATATGTCATCCATCACTTTCGATCGCGTCATGATTCTATACCCGGACTACAAATGAGACCCCACCCGCGCCCGGATGTTATCCGAACACCCTTTAAACTAGGACAAATCCGGGGAAACCCGGACGAATTACAACTAGGACGAGTTGTAAAAATGACGGCAAACTAACATGTCGCTATTTTTCGGTAATTTAACACCATTTTAAATTACCGAAGAAATCTACTCTACGAGTGCAAATGCAGTGTTTTGTAAAATAAATTAGGACATTACGTAAAGGTCCAAGGGACCAGATCATTTAAATCCAAAACAATCAATTCGACTGTTTATTTTTTGTATGTTTGTTCATCGATTACGCGAAGACGGGTGGACCTAATTGAATAATTATTTTCGAGTTTTATAGGTATTATTCCAAGTTGTTCCCGTTTGTCATCCGATCAGGACCTGATGGTGGGGTTCTGGAAAAATCGAGGGAATTATTCAACTATTAAAGGCACACTTATAGTGACTTCGGTATATTTTAAGTGGTTCATGCATTTACTCTCGAAAAGCACCTATTGGTGTAGTGTAGTGGAACTCATGATGAAGACCACAAACGACGAGCAGAACTATTCAATATTTCATGGTTTGCGATTCAATTATGTACTTTAATATGGTATTGAGTAGCACTACTATTACATAATGTAATAGAGCTGGTGAACTCCTTAACAATTGACGGCCCTGGATCGAGAAAAGCTAAATTTTGTAAAAGGATTTGAGCAGTTGATTTATGCCTTTTGTAACTTAGGTGAATTACAAACCAATCGACTACAAATTGAGAAATAAAAAACTATTCAACTATAAAGCAAAAAAAAAATATAGAACAACAACATTTTAAAGTTGGTATTTATTTTTGAAGTCGGTAATATTTTTTTTATAAAAAAGTTTTAGGTACCTAGTTTTTTTTTTTGTAAAAAAGTTTTTTACTTAAATCAATGAGTTGCATTGATTTAAGTAAAGCAGTCTCGTCTCAGTTAAAGAAGTCATGTAGGTTTTTGTTAATTGACAAACAATGACATCGTTTGGAACAAAGTGGCGCGTTGTACCTACTTATACAAACGCGCTCGGCCGTTAAATCACAAATACAAATCAAAAATTAAAAAACGACATGACAATTAAATCAAAAGTATGAAATATTAAATCAAAAATTAAAAAAAGGGAAAAAAAATAATCATTAGGACTCGAACCGGGGTCTCCTGGTTTCTAGACCGCCCGATTTCCCACCCTAGCTATTACAAAATTGAAGAATGCGGCGAAATTTACCTTCGTTTTATAAGAATCTTACGGTCACGTGAACCTGACGCGAGTTTAACATTTTATACCCATACCAAAAAAAGTGCATAACGCCGCTAAAGAAGTTTTCACTTCAAAAATTCTATCTCCATCCACAACGTAAGTCGATCAACTCTAGCTAATTTGCATAGGTGCCTAAATCTCTCCCATCGATAACCTGGCAACTAAACTATCTTAACACGTAATATCAATTAGGCACTTAATGTTCCATTAGAAATTTCGTTGCTATCTTGAACACTGTACTTTAGAACAGTACATTGTTTATCATGTATGAAGAATGTAAAATAAACCATACTAATTTTTGCTGTCTTTTTAAACATTTCATACTACAGTTGGATCAACGTAACTCGGCCGGATTGAAGTTAGGTTCATATCACTTTCGCGCATGTCATAGAGATGCGACCCTAAAATGATTTACGAAAACGATTAATTATGTTTAATCGATTAAAAATACTAACAAAATTTTAATTCAACAATATAAAAATACTATTTATACGTGTTCATAAAAGTTTTAATTTAGAACAGTTACATTAAATACTAAGGAAAGTTTGAAAAACAATTTCTTTACGAAAATAATCACAAAAAACATGAGTTAGTAATACTAATTATGACAATGTAATGCGTAATCGCATCTCTAATTCTCTTGGTTGAGTTAACCCCCGCTTCCTGTCACCATTTACTTCCAAAAAATGCATCTGAGCAATCACTTGTCGCCAACTTCAATCCGGCCGAGTTACGTTGATCCAACTGTAAGCGATATGAGTTTTAACCTCTTATTTTTGCGTTTGCACATCTCAAAATCTGCCAGTGACAAGTATTTATGTGCACAACAAACTGCTCAAAGATTCAGTCTTACGTATTTTGCACTTATTTCATGTATTTTCACACATTAAAACGCAGAACTGTGAAAATTATGACAATTTATTACCATTTTCATATAGCTACTGTGAAGTGAGTTTCATGCCGGATTCATTACACTTACGAAATGGCGTTAACTCACCAAATTATTTTTATAACTGAAGTACATCTTTTATGTTTAAACATAAACGCCATTACTGGTAACTTTAGCCCACTTTTACCAACAAAATGTTAAAAAAAAAATCGATAAACATCCAATTTTAGCCTGAACATTAATTAGCATAGTCTCAAGATCCTTGTTGATAATAATATCGGTCAGTGACGCGATTCACATCATACCACGTTAAGTAACGGGGCATAGAGGTGACTGCTCAATAATCCTGTTTTGTGAAGCTCATTAAATCGCCGAATGGACCAAGTTTTTGATTTTATAAAATGTGTACGGTACGGAGTGTGGGAATTTAATAATATGTTATGTGTAACTGGTTTTAAATAAAACATTGTCTTGTATTAAGTGCGTGCGACTGCTTTTTAAAGTTTCATTCCTTATTCTTATTACATTTATATGAGCATTTTAGCTAGCGAATGTTTTGTCTTTGTTTTTCATTCTAAAATAGAAAAAGACAAAACGTTCTTATGAGTTTAAATAACGTACAATTATGATTATGGGGGCAATACTTTATCTTGGCTACTATAATGTTGATCCCTCGTCCAATTAAAAGAGTTACAGTGACGATATGGGATGAATAATTCTCTACAAAATAATTCTCTTTCTGAAGGTTTAATAACCTTCAGAAAGAGAATTATTTTATATAACTAAACAATAATTTATGAAAAAATCTTTCTCTAAATGGGTTAATACCCATTTAGAGAAAGATTTTTTCATAAATTATTGTTTAGTTTGTATTTGGGTCTAAATGGGTTAATGCAAAAGATAAGAGATCGACAGATTGTCAAATCTATACTAATATCTATTATAAAGCTTAAGAGTTTGTTTGTTTGTTTGCGGTAATCTCAGGAACTATTGACTCCGAAAAATATTTTACTGTTGGATAGCCCATTTATCGAGGAAGGCTGAAGGCTATATAATATCACGGTACGACTAATAGGAGCGAAAAAGCAATAAGAAATGTTGCTAAAACTGGGAAAAATTACGCGCGTAATTAAATTATATATGAAGTTGCTCGGGTCAGCTAGTATCTAGTAAACTGATAACGGAAGTTGAGTGTTGAGAAACTAAAATGATTTATTTAAGAAACTTATCATAACGACCATTATATTATCTTCAATAGACTTATGATTAGATAATCTATTAAGTAATTATTCATTTCTTCATCTTCAATCATCCGGATTCCATGATGTCAACCAAACTGGTTGACATGATGGAATCCAGATAATTGACGAACTTAAAAGATTTATAACTAAGTACCTACGTTTATATAATCTATGAAAAAATAGCCTTACGCGAATCTGATGTTGATATTTAACTAAAATAAAAAAAAAGATTTGAAGTTAATTTTCACTTAATAACACGCATTCCAGCACCGTATATTTATTGTAGACTAGCTGACCCGCGCAACTTCGTGTGCGTCAATTTTCCGCGATTTTGCGACAATTTTTATTGCTGCTCCGCTCTTATTGGTTTTAGCGTGATGTTATACAGCCTGTAGCCTTCCTCTATAAATGGGCTATCCAACAAAAAATTTTTTTTTCAATTCGGACGGTTCCTGAGATTACCGCGTTCAAACAAACAAACTCTTCAGCTTTATTATTGTAGATTTCCCCTCAGCTTCCTATGTGCTATATTTTACCTGACTACGGCGAAGTCAAAAGGAACGGAATATGTTTATGTATGACCTTTAAGTACCTATCTTTGTTCATGTGTTCCCTCATAACTTTTTAACAACTAATCACAATTTCACAAACAAGGTATCATTATTGTTTCATCAAAATACGTCCTGGTTTCTGCGTCATAGAGCAACAAATATCTATCTATTCTCACAAAGGCTCGTTCGCTGTTTCGTCCCAGATTATTTCGGTCCATGGCACGAATCATAGAGTTCAAATAATTTTATTTTTTTGATTCGCGATTCGTCCCACTGCTATATTCCTATGAAATCTATTTCTTTTAGTAGTCAGTAAAACAATCTTAATTAGGTAAATCGTCAGGTTCTATAAAACAAAGCTTAGTAAAAAATATATTTTAATTTAATTAAAATCAAGTATGACGCATTATAACAGTTTGAAATATACCTATATTATAAAGCTTAAAAAACAGTATCTTGGTGTAAAATTACTGTAATTATCACAAAATCACACTTAAACGAAAAACAAAACCATGGTGTAAAATCAAGGGTGATTTTGTGCAGAATCAAAAAACAAATTACTAGAATTCTGTGATTCGTCCCATAGGCCGACAGACCACTATCCTATAGCCGACTCACAAACTATCGAATTTACAATACTAGTACTTAGTAGGAAACAAAAACTTTTAAACACAGTAAGATTAAAACAATAATTTTGTTGTTTGCAACATTGCCAGTATTTAAGACAACAAGGAGTTTCCATTTTACATCAAATAGGTACACAACAAAGCTACGAAGTTATAAACACGTGTTTACATTACGAGTAAAATTTATAACAGAGTTCTGGCCTCGACTCCGCTTGCCTTTGTTCTGCGCTTGCTACTTTATCTGATGTAGGTAAGGCTTGATAACTGTAGCCTAGTTTCAAAGTTAAACCTAACGGTGCAGTATTGCATTGAGAGCATATTCCATTATGCATGTATAATATACTAGCTGTCCCGCGCAACTTCGTCTGCGTAAATTTTTCCCGTTTTTGCAACACTTCTCATTGCGCTCCTATCGGTCGTAGCGTGATGTTATATAGCCTATAACCTTCCTCGATAAATGGGCTATCCAACAGTGAAATTATTTTTAATTAGGATCAGTAGTTCCTGAGATTATTGCGTTCAAACAAACAAACAAACTCTTCAGCATTATAATATTAGTATGGATATACTAATAATTAATGCACATAAGTAATATTGCAATAGGCTTCTTCGTACAATAGTTACGAATTAGTTCACTAGCGATTTCATTAATAGGAATAACTACAATAAAAGCAATGAATTGGAAATCAATAAGATATTTCTTTGTTATTTACAATGTTTATTTATAGGTAGGTACGTATTGTACAGGAGACCGTACCATAGGTTCTCAAAATCTTAAAAAATGTAATATTAATAAAAGCCTTCAAACAGACCTAGTCAGTCCTATAATTGATCTGTAAGGAAATGGCCACAACTCCACGTACAGTAGGATCAACGTACTTAACTTGATCGGATTGAAGTTAGCCGAAAGTGGTTGCGCAGATGCATTTTTAGTAGTAAATGGTGACAGGAAGCGGGGGCGGTAAGTAAACCAAGAGAATTAGAGATGCGATTACGCGTTACATTGCCATAATTAGTATTACTAACTCATGTTTTCGGTGATTTTTCAAACCTTCTTTAGTATTTACTGTAACTGTTCTAAATTTCAACTTTTATGAACTCATAAATATTGTATTTTTATATTGTTGAATTAAAATTTTGTTAGTATTTTTAATCGATTAAACATCATTAATTGTTTTCGTAAGTACCTAATTTTAGTGTCGCGTCTGTATGACAAGCGCGAAAGTAATAAGAACCTAACTTCAATCCGGTCAAGTTACGTTGATCTGCATTGATCCAACTGTACCTGACACTATATTAAGATTCTTTACCTTTACCGAGAGTACAAAAGAAAAGTTTTCATACAAACTCGCACGAATAACGTACACGGACACGAAATTCCGGAGGTGTTCAACTCACACAACGTTATATGATCCCAAACTAAGCAAAGCTTGTACTATGGAAACCAGACAACTGATAAACATACATAATACATTTCTAAATACAAACATATTATAGATAAAACACCCAGACACAGAATAAACTATCGTACTCATCACACAAAGTTTTATCCTGGGTGGGGATCGAACCCAATAGAAGTCAGTATAAAGCTTTATTTCATCCTACCAACGTTGACAACTTCTGTAGTTATAGTCAATTAATAACATCTACAGTATTATAGCTGGCAATATTATAGTCTGACTTAATTTATGAACGTCTACGAAGGGAAAACTGTGACTTATCGCCATCGTGACAGACAAGCCGTTAGTGGACGGGTAGATCTTTGATCCTAGCTTGTTTATTTGCCGTGGAGCATAAATTATTGCCGTGCATTAGAATATTGTAGTATCAATCCAACACTATTGCAATAAAACGAGTAGAAGGATGGCTTTATAATATAGACGCTCAAGTAACGTATATAAACATCATTCATGGACGTGAAACTTAAAATACAGTAGACACATAGACTCTTGAAAATCACCAGTTCAGACCACTTTGTCCAATATCTATGTCTGTGTTGCTCGAGCACACATTATATGAAATTATCCTTCTGTACTCTCGGTGTTCGTAGACTTTCTTTCATCTACAGGTGATCAACATACACGGACTGTTCGTGCAGTCAAGTTCAACCGCTAGAAGCTACCATTGCTACCTGCCCGCCTGCTGCTGCAGCAATTGGTATCAACCGCTTGACATCTCAGAAATAATATTTTTTATTTAATCATTCGTTACAAGTACTTTGGCCAATATTTAAGCACATATAGTTTTTACCTTTATTGTAAGTAGATGCTCCTACTATATTCTACCCACTAAGGCTGTTTTTGGTTTATCTCATGTCACTTTTTGTTAATACAGTTTGCATCAGTCCTTTAACATGGTGTATAGTATATTAGTTGCAGCACCTTACACCCATATCTAGTTTATAAACATTCATACATTGTAAAATTGGCAATTTGATAAGAGTGGCCGCGTGTTTTTATTGCCAGGTTCTTTTCTCAGGCTTTACCTATTGTTTGTGAACTTGGCATTACATGTACATGTAGAATTCCAACGTATCACAAGAGTTGTTTTGCATCCTAAGTGAATAAAGAATTTTGAATATATTGACAAGTCATAGCGGGCGGGTGTGGAATGAAGAACGCGGGCGGAGGAACCATACAAGAGCAGTCGACAGCTCGAACTGTCGGTGTATGCCTGGCGACTGCTTGTCCTAACTTTGACTGATTTCACGCCGTTCACTGTCAAACGCCCAGAGCAGTCGCAACTGCTTCAGTGGTTCCGTGTATATGTGTACGTAGAAGACTGGTTTGCTATGCAGTCGCAGCTTGAAGCAGTCGATACTGGCTGTTTCAAGCTGTTCGTGTATGGCCGGTCTTTGATTTCGTCAAGTCTCATTCTGTCACCGTCTCTTCAAAGTCAACAGTAACGACAAACAGTTTTGGGCACATCTCGAAGTATACTATGCGTTTCAAATGAGTTGATAACTGTCATGATGACATTTTGTTTCGCATTACGATACTATTTATTATGATTTAATTTTAAAAAAATATTACGTCTGACTAAAAGGCCACTAAGGTGTAGAATATTCTTATATTTTGCCTATTTACTTATTTCTGTTTACATATCAACCCATAAGATGGCCCACTGCTGGGCACGGGTCTCCCCAGTAGAACCTAGTAGTATGTAGATCCTGGGGGTAATTGCCATAATCGCCACGCTTGGCGAGCGGGTTGGCGATCGCAGTAAGGCTTTAAGTACGCAGAGGACGCTGCTGCCCGTCCTCCGGGGTGAAATCCCTTAGTCGCCTTGACGACACCCACGGGTAGAGATGGGGTGGTACTATTCTTAAGCCGGCACCACACGGCAATTTCTGTTTGGTGTTTATTAAATAATAAAGAGTACTAATAATATTATAATGAAGAAAAATGTTAAGTGGGTACCTATATAGTTCAAAGAAAATAAATATTACGTCCGTTCCATTACTATACACATACGGAGGTACTTTACCGGTCTTGGGAGATTTTGTTACAATTTTGACAAGTACAGAGTGAAGTTGTTGCGATCGCGATTATCTTCTCATTTGAAACACATAGTACAAGATTCTAACGGATTAGTATTTGTTCTCATATTAGATTAAATTATATGTAAATGTTTCGAAATATACCCATGTAAAGATTCGACTGTTTAGGTGGCGGTTGTGTGCCCACATGGGACACCACTTTGTGTGATCCGCAAATTGCTGCTTGAGTCTGGTGTTTATCTTTTTAAAAAGGATTCTCTGGACCTCTATCTCATGCTCGTTTTCAAGGATAAGAATCTGTACGCCAAACCAAAGAGAATTCTACACTTATTACTCCTTCCGTCAATACAGTAGCGTGCAGTAGCTACCCGATGAGTAGGTATGACGAATTTATTTAATATAAAAAACACAACATCTAGTTATTTCAATATAAGATGCAACACAATCTGTGTCATACCACAGAAGAAATGTAAGTTATACTCAAGGTACATACCCATGGTTTATTATCATGTGAATAAAATGTACTCATTCAACGTGTCTATAGTGCCAAATAATTTTGACTGAGCACTGTCTCTTACAATACAGGCTTCGGCCCAATATGGGATCCAATCCAATACCCCGGTATATCCTTTAAATACATAGTATTAGAACACCTTGACGTTAACTAATATTGTAACAAATAATCATTTTATTTACATAATTCAAAACCTAAAATCTAGGTTTATTTTAACTAAAGAATTAGATTGTTTTAGGTAGGTATTTTTCAAAAGATTTCGTAATCTTGATAGGTATT
Source organism: Herminia tarsipennalis (assembly GCA_945859575.2). Lineage (NCBI taxonomy): Eukaryota > Metazoa > Arthropoda > Insecta > Lepidoptera > Erebidae > Herminia > Herminia tarsipennalis. The sequence goes on from OX243832.2 coordinate 27,270,114, forward strand.
TTGCTTTTTCTTCGGAATTTCGTGGGGAGGGATGATTTCGGTAAATGGATAGATAGGATCTTGAAAATGGTAACTTATTGTTTGATTTATTTGCTTCTGAAATCTGCAGAATAGAAGGAAGTGGATAAGTAGGTAGGTTTAGAGATAGCATTATGATGTAGGTATCTTTACATAGGTAGTATAATCGCTCCCGCTGTCTGTACGCTTAGATCTTTTAAATTACGCAACAGATTTTAATGCAGTTTTTAGCAATAGATAGAGTGATTCAAGAGGAAGGTTTATATGTATACATCATCCCGCGACAACGGGATCCACGCGTGTGAAGTCGCGGGTCTCCGCTAGTAATAGATAAATCAGATATGGTGATACACTTAGGTTATCCATGCAGTTACCTAACCTAAGTAACGAGGTACAAATAAAAAAATCGATGCCACAATTTGTAGAAGTAACTATCGTAATTATAAGATTTCACATGTTAAACAAGTTATTATCTATTCATGATGCAATTTTGAGTAGAAAATTGAATAGGTAATTACAGTTTTAAAACGATTAAAATGTTACATACTGACATAACATGCAATGTGATCTATTGATCGCTTATTTATTAAGTATTTATGATAGTTACATTATCGACAGTAGTTATATGTGTACAACACCTTATCTGATTTGAAGTCACGTATCATAAAGGCAGGTAGCTATAGCTAATATGGATTCTTAAAAAAATATTTCGAACATAAATTAAGAACCGGGTCGCTATCAATTAGAAAATCATTGAATTTATAGTTGATACCTTTATACGTAGGTATAAATCAATTAACCTAAGTATAAACACAAACTAAATAGTTATTTAACATACCTATTTTACGGTAAAGGTAAGTAGGTAGTAGTAGCCTTAATGCGCTAATTACACTACACTAAATCAGGGACCCTAAATCCTAAAAAAAGCAGTGTAATAAGAGTTAGGGCCCCAATTCTCTAACAAATTTTCAAGGCCACATCGATTTAGGGCCCTGATTTAGGGTAGTGTAATAGCCGTTTAAGTACTAAATAACTATTTTCCGAATTTTATACCGATTATCGATTCTCGTTTACAAAAATCTGCTGATATCAACATCTAACATGTTGTAAAATGTACCGTTAATTAGAAAAACACCATCGTACTAATGTACTAGTACATGGTAATGCAGCGAAAAAGCGTAGAAATTGCTAAGTTTGAGACTAACCTGTTGCAAAGGGGGCCTCGCGGCGGCGAAAGATCACCACCGGGCAGACTTATGTCCAATTAGAATCCAATTTGACACAAATAAAACGATAATAATCACTTTTTACAACACTTATCGAATCTCAACTCAACCGCGATCCGACAAATCTTCAATCGAAAAGTTTTCGATTATAAGAAATTGCAACACAACTTTTTATCATAAAATACGAACTGAAACAATCACAAAAAGTTTATTTTTATGATATTACACAGGTGAATACGTGAACACGTTTAAATATTTACACTTTTTAACGGATTCATTTTTGTTGACGATCGTTTTCGGCGGTAAAGACAGTTCCGACACGTGTACGCGCAACGCTGGTGTAACTGAACTGAGCAAAAATGGCGGTCGCGGTGGCCGCCGGTCGACGGCAAGGCAACGGCGGCACCGCGCAGTCAAAGATCATGCGTATACCTACACAGGTGAAATATAATACAAAATATGTATAAACCAGCAAAATGTAGGTAAGTATATAAAATTAGATATAGTGTTAGATATTACCGCAACTTAGGTATTTGATATTATGACATTTGGTAGCTTAATCAACGAATCTTAAAAAGAGAAACTTCGAATTCTTCTCTGAAAATAATTCTGAGACTTCTTCAGATGTGCTTCTTACTTTTAGAAATAGCAACAATATGGGTACCAAGATATAATTAGAGCGCCAGCCTATCTTTCTTAATATGCCTAACCTTATATTTATAAAACAAATTTGCACTTTAATTAAAAGGCTTTAGAAGGTAATAAAGACAAATAAGAGAGGATCAGCTTTTACTTGAATTTATAATTAAATTGATAAGTGGATTGTGATTAAAAGTCAGAGTAAAACATTCAATAGGTTGTATGGCACCTGGATGAAACAGAATTCCTCATCTTTCATTTCCGTCCATCAAAAAGATTTCCATTTAAGATAAGTATTAATAACGCGTTTGTGATTAATGGATGTCATTTATTGTAAAACGTCGGTTTTCCTAACACATTAGGTACATGGTATTTTTGACTGATATTACATTTCTCTTCGTCTCTATTTTAAAGCAAAACCTTTTTTACTAGAGTTTTTTTATATTAAATGTAAGTAGGTACTTACCATGTACTCGTAATATCCGTGTGAGTTTAAACTAAAATTTATAATAAAACTAGCTGACCCGCGCAACTTCGTAAGTGTCAATTTTTCCCGTTTTAGCAACATTTTTCATTGCTGCTCCGATCCTATTTGTCGTAGCGTGATGTTTTAGAGCCTATAGCCTTCCTCGATAAATGGGCTTTCCAACAATAAAATATTTTTTCAATTCGGACAAGTAGTTCCTTAAAGATTATTGCGTTGAAACAAACAAACTCTTCAGCTTTATAATATTAGTATAGATTAAATCACACAGACCAAAACTGGCGCTTCAGTTTGAACAGCAAGGTTTGAGCCGCATCGGAGTTTAACTGACGCATCTAAGTTTTATCTAGCTTAATCTATGACGACAGCCATTTAGTGCACAGTATGACCCCGCCGCAAAAACCGGTATTGAATATTTAAAAAAATATTTGCCCGCGAAATGTTAGCTACTCGTAGATGAAAGATAAACAAGTATTTATTATCTTTTCCTATTATCTCATTCATCACTTTAACAGAGTAAATACGAGAACTCTCCCACACTAGATCGTACGTCGATACCTACTTACCCAATTAATTAGCGAGAGTAAAAAATTACCCATAGCACCTACCCAGGATCATTTTGCAATTTTGGCAGGGAAGGGGAGGTCTCAATCCCCCCCCCCCCACCCTTGGTACGTTATTTATATCTATACTAATATTATAAAGAGGAAAGATTTGATAGTTTGTTTGTATTGAATAGGCTCCGAAACTACTGGATGGATTTGAAAAATTCTTTCATCGTTGTCTAACCCCGGGTGACTTATGCTATTTTTTAACCCTGTATTCCCACAGAAACGGGAACTACGCGGGTGAAACCGCGAGGCGTCCGCCAGTCTTTTATATATATGAAGTGATCGCAGGAATAGGTCTTGTAGATGACCCTGATGAATCTTAACATCCTTGCACTTGAAAAAAGTATAAAATAGCGTCTCTAATAGAGTCTTTCACATTTAAACTGCTACACTGATTTAGATGAAATTGGGTATGGATATAGTTTGAGTCCAGGGAAAGGACATTGTTTTTATCGCGGCAACCGACATCCATGCGGGCGGAGCCGAGGGAGAATGCTACTCACTTATAATAAATAATTATTAAGCTAGACATTTTTTTTTTTATACAAAGATAACTAGCAATGTGGGGTTGTGTTACTAGCAATCCTGTTAACCCCGCCAGCTAAGCTCAATGGCTTGCGTAAGAAGTGGGTTCACGTCGGTAGTATAATGGGTAGGATTCGAACCCGCGACCTTACGATTGCGAGACCGATGCCTTAGCCGTTAGGCTACCGCCTTGCTACATTGCTAGTTATAAACAAAAAAAAATTTTTTGTTGTTTTATTTTTTTGTTGCCTAAAATTAAATTAATATAATAAAAACTAAAATAATATATAATGTAAATAATGAATAACAAAATGTAGTATAATATATTTTTTTATTTAGTTTCTAATTGATAATACTATGTAAAATTAAATGAAATTGAAACAATATATTAATGTATTTTAAGGTTAATTTATTTTTAGTTTCGCTTTAGTAATTGTTAGTACTATATTATTAGTTCAATTACAAGATGTGCATGACTTTGATTATATATTTTTTAAAATATATAAATGTTATTAAATTATTAAAAAAAGGCAATATTAAACTTTGCTAAGTTAGTTAGTTTAAAATTAATTTATTTATGCATGATTAAATTATGTCGATATTAATTAATAAACTTATATTGTAATTACAAAATGTTAACGGATATGGATATAAATTATTTATTATTATTATATTATATACCTAATACTTATTATGTAGGTACCTACGCAACAATATTGGTAATGTAAGTTTAAGTGTGGGGTGTACCCAGGTTATCCACTTCTGTATCCTACTTTGTTCGTTCTCGGCATGGTAGGATATTACAGACTAGAGGTTAGAAGGGAGGTAGCTCTTGTCACGTATTTGTTTAAGGTAATCTGCGGTAAGATCCATAATCCAGGCATTTTACAGACTCTCGACTTGTGTGTCCCGGACGAGTACGTAGGACGGCGGCGGAGACCACCATTGCTGTCGGTGCCCCGCGCGCGCACCAACCTGCTGCGGCGAGCGCCGCTCGCGCGTGCGCTGCGTGCGCTCAATGCAGTGTCCGACCGGATAGACTTATTTTATTGCACGTTGAGCGAATTCATACGAACCGCCTATTGTGTTATTTGTAGTTTGTAGTTAATTTAAACATAAGTTTCTGTCTGTTTACCACGCTATTGAATTAGGTTATACCTGTGATAATAGTTGTGTGTCTATATTTGAATAAATAAAATAAATAAAAAGTACAAAACATCGTTTTAATAAACATCAAAGGGTTAACCACAAAGGTATGTAGATACATAGTTTAAAATTTTAATAAAGGCAGGCATAGCCAACGAGTATCGATTTTAATCAAGAACAAAGAGCTTCATAGGCAATTATTTCCTTACTTCGAAGTATCGATTACGGATTGAAGAATAAATGAACCGCTCATGTTGTAGCGGCTTTGTAAAAGCACAGAAAAAATGAAAAAATCGTTTTCATTTGTTCGTTCTACTTGTAGATGTCTATAGAAATCCCCGATTGGCAGTGTACCAATTTTTTATCTCTGGCTGTAAAGGCAGAGTAGATTAATGCATGTACCAGGCAAAGATAATATAAAACTTCAAGTTTTATAGTTTTAGAAAGTTTATATTTAGTACTTGTCTACGGTCTATACCTACGTCAATGACTTGTACTTGCATTGACAGACTCTTTCTATAAAACGAAATTAACGAATGGATTAAATAGATGTTCCTGGCTCTGTATATTACCACTTCATTTTTTATCGAAACTTCGTTTTCATTATATTAGAATAGGTCCCCTGGACCGCGCCATCCCTTTCAATTAAAAAGTAAATATATATATTTTTTTTTAAATTGGGACAACTCACACAACGTCATCTGATCCCAAACAAAGCAGAGCTTGTACTATGGCAACCAGACATCTGATAAACATACTTATATACTTCTAAATACATACATATTATAGATAAATAACACCCAGACGCAGAATAAACCATCGTGCTCATCACACAAAGTTTTACCCTGGGTGGGAATCGAACCCACGACCTCTTTCGTAGCAGTCGGATAAACTCCCACGGCGCCACAGAGGCAGTCAAACTGACTGTAAGACTGACTGTAAAGCGTGAAAGAGAAAAAAAACTCGTACGGCCTTTGACAGGTACCTATTGTCTACAAAATACCGTTGTCTCATTCTAGAGAGCGAGTCAATTTTTTAAAGTTATGGTGCAGTGGTACTTAGTACTTTTTTTTTTCCCGTCGATATTACTCGGTAGGGATTATGGCTCGCACATTCTGCGCATTTTTAGAAAAGTCTGTCTGTCTGTCTGTTTGTTTGAACACGCATCACTCAAAAACTACCGGACAGATTCGGTTGCAATTTTGCATGTGCTATCTAATAGACGCGGATTAACATTTAGGCTATAAATTATCACGCTTTTTCCCATAGGAGCTAAGCAGTAAGGGATAATGTCTGTAGCTATTTTTCGTTATAAAACAGTAACTACTTGACGGATCTTTATGAAAATTTGCGGTTTTATAGTAAATACTATAGGACATTATTTACACTATGAATCATTACGCTAACGTTTATGGGGAACGAGCAGCAACGTATTTTTTGTCGCACCATAATGGATTATCCCAAAATTTTCCACAGACATTATCTATAATTGTAACCTATGGAATACATAACTTCACGCTAAAACTATAAGGAGCTAAACACAACATTTTTAAGTTTCATAAGAACAGTTATTTTTACGTTACGAGCAGTACCTACTTATAGCCTCGAAGCTATGCTAGCGGTCTTTAACGACGAAGTCCCAAGCTCGAATCTCATGTGGTTATGTCCTTTTTATAGTTTTTTAAATTATCTTTTTCCTTTTTTAATATTTTTCTCAATGTTATAGTTATTTTTCGACCGTAGGTAACTTATTCACTGTGGTTATTATTTGTTCATATATAAATCAAGTGAAAACTGCACCTAGGTAAGATATTTATAGGTATTGCAAGCACTGCTGAGTAATGAATTAATCGTAGTAGAAATTTAAAACAATATTAGATTCAAATTAAAAAGTATTCGACATTTTCTAGAATTGATGTGCTCATTGCTAAAAAAAAACATTACATACGTAAAAAAAACATGTAGCGCCATCTATGTAATCAAATTGTCCACCGTGTTATAATTCCTTAATTGTGTAAACATTCATTAGGGCTGCTTGCGATCACGTATTCGTTTCTTGCTGAGTGGCAACATTGTCCTATTTATTTAATTAAGGTTTTATTGTACTAAAACCATCTTGCGTATATTAATAAAAAAACTTTAAGTATTAGAAGAAACTTCACTGGTTTTGAAAGTAGATGGCGTTGTATTCAATAATGTTCTATAATTAGTAAAAGAAGTTTTAAAATAGTATTTAAAAGAAACACATTGCTATCATTTTTAGAAATGTTTGTCTGTCTGTCCATTTGTTTGACCACGCATCACACAGGTACATCGAGGATCATGTTCTGGGGTTATGGTTGGAGATCAAGCTTTAAAAAATCATTAAAAACATCGCTAATGTTTGGCCTATTTCAACGCTACCCATACATTAGTACGTACCTATATAGATATCTGACGCTGCCATATTCGCATTTACTAAAGTGTTACAGCAGTTTTATAAGCATTTAAATTGTATATCTTTGCAGACAAAGGAAAAACTTGAAAAAACATTTTATAAATATTGCGTTTTACACCCCATTTTTGGCCAAAATGGCAAAACGGAACCCTTATGTCCGTCCGTCCGCAGCTTAGCTCAGAGACTATTAGTGCTAGAAGGCTGCAACTTTGCATGAATACACATATTACTTACGCCGATAAAGTAAAGGAACAAAATCGTTTTTTTATGGGTAGGTACGTAGGATATGTAAAGTGGGGATGTAATTTTTTTTCTCACCTACCCCATCGTGTGGGGTATCATTAGATAGGTCTTTTAAAAAGCGTGTACAAATTCTATTGAAAATTATTAGGTATAACGTTGAAAAAATGGAACAAAAACAACAGAAAACCCACTTCTTAAGCCGCACACCAAACTAACTATCTAAAAGAAGAGAATAGAAAGATTTATATTTAGTACACAGAAGACACTTAAACATTATTATAATTGACCAGGAAAAGTCATGAAGAAGATTAAAAAAAAAACCAGTAAAATAATAAAAATAACAATAGACAAAAAAGAAAACAGACACATATTATTAATAGAAAAACACAGTAAACGAATACCTAAAGAGTCTGTATTTGGTATTTATTTATTTTCACAAAGCTTTTGGGTGTTGAAGCTATCAATAAATGAGTTTAAGACGATTCTTCGCTGCTGAATATCGCGGTTCATCCGACAGGACTGATTCCAACAAATTATTTCGTAACATAAACTTCCTTAATTTAAACCCGACTTTCACGCGAACGAAGTCGCGGGCACAGCTAGTATACAATATAAGAATAGTGCCCGTTAACTTAAAAGAATACGGTCTAAAGAATAAAGTACTCTACTGGACAATAGCTGAAATTACTGGAAAGCCATCAACTCAAAAATAAGAAGTTTAGTTAGTCGTATATCCACGTGTAAGAGGAAAGAGTTACTTCCCGTAATAGACTTTGTTTATTCACAAATTTAATAATTTTTTTGCTGCATTTACATTCGCGGCTCGCGGATCGTCTCGTGGCCCGGCTTCAGGTTCGCGTGAGCCGGCCACGAGACGATACGCGAGCGAATTTAAACTAATACTAAAAGTAATGATTTGACGACACCAACATATGACGTCATAGGTTGTTATTCCAAACACATTTCAATAGAACTTGTCGTTTCGACATTTCATAAAAAGAGACTGATTTGACTGTCAAGTCAACATCCCTATTTCAGTGATTCCAACATGGAAGGCCCCAGCTTACGCCAAAATAAAATAATAACAGCGTTAGCCATCTAAGGCTAACTCTATTATTCAGGCGCGGATCCTCCCGAGGGGGGTCGGACAACAGGGGCAATTCGCCAAACATTTGGTCTGCGTTGCCAGGCAAAATTACTCACACTTGGCCTGTGTTAGTTCAAAGTGCACCCCCCCCCCCCAGAACATGATCCTGGATCCGCGCCTAAGTACTATTTATTTTTTAACAGGTGATTTTTTTTTTTAGCAAACATCAATGACACAAGATTCGACAGGTCTTTTAGATACATTTATATATATCTACCTAGGTTTCTAATAAACTTTTTTTAATAAAGTGAATATTTTTGGAATAAATCGCTCCGAAAATTGCATAATTGTGTCCCACCCTTATCTTTTAAACCGTGAGACCAAAAATATGAAAAAAATATTATATTATAATATTTCTGACATGATCGGATATACCGTCATGGAGTAATTGCCGAAAAACTGCGGTTTCTCAACAAAAGGGCGCAACTGCCATGAACATAAACTCCTCTGCTGCAACGGCTCCGGAACCCTACACTGAGCATAGTCCGACATGCTCTTACCCGGTTTTTCTAAAGCTGGCTTTGTTTATTAAGATAAGCAAAACCGCTTGTTACTTTTCCGTGCAGAAATTATATTATTCATTCACCATAATTTTACCTTAGTGCAGTAGGAGTACCTACCAATTTTACTTTTTGTAATTTTAATAGCATTTTTAATCCAAGTCATTTTAAACATATTAAATGTATGCAGGAAAAATGAGTCTCAGGTGGGAGTTGAACCCGCGACCCTATTGCTAGGTACCGGCCCTATGGGGTTTCTAACTCCGGCTCTGAGACATGTCCTCCAAAGTCGAATTTAACTTTCATCTGATACGATTTTGTGGCAATCGTGACGTCATCCACCACGTTATAGCCGCTTGTTATCCGGTATCCGGCCGGATAGTAATTTCAGGCCCAACACCGGATGTTCGTTTCATCTCTAGATTCTATAGTTACTTCTTTCTACTGGAAAATTCTAAAACGATTTTCTGACTTGGGATTCGAATTAATTTACTTTACACAGCAGTGCACTGTGTAATTGCTGACACTGTTCAGTGTTCAGTTCATTTACATCCGGCTTAGGTGAAAAAAGACTATTTACTCACTTACCTACTCTAAACGAATTATAAGGTCCAATAAGGTACTAGTATAGTATTATATTATCTGTGACTAAGGTACATAGTTACTTACTTTTGAACTGGAAGCGCCATCTCTGAGGCAGTGGTGTAAATAGTTAAGTAAGAGATATTTTTGTGGTGGAAAAAATATTTAAGCTTTTCTCGTTGAACTAAATATATAAAAACACAGGGAATAAAACTATCATGCATTATTTGGAGGCATACTCTCATTCATTGAAAATGAAGTTTCGATCAAAAATTAGGTGGTAGTATACATAGGAGCCAGCAACGTCAACTCAATGTACTTGTTCCTGAAAATTGTCTATGGGCTAGGACTTCTTGTGGTTAACCAAAAAATAGGTAAAATAGTCACCGTAAACTTAGTAAATTTAAGAATACGAATTTCAGAGAAAGGCCTAAGTACTGGTTCATAAGCGGACTTTGATGATTGAGTACTAAATATTATTATTATTTTTACGTTCTTAAGATCTACCTACCTGGACCAATTTGAAAATCCTTTGTGTTTGAAAAGGTATAAGTACTCTGTAGGTGGTCTCTTTTCATATATTAAAGCCTTGACTGCCTCAGTAGCGCGGTAGGAGTGTATCAGACTGCTGCGCAAGAGTCGTTCAATCCCCACCCAGGATAAAATTTCGTTTGATGAGCACGATGGTTTATTCTTTTGTTTATCAGTTGTCTGGTTGCCATAGTACAAGCTCTGCTTAATTTGGGATCAGATAGCGTTGTGTGAGTTGTCCCAAGATATTATTACTATTAAAGGCATACCAATAGTGGTTTGGGTATATTTTATAGTAATTCATGGGTTTACAAAAAGCACCATCTAGTGCAGTGGAACAGATTTTTTGAAAAAACAAGCAGGTTGTGCGCCTGATGATACCTAAGCGTCACTCTAACCATCACAAATCCTTGTTTGACAAAGATCTGATTGTCACCGTATAGCGCTGTTTATTTAACACAGACTTCGCACTCAGGTATAGACGGAAACCAGGATAGCAAGCTTAGGAAGTGGTTTCTCGGCGAGTACGAACCTGAGTTGTTTTTGCGACGCAATACAAACAGTGGTCAATCTTACATCGTGTCCTGTGTGCCTCACCACCTGCTGCCTATAGGAGGCCTTTATTTCATGGCTACCTCGGAAAATGCAGTCGAAATAAAGTAATGAATCTTATCTACTATTTCATGGCACAAACTTCCATGTTTATTTATATTTTGTAGTTCTACATAAAACATTTTTTGCTTTTTAGTTACCTTGTATTATTTGAAGTGGTTCATATTTTTTAAAATTAAAATAATGTTATAATGATAAAAAAATACATTATTTACCAAAAATGTTTATTTATATTTTTGAAATAATTCACTGTAATTATCAAGGTTATATTAATTGTTTATAAAGCAATAATTTTGTTCAATATAATCTTAACAAACTCTTAGCTCTCATTTAAAGTGGGCAACACAGTTAACACACTAAACATTTACATAATAATCTCTTAATTTAGAATAATATAGAATTATCAGAATAATATTAAGTACTAACAAGGTAGTGTAGGGAGGTATTTACAATATACATACAAAAAATACAATTAACACCTTTTAAATCTTAAAGTATGCCTTCATATTAGAATCATATGTGAAACTTACTAATTAGACATATGGTAGAACCCTTACAACACTATTCATTCTAATATAAAATAAATACAAATTCCAAGCAAGTTATACAGAATGATTTGTGATGTAAAGAAGCCACGAGCGGGTGGTTATTATACAACTCATCCTGTATAGGAATTTATTTATTACTAAACAACAATCAATACTTCTCTATTACATTTTCTTTATTTAGTATGTAAAATTCTCGTATCATGGTGTTTCCGATTGAACTCCTTTACAAACGGCTCAACCGTTTTAATGATTTTTTTGTGTAGGTTGCAGTAATGTGGGACCCACATTGCTCTTATTAAAAAAAAAAAAAAAATCACCTGTCAAAAGTTGCATCAATTAAATTTTTCTTTTATGGCATTTGCCAGAGGCAACAATTCTGCCAATAAAGATGGATGTGCGATGATCACTTGTGTTATTATTTATCAATAATTATATTATAACAGAATAGTGGTAGTGTGTGACTAGAGTTATTAGAAGCTAGGATTTTGACAAACCAATACCGTACAAAAATAAAATATATTTTTTATTGTAAGAAGGTTATTAAATATAAAAAATATATTAGGTTGGCTGATCAGATCACAAATTAATGTCATTGTCACAAATAAAACTCATAAGAAAACTTACTCCAAATTTGATGTACAATTTGACATGTTCATGCATTAGGTAATAGTAGGAGAGCAGGTAGTAGTTTTTGGGCAGGTATTTGAGGCACTCTTAAATCAGAACCACTGACCTGGCTGGAGGACCTTTAATATTATCCTTTATAATTTTTAATGAAATAATTTTTTAAAGAAATTATGCTTGAGGCATTTTGTTTTTCTTTGACTTTAAATTCAATATTTGGAGAAAAAAAAAACAAGCCAGATAATTTAGTCAGGCCTTAAGCAACTTCTAGACGGTTGGAAACAAAGCTTCCCGCCAAGGTGACCATGCTGGTTTCCAACAGTGTACACAGCTGTTGCAAACCATGTACCAAATAATTTGGTTTACAACAGCCATCTACATGGTTGGAAACACCTTGGCGGGAAGCCTTGTTTCCAACCGTCTAGACGACGCTTTAAACTAAGCCAGGTGCCTGTAAAATTATTTTGCAAAACATTGAAAAAAATATATTCGAAATTGAAGTACCCTGAAATTGTAATTGGATATAACTTATAATTAAGAATAAATGTTAACAAATATAGGTAATCTCTGTTGGACATTAATCATAAAATCATAGTAGAATATAAACATTTATTTAGCCCTGCTATCCCCCAGTGGGTCTTAGGTATAGGTGTGTCAGTGGCCCATAGGTCTATGGTTCTCTGTTTAGGTACTATTGAAGAACTATTAGACAAGTTTTCAGTGTGCCTCAAATACTTCCCCAAAAATTACCATCAGCTCTCGGACCATGATTGTCAAAGTCTGCTATCAGTGGTTTCTTCATTCAATGATTGATCCTAGGCAATATATAATCTAAGAATATTACATACATATACTTTAACATAGTCCATTAATTTCCAATATATATTTATTTAGCCTTCAACCAGAATTCAATAAAATAGTTGGAGGAGACAATAATATGACAATCTCATCTTTCTTTTGTGGACTTTCTTCTTTTATTTCTGGGCACTTAACTTTTATTTCTTCTCTCTTCTCAACCAACATTGAGCAGCGATGACTCTTACACATATGCTTATTAAGTGAACGCTTATTGTGATACATTTTGTCACACTGTGGACACGGAATATTCCTTTCAAAATGACGCTTCTGGTGCAATGCCAATTTCTCAGCATTTTCGCTAAATTGACCACAAACAAGACATACAACATTTGTGCCGTTATGCTTTGATATATGCTTTTTCTGTGCCGTAACAGAAAACATCTTATACTCACACTTATCACATGCAAAACTCCTTGATTTCAAATGAACCTTTTTTCTGTGGTTATACAATTCGCAAATAGTGAAAAATGATGCAGCGCACACCTCACACGAGTATGACTTTACTCCACTATGTCTCAACATGTGGAGGGATAAATATGTCTTACCTTTTAAAAATTTATTACAAACTTTACATTGTATCATTCCCTCTTTATGTGTTTTCATATGTCTATAGTATCTTGTACGTCCCAGTAGATGTTTGCCGCATAAATTACATACTGTATCAACCTTATAATCTTTGTGAGTAGATTCTCTGTGACATTGGAGCGAAGACTGTTGTGTGAAACATTTGCCGCAGTCTTTACACATGTACCGCCTATCACCTGTGTGTGTTGTAGAGTGTGTATCAATGTCTTTAATGCGTTTAGATTTGTAATTACATTCTTTGCAATGAAATATTCTCGCTTTTCCTTGTCCCTCAATGTGAAAGTTGGATGCTGTTCGACAATTTTTGGTTATTTTTTTCTTGTGTAGATTATATGCTTTGTACGACTTAAACATTCTTTTACAGTTTTGACAGATAAGTTTCTCGAGCTGGTGAACTTTTTTCCAATGCACACGTAACTTGCACTTGCTCTTGAAGCTACCACCGCAATCGTCACATTTCAATTTCAAGTCTATAGCTTTACTTTTTTTCATGGGTACAAGAAGTGTGTCTTCATCATTGTCTATGCTTTCATCAAGGTATTCCTCATTAGCATCATAATCTGTGCAATTCTCGTTTGTATTAGGAGCGACTTCTATTTCTAAAAATTCTTCTTTAACACTTTTTACTTTGGTGTCTACCGTTTTCTCTTTCTTTGAAACCAAAACATTGCACAAGATTTTGTTCGAAATTTCACATTTTTCCTTAAATAATATAGCATTTTCCAGTTGTAATACGCAGTCAGGACATATACTGGCCGGGAGACCATCGCCTTCCTTGATATTAATATCAGTAATACAATTTATTTTTTCTGACAACGATGAACCATTGCTCGTGTCGAATAATGAAAGAAATTTAGTTTTATTTTTGAAGTTGTATCGTAAACAAACACGGCAATTGATTACATTTTTGGGTTCCTGCATTTTGTGTAACTAATTATCAAAATATACAACTTGTTTGATAATAAAATCACATTGAATTGAATATTCGACGAAAACAGACATTCGACATTTTGACAACTGCAGCACAGATAGGGACACGAAAAAAGTACCTATCGATACTTTGTGGTATCGAGTACTTTACCTTTCGATACCGATACTTTGTCATCGATACTTTTACTCAATGAGTACTTTTTGGCTGGTATCGTATCGATAAATGTTTGAAATTATCTGCTAAAAACTTAGCTTTACAAGGTGTGTAGTTTAATTATGTCTTAGGGCTGTTTTTTCTAAATTAACTATCGGCGCTATTTTCATTCTACATAATAATATATCAATTTCCGGCTGTATTGGCTCAGTCGATTCGATTTGTCTTTTTTTTTTGTTTCTCTATTTAATTGAAGTTTATAATTACTGCTCGTTAGTTCTTGAACTCAAATAGTAATTTTTCAAATAATTAATATTACAAAAACACCTTTGGGTGCATCCCATCCCACTATTTCCATGTAAATACAAAATGGATATTATGGGACATACTAAAGACTTACCAATTGTCCAGTTTTTAAGGTGCCGCTTTCTGAGCGCTTCTAACTAATCTACACTTTTTTACTTATATCATTACTGCGTACATATCAATAATCTATTAAACAAAATAAAGTTAATTATACAAAATCATGTATGCTCTTACATTTGAGTTTAAATGTTAATCTCAAGATTTCAAGTCGCCCTGTATCTCTATCACTTGTTGTCATAGTAACTGTCGTATTTCTTAAAAATTATAGTAACGCTGTACTGGGTTGTTTATTTTAGTACTAATTGAAAGGTTTTAACTGAATTTTGTTTTTCAAATTGCATTAATTGCCCTGGGTTAAGAAATTGACAACTCATACAATTTATTACAAAAATACCGGCATCATTACGATGACCCATCGTCGCTTATGCCGCCTCAATAAAGTCGTTAAAAATCCCCAAATCCATTTCTAGTGACTTACCAAATTCATAAAACGTTGCACTATAGCAGAATTCCCTAAATCTAGCGACAAATTCCCCAAAGTGGCAACACTGGCACAGATGAAAAGTCTTGTCGTTTAGGGTTGTACGAAACGAACAGATTGAACAGTGATAATCGATACTTACATATTGATTTAGAGCTACCGGAACGGTAATAATATACGGCAGATACGGATACGAATACAAATATTTGGCGTCTAGTTAGATTCGCAAATGCAAATACGAATCAATACGCAATTTTTAACATTATATTAGTTTAACCATATTAAAAATATACTCATACTTAAATTACTTTTGAGGAAATATTAGTAACACTCCTTAAAAGTTTTAAACATAAAATATCACTTTTTAACATAAGAATCTATGCAGGTATAACATAGCACCTATCCAGGCAGTGAATTTTGTTTGTTATCTATGCAACAGGCACATATATGCACATACACAATTCAGGTAACAGAATTGTTAGATACCCATATTATGAAATAGTGAAGTTTCATTATGACGAGGCCAGTCCGTATAGCTAAATATCAATAACTAGCTGACCCGCGCAACTTCGTCTGCGTCATTTTCCACCGTTTTTGCAACTTTTTTCATTGATGCTTGTTACAGTACAATATCTTTGTGCTGTATCTACAATCTACATCACAATCTTATGTTCCTTATCGCACGTTCAGTATCTATTAAATGTTTCTACTATCTGTTATCAACACGAAGTCGTTAGTATATAAGATGCACCTTTGGATAAATTATATCCAGACTATACTACATATTGCTGTGTGGTACCGGCTTAAGATTGCTGTGTGGTACCGGCTTAAGAATAGTACCACCCCATCTCTTCCCGTGGGTGTCGTCAAGGCGACTAAGGGATTTCACACCAGAGGACGGGCAGCAGCGTCCTCTGCGTACTTAAAGCCTTACTGCGATCGCCAACCCGCTCGCCAAGCGTGGCGATTATGGCAATTACCCCCAGGATCTACATACCAGTAGGTTCTACTGGGGAGACCCGTGCCCAGCAGTGGGCCATCATAAGGGTTGATATGAATACTACATCTTTTGTCTCATTTATACCTAATCATATACTGCCAAGAAGTTTGGCAAATTGGTGACCCCGACGAACGAATACGCAGCAAGAAACATGGCACAATCACCGTGCAAGGCGAACATAAATCAGCAAGGAACACTTGAAGTAGCTGCTGGCACCTCGGTTTTATCCCGCATTCCGGAATTTTGGAAAGACCAACCAAGATTATGGTTCACGCAACTAGAAGCCATATTAGCACCACAGAAGCAAGGAGACGAATACAAATACTGTACAGTAATAGCAAAGTTATCCAAGGAAGAAATACTACAAGTTAGTGACCTAATCACTTCACCACCGACTACAGATAAATACAAAAACATCAAGGAACGTTTAATTGATTGTTACGAAGAAACAGAACAGCGACAGTTTCAAAAATTAATATCAGAGACAGAACTCGGTGATCAAAAACCTTCGCAGTTATTACGTCAAATGCGAGTCCTCGGGAGAGGAAAAATCAGTGACGAAACAATTAAATTACTATGGTTCAGGCTTTTACCAACATCAGTTACTACGGTTCTAGCAGTTACGGAAGACATGGAAATTGACAAACTGAGCCAAATTGCAGACAAAATAATAATGAATTCAAAAGTAACCGAAATATCAGCTGTTAGCAACGACACTTCAAACGACAACAATACAGCATGCATTTTAGCCCAGCTAGCAAAATTACAGATAGATATTGACGCAATTCAGCAAGGTCAATATGGCTATCGACCCAACACGCACAATCATTTCAAGAAACGTCAACAATTCCCGATTATGAGGCCGAGAACAAACTATAGAGGAGCAAATCGATTTTGTTACTACCACGAAAGATTCGGAAAATATGCAAAGAACTGCATTAAACCATGCGGTTGGAAACCAATGACTTACGTACGGAACCAGGGAAACGAATAAGAGCACAGACAACGGCGAAACTCTGTGCAATCCACCCATCCAATCGCCTCACCATTACCGACCGAAAAAGTGGTATGAAGTTTTTGATTGACACGGGCGCAAATATTTCAGTCATTAGCAAGCAACAGAGACATTCAATTTTACAAAATGAACAATACACACTATACGCTGCAAATGGAACTAAAATTAGGACTTACGGCGAGAAGACGCTTACCTTGAATTTAGGACTACAACGATGTTATAAATGGAATTTTGTAATCGCCGATGTTACACAACCAATAATTGGAGCAGATTTTCTAGAGCACTATAAACTATTAGTCGACATAGCAGGTCGCAAACTTATCGACAAAGTTACAGAGCTGACAACGCATGTAACTTCGGAAAAAGCGACACAACAAACAATTCGTACTATCGCAGTGGGAACGAATCCACGTATTACGCAACTTTTAAACAAATACGAAGACATCACGAAAGGGTCCTCTCTCCGCAATGCGCCCAAACATAAGATTGAACATCACATTATCACTACAGGACCACCCGTCGCAGCTCGGGCAAGACCATTACCTCCAGAAAAATACGACATAGCCAAAAAGGAATTTCAAAATATGATAGAACTCGGAATTTGCCGACCGTCAGATAGCCCATGGGCAAGCCCATTACATATGGTAAAAAAGAAAAATGGCGAATGGAGACCGTGCGGAGACTATCGAATGCTCAATAGCACGACAGTACCGGACAAATACCCACTACCAAGATTAACTGACTTTACATACATATTAGAAAATAAGAAGATACTAAGCAAGATAGATATACGTAAAGCATACCATTGTATTCCTGTTAAAGATATAGAAAAAACAGCCATCATCACACCTTTTGGACTTTTTGAGTACTTAAGAATGCCTTTCGGATTACGCAATGCGGCACAAACATTTCAACGATTCATGGATTCCTTATTTAGAGATTTAAACTTCGTATTTATATTTGTAGACGACTGTCTCATCGCATCGGACAACGAAGATTTGCATTATCAGCATTTAGAAACGGTTTTCAAACGTTTACACGAGAATGGAATAACCATTAATCTCGAAAAATGCGAATTTCTCAGAAGGAAAATAGATTTCTTAGGTTATCATATAACGAGCCAAGGAATACACCCTACCGAAGAAAATTACAAAGCAATCATGGAATTTCCCAAACCGAAAACAATTCAAGAATTAAGAAGATTTTTGGGCATGGTCAATTTCTACAGAAGTAATATTCCACGCGCAGCGGAAAATCAAAGAATTTTAAACGAATATCTACATGGTTCAAAAAAGAACGATAATTCACCTGTTCCTTGGACAACGGAAGCAGACAAAGCTTACGAAAAATGCAAGGAGAGCATGAAAAACGCAGTGTTAACAGCGCATCCTTCCCGCAACGCATCACTAGCGCTCATGACCGACGCTAGTGCTACTTGCGTTGGTGGAGTTTTACAACAAAAATCCGGACGCAATTGGGAACCATTAGGATTTTTTTCACAAAAATTGAGCGAAACTCAACAAAAATATTCTACGTTTGACAGAGAGCTGTTAGGAATATACATGGCCGTCAAACATTTTCACAGATTAATCGAGGGAAGAGAATTTACAATATTTACGGATCACCGACCTTTGACATACGCATTCTCCCAAAAACCATCATCAAACGATACACCGCGACGGGTCCGGCAGTTAGATTTCATTTCACAATACAGTACCAACATTCAACACATAAGCGGACGTGACAATATTACCGCCGATGCCTTATCTCGAATAGAGGAAATATACGTGCCATCACCTATCGATTACGCTGAATTGGAAAAATGTCAATCAACAGATAATGAACTAAGTAAATTACATGACAATAAAAGATTAAAATTCAAAAACATTACGCTTCCGTGTTCCACAATAAACATCACCTGCGACACGTCTACTGGAAAAAGCCGCCCCTACTTACCAAAGCATTTTCGCAAACAAATTTTCGATACCATTCATGGTATGAGCCATCCAGGAAAAAGAACTACGAGAAAAATGATAACCCAAAGGTATTTATGGCCGTATATGAACAAAGATATCAATAATTGGTGTAGATCATGTATAGCCTGCCAAAAATCATCATCAAAAATACAACGACATACGATATCACCTCCTGGTACATTTATGACAGCGCAACGTTTTGAACATTTACATATTGACATCGTCGGACCACTTCCGATTTCACAAGGGAAGAGATATTTAATCACAATCATAGATCGTTGTACGTCATGGCCCGAAATATTTCCGGTAGAAGATATAACTGCAGAAACAGTAGCCAAGACACTTTTCGAAGGATGGATTACTCGTTTTGGATGTCCATTGCGCATTACTACGGATCAAGGCCGACAGTTTGAATCAAAAATATTTGAGTCACTCTCACAATTTTTGGGAATACATAAAATTAGGACAACACCTTATCATCCACAATCCAATGGAATGATAGAGAGATTTCATAGAACTTTAAAGGCGGCGTTAATGACAAGAGAATCCAACGAAAATTGGTTAAAAGAAATTCCAACAGTTTTACTCGGGTTGCGGAGTAGCTTGCGAGAAGACACAGGTTATAGTTCAGCAGAGATGACATATGGAACGCCAATACGACTCCCTGGAGGATTTTTTGAGTCATCAGCAGCACAGTTATCAACGTACGAAGAGTTTGTAAAACAAATTCAAAAGGACATCACACAAATGACATCAATTCCGAAAAGAAAAAAACACAATCAAGCTATATTTGTGCATCCCGAACTCAAAGAATGCTCACACGTATTTGTTCGGTGTGATAGAATTAAGAAAGCCCTGACACCGCCGTATGAAGGACCCTACCCAGTAATTAGTAAAACAGATAAAACATTTTGCATTAGAATTAGGGATAAAGAGACAGTGATATCAATTGATAGATTGAAACCAGCTTTCATGATCAATGACGAATCAAACTACGTGCCAGATTCAAAGGATTGCGACAGGCATTCACACACGTACACTACACGATCGGGACGTAAAGTAAAGCCAGTAGTACGTCTATAAAAAATCGCTGATATAAGCAAGCTATTTGTATATATATTAACATAGATCTTAACATATACCATTAATTCACAACTACTCGTAACAACAAGACATCTAAAATGGGAAATCAAAGTTCTAAGGACCAGATAACATACAATACGGACAATTGCCTCAATCAAAACGAAGCGGACCAACTCCGTAACCTGATCCAGGAGGACTTACGGTGGACAAGAAATGTTGCAATGGGACAGATTATTTTAACAATCGGCGTGATCCTAATTTACGGCATAATGAAAACACTGGACAGAAGAATGAAGAGTTTAACGGAAAAAAATAATAAACACTCGTGCAACAGCTAAGTCAAAATTACAGACGTCAGCAAATCACACCACAACAGGCGTCATCAAATTCCACCGCGTACAATAGCATTATTATTTATATACATCAGCAAATAACTAGTAAGGTCTAGGTCAAATTTATATTGTAAACACTTTTACCATAATTTTTTTTTAAAGGGGGGTGTACTGTTACAGTACAATATCTTTGTGCTGTATCTACAATCTACATCACAATCTTATGTTCCTTATCGCACGTTCAGTATCTATTAAATGTTTCTACTATCTGTTATCAACACGAAGTCGTTAGTATATAAGATGCACCTTTGGATAATTATAACCAGACTATACTACATCTTTTGTCTCATTTATACCTAATCATATACTGCCAAGAAGTTTGGCAAAATGCTCAGTTGCTATTGGTCGTAGCGCGATGATATGTAGCCCATAACCTTCCTCGATAAATGGGCTATTCGACAATAAAAGATTTTCTTAATTGAAACTAGTAGTTCCTGAGATTATTCAACCAAACAAACAAACTCTTTAGCTTTATAATGTTAGTATAGGGGCGTCTAAACGGCTATCCTAAGAACTGACTGCATGACATCATTATATGTAGTACCTAATACCTATTATAATACTGGATTGAACTTAAATCTAATAAAACTTACTTGAAAAAATTAACAAGTTTTGCTTATCATGCGCCACATTCGTTATAAATTAACGAAGCAAAATGTGATTACCCACAAATTTTATTAGTCGACACGATAGTTTTTAAATTAAACAATGCACTCTTATAAAATAAATAGGAGCATCAATAACTGCCAATGTCAAAAGAAAAAAATAACGGTAGTGTTGTCATGTAGGTAGGTAGTATATTAAGTAAGTTTTGTTTTATTTTTCTTAATTATTGTTTTTTTAATTATTGCATTATTTTGTTTATTTTACGCCAATATATACAGGGTGTAACAGAAAGGTGTGGTCAAATTTCAGCAGCGGATAGGGTATGTTATCAGTATTGCACTTACCATGGTGCCATAGCTGGTTGCGTTATTATTACATAGTTATAGCATATTCTTTTTGTCAAAATTCAGTAGTGAAAGGCGTATGGCATAATAATTATATCTCCCCTAGTACAAAATTCGATTGGATTATTATGGCATAGAACTTTTCAAGTCATGCTATTTTTAATTAATAACTTTTTCATTCATAAATAAACGAATAAAAAAACAATTAATATTATTTAGGGTACTCCGATTTTAATAAAATTAGGTATGTGCACTCAGTATCATGGGCACATACCAACCCTTGAATATGACCACACCTTTCTGTTACACCCTGTATAATGTGTTTACGTCCAGAGGTATGATTTCACTATGACTTAGGGTAGTATGAGATCAGGAGGTTGGCAGATGAAACGTGTGTTCCGTATGAGG
Source organism: Herminia tarsipennalis (assembly GCA_945859575.2). Classification (NCBI taxonomy): domain Eukaryota; kingdom Metazoa; phylum Arthropoda; class Insecta; order Lepidoptera; family Erebidae; genus Herminia; species Herminia tarsipennalis. The sequence goes on from OX243832.2 coordinate 27,292,185, forward strand.
TTTGGTAAGAGACTCTTTTCCCAGACCCAGACTCGGAACAACAATTCGTGGATCACACAAAGTGGTGTGAATCGAACCCACGACCTCTTGCGTAGCAGTCGGAAACCCTCCCACCGCGCCACAGTCAACTACTAAGTTCTTTAAATATAAATACTGCCTCGGAGGCGCGGTGGGAGTGTATCTGACTGCTACGCAAGAGGTCGTGGGTTCGATTCCCACACGAGACACCACTTCGTGTTATCCACAAATTGTTGTTCCGAGTCTGGGCGTAATTTGTGTCTGTGACTTGTATGTTTGTAAAGTCCCCCGCGACACAGGGCATGTAACCTACTGCGGGAGTCGTTTAAAAAAAATAAAAAAAATAGCGATGCGATTATATGTAAACACCACTGTCGCCTCGACAAAACTCACTACACATTATATCGATAGAACAATAAATGAATAGAAATATTAAAAAAATCCTACACACTAAATTAAATACTTAAGGTTTACGTGATATCGATCTCCTCGTAAAATTTACTTTTACTATAAAGTAAATACGTTAACAAGAAAAAACAATAAAGATAATATTTTTTTTTATTTTTTAGAATTATTCTCCGTCATTCTCTTTGCTAGGCGAATGGAACTTTTTCATTCGCCTAAAAGAACTATTTAAACACTTCTGCTAGACTTGATTCGATAGGTCAGGAATTGAGACATAGCACAGTCTACGTAGGAATTACTACGCGCGTTAAGCTCCTTCGTATGCGGGCACGGCCTCTTTGGCACACGAAAAAAAACCCTTATTTGTCCTGGATTATCGGGAACATAAAAAAATCATGAGCTAAATCAGGATTGTACGGTGGATGTGGCAAGGTTTCAACACCGGATTCGTCAAGAAACGTCTTTGTTCTGAGGGACATAATATGTGACGAAGTGTTTGTCGTGATGCAGCATGATTCCCCAGTCTTTGGTCTCCTCTCTCCCACAGCTTGGAGAGCATTCCGAGATAGCAGAACTATGATTTTCCAACATTTTTGTCGACACATGCTCGGCCAAAAAAAAATTAGCCACCATTTTTTTTACCAACGCTACGAGGTCTTTGCGGATTTGTCCGCAACTTTCCTTCTAAAAAGAACCATACTGATCACTGACTCTTATTTTCCGGATCATATTAATAAATTCACTTTTCGTCGCCTGTGATGATTTCAGAAATACGTCTTGACGTTCTGTTTTCAAATTGTAGACTCACTCCAAGATACTACTGATGCAAAATAATGTTAACGCTCCCCGAAGTTACGCCAAGGATCTTCTCGATGTCCGAGTAAGTAATTCATGGGCCTTCTCGGACCATCATTTCAGTAGTCCACACATTTTCTGCAGTTACTGCCGTTTGAGGGCGACCACTTCTATAGTCCGGACCTTCGAGGTTTGTTTTACCCCTTTTGAATTCACAGAACCATCTAAAAACTGTTGCTCAAGATGGGGCAGACTACCCTAACGCTGAATGCAATCGTTCAAGGCTAAGTTTCTCAGTTAAACCAAAATTAAAATCATAAATTATCATAGAACGCAAATGTTCGCGGTTCCATCGTTGCAAAAAAAAAAAACACGCAGGAACCTTCGTAGTAAAATGACCGGAAGATATATATTTTTTTAAAGGAACAACATGTCTACTTGCGATATATTTTTAAAGAAAATTGCATTTTAAAAATATGTAATACAGATACGTTCCATTTTTAAATGACGAGCTTCTCAAAACTTACCGAGTGGCCTATGTAGGCATATCTCGAGGATGGAGTCGTGCACTCGCACCTTGCTAGCGCCCGCCTTACTCTACTCTTCTTCTTCTTTCTCCGTGCCAACACCCCCCCCGTCTCCCTCGTCACACTTGACCAATACCCTAAGGTAGACTGGCAGAGAATGCTTTTAGCATTAAGTCCACCTTTGTACAACTTTGTGCATAAAGTTTTAAATAAATAAATAAATAAATATCGGGGCGCCAATATTTGATCTCGCTCCATTGATGTACCTACCCAGAGGAGAAAAATTGGGAGTTCCCCTAACCTCGTAGAGGAGGTATTATTGTTCTATTAAGCCCTCTTCCCCCCCCCCCTTAGGTGTTGACAGAACCTGCCTGAAAAAAATAGGTCTGTATCTCACACATCAACTGCTGCCCTATCCATGACATAATACGCCAGTGCTGACCACAAACACGCGGTGTGTGTTTTACGCACTCGTGTAGAGTAACGCAACGCGAGTGCGAAAAAACACGCAGAGCGTGTGCGATTCAGGCGCGACGCCATCCAGTGCGAGCCCACGCGTTTCGCGTGTTAGAATTAATACATATTTTGATTTAGTTGAATTAGGTACTTCTTCTAAAAGTGAAACACACGGCCTGCGTAAAGTCCGCACAGGCGTTGGAATAAAACAAAACACACACGTTGTGTTTGCCCGCCATTGCGTAGCGCCAAGAAAAACACGCGACGCGCGTGGAGGCGCATGCTTGTATAGATTTAAGCTCCGCACAGCATTTGAGAGCCCGCCGCCTATGCGTTGCGCACGTAATAACACAACCGTGTTTGTTTTCACCAGTCAACGTGTACACCTCAATAGTAAGCAGCTATTTAAACTAGCTGCTTACTTCTATTGTTATGATATTATTTTTTGATATTCATTTATTGATTTTCTGAGGAATGCGGAGCGACATATGAACTGAGCTGTAGACCGCAATTTCAGTCGCATGGATATTTTGAAAAACGTATCTACTTATCTGACAGGCACCGTAGATTTTTCTAGGGTAGTAGGTATTACGCGTAAAAAAAATAAAACCCTGTGTGCTACTCCAGAATATAATCTATCTCTGTGCCAAATTTGTCGTTGTGACGTGATTGAGAAACACATCTATCATCATTCATCCAAACTTTCGCATTTACAATATTACTACAGGTTAGTAAAACGGGGCTGAAAAAATAGGGATATTTTGGTATCCGAAAGAAAAATAGATAATCATTCATGTAGTGTAATTTATTCATTAAGGACTCAATTAAAAATTATCACATAATATATTTTTCAATTATTTTACAATTCTATTAAAAAATAAACGAAATTTAATAGTTACAGAGATAGGTCATTATATAACACAGATCTAATTGCACACGGCGCCATTTTTAAATTAGAAATGTATAGATAATAGTCACCGGAATGAGTCGTAAGCACAGATGACAGCATTAAGTTAAGCTCAAAAATCGTATACAATGTAGAGTAGTCGAATGACACTATAAATTCCAATGGATGCCAACAAGACTAACATTGCCACCTTTGTTCATGACTCATTCCGGTAAGCATTAACATTATTTTCTCACACCAATTTATCAATAATATTATATTTTATACATTAACTTATCACAAACAGCAACCTTAGCTATAAGAATAATAAGGCACTTTTTGTCAGACAATTTTTATTTCTTACATACATAGTCTGAGGGCTTTGATTTATAGGCATAATCTGGCGAAGGTTTTGGTCCCAAAACATAGAAGAATTTTCGAAAAAGGAGGCTGTAGATCTACATAATATTACCAACCTTTAAGCCTTCGTCAAATAGGAAGCGTACTTAACGCGAGTTGACGCGTTGAATTGTTCCCGTTGGGTTATAACTACTTTAGCACGAGTAGGTACGGATCTATATTTTAACACAATAATCGATTAGTTAATGTAAAGTGGCACAGAAATCAACGCTTCGTGTGCATATTTTGAATTAAAATACAAAAGTTAATATCTTTCTTAGCATTCTCACCTTAAACATGGCCATGATGACGTAAACGTCTTTCTCTATAGCCTACTATAGTTAATCAAAATGATGTTATATTTCGTATTTTAATTTAAAAAAAAACACACACACAAGGAGCGCTAGTTCCTATATAACAAGTCTGAAAGTGTTCAAGTACCTAACTACATAACGCTACGTTACTGCGGTTTGGCGCTGATGTCTTGACGCGCTATGATCGCGCGCTGTTTGACGAAGGCTTTATACATAAGTGTGTAGAAATATTCTAAAGATAACATTATTGTACTTGAACCTTTTGGCATAAAAAAATGTGTGAAAGTAGCCAATCAGTAAATAAATACATTTAACTACCATTGTTTATAATAACTTTAAGAAATGACGTGTAGTATTCTCAGAATAAGAAATTGCTTTCAGGTTTGAAATAAAGGCGTTTATGCTAGATAAGTAAATAGGTATTTCCGTTATAACTAGCATTTTGTGAACACAGTCGGTGTAACAGGTCGAAATCGGAACGTCAAGCTTTACTTTGTAGGTCAACTCGACTAGCTTAAACGCCTTTGTGTAATATAAAGAATACCAGATATTGAAGATATAAATATGGTTGTCCAGCCATTTTATTAATTGTCCTCTATGATTTACACAGTGGATAGACATGTGACATGTCCATATCATTTTTATTAAAAAGCAAACGTTAGGTATAAAATAAATATCCTATAGAAGCAATAAGTGTCTGTTCATTGGTTTTAATGTCCTTAACTAAAGTTTTACATAGCGATCGTGTCATTCAATATTTATATACCTATTTATTGTTAATATAAAACCACGTATGTATTTATGTATGTACGTTCTCAATTAATACGTACTGTTTATTTTAAATACAGTTTCTAGTGAATCTTAAATTTAAGTAGTCTTAAAATGGTACCATTCTAAATGAAAAAAGTGATCCTTATGAGTTATTATAATTATAATTTTGAAGGCAGAGGTCGTTTTAAAAATCTTTAACTATCATTTCATGATGAGATGTTTAATGGTATGAATAGTTAACGCACGGCTACTTCATAATGTGGCCATTTGTGATCATATCGAAAATAGTTCCATTTACCAACCGGTAGAGGCGCTGATGTAGCTATATTTGGTAACAGCAATATTATTCACTACTGTTCTCGTTTGAGTATCTCAAAGTACAGTGTTAACCAGTGCTTAGGTATATGTGTACTTAAAACTATTGTGCACTACTTATAAATGGTTATCAAAAGAATCTAAATAAAGAAATACTAGAAACTGATAACGTCATCAAGAGTGTACGTTCAATGATTACGAATTAAATGAATGAAAATGATATTTAATAATGGAATGCGAAGATTTACAACTATTTACATTCTATTCCAACATAAATGTTTACAAATAAGTCATTCATTAGAAAATGCGTCAATCTTATCAGAAAACATAAGAATACTTTCATATCATGATTAACGGCCGTTCTCAATAATCTTTCTATTGATGGATTGAGCTACTAGAGCTAAAAATTTGACTTAAGCGTCATACAAAATATGTCAAAATTAAACCTCTAGTAGCCAAATCTATTGATAGATAGATTATTGAGACCAGCCGTTATTGGTAAGCTGAATTAATTGTAATTGGCAACACACAATAAAAATCAGTAAGGTTCGGTACAAACTTTTTTTTAAACGGATTTTTCGATTTAGCTTTGTCTTATGACATTACTTTTTATCAAATTTTATGATTTTAGGTCAACTTGGAAGTACTTTAAAGGTCTTAATTCTCTTGCGAGTGTTTAAATATGCAGCAAAACACTCCTATGTCAAGGCTTTTGCCTTGGCTTAGGAGCGTTTTGCTGCATATTTAGAAAGTATTTTTTTAACAGCTCTAAGGGATTACAGACCTATTTGAATATTAAATTCAACTTGATACCTCCACGCATTCCAGAGACTGAGGTTCCCTTTTCCTTATAAGTTACGAATTCTTAAACAACAGATTATGACGTAATAAACAAGGTTTTATGTAAACAGAAACCGTTACGTGACGTCATAACGGCCATTAGTTCCATTTGAATACAGAATGTCAACTTTTATGTCTTTCTTATTCATAAAGTCTTTATACATATATGACTCACGTCACCACTACACGCTACAAGCGAAATTATTAAAATAGTCTACCTACTAACTATAAAGAAGGTGTATTTCTTCAATCCGGAGGTTCTTGGTGTGAGCAGTGTGGTACAGGTGTAGGTGATGACTTGAAGGCTCTAGGAAATAAAGAGGAGTATGATGGTGGTGGCTCGTATTCTGGCGGGGAGGGAGGTAGTGGCTGTGTGAAGAGTTGCTGTGACGTAGCTGTCACTGTGACAGTTGGTGACAGGTCTATACAAGATGGCGGTATGTTGATTGGCGTGTCTGATGGCTTAGAGCGTTTGCAGCAACATTCTGGAAAATTAAAAGATTGTTATGTTTTAAGTTGTGTCAATTCAAACGGTTAACTCAATTGTTCAAAGGCCAGGGTGTCAATTCACGTATTTAAAGCAGTGCCGTTACAGTTAAGTTTCGATTAAAACGGCCATTTTTGTATTCTTGTGACTTTGGGATTGATCTCAAATACACTTGCGTCAAGTATGAGTCTTGAGAGCGCAATGACGACATTCTAGCACGGTGCGCAAGCGTTTTTGAGATCGATCCCAAAGTTACAAGAATACGAAAATGCCTGTTTTAATCGAAACTAACTGCAACTGTACTGCAACTGTACTGCTTTAAATACGTGAATTGGCCTCCGGAGATCACCTTGGTTCTAAAACAATTAAGTTACGCTACATGCCAAGCAAGTACGAATCCATTTCATTTATTAAAATGAGTGGACCCTACAGAAGAAAAAATAAATCGAAATGACATTTATCAGGTCTGACGGGAGCCTTATACACATATCTAATGATTCTAACAATAACCCACTCATTTAAACCCGTTTAAATTATGGTGGAATAAAAAAACCCACAAACATATACTGAACTTTTTTTGATTTATTCAAATTTATTCGTTATATTCCAAACACACTCATTCATAATCCAAACATACAATGCACGGACACAAAGTACCAACACTTGTTGATCACACAAAGTGGTGTCCCGTGTGGGAATCGAACCCACGATCTCTTGCGCAGGAGTACACTTCCACTGCAGCACCGAGGCAAACGAATGTTTTGTGCCTTAATAGGTACAGAAAAAAAACATCTTTCTGCACTTTTTTTTTAAATTTCAAGTTTATATTGACTACTCACCCCAGGCTAAGCAGAACATGAGTATAGTAGCACACACGAGCATGCCAACGACCAGATAACTCCAAGGCCCGTACGGCTTCAACGCCGCCGCGAACTCCATGAAGGCATTCGAAGACTTCTCGCCTTCGCTGATTTTCACTGGAACGATAAAAAAAATCACTGTTAGACACATAATTATATAAATTACGATAGGTTTAGGAGGCTAAACGGCTTAACCTCCGTCCACCCCCGCCCCCCCCACCTTCCTCCCCAAGGTACCTATCTGAGCCCTACCATAGAGGCGTTTTTTTGTACATATATACAACGTGTAAAATAAATCCCTGTCCGACTCGAAAGGGGCGTGTACCGTGTAGGTATTCTGTTAACAATACGAAAGAAAATTATATCCGTCCAAATTTTTTTTTTTAATATTAAAATTCACAGTTTTAGTAGGTACGCAATTTCGTCGAAATGTGTGAATCTTTAAGATTTTTTATCAAAATTCTTTTGCAAAACAACTCTTGTGATACGTCGGGATTCTACATGTACATGTAATGCCAAGTTCGCAAACAATAGGTAAAGCCAGAGAAAATAACCTGGCAATAAAAACTCGCGGGCACTCTTTTCAAAATGCCAATTTTACAATGTTTGAATGTTTATAAACTTTAGATGGGGGTAAAGTGCTGCGACTAATATACAATACACCATGTTAAAGGACTGATGCAAATTGTAGATATTATCAAAAAGTTAAAGCATGAAATAAACTAAAACCAGCCTTAGTGGGTACAATATAGTAGGATCATCTACTTACAACAAAGGTAAAAACTATATGTGCTTAAATATTGGCTTAAGTACTTGTAGAAACAACAACTAAAGTGTCCCTATACTATACCCCCCAACCTTACACTATACCACAATGTATGCACTTTTGTGGTTTAAGATGTGATGTCTAATAAAGAAATATTATTATCTTCACATAAAAAAAGTGGCTAAAAGCTAATTCTCTTTAACAACAAGTCTTAAAAATTATTACATGGTAGAAAACTTCGCGAGCCCTCCTAAAGCACCGCTTTTTGATATTAAGTAAATAAGTTAAAACAACTCACTTGTATCGTTTAACAAAAACATCTTTAGCAAAACAAATCACGTCATTCTCTTCTAAAACACTAGTTTTAAACCACTAACACATTATTTTAACACAAACAGAACAAGATTGCTTCATCTTAACACTTTATATAGGTAAAAGTATCCAAACCGGCTTCTCGCGCACTTTTATCATCTATATATACACATAATATCCATGTATTATATACATAAACCATCCAGAATAAATCATCTAAATGCTAGTGGAAACTGCATCACAATCCGTTGCCTAGTTTAGAAGTAACAGCTAATCTAAGCGTACAAACGGGAGCGAAGCGCTTTGTTTTATACTACGTTTAAACGAATTCACGTAATAAAACAGAACACAGATGACTGCTCTCTTATGAACGGGACAAAGGACTGAATGAATACATAATTGCTTACAATATAACGTCACTTCAATCAATGCTGTCATGGCTTATCAGTTTTTAATAGTTTTACCTCATAACTACGTCTCTGGCTTAGGTACTTCAAATCTTTTAAAACAATACACAATACACGTCATGTTTTACAGGTATTTTTTTACTTATATGACGACATTGGCAATATTGGACATATTTATGACATTTACGTAGTTTCATTAATAGGCCATTGTAAGAGAAAGTGATTAGGGAAGTAGGTAATTAGTTCGAAACGGGTTTTTACAATTCTGTACAGTTACCTAATGAAACATTATACAGTACATAAATGATTGATCGCAAACATACCTTTAACAAAAGGTTTAGAAGGCGATAAAAAGCCTACAACATGTTCCAAGCTTTATTTTCATCTAACATTTTAAATTGATCCTATATCTTCATAAGTAAGCGTTTCAAATAAACAAAAGAACTCTCACCGCCTTATTCCAAAGAAAAGATCAAATCAAGGTTTAAACAAAGACTTTCAAGTCCAGGATATAGTACAGTACTATTGGTCTTATTACAAAGCTTAGATAGTCCGTGGACCAGCTGATACCAAAGGATCTAGCAATCAGCCACAGATTATAATCAATTTAGTTCATTCATTGTTCTTATCATTCAAATATAACGTTCCGTTTTATACCAATGTAATTTGAAAGTATAGTTTTCATTGAGAATAAAATATTTAGACGTTCTATGTAGCTAAATTATTCGCCAGCACTACGTAATTTTCAAAATATTAACCTGACATAAAAGCCCTCGGCCTGCAATTTACGAAAAATCAAATAGATTCTGTCAGGATCGGAACGTTACATAAGTAGTTGTCATCAGTACTAAAAATGTAAACAAATGATGATAACCTAAATTTAATTAACTCAGACATTATTAGGGATGTTATAAGTTTAATCTGAGTAATTATAGCGCCCAAACACTTAGAGGAACTTGGATGCGAGTTTTTATTACAAAGCTAGTTTCATTGGAACAGGTCTTAGCATGGAAGGATACTTACTCAATAAGATATTCCATTTTTGATATACTTACTGTTTTCTTTGTTGCACTCGTTGTTCTGAATGTATTGGGGGAAAGTATGCCTAGATTCAACATAGGTACTGAAGCTTCGGCTGAAGCACAACAAACAATTGAAACAAATTTTATGAATATATTTATTATTTAATATCAGTGAGCTTGCTATGAAATGAAATTCTCAAATAACTACATAGAATCATTATTTATTAGATACCATTTATTCTCCCTAAGAACAGAGTTCATTTTCATGAGAATCATAAATATAATTATCTAAACTGTTAAGTAGTGCATAATAGTTATTACATCACAATTTCAATAACCTGTAACTAATCTATACTCTCTGTTTAGTGTTTAAACTATGTTTAAAGGAACATTGTAGCAATGTATTATTATATCATATCAACCCATATGATGGCCCAATGCTGGGCACGGGTCTCCCCAGTAGACTCTACTAGTATGTAGATCCTGGGGGTAATTGCCATAATCACCACGCTTGGCGAGCGGGTTGGTGATCGCAGTAAGGCTTTAAGTACGCAGAAGACGCTGCTGCCCGTCCTCCGATGTGAAATCCCTTAGTCGCCTTGACGACACCCACGGGGAGAGATGGGGTGGTACTATTCTTAAGCCGGCACCACACGGCAACGGTAAATTATTATATAGCCTTGTGATATTATATAGCCTTCCTCAACAAATGGGCTATCTAACAGTCAAATGGGCTATCCCATCAGATCACAGAATGATGAGATGTACCCTTTTATTAAGAGTCCCAAAATTGAGTAGAAAATCATTTCAATCTATCTGCAATCCACTTAAAACACCAGACCAAATTATAGCCTATATAGAAAACTTAAAGGAATACACAAAAACTTTGGACATATTATTGGAAAACGATACAAACACACAAACTTATTGCAATAAACTGGAAGAAACAATTATAAAAAGTTTAAAAATTAACGACAAACCAAGCTACATAAATACAAACAAAATTTTAAGCCAAAAATCACTAGACCTCATAAGCAAACGTAGCAAATTAACATCAACAAAAATGAAAACAAGTAAAATGAAAGAAGAGCAGAAAAAAATCTGGAAACAAACTAACAAAGCTATCAGAGAAGATTATGCAAAACACAGAAATAACTTAATAGAAAAGAATCTGTACAGTTTTAGAAGTTCCAAGCGCGCCTATAAAGAATTAAAAACTCACAAGACATGGATAGAAAGTTTAAAAAATAGCCACAAGACTACAAATAATAGAAAAGACGTTCTGAACCATGCAACAGAATTTTATAAAGAACTTTACAAATCTCCTTCATTGGGTACATCAATTACAGAAGAAAACACATATTCAAATCCAAATTGCGACGACCAAATTGACGAGAAAATACCACCAATATGTGAAAGTGAAGTAAATCGGTATATTAAAACCTTAAAATCTGAAAAAAGTCCGGGACCAGATAATATACCCAATGAAGCCCTAAAAATTGGAGCACCTATTCTAACTACTTATCTAACAACACTTTTTAACATGGTAATGGAATCAAAACAAACGCCAGAACAATGGTGCAAATCCAATATAATTCTACTATACAAGAAGGGAAGCCCATTAGAAATAGAAAATTATAGACCAATAAGCTTGCTTTGTACAATATATAAACTTTTTTCATCTATAATTCTTAGTAGAATCGGACCAAAAATTGACAACAACCAACCAGTTGAACAAGCTGGTTTCAGGCCAGGTTATTCCACTAACGATCACATCCACGCCATTGAGCAAGTAATAGAAAAGTATAAGGAATTTAATAAGCCAATCTACATTGCATTTGTGGATTATTCAAAAGCTTTCGACAGTATCACACATAGATCTATATGGAAAGCCCTAAAAAACAATAATGTCAATGAAATTTACATAAATGTAATAAGAAACATATATTCCAAGAGCACAAGCAGAATACAGTTGGAAATTAGGGGAAGTGAATTCAGAATCGAAAGAGGAGCACGACAGGGCGACCCACTTTCTCCAAAATTATTCATTGCAGTCCTTGATTATGTCTTTCAACAAATTGAATGGAGAAACAAAGGGCTTTGGCTATCAAATAAACAATTAACACACCTAAGGTTTGCTGATGACATAGTTCTTTTTTCTAACAATGCTTCTGATCTTCAAACAATGCTCCAGTCCTTGGTAAAAGAGAGTCTAAAAGTAGGACTGCAAATAAACACTGATAAAACAAAAATCTTGGCTAATGGCATACACAAACCAATTCAAATTGAAGGCAAACTTATAGAATATGTTAACAACTACATTTACTTAGGAAAATTAATATCTTTTGATAAAAATAATAACGAAAATGAAGTAGACAGAAGAGTAAATATAGCTTGGAGAAATTATTGGACTCATAAAGAAATATTAAAAGGAAACTATAATCTAAAACTTAAGAAAATCATAATGGATTCAAACATACTACCTTCCCTTACATATGCTTGTCAAACATGGATTTATTCAAACAAAATTAAAAACAAAATACAGTCTTGTCAACATGCAATGGAGAGAAGCATCTTGAAGCTAAGAAAAATAGACAAAATAAAAAACACAATCATACGCAACAAAACAAAACTAACAGATGCTCTTCAACATGCTTTAAAGCTGAAATGGAGATGGGCTGGCCATGTATCAAGATACCAAGATAAAAGATGGACACTGGAAACATCTACATGGCCAGGCCCTATGGGTAAGAGATGCATAGGGAGACAAAAGAAACGATGGGCTGACGACATTGTGAAGACAGCAGGAAAAAAGTGGATGACTGTCGCCCAGGACAAAAAGAAATGGAAAATGATGGAGGAGGCTTTTACCCTCAAAGGGGCCATGAAAGACAACTTAAGCAACACTAATACAACTAATCCTTACTTATAAAATATTATTACTAACATTACTAACTTCACCACTACATACTACTTGTAATACTGTAATACTTGTCATGGAATATAAAGCTTAATAAATAATAAATAAATAAATAAACTAATCTATACTCTCTGTTTAGTGTTTAAACTATGTTTAAAGGAACATTGTAGCAATGTATTATTATATCATATCAACCCATATGATGGCCCAATGCTGGGCACGGGTCTCCCCAGTAGACTCTACTAGTATGTAGATCCTGGGGGTAATTGCCATAATCACCACGCTTGGCGAGCGGGTTGGTGATCGCAGTAAGGCTTTAAGTACGCAGAAGACGCTGCTGCCCGTCCTCCGATGTGAAATCCCTTAGTCGCCTTGACGACACCCACGGGGAGAGATGGGGTGGTACTATTCTTAAGCCGGCACCACACGGCAACGGTAAATTATTATATAGCCTTGTGATATTATATAGCCTTCCTCAACAAATGGGCTATCTAACAGTAAAAAGTTCAAAAGAATTAGTAGTTCATGAGATTACCCCGTTCAAACAAACTTTTCAGCTTTATAATATTAGTATAGATATTTATTTTACAATAAATTTTAAATTGTATGCATTTTTTGTATCATATATAAACAGTAATCAATCAATAATTGATCAATGTTTATTTAGATCCACTATATAGTTCACTAGTAAGTTTTAGGTACATTATACATAGAATCATTATTTGTTAGATACCATTTATTCTCCCTAAGAACATAGTTCATTTTCATGAGAATCATAAATATAATTATCTAAACTGTTAAGTAGTGCATAATAGTTATTACATCACAATTTCAATAACCTGTAACTAATCTATACTCTCTGTTTAGTGGAGTGGTTTTAAAGGAACATTGTAGCAATGTATTAACTAGCTGAGCTCTTATAAACATAATATTCAGTTCTTGGTACCTACCTATAACCTAAGTTTACATCTGTTTCTAGTGATTGGTATACCCATGGTTACACTTTACCAACTAAATTTTAAATTGATCAATGTTTATTTAGTTCCACTATATGTATAGTTCAGTAGTAAGTCTTAGGTAAGAAATGTTGTCATAATGATGTTTCTATTACTTTGTTTTGTGCATTTTGAGTAAATTCAACATTGGTTTTGCCGCACTACTCCAGACCACCTATCAGACATTCCAAATGTGATTTTCTAACTTCAATATAAATAATGTGACATATTATAAGTGGAATGCATCAGATTGTTTTACATAGAGCACTAGTTAATGATACTATTGTCGAACAAAAATAATCTGTGTTGATCTTCAACTTTCCACACTGCGTAGGTACACTTCACGTCGAGTCTGGTTGACCCAAACATTGCACAGACCACTTTAATTTTAGGACATCTCTGAGTTCTGTATATTAAATCTTCTCTCTCAATTCCAAGCTGTGATAAATGTTTTGAAAAACAATAATAAGCATGTATTATTAAATCTTTGGTCACACATCGCATTTCACTCGATTTTTGCGTTTATTTTGTTGCCACGCCATATTTAGTTAGTTAATAATTTAAAGTCACTAAACACGCATTATTCGTCATTATATAATAATTGAAACTAAAATACTTTCAAATTGTCAAGTTTTTGACATTTTAAGGTTATTACCATAGTTAAACTAGGGTGATCGAAAGACTAATTTATAGACCAAAGAAGATCATCGATTAAGCGATGAACCTCGTTTTGTAATAAAGATTTTCGTAGATCCATGGTTTAAACTAGGATTTTCGTCAAACCAGGTTTAGTCCAGCTTTTGGAATAAGGCGGTCAAGGTTTAATAAATACCTACTGTTATTTTTTTAAGTTAAATAGCAATGTGGGATTGAGTCCCACATTACTAGCAATCTTGTTAACCCCTCCAGCTAAGCTCAAAGATTTGTGTTAGGAGTGGGTTCACGTCGGTAGTATAATGGGTAGGATTCGAACCCACGACCTCACGATTGCGAGGCCGATGCCTTAGCCATTACGCTACCGCCGCTTAGTAAATACTGTAAGAGTTTCTTGCCTATATTCCAGCCACAAAATTATCACTAAATTAATATAGTCAAAGTACTTTATTCATTTATGTTACAAATTGCAACGCTTATGAACGTCAGACAAAATTTCGAATAGAATGATTCTATATTATTTTAATGCCAAGTTTGCAAGAGTACAGCCGTGAGAGGAGAACTTGACAATAAAAACTCATGTCCATTTGTTTTAAATGCCAATTTCACGCAAGCAATAATATAAAACATAGTACGTAAAGTAGGTTTAATCAAGTTTTAAATGAATTAGCCTCCTATGGTGTGGATGAACGGTAAAAGTTCATGAACCACGTTCAGCTCTGCTCTACTACAAAACTTTTGAGCGGATTTTAATGAAATTTGGCATGATAGTAACTTGGAACCTGAGGAAGGACATTAGTTACATAGAACTGGCACCCGTTTGGGTACAACTAGCAAATAGATAGGTGTCTTTAAGTACCTATTTGATTTCTGTTCGCGGCTCAAGCCAGGTTTCGATATACCACTTACTGGCTGTCCCGCGCAACTTCGTCTGCGTAAATTTTGTCCGTTGTTGCAACATTTCTGATTGCTGCTCCGCTCCTATTGGTCGTAGCGTGATGTTATATAGCCAATAACCTTCCTCGATAAATCGGCTATCCAACAGTGAAATAATTTTTCAATTCAGACCAATAGTTCCTGAGTTTACCGCGTTCAAACAAACAAACAAACTTCAGCTTTGTAATATTAGTACATAGAACTAGCAGCTTTGTGGATACAGCTAGCAAAAAAATAGGTGCCTTTATGTAACTATTTGATTTCTGTTCGCGGCACAAGCCAGTTTTCAATATGTCACGTATTGTATGACAAACTAATTTACCTATCAATTCTTATTGTTTCTAGGTATAGGTAATCATACATCATACGAGGAAAATACATGATAATTACCCATAGTGTAATAAATTAAAGGAAAAGCAAAGATTATTATGACGGAAGAATATTCTCTATTGTTATACTTTATCAATCACATAGCATGGTTACATTAGTTCGTATGAATTATATATACTAATTTGTTGTTTTTAGTTAAATCACTACATAGTATGAAACAAAGTCGCTTTCTCTGTCCCTATATCCCTATGTATGCTTAAATCTTTAAAACTACGCAACGGATTTTGATGCGGTTTTTTTAATAGATATTGTGTTGAATGATTAGTGATTGAAGAGAAAGGTTTATATGTATAATAACATCCATATATTTTATACCCGTGCGAAGCCGGAGCGGGCCGCTAGTTTGTATAAATTAATGGCTAATTATGTTTACTCACTTATAACAGAAGGCTTCGTAACTCCCTCGGGCTGATCAAGTCCTAGCAATTCCTGGTTCCTTGCAGCGAATCTCCTCAACAGCTCCAACAATGGAGGATCATGCCTATGGGAACAGGCGCTAGGATCCTCGTCCTCACCCCCTGGACAATGCCGGACGCCGTCGCAGACCAAGTAAGATGAGATACAGAGGCTTGTGACACCACAAATGAATTGGGAGTCATTGTTACAGATTGCACCTGGAAATTCAAAGTTTGAATTAGTTATGATGATCATACATACTAATATTATAAATGTGAAAGTAACTCTTTTCTGTCTGTCTGTTTGTTACGCTTTCACGCTTAAACAGCTAAACAAATTTAGATGAAATTTGGTGGAATAGTTTGAGTCCCGGGGAAGGACATAGGATAGTTTTTATCGTGATAACCGACATCCACGCGGGCGAAGCCGCGGGCGAAAGCTAGTAAATGTTTTATGGTTTATCTAGTGACACATGTAAGTATGTTAGTGCAGAGTGCAACGCAAGAAAATATGTATGTATGTGTGTATGTGAGTGACGTATGCAAGGCAGTTACCACAGGCGGTATTCTGTGGAGACCTGGTGAGAAGCAAGAAGAAAGTTTCCCAAATACAGAAACGTTAATACGAAAGTGAATGATCCTCTAGTGATGGTAGTATTCAGGTAAAAAAATGATTTTACAGAATGTTGTGTAGGAACTGCTACTGCCGTGTTTATGTAGGGATGTTTTCCTACAAATGCGATGGAAAGACGACAAGAAATCATCAAGAAAACTGCAGGGATGAATTTGGTACTAATGGCACAAAACCGAGTTAAATGACAGAATTTGAGAGATAAATTATCGAAAAAAACTAAAAAGAAATTCATACTTTGGAACGTCGCGTCGGTCTAGGCATGGGCGGATCCAGGCTTTGATTCTTCACAAGAGGTTTATGCAGTGCCGGATGTAATATGCTCACGACGGGGGGAGGGAGGCATTTAGTTTCGCATGGACACCGGCCAAGCGTGAGTTGCGACGAGAGGCAAATGGGCAAAGAAATTCAATACAACCTTACAAGAAATTTACACGGTTGGTACACAAAACAACCGTCTGGCGGCACGCCCTAGATCCGCCTGTATTTGAACTGTACTAAAACAGTGTGTTATTGCACCTATATGGATTATAATTTCCTGTACAGAACTATAATATGCGCTTCGTTGATTGGTGAATCTCAGAATTAAATAAAGTATATTCAAATATTGTTTAGATGAATGTTTATTTTTTCGACACAAATTAGAAAAGTTATTTTTGTCTTATTCTAAATTCTGATGTCCTCGGGTCTGTTATTGTATCTTTTAAATTCTATTTAAATGTGTACAAGGTCTGTTCACATAATATTTACCTAGAGTATTACAACAATGGGAATAGACGTATGTTTGTTATGTCAGTTGTGTAAAGTGTTATTATTATTAAATATTTATTTTCAGAATTTCTTCCATAATGTATCAGTAACAATGTTGACTTATTCTAATGTTATATCGGTAGTATAATGGGTATGATTCGAACAGGCGATCTCACGATTGCGAGTCCGATGCCTAAGCCTTTAGGCTACCGCCGCTTTAATTGTTTAGGAAGGATTATTTTGTCATTATTTCTCTCTTACCCAGGAGGGAGTTTACCTCCTAACGATTCTGGGCCGGTTTTATTAATAGAATCAACCCTTACCCCTTCTTTAACACCTGGATTAGTCTCCCCCACAAAAAATAATCCGAGAACAGATACAAAATGTAGCTACATTCTGAATCTATTCTGGTTATTTAGAACATTGTCTTTTTTCGTTTTAATGCAATTATGTATAGTATTAACATGTATAAGTATCACTTACCGCTATTAATTGCAGTGACTACAAGTCTTAGCTTCTCAGTGTGCTGGTAAGGAGAAGTGGGTGGGTTCCATACGATCTTCAGTTTGGAGGGGAGCAGCTTGGTGCCTGAGCTCGCGGCGACCGCTGCGGCGTTACCACCGCATAGATTCAGTCGCCACATTGGGTTCTTGGCATCACCGATATACTGGGGAAAGAAGAAAGTTTTATTTGATTTTTTAATTTTTGGTTATTTTGCCTGTATCGGTCCACTGCTGGGCATAGGCCCCTCCTAACTAACGCTCTTAATTGAATGCGGGAAGCGGAGGACCGGATGTTGTACATCCGGTCCTCCGTTTCCCGATTCCGTTTCCAATTAATTCCAGAGACTTTCTTTAAGTCGTCAGTCCATCTGGCTGGGGGACGTCCTTACATTTACCGAGTCGCGATCTCCACTCTAGGACTTGTTTGCTCAATCGGTCATTGGTCCTTCGGCAAATGTCATTGCCATTTCAGCGTGCTTAACTTTGGTTCTTTGCCGGATGACCTCGTAACGAATTTTATTCTTCAAAGAGACTCCAAGCATAGTTCGCACCATAGTCCGCTGCGCGACTTTGTATTTGTGGACTAGCCCAATCGTAAGTGTCCACGTCTCGGCACCGTACATCATAACAGGTAGAACGCACTGGTTATATATTTTGGTCTTCAGGCATTGCGGTGGAGGTGAGAGGCGAAGAGAAGATTCCACGAAGTTTGTTAAACGCTGCCCAACTCAATTGGATCCTCCTGTGTACTTCTTTCTTGAAGTTGTTTCTACCAAGCTGAATAACCAGCCCTAGGTAAATATATTCTTGAGCATTTATAAATATAATAGAGCTTAAACTGTGCAGAATCTCGCTTAGCTGCTCTAGCGACTCCGCTACTATGACGATGTCGCCGGCAAACCGAAGGTGAGGCGAGATTAACTTCCCCGTTTATATTTAACACCTGTCCTGTCCAGTCCTGTGTCTTAAAGACGTCTTCAAAAGCGTTGGTGAAGAGTTTAAGGGATATGACATCCCCCTGTATTACACCTCGGCGCAGCTCTATTGGTCTGGTCTTGTGGTCCTGAATCTGGACGGTCATGGTGGCGGTATCAGGCATCTCGATATATCACCAGTCTATACGGCACCGCTGCAGACCATCTAGAACCGCCCAAGTTTCGATGGAGTCGAAGGCTTTTCTTGTAGTCCACAAAAGCCATATACAGCGGCTGATTGTACTCTTCGGTTTTCTGAACATGGTGATGGGTGTGAATGTGGTCTACGGTGCTGAAGTTTTTTCGAAACCGGATTTATTCCGGGAGCTAGAACGCGTCAAATTTGCTCTATTTTGCTCAATCAAAGTCTCTATGGCCAGAGTATTGGAGCGTCGGAGGTCACATCGCATCAGCTTCCTGATGTTTATAGCTCTATATCCTCAGGTTTATAGTTCTTCAAGTATCACAAGTTATGGTAACATCTGCTCATTTATTTTTGCCATTTTAATGTAGCAGTATTTTCCCATACGACGGGCCTAGAGACCTAACTAAGGAATTTAGCTTACTTCCGTGGCATGAATTCAATACAAATTAAATGGATGATAGCCAGCTCGACGAGGACACGTCTGCGTCAACTTCCTTTAGTCAGATTGTCTCAACCACACAATAAACATAATTAAAATACAGAACAGATGGTAACCTTCATACAATACGACCAATTTGTTCGGAACGTCTTCAAAACAAACTGGTCTGTAATATTGTGTCTGTGAATGATGTATCTTTCTCCCAGGGGGAGAAGCAACGATCAACGCTGGATTTACTATTACAGTCAAATCGCTTGAACTGGACAACAACCCTAACAGATAATTCTGAATACGTCTATGATCTCTATAATCTAATAATAATAATAATATCTTAGGACAACTCACACAACGCTATCTGATCCCAAACTAAGCAGAGCTTGTACTATGGCAACCAAACAACTGATACATACTTAAATATTTTTAAATACATACATATTATAGATAAATAACACCCAGACACAGAATAAACCATCGTGCTCATCACACAAAGTTTTGTCCTGGGTGGGGATCGAACCCACGACCTCTTGCGTAGCAGTCGGATACACTCCCATCGCGCCACAGAGGCAGTCATATATGTTCTTACGTCAGATTTCTAAATCTATTGTGGTCTATTTCAGTTATTGTCTCCTACTTGTCCACGAAAATATCTCACGAAATATGAACTGCTGGATCAACATTTCAAGACATCCATTATTCCTTTGTGCTTTGTTTCCCACAGTTGCCTCAAAAGGCGACCAAAAGGCCTTTCTCTTGAAGGTCACAACAGAACAATGCCTCAGGTCACAAGCATGCCCAGAACATAGTATCACAAATATGTACTACTACTAGGTACATGCCGGCTCACAGGTCAACAACGAAACCACGTACACAAAGACGCTTAGTCGCATAATGTCACTTTCGTAAAATGTATCTGTCGCAAAATGTTTCTTTCCCAAAATGTCTCTCTGCAACTTAGAATTTTTAATAACAATTAAAAATTCTAAGTTGCAGAGTATATATAATTTTTTTTTTTAAACATGACAATTATATATATTTTCGTACTCGTCTTTTATGGTCTTTAGTTTGATACTCTCGAGGGTCTCCAAAATATTTTTTCTCATTTTGCAATAAAAACCACATGAAATCCGCCATTAAGATGTTTTTTTAAAAATTTTATATACCCAGTGACACTCGACATGAAGATGAATCTAATGACGTATCATCTATACTAATATTATAAAGCGGAAGAGTTTGTTTGTTTGTTTAAACGCGCTAATCTCAGGAACTACAGGTCCGATTTGAATAATTATTAATTAAATTATAATGCGCGGGACAGCTAGTTTAATATAATCGGTTGAGCCGTTGAGGAGTTATGAGCGGACATATGAACATTAGAAGGATACATACATACATAAGCTTCAAACACATAACCATGCTCCGCAGTCGGGTAAAAAATAAAGATTAGTGTTATTATAATTGTATTGATCAAATTTATTAAACAAACTATTAAAATACGAGTAACATTTTCTTTTTGAGAAGTGTTGTATTTTATTCAAAGTTACAAAGATACATTTTGCGAAAGAGATATAAAGCGACTAAACCACGTTCAGACGGTCTCAATTTGCGCAGTCTCGGTTGTCATTCGACCGAGATCTGTGTACGTGCACGTATATGTGTTTGCGTGAGCCTGTTTTCACTCGTTGTAGGGAGCCGGTCTTTTGTACATACGTATCTTGTGACACTACAATCGCTAACATTTGACACTAATTAACCCGAATACTTGTAATGCAATAAGTAAACCATCGCGGTATTCATTTCAACTGCTCAGAAAACGTCGTGAGAATACGTGTTTTGGTATAATTGTGAAATAAATTTATTTTGTATTAAAAATCTCATTGCAACTGATATTATTACGTAACGTAGGTACCATAGCCTTATTCATTATGTTTCTTTTCGTTTCCACGGTAAGCCCGCGCGTAGTAGCGCATGCGCGGTGCGTTTAAGATGTCCGCGCTCATGCGGAATGCATTTTTAAGCGCAGCTCTCTATTTACCATTATGACAAGTTTTTGACAGTTAGACGCGCGGGCTTGCCACGAAAACGTAAAAAAAGATAGGAAGAGTCCATAAATTACGTGAGGTGATTTTGGCGAATTATGGATCCACATCATCCCTTTGATGAGATATCGCGAGAGAAGGACTTAGGATAGTTTTTATACATCCCCTCCCCCTAAACACCTCACGTATTTAATGGACGCCCCCATAGTGAATAAGGACCCAGGGATGTTTGCGAATATTTGTATCAGCATCCGCAATCGTGAGCTTCCGCTTCGATCTGGACATCTGCATCCGTATCGGCTATAATCAACAAGATTTTTTATGAGAATGAAGTTGTTAAATGATAGACCGTTCATTGACCAAAATCTTATTTTGGATTGATTCGTAGACAGAGACATCATTTGAACTCAAGTATAATGTCCCACTAATGGGCATTCATGTGGGAAAGCTGCGGTATAGTTGCGAATATTCACCACTAGGGAAAAATGGTCACCTAGTTCAGCCTTTTTTTTTTGTTGTGGCGTGAAAAAAATCTTACAAACACGCCCACAGTCCGGGGAAGACGGTGGAGGTAGTGTGGGGTTCGCACCCACTAAAAAATCCGCCGTGTATCGCTCGCCACCTTCGCGAACGGGCCGCCAAAATTAGTTATACCGTCGGCAGCCCGCCCAGTGGCAATGCCCGGAAGCGATGTTGTTGCGTTCCGGGCATTTCACACACAGGGTGTGGATACACACAGGGTGCCGCGCCTCCACGAAAGGCCGCGGGCAGGGCAACCTAGTTCAGCCTAAGTCAACTCAGGCTTCAAAACACCACTTAGTTTGCACCAGATAGTTCATTTAAAATAAAAAAAAACCCTTAACTTAAGTTAGAAATACATTAATATTTATGTTACTAAAATTAAAACATCACATACAATATTGTAACAATATACTAGGTATGAAAGAGACTGGATCTCACGACACAGGGAATCCTAGTGTGAGATCCAGGGCTTTATTACTATCTGTTTGTAACTTTTTGAACAATAAATCATTTTTAGTTTTTATTTTATTTTATTTTATTTCATGACGTGGGTCATGAAATGAACTATCTGGTTCCGTACCCTCTCCGTTCCGACCATGTCTTATAAACACGCCTCTTTAAAGAAAAGCTCAACAAAAACCTTAAAAAGAAACTCTAAATACTCACAATAAGCAGTTTGCAAGCATCAGTGCTGTTATTAACCGGCGCTGCTTGGTCTGTCGCAGTGTCTTGCGCGTGCGCTGCTGTGCGCGCACTCCATTTGCGCCCAGCGCCTGTGCCCGCGGAGGACGGGGCCTGCGGGTCTGACATGCCTCGCTCCCATTCTGATAGGGATTCCTGGAATGAAGAAAAGGAACTTTTAAAGAAATAATCCTATTTTTGACATCTGGTATCTTATAAATCTTCTATCTATCTACCTATTTGGTTTCAATTATAGTGGAAAGCGCAGGCAAGGTATAGAAATTAAATAATTTAAATGAACCATCATCAACGTTTATAAAAACCTTTAAAATGTGTTTTAACAGTCAATAGCGTAATGTTAAAACAAATATTTTGTGCGATCTCATTTTTTAGGGTTCCGTAGCCAAAATGCCAAAAATGGGACTCTTTTAGTTTCGTCATATCCGTCTGTCTGTCTGTCTGTCCATGTGTCACAGGTATTTACTTAAAGATTATTCCATGAATCTCGATACAAATTGATGCAAAGGTGTCTTGTACTACAAGACACTTTTGCATCAATTTAGCCGCTACTTAGTTTAATAGCTAAATAATATAAATATTTTTTTATGGGGGGGGGGGGCACTCCATATACAATAACAGAATATGTTTTTTTTTACAGCAAACATCAACGTTTTCTGGGTTCTTTATTCCACCTAAAACCTCAATGGCTGTACCAATTTAGATGATTGGAGTAATGCTAAGATTTATAAAACATAAGTATGGGTCATTTGGACATAATTAAAGTCACATTCGATATATTTTAGACATTTAACGAAACAAGTAATCACTAAGACGTCAAACCTGTCAAAAAGATGACAGTCAATTGCCAATTGACACTAACACATAAATACTAGTAAATTAGTAGCTAGGTACACGTATTCACTGATTGAGAAGTCATTGTCAGTAGATACAATAGTTGATGACGGGGATGTGACTCGCAACGATAATTGACAAGGTGACAGTGATTTATACATACTATTTAGCGTAGTTTGCTGCATTAAAGTGAATGAGGTTCGTTTACTACCTCATTGTATACCTCTGGCTAAAGGTCCGGTCATACACGTGTCGGTAGCATATGCCTTTGTACCTACTTATGTGAAACTACCTTTTGAGTGTTAAGTTAAACTTTGTAGGTCCCTTGGGAATCAAGCATTGTAAACTATGTATTTTACTTCTTTAATGTTTGATTTTCCAAACATGCTGATACATTATAAAAATATATATATTACGGGTCAATAATTTAAGGTACAATACCTTGTTTATTGCCCGACGTTTCGACCGTATTGTACCCGTGGTCACGGGTAGACTACTCTCTAGCCGTAATATATATATATTTTCATAATGTGTACAAATCGGGAAAGTTTATCAACGCTGATATATGTTTTTAATAATTTTGCGTCGTGAACTTAAATATCCGTTCTTAGGTCTAGAGAGACTTTAAAAAGTAAGTTTATTACTCTAGTCACCCCATTAGACAACAAATCTCTTGAAATCATTTCTTACACCTGGTCTGCACAACAAAAGAAATTTCTCTGAATTCACTGCATAACTTCAGTTCTCTAAGTCCAAGAGTTTGTTCTAGGCGTTGATGAGTGACTTATAAGAACTGATAAGGCTGCCGTGATCAAAATCGATTAGAAGAAAATTACAAGCGCATTGCAAGTCAAGTTGTAGTTAGGTTGTTGTATATTATAGCCGTTCCGCTCACTACTTGTATGACCGCACCTTAAATCGAGTAACTCGATGACACGGATCGATATAAATTGCGTTGTGGTTAATTGTAATGTGACGCCCTGAGATACTATAGATATTATTCGGTCAATCTATA
The DNA here is from genome assembly GCA_945859575.2 of Herminia tarsipennalis. NCBI lineage: Eukaryota > Metazoa > Arthropoda > Insecta > Lepidoptera > Erebidae > Herminia > Herminia tarsipennalis. The sequence goes on from OX243832.2 coordinate 27,316,603, forward strand.
CTAATAATATGAAACTGAAGAGTTTGTTTGTTTGAACGCGATAATCTCAGGAACTACTGGACCGAATTGAAAAAATATTTGATGATAACAAAAATAGGCCAAGTGCGAGTCTTTAAATTCGCCACTGTGCGTGGATATCTGGCAATCTTTCTTCTAAAATGTTACTCAGCACTTGCATATGAGTTTATGAGAACAAACACTATTAAAAAACAATTATATTCATTAACATTTAAAATCTCAAGCGGTGTTACAAAAGATTCAATAATTGTTACTATTAAAATAAAATGGGTCTTAAGCAAGTCATTTTGGTAGAATAGTCGAAATGATAATGATTATTGTAACTAATGTTTACAAGTAGTAAATTCGTTACATATTGCCTAATGTGGGTAGTTGGAAAATACTGAAATTATTTTGTTATTATTATCTGAGTAGTTAAGTAAGGTGTTAGTTTTGGCATAACGTCATTTTTTATTGAAATTATGGAATTATGGCCAAGTCAGAAACGAAAGGGAGATTCATAGTAATTTTTATAGGCATTATTGTATTTGTGAAGTAATTGGCAAGAAATGCCTACAAAAATTATTATAATATTCGGCCTGCGACATCATAATTTGTAACGAAGCAATAACAAAAGCCGTGATAGTTCTTTAACTACCGGCTAGATGGCGCATGCGAGGGCCCAACTCGCGAGCATGAAAGGATAGAGAAATTTGAGGTCTACTAACATAGTTCATATAGGTGGTTCGATATGGAAGTCACGGGTTCGATTCCTGGGTCTGGACTTCCAATTTTTATCTTTTGAAAATGCAATTATTGTATTTGAAAGGGAGATTGTTATTCCATAGGGTACGATCACTTGTGTGTCATTGTCAATATTGGCCTAGTTTTTAGAGAATATTTAGCTGAAATCCAAAAAAAAAAACTAGTTCTCGTCTGATACCTCACTGCAAAGACTAAGAATTTAGGCATCTAAACTTCTCTAATCTTTTATTAAGTGTTATTTCGCAAACAATCACATTGGAACATTTCTGTAAATCGTCATCCTTGCTTTGTGGATAATAAAAACTACTATCAAATGTCATAACTACTGGCAATATTTGGGAAACTAACGAGGTGTTTAAGGAGGTATCTATCTACAGTATAGTGATTTTGCTTATCAGACTTCAAACTGACATCTACATATACTTTACGGATATTATTAATTCTTTTTTTTTAGTTGTCTAACACTCGTAGAAGGCTCTTACGTAAAACAGGTGAATGACGAAAAAAAAAATAACGGGGCGGTACCGAATTTCGCCGTAAAAAAATATAAAATTGCTCTAAAATAAGAAAGAAAGAAATGAAAATATAACAAAAACTGTCCATGCGTTAATCGCATTTGCGCTACAAAAATAGGGATATACTTTACAAACTACTACAAAATAGTACATGAAACTCTTCATGTACTACTCCGTACACACTCGGCTGTTTTGCATGTTTGCCTATACAATATTCCCCGAATACAAAGATACCACCAAAAAATATTTGCCGCATAATTAACACGTATGTGTTAACAAACCACTTTAATTTATCTAAGCCTGTTAAAATTCATTTGGCAGTCAACTTCATCGAATTTGGTCACGATTTACATATTTAGACCAAAAGTACGCATTTTGAATAGTAAAAAACCATTGTTTCCATACTATTGTTACGTACTTTTACGTCTAAATATTTGCAAATGCTGATTGTTTACCCTTGGTTAAAGAATTTTAAAATCATGCGGTCGACTATTCACCTCAAATATTCAATCATTTTCATAATAATAATTCATAATTTTATCATTAGTGTAGATTGCTAGCCTTCATGATTAAAATACCAATTGAAGGTTGGAGCACAAAATTATACAAGAAGCAATCCTTTCTACTTGTTAAAAAAATCATCGTGATGACATAAAGATCAGCTTTTTCCATTAACAAAAAGCTGGCCTTTATATCATCACGATGATTCTTACACAAAATGTCTAGGATGCAATCAATTTGTGTACTTAATTGTATAAAAACCACTCTGTCTGTGTATCCGACTTCTTTCAAAATCATTAATGAATTACTTTGCGATATTTGCGAGACCCAGTATAGAGTAAAGTAGGTCTGATGCTCGTCTCTTACCAATCTGGGTTCTTCAAAAACGATCACATAGTGTCTGTTTGTATTGTAGCAAGACAAAGAACGCTTTGTATAATATGACAGTTGTCTAGTTAAATACGATCATATATAATTGGAATGAGCTAGTTACATCAGAAATTTTCAAGAATATATATTATGGTGTTCAGAAATGACATTGGAAGTTTTCCAAAAGATCCGTTATCCGGTCATAAACATCGGTCAATAAATTCGAAGACACACTAGTACTGGCAAATTATTTATTCCACATACAACAAGGCCATATAATGCAAGTATCTGTCATTCAGATTTCACTAGTTTTAAAACAACGACTACTAAAAATTGGTACGGTGATCACGGACTGAATCAGCTTCCTTTAAAATAAAGATGTAAAAAATGAGGATTTTTTTTGTAAGATCTGTTGTTTAATGCAAGGAAGAATGACTGTGAGCCAAGTATTTGTTTCTATTGTTATTTCGACAATGTATAATTTCCGATACATTAGGGAAACGGTAAAAAAAAGCTCTGTCGCTGCATTTGTGGTATAAATGCAGCGACAGAGCTTTTTTTACCGATAGCGATTTTTCTTTTGGGAATTTGCTAAGCTATTTTCGTCCAAAGTTTGAACTCAAACGAGTCTCAACAGCGTGATCCTATCCCTTTTAATGGATCTTCCGTCCAATTCACTAATTAAGTCATTGTCTTTACCCCTAAGACCTTCTTCGAAACGGTGGTCCTGTTTCCAAAAATTATCTTGGTTACGAACTGTAACAAAAATAAGTTACGGTGTCCCTTTAATCTTCGCTACATTGTCACTAAAAATATACTCCGTTTTGCATTTTCGTAACATCATTAAAGTTACAAAAACTACTAATTGTAGGTTCATAGATAAAAAATTGAAACGTTAAACAATAGTGTTATGAAAAACATAACAATGGGATCGCTTACCCAACTATCCAAGTAAGAGGTGTTTCAAAGGACAGGTAAACGCAGAAATCAACAGATTTTCTTTCATACATCTGTGATCTGGCCACAAATTTTGAAGCTGAACCCGCAGTATGTTACGGCGAGGAATATCTTTGAAACATAAAAATCGCAACGAGGGTAGGAGACTATGCGTTTTTAGTAACTATCCAGTTTTTTTTTAAAACGGTTTTAATTATATTATTACTGGCAATATTTTCTTTCACCGAAACAGCATCTGGTGCAATTACTTTTTATATTTCTTTTCATTTTCACATCTCTCTCACAAGACATGAATACCTTATACACTTTCAGATTTTGTTGGAACTTAGATTACTGAGCCTAACCTACAGAGTGGTGAGATATGCCTTGGTAAACAATGAAACTGCTTCGTAGTGTGAATTAAGTTGCATCAACGTTTCGCGTTGTGAGGAAGATTTTTTGTTAGGAGCCAAGTTTGATATTTGATGGAAAATACGGTATAGGTACCAAATGCTTTCAGAGGTTTTTCTGCTAGTGTTTTTATTAGAATTGTCCCAAAAAGGTGAGTATTGTTCCCAGAGTTCATGTTAACTATGTAAGATTGCGAGTTTCTTTATTCTATCATAATTTCTGAATGCCGGAACGAATTTAAATGAATCTGATAAATCGGTAAATAACTTCGGATAACATAGGAGCGGTTTATTTAAAAACAATACGGTGTTGGAGTTTCACGTAATTAAAGTCACACTATTATTTGCTCATCGGGTCAATATTGGTAAAACAACGTAAAAATAAAGCTTTTATTTTCGAAGTATTATAAATAGGGTGGCGAAGAAAACTATTCCGCAAGTTCCTACCTCTCGTCTGGTTATTTACTGTTTAGCCGGTTTCGATGTCGGTTTTGTCGTATTCTCGATGAGGAAAACAAGGTGTTATAAGACTGTCTATTTGTCTGCAATATTATAGCCCAACTCTGCCCTAACCAGTTCAGTTAAGACCTCATTCTCGGTTTCATAATTAACAATGTAACTTTTAACATTATCGGTAACATGTACGTCACGTAACACGAATACAATACCAATTACTATACTATATTATGTTATTTTTTATTACTAGTTTATTAGTACTTTAATGTTTAGAATTATCTACAGTTTGGGGTTTTTGTGAATTGTACCATCTTCTGGTCCCCTTTCTTAGCTATCTTGCTTTTTCATCTCTCGTTAAATCCTAGGTGGATTTCTCTACGTGTCATTTCAGTTCCCAATCGGATAAGTCCCCCTCTCACCATGGGCGTACCCAGAATCATTTTTCGGGCAGGGTTTTCGTAATTTCGGGGGGATTTGGTGGTACAATTGATTAACTTGTATTGTTTAAAATAATATTGTGAAAAAAATAATAATAAAAAAACCCGCCTGCACAAAAAATATGGAAACAAGATCCCCTACATAATTATATAATTTCATGCAGTCGTAACCGATATAACAACTAACTTTTATCAAAGCTATTGTCAAGTATTGAAAATTGACAAAAAATAAAGGTTACTGACTAACTTTTGACTGCCTCTGTGGCGCGGTAGGAATGTCTCCGACTGCTACGCAAGAGGTCGTGGGTTCGATCCCCACCCAGGATAAAACTTTGTGTGATGAGCACGATGGTTTATTCTGTGTCTGGGTGTAATTTATCTATAATATGTATGTATTTAGAAATATATAAGTATGTTTATCAGTTGTCTGGTTGCCATAGTAAAAGCTCTGCTTAGTTTGGGATCAGATGACGTTGTGTGAGTTGTCCCAAGATATTATTATAGATATTATTTTTTAATATTACAGTCATAATCATGTTATACCTTTTTGAAATGTTAAAGATGAGATCTTTAATTTGATTCCCTTAATGCAGTATTCGGAAAATACTTTTTTTTTTATTTTGACATCTCACAGCCGCCATGTTTGTTTTTTTTAAACGTCACCTATCTAAGAACACTTGGGCGGTAAAGACGAATCTAAAGACGTCTTAATTGTATAAATCCGTTCAGTGGTTTGTGAGATATGGGGTAATAAAAAATACTACATACAAGCAAGATAAGCGCGAAAAACATAACCCTTCCTTACAGTTGAGTAAAAATGATGACTTCTCAACTTGTCATAATCAAATATCACAATTCTCATTAGGTAGTACCTACGTACTTAATGCGTGCAAACATTAATTCTCAATTAACAATAGACGTCTCAAAATTTAGATGATGAAATAACTCGTGTTTTATAGCAATCATTAATGTCTGCTCTTATCAAACTTGAAATATTAGTCATACAACCTTCGTAGAGGCTTAAAACAGCGAATGTATAGAAAGCTTTATCAAGCAATGCACATAAAGACATCGCTCACTAAAACCTCCTCGGACCACGTTGTTTCGAAGGTGTTCCGAGATTTTCTGTCTGTGAACGATGTCTATACAGGGTGTAACAGAAATGTGTGGTCAAATTTCAGCAGCGAGTAAGGTATATTATCAGTATTGCACCTACCATGGTGCCATAGCTGGTTGCATTATTATTATTATAGCAAATTCTTTTTGTCAAAATTCAGTAGTGAAAGGCGTATGGCCACACCTTTCTGTTACACTCTGTATATGTGTTGTGTGTCATTTCTGTATTCCCGTGTGATGAGGTGAAGGCCTTTAAGCAAATTCTGAACTGTTAGAACTCGTAGACATGATTTAATAACCTTTAAGAAAGGTTCATGACATATTAATAGTAGGTATGTAGTGTACCTATGTGTTATGTAAATGTATATCGGTGTTGGAAAACCGGTTGGGGCACGACTTGGGGTTTTCTGTACCAACTTCCGATTGTACGACAATTTATCAATTGTCTGAGTTAATGTAGGAAGAGGAAAGTGTTTGTTAGGTAGGTAATTATTATATGAAAACTAAGACAGTAACAAGAACAAGCTTTGAGATACCTAACCTACCGTTAAATAAGTTGTTAAATAAGTTTCTGTATTTAAAGGAGTAGGTATGTACGGTAAGGCTACATTGCAAAAAACCCGGGCATGTCGGACCACGGTCAGTGTAGGGTTCCGCAGCATGAAATAATTGTATCAGCAGAGGAGCGTATGTTCATGGCACTTACGCCCTTTTGTTGAGAAACGCAGTTTTTCAGCAATAACTCAATGACGGTATATCCGATCATGTCCGAAATATTATAGTTTAAAGTATTTATTATGCGCTACGTTTGTGATTTTTTCATATTTTTTGGTCACACGGTTCAAAAGTTAAGGGGGGGGAGGGGCACAAAATATGTAACTTTCGGAGCGACTATTTCCAAAAATATTCACATAATCAAAAAAGTTTATTAGAAACCTTTTTAAAGACCTGTCAAAACTTTTCACTAAATTTCACTAAATTTCATTAATTTCATTATTATTAATTGATTAGTCTTTGAGTAAAAAGCCTATGACATACGGACAGACAGACAGAAAGACAGACAGACATGACGAAACTATAAGGGTTCCGTTTTTGCCATTTTGGCTACGGAACCCTAAAAGACATTCGTGATTTCGTGAATGCCGTTTGCTGTGGTTTGCTGGAATTAAATCGTGAGAAGAAAAACCGCGCAAGGAGATTGCGAAGTACGAGCTAGGAACTCTTCAAATATTAAAGACACACCTATAGTAATTTGGGTATATTTTGTTGTAATTCGTGCATTACTTTAAAAAAAAACACCATTGAGTGAAATAGAACTGATGATGAAAATCACAGAAGACCAGCGGAACTATTCAATAATAAATATTGCGGGTTGTGATCTGATTACCGTTTTCTATAACTGATTTTTCGCCTCCATCAAATCATGTAATGGAACTTTAAGTAGTACCAGGTGAACTCCTCAAAAATCAACGGCCTTGTATCGTAAAACGCAACATTTAGTAAAAAGAAATGAGCAGTTTATGTTTAAGTAATATTTATTTTGGGAGTCGACGAATGGCTGTCTCCTTACAGCCATTCGTCGCTCTTATCACTATTCAAACGCTCTCAAAATATAGTCTGAGTTGAGCTTGAGAATAACTTCTAAAAACTAAATCTAATCCCCTTTATTGTACAGAAAGATGTGACCAGAACTTTGTGACCTTGAGGAAAGAGTGGAAGTTCTGAGGAACCTTTCCCCCCTTCCCTGTGTGGCACGCCGAAGAAAAAGGGGTATAATATATGTGTGACCATTTGTTGGGTATATATTCCAAAGGGTAAAAATTATAATTCAAAAATAAGTATATTTGTCAGTTGTCTGGTAGCCGTAGAACAAAATCTGACTAGTTTGGGATCAGATGACCTTGCATGGGTTACGATAATGCAATCCGGGTGAAGTCGGGTTCACGTCAAAAATGCTTCACAAATTTATTTCCAATCACGTACGCAAGAAAACATTCAATTATCTCTTAGAGTATGTAGGTATTGTTTATAATATTTCTAACAAATAACCATTTATTTCTATAGCCTGTAAGTGGGTAGGCATTTAATTTAATACCTAAGCGTTAGACAAGCGTACAAGGTTCCTGACTGCGTGGTCATAAGACCTTGGACTCAAATCTATTAAATAAGTTAACGCCAGTCCGAGTAATGGGATTGTAGTTATTTACAATAAAATATGGCTGCTTTAAAACGTCTAGTTGTATGTCAAGAGTTTAATAATATCTTACGACAACTCACACAGCGCCATCTGATCCCAAACTTAGTAGAGCTGTACTATGGAAACCAGACAACTGATAAACATACTTATATATTTCTAAATAACACCCAGACACAGGATAAACCAACGTGCTCATTACACAAAGTTTTATCCTGGGTGGGGATCGAACTCACAACCTCTGGCTTAGCAGTCAGGGTCACTAACCACTAGACCAACAAGCCAAAAAAATTAAACTTTATATTATTTTTGATGACACAACAAAAATAAGTGTCAAACGATAATCTTTAAGCATATAAAATAAAGTCAGGTTAGTTACAACTGAACTAGTCCTCTAACCCTGGTCACGCTTCGCTGTGCCTTTGCAGTTGACTCTAACAAAAATTTGCACTTTAAAGCTTAATATTTCCAAGCTTAATATTTATTTACAAACGGATCCTTTAATCTAAAAATGGTCTTAACAACCTCTAAACGTTTTTAAAATACCTATCTAATGATACCCCACACGATGAGGTAGATGAGAAAAAAAACACATCCCCACTTTCCACATAGGTGAGGTATCCTCAAAAAAATGTCACTTTGTCAGCGTAAGTAATGTGTGTATCTATGCAAAATTACAGCCTTCAAACACTAACAGTCTCTGAGCTAAGTTGCGGACGGGTGGACGGACGGACATGGCGAAATTATAAGGGTTCCGTTTTGCCATTTTGGCTACGGAACTCTAAAAAGGTGTAGATAGGTTAGATAGCTTAAAAAGCGGCACCATAAAATTTAGACAATTGACCTATAAATGTCAGTGTGGCATCGCCGGCGTCAACAGATGAAAGCAGGGGATTATATTTTTCTTTTTTTCGCTCGCGATAATTTAATCATGCTTTCCTACTTTTACGACTTTTTATAATAGTGTGATGTTACAATATATAGGTTATATAATTATGTGTGAACTAGCCCACCTACGCAACTTCATCTAAGTAAACTTTCCCCGTTTTTGCAACATTTCCCATTGCTGCTCTGCTCCTATTGGTCGTAGCGTGATGTTATATAGCCTTTCTCGATAAATAGGCTATCCAACAGTAAAATATTTTTTTAAATTCAGGCCAGTAGTTCCTGAGATTATCGCGTTCAAACAAACAAACTCTTCAGCTTTATAATATTAGTATAGATTAATTTGCCGTTTTTAAAGATCGAATGTTGTTTATGTAAAACATCATTGTCTACGTCCTAAAAATAATAGAACTTATAAATTTTCAATTGTCTTTCTTTCCGGGCATAAAACGTTAGCTATCTGATATATTAGGGTATCATATGACCCTAATATATCAGATAGCTAACGTTATAGTAGGTATCTGATAGATTTCTCCGATATTTACTAGAGTTTATCTCAAGGATACCTACCACCCTTACTTCAGATACATGTAGGTACTTAAGCGCCCTAGGAACAAACAATACCCTTAGATTGTAATTTGCCTTTGGTTTGTATAAGTTTTCGTCATCAAATTCGCGCAAAACGATTACTCTTACTTTCTCCCACATGTGTAGGATTCTAGAACAAGATTCCAAGGTCGTCAGGCTACTGCAGTTCAATGGCTAGTCACGAATAGCCTGCAGCCACTCGATCTGTGATGGAAAAAAACCTTATGCGTGATTTATGTTTCAATGTAAATATAATGTGTACAATGATATATTATTTTGGTCTCTCATGCTGAACGATAAGGTTAAGCAATGTAACCCCCGTCAGGTTAATTACTAACAGATGAGGTTTATCCTACTAGTACTAGTACCATTAATGAATAAAAAAAAAAAAAAAAAAAATCATAAAAACCAGCCTGCTTATTGAAATATGAAAAAACGATACCTAACCTTAAATCATGCAGTCGGAGGCATTTTAGTAAGTTCACTGGGATTTTAGATTTTAGTGCTTAGTTGTAAGACGTAGGTAAACTGTAACTACCGAAAATTTGAGTGAAAATATTTGGTAACAAACTTTAAATCGCTATTGAAGTAATTTTTATAGGCATTTCTTGCCAATAACTTTACAAATACAATAAATGCATTTTTGAAAGATAGAAAAATTTGAAATCCAGTGGCCCCGGTTTGGCTACGGAAGTCTCGGGTTCGATTCCTGAGTCTGGATTTCAAATTTTTCTATCTTTCAAAAATGCATTTATTGTATTTAAATCGCTATGTATCCTAAACGGTCGTATTAAGTGAAAAATGATTAAAGAAACCTCATCATGATTTTAAAATACCTACACGATGATACCACACATGACATAGTTTGTTGACTTTATTTTTTTCTTTATCACAATATGGCGCCTGGCTGTCGCCATTTTGAATTTTGATTGCTGTCATGTCTTTAGTGACGATCGCAAGATTAATACGAATCGATTGACTTATGAATCATCAACATCGGTCTACGCGTTTGGTCTATATAGTGCTACAAACGAACACACATTCATACATACACGTCAAACACATGATCTACCCTCTGCAGTCGGGGAATAACGCAACTTTATATAAAAATAGCTGTCCTGCGCAACTTCGTCTGCGTAATTTTTCCCCGTTTTTGGAACTCCTATTGGTCGTAGCGAGATGTTAAATAGCCTTCCTCGATATGGGCTATCCCACGTGAAAGATTTTTTCAATTCGGATCAGTAGTTCCTGAGATTACCGCGTTGAAACAAACAAACAAACTCTTCAGCTTTATAATATTAGTACCTATAGATGATAATTTTCACTTACTATATTAAACACAGTATTTTATTAATAAAACGTGTAGACATGTACTTATTTTTTTTTTACGTTTCTGCCTACATCTGTACTAATATTTAAAAGAGGAAAGATTTGTATTTTTGTATGTAACGAAGAAACTTAAAACTACTAGACCTATTTCAAAAATTCTTTCCCCGTTAAGAAGCTACACTATCCACGGGTGATATAGGCTACTTTTTAACCCTGTATTCCCACGGGAACGGGAACTATGCGGGTGAAACTGCGAGGCGTCCGCTAGTCTATAATATATAGGCAATTTAAAAATTCCAAAATAAAAGAATTGATGAAAATAATCATCATTTTAGCACAAAGCAAACTTGTTTTAGACAAATATCAATCAATAAATCAAATTCTTCCTTATTTTTTACCCGATTCGAAGCTCTAACTACACTGGTTTATCAACAAAAAGTTAACAATCCATTATAAATTGATTTACCTTAGAACTAAGCCAGATACAAACTACGCATAAAATGACGAAGTGCGACACACCCACGGTCTATGTCACCTTGGGAAGTGACATAACAACCTCTTACAACCAAGAACTTAGTGACGTCATTAAAAACATACGATTTTTAATCATTTATAGAGACATATAGAGTTATAGCCATTCTGCTTTGCTATGAAGTGTTTATTGAGGAAAATAAATAAAGAATAGATCATTTAAGTGAAGGCAATCCATAGAGATTGGTATGTTATTGTATTTAAAACCGTTCGCAAGCAAAAAGTACTTAATTGTCGCCTCGTGTTGATACTTATGGAAAGGAAAAACAATCGCAGTATAAATAATTATGTAGTTGAATAATAGCTATGCCATTCTTTAGATCAGTCATTAAAAAATCGGGATCGGAGGATCGGATCATGGGATCATGCTCAGTGTAGGTGTTCCAAAGCCGTTGCCGTATGAAAAAACTGATTTGAATAATTGCACCAGCAGAGTTGTTGAGAAACGCAGTTTTTCGGCAATAACACAATGACGGCATATCCGATGATATCCTAAATAATTTTAGTTTACGCGCTACGTTTTTGTTTTTGGAACGCGTTGCGAAAGGGGGTAGGCGAAAAAAATAAGACCAAAAGTTGTAACGACACCTTTTTAAGACCAAAACTTGTAACGATACTTTTTGTTATAGTTGTAAGCCGTGCGGCGTGCGCGTGTTTCTCTGTCTGTCTCTCTCTCTCTCTCTCTCTCTCTCTCTCTCTCTCTCTCTCTCTCTCATAGAAAGCAAGCCAGTTATTTTCGTTTTTATTACAATTCTTTCACTAATTAATCGAAAGGAACTTCGTTCCATCCGGGTGTCCCTTGACACCTCTTAAGTTTTTTTTTTATAGTTTTTGGTCACACGGCTCAAAAGATAAGGTAGTAGGTAGGTAGAGATAGATAAATTGTAAATAAATACCCTATTATGTTATTTTCAGACGTTCCAGTTTCAATCCTTGAGGCTTCCTGGAGGCGAATTATTGCGACCGGACTAGACGAACGGGTTTAAAGCCACCGTACATCGCCATACACTTCGCGCCGGCTACTCGGTTTCAACCCGGGCCGGATTAAAACCGGAGCGTGTGAAAAGGACTTTAGTCATAATCATCAGTCAGATAATAAGTTGAATCATCTGCTATCCTTTACGTTACTCGTTATATTGAATAATAATATCTTGGGACAACTCACACAAGCTATCTGATCCAAAACTAAGCAGAGCTTGTACTATGGAAACCAGCCAACTGATAAACATACTAATATATTTCTAAATACATACATATTATAGATAAATAACACCCAGACACGGAATAAACCATCGTGCTCATCACACAAAGTTTTATCCTGGGTGGGGATCGAACCCCTTGCGTAGCAATCGGATACACTCCCACCGCAGCATAGAGGCAGTCGAATGACTCAAGAATAATATATACTTAATACATGAAGTAATTTTAAAGCAAACATTTTGATCATTCAATTCAATATTCATTTGCGCAACCTAAATCTACTTATCCACAATATGCGGGGGAGTAACCTGATACATCAATCAACATTGTAATAACAAAAAACGTTTGATCTATAGTTTTAGCTAACAAACCGGTCTTAATGTAACTTATTGCAACAATTACTAGTTTACTTTGTAATTATTGCAAATTTCCTCACGATACCGCTTAAAATGATCTTAAATTAACATATTTGATTAACTAAATATATAAGGAAATGTAATTAACTAACACTATTTGATCTATCAAGCCAATATGTTTGCAATTCTTTGAAATAGCAGGTTTTTATTATTCGGAGCGACGATTGATAAATTTGAGTCTTTTGTGTCTTAAAACAGGTTGTAATCCATTAGTGGATGAAAGTGGAATAGTTCCAAAATTGGAGTATATTCAAGTTACTTTAATTACTTTTGTTTTACTTCAGGAAATTTTAGTTGCTAAGAAGATAAGACTATCCAACTTGGTATACTTATCGCTCACTTATTGCAAGAACGGCATAACAATTTTACAGGAGGCCAATTTAAACTTTAAATTCGATATATTTACAAAAAAATAACACAAACTGGTTATAACTTTTTGGAATGTTTGTGTCGGTTATTAGTGCTTAAAATCATAGCATTCTCGGCGAACACTTTTGCGCCTCTGAGATATAACTATATTCAAATAAACACATACCGCCCAGCAACAGTGCGTCATTACGATTTTTACGCCATCTAGCGACCACAAGTGACATAACGTGTTTGTCATTATGGTACTAAAAAATATACTTGTCAAGGATTGTATTTTACATACTTTCCCAAAAAATCTAGATTTTGAATTATGTAGATCTTGCAATAAATGAGCGTTATGTTATCAATGTTTGTAAGATGAGTTTTTACCTGTAAGGCTGTGATTAATAAATGTATTATTATCTATACTAATATTATAAAGCGGAAGTTTGTTTGTTTGTTTGTTTGTTTAAACGCGCTAATCTCAGGATCTACTGGTCCGATTTGAAAAATTATTTTTTTGTTGGATAGCCCATTTATCGAGGAAGGCTATAGGCTATATAACATTGCGCTACGACTAATAGGAGCGGAGAAGCGACGAGAAATAAATGTTTCAAAAACGGGGAGAAATTACGCATACGAAGTTGCGCGGGACAGCTAGTCTATACTAATATTATAAAGCTGAAGAATTTGTTTGTTTGAACACGCCAATCTCAGGAACTACGGGCCCGAATTGAAAAATTATTTTTATGTTGGGTAGCCCATTTATCGAGGAAGGCTATAGGCTATGTAACATCACGCTACGACCAATAAATGCGGAGCAGCAATGAAAAATGTTACAAAATCGGGAAAAATTTATTCAAACGAAGTTGCGCGGGTCAGCTAGTTATCTATGTAAGTAGTTTACTTTGACCCGTAAATCTATTCTTGTCAGGATGTCAAATAGAGTACTAGCAGTTAACTAGGTACTTATGTAAATACATCCATTTATACATAAAAACGTCATATAAAATCGATGACCGTGTGCACGCACGAAAAAGTGTCACGGTCCGTCACGTTCCGCCTGCTGATAGGCTGAAGTATTGTGGCCGTCGGGCGTGTATGCGCCCGGGTCCACTAAAGCTGTCACAAGCATGGTTGTTTATTACAATGTCATTAATGTTTTCTTAAGATGTTATCGACGTTATGTTTATAAAAAATTTTGGTTAATCTTTTAGATTCATGGTGAATATTCAAATGATGTTTCATTCCAGAAATTAAGATTGTTTATTTTTTAAATCCATGTGTAACGTGCAGACTAGTGCAGAGTTACATTCTCAGAAATGTCAAAAAGAACGATGTAAGCGAAATAGATTATAACAGTTGACTGATCCTTTGGTGAATCTGTATGGACAAAAGTCCTAATAAATCCCCCAGGGGATTTATGCAGGGGATCCTAATGGACGGAGGGATCAATTTAGGTACCATCTATCAATATTTTTGCATTAGACATTGCTTATTGGCAGCATTTGTGAACCACTTAGTAAAATCAAATAGTGTAATAGTATGTTTTAAGAGGAATTATTCATACGATGTTAGTGTTAATTACTTAGACAAGACAATACTATAATTCGTCAAATATTAATTACCAAGAATAATATTGAAGTCTTTATCTGCAGAGTAAATATGTCAGTTCTTATTTCATATAGATCCACATGGGTACCTACATCTTAAAATTTATACGAACGAAATTTTACAAGTTTTTTTTTAAATTTGTTTTTAATTTGCAACGTTTGGACATAATACCTACATGTAACGCAAGTAAGTCAACAGCTATGCTATACCTACAGAAAATTCGCAAATTAGCCCGCGTGGGTAAAAACTATCCTAAGTCCTTCCCCCAAATTTCATCTAAATTGATTCATCTCTAAAGCGAAACAGATGTAGGCCCAGTTACAGTGGCCTCCCCGCCATGGTTTCAATTCTATAGTGGGCTGTACGACCCCTAATGCGCAGCGCCACCTACAACTCTATCAGGTGTTACCCGCTCTAACACAATAATAAATAAAATATATCTAATAAATATTTTATATTAACAATATTAAATTAACGACAATATTGTCATATTTAATCAATATATAATTTCTATTATGATTAAAATTAGCAACACACTGTTAAGTGTATAATTATTTATTAATTGCAATTATTAAAAATGTCAGTTACAGTTTAAAAACTATTGCTTTAAAAGCCGAGGTAAGTTTTAAAAGTACCTAGATTTGTTGGTTTGCTTTAATATTTTCAGGTAAAATATAAAAAGCTAACTATGTGCTTACCCAACTACTGGATAACCATAAACTTACTTTACTAAACCATTGGATAACCTTAAGTACTTAGTAGTAGCGAAGTATCAAACTTCCCGAGAAATTGATTAATAATTACGTACATTTGTGATTGTTGAGAATATTACATTCTATGCAATATACATATATACAATAGAGAAAAAAGTTTACAAGGAGTTAATAGTTTCATGCGAAAGAATAAATAATAATTTTCTCGATTAATTTATAGACATCTTTCTCAATTCAGGAACTAATTAGAAATTTTCCTTCTTTCTTCATCTTGTAGCTAGGGTACAATATCCTAGACACTAGGCATACTAGTAACTAGATAGGCACTGTGTCTAGTAAAAGTATCTAAGTCTGTATTACTTTATTAATTAGTGTAATTGGTTTCAGTAAACTTTCTAATTATAATCTAATTAAAAAAGATTGGCACGGATCTAACTAATTATAACTAATAACAATAATTAGCATTGGTGTAATACCTTTCAACATCACTTTATTATCCGTCAAGTGACGATAAAAACTTTTTATTTTTTTTTTTTTTTTTTTTTTTTTTTTTTTACTTTAATTAAAAAGAATAAGAATTGATACATTTATTTCGACCTGGGTCTACAGAATTTGTAGGGTAAGATCGGAATAAATGCCCCATAATAGCAATAGAACATAATGTATTAGAGTTAAAGATTAGATTTTTTCTACCTATTGTTTGCGAACAATATCTCAAATCAAAGGACTGGCTGTAAGCGCAAACGACCAAATGAACTTGGGATTCCATTAAATATTTGGTTCCATATATTTCGATTAATTGGTAGCGATGGTTGCCTAATGACTTGAAATTTGACCACACCTGTCAGTTACATCTATACTAATATTATAAAGCGGAAGAGTTTGTTTGTTTGTTTAAACGCGCTAATCTCAGGATCTACTGGTCCGATTTGAAAAATTCTTTTTTTGTTGGATAGCCCATTTATCGAGGAAGGCTATAGGCTATATAACATCGCGCTACGACTAATAGGAGCGGAGAAGCGACGAGAAATGTTTCAAAAACGGGAAGAAATTACGCATACGAAGTTGCGCGGGACAGCTAGTTCTGTATAACTAACCCCTGAATACCTAAATGTGCTTACAATGCTTAACTGTATACTTAAAAGTATTCTTGTCGCTACCTATCTTAAGCGGCGGTAGCTTAATGGCTATGACATCGGTCTCGCAATCTGAGTGAGGTCGCGGGTCGCGGGTTCGAAACCTACGCATTATCCTATCGACTTGACCCCACTCCTAACACAAAGCTTTGAGCTCACCTGGAGGGGTTAACAAGATTGCTAGTAATGTGGGACCCAATCCCATATTGATTTTTTTATCAAAAATAAAAAAAGAAATAGGTGGTGTGTTCCGTTATGTTAAAAGTTTGGAAACCCCCCTAGCCTAGGTATTATACATCAATGTCAATACCTACTTTTATTATCCACTTTAAATTAGCATCATCAAGATAAGTAGGACCTAACCCTAACCTACTTGAGAAATTGCTGGGTTCGTAATGATTACCACAATTACGAGTAGGTATATACAGTACATGACAGATCTATCATCATATTTGGTCTTGAAATAATTGGAATGGTGGATGATGAAATATTCTACAATAGTTGCGGTCCTACAGTCATTCATAAAACCCATTTTTAGGACATCGCTTTTTATTAAAAAATCGGATAGTTTTGGAACGAAGTGCCTTATCGCGCGTTGTGAAAGGGGGCTACGGAAAAAAATGGCACGAAAAGTTGTAACGACACTTTTTGACACACACAAGCCGTGCGGCGTGCAGTCACCTGTCGATTTGGTCTAGAGCAGCTATACTCTAAGTGTGTTCCGCGGAACCCTAGGGTTCCGTGATACCTCTGTCGGGGTTCCGCAAGAATTTAGAAATAAAAAAATCAAAACACCTCTCTCTGGTCGCTCCGCGGCTGTGCGGACTCCGCGGCCGCGCGGAGACAAAACGCTATGAATGTTATTTATTTATTTATTTGTATTTGTATAAGCTTGTGTTACATTAGCTGGTACAATATCTTATAAGTTTGGTCTCAACAATTTTATACTTGTACAACGCGTTCGCTCTAAGTTTGCCGGTCTGTGGAATGCGCGTACCCTCCCCCACGTGACAACAAAACTTATAATGTGTCATAGTTTTACCCAAATATCTACCGTACACAATTTTTATTGTTACAATTAAATAAAAAATTTCGAACGTCATACACTCATACCTATCGCCAGCGGCAAACTTAAAACGAGCGGGTAGTATACTTGTAAGCGCTCAGTCTCTTTGATAAAAGCCGCCTCTGAATTAGACGCTATAGTTGTCAACAAGCGACTTTCGTCTCTAACTTCAAAGGATAAAGTCGATATTGTTTACAACGCTATTTTTAAATTTCTGTTTTTATTTTTGCTTTTTGTTTATCAAAGGTGCCGA
Source organism: Herminia tarsipennalis (assembly GCA_945859575.2). NCBI lineage: Eukaryota > Metazoa > Arthropoda > Insecta > Lepidoptera > Erebidae > Herminia > Herminia tarsipennalis. The sequence goes on from OX243832.2 coordinate 27,334,378, forward strand.
CTCGAGTATTTTCGAGAATATTTGAGATCGAGTCTAGGACTAAGTATAAAAGCGGCGATCGCGCGTTGGCGTCGTCAGTTGATGATTAGCGTTCGGAGCGATAAGTTACTACCTACTTACAAGCTCGCTAGCGAGAAACTAGTGTTCATTGTTTTACTGCCTGCTGTATTCTGTTGTCTCAGTTTTATACATTTCTTCCCTGTAGGTTCTAAATTTAGTCTCTTATACGCAGTAACGATTGTGCATTATTTAAACCCCACTATCCTGACTTGTAACATTATAAATGAAGAAGAATGGAACGTTGGCTTAAAGGTGTTAAACGTGTTCCAACAACATCTTCTAATGACGCTGAATGTTCAAAAGCAATGCGCGCGGAGAATTTAGCAATCACCGATCCAGAAGATGATGCCACGAGTGCCACGACGTCAAGCTCGACGGTTTCAAAGACGAAAAAAAGGAAGTATGATGAATCTTATATCAGTTTCGGATTTGTTGATTCCAACGGCTCACCTCTCTGCATGCTCTGTAGTAAACTGCTTCCTAATAGTTCCATGGCACCTGCCAAATTGCGTCGACATTTAGAAACCGTACACCCCGAGACTAAAGACAAGAATAAAGAATTTTTTGTTCGCAAAAAAGATCAGTTATTAGAAAGTCAAAAAAATATGATGCATGTAACACAAACTACCAACGAAAAGGCCACGGAGGCATCATATTTAGTTAGCTATCGCATTGCACAAGCAGGTGAAGCGCACACTATCGCTGAGAAATTAATAAAACCATGTGTATTAGACATAACAAAATGAAGGATGAAGCGGTAAAAATAATTAATTTTATCAAATCCCGACCACTACAATCCCGATTGTTCTCATTATTGTGTGAAGATTATGGCAGCAAACATAAAACACTGCTGCTCCATACAGAAGTGCGATGGCTGTCTCGGGGAAAAACTTTAACAAGGCTATTTGAACTTAGAGCCGAGTTACAAATGTTTCTTTCAGCAGATACTTCTTTTAATTTGAAGGACCGTTTGTATGATAAAACTTGGTTGTTCCGATTGTCTTTTATGGCGGATATCTTTCAAAAACTTAACGAATTAAATTTATCGTTGCAAGGTAAACAGACAACAGTGTTTCAGGCCTATAATAAAATAACTGCTTTTAAAAGAAAATTAGATTTTTGGATCATTTGCATTGGTAAGAAAGAAATAGAAAGTTTTACGTTACTCAGTGAGTTTGTTAGCGAAAACGACTCAGAAATGTTTGAAGATAATGTGTTTGAAGAATTGGTCCAATATCTCAGTTCGATGCGCGCATCTTTTGAAAAGTATTTTCCCGAAGAACACAATACAAAAATTAAAGTGAACTCCTGGATTCATAATCCTTTTTTACCCAACTTGGAAAAGCCTGAAAACATGTCAAATGAGATATATGAATCTCTTTTAGAAATGTCATCAGACACAAGTATGGAGTCATTGTTCAAAACGACGCCTCTTAATGATTTTTGGTGCAGAATCCAAGATGAATATGCAATGCTTGGCCAAATGGCTCTGGATATTCTTCTCCCGTTCCCAACTACATATTTGTGCGAAACAGGATTCTCTACCTACGCAGCCACGAAAACAAAATATCGCAATAGACTGGACGCCGAAGCTGATATGAGACTCCAACTTTCTTCCATCAAACCTGATATCAAGCAATTGATGAAAAATAAAAAACAGTTTCATACCTCCCACTAGTTAGATTTTTTCTTTTTTAATGTTTTCTATTATTGTCCTTACCAAGTGGTGAAGTAAATAATAATTAGTAACTGATACATTGTACTTTTATTATGCTGATTAATAAAGAATACACTTATAAAAATAATTGTTTTATTGTAGGGTTCCATCAAGTATTTTGCTTCCCAAAAGGGTTCCGTCATTTAAAAAGTTTGAGAACCACTGGTCTAGAGGCATAAAATTCGTATAAAATCGCAATCGCCTTTTTGTAAGTTATTTTCGTTTCGTCTTTCTATTTCGCATTGAACAGTGTGGTGTTGCGAAGATTATAAAAAAACCCTTGTCTCAAGTTTTTTATTTTTATCTTATTTATTTGTAGTTTTTGAGATTTTTTTTTTGAAAATTGTCTATTTTTACTAACATTTATCGTCCATTTTTGATCTGGAAATCCAGAAATAGATTAATTTTTAATAAACTAAGCGTAATACGAAAATATACGAAAAAATATGTTAGAAACATCGATAGTGCCCTTAGTAGCCTCCCACTCTTCTTTAACAGTTCCTAAGTTGAACAGTACCTAAGTACTGTTCTTCATTTATTATATGTATTGTGTTCAAATTAGAGATGTGCGCGAATGAAAAAAAATATATATGGAAATATTTCCATTCGACCACATTTCTAGTTCAAATTCTTACAAAACAATAATACGATTGTTTATTTGGTCAGCATATAAATCAAATGCAATGTTATCCACATAGCCATCTGCGAACCTATTTGTGAATTCCTTTTGTCGTCTTTTAAATTATTGACAAATTTGTGGGACTATGCGTTCGTGCATTTAAATGTCTGTCAAAATATGACACATAAAACTTGAAAGATACATATGTGTCATGTATGTTTTCATTTTATTTGAAAAATTTCGTTCCACATTTGTACCATGTATGTTCGAACATTCTAACTAATGTGATAGTACGGGTTCCCTAGAACAAATTTTAAAATGATACATATCAAGCTGGAATTGATATGGTAGCTTCGTTTCGTCGAGACGCCCAACTTTATGTATACGACAACTTTATATAGTGGTACGTTAGTGAAAAAAACAGGTGTTAAATATTACAAACTTATTGGAAAACTGTTAAAAGATGTCATTATGACAAGATTTTGACAGTTAGAAGCGCGGGCTTGCCGCGAAAACGAAAAAAAAGGTAGTGAATAAGGACCCAGGTTATAATCCGGCCGTATCGGATGACGTGCATCGAGTTTATTTTGTAAGATCACGGCTATGTCACTGATGTCACAACCTCTTATATGGTAAACATAACACAGCATTAACTATGCAAAATGAACAAATACGTATGCTAAAGCAAATTTATGATTTATATCTTAACGAAGCGATAATCCTTTGTTCGTTGACTCACATCAAACTGGTTTGAGTCGTAGTAGGCGGTTTATGCCGGTAGACAAACAATGAACAACCAGCCAACTTAAAAATACTTCTACAATTTGAAGTTTTGTTCACAGTTATGTGTTTACAATTCGGTCGAGTTATAAGGCTGGCAAGGAATTTAATATTTACACAGGTATTCTCGTAGTATGGCTAGTTTATTTAAATTAAATAAAGATTTTATTTGTATGTCACGTATTTGATATATAGAAAATGCGTCGAATATACCAGAAGATGTTGGCCGACAAAATAGGATAGGCCATGTCGATGAGACATTATTGATGACTAAGATTGTGTTGCCGACTGAACTAAAAGAAATAGATTTCATAAGAATATAGCAATAGGGCGAATATAAAAAAATGAACTCTGCGATTCGTCCCATGGACCGAAAGAATATTTTATTTTTCTTTTAAAAAAGACGTCTCCTGCAGTAGGATATAAGCCCGGGGGACTTTACAAACATACAAGTCAGGGACACAAAGTACACCCAGACTCGGGACAACAATTTGTGGTTCACACAAAGCGATGTCCCGTGTGGGAATCGAACCCACGACCTCTTGCGTAGCAGTCGAATATCACTGTATCGTGCTCCTCATTCTAAGACATAAGTATGTAGTCTCATTGTTTAGTAGGTAATTCAAATCATACTCGAATGAGTCTTTAAAGGGGCGTCTAAACGGGCCATTTTTGCAACTAATTGCTCGGCCAATAATGGCAATATGTCTACAATTGTATGGCGCATGATCCAGTCTCCTAATAGTGCTACACAACCCGACAACAATAAAATAGAGGGCGACTGAAACAACAACCAAATTGGCAGGGCAACATTGCGGAAAATAAATCGCTCAGCGATCGTCCGGCAACCATCAAATCAATATCGGAGAGTACTGCCATGTTGCCGGCCACAGCATTGTCGGCACAAATTGCCGTAAAAATGTCCCGTTTAGACGCCCCTTAATAGTTACATGCGGCAATTAATGGTTAATTAATATTAATAGATAGTTACAGTTACTACAAATCAAGTACATTGTTGTAAAAAATTAATAAAACGTAGTAATATCAATGTATTTAAATAGTCCTATTAAGTTTACACGACAAGAAACCCTTCAAGAAACTAGAGATAACAAAACAATCCATTGTTATATGCCGACGTGTTTCCCTAGCCTAGTTGATTCATTACCAACTAATACATTCTAATAACGAGAAACAATGTAATTGATAATAATTATACATTCATTATATGTAAATTCCTCAATAAATCAATCTCAACTACGTGTTAATAAGAGCTTTGAGGCAAGGAAGGTAATTTGTGACGCGAGGCTCTTTTAGTTTTTTTAGGTCCAGCATGTTATATGATTTGTTGGCAAACAATGCCAACCAGATTCAATAACTTTCAATAAGAATTTAAAAGTGTTGAAAAAATGGTGAAACACTAAAATGTCGCTATTTTTACAGCTCCGCGTTTAATGTGTAAAACAGTGTAAAATATACTTGAAATTAGTGATGATTGGATAAGAACGAGACTTTGCGATTCAAAAAAGAAAATAAACCTGAAACTGGCGAATGCACAGAATATGCGAGCTATAATCCCTACGGAATAATATCGGAGGGCCTACCTTTGAAACTGGCAACACGCTAGCCGCGTAATGGCAAAAAAAATAAATTAAGTGCCATTGAAAAAGCACCTAAGAGAAAGTTGTACGTATAACGTGTAATGTTCATAATTATTTTAATACAAATTAATTAAACCAAGGAAGCTGACATTATGTAGAGAGATTTGTTTAGTAACAAGACATCACAATTTTTCTGAAGGAATTTCAGGAAACTTGAGCACTAAGGGGTCGTCACTTTTTGATCCCCCCTCCCCTCTGGCGATAGATGGTGATGGTGATTAACCTACCCCCGCCTCCTGTCAAAAATCACGAGTATTTTTCGCTCCAAAAATATCGTTAGTAGTTTTTACTACATTCCATTTCCCCCTAGTGATATTTCGTGATTATTTATGAAGCTTTCCCTCCCTTTCGAGCCTACCCTGATTAATGGACGGCCCCTTAAGGAGGTGACCTTCTTAAGGAGTATTAAAATTAGTCATCAATAAGACCAAATTGAACAAGGCTGAAAGCATATCCAATTCATTCATAGAATTGTCGGTACTCCAAAATACTAGAAACAAATTAACATACAACCAGACAAATGACATAATAGAACAATGGAGAAAGTAAAATAACACCTACAAGACTAAGTTTCACTTGGTTGAAGTTTTTGCTGACCGTATCATTGTACCATTGTTGTCGTAAGTATTTGTAGAAGTACTTATTAAAGTGGACATAAGAAATGATTATACTCTTTAACGTTGGGATTTTCAGTGTAGATTGACGTCTTTTATCAAAACTTTTTAACAAAAAAATATTCACGACTTAAAAAAAAAGAATAAAAAAGAAAAAACATTTTGAAGTTGAAAATAATAGTTTTTATGTTTTGTTCGCCACCAACTTCAAAATGTTTAATTATTTTCGTTATTCTTGTATTTATTTTTCAAGTCGGTAATATTGTTTTGTAAAAAAGTTTTTTATTTATTACTTTTTAGTGGTTTGTAATTCATTCAACTTACAATAGACCTACGTTAACTGCTCAAATTATTTTACAAAATTTTGTTTTTCCCGATGCAGGGCCATTAATTGTTGAGGAGTTAACATGATAGTTCACCATTACCTCTATTACATGGTGTAATAGTAGTATGACGAGAATAAAGTGCTGCTCAATACAATATTATAGTAATTTAATCGCAAACCGTGAAATATTGAATAGTTCCGCTCATCATTTATAGTGTTCATTATCATTTCCACTTCACCAATTTGTGCTTTTTGAGAGTAATGCATTTACTCTCAAAAAGCACAAATCGGTGAATCACTATGAAATATACCTAAATCACTATTGGTGTGCCTTTAATATTTAAAGATTTCCCTCGATTTCTCCGGAATCCTATCATCAGGTCTTAATATGATGATAATGGACCAACTTGAAAGTATACCTATAAAACACAAAAATATTTTTTCAAGTCGGTCCAGGCGGTTGCGTAATCGGTGAACAACGTAGTCAATAACACAAAAGCAGGAAGGAGCAAAAAAATGTTTTAAATCTTAGTGCTCCCGTACGTTATAAAATGAACCCCTGTGCAAAATTTAAAGTTTCTAACCCTTATTGTTTAGGCCCTGCGTAGATGTGTCAGTTTGTCAGTCAGCTTCTCCTTTTATATTAAACTAGCTGACCCGCGCAATTTCGTCTGCGTAAATTTTCCCTTTTTTCTTTTTTCTTCCTTTTTTTTACAACATTTTTCATTGCTGCTCCGCTCCTATTGGTCGTAGCGTGATGTTATAACCTATAGCCTTCCTCGATAAATGGGCTATCCAACAATAAAATATATTTTCAATGCGGCCCAGTAGTTCCTGAGATTATCCCGTTCAAACAAACAAACTCTTAGGGGGATGAAAAATAGATGTTGACCGATTCTCATAGATACCGGATAAGCACAAAATATTTCATCAAAATCGGTCAAGCCGTTTCGGAGGAGTATGGCAACGAAAACTGTGACACGAGAATTTTATATATTAGATAGATATCATTGGTACCATTGATAATGGTTTATTGTTGTGTCATATGTTAATAAAGTTGAAAAAAAAAAGTTGTTATAGATAATCTTGAAGACTAGATACTGCTAAGAATTACTGATGAAATTGTGTTGGAACGAATTGAAATTTTCCAACAAAAATGCGAACGGAACCGCAGAAAACGGTCAGTTAAGTGTTTTTCTGTTCGTAAATATATGCATATTACCTACTTATGTATAATACAAATTAGAGAAATATCGTACGAATCCTGGAAAGGCAACATAATCGTTCTTATATTCAGTTACAAAGTTATTACCCAAATATTTTAAAACCATCTCGATAATTACTTACATAAACGGCTTACTCGTACGTACGCGTTTACGTAAAACAACATTTTTTATACTTAAACTGTTTTCGTCGAATTTTGAAACTAAATCTATATTGTGTGTTAAATACGCATGTCTACGTGACCATAACGGCGTATACTGAGACCACAACATGCCGAGAATACCGAAGGTAGCCTGTATACAACTCGAGCCACAGATTACCCCCTAATCTGTGACTCGAGCTGAAGGAACGGACTCATAGACATCGCTCATGGACACCACAAAATAAAGAGAATACAGAAGGAACGCTCATGTATGTAACGTGACTTTTATACCTACACTCAGACGCGCGTACAAAACAAGCATGCCCGTGATCCGATTCCACGACGCATGCCCGTGATCCGATTCCACGACGCATGCACACTACAATATATATTTAATTCCTGTCCGATCCGTCAATGTGTTGTTAGGTATCATATTCCCATTAAATATACGTCATTTAAAAACCACTAAAAAAAAAAGCTAAAAAAATGTTTTTCTTGACAGAAGTCATATGGGAAAACATGCGGAGGTGACAAAGATTGTTTTGATTGTAAAGAGGTCTTATACAAACAATTTAAAAAAAAAAAATGAAAATTTACACATTTCAACAGAATTAGGTGCCTACTTAATTTTAATACTCAACAAAAAAAAGTAATTTTGACGGATATACTTACGTTTCAATATATTTAACATTGGTAGCTTTCGGGTCGGACGCGGATTAATGTATACGTCGTAGACATCGTCACAGACGCGGACCTGTGTCGATATCTATATGTGCGTGCGTCAAGAGCGTTTTGTATGAAGTTTTCGTTCTGTATATACAGTATTCTGTGTGGACTAGAAGTTTTGGAACGCCTTTCGGACAAAGCGGTCGAGAACGATATGATGATGCTCGAGCGAGATACGTATGAAGGTTACCTTCTGTACTCTCGGTGTTTGGTAGTCTGTGGACTTTATTATATTGATGTCATGAACATTTTAAAATATGATCCATGAACCGGATTGGAAAGGTACGCCTCCAATCTTGTAATGGAGACAACTGACATATCGCTACCGACGGTAGACGAACGATGACTAATGCAATGACTACAGCCCGAGGCTTACGGCGAGTGGAGAAGATTGCTTAGGAAATCACTGCTTCCAAGAGGCCTGCGAATGATAAAATTCCAGAGCAAGCAACATCAATCCATCCATTCGTTTATTAAGATTGTCAACAGATCCTAAGTACTTGTTTTGCACATCCTACCTGAAGTTTACAGAGTTACGATTTCCAGTCCAGGGACTTGTTTATTCCAGCGGTCATCAACCCTTTCACAGCTGCACGGTCTGGTCATTGCCACTACAACCTGCGAGATTTTTAATCTTTAGTTTTTAATGTTTATAAGCAATTTTCGTCTTTTTGCGTGCGAGATAAAAGCTGTTAAGTAACTGTTTGTACTCCCTCATAACAAGCCATATGATGTCCCACTGCTGGGCACAGGTCTTCCCAGAAGAACCTATTGTAGATCCATGGGAGTAACTGCCATAATCGCCACGCTTGGCGAGCGGGTTGGCGATCGCAGTAAGGCTTTAAAGTACGCAGAGGATGCTGCTGACCGTCCTCCGGTGTGACATCCCTTTGTCGCCTTGACGACACCCACAGAAAGAGATGAGGGTGGTACTCTCTGCCTCTAGTTATTTATGCCTTTTTAGTGATACTACGGATTCCCTATCTAACTATACTAATATCCGATGTGGTAGACAACCTAAACATTTTTGTTTGTGTACTTAATTGCTAAAGCTATTCAGAAACTCGAGATTTCTGTTAATAACATGGTTGATAAACAATCTTCATAAAGTTGAACTCTTACAAAAAAATTTTTTAATTAGCACTGTGATAACTTTTGACCTGATAATGTCTGTTAAAATATGTTAATGTAATTTTTATGTTTCTGTTTACTATGACTATATGTATAGGTAAGTGTTCAAACATTTCTCGAACATTTTTCATAAGAATTTCGAAAACTCGACTGCTACATAGTGAAATAAATAGCGCCCGTATAAAGCTTCCTGGCTGTGGGAGTTTGATCATTGTTTTCTCGTAAGTCTTTGTAGTAATTTTTTTGTAAAGAGCGTACAATTTCGTACATTTTTAGTACATTTTTTTAATTCGAGTCTGAATTCCGTACCATGCCATGTCACCCCTAGAAAGTATGACACCATGTATGGCTTATCTGGTTGCAAATATAAACTCTTAAAATAGGTATCATATAAATTGGAGCATGTTGTTTAGTACCTACGTAAAGTACAATAACTACGAAGCCATTGATCTGATAATTTGAAAGTCACTGCATTCTTTTCACAGGAGTTCAAAACGATATCAGATAAATTAGAAGAGTGGTTACAGATTTGGCGTCAAAACTTCCTGTATCTGTTTTTTTTTGGTAAGTTATACGTTAGTATATCCGAAAACCGCTCTAAAACGAGGGTCAAATACGCCTACTAAATCTAACGCGGCTCTAAACTTGCTTATTATTTTGAAGTTTAGTAAACTAACCCATCGTCATTTTAATTAAACTGATAATAATTGTATCAGTAAAAAATAAAACACTTTTTACAAAAAATAAAAACTGACTTTCAAAATAAATATAAGATAACTATTTATATTATTATTTATATTATTTTTCGCTTTTTAGTTACCTTACATTTATTTTGGAAGTCGACTTTTATTTTTCTGTAAAAAAATTATAGTCGAATTGAGAACCTCCTCCTTTTTTAAGTCGGTTGAAAATAATAATGGATTAGCCATTGAGCTAGTCTAGAATTTTCTACATTGTAGATAACAATTACAGAATCATATGAAGATTATATAAAAAAAAAATTAAAGGAAAAAACAATATACACCTACCTACAATTGTTACGATTGATTCGCTCAGTAACTGGGAAAGGCCCGCGCAGTATCGTGAACAAATGATTTTTAGGAATGTAAGTTATCTGACCATGATGTAATAATTACAGTGAATAGTTAATTGTTTACATAAGGTAAGGTTACTAGGTAATACTTTGTAGTATCTACGTATATAGATTAATTAATTAAGTTAAGGACAAGGAGAGCAACTATCGAATCGTCATCATAATCAATGTGACTTGGCCAAGACGTTATGGCGACACGCCTCCTCCTAGTATGGGGTATCTATTGAAAGCTGCAGATTCCAGTAGTAAGTTCATTACAATAATGCTACAGAAGATTATTCAAGATTATTCTGCCGGGAAAAAGTATTTGCCAAAACGTCTTGAGGTGGTCCTAATATTTTTGTTTTTAAAAACACCATTGCGGAATTAGGGTACGAGCTCTGTGTCGCGGCGGACTTTACCTACATGTGGGGAACAACAGTTTGTGGATCACACAAAGTGGTGGGCCGTGCGAGAATCGAACCCACCACCTCTGGCTTAGCAGTCAGAGTCACTAACCACTAGTCCAACGTGCTAGTCAATATTTGTTAAACACTGTGATGTATTGAACATTGTCTCACCTACCGGAAGACCAGGGGGTCTAGACAAAGTCACATTCTAAAAGCGATGTCGTTAATGGAAAAGAATTTGATTATGGAATTTGACGTTTGCGGTGGAGACCATAGATATTTTTTTATTTTTTTTGCGAACGATTAGTACGGCGATATCGAATTCGGCACGGAACGAATGTACCTTGTCTTACCCCCCAGGTGATACTAAGCGCTATACTCACCCTCTAGTTTTCTTTCGTAATCCTCTAAACACCAATCTTTCCAAATATTTAAGTAAAGATATTCAAAATAGTTGATCTTTGAAACAACATTGCTAACTTTGTATCATCTTCCATTACACCACAAGTGACAAGTCCTTGCCCAAGGAGCTATTTGCACAACAGATCAAATTGAAGCAACCTTGGTATGTCCAGGCTGCCCGCACTCACACGGCCTGTCGAAATGTTTCGCCAGACATTTGCGCAAATTCGCTACGTTTCGCAAAAACATCGTCAGAAGCTACATTGTTTGTGGCGGAAATTTTTGAGGTTGCTAATTTTCAGTTTGCAATTTGTAGGGCAGTTGTGAATGGATACATTTATGGCGGGACAAACATCCAGATGGTGGTATTTGTCTTTTATATTATCGCTGCTCCCTCACACCTGGATGAATTCGTTTGAGAATTGACTCGAAATGTTATCGAGAATTGAGAGAAAAATACAGAATTATTATTTTTTTAATTCAACGTCCTAACAAAGGACACTGGAAAAATCCTATAGCATACGACAATGACATTGCTAGATCTTGATTTTTATTTATTTATTTAATATAAACTGAAATGTTTTTGAATTGGTACATGAACCTCTGATAGATAACACATCTATTATAAGTACATACAGAGACATACGGAACAAATAACAACCTGTTCTATAATGACCCACGGCAAGATACAGATCGTATGCATAAACGGAAAGAACAACATCGACCCAATGACCCTAGTATGTAATATTCATTAAGGCTATAATACCTCTTTGCTAAAACTCGGTCAAGTTCAGGCTCTACGCGATACTTGGCATGTTTTCTTCTAGTCAGTAATGCAAGCGGAAATTTTTGTATGTGTTATTAATATTACTGATTAATGCGCATATTTTTGTTTGATGTTGAATTACTGATGTAAATAAATAGCTGTTTCGCAATATTGGCGTTGTTAAAGCCATTTTCCAAGGGGGTGAATACAACCTCAGAAACCAGAGGGTGGGGCAACAAAAAGCGACCTCAGAACTTTTGCGATAATGGTCACTTGTGCCAACATGGTCTAAGGAAGTTCGAAGTGAAATCTCCAGCTTCTAGACCAATAGATTCGGCGTTGACTTGGTTTGTGCTCAGACACTTGGTGATCGTTTAACATTGGGTGGCTATTCTTTTATTTCTCGAGTTTTTGATTAATTATGACCGTTTTTTTGAGCTGAGGTACAAGTACTGAGCTCTAAGTAATAAGTAAACTGACGGACTCATAAACTGCATCAAAGTTCAGGTTTACTCTAAAAGGATTTTTTTATAATAAGTATGCAAACTTTTTAGATTAAATTATATAAATATGGAAAGACTGGCTCTTAATCTTAAAAAAAAATTAAATTTAAAAATAGAACTGCGGTAAAACAAATGAATATAGCCGGGAAAAGAAAATTTACTCGTAGTATCAGATTTGCGTGTTATTTATAGCAAAGTTTTAAATTAATTCTCATTGATTTTTTTTGTTTGGTCAATTGAATTATTGTTACCAGCATAATTGTTGGGTTAGTTTTTTAACACATCGAGAGTTTTTGAACCATAATATGGATACTTCGTCCGAACAAGCGGCACAAATTGTAGCATTGGTGCGGGAGGGCTTGGATCAACGAACGATTGGTAGAAATTTAAATTTAAACCAGTCTACGGTTTGTAGAATATACAGAAGGTTTGTAGAGACAGGTTCTTACAGGAGGAGACGTGGTACAGGCAGAACTCGAGCAACCACAGGTCGTGATGACCGATTTATTGTTACAACTTCCCTGCGAAATCGTTTCCTCACGTCAGTTAACATCAAAACCGAGCTTAATGAAGTGCGTGGAAAAAACGTGTGTGCACGAACAATAAGAAGAAGGTTAAAGGAAGCGGCTATCACCCCTTTTAGACCAGCAAATGGTCCAAAGTTGTCTGCAGCTCACAGACAAGCTCGCTTAAGATTTGCGCGTCATCACCTGAATTGGACAGAAGAGCAGTGGGCCTCTGTATTGTTCACGGACGAGTGTAGGACATGTTTATATGGTGCAGATGGTCGCAGAAGAGTCTATCGTCGACGTGGGGAGCGATATGCTCAAAGTTGCATTGAGGAGCGTGTTCCTTTTGGAGGCGGTTCATGTATGGTCTGGGGTGGCATATCGATGAACGGGCGAACAGAACTTGTGTTCATAGACATGGTCCGTCAAAACGGTAATAGAGGGGGTTTGACAGCACATCGCTACATAACAGAGATATTAGAAGATCACGTGGTGCCTTACATGGGACTCATAGGCGAAAATTTTACTTTAATGCAGGATAATGCCCGGCCGCATGCAGCTGCACAAGTTCAACATTATTGCGAAGAGGTTGGGATACGTACAATGAATTGGCCAGCACGCAGCCCGGATCTTAATCCCATCGAGCATGTTTGGGACAATTTAAAAAGAGCTGTATATGCGAGAAACCCTTCGCCTACGACAGTGGCAGCACTAAGAACAGCACTTTCAGAAGAATGGGACAATATTCCGCAAGATCTTTTAAAAACCCTTATAAAATCTATGCGGAACCGATTAGAATCCGTAATAAGGGCACGTGGGGGTAATACACCTTATTAAAACACAAATAAACCCTTGCATAAAGTTTGTGTCTATTGTTAAAACCAATTTTTTAATTAAACAATTTTTCCTTAAACTTCTGTTTTTTCTTCAAAAAAGGTCTTAAGGTCCTTTCCAGTACATAAACTTAAACTTAAAGATATGATCCTACGCTGTTTTAAAGTTCACGAACCAATCTAGAGGTTTCAATTTAAATCTGTATAGAAAGTTTGCATACTTGGTTAAAATATTTATTTCAAAGTCGTCTATTACTTTGATGCAGTTTATAAGTCCGTCAGTGTAGATATAAGTAACAGAATCTGTATTTCCTTTTAGTTTACAGCTTGAGAAAAACTACAATCGTGACTAGGAAATAAAGGAAAATAATCTACCTTTTAATTATGAAAATAACAAGTAGGATTTGGAATTTCCTCCGTAGAGGAACTGTGTCTACATTGGCTAGTAGTTACTGGTACTGATCGACACAATATGGACTCAACCTGTATCTTTTTTGTGTTATCCAGTTGGTCATTTTTAAATCTTCGACACAATCCAATTATGTTGTTGATGGGTTTAATGTGTGTATCTGGCTGGCTATTTACCTAAGACGTTACGTTCGCCTTATACATCCCTTTATATACTTAGTTTTCTATTGCATTTAAAATGTCTATTAGTTTATACATTATATACTGGGTGGCGCAAAAGTAAAGACCCTATTTGGTTCATCTATAACATTTTTTCTAAATTAGAAAACTAGATTTAGATTTTTTTAAATGTATATTTGTGCCATTAAATTTCGTACCATTAGGATTTAAAGATGATGTCTTTTAAATGGTGACCTCCAGAGTTGATACACATTTGAGCCCTATTTATGACATTTTGCATAACTTGCCGTAACACTTCCTGCGATATGTTCGTTATTTCTTGACGAATGTTTTCTTTTAGAGCTGCGAGAGTCTGTGGCTTGTTCACATACACCCGAGATTTCAAAAAACCCCAAAGAAAGAAGTCTGGACTGGTCAGATCGGGTGATCTTGCAGGCCAAGGCAAATCGCCAAAACGAGAGATAACTCGGCCTGGAAAAGCGTCCCTCACTAAGTCCATAGTGTCGCGCGCTGTGTGTGCCGTAGCGCCGTCTTGTTGAAACCAGATGTGCTCCAGCCCCAATTCGTCCAAACTGGGTATCAAAAACTCACGTAACATGGTTCTGTAGCGTTCTTCAGTGACAGTTATCGCATTGCCTCCAGCGTCTTCGAAAAAATAGGGTCCGATCACTCTGTCAACACAGATGCCACACCATACAGTAACTTTTAGTGGGTGTAGAGGTGTTTCTTGAATAATGCGCGGATTATCAGTGCCCCAGAACCGAGTATTCTGCTTATTGACATGCCCTGAGAGATGGAAATGCGCTTCGTCACTCATAACCAATTTTGAAGGAAAATCATCCTCTTCAAGGTTGAGGTTTATGACGCGCTGGCAGTAATCTAGACGAGCTCGGTGGTCAGCAGGCAGCAGCTGATGAGTCATTTGAGTTTTATACGGGAACATCTTTAAGTCTTTCACCAAAATACGCTGCAGGGTCCGTCTGGAAATGCCCAATTGCGTGGCACGTCGCCTCGTTGATGTTTCTGGACACTCTTCCACATCTTCGCGCACAGCATCGATATTTTCAGGTGAACGGCCTGTTCTTGGTCTCCCAGACTTAGGTCTATCCAATGTTGAGCCAGTTGCTTCAAGGCGTGTGGCAAAGCGTCGAATTGTGCGACCAATCGGTGCCGGACGGTGGGGAAATCGTCGACGAAATTCACGTTGTGTTCTTATCACTGATGAATTATTCCGTAAGAACATTGACACAATTATTCCACGTTCTTGGGGAGTAAAACGGTCCATGTTTATTTTCAGTGTATTTTACATTTGTTCACTACACAATTTCCAACAACAGAATGACAGAAAATGTCATATAAAAAAAAAAAAAGTATTTTCTTTAGTGCCACTACTTTTGCGCCACCCAGTAATACATTTTTGCTCAGTATACGCATATAATCAAAGCAGGTTTGTTATAGTTTTTCGCGAAAAATACTTTAACAAACCTGCTTTGATTATATACATGTCAAACCTGTTTTATGAACTTGTTCAGTGTTTTTATTTTTAGTTAATAATGCAAAATATTACCAGGATTTCACCTTCAGAAGTCTACTAAAAAAATAAATGTAATTTAAACCCATAAAACAAAGTTACTTGAACTGAAACTTATTTTTTGTCCATTATTTGTCTAAAATGAGACATCAATTTGTTTGAAAATGTTTTCGAAAGCACCAACAAGGACCCGATTGTGCTCCGTGGGTGCTCTCTTGGCTACCAGCACTCGCGACGAGCTGATACTCATCAATCTTGTGCTCCACGAATAATACTCACAAGTTTTCCTAAAATCGTGCCACTACCAATGTCCGTACCGAGTAACCCTACTTCATGCAGTTTTTTTTTATTATTTTTACCATATAATGACTGGTTATTTTGATGCGTATGAAGACTGACAAAATAGTGATTTTTACGTACATTAAACAATAAATTACAGACAATATAGTTTGTAGTAACTTGGTCACTCTCAGTCCCAGGCCATATGGTGTCACTACCGGGCTTTTCGTAATATATCATGCTTGTATAATATTATTATTAGTCTAAATGCGCAAAAACGGGTCTACTAGTGTCCACAGAGCATCATACTATACTTGTTGCTACTTTGTGCTACTTCTTATATAAAATACCTAATTAGCCATATTTGAATTACACTTTTGTTATGTATTTTTAAATTTTTGGGCCCCAAATATCCATCTTTCTAGCCGGACAGAGCGTCATGCACTGAATATTTTAAAAATCATAATTATATGAACGTAGGTACATAGTCAAATAACGCAGAAATAATATTTAAACATCTCGTATGTTTTGCAAGGAATATTTTCCGCAACCACTCAATTATACGGTCACGATTCTGAAGAATTTATATTCTATGACGAATTCGAGTTCCGCTTTAGGTGATCTGAATACTTACATTTTATTATAATAAGGTGTAAATTAAATAACTAATGTAAATAGTATAAAAATAGTTGGTTTAAAATTGAGGCCAGAGTAACTAAATAGGAAGTCATGACTGACTTCCATCAATTTGCCCTGAATCGCAACTTTTCCCAGAGAGGTCTGTGTTCCAGCAGTGACAACGTATAAAGATTTATTTACTTATACAGGGTGTTTGGAGGGTGAGTAGCCATAGGAAAATGGTTGATAGGTAACGCTGTTGGTTACTTGTTGCGCCTAATTAAATAACATTTTGCCCTACGTTAGGCGAGTTATAATTTTTTTTCTATTTTTTCAAGAAAATCCCCATTTTTTTTATAAATGGCTTAATTTTTTTAAAATTAATGATCAAGGTGTCAATTAAATGATTTATTTTTATTGTTTAGTGATGTCTTATTCAGATTTAATCATAATTTCATACAAACAATGAAACAAAAACATAACATACCCTCTCAAACATCCATAACCCAAAAAGAAAAAGTGTTATGTCCACTTTACAAGGTAAATTAAAAAAAAAAATATAAAGTGTGAGATTTTAAAATGCTTTTAAAAACTACCCTAGTTAATACTCTTTGTAACGGTATGTAACATGTACCATAAATACTCGAATAACCTACCAAAAAACCGGTTTGTCTGAAAGAATGCCTTAAAAGGGTGACGACCAAACTAGTCAATTGAGCAGGTAAAATCCTATTGTCTCATTCTAACAAAGCTAAAATAGCGTGCTATCTCTTTCATCGGTTAACAATACACCCATCGGCCCCCCCGCGCTCTGTGTCCCTGTCGTGCATGTGTCGAGACCAGTCGAGACTTGTCGTTCTCTGCTACCTCACGTGTTTTTAACTCCGCTCCGCGCATTGTTTGCGTTTTCTTCTGTTAAGTTTTGTTATTTTGTTATTGCTGCTGTTTTTAATGGCTGCTTTTACTAACGAAGAATACGCCGATATGCTGATGGCATACGGGAAAGCTGATGGAAATGGACGAGAAGCAAAAAGAATTTACGAAGAGCGTTTTCCCAATAGACGTCAACCTAATCGTCATACTTTTGAGACGACCTTTAGACGCTTAAGGGAAACTGGCAATTTAAATCGCCGTGAACCTGGAGTTGCCAGACAACGTAATGTTGCTGATGAAGAACGTATTCTGGATGCTTTTGAAGAAGACCCCACAACAAGTATCCGCACTGTAGCTGCAACGCTAAATCTCAGCGCATGGAAAGTGTGGTCTGTTCTTCGTGCGAATGGAAAGTATCCTTTTCATTTCACCCCCGTGCAAGGTCTCGAAGAAAATGACTACCAAAGACGGGTTCAGTTTTGTCGCCTCTTGCTACACATGGATCTTGATAACCACGACTTCTTAAAAAGTATCCTGTGGACGGATGAATCAAAATTTACAAGGGAAGGCATTACAAATTTTCATAATTTGCATCATTGGGCCCCAAAGGATCAAAACCCAAAAAAGAAAAGAGCGGTGGCCTTTCAAAGGAAGTTTGCGGTAAACGTTTGGGCAGGGCTAATTGGTAATACACTAATTGGCCCACATTATCTACCAGACAATTTGAATGGCGTTATTTATCTAGATTTTTTGATAAATGATTTGCCCGAGCTCATGGATGGAGTTCCAAATGTCGAGAATCAAGAGCCAATTGTTTATCAACAAGATGGCTGCCCGGCGCACTGGACATTAGCAGTCCGGGAATACTTAGACGATACATTTCCCAACGCTTGGATTGGCAGAAATGGCCCTATCCCATGGCCTGCAAGATCGCCGGACTTGACACCTCTGGATTTTTATGTCTGGGGCCGTGCTAAAGATCTTGTGTATACGGAAACCATTGACACAAGAGAACAGTTAATAGAAAAAA
Organism: Herminia tarsipennalis; assembly: GCA_945859575.2. NCBI lineage: Eukaryota > Metazoa > Arthropoda > Insecta > Lepidoptera > Erebidae > Herminia > Herminia tarsipennalis. The sequence goes on from OX243832.2 coordinate 27,352,788, forward strand.
TAAATAATGCATTTCTGATAATGAAGCAAGAAATTAGGCTAAGCCATACCACAACGGAAATAAGAAAGAGATGTTACGCATGTATTAGAAATAATGGACAACAATTTGAACAAGATTTACAATAAATTATTTAAAAATTGAATTGCTTTTTTTTTATCAGCCCGTCATAAAGTAGAAAAATTGCAAGACATTTAATGTAAATTCATTTATCTACATTAATTTAATGTAGATAAAATAATGTAATTTATTCATTAACTTATCTAACACATAGCCATAGCTAAACCTATTGCACTTTTTCGTTATGTTATCTGTAACAAAAGGATTTTACCTGCTCAATTGACTAGTTTGGTCGTCACCCTTTTAAGGCATTCTTTCAGACAAACCGGTTTTTTGTTAAGTTATCCGAGTATTTATGGTACATGTTACATACCGTTACAAAGAGTATTAACTAGGGTAGTTTTTAAAAGCATTTTAAAATCCCACACTTTATAATTTTTTTTTTAATTTACCTTGTAAAGTGGACATCACATTTTTTCTTCTTGGGTTATGGATGTTTGAGAGGGTATGTTATGTTTTTGTTTCATTGTTTGTATGAAATTATGATTAAATCTGAATAAGACATCACTAAACAATAAAAATAAATCATTTAATTGACACCTTGATCATTAATTTTAAAAAAATTAAGCCATTTATAAAAAAAATGGGGATTTTCTTGAAAAAATAGAAAAAAAATTATAACTCGCCTAACGTAGGGCAAAATGTTATTTAATTAGGCGCAACAAGTAACCAACAGCGTTACCTATCAACCATTTTCCTATGGCTACTCACCCTCCAAACACCCTGTATACTAATATTATAAAGCCGAAGAGTTTGTTTGTTTGAACGCCGTTATATCAGGAACTACTGATCCGAATTGAAAAATTATTTTACTATTGGATAGCCCATTTATCGAGGAAGGCTATAGGCAATAAAACATCACGCTACGACCAACAGGAGCGGAGCAGCAATGAGAAATGTTGCAAAAACGGGGAAAATTTACGCAGACGAAGTTGTGCGAGACAGCGATTAATATTATAAAGAGGTAAGATTTGATTGTTTGTTAGAATTAAATAGGCTCCGAAATTACTGGACCGATTTTAAATATTATTTAACCATTAGAAAGCTACATTATCAGAGAGTAACATAGGCCATATTTTATTCTCTGTACTAAATAAATATATTTCTATTCTATTCTATTCTCAAAAAATTAGAGATCCCTACGAAAATTACAATAATGTAACTCAAGGTATAAAGGCTACGATATGACACCCGTGCGAAGTCGGGGCAGGCAGCTAGTATGTTATAAATAAAAAAGATTATTACAAATAGGGTATTAATATTTATTGATTGTTCCTAACCTATAGACAAACGATTACGTTATGACGAATTTCGAGTATAACATAAAAAAAAATGACGAAATATCCAGAGCTAGCAACATTGATTCATGATAACTGTCTTCTGGTGATTCTACATTATTTTTTATTGAGGCTTTTCCAGGTAATGTAAGACCACATTACCTGGAAAAGCCTCACTGTACTAACAGTAATCTACTAAGATAAAACATATTTTCTTAAAAAAGGTCATTGACCTCTTCATCACCATCGTGATATTAGGTTTTTTATCAACTCACACCTCATTCATTATATACCTAAGGGGTTTTGGCCGACGAATGACCTTTGCAATATCAGTTTTAGGTAGCAACCAAAACTACTTCGTCACAATTTCCACTAAAGTTTTTATGTCATTTTTTTGAGTGTAATATAACATGATGGATAAAAAGTCGTGTTGTTGCTAGGGCTGTGTCTTAAGATATACACTATACTAATCTAAAAGTATGAAACTCAGACGCGACACAGGGGGGAAAATTGCTCCTCCCCCACGGACTCGACTGCATGATCTTTTTTTAGGGTAATTGAGAATTTTGACACTGCATTGGAATGTTTAGGCAGGCAATTGCCCCTCCTGGTGGCGGATATGTTGTACCAGTGTTGAATCAAAATGTACCAGCCCCCCAGCCGCGCACACGTCACCGGCTGACGAAACTATATAACTTTATCTATTAGATACATTTTCTAGACCAAACACCTGAATATATTTTCGTAAAGAAATAGTTTCGCGAGGGCTTAAAGATTTAATTGACGAAGTGTTCATAAATGAAGAGAAATCACTGTTTTCGGTTTAACAAGGAGTGTTAACAACTCCTTATCTCCTGCTAAAAGAGAATCCACTCCCGTTCATTTTAAATCAGGTTGCGACTGACTCATACAAACATAGTACTACATAATTTATCGAGAACAAACAGTCATTAAATTTATTAAGAAATATCTTTGCATTCTTTCTACGCGTGCCAACCCTAATATCACCATAAACACCATACGTAACGATTTTACCGCCAAAACGCTTCGGGCACTAGGCGCCATCACACTTTCTCATCTCAACGAGTATTTGACTAATAATAACCCATGTCATAGATACCAGATGATTTTTTTAACGGCCCAGAATTAATGTTCATGCGTCTATCAAAATAAACTAATTATATCTCGGCAAAATTTTAATCGATCCGAATGATACTGATCCGAATTGAAACATTTTTTCACTTTTGGATAGCCCATTTATCAAGGAAGGCTATAGGCTATATAGCATCATGCCACGACCAATAGGAGCGGAGCAGCAATGAGAAATGTTGTAAAAACGGGGAAAATTTACGCATACGAAGTTGCGCAGGACATCTAGTAAGTAAATGATAAATAGAAGTCTAGGCACACATGTTTAACATCTGGAAGTCTATAAAAAAACCTTGCATTATTCAGAATTTGAAGTATCAGGATTTATATAAAGCAAAAAGTAAATAAATACCTACGGAACTGAAATTTGCATTATCTTCCTTGGTTAAAGTGTAGGTATTATTATAATTACTAGGGCTCTCTAAATACAGCATAAGGATTCTAACTTGACATGTTGTAGATGAATACCATTATTAGTTAATTTCATTTTATAAAAAACGCACAAGAGCGTGTAGGGTTCCGCAGCCTTATTTAATTGCATCAGCAGAATAGCGTATGTTTATGGCACTGACGCCCTTTTGTTGAGAAACGCAGTTTTTCGGCTATAACCCAATGACGGTATATAAGTAAAGTATTTATTAAGCGCTACGTTTGTGATTTTTTTTCATATTTTTTGGTCACACGGTTCAAAAGTGAAAGGGGTGGGACTCAATTTATGCAACTCTCGGAGTGATTATTTCCAAAAATATTTACTCAATCAAAAAAGTGTAAAATGACGTGGCATACGGATGGACGACGGACATGACGAACCTTAAACTGTAACAATACAGCTTGTATTCAAATAGTAGGTGCCTACCTACACAGCATTCATTCAAAAAAGAGATACAATAGGTTTATTTGCACGAAATAGGTACTTAAATATAATAAAGTAATGTAGGTACCTACTTATACAGTATGAACTAAGGCCGCCTCCGTTCATCCAAAGGTTAGTGTACAGGGTGGCCAACTAATGTCGACTCCACATTATTTACTTATTACAGTTTCACAAGAAGGTTATGTGTTGTTATCTCATTATTTTAAGGTGTAAAAGGCAAAACAATTTGTACAGGTGTAAGTCACGCGCTACAACGGTAGATATAAAGTTTTTCTGAAGAAAATATTTGATGACCACGTATTGGATATTGAGACTTAATACCAGAAGTTAAGGTTAAGAATTGAACTGTAAAGTATTTTTGGGTCATTAACATTTGTTTTTTTTTTTTAATGATTGGTGATTAAACCTTACGTTAACAGTTTGTTTATAAATGCCCTATCAAGTGGCTATCGAAGTAACTTTCTGTTTTTTTTTGTGTCCATCTATCAAACACTGTATTAGAAAACATAAAATACCATATCAATTTGATTTGACTGCCTCTGTGGCGCGGTCGGAGTGTTTCCGACTGCTACGCAAGAGGTCGTGGGTTCGATCCCCACCCAGGATAAAACTTTGTGTGATGAGCACGATGACTTATTCTTTGTCTGGGTGTAATATCTATAATATGTATGTATTTAGAAATATATAAGTATGTTTATCAGTTGTCTGGTTTCCATAGTACAAGCTCTGCTTAGTTTGGGATCAGATAGCTTTGTATGAGTTGTCCCAAGATATTATTATTATTATATTAGTTCTATTACTTCTAAATTTGAGTCTGAATCACTAACCTCAACCTAAAAAGCTTTTGTTTATGGTTTCAATTCATAAACCTTATTTCCTTCAAGGAAAATCGACCGCGAAAATATTTCCCTGAAGGCAAATTTACGCGAAATTCCCGTAAGTATGTTATAGGTAAAAGGTCAATGACAGTGACGAGTAGGTACAGTCTTTACGATGAGTAGTAAAAGAGGTTGGTAACATCCTCGTATGACCTCATTAGGTCGTATACCTATTCCACTACGGGTCTATGGCGATGAGTAATACTCGTAAAAGAGCTACGATAGAAACATCATGGACTCATTTATATTACCTTATAAGATTCACTGTTTATATTAACTAATTTACCAAAACCGTGAGACACTGAAGGATCTAATTGAAAACCAGCGACAACCATCTGCCGGCATTTAAATGACTAGCTGTCCCGTGCAACTTCGTCTGCGTAAATTTTCCCCGTTTTTGCAACATTTCTCATTGCTGCTCCGCTCCTATTGATCGTAGCGTGATGTTATATAGCCTATAGCCTTCCTCAATAAATGGGCTATCCAGCATTGAAATAATTTTTCAATTCGGATCAGCAGTTCCTGAGGTTACCGCGTTCAAACAAACAAACAAACTCTTCATTTTTATAATATTTTCTATTCTTCGTCATACAGGTTGACAGTCAATGCCCCTCTCCTCGTCGTTCTTCAAATGCCCCCCCGCCCCATGTCCCCCGTGGATCCTGGAACCACGTTTAACTTAAACTTTGAGACGTGCTCAAATATATAGGTACGTCAAATATATCTATCGTCACTTTACCTTAAAGTGAAAGTGATAGCATAAGATTTAATGACGTTTTACCGTTAAGTTGCGTTTGAATTACACCGTTTAAGTTTTGTATCAGGTATTGATGATCCCATAAAATAGTAATTGTTCCTTAAGCAACCTTTTCCAGCACGCCACTAACTTGTTATTATTTAAATATAAAAAGTTTTGAAAGCCCAAGGATTTTAGCGTAGTACAAAAGAAATATACCATGACCAATAATACATAATACCGTGAATATTAACAACATTTGTCTAAAATTTTACACTGACTCAAATATTTACCTATATTTACAATAATATATACTCTTATATAGGTAAATGAATTGAAGTACAATAGTTCTTAAGGTCATGTAGTTATTGCTCCGGTACGGCAAATACGGTATTAAATAACGATAGTACAGAAGGTAAATTTGCTCGAGCAACGCTCACACCGACATCGTTCACGAGCACAGAATTTCGGAACACCACTGCCATAGGACACTGCTCGCTTAACAAACACTTCAACACAATAGGAATCACAGACAGTTCCCTATGCAGAGCTTGCATGGAGACTGAGGAAATAGCGCACGTGCTCCTTGAGTGCGGCGTCACACCCAGAGCTAAGTGCGGTGACCGCACCTACCATAACAGTGGGTGATGATGATGATGATCTCGGAACACTTTTAAACAAAGTGGTCCGGGATGGTCCGAGATTCGGAGTCCGTAAGCATGTTTGTGTCGCATTGCTCGAGCAATTTTTGCTAAGCTTACTTTTTGCATTCTCTGTTTTGTGGATTTATATAATAATATTTTTATAAATTATTCGTTAACAAGGTTTTTTCAATGAGTTTCCACTTGTATTGTAGCAACCATATTTCGTTTTTTGAAAGTCAAGTTGTATGATCTAGATTGACGTGCAAAGTCGAATGTATTATACTAGGATAATTTATGTATTCAAAAGAACTTCAAAATAATATCTAATAATAAATAAAAATCAATGTTTGTATGTTTGTCCTCTATGCCTTCCGAAATCATTGATTAGATTATGATGAAACTTTGGTGGGCTGTTCTGGGGACGCCTATGAGGGTCCCCAGAACAAAAAGCCACAGCGGAGCATGGCTGGATTCAGCTAGTTAGTATCTTATAAGGATTGTATGTTTGTCATTGAACGCGTATATCTCAATAACAAAAAGAGCATTTAAAAAAAAATGTTAAATGTGAAACATTTACCGCGTTTGGCAAGAGCCTGGAGCTGGCCAATCGGAGCGCCAAACGTCATAAACTTGTCGATCGCGTTAACGTAAAACATACTCGCAGTAGGCACACCTATAACAAACGGGAAGGCTGTTTTTTTATTCAGTTACGATTCAAAAGAGTAGAGCGGGTAAAAACATTTAGTTTGGTCTCTGTCGTCTTTTAAAATCAACTACCGTACTAATAAGACAAACAAGAACTACATGTCTTGAGGAACTTTACTCATAGCAGCCTCAGGCTCGAAACAACAATTTGTGAATCACGAAGAACGACCGACGAATCGAACCTCTTGCGCAGCAATCGAACGGACGCCGAAAACGCCCAAAATTAATTAAATTATAAATCTGGATCATGAACATAATATCAAGTAATTATTACTAATTATTAAGGCCAACTTATCAATGAAAACCAGAATTTCAACTTAATTGCAACAATATTGCAGTCCATAAAATAATACGCCGTCAAGAAAAATTATGTCATGAACGTATGATTGATTTGGCCTGTGCTTGTTACAACAAAAACTAGTTGATACTCTATACCGCACATATCATATTTTCCTTATACATTACTATTATAACGATATACCTACCTTTTGGTGTATTTTTAATCTACTTAGAACACTGAACGGTATTTTCCGATCGGTAACCAATTAATCTCAAAGAAGCCAATAAGAATTAAAAATACAAATAAAATCTTTAAACTAAACAGTGCTAGGTCTAAGCCATAGGCTGTCTTGGTGGGTAACACAACAGTGTCAGTTATTCTTCCGTGAAATAGTAATGTTGACGCATCACTGTATTTCGGTTGAAGAGCACTGTAGCAAGTGTAATTGCTGGGCAAATGAGACTCATGAACTAATGTCTCAAATGAGGAGCGCGATACGGTGACATTCAGATCTTTGCCAAACAAGGATGTGGGTGGCACTGATACTCTTATGGGCTAGCATGACGCTTACCATCAGGCGCACGACCTGCTCATCTCTTTATTTCGAAGTATATCTCTTCGAATGACTATGTTTAACACCCCAAAATGTATAAGTAATAAATACATGTATTTAGACATTAATATAAGAACAAATAAGCAGGAAATAAGTCGCTACAGCGTTATATACCAAAACAGACTGTCACAGCATGAAAATGAACTTGCTTTAGCTTTGAGCGGAGAAGGAGGCCTTCATCATACGCGGTTGAAGCATAGTGACATTCCCTGTTTGAGCACCCGATTCAATTAGGGAAGAGCTCCTTAAAAGGATGGCCCGAACAAAGGGTCTTCTTGAAAAAAAATCGGAATGACACTAGACTGGAAAATCCAAACAGAAGAATGGCTTATTGTTTTCGAACAGATTGCCGTTAAGCAGAAAAAAAAGAGGCGATGCGATAGGAAAATGATATGCTTTGTAAAGCACTAATAAAGCAACGTTTACTAAAGATACGCGGACACATTTAGCGTAAATAACAAAATCTTATTAGTGGTACCTGGTATACAATCGTTGACTTAAAGACCAGGACTGCGCCATCCCTTTCAATTAAAAAGTAAATATTGACTGCAAAGCGTTAAAGAGGAAAGTTTTGACAGTGATTGTCCACAAAGTACCGTTGTCTCTTTCTAGAGGTGGTCAATTTTGTGAGGTTATGGGACAGTCCTGTTCTATACGTCAATGTATGCAACACACTCATCTTCCGTTAATCTCGTCTATGCTTTGTTGGAGTTGAGCTTATAGTTCAAGAGGCCTTAACTCTCTTGCTTCAGTAATAAGTTAGTCACTACATTCTCTCAACCCATCCTTGTTACCTTTACTCCTGATAGTTCATTAAAGAACTCTACGCGGCGAAGACACGAAGAGCGCCCGACACCAGACATAGAGATCCGATAAAATGGACGAATGAAACGCGGGAGATTGAGTGAGATGCTGGGTGCAGGAGCGCTCTTCGATGCTGCGTCGCGGGACTTACCTCCTACAAACAAACAGACATATGTTTTCTTAATAGTAGTATATAATATATTATCACAAAATACCGGGACTACAGAAGGTAACCTAACAAACGCGTTCGAGTAACTCTCACATCGAAGAACCGAGTTATATCTGCAAAATGCTACATTGAAGGAGGGCAATTTGAAGTCTGTTTTACAAAAAAGTTGCCGTTATTTCTTTCGTGTGCTTAACCTAAAATGTAAAAACAATATTATAGTCTGTGCAAATAAGTGCACGAGAAAGAAGAGAGAAAAGAAATAACAGCAAATTTAGTATAATTCAAATTTCAACTTACTCTCCTGTAAAATTGACATTTAGTAGATATAACTATGTTTATCATCGGATAGGTTTACATAGACATCTTTCACAATCGGTATCTCGAAACGCCTTCTGAACAAAATGGTTTGAGATTCTTGTCTGTGTACGATGTCTATGTGTGCGTTGCTCGAGCAAGGTAGGTACCTATGTATGAAGGTTACCTTCTGCACTTTAGGTATTTTGTGATATTGGTTGTGCAATTCATGGTTTTTTTTTTATATTATTGTATCAACATCCTGTTCGTCTTATTAATTACAATCGTATTATTAGGTAGATGATCTGTTTTTAAGTTGAACTACTCGTATAATGGTCTAATATAGATATATAAAAATAAAAAAATAATATATTATATCTTTAACGCTAGTCAAGGAATTATATCCAGCGTCACTACTCAGACCTCACTTAACAATAATACGATCAACTATCGCAAACAAACAGCTAAAAACAATTAAAGTTAATGCATGGACATCATCTAGGTTTTTATTTTTAAATAGCTTTGACCGTGGCTCTATTTATTACTCGTAAAGTGTCCTATTAATATAAAAAAACCGGACTAGAGCATGTTGGACCATGCTCAGTGCAGGGTTCCGCAACCTTGAATAATTGCATCAGCAGAAGAGCGTATGTTCATAACATTGCACCCTTTTGTTGAGAAACGCAGTTTTTCGGCAATAACTCAATGACGGTACCTATATCCGATCATGTCCAAACTAATTTTAGTTTAAAGTATTTATTAAGCGCTACCTTTGTGATTTTTTCATATTTTTTGGTCACACGGTTCAAAAGTTAAGAGGGGGGGGGGGACAAAATTTATGCAACCTTCGGAAAAGTCCTGTTGAATAAAGTGCCACAGGTTGATGTTTTCTAAAAAAAACAGCTTCTGTTACATGTATGGAGTGCCCCCCCTAAAAATATTTTTTTATTAATATTTAGCTATCAAACTAAGTAGCGGCTAATACAAGACACCTTTTCACCAAATTTCATCAATATTCATTGAGTAGTCTTAGAGTAAAATGCCTGTGACATACGGACGGACAGGCAGACAGACGGACATGACGAAACTATAAGGATACCGTTTTTGCCATTTTGGCTACGGAACCCTAATAGGTATATCAGTAAGTATGTGTGGATGGTCCATGTCCATCCATCCATCGCTTTAACTTTTCAATAATGTATTTTAAACATCAGAATAGGACTTAGACTAGAAAAATCAACATATTTTTTTACTAATAAAGTACTCCACTATAGTACCATGTATGTATATATTACAATCTAGCCTAGTGACTATAAAGTAATTTTATTTTAACTTAACTTGCTATATAAACTGCACTTAAGCTTTCAAACATGACAGCGAAAACACGGAGAAAAGTTAGTATTTTAAAATACATAAAGCTGCTGCGACACAGCTTGTGTGCACAAAAAATCGAACCCTAGTACATACGTACTAATACCTAAGGTATATTACTATTCACGGCTGCCTTGAAGGTCCCTATGACATAATTAATAGTGTCTGTGTTATGTAAGTACAAACGCAACCTGAATACATAGTGTACTCGCTACTACCTCGCAAGCCTAGAGTAGTACCACAAAACACCGACACTACAGAAGGTAATATCATACAAACGCCTCGAGCAACGCACACATGGGCACCATTCACGGACACGGAATATCGAATTACATTTGGAACAACTTGACAAATAGTACCGAGAGTATATGTATAGTGTATTGTGAGACAACTTTGTTCAGAGAGCGTTCTGAGATTCCTGTGCGTGGGCGATATCTGTGTGCATAGGCGCTTCCAGAGAGGAGCACGCCACAGGCGGTTGTTTTGTGTACTGAATTTCTTTTATAATATTAAAGTTCTCTGCCCATGTGCCTACGTGCTTCTTGTGTCTTCCCCGAGAATGTTTTTTTAACCGATTTTCTTTTTGTTTCCCCCCTAGTGTGCTTGCGTCGAGCGCGTTTGTCGTTTGTTTTGTGTAAGTGGTCCAAGGTCTATGAAAAATGTTGATGCGTGCGTTATTCGAGCGCGTTGTCGAACTTACCTTCTGTGCTCTCATTGTTTTGTGGTAGTACAGTATCGTGACAAGAAACTAAACATCGTTGCATAATGTTCAACTAAGAGGTAAGTAGGGAGAATATTAATTAGCAGCTTTATATTTTTGGGATCGGTTATCGGTTGATCGTTTCCGTGTATTTGTTGATGAATTTATTAAAATGTAATAGGAGATCCAAGATTCATTTTATGATGGGATTGCAAATGGGAGTTCGTGTGATGGTTTTTCAACTAAAGTTTTTAAAACCGCGTGGATGTCGGTTATCGAGATAAAAACTATCTTATGTCCTTCCCCGGGATTCAAACTATCTCCATCTAAATCGGTTTAGCTGTTTGAGCGTGAAAGCGTAACAGACAGACAGACAGACAGATAGACAGACAGACGGACAAAGTTACTTTCACATTTATAATCAAATCAAAAATCAAAAAACTTTAAACCTCTTGTGATACGTCAGGATTCTACATAAATAATTATGACCAATACATAAACGCTATTGGTCGGTACCTGCCGATTTTTTATTTAAAGACAACACGAAAGGGAGATACAATACATAGCTGTGTCGTGGGGGATTATACAAACATTACATTAACAGAAACAAAGTACGCTGAGACTCGGAACAACAAATTGTAGTGCAAGTGCTGTACCGTATCGGAATCGAACCCACGATTTCATGCGCAGCAATCGTTCACACTAATATAATAATACTCAGTGGCGCGGTGGGAGTATGTCCGTCTGCTACGCAAGAAGATCGTGGGTTCGATTCCCACCCAGGATAAATAATATAACTGTGTGATGAGCACGACGGTTTATTCTGTGTCTGGGTGTTATATATCTATAATGTGTTGTGACATAGTACATGCTCTGCTTAGTTTGGAATCAGATGACGTTGTGTGACTTGTCCCAAGATATTATTATTAATCGTTCACACTCCAACTGTGCCACCATTTTTTGTATCACGCCTCTGTATATTTTTCGAAAATCCGGTTCGTCTTACTTGTTGTCTTTTCAAAACTTTGTTTCAAATCAGTCTTGCTTCTCTAGGAACTCCTAAGACTAGCGTGATCAAGCATACAATAAACAAACTCTTCCGCTTTTTATTATGTACTAGCTGTCCCGCGCAACTTCGTCTGCGAAAATTTTCCCCGTTTTTGCAACATTTCTCAATGCTGCTCCGCTCCTATTGGTCGTAGCGTAATGTTATATAGCCTATAGCCTTCCTCGATAAATAGGCTATCCAACAGTGAAAGAATTTTTCAATTCGGATCGTTCCTGAGATTACCGCGTTCAAACAAACAAACTCTTCAGCTTTATAATATTAGTATAGATTAGCAATTATATCAATACTAGCTGTCCCGCGCAACTTTGTATGCGTAAATTTTCCCCGTTTTTGCAACATTTCACGTCGCTACTCCGCTCCTATTAGTCGTAGCGCGATGTTATATAGCCTATAGGCTTTCTCGATAAATGGGCTATCCAACAAAAAAAGATTTTTTTAAATCGGACCAGTAGTTTCTGAGATTAGCGCGTTTAAACAAACTCTTCCACTTTATATATTAAGTATAGATTTATTTAACAGTGATAGTATAGTGCAAAATCGTGTTATTACTTTAAAATGTGATGTCACACGAAGATAAACAGTTAAATGCCTACGACATAACACTTCCCATAAATTTCGCAATACTATTGTTATAGTACTCAATTTTCTCATCCGTCTTCCGTGTAAATGCAAATATTGCCTAGCTTGAAAATATTATATAAATACCAGATATAAAATAACACAAAAATGGAAGATCTAACTTCGTATCGGAAGTTTGTAACTTCCTCATATTATACTGTTTTGTTGACTTTATTTGATGTTTTTATAGTTGGTGACACGCGAGTGACAACCCTGGTGTTTCAGGCTTTAAGCACAAACACTTTAAGAAATAAATATCTGGGAACATTATCGGAACAAAGTATGTAAGTAATTTGAGATTCCGTGTCCGTGAGACACGACTGTTTGCTGCCACAAGTTGTGGAAGACATTTTTCACACAATTTGTAAAGTATCGAATTGTTTTAAGAAACTATGAACTGCATAAGGGTAAGATTTAATAATAATAATAATATCTTGGTACAACTCACACAACCTCATCTGATTCCAAACTAAGCAGAGCTTGTACTATGGAAACCAGACGACTGATAAACATACTTATATATTTCTAAATACATACATATCTATACTAATATTATAAAGCGGAAGAGTTTGTTTGTTTGTTTGATTGTTTGTTTGTTTGTTTAAACGCGCTAATCTCAGAAACTACTGGTCCGATTTGAAAAATTATTTTTTTGTTGGATAGCCCATTTATCGAGGAAGGCTATAGGCTATATAACATCGCGCTACGACTAATAGGAGCGGAGTAGCGACGTGAAATGTTGCAAAAACGGGGAAAATTTACGCATACGAAGTTGCGCGGGACAGCTAGTTATAGATAAATAAATAAATAAATTTAACTTGCCATCGACGAATAAGGGCTGTAGCTGCAAGCTATCTCGAAGATCATAACTATAATATGATGCACACACTTTTATCATCACACAAAGATCCAATGAAGGTCATATGTTAAATACGCATTTCAATTACCTGATGTCCAAATAAGTCTATGAGTGGTTATAAAAGCCGTTTGGAATAAACGTGATGGAACGAACGGCGCGAGCGCCGGCCGCCGGCGCGGCGCCATTAATAATAGCCACTAATGCAGACAACATAAAAAATACTTTTATGTGTTTAGATAACATTGAAAAGGCATGAATTTTTTTTTTAATTTATTTATACAAAAAATATTTACAATTTTATTTACATAATATTTTCTCGCCAAACTGTAAAATGTTTGATGGCGAGACACGCCTTTACTTAACTGAGGTTTCTGTCTTAATAATTCAACCTTATTGAATGTCTTTGGTACTAAATACTTTGACAGTCTTATGCTTAAATAGGTTCTCCGTTTTCCGCAAAGATATAATTGATAGGCAAAATGGAACCCTTATAGTTTCGCCGTGTCCGTCCGCAACTTAGCTCAGAGACTGTTACTGCTAGAAGGCTGTAATTATTCATGGATATACATATTACGTAGGTACGCCGACAAAGTGAAGGAATGAAATCTTGAAAACATTGTTTTTGAGGGTACCTTCGTTATATGTACTGTTCGTCCACCTCTATTTGACTTCATTTACTAATATTTGTCTCTATGAGGACAGTGTTTTAAAAGAAATGTGATTATATACACATTCATTTAAGGTAAAAAAAAAAAAGGGGGAGATTCTTTCACAACATCGTATAATGGCTGACATCCTAGCAATTATACCTACCACTCTAAACTCTGGAAAATGGCTTAAATACAAGATGTATCATTTGTAGTACAAGTTGTACTATTCAGTTAATCCAGTATTTATAGAGGCGATTCCATTTAGTAGGGTCAGTACTTGAAACCGAAAATCTTTCGAGAAAAATGGTACATATCAATGACTTATTTAGATTTTTCTCACGGACACCGTGAGAAAAATCTAAATAAGTCATCGATATGTAGTCGGACGAACGACCTTGGATCGAATTAATTGGATTGATTGGAAAAGTGACAGTGGCTTTTTTTACATCACCCAATTAGTAAATGAACTCAAAATGATATGATAAAGTCAAGGAAAGTCATGGTGTCACCTTACTCTTCACTGTAACGACACATACGTAAGATAACAACAAAACGCTTTTAAAACAAATTAGTACTTAACAAGCCATTTCAATATAACTAAGTTTTGTTTTTGAGTACTATTCAAAAGTGAGATAATAATTTCTGAGAAAGACGCGCAAGAAATATTTGCTAATACAAGTCACGATAACATCCTGTCTGCGATGAGGAAAACGTCATTTTGTTTTTGGCCGCGTCTTTTTTGTGCCTTTTGACGTGGTACAAGAATAGATAATAGTTCTAACCCATGATAATATTTTCTATTGAAGTCTATGCTACGAACTACATATTTGACCTTAAATATTTTGTTGGATCCATCTATCACACTGCTGCTCTGGCCTCTATAGAATACTAGTGTTCTGGACAAGCCAACGCCGACAACAACAAGACTTCATTTTGACAATCATTTGACAGTGTTTATTTGTCATAAATGTCAGAAAAGTTCACAAAACGGTCATTCGATTCTGCATTTGAAATTGCTGTCTTTTTGTACGGGATAGCTAGTCCAGCGTATCTAAAACTATAGATAGAGGTCATTGATCTATCATCGTTTACGATGTGTGGACATCCATCCAGGCGAGAGGAACCACCAACGTTAACTGTTTTATGGTTTCTTAGCTACGTACTCCATTCTAGATTTCTTATTTCTTTTCTTAGAATCTAGATCCTATGTCACCATGCTCTTCCAAGTAACGCCAAGCCATGAAGCCAAGGAAGAGCTTAATATGGCAACAGAAATATGTCTATTACACTTTTTTTTATGCATTTCCACTCCACAAATGTTTAAAGGACTACAAACATAACTACGATTGATGGAAAACACAGGCTAAAACTGACCAATTAGCTAGGTAATTACAATGAAGAACAACACAATAAAGAAAATACCTTAATGATGACCATTCAGAGATTGAATAATCTTAAGTTTTTGTCTGATTAAAAGATGTTTATGTCGACAAGACCACCAATGGTTGCTATTTGCAAAAGCTCATTCACATACAAACGACAGTAAACAGCGAAACTCAAGGTCTTTGGCAGACATCTCAACCTTAAATGATGCGTAGGTTTGCCTCTAGTTAATACCTTTTTGCCGGCCTTTCGAGAAACCGTTGCGTGATTATAATCATTAACCTTTAACCATACATTCAATTTTGCATTTCTATAGCAATCATTGGTTTTCTGTTAAATTTTACTGAATCATCATTCACACTAATAATGAATAAGCTTTAACTGTAAAATAGTGTCAAGGATCGACAAATCAAGATGACAGAATGATTTTAGAAAACTTAAAGATCCTGCAAGTAAATGCAGCAGGTATTTTATTCAAACAAATTGCAACAGTACATTTTATCGACCTCAATTTATTAAAAATGGCCGCCTGTAGTTACTCGTCTAGAAGCCATTACTTACTAGACATTAGCCGCTGAATAATATTAATCGAAAGATAAAAAATAAACATGAACTCTTAGAAAGATATTCCATGAAAGTATTCACGAATCACACTGCAAACAAAAAAGGTATTTAAAACAGTAGCAACACCAAAACATGTCATCAAAATAAACAAACACTGTGTACATATTTTTGAAAGTAAATCTAAATTATCAATTAACGATGAAATATCATTTGTAAGAACTACCGTTTAAGGTATAGATTACTTTGTGAGTGAAAGGAGAAATGTGTACGTGTTGTACAGACCGTTAATGGCGGCTGGTCGAGCTATTTTTGGACCATAGAACCTGATTGACGAGTCACCGGCGAGTTTTGCAGCCTTCTTGCTCTTACGACGCGTATAGCCATTTTTAGTGCTAACTCTGGACGTAATTGTAATAATAGCTTTAGCTTTGTCTACATTTAGAAATGCTGTTTTTGTTTCTGTTATTATGTTACTTTTAAAGATGGCTGGCTTTTAGGCTTAGGTTGAAGATACTAGAAAGAAGCTAGATTGTGTCAAGACAATTTCAGATGGTTTTGGATAGAAATCGTTTTACAATTTTTCTGGAATTGAAATAGAAAGACCTGATTCTGACCACAAAAGAACCTGAAGACATGTTGATAACAAAGAGGCTTCCTTAATAATTCTTAATGAAAAGAGCATTATACTGAGTCACTGGTCAGCACAACAAAGATGTTGATTGGATTCTTGTAACAGTTTATGTTGGAATGCATACAACCCTTTCGTCTTCGAAACCCAAATTCTTAAACACAATTCATCTCATATTTCTTACCGAGAAATAATTTCCTGTTTTATCCTTATATGAATAATAATGTTGTAATGCATATAACGGTAGGTACCTATTTGTTTAAAGCATATTTTCCCATTGCAATGTTATTAGAAAGTGACCCAAATTTAAGATGACCATTATCTGGTGATTCACCAAGAGCATAATGTCATGTAAATACGATATTGCCACGTCCGTTACTTATGATTTCACTTGATGTAAAAAAAACCCGATATTCGTCAAAATTAGTTTCTCTTTATACTTCGTCATATTTGTATAGCGTGCTTAGGCCCCAGTATGGCGCCTTGTGGCATTCCAAACTTAGTTTTCAAGGTGAAATGTAAATTCAAGGTCAAAGGATCATCAAATTTTATTGCCTTTTTGTTGTAGCTTGTCTGGAAGTATTTTTATATTCATTTATTTAATTTGTTCGATGTACATTATAGGATTTTATAAACTACGGGTCTTATTCATATTGCAACGGCCGTGGTCACCCGTGACCACGGCCGTTGCAATACGGTCGGAACGTCGGGCAATAAACAAAGCTTTAAAATAAAATATTTACGCGATTAAGACCAGTAGTTTTTAAAATTCTATAATGTGTACAATTCGCGAAAGTTTACGAACATAATTGTTCGATGTATTTAAATTTAAGTGTGAAAAAATATTAAAATGTTTTTTCTCACGATGTTTATATACTTAGGTATAGTAAAATATACAAATAGAATATACCTAACACCAAATCAGATATAGCAGACTAGTGTTATTTGCCGAAAATATTTTAATTTGATGTTTTGTTGTTTGATGAAAAAATTGAAAATGTATTCTAATTTTCTCTTATTTTTGTAATATTTAGGTATACGAGGGAACTTTTTTTTTTAAGTTGTTTAAAGATAGTGTAAACAACAAATGGCTTGGAGGAAACCAAAACAATCTGGCTGTACTTCGAGTCCGTGACTTGTATGTTTGTAAAGTCCCCCGCGACACAGAGCTTGTGCCCTACTGTGAGTATAGTTCTTTAAAAAAAAAACAATAACTTCATAATACATGATATATTATAGAAACAACATAACATCAACAACAAACATAATTGGAAACCAATAAATAATGAAGCAACCTTTACCTCAGCTGTTCATAAAAAATGCCACAATACCTGAAACAAAAAACAAACGAGTTATACTAAATTACAGGAATCAGATTAGATAGGTAGCTATACAGTAAACTTAATTACCGCAATGAACACGTATGACGTAAATGAAAATCTTTTTTACCTAAATTCGTAAATAAACTTCGTGGAGGTAGAACATTTTGACTGTTTTGTCCTGATTGAAATTCGAACCTTATCAGATAGTGATAAGGTTCGAATTTCAGTGGTGTGTTTTGTTTGCTCATTGGTGTCTATGGCAACTAAAATAATAAATTGTTCATAAAAATGGCGGCTTTCCGGAGCATGTTAGATAAACATTATTTTAGGTTAGAATGTTTTATTTTGTTTTCTTTTGATAATGTCAACCTATTTTACTCAAGAATGTGTAAAGAAAGTTTACTGTTGACATTTACTGGACAAATATAATTTTTTTGTCATATTTATACATTGTAGGTACATAGATAAATCCACACTAATATTATAAATTACTAGCTGTCCCGCGCAATGCATAAATTTCCCCCGTTTTTGCAACATTTCTCATTGCTGCTCCGCTCCTATTGGTCGTACCGTGATGTTATTTAGCCTTTCTCGATAAATGGGCTATCCAACAGTGAAAGAATTTTTTTAATTCGGACAAGTAGTTCCAGGGATTACCGCGTTCAAACAAACAAACAAACTCTTCAAGTTTATAATATTAATATAGATGTGAAAGTAACTCTGTCTGTCTCTATGTTACCTTTTCACGCTTCAACCGTTGAACCGATTTAGATGAAATTTGGTATGAAAATAGTTTGAGTCCCGGGAAAGAACATAGGACAGATCGCGATAACCAACATCCAACCGACATTTAATTTAAATATAGTTAAAGACGACTCCCGCATTATGGTACAAGCCCTGTGTCGCAGGCGACTTTACAAGCATACAAATTACCCAGACTCGGAACAACAATTTGTGGATCACACAAAGTGGTGTCCCGTGTGGGAATCGAACCCACGACCTCTTGCGTAGCAGTCGGACAGAGGCAGTGAGATTTTTTGCAATATTATGTAGTTTCGGAAGACAAACGCCATTTTATTTTCTGATTAGAAGGATATTCATTTGAATAGTTAGCGGACCCTGAAGTACAAGATATAAGCAGACTCATTAACGTGCAAAGCCTCACAGTTTCCTTGTCGTTTGTTATCATAACCATAACAGAACATCCATAACTAAAATAAGCATGACAACATATAACATTGTCTTCGCGTAGATCGTCTAATGAAAACAGACCATGATTTTATGGGTAACTCCATATTCTATGTTTAATTTGCAATTAGCGTAGGTACGGTAATCCAAATAAAGTAACCTACGTACTTCCAAATACGACTCGATACAAAATAGTACCACTGCTTCTCTTACTAATGCGTCTAGTGATCTTTAACGTAAAGTAATTTCGTTAAAACTGCTTGCGTGGGCTAATACAAAATTACTTGTTTCTAAACTTTACTACTTTAGTTATTCGATAATACAGTCAGTATTGAATATAACATTTATTTGTACGCAATTTTAGGTGGTAATAGTATCTAAAACGTTTTCCAGACGGTTGGAAATAAGCGTCCCCGCCAAGCTGTCTTGCTTGTTTCCAACAGTGTAGACGGCTGTTGTTAACCAAATTACTTAGTACATGGTTTGCAACAGCCGTCTACTCTACACTGTTGGAAACAAGCAAGGTCACCTTGGTTTGTGCTTTTGTTTCCAACTGTCTGGAAGACGCTTAAGTTTAATTTATTTTTAATGCTTTCATTAATATAAACTGTTAATGGTTTGATCAAATAATATTTCTATCCGGTTATAGTCCGTTCACAGTTCAGTTCAAGTTAAAGCAAATTAGAGTCAGTTAAAGTTTATTATAAATGGTGCTAAATGAATAATTCTATCTTCTGGCTCATTCATTTGTCATCAAACAAAATCCTTCCGACATATGAATATATTTAAATGTCTCAATGGATTTTATTCAAGACTAGCTGTCCCGCGCAACTTCGTATGCGTACATTTTCCCCGTTTTTGCAGCATTTTTTATTACTGCTCCGCTCCTATTGGTCGTAGCGTGATGTTATATAGCCTATAGCCTTCCTCGATAAATGGGCTACCCAACAGAGAAAGATTTTTTTTAATTCGGACCAGTAGTTTCTGAGATTGCCGCGTTCAAACAAACAAACAAACTGCAGCTTTATAATATTTTATTCAAGGTAGTAAAAAAACTAGATTCAAACCTAATTGTGTCAGACATGAAAACAAATGTTGATTATTATATCTAAAAACCATCGTCTGGAAATCCGCTTTCAATATAATAAAACAAATTCATACTACAAGAACAACGAGGCTATAAACAGGTAAAAGGCTGATGTCCTGAAGTTGCTAATTTTATAATAAAAATGACGTCAAATACAATAAAAGTTATTAACCCCATCGACTACGAAGGTGTAACAACCATTATTAATGCAATTAAATATAATACTAAAGCAAAAGATACTATACGGCAAACAATTAAACAATTATATTTTACAATCGCAACTGTGGCACGTGGTACTCACTATTAATGGCGCCATTTTGATTTACAGGTTATAAACAATTTACTTGAAGTAATCATGTTAATTGTTATATTTTATTACGTGATAATAAACGACGAACAAAAGGAAGATGTCAATGCAACAAGGTTGCTTGAAGGTCAAAAGATCATCATCATCTTCAAAATGGCTAAAGGGATTTGCCGATTAAATTGATATAAATGATAAAAGCGTGTTTTATTAGTTTTTTGAATTGATTAAACTCCAAGAGTGCTAAACTTAATTTTGGTTTATAACATTATCATGATCTTCTATTAATAGCAAATGTCGCGAGGATATCATTAGCATACCTGACTATGCCTTAATAAACATGATAAAACAAACATTTTAAAGTATTTGCCAGGCGAAAATTTGACATTTAGTATTTACTTATAAGACCAGTAAAACGCCATAGCTGCATAAAATTATCATCTAATAATAATGTACGTTGGTATTAAAGATCTAGACGGTTAGCTATGTATACAAAATGATTTTATAAATACCTATGGAAGTGATGGTGTATTGGACTGAATCTGTAACTACAGGGTCCATATTCACGATCTTGTTTCCTTGACCACGAGGTCCACGGCAAGCCCGTGCGAACTGTCAACATCTTGTCATAATGCTGCGCTTAGAAATATAACAACGCGCATGCTCGGCGGACATTTTTGATCACGCATGCGCCTTGATGCATTTGTGAGTACACCTCCCCATTTACCATTATGACAGGATTTATATTGTTTTTAAACTTTCGCGGCTCAATGTAAAGATGTTGTAAGTGTAGTGTGTAGAAGTACCGACAGTACAAATTATCAAAATTATCAAGACCAGTCGAGGGTAGTTGAAAAACCCCGCGCCTCACGGAGACATCGCTAAGTTGCCATCAGTCGACCCGTGACCACGATCGGTGCAATTCGATCGAAACGTCGGGTAAATAAAAGGTTCGTACCTTTAAATAATTCACGCGATTAAGTCCCGAAATATATCTAATATGACAGGATTTTGACAGTATGCGTTGGCTTGCCGTGGATATGGAATAAATATTGTGAATAAGGACCCTGAATAAAGAAGAAGTCTCGGTGAACATTTAGGAGAAGACTAATGAAATGGCATTAATGAAAGAAACATTTTCCAATGGAGTAGAATCACTGATCTATAATACCAGTACGTTGGCCGACTACCCCGTACAAAGTGACTGCCTGTGTGGCGCGGTGGGAGTGTGTCCGACTGCTACGCAAGAGGTGGTGGGTTCGATTCCCACACGGGACAACACTTTGTGAGATCCACAAATTGTTGTTCCGGGTCTGGGTGTACTTTGTGACCGTGACTTGTATGTTTGTAAAGTCCGTCGTAACTCAGGGCTTGTACCCTAATGCGGGAGTCGTCATTTATAAAAAAAAATATTTTTTTTTTTTAAAAGAATTTCAAATGCTGAATCGAATGACCGTCCTAAGAAATTTTTTGACACTTTAGTCAAATGGTCGATATTGCTATTCTGGTTACACAAGTATCACGCAGGACAGGCTACTGCCGATAACAACAAGACTTCCAACACGACACGACATTTGGACGGTCATTTAACAAAATGAATTGGAAGTCACTGTGATAGTATACCGTATGAAACGAATCAGTAATCGTTATTGATGAATTCGGAGATAGAATTTAATATGTAGGTAGTAGAGATAGAGTAGATCTTTAAAAGGTTCATTTCCGTGCATCGCGGCCGATCGCGAGCCGCGAGCGGCTTACGTCAAGCGTCTGTCGCGCGCGGCCGATGCGTCAATCCCGCGCTTTTAACTGTCAAAATCTTGTTATAATGGTATATAGAGCGCTGCGCTTAGAAATCCATCTCGCATGCGCGCAGACATCTTTGAGCACATCGCGCATGAGCCAGTTCTCGCGGGCTTGCCGCGAAAACGAAAAAAAAACATAGTGAATAAGGACCCTGAATGCATGAAGTTACATAGATTGAGTATAGTCGTGAATAGCACATAAGCTACTATTATCCCACAACAAACAAGGTTTTTTTTAATTATTTCTTTTTCAAAATTTTCACGTGAGAGAAGTCGCTAAGAACAAAGACAAACAACACAAAGACCTACAGATATAGCATAAAAAATTATATTATTGGAACAAAACAAAAACGTTTTTGGACGAGGGTTCTATATATTGCCATCGCTATATAATAATAACAAACCGACTTATCAGAAAGCTAAACAAATTATGCAGTTTCATTTATATTAGAAAAACCAATTCTTTTTTTGCTGACATTCAAGATTCCAATTTTAGGCATGAACCAACAAAAACTAGACCCAACCCACTGGACTACAAAACAATACAAACCCACGCGGAAGAAGGGATTATATTCGCAATAACATCTGTAGGTATTGCATATAAATTAAAACACTATTGTTTGGGTTATAAAAACTATGTTGAAGATTGCCAAAACAACTTGCCTACATTATCATTCAATGAATAATATCAATATGTATAAGGATATCGAACCCGGATAAACAATTCAATAAAGTTTGAGAATAGTTTAAAACATAATAATAACTAAAGTCAATATAAAAATGTGGAATACCATAAGTACTACAAACAGATCAAGTACCTAAATAAGTATATTTTAATCTGTATTGTCACTGAATTTAATGTTAAATGTAAATGTCATCGACGTCAACGATAGTAGGTACAAGATTACTTAAGATAAATTACACTATTACAGACTTGCCTGTCACATTAATGCACCCCTCGACCGTGACTCAATGGCGACCGAGCAAGTCCAGAGGTCAGCGAGGTTAAAAAACATTTCCACTGTAGATGGGTGACAGAAAAATGTCAGTGTCTTGAAACGTACGCTAAGCCATCGGTACTGCGCCTCGATTTCCGTTCTATTGGACTATGAAATTGAGTTAAATAGAAAGAGCACTTGTGCCATACCTTCGTCCTTCGTTGAGTCAAGTCTTATTCAGAGGTTTTCATAAAGCCACAATGACACACCTGTATTGATCTATTTTAATATTCGAAAACCGCAAATAAAAAAAAAATTATAAAGTATCTACTTATTAACTCAAAATGACTGTCTGGCTTATTTTGCTAGTAGCGAAACAAAATAGACGCTCCCTTAAATAGACGTCCTTGTAAGTTTTTTCCTAAAAGCTGGTTCTACCTGTTCCAGTCATATGTAACATTCTTAAATTGTAAATGTCGGATTTAATATGTAATACTTACACAAAAGTTATAATAATATACATACAACTCTTTTGCACAAGTCAGTGTAGTCATGTCTGTCTTATAATTCTAGCTAGAATGTCTCCATATATTTTTTTTTTCTACTCAATGTATGAATTGGGTTGACTACAATAAAAGTAAATTATTTTATACTAATCAGGTAAAAGTTGATCTTAAAATACTCTAAAATTAAGTGTTCTTTTACAATTTACATTTCTATGGAGCTGTCGTTTTGACATTTCTTAAAAAGAGACTGATCGAGTTGTAAAAATGGCGGCAAACTGACATGTCGCTATTTTTACAGCTCCGCGTTTAAAGTGTAAAATATACTTGAAATACGTGATAACTGAACAAGAACGAGACTTTGTGATTGAAAGAAGAAAACTAGAAAGAAATTATACTTGAAACTGGCGTATGCACATAATGTGCGAGCCATAATCTCTACCGATTAATATTGGAGGGAAGAGGAAAAAAAAAAAAAAGACTGTTTTGACTTGACAGTCAACATCCCCATTTGTAATTCAAAGTTGTAGCGTAGACGTTCAAAATACCTATCTGTTTTGCCATAAATGTTTCAAATGAGGCACAAAATTAAACTAACTAAATCTTTATCACAGCAATAGTTAAAAACGAAAGAAAGGATAACGTTAGGAGTTACTAAATTCACACCAACATCAGTAGCATATTGATTATGCCTTTTTGAAGATCAGATTTGTGACGCATACGTGACGCAAGCGTATTTGTGATCGATCCCAAAGTAACAAGAATACGAAATAGCCTGTTTTTTACATTAATTAAATACATGAATTGGTCTGCTGATATTTTTCTGGTTAGTAAAGGGATTTCATAATTATGTCAGGTATCTTTATATATTATGAATGACTGCGATAACGAACAGAAACGTCTTTGACTATTTGAAGTCTAATGTACACATGGCACAGAAAATGTGAACATACAAATAGACCCAGATGTAATAAAAGATAATGGCTTGCTCCCATTCATAGTTGAGTAAATATTGTCTTGGAAACATAACTTTATTCATTAGGTAAACTTAATATTTCCATTACAACATAATAAAAAATTTATTATTTACTGATTACTCAAAACTATGTTGTAGTATGTGTCTACGATTAAACTTTTCCTAAGAAAACCTTATTTTGTTCAATTAATTGTCATATTTTTTGACGTGAATTTATTAAATTAAATTACTGTTATATCAATTGACATTTTATTATTTACGTATGTATACCTACAGTGCAATGATAAATTTCATTGGCTATCATCAAATATCATATAAATATCCTTATATCTACATAATTACATTATTTTAACTTAAAAGTAATTCAGTACCTCGCGAGAACATTATTAATTAAGATATTCGTCATAGCAGGTTTTCGAAGTTCCGTGCATCGCTGTAATGAACATTCTGATGATCGTTATTCGTCAAAGCAAATTGTCGAAGTTATGTGCATCGCAGTAAAGAACATTCTCAATAAGGATAATCGTCATAGCATACTTTCTTACTAACGTTATTCTTACTCATGAACTTTATGAATACAGTGCATCGGTATTTCAAACTTCGAAGTTCAGTATGACAGTCGTATTAAAGATCTAAACTAAGGTAACTTAACCTACTCCCAGGTTGTGAACTCGTTGCGATACAGGTTCCAGTACAATAATCGCCTTATTTAGAGCCATTTAGTATTCTTTGTAAGGAACTTTTCTCCTCCTTTTGGTAATTATTTGGAATCCAATAACTAGAGATGGGAAGGCCATGTAATTTTGGCAAGACGCTCGACAATATATTATCAACGATTAAAGATAGATTATCATGTTATCCGTCTTCGTTTCATCCAGCTTCTCAAATGCAGTCAAAGACAGGAAGAAATTGGAATTTGTTAGTAAAAAACTTTTTACAAAAAAATATTACCTACTTCAAAAATAAATGGCAACTAAGAAGCAAAAAATAATATACATAGAATAACAAAAACAAATTAAACATTTTGAAGTTGGTGCCATGAAATAGTAGTCTTTATGTTTTATTCGGCACCATCTTCAATATATATGTATATATATAGGCAAACCAACAGTGATTTAGGTATACTTCAATACCTTAACCACTGTAGGTTTACCTTTAATATTTGAAGAGTTCCCACGATTTCTCCAGGATCCCATCATCAGATCGTGATCTAACGACAATGGGACCAACTTGGAAGTATACCCTTTCAAAAACAAAAATATTTTTTCAAATCGGTCCAGCCGTCTTTGCGTAATCGGTGAACAAACCTACAAAAAAAAATAACATACAGTCGAATTGAGAACCTTTATGAAGTCGGTTGATAAGAGTTCACGAAGCGCGAACACGCGAATAAAAGGGCAGCGTCCGCGAGTTTCAATGGCTTCTAGGAATTTAAATGTTATATTCTAGGAAATAGAGCACAAATTCACAATGTGATCACACAGTTACTGCAGCTTGTGGGTGTCGATGACTTTAGTTTTCTTTTTTATAAGGCTTCGTAGGTTAATGTATGCAGTCGATATTACGTATAGGGCATTAAGGGTTTCATATTTTATGCAAACTTATTTCAAGGCTAAAGTGTATCATCGATTAGTGTATTACTTAGTCATGAAGTTGTATGGTTTCTATGAAGGTTTTAGGTATATCGATTGGATTAACTGTTTATGTAGTATCCAGTTAACAGTTAATTTATCGAATTTGTAAATCTTAATTGTTCAAGAGCAACATACAAATTATACCTGACTGCTATCACAGTAGTCAAGAGAAGTTCACATAACAGGGTCATACACTGGTTTTTTTCGTTTTCGCGGCAAGCCCGCGCGAACTGTCGCATGCGCGATGCGCTCAAATAAGTCCGCACGCATGCGCGATGCATTTCTAAGAGCAGCTATATACCTTTACGACAAGATTTTGACAGTTATAAACGCTGGCTTGACGCGTAAACGAAAAAAAACAGAACCCTTATAAGGAGAAAAGTACCCAATTAAGTAAATCAGTTTCTTTCGAAAGATGTGATTGTTTGTTTGATTGTTTGTTTGTATTGAATAGGCTCCGAAAGTACTGGATAGATTTGAAAAATTCTTTCATCGGTGTGAAGCTACACTAACTCCGGGTGACATAGTCTATTTTTTATCCCTGTATTCCCACGGGACCGGAAACTACGCTGTTGAAACCGCGAGGCGTCTATATATTCTGATGTAAAGTTTCGTCAAAATTAATCAAATATTTTTTGCGTGAAGGAGTAACAAACTCCATCCTCACAATGTTTTATGTTATATTAACTACAAAACAGTTACATCATACAAATCATTATTGTAATGTTGCTCCGAGAATCGCCAACTAACAATAAAAGTCTCGTTGTAATCTCAACTAACCTTAATATATCTAAAGAGCAATACAATATATAAGACCGTGGGCGTTATACATTAAATTTACATGTTACATTGCACATTGCACAAGAAATCAGTCAAGGTATTTAAGGAGATGGGGAAGCGTAGCTTGGACGTAAATGTCTTATGACATATCATCAGTATAAAGTACGCTTAACTGACAGTGCCAGACAGTCCAAAAGGGACAGGCCATCAAGCTGTCCGCTAACCACCGACGTGGACGCCTAGGCGTGACGACGACCGCCCTGCCAAGAGCAAAACGACAGAGAAGAAAAAACACATAATGTAGATAGAAGAAAGAAAGAAAAATCGTTTATTTGCCACAGGTACATTAGCTACTTAACAACAAATAAAATTACAACTGAGTGCACGTCGTATCTGCGACAAACTAGGTTTCCACTCAGCTTAAATGCGATGTTGTGGCATGAGCTACAACACAGCGCTGGTTTTCAGTGTGAACCCCAAGTGACATCCGAAACCCTTAAGGTATATCCCTTTTTTTTTTTTTATATAGGTATATATTTTTTTTATTTAAATGATAGAACCTATTTAGGTTTTTTCATTGAGATTACAATCTAGTCTTAGACTAATAAGTAATTTTGTTGTAACTTAAACTGCTAGGGTCTGGTCTGGTAGGTATATCCTTAATTAAATAAATAATATGTAGGTATAATACATAGCAATAAATAAACATTTTAATAAACATTTTTTATCATTATTGTAAATAGATGATAAACAAATATAAAGGCACAGAACATAAAATGATATTACATTAGAATATATAAATACATGACTACAATCTTTGTACTCAATCATCTGTAGATGGATTAACCAATACAATTTTACTTCAAAATCAGACTTGCAACTTTTCCACTCTTGGGACAGAGACACCCCCTCTTTGTCTCACATGTATTCGAACCATTGCTTCTAGGACGTGTCATTTTTTTGCGATGTTTGCCTTCTCAGTTTTTAAGCAGTGGTGATAAAACCAATCACATAAAGCGCATGCTTCCTTAAAAGACCACCAAAGTGATAGATCTCTTTGGAGTCTCTCAAGGAAGTACCTATGCTAAATGCTTTATGCATTATCAAAAAGTTTTTTAGCTACTTAACTTTTTTATAACAATCCTGTTGCATGCGTGTATTGTGTATTTTGGATTTAAGTGCATTTCTCCTGCAGTTATCGGGCACATAAGACATTTGAGAACTCGCAAGGCCTTGGATTAACATATCTACCTACATGAGGGTTGGGCCCAATGAATTGAATCACCGCATTATTCATTAATTTACTTTAAGTACCGGTAATTGAGTAATAAACTTCATTGAATGATCGACAGAACTATCTCAGTTTTATAAAATATGCATATTATTTGCACTTTATGCAAACATAATTGACTTGGGAATTCTTTTGTGGTTGGATCTGACGTATGTTTGAGTTGTTTGTTGTTCCATATTGACAATAGGTACAATGCAAGTTATCTATCATTCTATCATTAATTAAAATTGGTATTAACATCATAAAACTGTAGCTGACCGCCCCAGCTTATCCCAACTGTGTTCAATCTCACTCATTCACCTAAATCAAATATTTTCTTTCATAGAAGCCTTGTCCTAACGGCTGCACCTATGTAGCAAAGAATTCTTCAAATAGATGCAGCCATTCTAAAGTGACAGGTGATGATAGAGATTGAAGATAATAAAGCTAGCTTAACTGAAGTTATAAATTCCTACAGAAACTAAGCTGCTATGAATTGAGAGGCATAGAGAAATAGGATCATAACAAATCTGATAGTTCTTAATCATTGTTTCATAAACTACAATTTCCCATTAAAAACATGCAATTTTTTGACACCTCCGACAATTTTCGATGAGTCATTTCCCATTCTAATTGTTTATAATGTGTGTATTATACTTACGTCTATATATTGCAAACATCCCTTAATGAAAACCTTTTAACAGTTGACTTTATGACCGACATAGGGCACTAAACAAACCTAACATATTACCCTTTTCTTTCAAACAACCTGCGAAATGTAGGTCAATGATAAAGTGGTCGACCCGGCCTTGTACACCTGTGATAAGACTTGCACATAAGCTTTATTGAAGCTATGTAATCTAATCCTATTATCATAGACAATAATATATTAAAACGATGTCGGAAGGTAATTGAATAAGAAATATGCATATGACGCCAATGTGGGTTACTTTATCGGTTTAGAATTGTGTCTACATCAATATATTTTAAATATTATAAAGCGGAAGAGTTTGTTTGTTTGTTTGTTTAAACGCGCTAATCTCAGGAACTACTGGTCCGATTTGAAAAAAAATAAATTGATTTTGTATTTGAAAGGGTATAAGTACTTCCAGATTGGTCCTATTGTCATCAAATTCATTAGGGTCCGATGATGGGATCTTCACTACTTGAAGAGTTCCCTCGATTTTTCCATGATAAAAAGTATAGTAATTTGATATTTATTACTGCTTTTTACAAAAAAGATATAAATATTTTAAAATTGGTGCCTAAAAAAAACTACGTTTCTTGGCACAATTTACGCTTTTTAGTTAGGTACTTGTGTTAATTTTTGAACTCGGTTTAATATTTTTATGTAAAAAAAAATATATAATTGAAAGCCAGTTTAATCGATAAGTTTCTTAAAGTGTGAAAATCCGTCCAACCGGTTACTTAACCTTTTAGTTTTTGACGATTTTGAGGACACATAGAGAGAATCACACCGTTACCCACCTTACAGAATTTCGTCCTACAATATATAAACGCTTAGTAACGCTTAATACAATTAGCCAATGAGAAAAATCTTAAGTCTATTCTCTAAAACTTCCTTAATTTGACAAATCACAGTAGCCAAACATTTGCAACGAACAATAAACAAATTCAATGCTTTTCTTTCGTTTCCAAAATGGCCTTGTTTCAGAATTACTTCCTAAACGGCCGAGATCTACGATCGTATTGTTTGGTTTATCCGGGCAACCTTGCTAATAGTTTTTTTGGTACAAAACAAGCGTTTATCCATACATTTACATTTAAAATGCCAAATGCGGAGGTGTTTTCCTTTAACGAAAAATCTATGAGTAGTTTGGTTTCTGGTAAATTCTTTTTCGGATGAATGGGCTTATTATCTATTGTGGGTATATGTCGGCTTGGGCTAATGCTTTAATATTGCATCCCTGATCAGAATATACAACGTTAATTTTGATACTTCTATAGAGTTCGAGTTTTTTAAAATTCTATCATAAAATACTTTTTGTCACGAATTAATACTTTTCTTTTTATATATTCTGGTGCATTGTCCTTGTTCATTTCCTACAATCCTACAAGACGAAGCTTTTACTAAGAGTAAGCATTTAATCGAAGCGAGCAAAGAGTATTTTTGAGTTATTCCAGAGACAATATTTATTTCATCACTGGAATATTTGCGTCAAGACATCCCTTCAGAAAGTAACTATTCCATCTATTGTGACAATTTCTTGATAATATTAAAGCATTTGACACCATTACTAAAGATCGCTTGTCAAACTATTGTCCACGCATCGTTGGGACACCCATATGAGATTTTAATGGTGATTCCTACTGACATAGTTTTGCAAAATCGTGAAGCAAACAAGATTAATACGAACATCGTAACTGATTTTTGAAACGTGAGCTGCAACACAAAATTGTATGTTAAGAAATGATCTTAAATTGGCTTCGGATTGCATTGCTTTCCATTTGAACTGGTGCAACAGTAATGTCTAGCTAGTGCACATGTTAGGCATAGATATTAAGTGAGTTACGTAGAGTTCAAAATAGAAACATCTAATTTTATTCTAAGTAATAATATAGGCAAATAAGCAAACGAACCCAGCGCATGATGCAGATAGCTTTGTAAAAAATGAGGTGCTTCTAAATGGTGCAGGAGTCCATAGACTATGCCTGTTTGCCTCTGCATTAGTTTCAAGATAATGATTGAAACATTTGACTAGATCTAATGAAACAATGATCAAGTATGGTAACCTCGCTTTACTAGACAACTATGTGTCAATGAGTTTTTATCATTATGCTCTAGTTAGTGGGAGACATCAACGATGATCTAATCTGATGACTGACGATAGCATTCAAAGCTACACTGTCATTTGTTTATGAAGGCGACAAATCAGATCAAAATTTCAATGTTGATGATAATAGTCACAAAAATGTAGCACATTGTGCGTGACTATTACAATTATAGTGGTCACAAAAGTAAGGTCATTTTGAGTAACATTGTTATCTAAGTAAACACTGGTGACAATTTATTGCAATTTTATATAACCCCGTGCAGTTGTTGTCGCTATTCATTTAGCATTGAATTTAAATGGGATGGCGATGAGATTCAGGATTCAATGACAAATAAGATATGTGACATGAAATGTAGTGTTTGGAGACTCGGTTGAACATTGATGGATTGGTACACAATGCTTGGAAAATAAAACTTAAATCAGATTATCGAAACGAAACTTCGTAAAGAATTTATTCTAGTGTAAACATTTTGTAGATCTAACTTCTTTCTAATTCATTTTCAGATAAACACAAGGAGAATTATCGTGAATGGTTTGGATTTATCTCAACTTTTCATGCAATTTTTTTTAAAGCTGTTACGTTACGTCGATTTGACTTTTTGAACTTTAAAGTTTTGTAAATAAAAAAAATAATTATAAAAATAAAATAAAACCCGCCTGCACAATGTGCAGGCGGGTTTTTTTGCATGCCTGCCTATTTTTACCCGACTGTAAAGAAGGTTTTTCGCGCGTATCTTGTATGTATGTAAGTATGTTTATTACCTGATATCTCACAATCCACTGAACGGATTTATACAATTAAGATGTCGTTAGATTCATCTTTATTGCCCAAGTGTTCTTAGATATGTGACGTTTGAAAAAAAAACAAACATGGCGGCTGTGAGATGTCAAAATAAAAAGGTGTTAAAAAAAAAGTTGTTTTGAATACTGCATAATGGGTATCAAATTAAAGGGCTCATCTTAAGCATTTCAAAAAGGTAAAACATGATTATGACTGTAATACTAAAAAAGTTAGTTAGCAACTATTCTTTTTTCAATTTTCAATAGGTACTTGACAATAGCTGTGATGAAACGTACATACAGTCGGGTAATAAAAAGTTGGTGAAAACATTAAGATGGTCATGCGGAGGGATGTCTTTCAATCTTTATTAATATAACCTTTATTAGAATTTAACTGACAGCCTTAGCTCTGTCCCGTATGCACTATCAATCCTGAAAGCCACTTAGTGATATTCAAGAATATATTAGATCACAAAGAACCCGAGCTGAATGTGAACAAGATCACTTTCATGACAATACCTACGTCTGGAGCTAAATTATTCTATTGTAAAGATTTATACGGCCATGACTCTCATTTGACCTCTCCAGGCAACGAGAGGGCGACAAGGAATAATAAGTGTAATATATACCAAGGCTGGGGATTATTTCGAAAAACTGTTTTTCCATTCTCACACTTCAAATTTGTGTTATAGTTTCACAGTAATATTTAGAAACTATGGAATATTGTGACAAGAATGTTGAAAGGTTAATTGCTAGGTAATTAGCCTCACGCAACCCTCGTTAGAGAAATAACTGTCGTACTTTGCATAGGCATTTTGTTCTAAAAATAATTTTGATGACATTAAAAAGAAAATACGATTTTTTTTTATATGTTCGTAAACTTTCGCGATTTTTATAGCTACGGGTCTTAATCGCGTAAATATTTTATTTTAAGGCTAAATATCTTTTTTATTGCCCGATGTTTCGACCGTATTCACAGCCGTGGTCACGGGTACTTTTTTTTTTAAATTCAAAAACGAATATGTCATCGAAAATAAAAGAGTTGGTAAATTCTAGAATAGCAATTGAAACCGTTCGTTCACGAAAATGGAAGCTACATCTTCTGGTTTTGCTTCATTTTGGAGAATGACAAAAAGCCTACACAGTAAGCAAGTGTTCGTTTATGAGATAAATGAAAAAAATTGAGTGAGCAAATGATCATAAAGATCCTAAAGATGAAGAAACAGATCTGTCAAATTTTCACATATCGAAATTCTACAAAGCCACTGTTAAAGAAATTCAAGTACTCACAAATATTCGATATAACTTTAGTTTATTTGATAAAAAACCGATAAATGTTGGATTCGCATAATTGATTACTCGGTCACACTCACACGTGCTGTGAATCATGCTGCACTGAAAATAATTGATTTCGCCACACGTTACCAATGCCTATTAAATAGCATCTTTGATTATTTAAATGTTACATGTTTTGTGGGCTGACGAAATCGTATAATTTAAACTCTTAGTTATAATGAGAATAATTAATAAAAAATAATTGAAAAGACAATCAGAAAAGACATCCAGGTTGAAAAGACAACCAACCAATGAAGATGATAATTTAAGGAATCTGATAATTCTTAGTAATGCCAATGTCCCATGTTATAAAGGACGACAGGCCAAACAAGTAAGTCGAAATAATCTTGAAAAGTGGCAGGGAATGAAGAGGAAGACGCAGTTGGTAATAAAAAGAAATCCAAAATCGACATTATTACGAGGGATACTTGGACAACACCAAAACCAGTTAACATCACAACTCGTGTGTTTTTGTAATTGGTTGCGTTGCCGTTGAAAACCAGTTGTAAAGACGTTATCGCTCAACTGGCTTTAAATATAAAACTCGTTTTTGACAACGTCCGCTTTTTTCGAAAAGTTAAAAATATCTAAATGATTCCAAAATTAGATTTTCCTTAATGTAACGGTCTTATAAAAATCACTGTTGCTTTCTGAGATAATCTTATTGAGAACAAAAATGACGTAAGAGTTGGTAACCTTTTTACTGCGGTCAATACCATTTTGAGGAAAACGGCATTTACAATTACGTTTACGTCTAGACAAACGTAGTTTGGTGACGAATCTCAAATTACGACAAGTTTTCCGATGATAGGTAATCGTAGTACTTGATGATTTCATAATCTATTACGTTAACCATTACAAACAACCACAAAATAGTCTGAAGTATTTACCTATCTTACCATTTTTAAAGGATTATCTGGAAATTCTTCTTTTTGTAAAGTCTTTTTAAATGGTATCCAGCTGTAGCAGTTAGGATCTTCTGGAAATCGAAGCACATCTTGAAGGAAAAGCATCTCTATCCTTCATCATATATGGTAGGAGTTTCCAAGAAACTTTTTCCACTTACCAATTAAACTTTCTTCTGACTCCCTTCGACCTGAATTTTATACAATTAAAATTGAGGTCGAAGGGAAACTTCTGGGGCTGTGGTCAAATATTTTACAAGCTAAACGCAGTCGTGGTCGGAAAATACCACAACATAGTTTCCATCGCATCCATTCCATTTATCAAACCAAACCAGAACCAGGTACATAACCAGATAACCAATTATACTATAAATAGCTGGAAAACACAACAGCTACCTTTTAGTTATCT
The DNA here is from genome assembly GCA_945859575.2 of Herminia tarsipennalis. NCBI lineage: Eukaryota > Metazoa > Arthropoda > Insecta > Lepidoptera > Erebidae > Herminia > Herminia tarsipennalis. The sequence goes on from OX243832.2 coordinate 27,387,198, forward strand.
CTCCAAGGGATTTCATCTATTCTGTTTGCCGATTAGGCTAGTGATGTTGACTATTAGCCTTGTGGCCTTAACTGTCATGTCTTCTAAGAAGAAAGCCGTATCATTATCAAAGGTACAATAAAAGGTACGATGTATTAAACAGCGTTCAGTAACGGTTGTGGCAACTGGAACGGGATTGATGATCACGATGTACTGTCATCTTGTTTTTACTGTGACTTCGGGGACGTGCATTCCAAAGCGTAAAATGTAAAAAAGAATTATTGCTGTAAATCAATTTAAAACTAAACCTCATCGAGATCGATCGGCTATTTTCTGTGAAAAGTGGCTACGGTAGTTATCAGTACATCTTCGTCGTATACAACTTTATTCTTGGAATAGTGCAAACCTGAAAGGAGTTTGCTCAGAATCAGTTACACATTCCAATGAGGTAGTTTTTGAACCATGTTATATTTTTGGATTAATTAATTAATCATTCTAACAGTCACAATCCTGTTCACAGTATGATGCGAAATGTAATCATTTTTCAATAATAACCATGGATTACGTACTACGCGACGCAATGAGCAACATACAACTATAATGAATTATATCTCTGAAAGTTTTTAATATATTTCTTTTTTTTTATATGATTTCTTGAAGAGCTGCCTCGTTGGGGTATCTGAGCTTTGCAATATACCAAAAATAACCTTGTATATGCCGCAATGGAGAACGCCACTACTAAATACTGAAAGAAAGAAAACTGCGCAATCATGGGTTCCCATAATCCTCAGTACCTTTTGCGTCTATTGAGGTATTATATAACGGAAAAAACATAATCACATACTGTAGGCTTTTCGATAAAATCGGTAAACAGTACTAAAGTCAATTAAAGCGCCTACTGCCTGTGAAATTCCTAAAATAGACGCAATAACGACATATTTGTAGCAACGCTTAGAATCACGTGTAATCTTCATTAAGCAACAAAAATTACACATAAGTATGTAACATAATAAGACCAAAATTATTTACAATTACAAACGACCTTGTCTGCTAATAGGTACTTACGCAAAAAAACTCACAATATAATAGTTTGATAATACGCCGAATTAATTCAGAAGTAATCTTCTAACGTTTCGTAAAAATGGCGCCTGAATATTTGGTATGGACGTATCGTTCACAATCTAATTCATAGAATTTGAGAATAACAACTTCATCCAATAGAAAATCTTAGGCAAATAGCTGGAGTAAGGGCAGCAGACTTCATTTAGAAGTTATTGTAATCAACTTGAGAGAGTTGGATTATTTTGTGCTCCCTGTAACATTTCAATATGTGTCCAGAAGACTACCAGTGGAGTGTCCTAAGAACACCATTACTTTTGGTTTCCCTTTGGATTGTAGTTACTTAGTATTATAGGTACAAAGAACTATGTCCAGCTAGGTATATTTTGTATCAGGTCACCTCTGAAAATGTTTAACCCTTCGCCTCTGAAGACTACTAATCATGCTATCGTCCACAAGCTACGCCAAGCACCTGTTTCTCTCTCTATGCTGGAATTTTATAGCTCAATAATTTTTCAAACTCGCATTTCCTTTAAAAATTGCCCAGTTCTTCTGCACAAAGTCTTTGCGTGCCATACCATTTTTAAAAAGTAAATCATTATGAATGCAAGCCTATGAACACAAGTGTCCTATATCAGTACAATCTATTGATGCAGGTGTGTACGTGACCGCATTTTCATTGAAACATAACTATGTTACGCATTACCTACTCAATAATGCAACACACATTGTCTGTGTGCATTTTATGAACTCATGAAACGTATTCAGATGCGGAGTCTAGCGCAACTTGTAAACAAGTGAGATAAGCATAATGTTCCAACTGTTTGCAATAGGTCATTTGATCAACATCTTAGTTTTTTTAATGAATTATGTATTGCCATGCTTTAGTCTGCTTCTTAAAAGAAAAATGAAGCGCTGTCTAGTGATTACCAAGGAAAAAATAATTAAGCACATCACCGAATGAAATTTTTAATGAGTCATTCTTATGTTTTAGCCTATATCTCTGGTGTTTTACAACCTAGGTTAACGTTTTATTAACTAAAACCTTCCCAGATTCGAGAAAATCGCGAACATACATACATTTAAACCTACAACTTTTTTGAAGGCGGTGAAAAGTTAGCTTGGTTTGAAACCAGTAATAAAATCTTGGTAGTCGATTTTAACCTAATTCTAATTGTGCTATTGATATGAAACTTTTAAGCGTCTGAAACCCTGATGACAATACATTAATTTGATGCCATCGAGATGATCTTGAAGGAACGAAGCGGGTGATAATGAAAATCTTCAATGGGTCAAAACAGTCAAAATGGAGGAAGTACTTGTGCCTTCTACATTCAGTAATAAGACCAGCAATGTTATATGGTTCCGAATGCTGGACCATGAAAAGGACTCCTGAACAGAAACTCCATGTTAACGCAATGAAAATGCTTAGATGAGCAGGCAAAGTTACCAGAATTGACAAAATCCGAAACGAATTTATTCCTGGCTCCTTTAAGGTTGCACCATCCCAGAAAAAATGTTGGAAAAAATGTTCAAAATAGCCTAGAACCTCCCAGAACATTCCAAAGGAGGACGTCCGAAGGCAACGTGGTGGTCTAATATCCGGAGAGACCTTCAGGCCTTAAACTTGGACGCTGTGACAGCCCAGAACAGATTGCTCTCCAGAATGAAAGGGATAAGGGAAAGAACAAGAAGACTTGATGTTGGTGAAAATTACGAAGATTTTTTTAATATGACCATGTGGAACACTGCATAACCCTATATCCATAACCAGATTTCGCCTATACCTATAATCAAACTTCGTGTCTACTTTAACTAACAAGTGAAAGTAATGCAATCGTAATGACTATAGACATAACCTATTACCTACATCTATAATAACCTAAAAACTTCTCTAACCACAAGTGCGGTAACTAAACGCTGTAGTGACGTTATTCTTCTAAAATCTTTAGAGCACAATAAGGTATTTGACTGAAGTCAAATCAGCTTCTTTTTAAGAAACGTCAATAACGATCCGCTTCGTACAAATTTGTATGGAATACTAGCATATGACGTCACGTTCTCTATGGTCATATCATTTACTTTTAGTGTTTCTCTTTATGATTATAAATTAATAAACACGTTAAATTAATAAATGAACAATTTTTTTTAGAACTCTTTATGACATTTATGTTCGTAAACTTTCGCGATTTGTACACATTATAGAATTTTATAAGCTACGGGTCTTAATCGCGTAAATATTTCAGTCTACCCGTGACCACGGCCGTTGCAATACGGTCGAAACGTCGGGAAATAAACAAAGGTATTTAGCCTTAAAATAAAATATTTACGCGATTAAGACCCGTAGCTTATAAAATTCTATAATCTTTATGACATATTTTTACATGGTTAATAAAAAATATTTAATTTTGATAGTAGTCAAATTCCCAATTTGGTTGATGACATGGAGTTGACAACAATGACAATAAACTCAGGCAAAAGTATGCCTTAAAATTTTCTGAATACAGCCTTATCTTCGTCCACAATTTCATGCATTCTTTAATTTAATACTAAGAATTTAATATTTTAGTATTGTATCCTGCCCATTATACTACCGACGTAAACCCACTCCTAACACAAGCCATTGAGTTTAGCTGGAGGGGTTATTTGTCCCGCGCCAAATTCTATAAAAAAACAAAAACCTACTTGCTGTATTTTGAGTCCTGATATTGTGACCAATAGAAAATACTTTCTTTCAATTTGTAGTCATTAAATTAAAACAAATAATTTGTGTAAAAGGTTGGACAAAAGGTTAACTTAACATCTCCGTGCGACCCCCTAAGGTTCACACTGAAAAACAGCGCTGTGATGTAGTTCGCCGCAACACAGCATATAAACTGAGTGTGGATCTATCGCAGTTTTCTAAGATAAGCTAGTTTCAAGTTTAGATTAAGGTAATTGTAAATGTTATGGATCTGCACCAAATAAATATTTCTTTCTTTTTTCAATATGTGTAAGATTTTATTCAATTAAAGGGCTTGCACGAAAGCCATTCAGTGACTGCTCCGTTTATTCTTGTGCCTCTCAGAGGTCTTAAGGAATCTTTCCTTTTAGTCTACGAGCAACTGTTTTGGTGTTAAATTTAAAAAAAAAGACTTACGAGTCTTTATTTGGATTAGTGTTTGAGCTTATTTGGATTAGTTATCGTACTAGCCTTTATAAATCACTAGCTTTCGCCCGCGGCTCCGCCCGCGTGTATGTCGGTTATCGCGATAAAAATTATCCTATGTCCTTCCTCGGGACTCAAACTATCTCCATACAAAATTTCATCTAAATCGGTTAAGCTGTTTGAGCGTGAAAGCGTAACAGACAGACAGACAGACAGACAGACAGACAGACAGACAGACAGACAGACAGACAGAGTTACTTTCACATTTATAATATTAGTATGGATAATGTGCGACAGGTAGATCGATTTTAGCAGTTAGAACACGTTCATTGCAGAAATATCGGTCATTATTCTTGCAAACCGCTACGACAAACGGTCCTTGGGGCATTGGTATCACTTGGCTAACGGATAAAACTGGCATATGTCTTGCAGTGCGAATTGCATGATCACGGTTAGGAATTATAATGGAGCAATTCTCATAGCGACTAGGTGCCCCGCGCAACTTCGTCTGCGTAAATTTCCCCCGTTTTTGCAACATTTTTCATTGCTGCTCCGATCCTGTTGGTCGTATCGTGATATTATATAGCCTATAGCTATAACGATAAATGGGTTATCCAACAAAAAAAAATTTTTTAAATCGGACCAGTAGTTCCTGAGATTAGCGCGTTTAAACAAACAAACAAACTCTTCCGCTTTATAATATTAGTATAGATGGTAAAGAATTATAGATGTACTTGCCTTTCTAAAAACGGGCGTCTTTCTTTAAATAGGTACGAGGGTTTTTTATTGACCATTATATGTGGTTATAGTACCGTAGATGAAAATCTTTTAACTGTTTTCAAATTTTTTAGACAATGGTTAGTTACATCATCTCTAAAAGGTTTATTTGTAAGTCCCGAACTCATCTTCTGATATTCAGTAATACCTAAGTAAAATTTGATATTAATTAAGTAATAATATAATATCTTGGGACAACTCACTTGTACTACGGCAACCAAACAACTGATAAACATACTTATATATTTCTAAATACATAATATTAAAGATAATTTACACCCAGACACAGAATAAACCATCGTACTTATCACACAAATCTTTATCCTGGGTAGGGGTCGAATCCACAATCTCGGCTTAGCAGTCAGTCACTAATCACTAGACCAACAGGCCAGTCGAAAGTCGAAGTCGAAGTACCTACTATAAAGTTACGTCTTCGTCTAGACATCTCTGTCCTATCCGAAGGCGAAAACACCATGTTCATTCACGCTCCCAAAAAAGTGCGAGGTTGTGGTTTGATCTGTGCCCACGTATCTATATGCACTCCCACTTAAGTTGCTTGATTTATAAGTCATGATCATCTTATGGACACATTCATTCGCGAATAGTGCCGGGTTCCAAACATACAACTTGATACGTTGGAACGCATGATATTTAGAATTAAGCGCGAGCCGGTCCTCTGCGACCATAATCACGTTCGTTTCTTTTTTGCAGCAAGCCCATGCGTTCTGGCGCATGCGCGGTGCGGGCAAAGATGTCCGCCGCGCAAGCGCGTTGATGCATTTCTAAGCGCAGTTCTATTTTTACCATTATGACAAGATTTTGACAGTTCGCACGGGCTTGCCTCGAAAACGGAAAAAAAGAACGTGAATCTATTTTGTGGTATGAAGACAAGCAGAGAGACCCAAAACAATAAAAATAGGTACCTTAACATCAATCAGTCGTACGGCGAAGGCAGCGGCATCTGGTGAAGATAAACTGAGCGTGCAAGGGGTGCGGGACTCCGCATTAGTGGGTCGTACTAATGCCAGCGCAAGCGCTGCCCCCGCACCGCTGTTACTGCCCAGCTCTAACTTCTCGACTCGACCGCATAGTAGACTAGAACATACCCCTGAGGACAAGGAAAACTGCAATTAGAAGCTGGAATTGATGTGGAAAAGTATCGATATTTTTGGTATCATATCGGTATATTTGTACTTGATACTTTTTTTTTACTGGTATGGGTATTAGTAGGCAGTATCAGTACATTATCAAATCAACTAAATCTTCTATTTAAGAGACCGAGGACGTAAGACTAGTTCGATAGATTCGTAAAACGCAATCGAGAAGTTGCATATCCAACTAATCTTAGTTGGTAGTTATTAATAAGATTGCCCATAATAAGCGTATAATTTAAATAATCTATACTAATATTATAAAGCTGAAGAGTTTGTTTGTTTGAACGCGACAATTTCAGGAACTGAAGTGAAATATTATTTTACTGTTGGATAGCCCATTTATTCAGGAAGGCTGTAGGCTATATAACATGATGCTACGACCAATAGGAGCGGAACAACAATGAAAAATGTTGCAAATTCGGGGGAAATTTACGCAGACAAAGTTGCACGGGTCAGCTAGTAATTTATAATTAAAGACAGTTATTACGGGCAATCTATACTAATATTATAAAGCGGAAGAGTTTCTTTGTTTGTTTAAACGCAATCTCAGGAACTACTAGTCCGATTTGAAAAATTCTTTTTTTGTTGGATAGGCCATTTATCGAGGAAGGCTATAGGCTATATAACATCGCGCTACGACTAATAGGAGCGGAGCAGCGACGAGAAATGTTGCAAAAACGGGGAAAATTTACGCATACGAAGTTGCGCGGGACAGCTATAAGTCTATCATAATTTATAAAGATTATAATATCAAGTCTTTATTAACCAAAGGTTAATAGACTACATTAAACTGTTCTCTCTTTTTCTTGGTACCATTGCGTGACTTGAACCTTTGACAAATATGCCACTCTTTGGCCTACTGTTAAAAGAGGCATATTGGTCATATTACGTAATCAATCAAGCGACCGGATTTCGTCAGTACACAACAAGATTTAAACGTGTATGTGTGAAGCACGAATATGTTTTCGATTCTCGATATCACCTAAACGCCGCATGTTAACTTGTGAATTAGTATCGTAACGTCATCAATGAGAATTAGATCTTTAAATATGTATATTTAAGTATTTATTTAGCTATTAGTTGAATATCTTTTCCGCGATGTTCGACTCATTCCTTTTCGATAACAAACAAGACAAAGTGACCTATCTCAAAAGGTAGTAAAATCTTAAAGAGGCACATAATCACAAATGCGTCGACATTTTAGAAATCGTTTAATGTTTCGAACATAGTCATGCCCTTAAACAAAGTACCGTATGGCGCCAGAACCGGCTGGATAGAAATATCTAAATAAGTAGAAACACGACTCTAATCCTAGCTTCGTTAGTGATACTACAAATTAAATGCCTTAAAATAGAAGTGGCGTCAAAAATAGATTTATGTAATCGCTTCAAAAATCACCATTTTCTAGAACAACATACGTATGACTTGAATAGGTAATTATTGTTATTAGTAAACTCGTGGGTAGCTAAAAATAGACTAAACTAATCTTTTCAGACGTTATCATTATTTATTTGTGCCCAGTTTTTGTAGAACAATGACACAACTTGACTTGTACTTTTATCAGTATATCCGTGATTATACAGTTTAAATCATTTACTGCAGTTATGTACGCTACATAAATATTAATATTGTATTTTTAAGTGATCTCTAATTACAATTGATTACGTAGTAACTGGTAACTGGCTGGTATTGTTCAAAAACAATAGATCCTAATGTCAGAACTTCGAAACGATTACGAAAAATGCGTAGGTACTCGTTTGAATAGTGCCTCTTTGAATGAAAATTAGACCAAATGATATGTTTGACTTTGACGGTTGACAGCAATTTGCGTAGTTTTTCCTTACTGCTTTAGATTTTAATGCACAATAGTGTTCTAATGAGATCCCTAGTTCAGAACTTTTAATCTTTGTCTGCGTTACAAAATAATAGTTGTGAAAATGGCGAAAAACTTATTTTTGCACAGGTTCGTGATTAATCTGTGAAAATATATAAAACCTATGGAAAACATATAAAATAAAAATGACCGAGTCTTTGCGCAGTTAAAATGAACTGTAAACTAATACTGACAGAAAATAGATGAAAACTCTTCCGCTTTATAATATTAGTATAGATGACGGGATGACGGCAGCCTACCCCGCTGCCGTCATCCCGTCATCTATACTAATATTATAAAGCTGAAGAGTTTGTTTGTTTGAACGCGGTAATCTCACGAACTACTGGTCCGAATTAAAAAAAACTACTACTTCTGTTGGATAGCCCATTTATCGAGGAAGGCTATAAGCTATATGACATCATGCTACAACCAATAGGAGCGGAGCAGTAATGAGAAATGTTACAAAAAACGCGGAAAATTTACGCAGACGAAATTACGCGGCTCAGCTAGTCCCAAATATAAGACGAAGAACTAATGACATAAAAGTAATCAAGTACGAGACTAACTTGTGCCATTATGTTGTTGGGATGGTCATAAACTCTCGATGCTTTAATCCTACTGGAACTAGACCTAATTTTCTTCTATACTTTCTATCCTAAAATCCCACGCATTGTAAGGTAAACGGGTTAAATGTTTATTTATATTTTAAAATGATTTTCGAGTTCCAAATTCCACAAAAAGAGAGTATTGCGTGGGGGGATTTATGAACACAATTAAAATTTGAAATAGATTTGAAAGTGCTGAGTTTGTATCATATTCAACAGTGATGCATCTTGGGGATCAACAGACCGATTACAAAATGTAATTATATTTTGTTTATCCCCAAAGGAAAAAGTATTATTAAAGTCTAATACTAATAACACTTTAATATTATATTCTTAAATAATAATAGAAAAAATACAATAACTTAGATTAATTATTATTCAGTGAGAATTTAGGTATAAAAAGCTTTTTAGAATATCATTAAATGATTACGTCCAAACTCAAACCTGATTTTTATTATCATAATATTATTATTATGTCATAATTACATACGGCGCAAAATGGCAAAACTTAAATAAATAAAAAAATATCCAGCCGGTTATAGATCTAAAGGGGCGTCTAAACGGGCCATTTGTTACGGCAATTTGTGTCGGCACTATTGGTAACTAATTGCTCGGCCAATAATGGCAATATGCCTACAATTGTATGGCGCATGATCCAGTCTTCTAAACGGGCTACACAACCCGTCAACAATAAAATAGGGAGCGACTGAAACCATAACAAAATTGGCCGGGCAACATTGCTCGCTTGATCGCTCAGCGATCGTCTGGCAACCATCAAATCAATATTGGAGAGTACTGCCATGTTGCCCGCTACAGCATTGCCGCCACAAATTGCCGTAAAAAATGGCCCGTTTAGACGCCCCTTAACATAATAAAAAAATCTAGAAGTTTCAAATAACATTCTGAACCTCAAATTTGCATAATTAATGCCGTAAATCATACAATAATGCTATGGTAGTCAGTTTTAAAAATAGATTTTGTTTCAAAAAGAAAATTCTAGTAGCTGGAAAAATTATTACTATCTATAGTTTTAAATGTCAGATGTTCAAAACAGCTGGTCATCACGGTACAATAGAGATGTGACAAACAGGACAGGTAGGTATGTTATTTAGAAATCATACAGCAATTTGAAATGTTTAAATGTAATACTGACGGAATAGCCATACTCAGTTTATTATTATGTCCAACACAGAAGTATATATTGTTTCTCTTTGCTACTAAGGTTTTGTTTGTAATGATTTGAAATATCTAGTTTTACATATTTTTAAAAGATAGCATGCTTTATCAAATAAAAGGCATTTTCTCAACGATGTTGGGGCCGTCTAACAATAACTGACGAGGTACTAACTAAGCAATATTATAGGCTAATTCGCCATATGTGGCATATAAAATCTAAATCTTAACGAGTCCAGTCACATATTAACTTTATAGTAACTTTGTATTCTAGGAATAAATACATATAATACCAGCTATTTCTATTTATAACCAGTACCTATATTGCGTAAGCCTGCTTGCTCAGAAAGTCGTTCGTATGCCGACTGGTCGAGGAGTCAACGGCCATTAAATACTCTGATAACATTTTTAAGTTGACATTATATGTTTATGTGTTATTTAGATAAGAAAAGGAAATATCAGAATCCTATGACCCAAGCATGTGAGTGGCTGTTTTGGGACGTTGAAACAAAGTCAGATTATTCCGCCAGAGTGATTTCGAAAGGCGATAGCGGGTCGTATAATGTAATTTTATTTTAAGGCTCAGGGATCCGGGTGGCTGAACTATCAAAATCAATGTAACAGGAATTGCAATAACAATAATATCTAATCTAGGTTACAAAAATTAAAGTCTATCCTGAATCCTGACGCATGAAAGTCATCAGTCAGTCATCAACGTCTAACCCAAACTCTTGAACCTACGAAGCAATAACAAAAGCCGTGATAGTTCTTTAACTACCGGCTAGATGGTGCATGCGAGGTCCCAACTCGCGAGCATCAAAGGATAGAAAAATTTGAGGTCTAGGAACATATTCCAGATAGGTGGCCGATTCCGGCCCCGGTTTGGCTACGGAAGTCTCGGGTTCGATTCCTGGGTCTGGACTGCAAAATTTTCTATCCTTTAAAAATGCAATTATTGTGGACCATTCCCTCATTTGAATAGTATCATGATTTGAAATGGTTAAAAAACCTACTTATACCAATATAGGTCACTATATTAAAAGACACGCGCTCGGTAATGCACGGACAATTTATCTAGCAATATAAAGAAAGCTTGATAAATAGGCGTCGTAAAAGTTGGTTGTACCTAAGACTTGTTTATTATGTTGAACTAGATAAGTATGAGACGACGACCGGTAAATATCCTCTAATCCAAAGATTTACCAAATATATTTTGTCGCCATTTTAACCTATAATATCTTCGTGATCTTCGTCTCTGGACAAACTAAAGACACGACTTATAATAAATCTTAAAACAAGGAAAATATATTTTTACCCGACTGTAAAGAAGGGTAAATATATATTTTTCGCGCGTATCTTATAAGTGTATGTAATATTCTTTAATACCTGATATCTCACAATCCACGGAACGGATTTATACAATTAAGACGTCGTTAGATTCGTCTTGATCGCCCAAGTGTTCTTAGATATGTGACGTTTGAAAAAAACAAACATGGCGGCTGTGAGATGTCAAAATAAAGAGGTGTGAAAAAAAAGATGTTATCAAATATGGGTATCAAATTTAAGGGCTCATCTTAAGCATTTCAAAAAGGGTAAAACATGATTATGACGGTAATGCTAAATAAAAAAATGAATGATTTATATAATTTATTTTTTATCATATATCTTATTTTCGAAACTAGCAGTGGAAAAATTAGGATCTAAGTGGATGTCTATGAGCTGCAACTTGCAACTTTGTTAACGTGGAATCAAAAAAATATTTTGGAAATTTAAATTAGTATAAGTAACTCCTTATAACATTATCTTTCTGCCTGTGAAAGTCTTGTTATAATCGAAAGATCAAACAAACAGATAGATAGTGAGTTCCTTTATTATAATCTTAGATTTTATCATCGATTATAACTGTTCTCTATTTAGATGACGTTTTAGCGTCTCAAAATTACAGTGAAGTTGAAGTTTCGCTGACACGATTAACGAGTATAAAATAATACACGAACAAGCAATTTCTGAACACTTCCTTGATGAATTAGTAACAGGTTACCCGTTCAGCATTTATGACACAACAGCTTAACACTGTGTTTAAGAATTACGTTGTAATCTCTTAGTTCCGTATGTAGGTACGGTACAGCCTATTGTTATGGGTTACAACACAACTGGTTAGGTCATTCACCTGTATTGACGTCACACCCACCCAGAAAACGTAGCCATGGTCACCATTGAAGGGGAGGTACCAAAGGTTTCGTATAAAGCCACCTAATATATTTAAATTTAACTCTCTGGTATTTCAAACATGAATTTGAAATTAAAGTAACCTATGATCGGGTTCCGAAAAAAATATAAATCAATTAGGTACCTTATCAACTGTTATTGTTATAGTGATAGATAATTAGTTACTAAATTTTTACTTTGAGAAGCTCTCCAGACATACCTATGTGTATTTTTTTAGGACTATTTTTAGGCAGGAGGGTGGGAAGTCAGTCCTGGCGTAAAAAAGAAGGGGGGGGAGGGGGGGGAATAGGTTCCACGATAGAATCTCTAAATCCCTCCTGGGCTTACACCTATACTTTCAGATACCGAAAATACCGAAACAGTACAAGGTGTTATATTTTTTTTTTTTTTAACTTAAAAAAAAATCCATAAATCGATAGGGAACATGATACCTAACAACACATTAACGGGTCGGACAGGAATTAAATATACATGCTGTATACACGACCTTTCCCGGCAAGGATAAATTCGACCTGATATGAACCCGCTGTAATATTTAACCAGGGGATTTCTCAACATCCCGATCGGCCCGTTCATTAGCACTAATCAAAATTACCACACAGCTAAAAAAGGGCAATTAATCACACTTCGCTACAGTTTCACATACATATTGCACAATGCGCGGGCGCATAAACGTTGCAATTATCAAACTACCTCCGTTTTGGGAGGATACTGCCAAAATCTAACGAAATGGTTCTACGTTTAATCAGTGCATTTGTTAGAATGTATTATTATGGTCAAAACTATTGTGATTTATATTTTAGCTTAGACTGGTGTGAAATGCCCGGAACGCAGCAACATCGCGTCCGGGCATTGCCACTTGGCGGGCCGCCGAAGGTATAGCACATTCCGGCGGCCCGTTCGCGAAGGTGGCGAGCGATACACGGCGGGTTTTTTAGTGGGTGTTTGCACCCACTAAAAAACCCGCCGTGTGGGGTTTGCCCCACACTACCTCCACCGTCTTCCCCGGACGGTGGGGGTGTTCGTCAGAAAAACAAAAAACAAAGTGGCTTCGCTTGATTTAAGGTTGTTCACACCACATCCCAAAGCTGTGCAAAATTTCAGCTTCCTAAATCCAAGCGCAAGCGTCTGGACTGTATGTTGCAGAGTGAATGATGACATGCTCCCAAAACTGAGAGACGTTCGTCCCTCAATTTCGAGACGTACCGTTAATTCTCGTTCCGTCACTGTCCCTTAAACGAGAATAGTATAGACAAAATACATTAAGCACGACTGGAAGTATCGTTTTAGTATATTTAAAGTGAGTCAGGACTTCTATCAAATTGAAGTAATTTTTATAGGCATTTCTTGCCAATTACTTTACAAATACAATAATTGCATTTTTGAAAGATAGAAAATTTTTAAGTCCACAACCCAGGAAACGAACCCGAGACGTCCGTATGCCAAACCGGAGCCCGAATCGAACCACCTATCTGGACTATGTTACTAGACCTCAAATTTTTATATCCCTTGATGCTCACGAGTTGGGCCCTCGCATGCGCCATCTAGCCGGTAGTTAAAGAACAATCACGGCTTTTGTTATTGCTTCGTTACAGAGAGCATTTTAACAAATTATAATGTCGCAGGCCGAATATTAAAGTAATTTTTATAGGCATTTCTTGCCAATTACTTTACAAATACAATAATTGCATTTTTGAAAGATAGAAAAATTTTAAGTCCAGAACCAGGAATCTTCTTCTTTCTATCTTTAAAAAATGCAATTATTCTACAAAATTTTAGGTAATTATAAAATTTATAATATAAGCTTATTTTGGCTTAAATCTTACTTCACTTGCGACACATAACATTGATATATTAAACACTGTTTATTGTAATAAACACTTGTGAATCCATAGTATTGTCAACATATTATTTATATACTTCAAGTACAACCAAAACATTATATTGTTTGGAGTTCCCTTGGATTCCCCTTGTACCGTGCTCCGTTATTAATACCAGCTGCATCATTCATCATGAATATCAATCAATATCCAATCTAATGACCTTCGAAGGCCAATAATACGAGTCATCACTCATAACAAAAGCATTGCATATCATCCAGATGACTAGACAATTGTGGTTAAATTAACATTAATGTTAGAGACTCTGTTCTTGACAGTTGATCTTTATTAAAACCTATCCGGCTATCCTACTCGGCTTTTTAAGACGGCAGCAGTCAATCCTAAAAAAGATCAGCTAACTACCCAGTTGATTATAGCTATTAAAAACAATATATTCTAGTTTATTCTATCACTTCTACTATCTTATGGGGACGGAAATTTAACAACAAGGCACGGTTATACATACCTATTACCTACTAGCTGACCCGCGCAACTTAGTCTGCGTAAATTTTCCCAGTTTTGCAACATTTTTCATTGATACTCCGCTCCTTTTGGTCATAGCGTTATGTTATATAGCCTATAACATTCCTCGATAAATGGGCTATCTAACAGTGAAAGAATTTTTCAATTCGGATCAGTAGTTCCTGAGATTGCGTTCAAACAAACTCTTCAGCTTTATATTCAAACAAACAAACTCTTCAGCTTTATAATATTAGTATAGATTAGGATTTTCTGGAAAAATACTACCATTTATCTCTGGACTAATAGTGACATTGTAGCTTTAACCCTTGTAAATCTGTCGAGCTCCTCGGTAGCCATTGCTTCATGGCCCTAGACTCTAAATAAGAACCGAACACAAAAATCACTTTGGGCCGAGTGTGGCGTTTTGGCATCGTAACTCTTTTATTTGCGTCTATACCAAAAGCCGTTGAAGTTTAAGAAGCAAATTTTTTATTTGTTAATCAGGAACAAATCTATAATTATTTACAACTCGTAAAAAAGGCTAGGCTCCTTGCATTGTTACCCAATCACAAATCGCACGTGGTTTTAAATGCCAGCACTTATACTCATCTATGCCAACTTCTACGTGACAAGTGGACTAACATTGGCAACATGGACTCCCTTGAACTGCATCGGAATGCGAATGAACGCCCATAACAAACGTAAATACATGATTGGCGTACAATACTTACTTTGTTTCATGCAAATCATAAACGTACGATATGATTATCGATTCTCAATCTTTGTTAAGATGATTTTATTACAAACTAGCTGTCCCGAGCAACTTCGTCTGCGTAAATTTTCCCCGTTTTTGCAACATTTCTCATTGCTGCTCCGCTCCTATTGGTTGTAGCGAGTTGCTATATAGCCTATAGCCTTCCTCGATAAATGGGCTATCCAACAGAAAAATATTTTTTCAAATCGAACCAGTTGTTACTGAAATTGCCGCGTTCAAACAAACAAACTCTTCAGCTTTATAATATTAATATAGAAAATATAGATAATAAGATGGTATCATTGTTTTCATAGAAATACGAAATGTGAAAAGGCTTTTCGTGTAAAAAAATTGTAAAATTAAGAGCACTCAAAATGAAGTTAAGTACTACCCTTTTTCTTATATTTAACCTAACCTAATATAATGATAGATGACACACGATATCAATTAGATAAAAATAGGATTAGTATTTTACTATTTTTTTAACAAAAAATGCAAAAAAAACGCTTTGGTATGGATGTTTCGAATTCAAACATATCAAAAGGAATTCCAGCAGTGATTGTCGTTAGGCAAACAATGCAAGAATGCCATTTATCAAAAGACCAGTTCAACTGCCGATCTGTTTAGAGTTTAATAATATTGCAAAACCTATCTGTAGGTTGAAGCTAACAAACCTTATTTGAGAAACTGATTTATTATCATGAGTCACCCTTTGCTGCGTAAATCATAAAGACAAACACTAGAAAAACCTTATTATTCTGTGCCATATCTTGGCATGCCAGAGCCCTTTCCGGTATGGAGACAACTGATGCCAAGAATCTATAAATAAGAATAATAAACACTGCATTTGTAAATAAACTTGATTCTGAACATAAGTTGAGTCAACACTGTCAAATAGACGATATTGAAAACTAAAGGATTTGCTCTGTGAATGAGAAATAGTTAAATGTGGTCTTCTGCTCAAATTAATTACACTTGAATATTCAATCAACGTACGGTCTTTCTTTTGGCGAAGAAAAACATTGTACTAGACAAACCACTTAACAATAATTGATGTAGGTAATGTGAAAATAAATTTCAGGGACATTTCGCCGAACGAATTCTTCATATGGAGCTACACACACAGCGACACGGCCGCCCGCCTCGTTCTCACAACCATTACTTCACAGTGCGCAGGACAGCAGGACAAAATAAAGTCAAATACTCGTTCGTAAATATGTTAGATTGCGAACGTCATAACTATGACAATACGACAATCCTCGTTTTATGCATTTTTCAGTAACTTCAAGATTTTTACGGGTAGATATTAAGACATCCTTCAATTTCTTTTTTTCATCTACTAGAAGAACTCTTTGGCAGTTTTCTATATAAATGATGTCGGAGCCTAACCCTGTTTCGCGTAATCTACCCTCTCGCCATTTATCGAGGAAGGCTATAGGCTATGTAAAATCACGCTACGACCAATAAGCGCGGAGCAGCAATAAAAAATGTTGCAAAAACGGGAAAAATTTACGCAGACAAAGTTACGCGGGTAAAACCCGCAGTAAAAGAATTTTTCAATTTGGACTAGTAGTCCCTGAGATCATCGCGTTCAAACAAACAAACAAACTCTTCAGCTTTATAATATTAGTATAGATAACTGACAACGGAGGATGGAGCCGGGCAATAGACACTTAGTTTAGAAGATGCACTATAAAACTTCCATTAACTAAATCATAAAAACCTGACCTTTAAATTAGAAGAGCAATTAGCAGTAAATAGGTAATGAATTAGTGACGTCACGTCACTTGTGCAACGGTTGCGCCTGCGCACACACGTGCCTTACCCCGTTAGTACTATCACGTTTTCGTGTTCAGCTGTAATTGCTTTAACTTCGTTTTAAATACCGGATATTGATAATTAAGAGCGATTTTTTTGTATTTCCTTATTGATCAAGAACTTCGCTAAGCCTTCTTCAAAAAGGTGGAGGACCTGCATTAAGGACAACGTATTTTTTAATGTATTACTCAATATTCGATATTGAGTAATACATTAAAAAATACGTTATACCAAAGAAAATAGAGGGAAATATATATATTTAAAAATGAATCCCTGTTTCCCTTGGTGATTAGTTAACTAAAGAACGACTCTACCGATTTCATTCAATCTTTTTTTTAATTTTCTTATACCCTCTAGAAGGTTTTTACGTAAAAAAATATTAAAAAAAGAAACGGGATGGTACGAAGTTCGTCGGGTCAGCTAGTCCTCAATATATTAGGCATGATTAGTGGGAGTCATCTCATAAGTTGCTATTTTAAGTTTGTTTATGAGTCAACTGGAGTCAAAAACCGGGCAAGAGCATGTCGGACCATGCTTAGTGTAGGGTTCCGCAGCCTTGAATAATTGCATCAGCAGAAGAGCGTACGTTCATAACACCTACGCTCTTTTGTTGGGAAACGCAGTTTTGCGGCAATAACTCAATGACGGTATATTCAATAATGTTCGAAATAATTGTGTTTTTAAAAGTGTTTTAAAAGACCTGTCGAATGATGTGCCATACGTTGATGTTTGCTGAAAAAAAAATTGCTTCTGTTATTTTGTTGTTGAATTTAGCTATTAAACTTAGTAGCGGCTACTACAAGATACCTTTTCACTAAATTTTATCAATATTCATTGAGGAATCTTCGAATAAAATGCCTGTGACATACGGACGGACAGACAGACAGATCGACATGAGGAAACTATAAGTATATGTTTATAATAATACGTTTTTGCTATTTTGGTTACGGAACCCTAAAAATAGCAATTTCCAGGACATTTAAGATAACATTCTTGATTTCTTATTTACTATTCGGCAAAGTTTTGAAGGTTTTAATTTTTCTTATAACTGTAGTAAATCAACTAGTATTCTAAAATAATATGGTTGCCCAAACTTTAAGTCTTTTTTTATACCTAACTATGAATGATTTTAGATAAAGGTTGACATCATCCAAAAATGCTTGAAATCGGGAAAAAATATATGTGATTCTTCATCCTACATTCAAAAAACAATACCAAAGGCGTAGGCTCATGACAAATACATATGCTTGTATAAACAAAACATTTTGAATCAATATCATAACTACAGGTCATATTTAATCTCTAACAAATTCAAGGGCAATCCAAGTTCATTTTATATGCCCGCTGGTCACTGTCCATTTATCTCTACAAGGTTTCCCCAACCCGTTCTGTTATCAGCTCCCTTGACCAGGAACAAAGAATAGTACGTTGTTTACTCAGTCGTGACATCTTTATTCACTTTCAGAGCAATGCCCTGATATGCTTATTCTACGTGTTTTATCTATGCACCGTCTACCCTAGTTAAAACAAAGTACGTGAATCTATGTCAAATGGGCAAACACCACTAGATAATTATGGACCTTCAAGGACTACGCTATCTCTTTGACATGGATGGATCACACATCAAATATAAGGTATAGCGTGAGATGTCTTAACTAAAAAATGGGAGATATAAAACAGAAGAAGCAACTCTAAAAATGGCGGCAACAGTAGTTTGAACATAGAAAAACTCAGGAACTACTGGTTCGAATTGAAGAAATATTTTAGTATTGGGTAGCACATTTATCGAGAAAGGCTAAAGGCTATATATCATCAGGCTATGACTCATAGGAACGGAGCATCAATGAAAAATGTTGCAAGCGGGGAAAATTTACTCAAACGAAGTTGCGCTGGTCAGCTAGTGAACAATTAGTTAACTAGGAGATATTAAGTTAAAATTTAATTCGAGGATCAATATTTCAATAACAAGATTATACCCAGAGCAAAAAAAAATGGAACTTGTTGACTGGTCAGGAAAAAAACTGGAATACTGGGCTCAATCGAAAATTTTGCAAAAAGACTTCATTAGTTAGAATACCTGGATGTACAGGCTTATCGTTACACATTTTTTTTTTATTCTTGGGTATAAAGACTTTACAATTCATTATGATCTAGTTTAGCCTATAAGGCTAATAAGCAACTCTAACTTAATTTTAGACGTTTACACTAATTTTATAACTAAGAATAATGTCTGTTGCACTTTCTTAGAGTCTGATAACATGAAAACACTTTGTTCTTGTGTAAATTTAAAGCATTATCACTTTTTTTTGTTTACTTCTACACTAACTCAAACGGTTTAGTTCTTTTTAGTCTTCGCACCAAGTCCGTGTGGTCGCTCAACCGGAGTGCCTCGACATTCACGTGGTGACGAAGTCTATATTCATGTGCTTCATCACTTTTATGGATAATTTGGTGGACTGTGTCCATGTTGAAATCACGATGGAGATTTTCATTTTTGATATACCAGGGGGCATTTACAATGTCGTCTAGCACTTTATTCTGAAACCGCTGAATAATAGCTATAGTACTTGGTTTTGTAAAGCCTCAGAGTTGGATTTCGATACATATCCATCCATCCAGCTCTTGGTGGTCTCCAGGCATGCATGCTGATAATAAAAAGAAAAATACACTTTTTTTGACATTATAAAGTCATTTCTGCTATCCGGTATCTTGAAGCCGAGGAATCATTAGTAACACATAAACCCCGATGTATTTTGACGGCCTATGATTAGAACTAGTGGTCGTTAAATCTCTGAAAAACGAAGGTTAACGAGTGGGGAGTTCATTAACCTATGTTTCCATAGCAAATCACATTCATCCTTCATCACAGGATAAATACACATCACAGGAATAATACCTTATGTCAAAATAGTCGCAGGCTTATACCATTTGTAAAAATGTTCTTATCCTGACTGATCATATGACATTTCTATAATTTAAAAAAAATTACAAAATATTGAGTCTATATTATACGACTGCTGCTGTAGGGTACAAGCCCTGTCGCGGGGGACTTTACAAAAATACAAGTCACGGACACAGTACACCCAGACTCGGAACAACAATTTGTGGATCACACAAAGTGGTGTCCCGTGTGGGAATCGAACCCTTGCGTAGCAGTCAGATACACTCACACCGCCACAGAGGCAGTCAAATTGAAAGAAAAGATCAGAAAAATTAATAGCAATATACCATTACATTATGTAATACACGCCGAGCTAATAAAAAGCATATTAGTACTTTTATCTTTAGTTCATTCACGTAAACAAGTGCACCGTAGATTTTTCCAGCCGCCATTCTATTTTATATATTCTCATAAATTATATCGATTGCCAGACAGTAAACAACCGTTTATTCAGAGGTTCATTTTGTAATAAAAAGTGTGGAATAACAAAATTGGCATTGACATTGGACGTTGGAAGGTTGGACGTGACACCGCCAAGGTTGGACTCTGGGGTTTGAAGACCAAGATTCTTTAATCTTCCAATCAACATCCAAATTGCAACCTTAACTTCATAATCGGAATGTCAAGTATCAATTTAATCATCATTCGAATCTATTTTTTAGGAAATATACATTAACTCCAAATGGTAATTGCAGATCATTTCCTGTCCTCCATATTTATTCCACGATATACTACTGAATTCGGTCATTAGATTAAATAACAAAATTTATATTGGATTTAAGACTGATACTTAAGGCAACTTTAATAATAAAAAAACCGCTTCTCTCAATAACGTTACATTAATAAAAAAATCGGAAGGAAACACATCACATGTATTATAGATTTTCATAAGCGACGGGTCTTAATCGCGTAAATATTTTATTTTAAGGCTAAATACCTTTGTTTTTGCCCGACGTTTCGACCGTATTGCAACGGCCGTGGTCACGGCACTTTACTAAGTTCATCGAGATTCATTAATGCCTCCGACTGCATGAAATTATATAATTATGTAGAGGATCTTGTTTCCATCTTTTTTGTGCAGGCGGGTTTATTAATTTTATAATTTATTTTTTTATTTAATACTTTTTAGTAGTTGTAGGATGTAACCGATGTAACAACTAACTTTTATCGCAGCTATTGTCAAGTATTGAAAATTGAAAAAAGAATGGTTGCTAACTAACTTTTTTAGTATTACAGCCGTAATCATGTTATACCTTTTTGAAATGCTTATGATGAGCCCTTTAATTTATACCCATATTGCAGTATTCAAAAATACTTTTTTTTTCACTTCTCTTTATTTTGACATCTCACAGCTGCCATATTTGTTTTTTTTCAAATGTCACATATCTAAGAACACTTGGGCGATCAAGATGAATCTAACGACGTCATAATTGTTTAAATCCCTATTATCTTTGATAAATCCGTTCAGTGGATTGTGAGATATCAGGTAATAAAGAATATTACTTACATACATACAAGATACGCGCGAAAAACGTAACCCTTCCTTACAGTCGGGTAATAAGACGTCAAGCAAGATTGCACGAAGACACAACAAAAAAAGGTCAATATTGTTTCTCAGAGTTTTATCATTATTATCTTTATCCTACATTACAAAAACAATTTTTAATAAGTCAACATTCTCCGGAAGCTAAGATTCAGAGTTATTTCAATATAGCATTACTAAAGCAGGTTTCTAGGTTTATTCCCATGTGTTTGTTCTCAGGCGGTGCAGTCAGGCCAGGTCGACCGTTTCTTGGCATACTTGTTCAAGACGGATGCTGTATCCATAATACAACCTACAATGACTTGGTTTGACAACTAATAGTTATAACTACTGCGGTATTGATTAACAGAATATAAATTCTGCTGTGTGCTAACTATAACTTCATCTAAGATACTAATATTGAGGATCTAACTCTGTCTGTCACTATTTCACGGCTAAATCCCGAGACCGGTTTTAATGAAATTTTATATGGAGGTATGAATCTTGGAAAGAGATGTAGCGATAACCAACAATTAGCTGCTACAACACTCAACTAAAAGCAAAGTAAACAACGTTATCTATACTAATATTATAAAGCTTAAGTGTTTGTTTGTTTGAACGTGATAATCTCAGGAACTATTGGTCCGAATTGTAAAATTATTTTACTGTTGGATACCCCATTTATCCAGGAAGGCTATACGCTATATATTATCACGCTACGCGGGTCAGCTAGTAAGGTATATTTGAGCAAGGTAATATTGGCGCTTATGTACAAACTAGCTGCCTCGCGTAACTTGGTCTACGTAATTTTTTCCCGTTTTTGCAAGATTTTTTCATTGATGCTCCGCACCTATTGGTCGTAGCGTGATGTTATATAGCCTATACCCTTCCTCGATAAATGGGCTATCCAACACTAAAAGATTGTTTAATTTCAAACCAGTAGTTCCTAGAGATTATCGCGTACAACCAAACAAACAAACGAAAAAAACCATAAAGTATCTAATAAAATGCATCATAAACGAGCCAAAATGCACAAGTTTCCGTTAATTTACACAGAACAGTTAATTTTATTTCGCCTTCTAGCTTTCCAGACGGTAATTAGAAAAGCGCGATGTTGCCAAATACTTATAATGAATGTGGTATAGTTATTTTTTGCTTTATGTAATCGTGTTGTCGTTCCTGGTTGGACATTCAATGAATTTTAACAAAGAGTTTTCATATTTGTGCTCATTGTTCTTTCGTTCAATGGCTTCTAGTCAATACCTTAGCACAAAATCGTGATTTCTCAATAAGAATAGACTGGAAACTTGTTTTTATATTATAGTTGCAATGAATATTAGCCCATGAAGAACACAAGGCTATTATATACGACATGCCTTATGGCATATACGAGAGAAATAAACAGCTAGATGCTGAGGCTGCCTAAAAAGTCGACTGCAAAGTTGGAGTTTAGTTTAATTTCAAGTTCGGGCGGACTGTACGCTTATTTTTCACCTACTCGTAAATGGTAACTTTGTAATCTTTACTTTAGATCGTTTTTGATCGCTAGTCATAAATTACCAACCCGGGGGCTTCGACAAGGTACATTAATTCCATGGCGAATACGCTAACGCCTACAAGAGGACGATTCCAAACGATCGTTCGCAAAAAAATAAAAAATGTCTATGGTCTACATCGCAAATGTCGAATTCTTGCAAAATGTATCCGCCATTTTCCATTTGACCACGTGACATATTTCAATTCCATACATTTTGTACCTACTTTTCCAATAACGATATCGCTATTTGAATGTGACTTTGTCTAGGCCCCCTGGAATCTAGTATCGGTGAAGTAAGTAGGTACTTCAAAGAACTGAGCTTATATCTGCTTACCGATTGTAAATGTTGCTCAGATATAAATAAATTTAAGACATCTTGAATGGTCGCAGTCCAACTACCAACCGAGTCTTCCCGATCTTAGCCTTCAGTGTGAATCAACGACCGTTTAACAAAACGTAGCGAACTTAATTGACCTCACAAAAGGTGTCAATTGAAACGAAATTTTTAAAATGATATATCAGGTTGTTTACCAGCGTATTACATTGTAACCATGACAGGTTGAACTGGAAGACCCTAGCAAGGGCACTATTAATTGCCAAAGTGGTATAAAACAGACGGCTTTAATGTGTAGACTTGTAAGTCAAAATCAGCTATTGAGATTTTACACTTGCAAAATTATCTACTTTTCCGAAAATGTAAATTAGCCAATTATTGTAATTTTATAAATTACGGTACGGATGAGATGAATTGTCCAGTTGCGAACCCGTCCATCCATCGTTATGCATCTGTCCAGATGACTTGTTTCTTAATAAATATTTTAGAATCAAAACGCATCGTCATACAGTCAAATATAACCACGGGAGTCTTAAAAAGTCTGCAGGCCCAAAAGCGAATTTATTAAAATCGTATTAGTTTCAGGTAGAAAATTGCCTAGTTCATCAAGACTTCAATAACCTTAGGCTTGTTTTGTTGGAACGGATGTTACCTACGTTCAATATGATTACATTAGTAATCTGGGATTTTGGGCGACTAAATAACAGTCCAGTGATAATAAAATACCCACGAAATCTCCAGAAATATAACGTCTTAGGCGTAAACAAGACGAGATATCGGAATAATAACATTTGGAGTAGGTAGCCAATGTAATCAGCTTCGATTAGCAGACAATCAGTCTGCACGGATACGAACGATTTGTTTCAGAACATTGTTGTTTGTTTGTGAGATTTGGCAGAATATGTTCCGAGTTCACTCATCTTCAGTACGATATAAATAGCTGGAGACATAATTATTCAACTCACACGTGCAGTCTTTATTTAGAAACATTTTACTTTAATAATATCTTGGGACAACTCACACAACGCGATCTGATCCCAAACTAAGCAGAGCTTGTACTATGGAAACCAGACAACTGATAAACATACTTATATATTTATAAATACATACATTATTATAGATACATAACACCCAGACACAGAATAAACCATCATGCTCATCACACAAAGTTATATCCTGGGTGGGGATCGAACCCACGACCTCCGGCTTAGCAGTCAGGGTCACTAACCACTAGACCAACAGGCCAATCATTATTAAATCTTAACTAACCATCCAATCCGCAAAAACATGTCCTGATTTAAGTTTAAACACAGAAGTGGACTGTATTTTATACATAGTAATGCTGATGATGACCCTGCGTAGAAGGAGATCAGGGTAAGGTGACAGGATTGGGTACAAAGGATCCAATTTTCGTCTATTAAATGGGTTAAGGAAAGGCATACGAGTCTGGAAACCGTCAAATGCAGATAAGGTCTTTCAAGTGATGTAACAGAAATATTTTCCCTATTTGCATTTTCTTTATAAACTGCACCCAATATCCAACGTAACGTTATTGTTACATCTACACATAACACGTAAACTGTTGCTTGAGTGGATATTATACAACGATTACGAGTATTACGACGAACCAATACCCCAGTTTCATGTATGCGCTTGATAATTTTTACTATTTTTTAATTTCAAGTTTTTTGCAATAAAGTTGTGTTAAACTTGGAGTTCAAAAGAATCTGTCTGACTGAATAGGCTAGTTTCAAACTAGTCAAAACAATAACTCTTTTAGAAATGTCAAAATGCAGATTTTGTATGAAGATCTCATACAAATAGCGGTCTATGACGTCACTATACTTTTCTCGTCAAATCACTTCTTTTTATGATATTTCAATGATAAAAAATCCAATTTAATACAAATTTTAATCGGGACTTAATTGTTGTCATTTTAAATATCAGATTTATATACGAATTAGTCTTTTGGATTTTTTTGTTTACCTAGGGAACAAGCCTATAGTTTACTATTAAATTTTGAAAGCAATTAAAAAAATATATATATTTAGACGTATTATTGCAAGTAACATGGCATACTAGCTGGTATTCCTGGATATCTAAAAAAAACATAGACGCTAAAGATCGCGTGGTTTCAGAAAAACTTCTTAAAAATAGAACTAAAACGTTGCTAAAAACTTTTTCTTACATTTTTGGAATCCAAAAAATCTGTTACGTGTGAAACGAACGTAAATATGACGTATCACTTACACGACAGTGTCTATTTTAGACTGGATGACGTATTTCTCGCCATTTGGCTGTTGGCAGTGGCAGTGATGTGCTTGTTTATGTTATTTCATTCACAATGTCAATGTTAAAGAGATTAATTGTGGTTCATCTGTTTATCACCGATCAGTTAGCTTCGATTAATGATGTAGTACCTACCTCCTTACCTATTGTGAAAGGCCGCGTGTATTACTCAAAAGAATTTAATTTTTCGTGGTGGTTGTTTAAGACTTGGTGGCTTAATGTACACACACGGGACACCACTTTGTGTAATCCACAAATTTTTGTTCCGAGTCTGGGAGTATTTTGTGTCTTTGTACGTTTGTAAAGTCCCCCGCAACACAGGGGGGATTTACACAAGCATCGGTTGTCTTTTTTTAAAACTACTTTTGTGACATTAGTAGTTATTTTCTTCTGTCGAATTTATCATTGTCTAACGTTAAACTACTTAAAACAATATGTTCATTAACCTACTGTAAGGCTTTGATTAGTAAGACGAGACGTTTGTGGAACATCAATCTTGATTAACGTTTGAGTTTCATCTGTGTACTTCTAGATTCTGTCTTCTCTTTCAAGATGGATTGATAAAATGTTATTTTGTGACGCCATGTCAAATTATTGTTGTAAAGGAAAAATCAATAGAATAATACAAGTAAACAAGCAATAACATACAAAATGTCACACCTTAAATCTAGCACCTAGAGATTTCAAAGTTAACCAAATATTAATTTTCGACAGCTAGTTACTTCAAACTAGGTACTTCAAATATGCTTTTTATAACATGAGCAAAGTTCAGAAACATTTAATATCTTTAATATTTGCTGACGAACCCACTTTCGCATCACATCCCACAGATTTGCAAACAATGGTTTTTCCTTAAAGGCATCTATTTATCATCATTAACGCATCTAATCAACCTAAGACAAAGTAAAATAACTTAGCCTACGTTATATAAACATAAGTTCTTTAGTATTTATACAAAATACTGAGAGTGCAGAAAAATAGGAACACTTTATACAATTTAATAGATAACGGTTTTCAATCGCGTTGATTAGTGTTAACCGTTCGACCGTATTGCAACGGCCGCGCGGCCGCTGCCGTGGTGACGGGCAACAGCAGCCGTTGCAATACGGTCGAAACGTCGGGGAATAAATCAAAGGAATAGAAATTATAAAAATTTAATAATATACTATAAAGAACACATTCGAGAGAACAAAAGGACACCTAAAGCGTAGTGATTATTTTCTCTGAGAGGATGCCTTTGAAATAAGAAGTCTGAGAGATCAGGATCATTTTTCGGGTAGGGTTTACGTTATTTGCGGGGGAGAGGGGAGAGGGTACAATTGATTAACCACCGGCCAAATGTATACTGTATACCTTTTTGCAACTTCAGAGGGTTTTCATATGCTATGGAGTCTGTATCCAAGAACGATGTCTTT
Organism: Herminia tarsipennalis; assembly: GCA_945859575.2. Lineage (NCBI taxonomy): Eukaryota > Metazoa > Arthropoda > Insecta > Lepidoptera > Erebidae > Herminia > Herminia tarsipennalis. The sequence goes on from OX243832.2 coordinate 27,414,147, forward strand.
GCGTGATACTCGAATACGTTTGTAAGAAGTTTTACAATCTCTAAATCTGTACGCTCTGTATTTGGCGACTTTTTTTTACATGGACGAAGTGGTGGGTAGTTTCTGGGCAGTACCTAGTAATAAATATGAATATTGAGTCACGTTGAATAAATTTAGGTAACGTAATTAGATTCCCTTCCCTGTTGGCAACTCACGCTGTCTGCGCTTTAACACTACACTGACTCAGATGGCGAATTCAATTCTGTGCTGCAATTCATCTAATTTATAATTAATGCTTCATTTTATTTAATATTACATTGTATTGTTAAATTTATAAGTGTACCTAACAAGCCTCAGAGATTGTTGCACTTATAAATTCATAACTAATTTAATGTAGATTTTTTGTGGTAATTATGGTATGGTGTTAATAATTCTAGCTTAACCTTAAATAAATAAATAACAAATTCATATACACTTTGATAAACAATGCATAAACTTCGAAACTGCAGAAAGTTCGATGATGACGTTTGTTACCGCTTAGACAATTTATAAGTTAGCCGGTCTGAAGTTAGTTACAAATGGGTGTAAAGATTATTTTTTTGGAAATAAAGGAATATATGGTTAGTACTCTATAAACTGTTGAATAAAATTGTATGAATAAATATACACCGTTCTGCTGGTGCAATTTTTCACATTTTTTCCTACGTAGTGCATTTATTTGTAATAACGGCTGCAAAATCCTACACTGAGCTTGGTCCGACATGCTCTTGCCCGGTTTTATTTTTTTAAAGAATAATCATATCTACCTGTGGAAATGGAAAAGTGTCAACTGGTTATAAGCAGTTTGTTTTGGTTGCAGATGTTTATAAGATTGTTTAAACTTTACATTATACTTTAGTATTTCGAATACTAGCATGAGCAATTTTCTTATTAATCATAGACAATAGAGTGTTGTTGCCAAAAGCACTTCGTTTATTATATATGTATCACAAATGTTTACGTTTGTTTGCGAGTTTATTTACTAACACGAAATTACTGTTATGTTTTCTTTAAAAATAAATATTTTGTTTTAAATTTGATCAAATGCGTTATTTGTCTACCCTTGACTACGGCCGTTGCAATACGGTCGAAACGTCGGACAAATAAAACAAAGGTATTTAGCCTTAAAATAAAATATTTACGCGATTAAAACCCGTAGCTTATAAAATTATGTAATATTTTGCCTATAATTTATGTTGTATATTTTGTAGTAAGTATAACTGATCCTAGGAAAGGCTACCTTTTTCTCGTGGTTTCGTACTTTTCACTGCTTCAATGGATAAGCGCAAATTACTGTCGCGCAGAACAACTACCTACTAAATAAAATGATATTAGGAACAGGCAATACTAATTTTAAAACTGATTGATTTCGAAGCGGCGACAATGTGTGACCGCTGTTCTTTTCAACCCTAAAATATTAAAAAGCTTCTTCTTTGTCTCTTCCGTAGTAGGTACTCCTGGCGTTGCGGTCGTAGTAAATTATTCATAATCTGGTGGGATACTAAATGTACCAACAAACCAATGTGTACACATATAAAATCTTCAAAACTGCTAACCGAAGATACGAACCAAGCTACAAACCACCCAATAATAAAATCCACCACATCAATATACACCAGAGATACACAAAAACTTATAGCCCTCATCTTTCTACGTCCTACGTAAAGGTTTAAAAAGTTTACACTCGTCTCTAAAGCGGATATAGTCAGTCATTTATCATTTCCTTTGGCTTAACGTATACTAGACATACTTCTCGTATAATTATTGTGAGAAACGAGCATGTAAACAACGGGATGCGTGTGCCGTGACATGCCATAATTAATGGGTTCACGAACATGCTAACGTGGGCTAACGATGAACTATCTGACATCACAATTAATTATGATTTTAAATAGCTAACTACCTGACCCGCGCAACTTCGTTCGTCAAATTTATATATCCATCACAATTTTTTTTTCTGTATTTGAATCAGTAGTTCGTAAACACAAAGCTTTCAGCCAAAAACTATTCGGCTTTTTAAAAATAGTTTGCGTAATTTTCCCTCGTTTTTGCAACATTTTTCATTGATTCTCCGCTCCTATTGGTCGTGGCGTGATGTTATATAGCCTATGACACTCACAAATAACGTGGCTTTCTATTGGTAGAAGAATTTTCAAAATTGGTTCGGTAGATCTAGAGATAACCCCCTACAACCTCACAAACTTGACCTCTTTATATTATTATCATAGATTATTACTATAGATTTGTAAGGACACAAAATAATAAATGGTATGGTGTTAAGTGCAAATCTGCTGTGAAAACGATGACACTATAGTTTGCCTCAGTTTACAACTCGGCTGCCTTTTGCAAATCACAGGGAATCTTGGACCGTTTCGTTCCGAACGTGTTCCGATATTTCATGTCCGTGGACGATGCCTATTGTGGGTTTGTTTGATTGAAGTATACGTATGAAGCTTTCATTCTGTAGGTACTCTCGGTGTTTTAAGGTTTGGAACACTAATTGAGTGAGCACTCATTACAAGTCCCAGATATTAAAGAAATATTCATTGCAACTTTGTCTGCGTGAATGTTTCCCTGTTTTGCAATTCATACATAAATATTAGAAACGCGATTAAAATAGAAAAAAAAACTTTATGACCCATTCTCATACCTACCAAATACCTACACAAATAAATCATTAAAATCGGTCGAGCCGTTTTTTTTTTGTTTTTTTATTAAACTCAAATTAGGACGACTCCCTATAGGGCTTGTACCCTGCATTAGGGTACAGTCCTGTGTCGCGGGGGACTTTACAAACATACAAGTCATGGACACAAAGTACACCCAGACTCTGAATAACAATTTTTAGATCACACAACGTGGGAGGTGTGGGAATCGAACCCACGACCTCTTACGTAGCAGTCGGACACATTCCCACCGCGCCACAGAGGCAGTCTCAGTCACAGTTAGAAGACATCGAGATAATATTTGAGGTATTATTGTATTACATTGTAGTACTACAATGTAGTACAATAATACCTCAAATATGTCGTAATTATTATCTGAACTACAGTAATCAATCTTTTAAACCTAGATACATACCTACCTACCTACCTACCTAATAGTAAATAGTAACCAACTACAACACGAGATTACCTTAATTTACAAAAGTTACCCACATTCAAGGTGCAACTTGTTATTCGATTGTAATACCTAATATTATATTTAATCTGTGGGAATTTCCCGATACAAATAAGATCAGTGTCTATTTAAAACTACAAAACGAGCAAATCAATGCTCGAAATTAATAAAAATACGGAAAATCCACTATGAATACGGAAATTCTTTCAATCGCTCGATAAGAAACCAAATAGGTAGCTGGGTGTTTTAAAACCTAGATACATTGGTTTCAAAATAAACTAAAAAACCGGACAAGCGAGTATCCTATTGGATAAAATATAACAGCAGATAAAAAAAATAACAGCTCACAGTATACCACCTTATTCACAACTCATTACCTACTACTAAACAAAGAAATAAGAAAAAACCTATGCTTGTTGTTTCTTCTTAGATTTCTTGCAAGAATCAGATCACCAAGGTATACAATGTAAATCAACTTATATATCTATACTAATACATATTATTAAGCTGAAGAGTTTGTTTGTTTGAACGCGGCAATCTCAGAAACTACTGGTCCGATTTGAAAAATTCTTTTTTTGTTGGATCGCCCATTTATCGAGGCTATAGGCTATATAACATCGCGTTACGACTAATAGAAGCGGAGAAGCGACGAGAAATGTTTCAAAAACGGGGAAAAAAATACGCATACGAAGTTGCGCGGGACAGCTAGTTAGATATATTTCAGGACTTAATCGCGTGACTTATTTAAAGGTACGAACCTTTTATTTACCCGACGTTTCGATCGGATTGCACCGCAGCCGATTGTATAAAAAGCGCGAAAGTTTAAAAACTAAATAAACAACTTACAATTAAACAAATATATCTAGGTAACTGCCCAATTAGTTTTAGAAAGTGATTTTAATCTTCGCACGCGCCATTCTAATGCTCTAAGCTTCAAACTAATCCTTTCTTAAGTAGGATAGGTAGTTTCAATGTAGAGTAACGACCATTTTTTATGAATGAGTAATGTCATTACTAATGAGAATGACTTAAGTTAATTAAGGCTTAAAAAATATAAAAAAAAACCGGGCAAGTGCATGTCGGGGCACGCACAATGCAGGGTTCCGTAGTGCCCCCCCCCCTCCCTATTCGACCTAAATAATGCGGCTTAAGAGGTAGGTTTTCTGTTGTTTTTGGTTCATACTTACAATTTTATACCTAAGTAGGTAGGAACAGTATAACAATTTTCAATGGAATTAGTACGAATATTTTGTTACTTCTTAATTTCAACTGACTAACTATCACGATTAATAAGATACAGCCTGGTGACAGGCAGACAGACGGACAGTGAAGTCTTAGTAATAGGTCTTAGTAATAGGAACTGAAGGTTCCCGGAAATCCTCCTCAAAATCCCGGACCAGGGCTCGTTTTCGTCGTCGTTTTCATTGAAAACTTGATTTCTAGAATTTAAGTATTATGATGGTTACTGTATTCACTAGCAAGCAAAGCAAGAAAAAAATAATTAACAAAAAAACGTTAATAGGCATCTTAATTTACGATTTGATAATCCCGGGATTCTTTTGATCGGTTGATTCAAGGGGGCATGTCCATGTCTAGCTCTCCAACTTTAGGTACAATTGCACCAGAATTTCCGACCACTAATTATCACAGAATACTCTTTTCCACACCTTTTGACTAAGTTACATGGTTTGTAGAGAACTTACTCTATGACAAGGATTTACGCACAACGCTATAGGTATGTTATGATGAGAATTAGAGAGTATTAGGTTAGGACGAATTGAGTTAAGAGCTTGGCTTTCCACAAGATCTGATATTTTTTTAGAGTGGTAGTTTTTTCCGTCTTGCCGTCAATTTTTAAGAAAATGTTTTGTACACCCCAGACGTAAAAACAACCTTAATACCTATTATCCGTCGAACTTGACAAAGTGTTTTTTCCCATTTTACAATACATTTTACATTTAGTAAAATCTAAACCTATAAATATCGATAAAATACGAAAGACGTCCCATACCTATTACATGTAATTCTGACAAACGTCACAGGTATCAAGCTATATTTTACGAACTATAATTATATAATTTTGTACGACGTTTCGACCGTATTGCAACGGCCGTTGAAATACGGTCGAAATGTAAGACAATAAAACAAAGGTAAAACAAAGCCTTAAAATAAAATATTTACACGATTAAGACCCGTAGCTTATGAAATATTATGTGTACAAATCGCGAAAGTTTACGAACATATAATGAGTGACGGCAGTTTTACTCTTCTTAATATAATTAATAAAATTTGTTTTTGTTACATATTTTATCATACAAATGAAATATATACCTACCTACCAAGCTTACCTTACCTGCTATAAATAGGTATGTAGCCTCTATGTTACACTTATCTGATAGGTACCTGGGTAACCTGCTTAACTACCTACTTACATGATGAAATGTTATCACCAACCCAATCATGCGTAATAATAATAAACAGGTATGGCCATGGTAACTGACTAACAGTCATGCACGGAAATTATATAGTTTTGTTCTCAGGCATGATCTGCGAAAATAGTTTCCGGCGGGCTTTAAAATTACCAATGAAAATTACAGAAATACATACACTTTATACCTACTAACTTTTTTCAACTACCGACGCAAAGGCATCAAACATAGTACTCATGTAGTGCACATTTAGTAACGAAGGTCATAAAACTGTTATAAAGTGAACGATACTTATTTATTAAAATATGTATTGTGTCAACTTACCTGATGGGATTATAAGCGAAACTAGGGCACAAAACACAAGAAATCCTGTTAACATTTTCCCAACACACTAGAAAAATACTCATAAAACTTAACCGTTTGCATTGTGCATTTAGAAAAAATAAACTATCAATTTATTATACGTTCACCAGTCACCACACAATAGTTATCACTTCTAGCACTAGGAAAACTGCTGAATTTTTGTTACGAAGTAAAAAATAACAGCTACAAAGATCGAAAATAGTGATTTAGACGTTCGATGTGAGAAATCGTATTTGGGCGACCATATTGGCGCGAGAACACACGCGTGCGTTCCGTTCGGCGCGGCAAAGCGGACTTGATCAAGTCGGCTACAACGGCCGGTCTCGCTGGTTGCTGCGCGAGGCTTGTTTGGGCGGTTCGCCATTATAACGACAGTCTGTAGTCTGTTGCGACGCGGCAGTTTGCAACAATACGCGTTCCACCAATCTCAATTGACATCAAATCGTTTGCATTTACTAACAGGCACAGGTCAACACTGCTTGAATGCGGTTATCTGTACAACTATGCATCATTCATGTAGGTAGACTAAAGACAAGAGTTCTGGAGTACTTTTACAGTGCTCTCTACCGGTTCAAACTTTTAGTTAAAGATCATATTAATTGCCTTTGGTTACTAAAAATTTAAAACATGAAATCTGTTTGCGCTAGTTTTGTAGACCCTCTCGTCAGACATCCTACTAATGTTGACACCAAGACGTCACTTAATTACTGAGCTAGATTGGATAAAATCTAGTACACACTCATGGTCATCTGATGAAGGTACCGTACGCATACCTAAAAGGAACAGGATTCGGCCTTCCTCTTAGGGCTAGGGTAATATAGGTAACTCGAAATCCAAAATTTCTGAAACGTGTGTACGACAACGTGTACGTGCAAGGCAAAACGCGAAACCCCTTTCCACAAAAATTGAAAATGTAGGTACACGTAGTGCACCTTTTCTGTACCTAATCCAAATTCACCTAATAGCCCAAGAGACCAGCAGACCTTACAAACAGCCACTTACTGGGCAGTATGAAGACACACAGCCGACCTTTTTTTTATACCACTACATAAAGAGACGAGCACGTCGTGAGCCTGATAAGCGTTACGTATCAGTGACACTCAAATCCTTTCTTGCCTGCCAAACATCTGATTGTCATCACCGCACTATTAGCTCCTCATTTGAGACATTAGTTAATAAATCCCATTTGCCCCGTAATTTCACTTACAGTCAACCGAAACACAGTGACGTCTCATCACTATTTCAGTGAAGATTAACTGACACAATTTTATTGTGGTACCCACCAAGACGACCTATGGCTGACCTACCATGTAGAAACGACCTCTACCGAGACATTCAAATAAACTAAATTTTAAGTCTTTGTTTTATAATGTTGTCTTTATCTTGACGCTGATGTTCCTTAAAACGGTGTTCTTTCTCCTCTATTATTTTCTATTTTTATCGAGCTCTGAAAACACAGAAGTCCTTCAGAGTGCATTTGATCTTTACGTGGATAACTTGCAGTTGTATGCCCATACCAGTGTGAATAAAATATCAGCAATGAAAAATGTTGCAAAAACGGGGAAAATTGACGCATACGAAGTTGCTACGGATACTTTGCGGGCTTTATATCGTCTCAAGGGCTTTCTTCCGTATTAAACTAAACGAATGCTCGTCCAAACGCTGATATTCCCCTTGATTGCTTATAGTTATGTATGCTATCTTGGCCTAAATGCCAATTTTTTAATAAGTTTGGCCGTCTTTCTAACTGCATTCAATTTATTTTTATTCTTCGTAAGTTTGACTATATTAATTTCTCCTTACCGTTCCGAACTTAACGGCTCCCTATTTCCTAACGACATAGCTTGCGCGCTTTCACTACATTCTATTCTATTCTTCATTCTCCTACTGTCCCTTCATGACTTCCAACTTTCAATAACTATACTCCAATCACAGTAGAGATCTTCGATCTTTCGACCATCTGCTTCTTTTAAGCCCTGGGGGGCGATTCGCTAACTGTTCAACATCCTTACATCCAAGAGTTCAACGATGAAACATCCGATGTAAAGCGTTTCGTAGTCTGTTATAATGAAATTACAGCGAAGCGAAGCGATCATAGCGCTATCTCGTCCGCGCGACAGAATTTAGTAATAAGGCTTAGATAAATGTATGGATTTGGTATTCGCGATGCCAAAACATCCTCGCCTTTGCCGACATCCTCGCCCTCGCGCTCGCTTTTGGCTGTCAAATGGTAAAGCTATAAAATAGTAGCTTTCTCTCGGATGTGGTGTAAGATGCAGACCAAATGTGGTCTTTATTTCACATAATGGTTCAATATATTATACGTGGGTGTTATTATTATAATTCTATCGTCGTTGAATTTGTGGTTTGTTAAATAATAAAGTATTATTTTCAGACTAGCTGTCCCGTGCAACTTCCTCTGCGTAAATTTTCCCCGTTTTTGCAACATTTTTCATTGCTGTTCCGCTCCCTATGGTCGCAGCGTGATGTTACATAGCCTATAGCCTTCCTCGATAAATGGGCTATCCATCAGTGAAAAAAATCAGTAAACTCTTCAGCTTTATAATATACTAGCTGCGCCCCGCGGTTTTACCCGCGTAAGTCTACATTCTGTGGGAATATCGAGTTAAAAATAGGCTATGTGTTGAGAGATATCTTGTCTCTAGCTAGAATTACGTAGGTGTATAGCCATTAATAATCACACCAATAATTTTTCGATTTTACATTCACATTTAATCCGCATACCTACTCCGCAATAATAGTATCGCACACTCGATTTATCATTGTTGTAACTTTTAAAGTATTTGTCCAAATGATGTAGTATGAAAAACAAAGTTTATCTATTATATGTATATCAGAGGCAATAAAAATATTTATTTTGATATATAGATCAATTTGTTACTAAGAAATATGTATTAGAAATAAATTATCAATTTCTATTGTAATTATGGTTCACTATTTTGACGATAATTGTGCTTGCACTTATGAGAAAGACATATGCTGTCGCGGACTTTTTTGTATGACTATTTATAATAAACATTTCGTTGATACATTATATATGTGAAACTTCAACAATATTTGCGGCGCACGCCAAAACATGTCGACGATTGTAGTTTTTTTTCCTACTTACTTGACTCTTATCGTTATATTTTGGACAATTTACACAATATCTTTATAAATTATAGCCTATGTGTTATTCTGATGTATAAGCTAAATTATTGTAAAGTTTCATTAAAATCCATTCATTCGTTTTTGCGTGAAAGAGGAACAAACATCCACCCATCCACACTCACAAACATTCGGCTTTATAATATTAGTAGGAAGTATAGATGAGTTATGTAACTATGTATGTGACATATATAAAGACTAGCTGTCGCCCGCGGCTTCCCCCACTTTTACACGGTTTACCCCGTTATGGGTTGATTTTCGCTTTCGATCAAAACGCTAAAATACGTGTTTCTTTATTTATAACCAAAAACCAATTTTCAATATAGACGAAAACCAATTTTCACAGATCTTATTTCAAACTGACGTAGTTTCATACAATCTTGCAATCCCTATTTTACCCCCTTAGGGGTTGATTTTCCAAAAACGCTGGATTTAATATTTTTTTATAATAATTTAAAAGCTAAAAAGAAAATTTTACACATCTGAATTTAAAACTAACGGAGTTTTATACAATCCTGCTACCCCTATTTTACCCCTTTAGGAATTGATTTTCCAAAAACGTTGAAACATGTCTCACTTTATTTTAAATGAAAAAGCCATCTACGAAATTTAATAGATCTTACTTCAATCCTGACGGAGTTTCATACTTGTAACCACTATTTTACCCCCTTAAGGGTTGCTTTTTCAAAAACGCTGAAATACGTATTTCTTTATTTTAAACCCAAAATCCAAGTGCGAAATTTCACAGACCACACCTTAGTTAGTTAGTTTTACCTGGTCGAATAAAAAAACCGCACTTAGCCCCCGCACAGACCACACCTTTAACTTAAAAACTGACGGAGTTTTACACATACTTGCAACCCCTAGTTTACTCCCTTAAAGTTTGATTTTCCAAAAACGCTGAAACACGTGTACATTATTTTAAACGGAAAAGCTAAATACGAAATTTCACCGATCTAACACAAACCTGTAATCCCTATTTTACTAATATACCCTATTTGATTTTTTCATTATAAGATTTCTAAAAATTTGTCCCTTAAGGGGACAGAGCCAACAAGATAAAAGGCATCAACTGCCAAAGTTTCACGTTTGTAACCCTAGCGGTTTTGGCTCTGCGTTGATGAAATCAGGCAGTCAGGACAAGTGAAATGAATTATATCCATACTAATATTATAAATAGTAATAATAATATCTTGGGACAACTCACACAACGTCATCTGATCCCTAACTAAGCAGAGCTTGTACTATGGCAACCAGACAACTGATAAACATACTTATATATTTCTAAATACATACATATTATAGATAAATTACACCCAGACACAGAATAAACCAACGTGCTCATCACACAAAGTTTTATCCTGGGTGGGGATCGAACCCACGACCTCTTGCGTAGCAGTCGGAGACATTCCCACCGCGCCACAGATGTGAAAGTAACTCCGTCTATGTGTCTGTTACGCTTACACGCTCCAATAGCTAAACCGATTTAGATAAAATTTGGTATGGAGATGATTTGAGTCCCGGGGAAGGACATAGGATAAATATTTTTATCGCTATAACCGACATCCACGCAGGCGGAGCCGCGGGCGAAATCTAGTGATATATATAATTTCTTGTATGAGGAGAATCTATACATATTATGTATAAATTCTCTACACAAGAAATTAACACAGAAGAAACAATGGGATTATTCACATCACAGCTTAGATTTTCAAACATTAAACGAGAAAAATAGCATAAAGTAGGAATCTAGGCATCTACCTTATACTAGGTTATCTGAAAAAAGATTTATTACAGCTACATTGGCAAAAGATAAATTATATAGAGAATGTATTAACTAAAACACTATACTGAACATCACAAAATCATAAGTAAACCATTAAGTAAATATAACTGGTACTCAATACAACTTAACATAAGTAGGTACTTAACCTACCTAATGATTTAGCTAGAATACCCTAATCAAGCAGAAACTAAACAATAAGTCATGAAATACAATAACAACAAAACACGAAATATAATAATTCATGACATTTAATTAAGTTGGTTTATATTTCGCAAATAAAAAGTTACTTTTACGAACATTAAATAAATAAAGAAATTAATTTATATTATTACAGAGTAAAAACTAGCAACAGAAACCAGGGAAAGCTAGTTAAGACTTAAAACAGTTGCTCTCACTCAAGATATTGCCTATTCAAACAATAATGGTGTTCATGAATTACATAGTTCTTAAAAATTCTAGCAAAATTCCAACCCATGTCCAACAACACTTGGCTGTAGTACACCTTTGTACCTGAGTGATATTAGTAGTTATAACCAATAAAACAAGTCAATAAAAAAATATATTTATTTAAACACAAATACAATTAATATAATTTTTTATGAAGACAAAGTATTTCTTTGAGCCGTCTACCACCGTATTAATACTCACAGCTTAAATAGTAATTGAATAAGATCACTGTACCGCTCCACATCAGTGAGGAGATTGGATTAATTGCTGTACAAAACATAGTAAAACTTAACACCGGTAATATATACATAACAATTTCACAGTGCATGTTTGTTTATTTCAATGGGGCCTCAATATCACACTTAGCCTCTTGATTGTGCACTGTTAACAATGGTTCACAGTTTATATTAAATGCAACATGTGATTTAATTTTTTGATGCATAGGTATAAATACCGATATCATTGAGGACTTTTTTGTTCTGGCTTTGATTTTAAGTAGGTCACTGCATTCACAATATCTTCTATAACACTGTGTTATCTTTTTATATCCATCACTGCAAGTAAAAAAACATGTTATTATTACCACCATTACAACTCATCACAATGTAAGAATTACACCTATACATAGACAACAGATAAATTCCTAAGACAAACTTAGTGAGTTCAAGTTTCTATATTTCTTTCAATTCTTTTATAATGTAAACATGACTGCCCGTTGCGCATGAGCATTAGTCATGCTCTGCAAATTGATTATTCTGTTTGTCAATTTCCTAATAGCATAGTTATAGAGTTGGCTACTATAACATCTTAACTTATCATAATAATAAACGTCTTCTAATAATTGAAATCAACTTACCTTCGACAGAATTAGGCCATTATTATTTGGTACAAGAATTTTATCCATTTATAGGTTAGGTTATTATTCTAACTCTCCATAACAGCGTAGCGTAGGTACTATGGAATTAAGCTTATTCGAAGAATTATTTGATCATTTAGATTTAAAAAAGTATAAACTTTAAACAAACAAAACAAAGGAAAGTAAAATAAAATTGTGAGTAGTTGACATATTTATAAAACAAATGCTGACATGCAGTGTGGCCAAACGACTATGTGAATTTTCCCCCAAAATTTATCAAAATTCCCCCCAAAAAATAGTTTCTTGTGAAAAATATCATCAAGCAACACTAGTCAAGTGTGGATCGCTCGTGCGACGGGGGATGGGTGCATTTAATGGTTTCATAGCTAAAATATGCTACTAAAACAGCTTAATAAAGATTATTACGATTCGATTTTCGCCCCCATGGCCGAAAAACCTGCCCAAATTTGCAGGGAATCTATCCAATCTGGCAACAGTACTAATAAGTGACCAATTGTCATTTGCTCAGTGTTCACGTCAAAAAATATAACTTTATTATTTTCAAATGTCCTAAACAATTAAAATAATAAATTGTGCACTATCTATTAAATACCCCATACTTTATAGTTAACCATTGTGTATTTAAATTCAATGAAAATCTAATAAAAACTCTAAAATTCGTCAGTCGAGATTCTCGATTATAAATAAAATTATATGAAATTTGAAATATTGCAACACCGTAACATCCTAGACAACATCCGTGCGTTATCACAACCGAGACATCGTCGACGAGCATTTGGTTATTTACGAATTTGGTTTCTGACATCGATGCTTACATCCGTGATGTCTAGGTTGCAGCATCGGTGAGCTCGTCGTTGTAGACATCTTTGATGTGACGCTTAGCGAATCGACTAGCTGTTCATTCTTCTGGATTCGTCGGATGCTCTTTTCAAGTTCAATCTGTTGCTCTCTGGAATGCCTGCCCCCCCCGAAATTAATGAGCAAAGAAATTCGTACACAAAACAACCGTGTGGGGGGGGGGGGCACTAGCTTCTGTGCCCACTCCCTCTGTATCCGCCTATGATGGCACCCAATCGCTTTAATTTTAAATGGAAGGCAACTTTGTTCCTTGATGGATCAGCTGAATCATCACAACATTAGTAACATATTATATATGTCTGTATCTGTGTATTTATTTATGTATAGGTATATAAGTAATTATATAATAGGTATGTATGTATTTTTTTTTCATAATTTTTGTATAGGTATCTTGTTTTTCAATATTTATTTTATATTATCTACTTAGCTATTTTAATTAGTGTGTTATGTAAGAATAATATGAAGTTATTAATTTCCAATTAGGTTACTGCACCTAAACATTCCATTTCTATATCACCCAAAGGTAGACTGACAGAGAATGCTTTTAGCATTAAGTCCGCCTTTGTACAACTTTTTGCATAAAGGTTTTAATAAAAAAATAATGAAACAAAAATGGGGAACTTCAAAAACGTGTTCCGGGTCAGAATCAAACTCAAAACCTATGAGAGTTTCGAATTTCCTTGTATGCGAAGAATAAGAGTTTTATGCTCGGAGGTGGAAGTGTCATTTTCAAGGGCATAACTACAGGGAAACCCGCTCACGGATGGTTCCTTCTTCGTGATGGTGAAACCGGCGCCGCACCGCTCGACACCCTAAGCTGCTCACACCCATATTGCTCCCTGTCGCCTATTTGGCCTGTGTCCATGTGGCGGCCAGAAGGGGGCCCATCTAGTGAGTTGCAAGGGCAGACGCCATAGTTTTCCCATAGAACCAGTCAACGAATCCCCGAACACCTCACTCCATAACCCAGTATATTTATTTACCATTTCTTATAATAGCTCTACATTAACCAGGGATTGTCGTTGGGTACATTTCTGTAGTGTATACACCAATAATCGCCGGTAGGTAACACAAAGCCTTAAATTAGGCCTTATTGCTGCCAAGTCTATACATTTAAGTAGAAATATTAAACAAGCAGAGAATAAAATTAAAGCCACTTTGACGCGTGAACATTATTTTGAATTAAGTGTTTGTAATACTGTACTGTAACTGAAGATTTAGATCTAGCGGAAACATTTAATAATTTATTTGCTGAAATACCTATAAATACAACCAGCTCCTTAAATTCATGTCCCGCTAAAGCCCAATCACTTAATAAGAAGCAGTGTGCGGAGGTCTAATTTTAAAAACCCAAATGACATCATAAAAATATTTAAGTAAATTAATTACAAAAAGACAGCAGACTTATGAGGTATTTCCGTTTAATTAATTAAATGCAAATTTCTGTTAAATTAATTAATTGCAAATTTCTGTTAATTAATTAATTGCAAATTTCTGTTAAATTAACTAATTGCAAGTTTCTGTTAATTTAATTAAAATAGCACCACATTTAGCTATAATATTTAATCGTTGTGTTGATTAGGCGTGTTTCCTGATTTAATGAAACACAGTAAAGTAATCCCTTTGTTTACAGCCGGTTCTAAAAGCGACATTAGTAATGTTAGACCTATTTCTATCTTACCAGCTCTTAGTAAAATCTTTGAAAAGGCCATACTAATGCAGTTAGAAACACATTTTAATTCTAATAATCTACTGCATAGTGAACAATATGGATTCACAAAGAGTCTCAAGACAGTAGATGCAGGCTCAGGATGATTGTGCGGCGTAGAGATCGAGCTTTCCTCAAATTTATAAAAGACCGTGACGAGGATAATTGGGCCCTGTATAAAACTGTAAGGTATCGGTGTAATCAGATGATTCGCAACGCTAAATGCCGTCATATTCCAATAAATGTTAATTCATCGTCCCCCAAGGGTAATTGGCAGTTCCTAGGTACTCTGGGAATAGGCAAACGAGATAGTATTGATCCTCACATGACTGCTCATTTCTCCTCTCTTGTACCTGTTGATAATCTAACTATAAAAAAAAATAAGCATCGCACTTGTGAGTACTCAGCTGACTTTCCCCGCCCCAACATAGTCTTTTTTCACTTTTCATCGGTAGATCCCGGCAAGATCATAAAGATAATTCTTTCCATTAAATCTAACGTTATTAGAAACAATAGTATTAGCCGTTGCATGGTTATACCTATTCTTGATCATCTTCTTCCTGCTTTATCACACATCATAAACTTCTTTCCCGATTCGGGGACATATCCATCTTCATGGCGGTATGCTTTTGTCATTCCTATACCGAACATTTCAAATCCCATTGTTCCTAATCATTTTCGACCTATCTCTATTCTACCTTTTCTATCAAAAGTGCTGCAGGCTGATAAGCAAATGACACATTTCGCTTGACAAGCTAATGCTTGTCCAGGCGCTGATATTTCACTTGATTGACTATGGTGATGTATGCTATCTTGACCTGAATGCACAGTTCCTTAATAAATATGACCGGCTGCTTAATAACTGCATAAGATTCATTTTTAATCTTCGCAAGTTTGACAATGTCTCTTCTTACCGTTCCAAACTGAAATGGCTCCCCATTCGCCAGCGTCGTAGTTTGCTCGCTCTCACTACACTCTATTCAATTCTTAATTCTCTTACTGCCCTTATATTTGACTTCTAACTTCCAATACTTCCACTCCTCTCACAGTAGAGATCTGCAATCTACCAACAATCTGCTTCTTCTATGTCCCTCTCATTCTTCTGGATTCTTCGGTACCTCTTTCCTTGTTCAGTCTATTTCCCTCTGGAATTCGCTGCCCCTCGAAATTAGACTGGCACCTAATCGCCTTAATTTTAAATGGAAAGTACGTATTCTGTTCCTTGATGAACTAGTTGAATCACCACTACGTTTGTAACTTATATGTAATTTATGTAGGTAAATATATATTTATGGTATGTATTTATATATATAGGTAGGTATATTGTGTATTTATGTAAGTATGTTTAATTGGGATTTGTTAAACTATTCTTTTTTTTGTATTATTTGTTTGATTGTATGTAATATCTTCAGGTTTACTGCACCTACATACTTCATTTCTACACCGCCCTAAGGTAAACTGGCAGAGAATACTTTTAGCATTAAGTCCGACACTGTACAATTCTGTGCATAAAGTTTTAATATAATAATAAATAAAATCTTCGACCTTATCAACAAATTTAACAATACATTTGTTAGGAGTATTTATAGATGACACAAAAATATATATAAAAGAAAAATATTTAAGAGTATTGTCCAGGTCGAAAATTTAAAATTTGGTCAACAGTCGAAATAATAGGTAAAAGTAGCACCCATTATTTCGACTGTACACACAAATTACCTATTGGATGAAAATAGGCGCAAGCAATTTTAAACCTGCACTGTGACATTGATCACAAAATGCAAATACTTAAAACAAAACAGTAATAATATCTTAGGGGAACTCACACAACGCTATCTGATCTCAAACTAAGCAGAACTTGTACTATGGAAACTAGATAAATGATAAATATAATTATATATTTCTGAATACATACTTAATATAGATAAATAACACCCAGATATAGAATAAACCATCGTGCTCATCACACAAAGTTTTATCCTGGGTGGGGATCGAACCCACGACCTCCGGCTTAGCAGGGTCACTAACCACTAGACCATAATGTCCTTCAGAAGTGTAGACGTCGAAACCAGCAATAATTTCACTCAGTTTTTAAGTTCTCTTACAGTACGATCAACTTATCTTGACCGGATTGAAGTTAGTTTTTATCACTTTCGCGCATGTCATAGAGATGCGACCCTAAAATTACTTACGAAAACGATTAATCGATTAAAAATACTAACAACATTTTTATTCAACAATATAAAAACACTATTTAAATCAGTTCATAAAAGTTTAAATTTAGAACCGTTACAGTAAATACTAAAGAAACTTTGAAAAACAATTTCTTTACAAAAATAATCACAAAAAAACATGAGTTAGTAATACTAATTATGACAATGTAATGCGTAATCGCATCTCTAATTCTCTTGGTATAGTTACCGCCCCCATCCCCTGCTTCCTGTCACCATTTACTTCCAAAAAATGCATCTGCGCAACCACTTGTCGCCTACTTCAGTCCGGCCTAGTTACGTTGATCGTACTGTAAATTGCCATCGCAAAAAATGTTTCCGAAAACTTAACAGAAAAGTTCTCGATGCGGAAATGTTCTCCGGAGTTTCTCATCACTAGTTACGGCATTAGTAGAATCATTCTATTCCAAATGTTTTCTGACGTTCCTAAGCGTTACATTTTGTAACATAAGTGAATAAAGTACTTTTGGCTTTGACTTAAAATCAAGAACTTTTTCCTCTCCATGATGTCTAGCTAGTTCGCCTGAACTTTGTTTGTAATAAGTAATTGAATAATCAAGTAATAACCTTAACTGTTTTTTAAAATTTAAAAGTAAATTTAAAAACTGCCAACGATAAATTTGTTTCGTGTAGAGTTTGTAAAAAAATATTAATTCAATTATTGTTTTTTTTTTCATACACATATGAAGAAACGAGCAGGTCATGCGCCTGATGGTAAATTTCATCTAAGTTAATCAAGGCATAGACTATGCAAAGCTATTTTATAATATTGACGAAAACGCCGCTTTAATTTACACACTAGCTGTCGCCTGCGGCTTCGCCTGCAGCTTCACCCGCGTGGATGACTTTACCCCGACAGACAGTATAAAATTAATCACCTCCTCTACATGGATGACATAAAATTATATGCTTCCACACCAGACGACTTAACCATATTAGCAAAGATCACAGAACAGTTCTCTCATGACATAAAAATGGAATTTGGTCTAGACAAATGCAATATTAACTCTTTATTATCCGGCAAAACATATACACACTCACATGAAACTCACTCTGAAGACACTATAAATTAATTCACTCGATGAAACCGACCCTTACAAGTATTTAGGCTACATTCAATCAAAACTTATTCATCACAAAGAAATTAAGACAAAGTTAACTCAACAGTTTAAGCAAAGACTAAATTCTATATTCAATACCCAATTACATGCTAGGCATATTACAAAAGCAATTAATACGTATGCTATCCCGATTCTTACTTACTCTTTTGGAATAATTAACTGGACAAAAACTGAGCTTAAAAACTTACAACGCATCATTAACACTACATTAACTAAACATAGAAAACACCACCCCAGAGCATGCATACAGAGACTCACATTACCAAGGAAAGAAGGAGGTAGGGGTATAATAGACATTACCAATTTGCATAACAAACAAATAACCAACCTTAGATCATACTTCAACGCAAGGAGCTCCATATCTACCCTACATAAAGCAATCGTTTTCAGTGACCAAAAATTAACGCCTTTAAATTTATCCGATAGCAATATACAAACCAATGAAAGACAGACTGACATAAGTACAAAAATAGACACATGGACGCAGAAGTCACTACACGGGAGACATCGGCGAGACCTAAATGAGCCAACAGTCGACAAGACGGCGTCGAACGAGTGGCTCAATGGTGGTAACCTTTTCCCGGAGACTGAAGGGTTCATGCAGGCTATACAAGACCAAGTAATAGAAACTCGTAACTATAGAAAACATATAATGCGTATTACTCAGACAGTCGATATATGTCGACGTTGTAATAGTGCTTCGGAAACTATACAACATATCACAGGTGCATGCAAAGCAATAGTTCAGACAGACTACAAACACAGACACGATCAGATAGCGAACATAATTCACCAAAAACTTGCAATAAAATACAATCTTATTTCCACACAACCAATACCTTATTACAAAATTAAATATAGCCCAGAAACCGTTTTAGAAAACTCTACACATAAACTTTACTTTTCGACCGAGCCATATTGACTGACAAGACTACACACTTCAACCGACCAGATATTACCCTACTAGACAAAATTAACAAAACTGCGCAACTTATAGATATCGCTGTACCTAATACACATAATTTGCAAAATACTATATCAGAAAAGCTTTCTAAATATGTAGATCTGAAAATTGAAATAGCAAGAATGTGGCGTCTTAATAACGCCTCTAAAGTGAACAGTTGTCGCGAGGCGCTAAATGCATCGGTCAGCAATTTTCAGTCGCCGCGTCAAGTTGCGCCACCGACTGTACAAGTTGACAACAACGCATCACGTGCCGTCACCGTACGCGTCTCGACTCCGAAAGAGGTCAAGACAAGCGTAAGTACGTCTACTCATAGTCGTGCTTATGCCGATATTGCCGCGAAGAAGAAACTAACAGCGGTTCAAACAGGGGAGAAGAAGAAGAGCGTGCCCCCAGTCCCTAAAAAAGGGCAAATAGACGCTGAGGGCTTCATAAAAGTCGAAAAGAAGCAGAGGAAGCCCTCCAGCTGCAACCAGCGTGGTACCGGCGTGACGGGACCCAATATGTTGCTGCGTCCGGCAACACCTACGACGCAGCTATATGTGTCTCGTCTGCATCACACTACAAAGACTGAGGAACTTGTGGAGTACCTCAGAAAAAAGACCAAGTGGACCTTGAGGGTGGAGAAATTGGAGTCGCGCCATAACGTTGATTTTAAGTCGTTTATGGTGCGAGTGCCCGCGGAACATCTGTCCACCTTCATGAAGGAAGACCTTTGGCCGAAAGGTGTCGCATACCGACGATTTCGTGGCAGGTTACGCGACACCTCGCAGCGAAACACGACGCCGTCGCCGCTGTCTCGTGCTCAACTTTGGGTTTAGTTTTTTATTAAATATGTATTAGTCTAATAAGTTTTCTTTTTATGTATTTGTATAATATGGGCCTTAGTAGCCTGAAATAAATGGTTATTATTATTATTATTATTATTAATAACGTCACGATAGTACCGGTAGTAATTTCTACTACTGGCGTTGTCCCCAAACAACTTCACCAGTCCATAAAAACATTAGATCTTCCTACTTACATTTATAAAAATCTCCAACAGGCCGCTATATTAAATACTTGCAGAATAGTAAGAAAGTTCTTACAGACAGATAACCAAGGCAACCACTGCATTGACGCAACAAACCCCTTAGAGTAATAATTGTGATTGTACAGGTTAACACTTGGCTTCGGCCCGTGTTTCCCGTAAAAAAACCGGCAAAGGCCGAGATATTAAAAAAAATGAAAACATAATAATAATAATATCTTGGGACAACTCACACAACGCCATCTGATCCCAAACTAAGCAGAGCTTGTACTATGGAAACCAGACAACTGATAAACATACTTATATATTTCTAAATACATACATATTATAGATAAATAACACCCAGACACAGAATAAATCATCGTGCTCATCACACAAAGTTTTATCCTGGGTGGGGATCGAACCCACGACCTCTTGCGTAGCAGTCGGATACACTCCCACCGCGCCACAGAGGCAGTCAATCAAAAAAAAAACTGACAGAGTTTCATACTAACTTCCAACCTCTGTTTTAATACCTTAACACTTTCGTGGACAGAACGTTCAAAAACAGAATATTATTTACGGCAGAACGGTGAATTTAAAGTTTCAATGTAAATACCTTGTGTCACAGGTTAAACTTATAGGTACTGTCACATAGACTTACTTTTTTGCCATTTTAAAATTAGTTCAACTATTAGTGACAAAACGTAGGTATGCAGACGATGACGTGATAAAACGTTTGCGTCATATTGTATTCTATTTATCTAATATAATTCAACGAATCGATACGTCAAATATTTTTGTATGGAAATTTGCGAACCGCGAACGTGTTAAGGTAATCAACCCGATACCCAAAAACACAGAAATACGTGTTTTTTTATTTTAATCCTAAAAGCCAAACACGAAATTTCACAGATCTATTCAAACCTGACGGAGTTTTACAGTCTTGGGATTTTCACAAAACTTCCAACCTCAATTTTATCCCTTTGGGATAACTAAAGAAACACGTGAAATGAAACAAGCAAATTAATATTTTCTTGTTTCATTTCACGTGTTTCTTTATTTTAAAGTAAAAAGCGGCGGTAGCCATGGCTAAGGTCTGAGGTCGAGGGTTCGAATCCTACCCATTTCACTACCGACGTGAACCCACTCCTAACACAAGCCTTTGAGCTTAACTGGAGGGGTTAACAAGATTGCTAGTAATGTGATCTCAAACCCACATTGCTATACAGGGTGTAACAGAAAGGTGTAGTCAAATTTCAGCAGCGGATAGGGTATGTTATCAGTATTGCACCTACCATGGTGCCATAGTTGGTTGTATTATTATTACATAGTTATAGCATATTCTTTTTGTCAAAATTCAGTAGTGAAAGGCGTATGGCATGAGAATTTTAACTCACCTGGTACAAAATTCGATAGGATTATTATGGCATAGAACTTATTAAGTTATACTTTTCTTAATTAATAACTTTTTCATTCATAAATAAACGAATGAAAAAATAATTAATATTTTTTTAGGGTACTCCGATTTAGATAAAATTAAGTATGTGCACTCAGTATCATGGGCACATACCAACCCTTGAATATGACCACACCTTTCTGTTACACCCTGTATAGTTATCTTTAAAAAAAAAAGAGAGTTTCGCACAAACTTCCAACCCCTATTTTACTCCCTCAGGTGATCACTTTCCTAACTTATTTTCCAAAAACGCTGAAAGACGTATTTATTTATTTTAAACGAAAAAGCTAATTACAAAATTTCACCGGTCTAACATCAAAACTAACGGAGTTTCATACAAACTTGCAAACCCTATTTTACCCCCTTGGGGGACAAATTTCTAAGAAACCTTTCTTAGTGTACGCCTACAATATAAAAAGCATCAACTGCCAAAATTCTAGGTTTGTAACCCCTGCGGTTTAGGCTCTGCGTTGATGAATAAGTCAGTCAGTCAGTTAGACAGGACAAGTGATTATTTATGTATAGATAGTTAAACGAATGGAAAACAAACGAAAGAGGTTCTCAAGTCGACACTTATGTTTTTTATTTACGGTCAATTGAACACGCATATCTTTTTAAAGAGTCATGCGATTTTAATAATTGTTTTGTATTAGATAGCGTATATTTTAAAATTGTAACTACCGTATAGCGTTTTAGCGTATATTTTATACTTAGGATGGGATCCTGCAGAAATCGAGGGCACTCTTCAAATACTATAGGTAGGTACCTAACCTACACCTATTGTCATAGACGTTTATTTTATAACTAGCTGTCCCGAGCAACTTCGTATGCGTACATTTTCCCCGTTTTTGCAACATTTCTCGTCGCTACTCCGCTCCTATTAGTCGTAGCGTGATGTTATATAGCCTATAGCCTTCCTCGATAAATGGGCTATCCAACAAAAAATATTTTTTTAAACCAGTAGTTCCTGAGATTAGCGCGTTTAAACAAACAAACAAACAAACTCTGTCGCTTTATAATATTAGTAGGGTAGACCGGGGACAAATGTAGCATTTTTGGGTAAATATTTAATTCTGAGTTTATTGATTATATTGTGGCAATGGTGCCCATACCTGTTGATACTTAGTTTATTCGGCTATAAGTTAGTGTTATCTTTAGGCTTGTACGAATCATAAAAACATACATTTTTGGGTTTTAAGTGGATCAGATGAAATGGTACAAATGTCCCAGACCGTGGGTCAGTTGTACCAGTGATATGAAATAATAAAACTCAGTGTTATAATTAGAAAATAATATATTTTTGAAAAGTAATATCTGAGGTATATAGCCTTCAAGCGAATTACAAACAAAAAACAGTAAACTTCTTAAAATTTATGAACATAAAATTTAAAAATATGAAACAAAACTTCTCTAGGCTCAAACAATAAAATCGTGAGTCGAAGATTATAAAACAAGGTTATTTAGATCTTGCAGACTATTTATTTGTACGCGTAATACTTATAATTAGTAAAAAATAACTAATATCACAAAACAACTTTATATATGGCCAAGTACTTGGAACAATTGTCCCCGTGGTACAATTATCCCCTGCTAAAATCGTCCCCTACTAATATCAACATTATTTAAGCTTACAGCTTGCTACTTAGCTAATCAGTCTTCATGATTCATTGGAATAAAATCAGTTAGGGCAAAAATCTTCTTATAATTATCAGTCTTCTCAAATTGCGTTATTCTGATTCACAATTGTGGCAAATGTAACAATTTTCTTGTGGTGTACATTGTTCGTGGGCCCATTCATGGCAGTAAATACATTGTACCCATTGTTCGTTTGGTCTACTAGAACCAAAGGATTCCATACAAACTAGACACAAACACTCTTCTTCTTCACTACTTGAGCTACTTTCTTCAGTCTTTTTTTTAGTTTTAGATTTCTTTGTTTTTGGTTTTGCGTTCGGTTTTGCTTTAGGTTTGTATTTAGACTTAGGCTTAGATGTATTTAAACGATTCATATTATTTCTTACGCTTTTAGCTCTTCTTTTTCGTTCAATTTCTTCCTGTTCTCTTCTTATTGTTTCCTTTTCCGGTGTGTCGGTCCATATTGCGGATTTCCTCTTCTTTCGACCTTTGTTGGTCATTTTTCGTGGAGGTGCTTTTGGCAACGGTCTTATTCCTTCTGGAGAAAACGCCGTACTAGTTGATGGGATTGCTAATTCTGGTACTCCCTGTATTGTAGAATGCTTCGCGGATAGTTGTTGAGTTTTTATTGGTGAGTTTGGTTTTGGTACTGACTCTGGCAAAATCGGTGCAGATAGTGTTGTTGAGATGACTTCATTTGGTCTTTCTGCATCTGCTAAAGGATCTAGCGGCATTTCTTCGGTTGAAATCTCTTCAATAATCAATTGATCGCGAGCGTACGCGTATTTGCTGCGTGACAAAACTTGAATACACATATGTTGGAGAGTTGGGGCCTTGGGGGTGTCGCTAGAAAAAAACCATCTATGGTTGATTCGAATTCCATCATATCACATATATTTTCTGCACATAACGGTGAATTAGTGTTGGTAAAGTCCAGGGTTGTTGGATTTTGGTTAGATTGTATCGGTAACAATGTATTTTCAGAGGTTGTGGGAGCTGGCTCATCTGCAGCTGGAGTATCTTGAACGTTAGTGGATGAAACAAACTGGTCTAGTAAGGGTCTATCTGTGACAAAAGAGGGGCTGAAATCTAGTTCCGTGAAGATGTCCCTATTGAAGGGGTATATTCCAGTGCATCTAAAACCGGCCTGTATGTTATTTGGAGTAAGCGCTACAGGATATGCTTTAGCCACAATAGATGGTATGTCATATATAGTCATTGTGCTGCCAGGGTGTGTTCTCATCCACGCATCACATGCAGAATTTACTGCCTTTTTTAATGGCCCATTCACAGAGCGATCTACTGGTTGCAGCTTATGTGAGCAGTGGGGTGGGAAAGACAGCATAACAATTCCATGTTCTTTGCAATAGTCAAGGGCTGATATGGTAATGTGCGATGGGTGATTGTCTAAGAGTAGTAAAACTTTGTTTTCTTTTGAACAACGGGTGTGTTTTTGAAAATGCTCCAAAAAGATCAAAAACTCCTTTTCTTGCATCCACCCCGACGAATTTCCGGCGCCAATGCAACCAATAGGTCCATCTCGAACAAAATGAGGGCTGTACCTCAGGCGAGGAAATATAAACATTGCGGGAATCGAATTTCCAATTGCGTTTGCCGCTACGGTTACTGTCACTAACGTCCCACGTTCGCCTGATGTTAATGCACCAACTTGACGCATGCCCTTTCTTGTTATAACTCTGTCCGGCTTTTGGACGGTTGTTATACCGGTTTCGTCTGTATTGTAAATATCTTTTGGTTCGAATTTGTCTCTATCCATCACTTTTTCTAAATTGTCAAAAAATGTGGTCACATTTGTTATGTTGAAGCTTGTGGCTCTAGAGAGACTCGTTGCTTGAGCGCATCTTATTGATAGCTCTGGGTTACGCTTCATAAACGCAGAAAACCAGTCTGGTCCCGCCATTCCATTTTCATCCCAGGTGTCCGGTCTCTTTAAATTATACGAGACCGCTAGTTCATGAGCCAATCTTCGTACTTCTTTGGGTGACAGACCAAAGTAAATATCTGCCGACCTCTGTAGATATTGAGCAATGGTCGTCTCTTGGTCTTCCGTAAATACTTTTTTTGACGATTTGTATCCCATTATCCGGCTTTAGAATAGTACCACCCCATCTCTTCCCGTGGGTGTCGTCAAGGCGACTAAGGGATTTCACATCGGAGGACGGGCAGCAGCGTCCTCTGCGTACTTAAAGCCTTACTGCGATCGCCAACCCGCTCGCCAAGCGTGGCGATTATGGCAATTACCCCCAGGATCTACATACCAGTAGGTTCTACTGGGGAGACCCGTGCCCAGCAGTGGGCCATCATAAGGGTTGATATGACTACAGCTCCATCCGTTGAAGTTTCCCTTTTCTTTTTGTATCGAATTAGGGAAACGTGACACAACCCAAACATCTCGGCTGCTGCGCGTATTGATTTGCCATTTATAACCTCCTCATACGCTTGTTCGTATGAAAAAGTGTCTTTCGATGCTCTGTTGGTCTTTCGGGTTCTATTACGAGGCATCTGATAACAATAAAAAAGTGTTTAATAATTGTGTTCTACTCTTAACAAATTTTACTATACCCTGCCCTTAAAACTATGTTTACATGTTAATCTAACTTCAGTCCCGCGACTTCAGCTACGTGGAGTCTGATAAATCAAGGTTTATTTTTTTTCTGCGGATCCCTAAATCCGTTGGATTCTGGGTATAGGTACAGTGTAGTTATTTACACGGTAGGTATCTGTACCTACTCATAACAACTAAAAAAAGAAATTTTGACATTACAAACAGATACTTCAAATTTAATATAAGCATGTACCTAATTTAGTTATGGACGGAAGAAATGTGGGTATAAACCAATAAGACAGTGAGGCAAATAGTGAAGTGATAAATTATTTTCAAATCAGATCAAAACGCCGCGCTTAATACTTCATTTTATCTTTGCATCACCCTAAAGTAGACTGGTAGAGAATGCTTTTAGCATTAAGTCCGCCATTGTACAATTTTAGTGCATAAAGTGTTAAATAAATAAATAAATAAAATAATGCGCGGGTCAATTCTACCACGGGGACAGTTGTACCGCTACAACCGTCCCCGCAAAAATGGTAAAATAGTCCCCTTAGGATCATTTCATTGATAAAGTAAAAAATCTTGTCAATTTGAATTTGAAACTACACATAATATGATAACAATGTAAGGCAACAATACTAGGAAACTTTTTAACCAATATTGAGTGAAATATTTAGCTTTGATTTTCTGTTATGAGTAATTATAGTTGATCGAATAAACTTACTTTGTCTGCTTGGAAATTTCACTTCGCTGCCACAGGCGTCCGCGTCGAGCCACGCGCGCGTCCGACTGACGGTTACTCGGCACGCGGTATAGGAGGAGTCGACCGAGGGGAGGGGAATGTGTGTGCGGGGCGTAGTTACTGGAATATTCGCGATGGTACTACCGTACCCTGCTACAACTGTACCCGGTCTACCCTATAGATACTTTTTTTATTGAAGGTTTCGCTATCGTTTTTACCATTTGATAAAGTAGAACTGATTTTGAAGGCCACACATAATCTGCGAAATAAACGTTTCAAAAGTTGTTATTCGATTACTTTATAAAGATTTACATAATGATGTAGTGAAGCTGATTGTGAAGTAGGTGAAGATCTACCAGATGAACTCCTCAACAATTAACGCCCCTCCATCGGGAAAACAAATTTTCATAAAACGAGATAAGTAGTTGACAGCAGGGCCGGTTCTGGGTTATTTACGTTTTTATGAGATGTAATGTCAGGGATCGTCATGCTTACTAAAATGTCATTTCTTGTGGTAGCAGTGTAGGTCATTAACGTAAAGACCAGGACTCCGCTATAACCTCACAAAATTGACCACTCTCTAGAAAGAGACAACGCTACTTTGTGGACAATATTTGTCTAAGGTCGAACGAGTTTTTTCTCTCTTTCACGCTTTGCAGTCAATGTTTACTTTATAATTGAAAGGGATGGTAAGGTAGGTTGGCGAGGTCTACACGTCAATGGTGTGGGTCGGGTCGTCTTCCTTCCCTCCAATATGGCGAAGGGGATGATGGTTGACCCATGCGTCAAACTAGTGAACGGGTGCCATTTGGGGTGACTAGTCGATTTTGTTAATTAACATCATATACCTAGTCTGGCCATAAAATCTGTTACAAATGGAAATGCATTTTTTTAAATGAAGTAATGTATCATTACTAAAACTTATACGTACATATTTATAAAAGTCTCAGCAAAAAATAAAAACAATATTCTATTCAAAATGGCTACCTTTGGCTTTTATATAGGGTTATAATCTGTCTGGCCACGAATCTATCTATCTATGGATTTACGCACTGTTTCTGTTTAAAGGGTTTAGGTCTGGGCTAGACCCAGACCTAAACCCTTTAGACTACAAATTATGGTCAGTCTTAGAGGACACATTATTTTAGGATTTTAGGATTAGGATGCTTTTAACGACACGGCGACATTGAGTCTCTTAAAAAATCTCTGGAGCAAGCAATGGCGAAATTTCCCATAGAAACAGTGCGTAAATCCATAGATAGATAGATTCGTGGCCAGACAGATTATAACCCTATATAAAAGCCAAAGGTAGCCATTTTTAATAGAATATTGTTTTTATTTTTTGCTGAGACTTTTATAAATATGTACGTATAAGTTTTAGTAATGATACATTACTTCATTAAAAAAAATGCATTTCCATTTGTAACAGATTTTATGGCCAGACTAGGTATATGATGTTAATTAACAAAATCGACTAGTCACCCCAAATGGCACCCGTTCACTAGTTTGACGCATGGGTCAACCATCATCCCCTTCGCCATATTGGAGGGAAGGAAGACGACCCGACCCACACCATTGACGTGTAGACCTCGCCAACCTACCTTACCATCCCTTTCAATTATAAAGTAAACATTGACTGCAAAGCGTGAAAGAGAGAAAAAACTCGTTCGACCTTTGACAAATATTGTCCACAAAGTAGCGTTGTCTCTTTCTAGAGAGTGGTCAATTTTGTGAGGTTATAGCGGAGTCCTGGTCTTTACGTTAATGTCAATCATGTTCATGTCAATGGTCCATTTACGTCTTGCGCGTAATCTGCCAGTAGTGGGTCCAGCAACAGAGGCATTGGCCTCTTGGACATCATCTACTGTCAGTGAAGATGATGGGGATGATCGTGATGATGATGAGTTATGATCAAAATGATAAGAAGATGAGGTGGGTGATGGGAGAAGAATACTTGATGGTGACGAATATGTTGATGAAGCGGTGTGATGGGTGATAATATCGGCTGTGGCATATTGTTCGAGGGGAACCCGCCTGCTCAGTCCCCCGTCGCTAACGGTTCGCATGCTGTGGCATCCAGCGTCAGCTCCAGATGCGCCCCGACGACCCCCGGGAAGCGACCTCAAATTATACACTGTATTATTTATTTCTCCATAAGAAAAGGGTACCTTTGCCTTGTTAGCTGTGTAAGTTTCATTAGTACACGTGTCCGCCCCCCACGTGGCCTGGTGTTCGGCTCGGACGTAAGGTAGGAATTTAGGGGGCTTATTATTATTATTATTATTAAGAACTAGGGATCAGACAGGTCTAGAGGTTGGAGGTCGAGTTATCGAGTAACTTATGTAGGTACCTACTTACATAAGAATCTGACTAATTGAGATCCTCCTACTGTAGTAAATGGTTCAGTTGAAGTGCTGTGTGGTCTGACAATAATCAACATTTGTAAAAATCATGACTTATGATTAAGGGAACAATCTATACTAATATTATAATGCGGAAGAGTTTGTTTGTTTGTTTGTTTGTTTAAACGCGCTAATCTCAGGAACTACTGGTCCGATTTGAAAAATTATTTTTTTGTTGGATAACCCATTTATCGAGGAAGGCTATAGGCTATATAACATTGCGCTACGACTAATAGGAGCGAAGCAGCGACGATAAATGTTGCAAAAACGGGGAAAATTTACGCATACGAAGTTGCGCGGGACAGCTAGTATTTAATAGTTATTAAGTTATCAATTTTTTTAAACTACTCAAAATAAGGAAACTAAAATCTCTTTATTAATGTCATAGTAAATGTATGAGAGCCCATAAAGTAAACATTCGGGATATTTTTTATATAAGATCCTAAACGGACATTACGATCTGCAAGACTTTGATAAAATATTCAGGCGTAACGAAAATGTACATTTAAGAGGTCATCACTTAAAACTATCTACCAACTTGTCAAGAAATAATCCACACAAATATTTTTTGAGTAACCGGGTAGTAAGGGCATGGAACAGACTCCCAGAAAACGTAGTCTCAGCTCAGAGCTTGAATACATTTAAAAACAAATTGGATAAACACCTTCAACAACAAAAAGACAACCTAGCGAGAGTATAGCAGGATACAGGTCCATATCAGTTGTTTCAACTGCCAGCCTGTTAATAAATAATAATAATAATAATAATTTATCGTATTAATTTTAAAAAGTTATTGTCGTTTTACTCATTGAGACGCCCTTTCAATTTCAGTATAAACACTATAACGATTACAACCTGTATACTATGCGTTTCAAATGAGAAGATAATCGCGATCGCGACACTTCACTCTGTACTTGTCAAAATTGTACCGCTAGCAACAAAGACTCCCAAGTCAGGTAAAGTAAGTACGTATGTGTATGGTAATGAAACGGACGTACCTAATATTTATTGTCTTTGAACTATGTATCCAACATTTTTCTTTATTATAATATTATTATGTAGTATTCTTTATTATATAATAAACACCAAACTTAACAGAAATAAGTAAACAGACAAAATATAAGAATATTCTACACTTTAGTGGCCTTTCTGTCAGATGTAATATTTTTTTTAACTACGTACGTAACGTAGTAAACAGTGCTTATAAATAGTTTATTAGAGTAGGTAGGTACTTCTGTGTAATACTAATGACACCTTTTTACGAATCATTTTATTGGTGACCTTACGTCGTACAATGGAGTTGCAGTCGTAATGCGAAACAAAATGTCATCATGACAGTTATCAACTCATTTGAAATGCATAGTACCAGAAAAATATTAAAGTTGGTACTTAAAGTATATCTTAAAAAATAACTACTACCATTTAGTGGTAGATATGTAGTTTTACCCAAAAATAAATTTACATAGAAGAAGTTAGAGCTATGAAGACTACTTCATGCACCAACTTCTAAATGTTTATTTATTTTTTGTCGTTCTATATTATTTTGTGCTGTTTATTTACCTTGTATTCATTTTTGAAGCCGGTAATATTTTTAGAAAAAGTATTATTTTAGGTATTTTTTTAATTATTGCATTCGCAAGACAAACAGACTATTGTATTTGACAAACGACCAACGAGACATCTGTCACGTATTCAACTTCAAGTCGCTATCACATCGGCTAGCGATGGGCGAGTCCGAAATGTTTCAACAATCGAATGAATCGCAGTCCTTGTTAACCCTCGAGTGGACAATCGACTTGCCTTGCGCTCTAATTTAATAAAATCGAATTATTTCGAATAGACCTCTACGGTTTTTTTTTACGAAATACGAATAGGTTATGAATGAACCTGTTCTACTTCTTACGAATAGGTTTCGCTTTTTAGGTATCGCTGCTGTTCCTCGATGAATAAGTCGACTGAGCCCGAATAAATCGATCGAATATTACCAAGAATACCAAACTACTAAAAATGGTTCCATGATACTGAGAGTGGAAGTTATTTTCTAAAAGAAAATGATAAAGCTAATGCAGTTATGTGAAGACTTTGCTGAAAACTCAGTCGATTGCGGCTATTAGTTATGCTATGCCGCTCGATTTGGCTTAGAAA
This sequence comes from Herminia tarsipennalis, assembly GCA_945859575.2. Classification (NCBI taxonomy): domain Eukaryota; kingdom Metazoa; phylum Arthropoda; class Insecta; order Lepidoptera; family Erebidae; genus Herminia; species Herminia tarsipennalis. The sequence continues at coordinate 27,445,198 of OX243832.2, forward strand.
CCTTCGACTACTTACGAAAGTTCATCCACCACCATCGACCATCGAGAAAAATCAAGATGTTCCAACAATCGAAAAAACATCTCGCCGCCCCGCCGTCGCGCATCAGTCGCATCCAACGACCATACAGCCCCATGGTCGTTGGTCGCATCACTAGGTCTTTGGCCAGTGACGTTGACGTGCGTGGGCGAGGAACGAACGAAAACAACATTCTGTCATGTTTTTGGTTTTAAATTGCGCGGGCGCAATAGTAAAAATTACGAAATTATTTTTTATGATTTTTCCGTAGAAAATTCCGATTTGAATTTATTGCCGAGTGTATTTGTGATGAATTAATATGTTGTGACGAGTAGTACGGTTCATTTGAAAGTTAGTTTAGTCAAAAATAGTTGTAAAAATGGGTTTTTCACACACGACTACACACGTTCTTTTAGGATGTTGTTCCAGCGCTTTTCTTATGGAAATATTGATGGCAAGAAAGCCAAGCAGTGCTAATTTGGTGACATTCCTACAATTTTTCTTTATATCGCTATATGGCTTTATAGTTACTGCGAGACTGGGTACGGTGAGTACTTACGTATTAATTAGTCATAAACTTTATCAACCTGTTCCAAGTAAGTAGGTAAATGGCATAATTTACTTACTAATTTGTCACAATCTTTCAATTCAATTATCTAAGTATTATTGTAACTTCCTTACGATTTTGCTCCAATCTAAATAATAAAAAAACACAAAATACTATTTTGTTCATGCTCAAAATTCAAGCTCCTTTCATACTAAATTTCATCAAAATTGGTCTAAGGACCTTCCGAGATTACTGTGTTCACAAAATAAAGCATTCAGGTTAGTTATAAAGAAATGTACTTTCCATATAACAAGTGTTTAATATATTAAAATGGGTGCCAAAGTTTTACTTCAAATATTTTGATGCAAAAAGACTTATAAAACTAAAAAATGTCTAAAAGTTAAACCTCCAGTAAGATAACTTAAAGTTTTTAAACAGTCCTGATGTAATACAATAAAAAAATTGCAACACACAAACATAAGTTTCCAGTGTTCAGTTGTTTCATAGGGGTTTTGAACTCCAAAACCTTTGTCTTGAATATGCCTATGTGAGACGCTACTGGTACAAACACATTAAATCTTTTTGTATCTACCTGGGAAGGTGAAAGACTTTTTTTTATTTTTACATGTCTCTGTAGGTACATAAGTACTAGTTTTGTCAATCATCATATAAAGATACCATGTTGTTTTGATGATGCCTAATAATTGGGACCACATTGTGATTCTAACCGGAAAATGCCTTACTTGGTATCAAAATATAATACTATAGTTACGTATGATAAATTGTAATGTATTATATTCATTTTATATTTTTCTACATTTTCAGGTAGGACCAAAGATACCTCTTAAGCAATACGTAATCCTAGTCAGTTTATTTTTTGTGACAACAGTAGCAAATAACTATGTCTACGCCTTACATGTTCCATCAACATTGCATATGATTATAAGGTAAGCCTTTAATTAATTCACTAATAAATAATACACTGTATACTGTTAACCAACATACCGCCCTATTTAGGATTAAGGAAAATTAAGGATAATATATTTTGTTATAATAGCTTTTAATGTAGTACAATATGTCCACATAATGACTCACAAAAATATAAATATGGGAATCATGTCTACGACTCAGTGTCAGTTCATGGTTATGGGGCGAAAGTCTTCTCTCTTGTAAAGTGTCAGACTCCTTCAATTTCAAAGGCCAGTACATAAATTTATCAAAACTTATTTTCAACACTTTTTTTGAAGGATATAATTGATTTTAATTTTATGTAGCAAGCATTAAAAGGCTTTCCAAAAGTCAAGGACTTTTGGAAGGCCTTTTAATACATATTTCCATTAAAAAAGAAAAAAAAGAAGATTTTCTTAGGTACCATCGGTTCTCAACTCTTTTCCCAAAACAAAACTCTAGATTTCTCAGCACTTATAAACACATCAACCTGGTCTGGTACATCATCTAAAATTGTGAATCAAAGAGTTACGAGTTCAATCTCCACATGTGACAATATGTAATCCACAAATATTGTTGTGCATAACTTTTTGGGTGCTATTTACATCCATTATTCATGTAAGGTTCACTATAAGAGGGAATCCCTAAAGGCCAGGAATCCTACATACAGGAAATTTGCAGATAGAGATTTTTTGGAAGTCATACAAATCATAATTGCAAACAACAGCTAGATTTTATTAAAAAATGAAAAAATTTTGTCTAAACATGTTTTTAAAAATTTTTTTTACAGATCAGCATCCTCACCAGCTAGCATGCTAGTTTATTGCTATGTAAAACAACAAGCGCCAAAGTTAAACAATGCAATTGGCTCTGTACTGATCACCATTGGCATTACATTGGCTATGTATGGTGGAGCCCCAACTGGTGAAGAAACTAAAGGAACATTTTTGTACTGGTGTATTGGAGTTACTATATTGCTAACTACTCTGATCACCGGTGCTTTTACTGGTGTTCAACAGGAAAAGCTGTATTCAAAATATGGTAAACATCACAATGAGGTAAGATGGTCATAACATCTTGAATCTAATCATTTTCTCGAAAGAAGACCAGTCTTCTCAGATTTAGATCAGAAGTGTACAGAAACAGGCACTTCATTGTATGTACACAGTTGCTGATTCATGATTTCGTTTTGGGAGAGAAATTAAGAGGCAGAAGAACAAAAAAAAATCAACAATTACTGTTACAAATAAACTTGTAGTATTATGTTTGTACTGCGTTTAAAATTTTACAGTACACAACCATCTGGGGGACATCCTCACCACCCTTGGGACAAATCCTGATTAAGATTATGCTATGATCTCTATTTAGTTTAGACCAACATTTCTGTATTTTGTAAAATTCTATGCCAATGAAGCAGTCATAACCACTTTTTAAAGATCACACTAGGGCTGGGCCCTAATTGTGTTGGGGGTAAAATGGCTTTTAAACTAGTCAAAAAGCTCAGGAACCACTGCAGAGAGCATCTAAAAACTACACCAACAATTTATTGATCTCTCAGAATTGATGTGAGAACAAATCTATCATACATTGGTGTCGGTGGTAACGATGACCACTGCGTAATCCGCCTTGATAATGCGCTTCAGTCAGTATAATTGGGGTAAACATTTTGCAATTTGTACATTTTGCGCGCCATGCTTATTTTGAGTTTTGTACATTCTGCGCCGAAGGGTACAAATCTACCTACTTACACACAAAATAAAGTTATACCACGGAATAGAGTTGTTAAAATGTAATTAAAAATTTACCCTATACATATTTGATTAGGGTAAATGCTACAAATAATAGTTCTAATTTTTTTTACATTGAGTATACATACTCAATAAATTAATTACTTACTACATAAACCGATACAACATTTCTGGTTTTGTTCTTTTATAAAATCAGATAGATTAAATACTTACTGCTTTACCAAAAATATCAGCAGTAATAACTAAATTATCTATAAGTAGTACCTACTGTATTTCTTTTGATAAAGTTGTCACAAAAATACCCTCATATTCAAAAATCTATTAAAACATTCTCCTTGACATGCTTCCACTCCAAAAGGGAATGGTCGGGCAAAAGTTGCAAGACCACAAAGTTAAAAATAGCTTTCTAGCCTATTACATGTTATTTAAAAGCTTTCAGCAAGATATTTTACGATTTTCACAGCACATTCCGGGTATCCGGCAATGTGCTTGATTTTCAAATAAAGCTCCCATTGAATATACACCTGGGAGTTTAAGCTGGCATTCATTGTTGTTCAAAGCTAGCAGTACTAGTCAAACTTCCGACATTAGTGTTATCTTGGCCTACAAATTAGTCTCTTGTTCCAGATGCTGTTTTATACCCACGTCCTTCCTTTACCTTTGTTCATGGGTATCTATCCTCAACTAGTAGATACGTCATTAGATCTATCCTGGGATACCTGGATTTTAATAGCTGTGAATATACTCTCACAATTCTATTGCACGCGCTCCGTCCACGAATTGGCTACCAAAGAAACTTCAGTTACTGTAACATTTATACTAACTTTGAGGAAATTCGTTTCTCTATTGATATCTTCAGTAGTTTTTAAGAATAATTTGACTATTTATCATGTAATAGGAACTATTTTAGTTGCTATTGGTACGTATGTGTACTTTGATTTCTTTTCTAGTAGGAAACAACAGCCTGTTAGTATGAAATCTAAATGAATTGTTTTTTTTACGATTTTGTACGGTTTCCACCAACCGGACGACGCAGCGCAGAATGTGAAATTCAAATTTCTGTACTTATTCCTGTTTCATATTGGCTACTCGTGCATCCGCTACGTGCGTCGTGCGCTTTTGCGTTTCCCGCTTTTTGGAAATCGCACTTATCATAAACAAGGTGCTAGAAATGCGAATAATTCGTGCGACCAAAACTTATTTTTCTATGGAATTTGATCTATTAATTAAATTTGTTTTATCGAAATTGTGTCACCGAATTTTATATAAGTAGGTTATTTATTTTATATACAAGGATAAAATCTTTATAAATTGTTACTATATACTGCATTTATTTTTAAATATATTTAGATCATAGTGGAATTTTGATACTATCATGATATGAATTTATTAGTATATTTAATAAAAAAAAAAACAAATTTATAATTCACGTTTTATTATAGTCATCTTAATATTATTTTGTATGTAAACTATTCTGTAGTTATTTAATTAACATGACAAATTATACAAATGTAAGGTATCTACAGAAATATAAAATATACAACCTTACGCAAATGAAGTGGATACCTACAATACAATAGACACGAGGAAGCTGCTTGTACAATTAGGTACAAAAAAAATGCAAGTAACCTAGAACATTCATACACACAGGCGCTCAAATTCACTTCACATCACTTTATATTACAGAATATTTGTCCAATCGTCTATACTTTAACCGCCCGCCGCGCCGCCTCAGTATCTGAAAAATATAAGGACAATCTTAGATTATGTGGGTAGATGTTTAAAATGGTAGATTGATTGGGGAGTTGATACAAATACGTACCTACCTGCTCTTGCTGTCAGATCGGCTGCGTCGGTCGCGGGATCGCGAGCGGCGGACAGACGGCGAGCGGCGCCGGACTGAAGGAGACCGGCGAGGCGAGCCCGACCTGCCGCGGGAGTATGAACGTCTGCGCGGACTGCGACTGCGGGATCTATCAACACAAAACATTAAAAACACGCCCTAACATCTCATCTCATACAACACTGTTCAACATCTACACATCAGGGACGAAACTAATAAATCTAACACTGTCAAATCTGTTAGATATAGTTCACCGCTTATCTATTTATTTTTATCATGTGTCTCAATTGTCATTTTTATTTGTTGGGGGCAAAATTCAGTAATGAACTATCTACTTTACATCAAAACCCTAGTTACCTACGCCATTAACGCCAACTCGACTTCTCTAATACTAAATAAAGGCAAGGTAAGGTTCTAAGTATAGGATTCAAAAAGTACCGAGACATGGTGAGCCTGCGAAGGTAGACCGTTGTGGGGCTGCTGTGAGGCCGAAGGGATATTACCGAGGCGAAGACGAGTTTCAATGTTATCTTCCGTCGAACGGTGGCATTAATCGGAAGTTTCAAGAAAAATTGCGGTAACACGGGGAAGTCGATCGCCTTTAGGTTGTATTTCTAGCTCGGTGCACGGTGACGACGGTGTGTGCAGTCGGTGAAGCATTAGGAGTTGCAATGATATTCAGGATGTTTTGTAGGTCCTATACTGTGTGGCTCTCTATAATGCGTTTTATTCAAGTCCAGGTTCGGATTACGGTTGGGGATACTAGGTGATGGCTGTCAGGAGGTAAGTAATGGGGACGCAGATGTTGGAGACGTCGGCTGCGCGCAGAAGTTTGGAGAGCCGTTCGCAGAAGTTGAGCGGGATGTTGTTGCGAGCGGCGTTCGCGGATGTCATATTGGTTAACGAGCCGTAGTTGTGGTGAAGACATGTGGTGAGGTCGTTGGTGTGTTGGTGGTTGGTTGATAAAATGGACCTGCAAACGTTCCAACACCCACCACTTTTAATATCTCCATTATCTTAATTATCTACTGTTTCAGCAGACTTTGTAAATAATACCATACAATTAATAAAACATTACAAGTGTTAAGTAAATGTAAAATAGAATGATGTCTATATTTTAGAAAATATGCCACAAGCGTTCAGTAAAATTACACTTGTGTTATATTTTGTGTGTATTTAAATTCAATTTAAAATAGTAATGATATGTTTTATCCCCCATTGAATAGTGCAAAGATATTTTCCATAAGGCCCAATTGAGAATCATATTTAGTGATGAACTCTACATACCTGGAGTATCGGCGATCTCTTCTGGTTCGACCATTGGACATTTCAACGCGAATGCGGGTTCCACAACAGCGACTAAATAGAAAGAAAAATATACAATCAGTACAGTTCATGACAGGCAACCTCAAGCTCAGTGGATTTATAATGACGAATTTCTATGATATTACTACTTTATCAAGATCAGAATATAGGCAAATTATTAACTGTTTAAGTAACAACACCGTTTAGGCGCAGAACGTTCAATTCGCAGAATATCTAGTTCGCAAAATGTCCAATATTCATCATAATATAAAAATGTCTAAAAGTAGACAATTTTTGTAAAAAATATTTTAACGTATAAAATTGGGCATTAAAAAAAAACATCAACATTTTACGCGTTATCAATTTAAGTCCTGTTAATTTTTAACATTGACATTATGACGAATATTGGAATTATTGCGAATTTGACATTCTGTGCCTGAACGACTTCTCATAATTCCTGCTAAATTATATTTGTCTTTAAAATAGTAATTTCAGGGAATATTTTAAGTCATTATGGACCTTATTGAAAGTGTTCCCCATCCCAAGACAAGTGAAGCCCATAATAGAGCAGCACATATCAGTCTCAGAATGGAGGTATCATGCTCTTGCACACTTATGACTCAAGCGTTTCACATTGAAGATGAAACGGATCTAAGGAGCGTGCATGATTCAAATCAATAAAAAATAATAATAAGTAGGTACCTTTTTCATAAAATGATATTTTGAATCCTAAAACAACGCGCGGAGTAAATGTACCAACAGTATCATGGTGTGATCCCCTTCGACTAACTAAATCGGCATTCAGTAGGCCTATTTTTTTTTATAAAATGAAATTGATGAACTTTTGTTTAGAGACTATTTCCATTTAATATTTGGATAAGCACAAGAAGTCCGAAGCAATGGAGGATTTTCAAACATGAGTCGTCGAACAAAAACGTCCATGGCTTCGAACTTTTGAGCTAATCCAAAATTTGGTTAGAATAGTCCCCATAACCTTAATAAGTATAATGTAAACGAACTTTTTAAAGAAATAGAGTAGGCCTACAGTATAGGTATCAATATCAAATATTTTGACTTCTATCTTCATTCTAGTTTTTGTAGTAAGTAGTAGTAGTAAGTATTTGACGACGACGTTTTTTTTTTATACTTCCGCACAGTTAAAAAGTAAACGTAAAGTAAAAAGCAGGATGTGAGACGAGCCGTGTTTTAGCTTATGGAGAAGCAAATTTGTGTGCAAGATTAGGGAATCAATCAACCTTTTAAAATAATCGACAGGTAGCGCTTCCTATCCTCTTAAGCTTGATAAAAAGTGGATTCTCTTCAAAACTGCTGAGCGAATTTTCATTAAATAAGGCTAAAAACATTAATTTTGATAGCTAGCTTTAATAAAAAATACCACATCCTAATCCATGTACTGTTAAGGTACTAAGGTGTTACAGACAGACAGACCTTAAATTATGTTAAACGTTTTCAATAATTGTTCCATACTAACAACCTTACCAATTGGATCAATTGATCACTTTAAAAAGTAATTGATTAAATTACACCCTATAGGCTTATCGTGTCGCATTTGCTACGCTACGCATATAACAGCCAATTTACTCTAACTAGGTACCTACCTACAACTATACATACTTTTAATATCATCTTACAAAATTATTGTCAACCACTTTGACAATAATTTCGTAATCTATACATATAATAAAACTGTAAATTTCACGTGTCTGTACATGGCCGAACTTAGTGAAAAAAAATATTAGGAAATGTTCGAAAAGAGTATTTAAACACTTTGCTGCATTTTTAGAAATGTCTGTCTGTCTGTCTGTCTGTTTGTTTGAACACGCATCACGCAAAAACTACCGGACAGATTCGGTTGAAATTTTGCACGTGCAATCTAATAGATGCAGATTAACATTTAGGCTATAAATTATCACGCTTTTTCCCATAGGAGCTAAGCAGTAAGGGATAATGTCTGTAGCTATTTTTTGTTATAAAACAGTAACTACTTGACGGATCTTTATGAAAATGTGCAGTTTTATAGTAAATACTATAGGACATTATTTACACTATGAATCATTACGCTAACGTCTATGGGGAACGAGTAGCAACGTATTTTTTGTCGCACCATAATGGTTTATCACAAAATTTTCCTCAATCAGACATTATCTATAATTGTAACCTATGGAATACATAACTTCACGCTAAAACTATAAGGAGCTAAACACAACATTTTTAAGTTTCATAAGAACATTTATTTTGAAATGGTAAGTAGCGAACAGTATAGCCTCGAAGCTATGTTAGCGGACTTGGACGACGAAGGCCCAGGCTCGAATCTGATGTTTGATTATGTTCTTCTTTTTGTATTTTTTTAAATTGTCTTTATCCTTTTTTAATATTTTTCTCAATGTTTTAGTTATTTTTTCGACCGTAGGTAACTTATTTATATACTTTGGTTATTATTTTTTTATATTAAAAATCAAGTGAAATATGCACCTAGGTAAGTTAATTATAGGTATTGCATGCACTGCTGAGAGTAATTAATTAATCGTAATAGAAATGAAAAACAATATTACATTATAATTAAAAAGTATTCGGCATTTTCAGAAATGATGTGTTCGTCTAAAAAAAAAGACATTACACACGTAAAAAAAAACATGTAGCGCCATCTATGAAATCAAATTGTTCACCGTGAAAACAAGTTCCTTATTTGTGAAAATATTTATTAGGGTATAGGTGCTTGAGATTAAGTATTTGTTTCTTGAGGAGTGGCAACATGGAGAATGTTGCCACAATTTATTTAAATTGCATAAATTAATAAAAACCATCAAGTATTAGAACTACTGTTAAAGAAACTTGACTAGATGGCGTTGTATTCAATAATGTTCTAAACTTAGTAAAAGAAGTTTTAAAAAGAAACACATGGCTATGATTTTTAGAAATGTTTGTCTGTCTGTCCGTTTATTTGACCACGCATCACACAGGTGCATCGAGGATCATGTTTTGGGGTTATGTTATGGTTCATCAATTCAACGATAATGAATCACTCAACATCGGTCAAGTGTGAGTAGTTCGGGTGACGGGAGGAGGGGGGTGGGGGGTCGTGGTCTGTCAACCGTACCTTTAGAGATATCTGACATTTTCGCGGGCATGACACACATGACACATCTGTGTTTGTTTACTAAAGTGTTACAGCAGTTTTATATGCATTTCAGTTGTATATCTTTGCAGACAAAGGAAAATCCTGAAAAAACATTTTATTAGTTTTGCGTTGTAACACTATATGAAATACGCCCCATTTTCAGCCAAAATGGCAAAACAGAACCCTTATAGTTCCCATATGTCCGTCCGTCCGCAGCTTACCACAGTGCTAGAAGGTTGCAATTTTGCATGAATAAATTACTAACGCCGGTAAAGTGAAAGAATAAAATCTTGAAAATCATTATTTTTTTAAGGGTACCTCTCTTATATTATGTAAAGTGGGGATGTGATTTTTTTCTCACCTACCACATCGTGTGGGGTATCATTAGATAGGTCTTTTAAAAAGCGTTTAGGGTTTGTGAAGACTATTTTTAGATTTAAGGATTTGTTTGTGTATAATATTAGGCTTTATAGTGAACATTTTTGTTAGAGTCAAGTGTCCCCTGCCAGCTAAATGGTTGATGTTGGGTATGTGAAAAAAATCAGGGTAGTAGTATAAACACTAAAATTATAAGAAAAACTATCACAGTTAAGTACTTAGGCTTTACAAGTTTACGATCACATGGGAAGTAACAACATTTTCGTACAGATTCTATTGAAAATTATAGGTAATAAGTAGGTATGAAAGAATGAAACAAAAACAACAGAAAACCCACTTCTTAGGCCGCACACCAAACTAACTATCTAAAAGAATACAACAAAACGATTTTTATTTAGTACACAGAAGACACATGTATACCCATTATTATAATATAACAGGAAAAGTCATGCAGAAGATAAAAATAAACAATAAATAAAACAGTAAAATAATAAAAATAACAATAGACAAAAGGAAACAAACACAAATTAATAACAAAAAACACAATTAACGAATACATAGAGTCTGTATTTGGTACTTATTTATTTTCACAAAGCTTTTGGGTGTTGAAGCTATCAATAGATGAGTATATGACGATTCTCCGCTGCTGTTCACCCGACAGGACTGTTTCCAACATATTTACACAGAAGTTATTTCGTAACATAAACTACCTTAATTTAAACCCGACTTTCACGCGAACGAAGTCGCGGGCACAGCTAGTATGTTATAAAACAGGGCAACGCTTAAAAAATAAACTTTGTTCATACTAAAACCGGCCCAAATAAGAAATCAGGTTACATAGATAACCTTGGTATCAAGTGAGTGAAATGGGTCAAGTAGACCAAAATGGCGGAGAAACTATAACGTAATTTAAAGAGATAAAACTGTCTAAAGTCCATGGTTATTTAATACTAGCTTGGGTATTGTAAAAGGTACTTACGTGCCGTCTAACCCTCGCACAGAGTCCTCAGCGTCCCGAGGATCTTCAAATTCAACAAAAGCAAATCCAGGCGGATTTCGGGCCACCCAGACATTCCTTATGTTTCCATATTTAGAAAATACTTTCTCTATTTCGTATTTGGATGCATTTGTACCAAGGTTCCCCACGTAGACTTTGCAAGAAAGGTCCCATTCTCGGTAGCGAGACATCTGGAAAATACAGGCAACGTGTTAATTTTAAGACGCCATCTTGAGTGCATCCTTCGTACCTTGACAATTTTGTTAGTGTAAAATTCTTTGTGATTTATTTCTACTTACAGTTATGTACTCTCCGATCACAAAATTAGTTAAATAATAGTGGCTGTTTTAATTAGAATGACACGTTATTAATGTGAAACACTACACCAGCCGTGCACTTCTTATGACGCAGATAGAAAGAATGACATGAATGAATGATAATGATAATAAACTAAAGGAAGGAGAGGAGAGACCGAATGACCGGTACTTGTATTGATCGAAAATATAAAGGCAGCTATACACATAGGGCCGAGGAAGTGGGAGTGGCCCAGTATGTGGATCAAATTATTGAATTTCAAATGTCGCTGTTTCATTGGTGTACTTAACATTAATTAATATAATGATTTTAGTCAGCTTTTGACCCCTCCCTTCCCCATGTCTCTGCCTGTTTAAAATTTATTACGTAAGAAAGACGTTCGAAAGGAAAAAAATAATACACGATAAGTTTGTTTTTATTTCAATGCCGCATGAGGTTTTATTCTCTTTCACACTTTGCAGTCAATTTTTACTTTTTAAATGAAAGGGATGGCGCAGTCCTGGTCTATACGTAAATTTCACATGTGACGCACGCAAATGAACATAGACAAAACTTTTGATGCAATGTCAAACAGTAAAATAAACTACGGTGCAATGTCTATGGTACAGATGCTTCCGTTTGTCTACGCCCCGCACCCCCACTTCAGTTTTTGTTATTTATTTGTCAAACAGCTGATTGTTTCGTAGAAATGTGATAATTTCTTTAATTCAATACAAAATCGAAATAATAAACGAAAATGGACGTAGTAGGACTTTTAAGTAATATAAAAGATAATTCCGATATGTTTGCTGTGAAAACATGGACGTCGGAATGGTCTAACAATGTGCAAGACAATCAGGTAAGATATTGATTTTTCGAATATTTGCTAAGGCTATTTATTTAAATAAGGTTCAGCATTTATTTCAATGTTGCTCATAATTCATAATATCGGCACTTTAGAAACGTGTTCTGAAAGGTTACCAAAGGTAAAACTTCGTAATAATAGAAATCGGTATCCTTGAATTCAATGTTATCATTCTTGTTATAATAATAGATCTATGAAACTACTATTATCAGTTAACGAAAACGTGTAAAATCATCTATGTTCCTGTTAATATTTAATTTATTGTGGTATAACCTTCCACATACCTAACATAATAATATTATTTCTTTTACAATTTATTTTTTATTGCCTCATAATATTCTTTATTATGAAATTTGATGTTGTTTGAGTAGATCCTTCTTTAGATTTGACAAGGGCTAGTTAAGTCAATCGTTTATCTCATCGTCACGGATATCCACTGCATCTCGGTGGCTTGTTCAATTGTTGGAAGAGAGCTCAAAAAATTACATTTGGCAAATTTATAATATAATGTTTACATCATCGTAAAAAAAACACAGACTTAACTCATAGCAGGATGAACGTTTATCTTTATTTTAGGTCCGATCGACAGGACAACACTGTCTGATCCACAAATTTTTGTTCAGAGTCCGGGTGTATGTTCTGTCTGTGAATTTAAAGTTTGTAAAGTCCTCCGAGACACAGGGCTTGATACGCACTGTAAGTGTTGTTTAAAAAAAAAAATCATAGTCTTATCTTTCTAAACTGTTTATTTGTTTACATGTTCCATTCTATAGATTGCAGACTCAGGGCGAGATTAGGGGGCTTAAAACCGTCCACTAAATAAAGACACGGTACAACCTACCTCAAAATTTATGCAGTAGGAACTTATAAAACGCTTATTGTTACAGTGTTTTCTTTTTGAAGATTAAGGAATAAATTTGCAATCAAGTGCATTATTTGATTACTGGATATCTCACTGACTTGCTCCTATGTTTCACTTTATAGCTCTGTTGTCTTGTTTTATGCATTAAATTGTTTGTTAAAAGGACATAAATGCCATTGTATTGAGATACAAAATATGTACACAGCACTGCGAGAGGAACTCCAAGTGTTTATTTGTTGAAACTGCAGAATTAGAAAACCTGGGTACAAAGTGAGGCTGGGTCCATAGTGCATTTTAAATATTTAAAAACCAGTAGGGTGAAAAAACAGTGTAGGGTTCCAGAGCTGATTCAAATAATTGCACCAGCAGAAGAGCGTCTGCTCATGGCACTTACGCCTTTTTGTTGAGAAACACAGTTTTACGGCAAAAACTCAATGACGGTATATCCCATCATGTCTGAAATACTTTTAGTTTAAAGTATTTGTTAAGCCCTTTTTGTTCTTTTTCATATTTTTTGGTAACACTGTTCAAAAGAACACAATTTATGCACTTTTGGAGTGAATTGATGAAATTAGAAAAGTCAACATGTTTTTAAAAGACCTGTCGAAAAATGTGCCACAAAAAATAAAAATAAATCAGCTTCTATTACATGTATGGGGTGCTCCCCCTAAAAAAATATATTTTTATTATTTAGCTATCAAACTAAGTAGCGGCTACTAGACACCTTTTCACAAAATTTAATCAATAAACATTGTGTAGTCTTTGAGTAAAATGCCTGTGACATACGAACGACGGACAGACACACAGACGGATATGACGAACTATAAGGGTTCCGTTTTTGCCATTTTGGCTACGGAACTTTAAAAAATAATTAAAAATAAAAATCTCAAACGATGACAATCGCCTTTTATACGTTTAGGTGCTCTTAACCTTGGCCTTGGGATCGCGCAAATACTCAACAGATCGAATCGTGTAGGACGGCTTAGCAGATAGGTACCTATGTAGGTATATTGTCAGTAAATATCAACTATTGTAGATAAAACTATGATGATTTATTTGTCATTTTTGGACTTTGATTAGGTACTCGAAGCAAAAAACATAGAATAGAATTGATAAGTGTCGTACGTCGTACCTACTTATTAAAATGCGAATACCAACGTGTAACTGTTTTTCAGATTTTTGTCTTCAATATAAGGTGTCTAATCTTTGTGAACGTAAGGTTTAATCTAGCCATAATAAATAGGACATTACTGAGAGGTTCTGGCATCTGGACGGCGATCAGAGCCTGATCTAGCAAGGCTATTAACACTGTCGAAATGTACTACAATTCTCTTAGTAAAAATAAATATTATTATTATTAGAGTGAAGACTGTGACGCAAGGTTGACTGCACCCTCTGGCTATTTGGCTCTAGTACTTAGAACGCTACGCTTCTTGCCTTTTGTAAGTTGTGCAGTGGTTACAAATAATTACACATATTTCTTTATTTATTTCTTTCTTTTAATAAGAAAACCTAGTGGTCCTCCTGCCCCTAATTTATCTCAATCTATACCAATATTATAAAGTTTGTTTAAACGCGGTAATTTCTGGAACTACTGATCCGAATTTTAAAAAAACTCTTTCATTGCATAGCATATTTATCGAGGAAGGCTATAGGCTACATAACATCACGCTACGACCAATAGGAGCGGAGCAGCAATGAGAAATGTTGCAAAACGGGGAAAATTTACGCAGACGAAGTTGCGCGGGTCAGCTAGTGTTTAAATATTGCCTAATGAGCCCATCGCATCGTTACTCAATTACGAAGCATAATATGATGTGTAGGCGTAGGTAAATATTACACTCTTACGCATTTCAATGACGAATTACGTATGAAATTGCGTCAAAAATCTCGCGTTATCTGTTTATCGGTTAGTTAAACAAATAAATTAACATTTATAATATCATTATTGAAGGATAGGTGAAACGTTACTCTTACGGCTGGTCTCAAACTCCGGTTTAATTTCTTGTCAATGTCTGTGTACGTAAGTATTATCACAGATAATATAATACTATACTTATGTAGGTATGAATCCTTTCGCTCTTCGTAGACTCAATTCACATAGACGCAGGTTTGAAGTACTACTATTATTGTAACATCATTTGTACCAATATTACGCAAATAAATGGAATTTAATTGAAGCTAATTTTGTTACGTAGCATACATAATGACCTTTATATCCGCGTGACCTTTGAATTTTCAGATATTCCACGGATTTGTACGCAGAAAATAGAGGTCAATATTTAGATTTAGATAATAAATCTGCTCCGATCTAGAATAGCGCTTTTGGTAACTTAGTTTAAGTTCAGTTGACCTAAACGTGCCTGTAACACTGCCCTCTTTCTTCAAAACTTCTTAGAAATTCTTTATTTTTACGAAGAGTTTACCTATTCCAATTCGTTTTCGTAAGCACAAGAGGGTCAGCTTCATTTGAAAACGTTCTTTAACTAATGAATGGACTTATGCTGATAGCTCTTAATTTTTCTCTTTTTTTTAGGGTTGGCGTAGCCAAAATGACCAAAATTTAACCCTTATAGTTTCGTCTGTCTGTCTATCTGTCCGTCCGTATGTCACATTCATTTTACTCAAAAACTACACATACAATGAATTTGGAGCGTAGGTGTCATTCGACAGGTCTTTTAAAAACATAGTAAGGTTTCTAAAACCCATTTCAGATAAACTAAATGTTTTTGGAAATAATCCCTCTGAAAATTGGTGCAAAAATGGTGTCCCCGATTGTGTCTGAACCGTGTGACCACAAAATAAATAATTGCAACCATAATGGTAACGATATAAATACTTTAAATTAAAATTATTTCGGACGTGATCGGCTTTACCGTTTTTCGGCTATTGCCGAAAAACTGCGTTTCTCAACAAAAGGGCATTTTTTTAGCGAATAAACTTTTAAGAAACTTTTTTGATTAAGTGAATATTTTCGGAAATAATCGCTCCGAAAGTTGCAAAACTTGTCCCCCCCCCTTTGTCTTTGAACCCTATACAAAAGTAATACATAATAAAGTCTTAGAGTTATTGCCGTAAAACTGCGCTTCTTAACAAAAGGGCGTAGTGCCATGTAGATACGCTCTTTTGCTGGTGCACTTTTTTTCGGATCGTATTTTTTCATATGTACTGCATTTATTTGTAGTAATTGTAGTAACAGCTGCGGTACCCTACACTGAACACCATGGTCCGATTTTATTTTATTTTCATCTAAAATCCTTTTTCTCTTTTAATCCTGTCCTGTCTTGGAAATAATTTTATGAAATTAAACGTTTTGTAAATTCATAGATTTATAACGGAATAACGTCTTGGTCCTTGGTATTATGTCCAAATGCTATTTAGACTCAGGTTATGTGGCAATAATTAGTTTGCAACACGAATAAGCAATAAAACTCGCGTTTTATACCTATTTGCTGCCTTTATACCTAGATGTCGAAATTATCTGGCTGGCAGGTTGTTGCTCCTAACTTTCAAAATTTACGGGGTAATAATATAATAATATCTTGGGACAACTCACACAACGCTATCTGATCCCAAACTAAGCAGAGCTTGTACTATGGAAACCAGACAACTGATAAACATACTTAAATATTTCTAAATACATACATATTATAGATAAATTACACCCAGACACAGAATAAACCATCGTGCTCATCACACAAAGTTTTATCCTGGGTGGGGATCGAACCCACTACCTCTTGCGTAGCAGTCTCTTGCGTAGCAGTCGGATACACTCCCACCGCGCCACAGAGGCAGTCAAATGTCTTCTTCCTTCACCTTTCTTTCTTTGATGTTTCGGATAGAATCCTTTTTGTGTCATCATCATCATTCATGACTTGCGTTTTTAATGTACCAATTATCGATTTTATTGAGTTCTTAATCCGGTTTGATATGTGTATTACTTGTAATACCCTTCAACAGGCGATCGGATTTTGTCTGTCGGAAAGATAACATCGACCAATTACCTATGTTAGTGCATCGTTCATCAATCGATAACGACGTCAACGGTCCGTGAAGGACACTTTGGGCACATAATACTTTCAGTATTAAGTGCTTTCGCGCTCAACCGAATTCACACAGAATACACACAGAACGTTTTCTAGAGTAATTCATTTCTAGCTTTTGCCCGCGGCTCCGTCGCCTGGTTGTCGGTTATCGCGATAAAAATTATCCTATGTCCTTCCCCGGGACTCAAACTATATCCATACCAAATTTCATTTAAATCGGTTAAGCTGTTTGAGCGTGAAAGCGTAACAGACAGACAGAGTTACTTTCACATTTATAATATTAGTATGGATTGATTAGTGACTTGGAGAACTTCGTTTTTGTTTATATCACTTTAATTCGATGTGCTATTACAACATTATCAGTTTCCTAAACCTCCCAATATTGAGGCATCCAATAAACCAAAAAATATTTAAATTGGTTCTATCAACAAATACAAGTTTTTCCGACTAAGGCATGACAATTGACTTTTATAAGATAACTTGGCTGTCTCGATGAACTTCGTACCACATATGTACAGACCTACAATGTGCTTAAAACAAAATATACAAGTTGGTTTTTCCCAATTTTCTTTTTTTCTAAACCACATGACAATAAATGTCTTTACTTTCTTTTCATTAGTTCTTTTATAAGATTATACATATACCCATGTTCAAAGGGCAGTTGGTAACATGGGTAGCGTACGCGTGAGTTCCTTTGTCGTCTGCATTATGAATCATCCTATTTGTTTGGAGTTCATACTTTGACCCTATTGAGTTCGTTATCTCTTTGTGGTAATATCGCGCGACTGTGTAATCAAACGATTGTTTCAGGTATCTTTAATTATTGTTTGTGGGTGACATGTTCTCTCTCTCTTCTCTCTAGGAATTAGCTAATGTAGTTGATCTAGTATACACTTTTTAAAGCTAACTTTTGCACTAAGGTTGGTCCTCGCCGAGGTGTGTGTTGTACAAACGTGCAATTCACTAACTCAAGGTATACCCGGACTCGGAATCAACATTTTACGAAGTTGTAACTCATTCTGTGTGGGAATCGTATTCACAACGTCTTGCAGAATAGTCGTATACTCTTTCTCTTCGTCATCGAAGCAATTAGCAGCTTTGCACTGGATACTAGTCTAATTTTATCTAAGAATGAATATGTATTTTTTTTTTGTCGTTTAGCGTGTAGTACGAGTCTTACAAGGAAGTGTAAAGTTGTGTTTCAAACAATGGCAAATTCGAAGGACATGTTAAGACAAAGGAATATTGGCATTAAGTATGTGAAGGATTAGGAAGAACAGGTTGAATGAAGGGCCGGATGTTAGCTCTTGAAAATAAATCTGAAATCTGGTGATATTTTTGACGCTTGTTTTTAGGGTTTCGTAGCCCTTAAAGCTGTGAGAAAAATCAAAGTTCTTAGTTAACGTAAAAATAAAGATACGGCCGTTTATACCGCAAAAAACGTACATTTCCTCTTCCATTTTTCTGACAAAAATCCGTTATTCCGTGTTTTCCGTTGACCTAAAACTATGAAATTTGGCAATACCGTCTTATACTACTAGTATAGGAAAAAGTCTGAAAACTATACATTTGTGATTAAATGATAAAAAATATAGGTAGTCTTCAAAAAACTTATTTTAGATTCCTGAACTATATGTACCTACCTACAAATTTGTACGTAACCCTTGGTGGACGAGTCTGACTTTAGCAGCAGCTTATGCATAGTTTTTTTTTTATTTGCGTCCAAGGTTTTGGACAGATTAAACATTTTTGACGAACGATAAACCTTTGTCCTCGGTCAAAGGCCTTTTTTATGGTGAATATTGTAACTTTTAGCCTTATTATCCCGGTCATGACCACGATAAAGGATTTTCCTCAATATAAAAAGAAACTAGCTATTTGAATATTAATCCATCATACTACCAATATTCTTTTCTGGCCTCTTTAGTGACGTAAAATAACAAAAAAACCTTAAGTAAATTAGATAAGTTTTAACTTTATAATTTTAATACATAGATAAATTCTATTAACAAAGGGTTTCACTCGATATAAAAATAAACTAGTTTTTGAGTAGATAATCAATTATACTGACGGTATTCTTTTATGATATTTTTAGCCGCGTAAAATAACTAAAAAACTTAATAAAATAAAAATAAACTTAATAATTTGTACCCTATTAACACACGCGCAAGTCAATTAATGATAAAGGATATTTAAATATTTAGGTAAATTAAACATTTACCTAAATACATTACGGACACTGAAAACGTACGATATCACTATCAGCTGTTCTACAAAGAGTGGAACTAACATTTTGTTTTGCAATAATGTTTAGTTGCGTTACGACAGCATGGCAAGCGGCAAGGACTAAACTTGTTTACAAACTTGCGATTAGTTGTACTCGTTGCTGTCCTATGAACGGACGTGCGTGAAGTGACAGTTGTTGTGATAATGTTCTTTGTGGCGTGTGTTTGTGTTATATTGACGGCTCAGTTGGGAGAGAAGGATCATCGTGTAAGTTCCCGCGCTTTAATGTGTCAAACGTCATTTAATTTTTTCGTAAAACTTCAGTGAAAGTATTGGAAGAATGAAATAGTAGGACTTTTTGATTGACAAATTTGCAAGGTATAAAAATATTAGGCTTCTTTTTCTAATGATTCATCAATTAGTTAATTATTCAGAAATTTAATAGAGGGTTGTGAATAATTAAAATTTATTGTTTTCTTTTAGTGTAATACACGTAAACAAAGTACTCATTAATATGCATAGAATGTTGAAGAGTCATTTGTGTGGTATAATTGAATAATTGATCGTATGACAACGGAAGCGTAACATTCTATTAATGAGATCGCGCACCTTTTATTTTTTTTACTTCATACATAGACAAGGAAGTGTTTTTTTAAGATCTGACGCAGAATATAATCCTCCTTAAAATATATATTAAATAAAAATATATGTGCCTAATTACATATATTCTTTGTGTTTTAAATTATATTGGTTCTTTAAACTGACAGATTAATGTTTGCGTCGTAACATTAATGTTAGCAGAATACTCATGCGGGGTTGTAATATATCTGAGCTATCACCATTTTGGCTTTCCCTAATTTTCTTTTGTTTTTCTTTGCTTTACTTATATATTTTGTTGAGAATTAAACAAATATGTTTTCTTTTTTCTTCTTTCTTTAAAGACTGCATTTGTTTATCTATCTGGCAGAGGCTTCGTAGCGTCCAAACGGCTGAATGGATTCAGATATAGTTTTGTATTTGCATAATATTTAGAATTGGGTTTCTTATTAAAAAGCTAGTTTAATCTGGATAGTGTTATTCCTTGTTTGATGAAAATTCGTTCAGCCGTTTTCAAGATAATCAGGTTTTGGTCTCACGTGTCTACGTGTACGTGTTTTTTTTTATTCATTACGCACACACTTTTGTTTTATTTCTTACGATTTATCAATTAAATTGTCATATAATCTATGTTTGCGTAGTATACGGTTTGTAGTTGTGAATAATAAACGACTTTTCAAGGTGAAACATTTCTGTAACTTATCTCATGATGGATATCTTGCAGAATCTGTCGCGAAGGTCACACGGCAGTAGTTAACATTGCATCAAAAAATAATAGTTTGTTGTTCAAGTTTTTGCTTGTCTTGTCTACAAATACACTAAAATCATACGGGCCCTACTATTTATTAATTGAAATTTATGTAATTATTGTAATGCTTTGGCAAATATACAGCCAAATCGAAAGTTTCTTATAGACATCATTGTTTTTATCACTATCTTTATCTATTGAACTAGGTGTCCCGCGCAACTTCGTATGCGTAAATTTTCCTCGTTTTTGCAACATTTATCATTGCTGCTCTGCTCCTATTGGTCGTAGCGTGATGTTATATAGCATATAGCCTTCCTCGATAAATGGGCTATCCAACAGCGAAATAATTCAATCAGTAGTTCCTGAGATTAATGCCTTCAAACAAACAAACAAACTCTTCAGCTTTATAATATTAGTGTAGATTTTTCTCTTCAATACAACTGCTGGTCGTGCTAATACTCTTTTAACGAAAAGATTTGTTGCTGATGGGCCTTGTACATATTTTAATTTTGAAAATGATACACTCGTAGCTTGTACCTGTGCCTATATATGTGGGGTAAAAAAAATTAATGATCTTTTCCGCCAATCTCTGGAAGCTTGTTCTGTGGTACCCAGTTTGGGAAACGTTGATCTAAAGTAATGAGTGGATTTTCACTATCACTACAATCAATCAATCAGCCTGTATCTGGGGGTCAATTCACGTATTTAAAGCAGTGCAGTTGCAGTTAAGTTACAATGAAAACGGTCATTTTTGTATTTTTTTAACTTTGGGATCGTACTCAAATACGCTTGCGTCAAGTATGCGTCTCGAGAGCGCAATAACGACATTCTAGTATGGTGCGCGAGCGTATTTGAGATCGATCCCAAAGTTACAAGAATACGAAAATGGCCGTTTTAATCGAAACTTAACTGCAACTGAATTTAAATACGTGAATTGGCCTCCTGGTCCACAGGCCTATGTTAATATAACCCACAACTCATCCTTCCGTATCCAAAATAATAAAAAAAATATGTAGAATTGTCTACCCGAAGCTAACGTGCGTTGATAGTGTATCTATAACTATAATGTACAACGGCACGGTAGGAAGTTGAAGCGAATTATCTGATTGAGCTGATTGTCAGTACAATAAAAATACACTCGCTGTATTATTTATAGCTGCCAAACGAATATGGTACTTGTCATTTCACTTTGGCTGAGGGGCGGGGGGTCGATCCAGCCCCCGAATCTAAAACTTTTTTCAGGGGGACGATATTTGACTCAACCGATCAAGTGTGAGTCACTACCATGAAGGTGGAAGGGTTGCATTTTATTCAACATGGGTACACTAGGCACCACCGCCGAATGGGGAAGGTAATTGCCTATCCAGTATATACCATTGCCAGATCAGGGGCTCTGTCCAGTCTCAACTACCCAAAAAAATGTCTCATTCAGTCGAGTCTGGAGGGGCTGGCTGCTTCCTCCCTTGGATCTTCGCCTGCCCCCGAAACGGTTTAATGCAGTTTATACTTTGAGTCAAGCCATCCCCTTTTTAAACCTGGAGTGATCCAAGCCCAAACAGACGGAATTTTATTCTATACTAATGCCTTCTTTAGATCAGGGGCTCCCAAACATACCTACCTACTTTTTATTGGAACCCCAAGTTCATGCCGAGAGGCTAAGGCAAAAGGGTATCATAATACTCGTACAGTAGGATCAACGTAACTTGACCGGATTGAAGTTAGGTTCTTATCACTTTCGCGCATGTCATAGAGATGCGACCCTAAAATTGCTTACGAAAACGATTAACTATGTTTAACCGATTAAAAATACTAACTAAATTTTAATTCAACATAATAAAAATACTATATATATGAGTTAATAAAAGTTAAAATTTTAGAACTATTACAGAAAAACGGCTATTACACTACCTTGAATCAGGGCCCTAAATCGAGGCGGCCTTGAAAATTTGTTACAGAATTAGGGTCCTAACTCTTATAACACCGCTCTTTTTAAAGATTTAGGGTCCCTGATTTAGTGTAGTGTAATAAGCGCATAAATACTAAAGAAAGTTTGAAAAACAATTACTTTGCGAAAAAAATCACAAAAAACATGAGTTAGTAACACTAATTATGACAATGTAATGCGTAATCGCATCTGAAATTCTCTTGATATAGTTACCGCCCCCGCCCCCGCTTCCTGTCACCATTTACTACTAAGAAATGCATCAGCGCAACCACTTTTCGCCAACTTCAATCCGGTCAAGTTACGATAATCCTATTGTAAGTAGTAAACTTTGTATTGAATGCCTGGGTGCCGTAGTGTAAGTGCGCACATGTTGTATAAGTGGTTGTGAGTTCGACACCCGCACAGCGTATGTTTTGTGAAATCTATAAGCAAGTTTAACCGCTCGTTAAGATTTCAATTTCAAAGTGTGTCGATTGCGATAAAGGTGGAAGGTTGGTGGCCATCGATAGTTAACCCGCCCCTCACTTAAGTATTTGGCTTCAGAAGTCATTTCCCTGTCATCGTCATCAAAAAATAGTTATTGAAAATTAGCATGACTCTCGTAAATTTTATATTAGTCATGTTGCGATTTATTCAGTGTAACTATGAATATTGTAAACTTTTTGCTATGCTAAACTTAAAAACTCCTTAAATTCCTATTTAGCAGTAGTTAGATTCTTTATTGTAAAAAATAAAAATAAATCTAATGCTTTTTTAAACTCATGATTTTTTTTAACGGCGATATCCGCACTTGGTAGGTAACAATAGCTTAATGCACAGTAAACGATAGCAAAGGCATTTCCGGGTCTTTTCAGTAATTTATCTATTGAAGAATTCGAATTATTCATCATTATCAGTAGGTCGACCATGAAACTGACATTACAAGCATTAGGCGCGAAATTAAAACGAATTGAAATATTAGCAACCATGAAATTTCATCGGATTTGTTTACAAACAATATGATACAAACATGAGTTACGTTACGGCCCTAATTTCGATTTCTTATAGCCAGATCCAGCACTGTACAACTAGACATTTTGAAGAAAACTATTTGTGAATTACATAAAATGGTTTTCCATGTGGAATTCGAACCCACGAACTCTTGCGCAAAAGGTTTTCTCAGTACGAATTGCCAAAAAAAGTTCCCGAAACTTCTGACGTCAAAGTCCCGAGACTCCGATAGTTTAGGATCTCGGGACTTTCGTACTATTCTTTCTTCTCGTTTAGTGGCGATATTGCGTAATCTACGTACCTAATGAATGTACCAATCGCTCTTCCTCACAAGAACGTAGTCAGTTAATAAAGAAAACTGATAGGTCAACACACACGTGCTATTGTTGTAATGTAATTCAAGGTTAGGCCTTTGTTAGTACGTGATACGAGTGAATTAGTTGTTCTGGCTTTTACTCGAGCGTAGCCTGCTTGGGGTTAAGATATAAAAAGTTATTGGGGTTGTCCTTACAGTAATTAATCAGTATTTATAGTAATATCTAATGTAATATAATCAGAACTAAATGCTAATAAGTGTACTGTCCGTCTTATATCTTACTAGCTGTCTCGCGCAACTTCGTCTGCGTAAATTTTCCCCGTTTTTGCAACATTTCTCATTGTTGCTTCGCCTCTATTGGTCGTAGCGTGATGTTATAGAGCCTAGGTATAGCCTTCCTCGATAAATGGGCTAGCCAACAGTGAAATAATTTTTAATTCGGACCAGTAGTTCATGAGATTACTGCGTTCAAACAAACAAACTCTTCAGCTTTATAATATTAGTAATATATAGTATAGATAGATTGAACAATACCATCACGCGAAGTTAATGAACTGAAGTTACCCTGGCTGTATTTGTATTTACACAAAAATTCTTGGAAAATGAAAAAAACTCTGGAATCTTTTTATTAACCTTTATTCGCAAAACCACAGCTGCAATCTGTATCACCGTAGTTCAAAGCACTGCAGGAACATCCCATTTTGGGAGGTTCCATTTATACTTATAGATATTACAAATAGTAAAACTCGTTACAATTGTAACAATAACGTATCGTAAACTGTAATTTGGGTAGCAATCGATCTCCAATCCTTTGCTATTCGGCAAAGGATATTGTTAGCAGAAACAGCTGTTACATAATCTTGGACACATTGAAGGTTACCCAAATACGACTAAAACATATTTCTTTATGTTGTTTTTTCTGCAAACGTTTTCGCACTTTTTTGACCTTAGTAAAACTTGACATTCGGCCAAATGTTACGTGATAATCGTGCGTTATATATAATTTAGTCTCTATCTGCTACTCAAGTCACGATCCTATTTCCCTTTAATTAATTTATTAATTCAAGACATTTATGATCTACATGGGACCCAGTTTAATCTAAATATTGTTTGTAGCTTGAATGCCATTGGATATCATTTGTCAGTTCTTGAGCCGTTATTACTGTAACTTTGATTCTATCGGTCGGTGTCCCCAAGTTTTTTTTTCTTAGTGAGTTAATCCAGGTGTAGAAGGGCAGGGAAGTTACAATTGATTGGTGATTTTACAATAACACCAGCCAAGTGCGAATCCGATTAGCAAATTATTAATAAGGTCTACCTATTACTGCCTTTGACTGCCTCTGTGGTGCGGTGGGAGTGTGTCCGACTGCTACGCAAGAGGGCGTGGGTTCGATCCCCACCATGAGTACGACGGTTTATTGTGTGTCTAGGTGTTATTTATCTATAATATGTATGTATTTAGAAATATATAGGTATGTTTATCAGTTGTCTGGTTGCCATAGTAATAGCTCTGCTTAGTTTGGGATCAGATAGCGTTGTGTGAGTTGTCCCAAGATATTAATATTATTACGATTTTGCGGCGGAGGGAAAGAGGGAGGTAGACCCTCATGATAAGTCTATGGAAACCTTATTCCTTATGCAAAAATAAGTCATCAAGTGGTTTTATTGTAGTCTCCATAGAAGCGGTGGTAACTTTTCTCTGAACTCTGCATTCAGGTCATTCAATAAGAAGACATTAGTCATAGCGTAACGGACTTTGTGTAATGCTTTGTCCTCTTTTAGGAAGGCTTATATATCCATATGTGAGTGAAGGATAATAGTATTATTCATGTACATAACCTAGTTAACTTTGTTACAGTTGGTGTGGTCAATCTGTGGGTGCATTATAGTGTCACTGGTGGTATTATTCTTCTACTACTATAAACGATGGCGTGTAAAAGGTAATTTTTCCTTTCTCCTTGACCTAACATATAATATCATTCGCACAGGGGGTCAATTCACGTATTTAAAGCAGTTCAGTTCCAGTTAAGTTTCGAATAATACGGCCATTTTTGTATTCTTGTAACTTTGGGATCGATCTCAAATACGCTTGCGTCAAGTATGCGTCTTGAGAGCGCAATAACTATATTCTAGTAAGGTGCGCAAGCGTTTTTGACATCGATCCCAAAATTACAAGAATACGAAAATGGCTGTTTTAATCAAAACTTAACTGCAACTGTACTACTTTAAATACGTGAATTGGCCTCCTGGTCGAGTACAGCCTGGCTCCGTAATCTCACAAAGAGTTTTGCGTCCTTGTTAGTGAAAGCGTCATGGCTGAGTGTGTTATTTATGTATACAACTTATTATGAGTTATATTATCTAAAATCTGTGATCTTATTTGGTTTTGGCACTGACCTCGACCTCTTTGGATCACAACATTAGAATTTTCATATTTTATTGACTTCGAAAATGGTTGTCCGTTTCTTGTTTCATAATGTACTCGTATGTCGACCAAATCTAATCGATTGTGGTTTTCAACCACATTTTGATAGGAGCCTATCATTTATTTATCAAAATGCGGTTAGAAACCAACAATTTGTAAGTTGTTTGTCTATAAAATGTCACTCGCATTGGCCCTTATTGGCTTGAAATTGCATCAAATATAGTGACCACAACCAATTAGATTTTGGCAGGAGCCATCCTGTATGGCTAGAAAATTCTCACTTTGAACCCTGGCGCCGTCTTTGAAGGCCGTCTCTGGCGAAGACTTTCTCCAATTCATAACCCCCGATGGAAAGAGCAGTGGTATTAGTTTTGATGCCTTCGTGTGTGTTCGTGGCATGCTGGGCTCTTAGACGGTTTTTTTTTAATTGTAAGCTTACTTCCCAGCAGTGGTTCTTTGATATAATTCATCAAGTTGTAAGTTTCAAGACTAGATGGCGCATGCGAGCCCAAACTCACGAGCATCAAGGGATAGAGAAATTTGAGGTCTAGTGACATAGTCCAGATAGGTGGTTCGCTTCTGGCCCCGGTGGCTACGGAAGTCTCGGGTTCGATTCCTGGGTCTGGACTTCAAATTTTTCCATCTTTCAAAAATGCAATTATTGTATTTATGATTCATCAAGATTAGTCTCATGTGTACACAAGAAATTCTTCTTTGTAGAACCAATCGGAGGGCCAGGTGCAATAGGTACAGCAGGGGAGCCAGCCAAACGCTTCCGCAAACGAGACAAGATGCTGTTCTACGGCAGACGTATGCTCAGGAAGGTCAAATCCATCTCCAACTCTGGCCAGGGGAGGAAAAGAAGAGCAGTGATGAGATTCGCGAGGAAACTGTTGCAGTTGAAGAAGGAGTCGGCTCCTGAACAACTGAAGGTATTTTTATTTTATTTTTCAGATGTGTCAAATAGCATAATCATATGTTTTTTAAGGGTTGGTTACGTGTCTATTACACCGTTAATATTGCAGGCCTCAATAGTCTACGGTAATAGCTTACTATTACGCTGTATGGTTGTTTACCATTGTCGTGTTTAAAAAAAAAGTCCAGACAATAGACAGGAATTACGAAGGTTGAAAGTCCTTGGAGAGACCTTTGTCCAGTAGTGAAACATTTTATATTAAAAAAAAAATGCTAAGCAGGTATTATAACTAGCAATACCAGGGTTGTCATTTGGGTGTCATGACCCTGTTTGAATTATATTAAGCACTATATTAGTTCGACATTGTCCTTTTATGTACTTCTACCGAATTGGAAGAAATATAAAAAATGTCCTTTTGAATTTTGTCAATGTTTGTAATGTTAGAGTTTAAGCTAGGTAATGTTTAAGACCTAGATAAGGGGTATAGCTGTATAGCTGTCACTGAACTGTCGTTGTAAGAACAGGGTAGATAGGGCCTCCCCTCTCTACCGGAGGGGGGTGAATTTAATAGATATTAAGCGATTATGGGGATACAGAAAATGTATGGTAAATTATTTAAGAAATTGTTTACAAGAGGTGTCTTAAGAAAAATCAGATTGAGTGTAAGTAATAAGTGAGTGCGTGCACGCGACTGTCGTTTTGTTATTTCTATAGCGTGAGTGCAACAGACCGGTTCAAATAATGTTATCTTAATGTCAGGCATTCTTGTCATTTGTTTTGCAAGATGGCTCGATTAGCGAGGCATTAAGTGGGGAAGATAAATGAATATCAAACCCTAACTCAAATATCTTTTTTCGTAAATCCAAATTAATGATTTTTAAAAACGTCAATTTCAACATTTTGATTAAAAGTTTCAAATGGTGGTGAAAGTTATGGTCATGGAGAGAATCTGCTCCTGAACCTCTTTTTTTATAATCATCAAGAAACATTTCTCTAGCTGACCCGCGCAACTTCGTTTGTGTAATTCTTCCTTGTTTTTGCAACATTTTTCATTGATCTCCTGTTGGTGAAAGACTATTTGTTCAGTAGATCCAGAGATTATCCTCTACAACCTCATAAACAATATTACAGTAATGATCGAACCCGTGTGTTTGTAATACAAGGACAACAGACTAAAAATATTATAATAATACTATAACTAACTAAAATATTGAAACGTATACAGCAAAAATTGTAGTTCACTTCACTTTCTTACGATGGTAGGTATTTATTTAAAATACCGAGGCGATTGATATTATCGGTTGTATGGTTCAGCGTTAATACTTTACGAGTACAAACATAAGAACAATATTTGTATACCAATTAATGGTAAAATATGGCTAGCGCCTACTATGTAATGCAACAACATTGTACACCCATATTTGGACAAATAATAATAATAATAATAATAATATCCTGGGACAACTCACACAACGCCATCTGATCCCAAACTAAGCAGAGCTTGTACTATGGAAACCAGACAACTGATAAACATACTTATATATTTCTAAATACATACATATTATAGATAAATAACACCCAGACACAGAATAAACCATCTGCATGCTCATCACACAAAGTTTTATCCTGGGTGGGGATCGAACCCACGACCTCTTGCGTAGCAGTCGGATACACTCCCACCGCGCCACAGAGGCAGTCAAATAAATGCATTCTATTCTATTCTATGAGTGATTATGCGGAGGTAGCCATAGTTAACCCACGACCTTTCGATTGCGAATCCGAATCAAAAGGTTGCAGGTTTAAATCCCACTCATTAGACTACCGACTTGAATCCACTCCTAACAAGCAATTTATCTGGAGGGGTTAACAATGTGCGACTCATATTGCTACTCTAGTACCTAATCTAAAATTATGTATTTTAAAAAGTCAACTATTGATACCATAGATATTGCCAGTATTGGTAGTTAAGAAGTCTGACCACCTTAGGATAAAATCGATTGAAGATTGTCTGCCGACTAGTTGTATCGTCACGGTAAGAATGCAAATTGTGACAAGCGCTCCTAACAACCAGAGCCCCTAGACAAATGTCATTCTATTCGATTAGAGTTTACGCCAATCAAACAGAATGACGTCGTTGCGCGTGATCGCGATGCGTACTTATGATCAATTTTCGTACTTAAAATGTTGCCCGCGCAACGACATCATTCTATTCGATTAGCGTAAACTCTAATCGAATAGAATGCTATTTGTCTAAGGGCCCAGGGATGTTACGGAGTTTCGATTCCGACTACGAATAGAGTTTTCACCTCCGACTCCGACTTCGGTTTCGACAGTTATAAATGGGAGGTCGAAGCTATAAAGCTAATTTATACTATTATATATGTTTAAAGATTTTTTTTTTACTATTTTATCTTATATTTTTGAAGCCTTTCTCAACATATTTGTTTTCTCACCACCTCCGACTTCGACTCCGACTTCCATAAACCAAATATAAAAAATCCGACTCTGACTTCCGTTCCAAAAAAAACACCTCCGTAACATCCCTACTAACAACTAAGCGCTACTTTATATTATATTACAAGGTTATTTATTAAAAACCGTAACAAATTCAAAACAACAAATCCTTCAAAAGCGTTCATTGTATAACAACAAATTTGATGCAACATACCTATTAATTCACTGAATTAATTGTTACTATGTGACCGTGAATGAGTGCAAATGTTTAGACTGGACCTGTATCAATATTATATTAGCTTTATTCAATGTCTTTTGAATATTTGCGCGATATTCTGTTGACATTCACGCTGATAATATTTGGTTATCGTACATGGTCGCATGTCGCGAGAAAAGGAAAATTGGCGCAAAGTATTTTTTGTAGAAGGCTATTATTAAGGCTAAATTGTGGTTGTGAGTATGGATGTATGAGATTTTCTCCGATAATAACCATTAGTACGGGTTCCCTAAAACAAATTTTAAAATGATACATATCAAGCTGGAATTGCGTTGGTAGCTTCGTTGTGACGAGACGCCTAACTTTATGTATACGACAACTTTATAAAGTGGTACGTTATTGAAAAAAACATTTGTTAAATATGACAAACTTAACTTTGCCGTTGGAAAACTTTTATCCCCATACATCAATATAGGTCGCAGTTAGTTTACCAACCGCAAATAAAATTGTTATTAAAAATGACTTTTATATTGCAACGATTATGGCTTTTACTTGTGCTAAATGCCATGTAGCTTGTAGTAAAAGCCATGATCGATGCATAACAAAAAATATTTTTTGTTACAAATTTATTTGCGGTTGGTAAATTAATCGTGGCCTATGTTGATGTATGGCGATAATAGTTTTCCAACGGCAAAGTTAAGTTTGTCATATTTAACACCAGTTTTTTTCACTAACGTACCACTATATAAAGTTGTCGTATACATAAAATTGGGCGTCTCGTCTAAACGAAGCTACCATGGCAATTCCAGCTTGATATGTTTCGTTTTAAAATTTGTTCTACGGAACCCGTACTAGATACATGTCCGATGTCAGCTCTTTTCAATCCACTGCTAGACAACTCTCTCTTGCCGTGTCCAGACCTTCCCAGCGATCTTCCTTGGGTATTCGGTCAACTTCTATCATCGTTTGGACTAGGAAATGGTCCTAACTTCGTTTACCGATTCGCAGTCTCCACTCTAGGACTCGTTTGGTCAAGTGACTATTCATCCTTTAGCAGATATGGCCAGCCTATTACCCTATGTCGGATGACTTTGTTACTAATTTTATCCTTCATATAAACTCTACGCTTCTATAGGTTTTTGTTATTCCAGTGCTCACTCAGTATCTCTCTTTCTCTTCTTTCTACCAATGAAGAGACAAAACTCATACTTGTTACCAAAATCATGCTATCCTGCAGGTAAAACCTTGTTTAATACGCTTTTTTTTCTAAACCTACCACGCGAGGTAGAGTATAAGACTATTACTTTATACGCTCTGTAATTAGTACAATAGATGTTCAACAATAGAAGCATTGCATATTTTTTTAAATATCATGAATAAAAATAAAATTATATAGGTACAGTTGCTAAAGAATTAAAGTGTTAATAAAATTGCTATCATGCAAACGTGTTGTTTTAATTAGACACAGGCACACTGTAATGTTAATGTATGTTGGAATTTTGATTTGCTAACTTGGCTTTGTATAAATTCTTTATAATATTTTAGCACAAATATTTATAGGAGATAAATATTTATTTTATGTAAATAATTACAATAGGTAATAAATATATAAATACATATTTATTATCTATTGTGAGTTTTCAAGTTTATTTTCATAATTTAACTTGCGTATGAGTGAAAATAAATATTTAATAACACTATTCACATCTTTAGGTTGTTATTTATAAGATAGGATGTATTCGTTGCGGGACAAGGGTGTTTTAGGATGTGACATTTTAGAATCAAGTCATTTTAGGATCGAATCGTTTAAGTAAAGGTTTATTTTAGTAAAAGTTAATTTTAGATGGTAATCTTTTGAGATAAGATCATAGGTTAGGCACCTGTCCGACCAACGCCGAGAAAAAGAGTAGCGATTTGATCGCTCAAGACACGTACATACTTATGTAGATCCCGTGTAAACAAAAGAGATACAGATATTACAGTCCGTCAAATCTAAGAAGTACCGTTTGACAGTTCTGACAATTGAATGATAGGGATGGGATGAAAAAATCGATTACTATAATATCCGAACTTTAAGAGATCGATTACTATAATATCCGAATTTTAAGAAATCAATTGTTATAATTAAATAAAAGAAATGTTTAGGATATTTTTTTATTCACTACTAGTACTAGTATCGTCGTCTTCGTCATCATCGTCATTTAAATTAATGACCAGTTGATTGTCCATTACATTATCAAAGTGTACGTCTCTTTCGAAGTCGTCCATTATTATTTTCTTTGTTTTTTGTACTACTTTACTCCAATCTTCCTGTGTAACTTGGGCACATGCTTCCTTTAATAAACCTTCCATTTTCTTGACACTGAAGGGTGGTTTTGTGTTATGTCTTGCTGCATAACCTGTAAAACAATAATGTAACTATTTGATAGCAGACGAAAACCATTGTTTAAATTATAAATGTTAGAAGTACTCGTGTTATTATTATAATATTATAAAATATTACCTTTAACTTGGGCCCAAATCAGTTCAATGGCATTATATTGGCAATGGTACGGAGGAAGTCGTATGACTTTGTGCCCGTGCTCTTCGGCCAATTGGTCAATTACATATGTCGGTTTTGGTGGTTTATGCAATTTCACTAACTGTAATAATTCAGCTTTTAATAGTGACATGTCGGCATCCACTCCTTTTCTTTGCAGCCATGCCACCAAATCTGCTTTCTTATTGGCTGACGTAGGTGCTTTATCAATTTGCACAGAGTGGTATGGGGCATTATCCATTATAATTGTGCTGTTAGGAGGGATATTCTGTAATAAATTTAAGAACCACTCTCGGAACCTTACTGCGTCCATTTCTTCATGATACTCTTTAGTGCTTTTGGATTGGAAAGCTAATAAAGAGTTTTCCACGAAGCCTGTAGACGCTGACCCAGCATGGCATATTATGAGGCGTCCACCTTTTCCTATCGGCACCTTCGAGCACGAAGCTTCAGAATCATCAGTCCATGTTTTCGGCACAGAATGGTTGGAATTTAGCCAGGTTTCGTCCAAAAATATTACATTATCCCAGTTTATAATTTGTTTAACTTCGCGCAGGAATGTTAGTCGCTGCATAATTATGTCATGTCGCTCCATAACAATTTTTCGTTTGTCAACTTTTTTGTATCTGAAGCCAATTCCTGTTATTACCGTTCTCAACGACTCTATGCTTCCCTTATACAGCCCGGCATCTTTTAAAGTTGCACATAACTTTGCCAATGTTGGAAATTCGCCTCTTGTAAAATACCCGTATATATGGTTTCTAATAGCATGACTATCGAATTCATCGATGCCTGTCACAGGTTTATTTCTTTTTCGTTTTTTCGGTGTGTGAAGTACGTTACTGTCACTCCCCGAAGGCCCATATTTTTCACTTAATATTTTGCCAACGGTGCGGCTACCAATACCGAGAGCTTCACCGACGCGATCCCGAACTTGTGTAACTGGCAGTAGAAGTCCACCATTTTGAGATTCACGCTCAAAATACTCGTGTAATTTCACCACCAATTCACGAGCCTGGCTGTTCAAAGTACGTCCTCTTTTCGACATTATTAATAAACACTTGCTTAGTTCGGAGTCCAGTATAAATATTGCCAAGGTAAACGGATAAAGAATGATCAGTCCAGAAAAGTAATAGCCAAGTCACAAATTGTAAAACACAAACGAGAAAGCAAGTACGCGCACAGTCAGCTTCCAAGATGGCGAGAGACTGCTGACGCCGAACCGACCGAGCGGACCGCGTGCGCTTGTAGTTGGCAGTGTTGCCAGAAAAAAAAAATTGTAGAGACTTGGACACCTGCGATTTTGCCTATTGACCTAAAAATAATTAAATTAATTTATTTTAGGGTATCTGTGTATTAAGTGCATTATGCGGTCGCGCAGTAACGTCGTTAATTTATAACATCAGGCAACAACATTTTTGTGAATGGGTTCTACATACCTTATTTTTATTAGTTTTAGACGTAGAAATAAGACTTAGAAGAAAAAATTGTAATTGTAAAATCAATGGATGTGCTTGTTAAAAATTTGTTTATTTCTCTGTAATATGCAAACCCATACTATCATACACAAAAATAAATGTAAAAAACACTATCCCTGACTCCATTTACTATTTCGACAGCGTTAGCGCGAGAAACCCCGACTTATTTGGGCGCGAAAATCAAAAATCGACAAATCGCTTTCGACAACTTTTTAAAGAAGCAAATATATTTGATTTATAAATACGTATTTTTGGTGAATGGGTTTTATCTCATATTTTACGATTACATAACTATTTAGTTATGTAATCGTAATATGTGAGATAAATCCCATTCACATGAAAAAATATTTGTTTGGTTGTCAAGTGTAATTTGTAAATAATACATTCGATTTTTCGTATATGTAAACGATTTTTTTGCATACAAGTGTATCCGAAGAGTCGCAACACTACGTGCAGTAACCTAACTACGTAACTTTGTAATGAGGTCAAGAATATAACTATTAGAAATTATTTACTGTGTAAATATGTGTTATTTTGCTTTGTTTGAAAGTTTTCAATTACATTTAGATATTAAGAATTGTACATTTTTAGATACAATAATGAAATCTTTCTAAATTCATGGTTTTATGAAAAAGGTTATCGAAACTGAATAATGTACGTATGAACAAAGTTGTTTCGGTTTGAAAAATATGAAACGTCAAACGGTACCTCTTAGATTTGATGGACTGTAATAGTTGTTCGCTGAGTGTTCAAACTGCTGCCGGCAAGTACTCTCTCTATACTCATCTCTTTTGTTTACACAGACGGGATCTACAAAATACATCTGTTGTACGTTTCTTGAACGATAAATCGCTACTCGCTCATCGTCGTTGGTGGGACAGGTGCATAAAGGTTGTTTTGTTATGTATATAATTTAAGATATGAGCCCCTCAGGTCCGTTAGGTCTTATTCCCTGAACGTCCACTCGATCTGTTACGTATTTTTACCGGAATGTTGATATTCATAAATGTCTATTGCCCCGAAAGTTTTGTTCGCGAAATGAAATACTAGAGTTAGCTATTTTAACAGACAGTTAACGGTAGATACATTTTTCATTTTTTTGGACCACCCGATAGGCAATATCTTTGAGTTTTATATTATGTATTCCTCATTCTATTCCAGGTTTTAGAGCCTCCAGCGGAATACCTTGAAGAAGACCTAACCAGTGACGACAGAGTGCCACCAGACGCTCTCTACATGCTGCATAGCATCAGGGTGTTCGGCCACTTCGAGAAGCCAGTGTTCCTCATGCTGTGCAAGCATACGGAGATACTTAACTTGCCTGCTGGAGCGTTCTTGTTTAAAGTTGGTGAGTAGGAGAATTGTAGCATTCAAACAATAGTTTTACATAATACCACGTCCTACGCACGTATTCCAAA
Source organism: Herminia tarsipennalis (assembly GCA_945859575.2). Classification (NCBI taxonomy): domain Eukaryota; kingdom Metazoa; phylum Arthropoda; class Insecta; order Lepidoptera; family Erebidae; genus Herminia; species Herminia tarsipennalis. The sequence goes on from OX243832.2 coordinate 27,480,454, forward strand.
ACGTTCACTCAAAAATTTCTCTACTCAACTCAACCTGATTAAACCAAAAAGTATTTTTAGTTGCAAAAAATCTCCTTCACTTTTTTATTTAGTTTAATTTATGGCAATGTCCTAGCAGTAGTAGCCTATTTAAAGGGTAATTTCTGCCAGGGTCAAGTATTTATTGAAACAACACTTTAACTGCATGTATTTCAATTATATTTACATGTGTATCGAACTGTAAAAATAACGACAGGTCAGTCTGCCGCCATTTTTACAACTCATCTCCTTCATTCACTCGCAAAAACGGATCGGTAAGGGATTAAATATACATACTGTACAAGTATAGATAACGAAGAGATGTATTTCAGTGGTAATGAGACTGCTTTCACAAAAGACCAGACCACTGTTTAATTAACTCAATGGTTTGCCATAACCTGATTCAGACATTGAACTAGTTATTGTCCCGATTTTTTCGTTATTTTCTTTTTTTTTACGTCAGGACCTTCTAGACCTTTTAGAAAACTAAAGAAAAAAGAATGAATGATATCGGTAAATTCGTTCTTTAGTTACACCGTGACCAAGGAAAATAGGGATTCATTTTTATGTATTCGATTTATAGTTTCTTGATGCTGCGTTCACACGCTTTCATTTAACCTGACTTTCAATGGGCACGAAAACTAACACAAACATGTGAATTTACTGCCACGCTGTGAGTGTCCAATTAGTTTAGGCCGCCAGCCTGTATAAGACTACTTGGCGTACTGCTTTTCGGTTTGCTTCCTCGGGTCCTTAAGCACTATTATAGTTATGGCATCGAATGGGCAATTAAGAGGTTGCAAAAGCAATTATCATTTATAGGAATAATTTCTACCGAGTTAAACTCATTACTGACATAAGCAACTACTTATAACGTAGGTACGTCTCACGTTATAAAGGTTAATTTTTGTGCATCGTGACAGATCGCGGCGATGCGACTATAGTCAAATTATGAGAATGTATGGCGCTGTTTTCGAGATCTGCGACAGGCCGACGACTGAAGTAGGCTGCACGTTCACTTTGACTATTGTCGCATCGGCCGCACGCGTCAGCTGCACGTTTCAGCCGCGCGCGGCCGCGATCTGTCGCATGGAAATGAACCTTTAGGACATACATATTTAACAACGTAATCCGTATTTCCTTCCAGGGGACACGGATGAGAACGTATACGTTGTTCAGACCGGGCGCGTGAACGTATACATAACGAACCAAGATGGGACCAGCCTCTCTCTAAAGGTGGTCCGAGCTGGTGAGAGTGTTACCTCACTGCTCAGCTTTACAGATGTTCTTACTGTGAGTATCTACCTCAGAGTAGTATTTTTAAATGAACTGCCTTCAAACACAACCAAATGCAAATTTTGCTGACTTAATCCTATGTTTTAGACTTTTATGCACTAAAATTTTTCCAGAAAAATATGCAGTCAAAAAGCCCTATCTAAACAGGATTACAAATTTTCGAGAAAATCGCGAACATACATACATACGGGTCAAACAGAGAACCACCTTTTTTGAAGGTGTTTAATAAGTTATCTAGCAATCAGAGGCGTAAGGTTAAAATTTTGAGGTTACTTAATACAAAAACAGTCATGATTGCAACTACAATATTAGCAGTTAGTAATCGGACATTCTTAACTACTTTTTCATGATTACTATTTGTAATTAACTGTCGCGTAAAAGTCGACAAAGGCTAAAGTTTGAAAACATCGTGACCTGTTGGTCTAGTGGTTAGTGACCCGGACTTCTTAACCAGAATTGAATGAGCACGACGGTTTATTCTGTGTCTGGGTGTAATTTATCTATAACTAGCGGACACCCGCGACTTCGTACGCGGGGATGCCGTTCTCGCGGGATAATGTATTATACATATAAACCTTCCTCTTGAATCACTCTATCTATTGCTGAAAACTGCAATAAAATCCGTTTCGTCGTTCAAAAGATCTAAGCGCACAGACAGCGGGGGCGACTTTATTTTATACTATGTAAAGATATATAAAATAAAGACGTATTTAGAAATATGTAAGTATGTTTATCAGTTGTCTGGTTTCCATAGTACAGGCTCTGCCTAGTTTAAGGTCAGGGGGTCAATTCAAGTATTTAACGCAGTATAGTTTCGATTAAAACAGCTATTTTGTATTCTTGTAATTTTGGGATCGATCTTAAAAACGCTTGCGCACCGTACTAGAATGTCGTTATTGCGCTCTCGAGACACATACTTGACGCAAGCGTATTTATTTATTTAAAACTTTATGCACAAAGTTGTACAAAGGTGGACTTAATGCTAAAAGCATTCTCTGCCAGTCTACCTTAGGGTGATATAGTAATGGAATGTGTAGGTGCAGTAACCTAATTGTAAATTAAAAACTACATATTGTTCTCACATAATACACAAACAAAAATAGCTAGATAGAGAATATAAAATAAATACTAAAATCCAATATAACTATACAATAGTATACATACTTACAAAAATACATACATACATATTTAAGATCAATCATACAGTTACAAGAATACAAAACTGCAACTGAACTGCAACTGCACTGCTTTAAATACGTGAATTGACCCGCTGATGACGTTGTGTAAGTTGTCCCAAGGTCTTATAGTATTATATTACCTTCTGTTAACAGGGTCATTCACAACCATACAAGACGGTAAACGCTAAAGCGTTGGAAGACTCCCAAGTTATCAAACTACCGATGAGAGCATTCCAAGAGGTTTTCAAAGAATACCCGGATATATTCGTCAGAGTTATACAGGTTAGTTAAAAATACAATCTTTTGATGTGATAACATCTTCTAAATCGATAACCGGCTGCACTCACGAAGAATTGTGACGTCACCGCTCACGTCCGTTCCGCCTGCTGATAGATTGAAGCATTGTGGCCGAAGGGCGCATGCGCCCGGTTCTAAAGCTGTCACAGGCATGGTTGTTTATTACATTGTCATCAATGTTTTGGCGATTGCAGCGACATGCAATACAATTTGAAATTAAAAAATATAAAAAAGATGTCACAGGCGTGGTTGTTTACTCAATGTCATCAATGTAAAATTATCGTCAGTAAACCGACTTTACAGACACAACTATTTTTTTTAATTAATAGGTACTTTCAAATAAATCTGCAGGCCCAAGTTTCAAACTATAGTTTATTGATTTATTTATTTAGCTTACTCTCATTAAAATTGAATTAACAGTTTAATCACGTTACTAGCTGATCCGCGCAAAATTCGTCTGCATCATTTTCCCCGTTTTTTTAACATTTTTATGAATGCTCAGCTCCTATTCGTCGTAGCGTGATGTTATATAACCTTTTTTCGATTCGAACCAGTGGTTCCGGAGATTATCGCGTTCAACTAAACAAACAAACTCTTCAGCTTTATATATTTTTTATATCATTTTATTTAACGTTTATTGATGACAAATTATGACTACAGAATTCATTATTTTATTGGTTAATATATCTACATTTTTAGACGAGCCAAGTGACAATATAATCCTGGGGAAATATATTGACTTCATGACTTTATTTTTTGACTAAAATAATAATTCTCATTTGGTTAATTCCATTTTATTTTTCCATGGTTTTACTAATGATAAATGTTTTGGTTTCAGATCATCATGGTGCGTTTGCAGAGGGTAACATTCACGGCACTCCATCAGTATCTGGGGCTTAGCGCTGAGCTGGTTAATCCGGTAAGAATTGGGTAGTTGATTATAAGAAAAATAATTATTTTATTCAAATTAGACAATAGTAGAACATGTTTTTAAATTAAAAAACATTAAAACGAATACTAAAAGTTAATAACTTGACGATAGGAACTCATGACGTCATAGGTGTTATTTCATACACATTTTTATGGAGTTTGAATTGTTGTGATATTTCATAAAGAGAGACTGAGTTGACTTGGCAGTCAACATCCGTAGTTGCAACAGTGAAATGAATTGCATTTCACTTTATTTGTAGAATTTGATATTTTGTTCTTGTTACCTCGACCAATTATTTTTAGAAAAGTGGTTTAACTAATACGGATAGTTATAAAATTAGACACTTCCATAATCTTCTAATAGAGGGCAATTTGGATTCCATAATCCAAATTGTGCTTCCGAGTCTGGGTGTGCTTTGTGTCCGTGATTTGTATGTATGCAAAGTCCCAGCGACATAAGACTTGTGTCCTATACTAAAGCCGAAAGGGATGTGAAATGATTAAAAACAAAGTCGCTTAGCAACCATTGACAAAAGTATTAATGATGAATGGTTGCTAAGCAACTTATTTATTAAATATTTTACTTTCATATTGGCTATATTATAGTGCGGAAGTTGTCTTTTAAAAAAATAATTTAAAAAAAAGAGACATTTTCATTTAAATTCAATAAATTTACTATTGTGTTAATACAATAATTGCATTTTTGAAAGAAGTCCAGATCCAGAAATCAAACCAGAGACTTCCCTATGTCAAGCCGGGGCTGGAATCAAACCATCTAAACGGGACTTTGTTACTAAACTTCAAATTCTTCTATCCTTCCTGCACGCGAGTCTGACCTTCGCTTGCGCCATCTAGCCGTTAGTTTGCGAACTATTACGGCCTTTAATTCAATTGGCAAGAAATGCTTATAAAAATACTGTACTATTGTGTTATTTCATATTTTCTAACTTACTTTTTAGGGTCGTGAAAAGCGTCGTCCGAATAATGTATCATCATCTCCAGGCAAGACCGCTAAGATGAGTACTCCAGATAGCGGGTTTACAATGCATTCTCCACATCATAGCGAGAGAGTAGTTCCTGAACATGTCGTAAGTTAAACAACTATGTTATAGACAAAATATATTTTGGAATTTGTTATTGGTTTTTGTGTGTAAATGTATTTGAATTTTCATTAAAAACGGGTGAGTTTCTTAATCGATTAAGACTATAAAGCGATTTTAGCATAATCGAAACATTTTGATTATTCACACTCGATTGTTGTGATCAGTTGTCCAGCTCCAAACTACTATAACTTTGTAATTTTATAAGAAAATCAGTTAACACCGCATTTGTATGTTTCTTATATACAAAGCTTCTGCGTTCCGGTAAATATACTAATTATAGTATAGTATTTTTTAGACTTATTACAAAACACACTGGTTTATCATAATTGTAATATAGAGTGGAATTTGAATGTAGTGCCTTCCAATTTATTGTTTTATTTAAACTAGCGGACGCCTCGCGGTTTCACCCGCGTAGTTCCCGTTCCCGTAGGAAGACCGGGATAAAAAAAAACCTATGTCACCCGGGGTTAGTGTAGCTTCACAACGATGAAATAATTTGTCTAATCCATCCAGTAGTTTCGGAGCCTATTCAATACAAACAAACAATCAAATCTTTTCTCTTTATAATATTTGTATAGATTAACATTTTCAAACTGTCATTGACTTGGTTTTTATTAAATAAGAACATTAGAGGTTTGGTTTGATCATTTAAAACAGACCATTTCACCCCCCCCCCCTCCCCCCTCCCCTCCCGTCTTGTTCTAACATGTTTGAGTTAAGTGAGTGATATAACTGCATGCACAGGATGGCGGACACCAGACGTCCTCACCTATACACATACAAGGCAGACGACAGAAACCTGACATGGTGCCTGATATTGCCTCCAGTACGCCATTGGTAAGATAAGATTTATTGTATTTGGGTATTCGTATTCATAGAATATATTTTATTACTACCTATCTCTGTGGCGCGGTGGCAGTGTATCCGACTGCTAAGCAAAAGGTCGTAGGTTCGATCCCCACCCAGGATAAACCACGGACCTTATTTTCTGTAGTTTTAATATTAATAGCGTACTTTGGGTAAAAAATAAACATAGATATTCTGATTCTGACTAAAACAGAATGACGTGGCAAATGATGAAGAAGGCCTTTACCCAACGACCATACAGCCCCTAGACGCCTATTGTTCGATATTTTGCATCAAATCATTTCGGGCAACTAGCCGAGGTATGAGGAAGCGGGACGCTGCAATCTGATTGGTTTAGACAAGGTCACGCATCACTAGTTCATCATGATTGAACTAAATAAATAATTAGTAAGTGACATTTTTTAAATATGTACTTAATATTTTTTCATACTTGATATTAGTATCTTATATTTTAAAATGGCTATGTCCATACCATAATATGTATTAGGACGTAGATACATATGGTAAGGACGGGATAGGTATTAATGAACTACAAACATATTATACCTTATATAATTTTAATTTTTTACATTAAAGAATTAAGAATTAAACAATACTTTGAAATTTCACACAATAAAAGAAAGAATATAAAATAATATAATTTTTTGGTTTTAACGATTACATATTTGTTAATGTCTTAAATAAATATAATCTTACATGAACTATAGTTTATATACAACGTGGTAATTAAATCCCTGTCCGACCCGAAAAAGGCGTGTAGTAGGTATTCTGTTAACAATCTTGATGCAAACCAATTCTCTCGTCTGCTTTCCTTGATCCAAATATATTTTATGGTAGGATCTTTTGGGTACCTAGAATTAATTAAATAATCTAGCCGTAACAATATTGCATTCATAGTCATTAATATTAGTATATTTAAATGAATATAATTATGTCGTTAATAAATAAAATAGTTGTCAGTTGTCGATTAGAATTTTTAGGTGTTTGCACACTTAAAACAACTTTTAACTTTACATTATAAAAACAAACAACCTTTTTCACTGATAGCGCGAGTTGTTAATTACGCGGTTATGATTTTTAACAGACGGTCGATACACATTTGTGCAGGTAAGAGATAGTGTAGAATTTAAGTAGGAAAGAAAGAGATGGCATCTATGAAAGACACCAACGCGTTCGCTTTCGTAAGGTTGTTTTATTTCACTTATGTAAAAAGTCCAGTATAAGATGAACTCCGAAGAATTATTTGAAACAAATAGTTCAATTAAAATATATGTTTTAATAACTTACCGATGAAATGTTATGCCGTCTTTCCGGAGATTTGAGGTACTGCTGTTTTTTCCACACCATTTTATTGTGCAACTGGCCATATAAATACTTCATTTCACGATTTAAACCATAATTATGCGGTAGTGTTTACGGATCACATATGTGGTCGACACTGATGAGAATATTTGATGCGGCGAACGACATCAGTGAAAATAAACTGATGTGTTGGCCGAATTACAGCGCCCGTTATGCGGTGTCTAGTGGCTATATGGTCGTTGCCTTTACCCTTAAATGGATGCCAAAAAATATATATATTTTTTTTTTTAATTATCAATAACGTAACATAATATGCAATTTAAATTGGTTTAAGTTTTCTTTTATTTGTAACTATTGATTTGGGAAATAAAAAGGTTTTTACATTTACATTCTGATTTCAAGTCGTAAATTAGCATGATTTTTTCATCCTTTTCAATTAAAAGGCATATAAATACTGTAAAGCGTGAAAGAGAGAAAAAACTCACAGGTATTGTTCACAAAGTAGCGTTGTCTCTTTCTAAAGAGTGGTCAATTTTGTGAGGTTATGGTCTTGGTCTCCACGTCAATGGGCACAACCCAATTCCTTGTCATGTGTCACTCCTGTCAACGAAAAAGCTCGCATAGAAAGTGGCACCATCTAATGTTCTCGGAATATAAATAATGGTCACGTTGCCTTATAAGCCAGCATACATGGCACTGCTGACATTGTATTTGACGCCGACTGGCATCAATATTGGTATATACCGATGTGACGTTATACACTAGGCAGACTGCGTTTTCACGGCAATGAAAATGTTTAATTTTGTAATTTTATAGCAGGAAAACGTGTCTATTTTCCGGAAATTTTTGTTTTTGTGGCTTTACATTATTATTTTAAACAGAGTGAATACACTACTTTCTCACTTCTGTGGCCGTAACCCTACACGCCGATACACAACGCCGACACGTTCACTTGTGCAAAACGGCAGTGGTCGCCTAATGACTAAGGCATCGAACTCGCAATCGTAAGGTCGCGCGTTCTAATCCAACCCATCATACTACCGACGTAAATCCACTCCCTAACACAAGCCATTGAACTTAGCTGGAGGGATTAACATGATTGCTAGTAATGTGGGACCCACAATGCCACAGTTCTAGTTATCTTAAAAAAAAAACTATAACTGTGGCATTCTGGCACGTACGCTGGTTTTTCATCAGCTTCTTTGGCCCGCTCTACAGTGAGTGTTGTTGGATTCATCTTGCTTTATTGTAAGAGTGACTTAAGGTTATAAAAAAATCCGTCAATTAAAATTGTCACATTGGTGGGCATTGTCATTGGCGGGACTTGAACCCACGTCCTGAAGGGTACCGGCACTAAGACGTTACCAACTTCGACACCGAGACACATTTAAGTATCCTCCACATGTTATAATTTATGGTATCTATATATCAATCAGGTTTTTACAATAATTTCTTGTATATAGTTTATTTAACTTTAACAAGCAGATGTAATGAATATAGTAATTTTTACAGCAGCAACCAGATGTCCAACAGACGTCGTCCTCCAATCAGAGACCAAAAGAAGGTTCATCGTTCAAGCAGAAGCACAATACCGACAATCTCGATGAACAGGTCAGTTTGTAAGATGAACTATTTCGGTCTAGCCGTAGTTACAAGCCGCAAGTGTTTGCGTAAATACAAGTGTTTCGAGTTTTGCGAGTACCAAACAGCATTTAATTTTTATTTCTGGCTAGCACCTTCGTCTGTGTAAATTTTCCTCGTTTTTGCAACATATTTCGTTGATGCTCTGCTCCTATAGTCGTAGCGTGATGTTTTATAGCCTATAGCCTTCCTCGATAATTGAGCTATCGAACACTACAATATTTTTCCAATTCGAACCAGTAGTTTCTGAGAGAGAGAGCAGCAATGAAAAATGTTGCAAAAACTGGGAAAATTGACGCATACCTGTTCATTCATTGTTTATTATTTTTTTCGATGGGGTGAAAATGCGATATTAAGTAATGTAGAGAGATTAAGCGCAGGACAGGAATTAATATGGAGTTTAAAGAGTTCTACACCTCTATACTATAACTAGCTGACCCGCGCAACTTCGTATGCGACAATTTTCCCAGTTTTTTATTGTATGCGTCAATTTTATTTATAAAGGAAGCTCTGTCAAAACTGGCAGACCATTTACTTGGCTGACTGTACATGTTTAATTAAACTAATGTATGTTTTTGTTATTTCAGGCGTTAATCCAAATAGCTACTGAAGCGTTTGTCAAAGAATTAGGGCTAGAAAGCGACCATGTTCTACGAGGCAACGTGCAAGTGAGGGATCTACCGGCCGGCACTTATATTATGAAGGAAGAAAGTCATAAGGTATGTTTATTGGTATGAAATATATCGAACAAACTGCTATCGGATTATGAGGGATTTATAATTAGAATTAACGATTTTTCTCTACTTACATGTGCATATAAATCTTAATAGTGTGATTTGTATACTTTACTTCCTAAGTTGTAGCAAATAGAGACGAATGGGATATCCGGTATCCGGCCTACCCGGCCAGAAATTACTATCCGGCCGAATACCGGATAAAAAGCGACTACCCAGCCAGATACGGGATTTAAAATATATATATAATTTATTGTAGTTTTTTATATTTCACATAACAAACAGAATCAGTCATTTATAAATTTTCATTTTATAACTTAGCAAATTATGGTAAATGAATACTATTATTTCTGCATTGAGAAGTACTAAAGAGTTTTGCTTGTCTTCATAAACAATGCCAGCTTTACGTATTTCGCTGTACACACTGCTCACAATCGCGAGTAATTCGCATTGACTTTAGAATTACCGCCTCTGTGGCATGGTGGGAGTGTGTCCGAATGCTATGCAAGAGGTGTTCCACAAATTGTTGTTCCGAGTCTGGGTGGACTTTGTGTCCGTGACTTGTATGTTTGTAAACCGCGATACAGGATTTATATCCTACTGCGGGAGTCGTCTTTTATTTAAAAAAAACCGTTTTGCCGGATATCCGGTTAGAAGTGTGGCCGATTATCCGGTATCCGACCAAACAGTTATATCCGTTTTATCTCTAGTAGCAAAAATATATATGCACTCTGTATCCACTCATAATCCGATGGTACCGTAATTTGACACTACTGAAAGTTATTAGGCACTGTTTTAAGCACACTGCGGTGTGAGATTTTGGCGTGATAACGTCTTATCAATCGATGACCGATAGGCTGAAGTATTAGCCTATCAGCGAATGGCGATTGCAGCGACATGCGATACAAATAGAACTAAAGCTGTCACAAGCATGGTTGTTTATTAAAATGTCATCAATGTTTTCTTATGACGTCATCATGTAAAATTATCGTCCGTAAACCGACTTATTGATAGACCTGAAAGAGGCCGCTTCGCTTAATCTTGCTAATCTATTTTGTCATCATAATATAACATATTTTATTTATATATTTTTAGAATTAATCATTTTATAATTATTTTTAATATGCTTTTATATATACTATATTCTAGCGAAAGCTAACATTAACAGTATAATTTTCCTTCCATATAAGCTGTATTATAGTGTTCCCGGTGACCCAGAAATTATTCAGGTACAGTTGTGATGTGAATCCTAAAAATATACCATGTTAAAGACCATATCACTGTCATATTGCTTCAGTAAATTGTGTCTCCACTCACACATAACTGAGTAATATAAGCGATGCTTTTTATTAATACATTTAATAATATCTTGGGATAATCACACAACGTCATCTGATCCCAAACTAAGCAGAGCTTGTACTATGACAACCAGGCAACTGATAAACATACCCTATAATTACACCCAGACACAGAATAAACCATCATGCTCATCACACAAGGTTTTATTCTGGTTGGGAATCGAACCCACGACCTCTGGCGTTGTAGCCAGGGTCACGAACCATTAAACCAACAGGCCCGTCAAATAATAAGAATTAAAACTCTCAGCGAAGAGAAACGATTCGATGCTTTGTTTCTATGAGTGAGTACAACTCATCAAGCTTATCTTGGAGGTGAATAAGTTGATGGAATGCGTCGGCTAAATTTAACTGTTAATGTTAAGGAGATTATAAATGCCCTTTGAGCGGTCAGACGCAAATTGTGGGCAATGTTCATCAACCCTTCCTAATACTAGGCTCTTTTGTGTTCTGTAGTCCATATAGCCACTTTCTATGAATATGGTAATACGTGAATTATATATCTGGTATTGCTAACATTCACTGTCTCCTTAAATGTTTACCGTTAAGACTACTTTATACAAGTGACAAAAAAATGTTGATTTTTTTGGACTATTTAAATTAACATTTATTTTCTAATACCAATCCACAAATTACTATCCCTCCATTAATAAATAACTTTCGCTAGAATTTCACTTGCTTTTTTTATATATGTATATTAAATAATAAAAGTTTTTGTTCCTTCTATGTTTTATATTTTCTGTATATATTTATTTGTTCATTACATTTATACAGGTAACCCTGTTTTTAATATACTAATAACCTCCAGCTCGTGGCTTCTTTACATAACATTAAATGACTTTGTAATATCAGTTTTTAAAAAGATTTTATATATCAAACCCTTAATCATCTACCACTTGTTTTTGGAGTTACACCTACAGACTATTTTGCTGGAGTAAAATTGTTGTTTATTGTAAGGTTTAGGCCCTAAACTTGACAAAAAACATCGTTTTTACTTCGGGGTCTCACAGATGTGTGGTAAATGGTTGTGTGACAAAAGTAGGTGGTAGTTAGTGAAGGGTTATTTTTTTTAAATTATATTACGAAGTTTTTTGGTGTAATGTAAAGAAGCCACTGCGGGAGATTATTAATATATTACTAATGACGTTTCAGCTCCACATAATTCGTAAACTCGTTAGTTTTAGTAATTGTTTTCTTTCTTTCCTAATAATTAAGAAGGAAAGGAACGAAACTATAAATAGCTATTCTAATTGCAAACTTCATGGTATTATGTAAAGTTTTACAGCATTTCATACGTTTATAACAGCCCGACAAACGAAAAATGTGTTTGTATACAGGATGTAGCGTTGGTGTATCTCTTGTCCGGTGCCTTGCTTGTCTCACAAAGAGTAGCAGAAGGAGAGGGAGAAGTTCACATGTTTACTGCTTACCCAGGTAAGTTTTTTTTTTTTATTGTTAGTATTTATCTATACTAATATTATAAAGCTAAGGAGTTTGTTTGTTTTAGCGCGATAATCTTAGTCACATTTATCGAGGAAGGCTATAGGCTATATAACATCACGCTACGACTGATAGGAGCGGAGCAGCAATGAGAAATGTTACAAAATCAGGGAAAATTTACGCAGACGAAGTTGCGCGGGTCTTTGTATACTCCTATAGATTTTGCCTGACACATCGGTCACAAGAATTAATTACCTATGTACTATCTGACTCGCGCAACTTTGTTTGCGTCGCTTTTCCCCGCTTTTGCAACATTTTTTTTTAAGCTTTAAAGTACGCAGAGAACGCTGCTGCTCGTCCTTTGATGTGACATCCTTTAGTCGCCTTGACGACACCCACGGGAAGAGATGGGGTGGTACTATACTTAAGCTGGTGCCCCACGGCCTATAGCGGATTTGATTGCAGTTTATTAATTAGAAAGCTAATCAGGACGGCTCATAGCAATATTTGTTACTAATAGTGTGTGTACCTTTTCTTCAAAATTCAGCCGTTTTGAAGGAATTTGTCTTACGTGTCCGGTGATTTTTCCTTAGGTGAAGTAGAAGGCGGTCTAGCAGTCCTAACAGGAGAACCTAGCTTCTTCTCCATCCGCGCCAAACACTTCTCCCGCATCGGGCTGCTGTCCAAGACGACAGTGTACAGCATCATGCGCGAGAGGCCGTCGGTCGTGCTGCACATCGCCAACACTGTCGTCAGGAGACTGTCGCCGTTTGTTAGACAGGTTGACTTCGCTTTAGACTGGGTGAGATTTCATTCTTGTTTATTTTAGGTTCCTACGTAAAATGTCTGTGTACAGTTGGATCAACATAACTTGACCGGATTGAAGTTAGGTTCATATCACTTTCGCGCATGTCATAGAGATGCGATCTTAAAATTACTTACGAAAACGATTAATTATGTTTAATCGATTAAAAATACTAACAAAATTTTAATTCAACAATATAAAAATAAAATTTATACGAGTTCATAAAAGTTATAAAGTTTGAAAAACAATTACTTTACGAAAATAATCACAACAAACATGATTTATTAATATTACTTATGACAATGTAATGCGTAATCGCATCTCTAATTCTCTTGGTTTAGTTACCGCCTTTTTCACACACACCTTTGTCACACGCATTTTTGGAAGTAAATGGTGACAGGAAGCAGGGGGCGGGCCCCCGCTTCCTGTCACCATTTACTTCCAAAAAATGCATCTGCGCAACCACTTGTCGCCAACCTCAGTCCGGCCTAGTTACGTTGATCTAACTGTATATCTGTGATTCAATAATCTCGATGGCGCAATGGTATTGCATATGACTCCTGTCTGTGTACTGCGATTCGATTTTTCATACGAGACAGAGCTTTATGCGATTCATAAATTTTGTTTCCGAGACTTTGTGTCCGTTCATTGTATTATTGTTTTTAAACTTTCGCGATTTTTATACATATTACATATATTTCGTTTCGATCGAATTGCACCGATCGTCACGGGTCGACCCGTGACCACGATCGCTGCAATTCTTACCTTTAAATAATTCACGCGATTAAGTCCCGAAATATATCTAACATTCATTGTTTGTTTGTAAAAACTCGCAGCACAGGGTTTGTTACGATCAATTTGAATACGGTCTTTTCAAGTGTCACTGAATCTTTTTATCATGTGCACATTCAGTGTTCTGACAAACTGACCTAAACAACACGATCTCAAACAATATGTAATTCTCAAACTTTGACATGCAATCATAAGCGAGCTCGAAAGACGGAGGATCAATATCAGCCTGTATTACTTCCTTGTTTTCATCCCTCTTCCCTACGATATTATTCGGTAGAATTATGGCTCGCACGATATGTACATACGCCAGTTTTAAGTTTTAAGCTATTGCATAGCTTTTATCGCGTGATTTGAGCGCGGCGACCGAATCAAGAAATTCCGTAACTAAAATAAAACCTAACACCCCCTACTCCGCCTACCATGTAGCTCGGCCGAGTACGAATACGTAATTGAATGAATATTTTTTTTTGGTGTGTAATTACACAATTTATACCTAATTATTTATACTTACTATTTATACCTAGCTATTTTCGTTTTATATAGAAGAAAAACTTAAAGAGCTAAAAAGAAAAAGGAACTGTGCACTTCAAAGGGCATATTATCAGCGTCAGAAAGCTTTAAAGAAAAATGAAAAAAAGAAAAAAATGCATTAGTTGATAAAAATTGATAAGCAATAGCTTTACCGCGGCAGTACCCGAGTGCCACACATTTTTTTTCTAGTTTTCTTCTTTAAATCACAAAGTCTCGTTCTTGTTCAGTTATTACGTATATCACGTATATTTTACACTAATTTACACGTTAAACGCGGACCTGTAAAAATAGCGACATGTCAGTTTACAATTCTACTACTTTTTTAGGCACCTGTCCCACCAACGACGATGAGCGAGAAGCGAGTAGCGATTTATCACTCAAGAAACGTATAACAGATGTATTCTGTAGATCCCGTCCGTGTAAACATAAGAGATGCTGTATAAAGCGAGTACTCGCCGGCAGTGTAAACACTCAGCGATCAACTATAAATATCTGTATCTCTTTTGTTTACACGGGATCTACATAAGTATGCACGTGTCTTGAGCGATCAAATCGCTACTCTCTTTTTCACCGTTGGTCGGACAGGTGCCTTTTTAGTTCTACTATCTCTCATCACATCCAAAACATTCACAAAAACAATCTTTCTCCCAGGTATTCCTCGAATCCGGTCGAGCAGTATACCGCCAAGATGAAGAATCTGGCTCAACATTCATAGTTCTTAGCGGCCGACTACGTTCCGTAATCACCCATCCCAACGGGAAGAAAGAGTTGGTAGGAGAATACGGCAAAGGAGATCTAGTCGGCATTGTAGAAATGGTCACACAAACAAGACGAAGTACTACGGTGATGGCTGTGAGAGATTCGGAGTTAGCGAAGCTGCCTGAAGGGTTGTTTAATGCCATCAAATTGAGATTCCCTGTGGTTGTCACAAGGTTGATTAATCTGCTCGGACATAGGATTTTAGGTATGTTTATTATATAGTTAATTGGAGTGTGCATTTGCAAGTAACTGCCGTATGTTTTGTAGAAGTTGAAAACATTTTTTTTTGCCAACTTTAATTTGCCAATGCTAACTTGTGCCAGTTTTATTGATAACTAGCTTTCGCCCGCGGATCCGCCCGCGTGGATGTCGGTTATCGGATAAAAACTATCCTTTGTCCTTCCCCGGGACTCAAACTATCTCCATACCAAATTTCATCTAAATCGGTTGATGAAATTTGGTATGGCTGTTTGAGCGTGAAAGCGTAACAGACAGACAGAGTTACTTTCACATTTATAATATTAGTAAGGACACTACGGTTTAGATAATACAGTCTTTTTAATAAAAAATAATTGAGAATTATTATTGCTTTGCCCAACTTGAATATAAGTTTGATATGTCCAGGATCTTGGCAGAAACCAAACACCAGTCTAGGTGGAGCTGCGGCCATAGAGCCTCGTGTTTCGCAACACAACTTCTCCACTGTGGCCGTAGTGCCGGTCAGCGACGATGTGCCGTTGACTGCCTTCACATATGAGCTGTATCATTCTTTATGTGCTGTTGGTAAGTATATTACATAAACCATCACCGTTTTTATATGTTTTTCTTACTATTTTTGGTTTAATATATTTTTTTTTAATAATAATAATAAGTTTATTTGGAACTTACAACATTTTATACACAGTACAATAATATGGAAACGATGATACCTGTAGTAGTAAATTATTGTGTTACAAGATACCAACGCCCCTCTCAAAATTAAAAGGATTTAAAATTACACCTAAATTTTAGTATATAGATAGTAGTTTATACTATAAACCAAAAATTATTATTAAAACAAACATTACAAAATCGTATAAATTGCTATAAACTTTTTTATACGATTTTGTAATGTTTCCTTTATCAATATGATCTTCCTTTACAACGGTTAACAGAAAGGTGTAGTCAAATTTCTATAGCGGACATTAAGTACATGCTTATACCATGTACTTAATGTCCGCTGTAGAAATTTATCCATCTCTCGTGATACCATATACAATTGCATTTATATTATAGCAAATAAAAAAAATAATTTAAGCAGGCGGGTTTTTTTTTTAATTTAATACTTTTTAGAGCTTAGTTGTAAGACGTAACGTAAAAACTGTAACTACCAAAAATATGAGGGAAAATAGTTGGTGACAAACTTTAAATAGCTATATATCCTAAACGGTTATTATAAGTGAAAAATGATTTAAGAATCGTGATTCAAAAACTCAAAAAAAAAAAAAAAACTCAAATATCTTTATTTCGTAAAATCAGGTTAATGATTATAGTATGACCATTAGTGCTGTGCACTCCCTGAGGTATGCGCGCGGTGAGACGGGGGGGTTAGAATCGGCTGCTGCGCTGTCAGTGCGCCGTCAACGCTTGTGACGGCAGGTAGTGTTATTTGTATCGGACTGTCTATGTCAGACGCACACGAGATAAATATTCAAAGATGGGTCGTGCGTTATCTCGTGATATGAAGACTGTCATTTTTAAGGTGGCTGAATATTTTAAGAAAAGAAAAGCAGACAAAGAAAGCTTTGAATTTAAAAATGACGTGAATATTGCTAAAATCGTTGCGGAGGCTACGGGATACAGCAAAAGAACCGTACATAATGTGATTTCTGCGGGCTATTTATCAATTGAAAATTCAAGCCAATTAAAATTTCAATCGCCAAAAAAACCAAAAGTTCTAAAGAAAAAACACGTTGTGGATGATTTTGACCTTGGAGTTATCAGAAGAAAAATTCATCAGTTTTACGAAGTTGAAAAAAAAATACCAAGTGTCCGTAAGTTACTATCAAGTTTGAGACAGGATGGCATATTGAATTGTGGACGGGAATATTTAAGACAGCTTTTACACAAAATGGGCTACCGTTACAAAAAATGCAAATCAAAGAGACATCTCCTTATAGAGCAGCCTAATATTACAGTGTGGCGGAAAAAATATCTTACACAAATCAGAAATTACAGAACGGAAAACCGAAACATATATTTTCTTGATGAAACATACATCAACGCCAGTCACCATGCCAGCAAATGTTGGCAATCATCGTCAGAACCCGGTATTCATGCTGATATTGGGAAAGGACGGCGACTAGTAATACTCCACGCTGGGTGTCGAAATGGCTTAGTGGATGATACATTGACTATATTCAAATCCGATGCTAGAACCGGTGACTATCATGGAGATATGAGCGGACCTACTTTTTATAAGTGGGTAGATGAAAAGTTAAAAGATAAGTTGCTGCCGAATTCTGTGGTTGTAATGGACAACGCGTCTTACCACAGCGTTCAGATTGAGAAGAAACCAACTATATCAAGCCTCAAAAGTGAAATGCAGAACTGGTTGCTACGCCATAATGTAGAATTTTCAGGAACCATGTCAAAGGCTCAACTGCTACTTCTTATCAAAAATACACAAAAAGAACCCGTGTATAGAATTGACGAACTCCTGAAAGCCAGTGGACACACTGTTCTGCGTTTACCTCCGTACCATCCAGATTTAAATCCAATCGAGTTGGTCTGGGCTGATATTAAAAACAACATAGCCCAAAACTATATTAATTCTTCTCTAGACGAAAAGATAATCTTATTGGATAAATTGTTTTCGGAATTCACGGCGGAAAAATGGCAGAAATGCGACGATCATGTCCAGAAAAATGAAAATGATTACTGGAGTCGCGATAGTAGGTTCGATAATGTTATCGATTCATTCATAATAAATTTGCAAGACTCTGATTCAAGTTCCGGTGGCGAAGAGGAAGATGAAGATGATGACGAAATGGAAGATGAAGTTGAAACAGAATCTATGTCAGAATAACTTTCGTTAGAATATATAATTGTTTGTAAATATAAAAAATGTTTAATAAAACAAGTCCTGTTGTGAATTATAACTTTCAATTCTTATTTATCACCTGCATATTTTTAATAAAATATGAGTATATTTGGGTTACATTTTAATCAACAAAGTAAGTATATATTACAGATAGATAGCCTCCGACCAACGCAACGTCCCGCCACAAGTCTTGCCTTAGAAATGCAAACTGATATCGTAAGATCTGTCCGACATGTATCGACCTCATGTGAACTCATGCACTTTTTTCTTCGCCCCCCACCTCGCCGTGCATACCTCAGGGAGTGCACAGCACTAATGGCCACACTATATTTGAAAACGTCAAATTAATACATACTAAAAATTTTATAAAATTATGATTGTTTGAAAAGAAAAACAAAATGAGATTAGGGATTTTAAAATAACTACACACATGCCATAGTTTGTTGACTTTATTTTTTTATCATGTCTCAATTTCATGTCATGTCTCTAATGACACTCGCAAGATTAATACGAATCGATTGACGTATGTATCATCTAAATCAGCCTACGCATTTGGTCTATATAGTGCCACAAAGGAACATACAAACATACATACAGTACTCCCAAATTAATAATGCACATGCAGATCTTCGCTAATTGTCGTATTCCCGGAAACACTCGAATCATGGAATCGTAAGAGCCCTAAACAAGGCATTTGCATTTTGCACCTTGTTTAAAAGAGATAGGAGTCAATATCATGTGTGCACAATCGAAAACAAATCGGGCGTTCGGCAGCTGTCGCCGGTCAGCGAAATGTCTGTCAGTCGTCTTTATATATTGGTAGTGACTGCACGTGTTCTCTATTTGTGGAAATATATAGAGCTGCTATTACACACCCTTCTTGGTAAATATAATTTCAACATTAATTAGCTTATTCAGATTTAAATAGTATATTTTGAAAAAAGGAAAATAAATAACATATTTCACGTTTTTTTAATATTAAAAAAATAAAATACCTACATTAAATACATATTAAGTACTAGAAAAACATTTAAAAAATGAGATTTATTTAAATTAAATAAATAGATAAACATGCATAAAAAATATATACCTAACTCTGCCCATGCCATTTTCTTTCAGACGAATTCTTCCAAAATGGATAAATTTAAACGTGGAAAACCGCTTAATTCACAAGCACGGCAAATGGTATTTAATGTGTACCTTTATTTCTTAAATGAAGCCAATGTTTTCAACAGAGACCATGATGGTTATTTTAAAAAAATTCAAGACCGTGTTACAAAAGCTACAGGAATTTCGCGACGAACTTTGAGTAATATCTTAAACGAAAAAAAACATAATCAATCAAAGAAATTTTCTACACCGAAAAAAGGAAGACCTAAAAGTAGATTTCGGCTGGTACTTGATGATTTCGACTACTGTGTTATTCGTAATATGATATACAATTTTCAATTGACGCTGAAAGAACTCCCAACTGTAAATAATTTAAGAATAAAGTTGATCGAAGCTATTAATTTCAAAGGCTGTGCCGAGACTTTAAGGTTGATCTTGAAAGACATGGGGTTTAGGTTTCTGAAAACTGATAATAACAGACAATTACTTATGGAAAAACATGATATACGCCTAAAAAGGATCAAATATCTCAGAGAAATACAACAGCTGAGGAGTTCTGGTAGAAACATAGTATTTATGGACGAGTCGTATGTGCACACATCACATACTAAGGGTAAAACTTGGCAAGATAGCAACAAAAAAGGTATCAAACAACCCATTTCCAAAGGAGAGCGAATAATTATTGTACACGCAGGCAATGAAAAAGGCTTCGTCCCAGGGGCTCTAATGTTACATAAATGTGTCGACTCAGAAGGTGACTATCATAAAGAAATAAACGCGGAACGTTATCAAACTTGGCTACGCAATCAATTGATTCCCAACTTGCCTCCTAATAGTGTGTTGGTAATAGACAACGCCCCATATCATAATAAGCTGTCTGTGAAACCACCAAACTCAAACACATCTAAACCACAAATGACAGCTTGGTTACAACAACACAACATTCCGCATGACCCAAAGAAACTGAAACCCGATTTGTATAAAATTATACAAAGATACAAAGAAAATTACACAGAATTTGCCATTGACCGTATAATGGAGGAACATGGGCATAAAATTATACGATTGCCACCATATCATCCCGATTTTAACCCTATTGAAAATATTTGGTCCCAAATAAAGCAACACGTGGCCAAGAGAAATATTGCAATGACTGTGACGTCAGTTAAAGATGCTATATTAGAAAAAATCAATAAAATAGGACCAGAAGAATGGAAAAAAGTTTCTGATCATGCGGTTCAATGCGAAGATGAATATAGAAAATTTGAGCCAAGAATCGATAGTTATTCCGATAAACTGATTATTTACACAGGTGATAGCAGTGAGGAAAGTGTAAATGAACAAGAGCATAATGAAACTTCTGATGAATCTGCGATGTCGGGAATAGAGGTCTTCCTCGATTCTGATTAATTTTTTTATAATTGTATTATTTTTCTGGAATGATTAGTGCTGTAAACAAATTTGAACTGAGATTTTGATTATATTTTATGTAAACCTCTATTTGAAAACGTTTTTTTCTCCTTCTAATAAAACCTTATGTTATTTAAACCTTTTCCTCCATAATTACACCAACTTCGGTAAGACACTTGAAAACTAATCACTCCAACAATGATTGTAGCGTTTTCGCTATTTACTTACATGGAATTATCGAATCAAATTTCGTTACAGGTAAATCAAATCTGTTTTAGCACAAAACACATAATATATAAAATTAGGCATAGAGAAATTGCTCTTAACCACTCTATATAAATATCGTCTTTCGACGCTCGGGTAATACGACCGTTGCCGAACAATGACGAAGATTTCCGAAGATTTCTATGCGCATTATTACTTTTGGAGTACTGTACATACATGTCAAACATATTACCCTCCTTCGCAGTCAGGTAAAAAGGGAGTATAGCACCTTTCGTGCCTCAAAATAGTAGACATTTTTAATTGGTAACTTTTTATTAGATAAATAAACTATGATCAAATATATCGTAGTAATAAAAATCATAGTATTAATAAAATTTAGATACAAGTACTACTTGCTACGCAAGAGGTCGTGGGTTCGATGCCCACCCTGGATAAAACTTTGTGTGATGAGCACGATGCTTTATTAGTGTTATTTATCTATGATATATATGTATTTAGAAATATGTTTGTTTATCAGTTGTCTGATTGCCATAGTACAAGCTCTGCTTAATTTAGTATCAGATAGCGTTGTGTGAGTTGTCCCAAGATATTATTATTATTACAACTATACATATCGACCTTTAAAAACATACTTTTCTATTACACGTCGCACTTCAATGTTTCCAGGACCGACGGTGCGACTAACATCGGACGTGATCAGAAAACTCCTAGGTTTAACAATCATGGATCCTAACAACGAGTACAGACTTAGCTCCTGGTTGGCACAGCAAGAGGACAAACATAAGGTATACTTATTGTCCTGGTCTCTCTTATATTTAGTCCTATTTCTTCTATATTTTACACTCGTTTATAAATGTTGATAAACTTTCGCGATTTCTACACATTATGAAAATATATATATTACAGGTCTTAATCGCGTGAGTAATTTAAGGTAAAATAACTTGGTTATTGCCCGACGTTTCGACCGTATTGCAACGTCCGTGGTCACGGGTAGACGGTAACGTCGGGCAATAAACTATTATTCACGCGATTAAGACCCGTAATATATATATTTTCATAACTCGTTGATAAGCTGACAGCGCAGACTGTAAGTATAAATGTAACGAATTTGATGTATTTAAAAAAAATGCACACATAATTATAGTAATTTTGTAGGTATTTCTTGCTAATTATTAATACAATAATTGCATTTTTAAAAGATAGAAAAATTTGAGGTTTAGGGACATAGACCCGATAGATGGTTTAATTGCGGCCCCGGCATAGAATCTTTCTTTCAAAAATGCAATTATTGTATTACATTATTAATAAATCGGCAAGAAATGGCTATAAAATTACTATAATATTTAGCTGCAACATCATAATTTGTTATGTATGCTCTCTGTAACGAAGCAATAATAAAAGCCATGATAGTTCTAGTAAACAGCGGCTAGATGACGCAAGTGAGGGCCGAAAGTTAAGTGACATAGTCCCGTTAGATGGTTCGATTCCAGCCCCGTCATGGCATACGGAATTCTCGGATTCGATTCCTGGATCTGTACTTCAAATTTTTCTATCTTTCAAAAATGAAATTATTGTATGTACACATAAGTATCTGATAATCTCGTTATAAGTCTGTTTGTTGTTAACTGATGTATTTATTTATCGTTTTCAGGTGGCCCTTTACCAATGTGACCCAAGTCTAACGCAATGGACTCAGCGATGTATTCGTCAAGCTGATTGTATTTTAATCGTTGCGCTCGGTGATAAAGAACCTAGTATTGGAAAGGTAAGTGTTTAAAAAATAGAGAAGGAGAGATAATTAGTGGAAGAGAGTAGGAGTGAGTGTAAGAAAAGAAAGGAGAGTAAGTATTTAAGATAGTGGAGGATGTCAGAATATGAGCAGAAGAGAAAGGGTGGCTGAAAGGGTAAAGAATGAGGGAGTTAGTGAGTGATACTATACGTATGTGTGACAGAGAGGGTAAATGAAGGAGGAAATAGTGGAGTTTTGTGTGAATGAGCGATAAACAGAGTAATCATAATTATCACAGTCCTGCATTTACCTGTAAAATCTATTAACCCGAATCATGACGTTGGAACAAATTATTTTTATGACTTCTCCAAAAAAGAGAATGCATAAAAAAGAGAGCCTGTGATAGAAATTGTGAGTGAAGAAAATATGTATAAAACTTTTTATATATAACTTCGTTTTCGTCATTTTTCCCCGTTTGCAACATTTTTCATTGATGCTCCGCTCTTATTGGTCGTAGCGTGATGTTATAAAGCCTATGACACTCTCAAATAACGTGGCTTTCTATTGGTAAAATATTTTTTAAAATCGTTTCAGTATATCCAGAGATTACCCCCTATAACGTCACAAACTCAACCTCTATTAATATTGATTAACTTTCGCGATTTGAACACATTATAAAATTATAAATACTACGGGTGTTAATCGCGTGAATAATTTAAGGTAAAATACCTTGTTTATTGCCCGACGTTTCGACCGTATTGCAACGGCCGTGGTCACTTAAGACTGAGGAGTCTACCCGTGACCACGGCCGTTGCAATTCACGCGATTAAGACCCGTAGTATATATAATTTTAACCTCTATTATAATATTAGTATAGATAATGATGATTATTTCCAGATTGAAAAAGAAATCGAGCGCTTAGCCATCCGTACACAAAAAGAGTTAGTACTTCTGCACCGCGAGGGGGGCGCTAATCCTTCAGGCACCGTGCACTGGCTCAACATGCGCACGTGGGTCAGCCAGCACCACCACGTGCGCTGTCCGCACAGGATGTTCACTAGGAAGAGCCAGTATAGAATCGTACGTATACTTTATTCTGTGGTGGTCATTGTGGACATACAATAGGGTATTTTACTCTACGAGTATATGAGAAAGAATCTATAAATATATTATTGAGATAGTTTAGATACTAAGCAGCCCGAAAGTGTTAGTTTTAGTTTATTATTATTATTATGGATCTCTTACAAAGAATATACGCCACAAAAATCGTTGCGTGTACTCCTTTAATTAAAAGAAACCACAGCGTCCAAACAATAAACTAACGATTCCGAAAAAAATGTTTGTAAAACTGGTAATATTTAACAGCCAAAAATAAATAATATCGCGAAACCTTAGTGACTTTTCTACTGAACCCTTAGGTTCCACAGAACCCAGTCCCAAACCGTTCAAAATGGTACTAGCGTAGATAAAGGGTATGAAGGTAGCAGTTGTACATGGATTGAAGTGTACCGATTGGAGGATTTTTACTGTACCCTTAGGCTTAGTTCATACCGGAATAGCAGCGGCCGGTAGCGGCGCAGCGAGAACTTTCAGTGTTAAAGAAATTTAAACTTTATCTTCATGCGTAAAAAAACAAAATCGCTTGAAAAATTCAAAAAGGTCCCGTGTTCGTTCGTGGTAGCGCACGGCCGCTACCATTGCGGTGTGAATTGAGCCTTAATAGGGTATTTGACTGAAGTCAAATCAGCCTAGTTTTAAGTACCAATGGCAAAAACGACCCGCACCATACCTATTTGTATGGACCATTGACGTATAGACCTGGACAGTGCCATCCCTTTCAATTAAAAAGTAAATATTGATTGCAAAGCGTGAAAGAGATAAATAACTCGTGCGGCCTTTGGCAGGTATTGTCCACAAAGCAATGTTGTCTCTTTCTAGGGAGTGGTTAATTTTGTGAGGTTATGGCGCAGTCCTGGTCTCTACGTCAATGGTACAAAATGCTAGCATATGACGTCTCGTTTACTACGGTCTAATCATTTACTTTTAGTGATTATCTTTAAGAATAAAAAAAATAAATTAACATATATTTTCAGAATACTATGATATATTTTTACATGGTTAATATTGAACTGCTTATATTTTTCATACACAAATATCATTCTCCTGGTCATCTGTAATCCATTGTTGATTTAATTGATTTGTTATTTGTTCGTTCCAGAGCGAGTTATACAGTAAAGTGCTGATGTCAGAAGCGTCGGTGCACTCGGACTTCTCCCGCCTGGCGCGCTGGCTCACGGGCACGTCCGTGGGGCTGGTGCTGGGGGGAGGGGGGGCGAGGGGGGCGGCGCACGTGGGCATGGTGCGCGCCATACAGGTACACTGTATAACCTTTTGTGACTCTTTATATACATATAGGTACACTGTATAACCTTTTGTGACTCTTTATACAGGGTGTATTTTTGAAACGGGTCAGTAAGGGCAAGTACCTTAACCGTTGCAGTTACAGCAAAACGTTCTTAGAAGACCTTCCCTAACTTTTTGACATACTTTGAACTGCATTCACAGATTTTGTAAAAAACTTACAGTTGGCAAAAAAAATGCAAAAAGTCCAAAAAATTTTTTTTTATGCCAATCGATTCTATTTTATGTGGGGATCAAAAAACTCTATGAAACCATTTTAGCTTTCAGTACTAGAAAAGACAGAAATCTCCAAAAACGTTTCCCATACATTTCCTACGGAAATATGATAAATCAACTCGAAACTCATAGGACAGGTAAAATTTTAAACTTTTTTAAATAAAAAAAATCATTTAAACATTTTAGAAATTGGTTTATGAAATAAATTGCTCAAAATGATTTCCATTTTCACGAATACATAAGTCTATCCTTTTTTGCACTGAACGAATGGCGGCTAATAATGTTCTGGGATGAATATTACGTAAAATGGTCATTAATGCATCCTTGAGCTCTTGAACACTGGCGTACGTCGTCTTATACACCTCGTTTTTCACGAAGCCCCATAAAAAAAAATCAAGTGGTGTTAGATCGGGGCTACGAGGTGGCCACTGTGTTGGACCATGTGTACCTATCCACTGTGTACCGAATAGGCGGCTCAAATTGGAACGTGAAAGGTGACTGTTATGTGGCGGAGCACCATCTTGTTGAAAATGAACTTTTCGCAATTCCGACAGGGGCCATTCGTCCATCTCGTTTTCAAGATGGTGTAAAATGACTTCATTATACATGGCAGAATTCAGTTTCCCTTCATAAAATTCCACCATTATAACTCGATTGGACATTATACCACACCAACAGTTGAATGAGAAGCGAACCTGATTATGACTTGCCGTAACTCTTAGTGGATTTTCTTTGGACCAATAGTGGTGATTTTTTCTGTTGTACATACCGTTATTGGAAAAATTCGTTTCGTCTGACCACAGTATGTAATTTAAACATTCATGATCTCTGCTTATTTTTCCTCTTAGCCACCTGCAAAAAGTAAGCCTTCGAACATCATCACCCGGATGTAACACTTGAACTATGCGCCCATATCGATAGCACTTGTAGCCGTATTTCTTCCATATCTTTATCACAAGGGAGTGGGATACACCTACTTCAAAGGCGACATGCCTGGACGATACCTCTGGATATGCTTCGACATAAGTCAGAACCGCAATCTCCGTGTCCATGTCCACACGAGGCTGCCGCTTTCTTTTGAAAGAACCCTGCAATTCCAGGTTTTTCAAAAGATTTCTAATAACCTTTCTTGTTGGCACATGTCGCAACGGATACTTATTGCGGTACCACACTAATGCAGCTCCCGCATTTCGATTATTGACAAAATACGCTTCTAATAAGTCAATTTTTTCACGATTAGAAGACATTTTAGCGAAAATCCTTAATTAATAATAACTCATACGAAGTTTCTCAGCTGACACACAGATTTTCGAATGAAATTCGAAATTTGAAGGTAAAAATTATTTTTATTTACTTTACAGTCAATTCTACCCACTTCCTGGCCATAACAAAAAGTTCGACCATCGTAGAAATTTGTTTCTGTTGCCGAAATGTATGGGAAACGTTTTTGGCGATTTCTGTCTTTTCTAGTACTGAAAGCTAAAATGGTTTCATAGAGTTTTTTGATCCCCACATGAAATAGAATCGATTGGCATAAAAAAAAATTTTTTGGACTTTTTGCATTTTTTTTGCCAACTGTAAGTTTTTTACAAAATCTGTGAATGCAGTTCAAAGTATGTCAAAAAGTTAGGGAAGGTCTTCTAAGAACGTTTTGCTGTAACTGCAACGGTTAAGGTACTTGCCCTTACTGACCCGTTTCAAAAATACACCCTGTATACATATAGGTACACTGTATAAAACTATGAAACGATTCGAACGGTTTCAAAGTGTACAATTCCCAGAATGTACAATTCCCAGTATGTCCATTCCCACAATGTGTAATTATTATAATGTCCGATTCCCAGAATCCAATGTTTTGTGTTATAGACCAGGATAATGAAAGTAATTTACGGCCGGTCTCAATAATCTACCTATCGATGGATTTGGCTACTAGAGGTAGAATTTGGACATATTTTGTATGGAGCTTATGTGTAATATATACATCTAGTAGCCAAATCCATCGATAGTAAGATTATTGAGACCAGACGTTAGTAAACTTGAGCTCTAAAGAGGTAAACCAACTTAACACGGGCATATTTAATTAGTTTCTTGTTTTTTTTATACAACTGGGCACGAAACAGGACTTTCTTTCTTATTTTAAAACTATCTTTTTTTTCTTCTTCTTTTGTTATGAAATAAAATATGTTGTTTATTTTTTTCTTCTTCTTTGGTTATGAAATAAAATAAATGCATATCTATACTAATATTATAAAGCTGAAGAATTTGTTTTGTTTGAACGAGGTAATCCCAGGAACTTCTGATCCGAATTGAAAAATTCATTCACTGTTGGATAGCCCATTTATCGATATGACCCGGAATCCATTGTCCCGTGGTATGAAATCGACATATTACATAATAATAATATCTTGGGACAATTCACACTTCACACAAGGTCATCTGATCCCAAACTAAGCAGAGCTTATACTATGGCAACCAGACAACTGATAAACATACTTATATATTTCAACCATCGTTCTCATCACACTAAGATTTATCCTGGGTGGGCACAGGCTCCGGTTTAGCAGACAGCGTCACTAACCACTAGGCCAACAAGTCATGAAGTACTAAAAAGTATATAATATTCCAGGAGGCCGGAATCCCCATCGACATGGTGGGAGGAGTGAGCATCGGCGCGTTCATGGGTGCTCTATGGTGTATGGAACGGAACATCACCACTGTTACGCAGAAAGCCAGGGAGTGGTCCAAGGTTCGTATGTCATCTTGAAGTTGTCATTGGCCGAAATTTTATGCCATTTTTACCCTAAACATGACTGAGATACGGCTGCAGATTCACATCGTTCATTGAGTATTGTGATAAAATCATGTTTTTAAATACAATCATAAAAGAGGCAATATGTTTTGGCCAGTCTGCCTATCAGATTTTGCCCGCTAGTATTTTTAAATAAATTAATATTAATCGACTTACTGGAAAAAAAAATCTCACTTGAAATGAAATACACTCTACTTTATAGAAATAGACGTAGTGAACTTAGCGATAGGTGCCTTTGCGCACTTGCCCGCAACCCCTTCGTAGCCAGGTGTAAGCAGGTAATATTTTGTTACGATATTGCGTTCATGGCGTATTTTCATCATTTATATATCAAATTAAAGCTATTTATTTTCTGTACATCATAAACTACCTCTGCCTATGCAAAAGTGCCCGCAGTCGGAGTTGCCAGCGATTAAAGTATATTTAGAGTGAGAAAGACTTATCGCTCTACATCATTCGTTAGACGAGGATAGCGATAGCCAGCTCTGCTGTCGTAACTAAGAATGCAGTAACTGACAAAAAGCATTATTTTAATTGCAAAGCATTATATTAGATTGTATATAAAAACATGATTTTATTACAATACTCGATGAACGATGCGAATCTGCAGCCGTATCTCAGTCTATAAGTACCGAATCAGAAAATCCAAAACTTAATAAAAATGACTCATATACTATTTCAGAAAATGACTCAATGGGGTAAACAACTGTTAGACCTAACGTACCCGGCCACATCGATGTTCTCTGGTCGTCAATTCAACACAACAATTCGCTCCACATTCGGAGAAGTGCACATTGAAGATCTATGGCTGCCATACTTCACTGTCACTACTGATATCAGTTCCAGTTGTATGAGAGTTCATCGACATGGTATGTAGCTGTTTGTTTATGTAACTTTTGGTTATTTTGGTTGTATTTTTGTACTGGTTTGGAATAAAACTTGTGTTGACTACGGATTATTTAAAAGTGACCTTAAAATAACGATATCTATACTTATGTTATAAAGCTGAAGAGTTTGGTTGTTTGAACGCGGTAATCTCAGGAATTGAAAAATTCTTTTATCGTTGAATAGCCCATTTATCGAGGAAGCCTATAGACTATATAACACGCTACGCTCAATAGGAGCGGAGCAACAATGGGAAGTATTGCAAAAACGGGGAAAATTTACGCAGACGAAGTTGCGCCAGACAGGTAGTTTAATAATACTCCAGGAATATCATAACGTTACTCTGTCATATACCAAAAATCTAGACATTTAAATACTACTACTCAGTGAGCCTCATACTTCCAGAAGTAGTAACGCGCTTACAAAGTTATCAAGTTTATTTTTTGTAAAGATAACTAGAAATGTGGAATTGTGATCCCACATTACTAGCAATTCTGTTAACCCCTTCAGCTAAGCTCAATGGCTTGTGTTAGGAGTGGGTTCACGTCAGTAGTATAATGGGTAGAATTCGAACCCGCGACCTCATAATTCCGAGTCCGATGCCTTAGCCATTAACCTATCGCTAGTTAATTGGGATGATGACTACAGTAAAAATAAATTAAGTTTCAGTAATCAGGTATACGTCATAACGAGCTCTGAATAAGCTGAGCTCTGAATGTGTTATTCCATAATTTCGTGTGTAAGAATTTAAATCACGAAACAAATACTAAAAGTAAAAGTATGCCGTGTGGTGCCGGCTTAAGAATAGTACCACCCCATCTCTACCCGTGGGTGTCGTCAAGGCGACTAAGGGATTTCACACCGGAGGACGGGCAGCAGCGTCCTCTGCGTACTTAAAGCCTTACTGCGATCGCCAACCCGCTCGCCAAGCGTGGCGATTATGGCAATTACCCCCAGGATCTACATATTAGTAGGTTCTACTGGGGAGACCCGTGCCCAGCAGTGGGCCATCATATGGGTTGATATCCTCATTTTTCCTAATCTCCCTGCAGTATTGAGGCGAATAAAGTAAAAAAAAAACACTATTAGGTCATTTTCCAGTTTTGTAAAATTTGTTTTACTTTGTAGTTAAGTTTTGTCTTTATGATGTTATATATTAGTAATTGTACAGCCTTCAAAATTCAACGATTGATATATTTGCAAAAAAATCTGTTTTCAGCAAATATTTTTTTGTTCCAAACCAGTAATTTATTTTTTATTTTAAAATATAATTCGTGATTTCAATATTTTCTTCATGAAAAGAATAGTCTGGTACCTATATCTTAATTATCTTATCTTAAAAAAATTAGTTCTGAACATAAAACATATTATACCTTTTTTATTTTGATTTCAATATTATCGCATATGGCCTAAAAATGAAGGCTTATTATTCTTATTAAGATTTAAGCAAATTGTGTGTTTCACAAATATCACGATTTTATGTAGTTTTAGATAAATTAACACAACACATTCATGGACAGGGAATTTGTTTTATTTTTATAAATATACTGCCTTAAATAATAAACGATTTATTAGCGATTATAATGTTTTTTCTCTTTCTTTTTGTATAAGAAAAAGCAAGAGGAAATACTCAGTATTTAAAACGCTGCTGTTATGGACTCTTTTGTATTTTTTGGTAATTTCACTATAAAACACATAGGTAATCAAATTGTTTTTCTAATTTAGCCTTAAATGTCTCTGTTCTATATACTATATGTACATAGAACCAGTTTTTACAAATAAGGCAAATAAATATAATAGCCTTTCTGATGAAAACCACTTATAGCTGTTGCATTTCACAAGCGCACCTTGGATTACAATGTACTAGTCATGTATATGCACATTGCATTAGTGTTCGTGCCCAATCACCCGCTCAATTCAATTGTAACTACTTAATGTTTCTTTTACGCTGCGACACACATTCACACGTATACAAGAACACCTTGCACGTAACTAAAGTTAGAGGTCGTGGGTTCGATTTCCGCATAGGACACCCCTTTGTGTGATTCAGAATATGTTATTCCGAGTGGGTATACTTTGTGTCCGTGATTTGTGTGTTTATAAAGTCCCCCGCGACATAGGGCTTGTTTGCTCTAGTTTAATTGCGTTGATTATTTAAAGGTTTAGCCAAACCTTAAGTTTTTCTGATTTATACGATTATATAATAAGATAATGTTTCAAAATCTCGATAGTATAAAAACTATTATTGGTAGCTTGTACTAAAAAATCTCATTTTATTTTAATAAAAATTAGCAAAAAATATAAAAATGTCCATTAATGTTTATTAAATAAAGGCAGTAATGTTTATTATACAGCACTTTTACTAACCCAACGATTATATATTTGCTTAATAAATATTAAAATGGCGCTTGATAATCGCGCTAATTTTAACTGTAATATTATATGTGGCTATGCATGAAAATGTAAAACTACTATATGTGGATTGTAGTGTCGTATTCTCTACACTACCGACCAGATAGAGGAAATATGACATATATATTGTAATTAAATGTATACCGCTTTACTTTAGTATAGTTCAACAAGGATATTTTTGAACGTGGTTGTATAACTGTGGCAATTGAGACTGCCAGTTGAAAGAAATACCACATAAGCCAGAAAATCGACCTTGTTTTACTGTTTTATTGTTAAATTACTAATGCTTCAAGTTTTTTTTTTTTTAATATCAGTGACATCCATGCACTGGCCACTGGTGGATCTGAGTTAACCTATGTGTTCCTCTACCACCAGCAGGCTCAAATTCCGCTCCCAAACTAATATATTGGGTTGCTCAGCAATGTTATTTAAAAAAAAAAACATACTGGCTACTGGCTGTGAAATTGGCATCATGGTACTGACAGCCTTTTCCCTTGGCTCGTAGTTGGACAGAGTGACACGAAGCAAACCATAAATTGACCAATGACAGTGCTCGACATAACCACGGGTACGATTTCGAGCACTGTGATTGGTCAATTGGCTGTTCGCACTGCGTTATTGGAAACGCACCCTTCAAGCAGTACTTTCACTCACCGTATCTATTGCACAGTATACAGTTACCACGAGTAGGTATATCAGTATAATCGACGCATTACTAATAAATACTCATTCGTTACTATAGCTACGTTCATTAATACCTTGCAGATCTATACATAAAGGAAATGTGTATCCAGTGATCAGATTAGGCAGACTGTATTTATCTAGATTTATACATATAACTTGACACTATTTTTTTAACAACAAAGCTTTTTTTATTTTGACTGCCTCTGTGGCGCGGTGGGAGTGTGTCCGACTGCTACGCAAGAGGTCGTGGGTTCGATTCCCACACGGGACACCACTTTGTGTGATCCACAAATTGTTGTTCCGAGTCTGGGTGTATTGTGTCCGTGACTTGTATGTTTGTAAAGTCCCCCGCGACACAGGGCTTGTACCCTACTGCGGGAGTCGTATTTAAAAAAAAAAAACACTTTCTTTCCGGCCCTTTTCATACTAATTACCTTCCTTCAGCTGAAATATGATTACAACAAAAAATATTAAAAGATTATTTTAAACATCTTTATTACTATTACATAAATTGATAAAAGTACAAATCCTAAATATTCATTGAAATTATTGAAGGCACTATCCACTCCATGCATTTTACTTTAACTATAATCTGACAATTCTGATCACTGGTCGTATCATATTGGCCACAAGCTCATTATATGCGGGTAACTATACCGTCATACGATCCTCAATATCTATGATGGGAATAGCGACTGTCACAATATACACATATTGATTTGCCCTACCCAGAGATAAGCAATCTGCCCGGAGTATTAGGTAAATTGAAATTTATGCCCTTGGCTGTCCGTTAAATTTGACTTGCTTGTTGGTCTAGTGGTTAATGACCCTGACTGCTAAGCCAGAGTTTGTGGGTTCAATCCCTACACAGGATAAACTTTTTGTGATGAGCACGATGGTTTATTGTGTCTGGGTGTTTTTTACTAAGCCAGAGTTTGTGGGTTCAATCCCTACACAGGATAAACTTTTTGTGATGAGCACGATGGTTTATTGTGTCTGGGTGTTTTTTATTTAGTAATATATAAGTATGTTTATCAGTTGTCTGGTTTCCATAGTACAAGCTCTGCTTAGTTTGGAATCAGATGACGTTGTGTGAGATATTAATATATTATAAATTCCCACTTGGCACGCACTAATTGATTTGATATATGGGACAAAATGTTATGTAATCTATAATTTTGTTCAGCTAAGGCTTATATATCGGGCAGCTAAGGGCATAAAAACAATCTGCCCAATATACCAGGCAGATTGCCCGTCTCTACCCCCACTCCATTTACTCCCATGTTTCACAAAATGTGACGTCACTGCAGACCGCTACAGTATTATTTGACAACCACACTCACTTGCATTTATGTGTTGTGTATGATGTAAACGTGTGTTTGTTTATATTGTGTATGTATGTACCGTCCCCTCACTTGGTGTTTTAAGATTTATACTACAAAATATATCTATTTTTCTATTTATTTTTTTAACAACGATACAAATCCGACATTTTTTTGGGAGGTTGCCATTACTGGTTTTTATAAGCGATCGTGATTGGTTTACCTTAACTTATATGGGAGTTAATATTATTTTTATAAATATAGTAATATCGTCCTCACAATGTCGGGTTGGATGTGTACAGCTTGTATGTATTTAAACCATCATACATATCATACATTTTTCCATCTATCCATGTATATGCATGAGTGTGGTTTTCCTACTATCCATTTATTTAACCCTTTTTTCATCTGTAGTGTGTCGCAGGATGCTGTCGACGTAGCATGAGCATGTAGTATACTGTAGCTACGACTCTTTCCATCATAGATCACACGGACACTGCGTTGGGGCTGGTAAAAAAAAAAACATAAAAAAAAGCATTAAATCATCCTTTCCATGGATTGTGTTGTTGGCGAAGTATTACACAAACGTACTCGCGAACATTTAAAACACGTACAGATTGAAAAGACGCGGCTTTTCAACAGTGAGCCAGTGTTAGAACACCTTTTTTAAATCGTCAGGTTCGCTTTGGCGATACATTCGCGCCTCGATGTCGCTCAGCGGGTATATGCCGCCGCTCTGCGACCCTGTAGATGGCCACCTCCTATTGGACGGCGGTTACGTGAACAATCTCCCAGGTAAACCAATCACAGAGCTGCATTACAACGTGCTCGTGATTTGAGCGTTTCAATTGGCTGTTGGTAGGCTGAGTGAAAATATTGATTTCCGAGTCAGATCACGATTTGAAATAAGAATTTCGTCGTATACTCGGTCTAAATTCAATTCTGTGTCCATACACATATTTATGGGAATTTCTGTAGGAAAACATTTCAATTCAAACTCTTTAGTAGGAATAAGGGTTAGAATATAGTTGGGATCTAAATTCATGACTAAAATTTCCTTTAGTTTCTAGTAATTTCTGTCTCATGAACTCCTTATCACTCACTTCACAAAATCTTTTCCAAAATGCTTTCACAAAAACTATTTCACAAAATTTCTTTTCAATTACTAATACATTTCAACTACGGTTCCAAATACAAAAGAGAATGCCCATAATGTAAAATATTTGCACTCAGTCTACAAAAGGGGTAAGTAATGGCAACTGGACCAAGTGGGGACCCGGTACGGGCCGATATCGGCCGGATATCATCCTCATTCGACCTGGTTCGACTGTCAGGTGTGTTATGGCGGTACTGCCGGGCCTCAATGAGCATCGCGGGCATATTTCCGCCAGTCTGCGACCCGATGGATGGACATCTGTTGCTGGATGGGTGCTACGTTGATAATGTACCTGGTAATTTATTTTTTAATGTTTTTGAAGCATATTTTCGTGTATATCTCGTTCAATTACTAACTATAGGATACAAAGAAGAAACGAATAAACGATGAAAATGGTTAAAATGCGACGTTATCAGCTAGCCTAATACGGGACCTATTCAGATTATTAAATTGGCTAAAAGAAATATAACTTCTAAATCCTTTTTAAAACAAGTTTATCAGAATTAGATATAAGATATATTTCGGGACTTAATCGCGTGAATTATTTAATGGTATGATCGAATTGCACTGGTAAAATAACCTTTTATTTTACCAGTGCAATTCGATCGAAACGTCGGGTAAATGAAAGGTTCGTACCTTTATATCTAAAATATACTACTACTACTACTATCTACTCGAAATATATCTAAAATTTATAAAAATCGCAAAAGTTTAAAAACACTAAGTTTATCAGAAGTTTATGCATTACTAAAAACATAGAGGACAGGATATTTGCACAGGATTTTTTCAAATGTCGGAATAAATGTGGCAATGATTGCTTAATTTTTCAACACAGTAAAGTTGACACGGATATCGTCTGGAATAGCCAATGCGCTACTTTTTATCCCGGAAAAACTTAATAATTTCCACGCGAACGAAGTCGTTGGCAACAGCTAGTTTATAATATTAATTTATTTATAAGTCTTTTTTATTAGGGTCTCGAAAGTAAATTCATATATGACATGTTAAACATTCCAGCGGACGTGATGAGGTCGTTAGGAGCTAAGCACATTCTGGCCATAGATGTGGGTTCACAAGACGACACTGATCTCACCAACTATGGGGACGACCTGTCAGGATGGTGGCTATTGTGGAAACGGTGAGTTCTCATATTTATTTCTTTAGAGATGTACCGGCTAGTCATGTTCCCGGCCTTATTTACAGGTCTCAGTATCGACGATGATTGATCATATTTATATTCTTAAAATAAGTTCACATCTATACTAAATAATAAAGCTGAAGAGTTTGTTTGTTTTTTTTAATGCGATGGTCTCAGGAACTACAGGTCCGAATTGAAAAAAATATTTTACTGTTGGATAGCCCATTTATCGAGGAAGGCTATAGGCTATGTAACATCACGCTACAACCAATAGGAGCGGAGCAGCAATGAAAAATGTTTCAAAAACGGGCAAAATTTGCGCGGGTCAGCTATTCATTGATAAATTAAAATCGAGCTTATAACTTTTCCTTTGTGAATATGTAAACTGACGTTTCGACCAGTTTGCACCGCACCTATCGTGGTCACAAGATAGTCCAACTTGTGACCAAGATTGGTGCAATCCGGTTGAAACGTTATGCAATTTAAAAGGTTAATACTTACCTGGCATCACTACAGTTTTAACAGAAAGACCTGACTGATAACGAAAACGATTAATCGGCCAAAGTTATGACCCATCTCTAATTTTGTTAGATGACATAAACTAAACAATCCAGAATACTTATTATTATAAAACTAACATATAAACTACTAACGATTAAGTCACGAATAAAATAATCATAACTTAAAAAGAAGTGATTTGATTTTAAAAAAATAGTGACGTCATAGTCCGGCATTTGTATGAGACCTTCGTACTAAAAACTAGTTACTAGTTGGAAACCAGCTTATTGCTTTTCGTGTTTGTATTATGTTCATAGCCACCAACTATATTATAATTGGGATGACGACTACAATGAAAATTAATTAATTTTCAGTAATCAGGCAATATTAAGTCATATCAAGATCTGAATATATGTAACTAGCT
Source organism: Herminia tarsipennalis (assembly GCA_945859575.2). Classification (NCBI taxonomy): domain Eukaryota; kingdom Metazoa; phylum Arthropoda; class Insecta; order Lepidoptera; family Erebidae; genus Herminia; species Herminia tarsipennalis. The sequence goes on from OX243832.2 coordinate 27,517,023, forward strand.
GTCCCGCGCAGCTTCGTCGGCGTAAATTTTCCCCGTTTTTGAAACATTTTTCATTGCTGCTCCGCTCCTATTGATCGTAGCGTTATGTTGTTGTTATGTTACCTAGCCTATAGCCTTCCTCAATAATTTTTCAATTCGGACCAGTAGTTCCTGCGATCTCTTCAGCTTTATAGTAGTAGTATAGATAATCCACAATTTAATGTCTGTAAGATTTTATAATCATCAAAACAAGTGCATACTATAAGTAATGATTTGACGATCCTGAGTGATGACGTCACGCTTCAGTATTCCATACAATTTTCTATAGATACTGATTTGACTTGACAGTCATCATCCCTATTTACGATATACTTGCACTCACAAAATATTAATCATGTATGTTGATGGCAGGGTTATATTAATTATTTTATTATATATTTTTAGATGGAATCCATTTACTACACCAGTGAAAGTGCCCAATTTGCCCGATATACAGAGTCGACTCGCTTATGTATCCTGTAATAGACAATTAGAGGTAAGATTATCGCATTCATTTATGGCTAATAAGAAACTCTAAACACTCAGAATATTATGCATTTTAACAAATTATGATGTCGCAGGCCGAATATTGAAGTAATTTTTATAGGCATTTCTTGCCAATTACTTTACAAATATGCAATTATTGTATTTGTAAAAGCTAATTCACTTTTAACAACTGTCTTAAAAATTATTCCTTGGTAGAAAACTTCGCGAGCCCTCCTAAATGAAAATGAAATGAAATAAAATTTATTCACTGAAATAATTTACAATCCGCATTCGTTACTTCTGCCAAACTGTATAACAGTTTGTTGGCAGATGAAGCTCCCTGATTACAAACAATTTGCAAAATTATACATTTCATTTTTCTATATATTTAAAATAATGTATTATTATATTATATTATTATATCATACTATTATATTATATTATATTATTGTATTATACTATCACATTATTAAATTAAATTATATTAAATTAAACAATCCGTACTAATAGCTATTTAAAACACTACGTAGGTAAATGTGTGGAGGTAAATGTTTCCAATAAAAATTTATTTGTCTTATTTTTAAACAATCTTTTAGTAATGGTACTATCTAACAAAGAGGACGGTAGGTTATTAAATACTTTTGGCACCAAATAGTGCCTATTCCTTTCTCCATAATAATTATTACAGGGGGGTAATTCTAACATGTTCGTACATTGCCTCCTCGGGCGCTTTTTATGTATTTTGAACTCGTCGCTAGCGAACTGCTCAATTGCTATCAATAACAACATCTTCTCATGGACTGGTAGCATTTTACATTCCGTAAAAAGTTGTTCATAGTTATTATTACATTGACTTTTTGTGTTTTTGTCTACTAGTAACTTCAGAAACCTTATTTGTAGTGCTTTAATTTTATCTAAATAAGTTTTGAATGTACGACCATAGCTAGTCAGTCCGTAAGAAATTATTGAATCTACAAGCGCATAATATACTGTATACATTGTAGCCCTATTCAAGGTAAAACTGAGGTGGTGGAATTTTACAAGCACAGCTTTTAATTTATCACATACTGTCATTATATGCGTTGTCCATGAAAATTTGGAGTCTATACACAGGCCTAGGTACCTATAGTACTCCACCACCTCAAAGCTTGAGCAGTCACATGTTGCATAGGAATTGTGCATACACTCGTAGCTATGCCCGACTATTCTCGGCTGTCGATCTACATTTTTGAGATAGGGAGAACATATATGCATACATTTTGTCTTACATAAGTTTATAACAATTCCATTGTCGTGTGCCCATTTTATTATATTAGTAAAATCTTCCTGTATTTTACTTTCTATTAAATCGAGATTTCTATCTGCATAAACTAAACACGTATCATCCGCATACATATAAATGCGACAGTTCCTAACCAAGTTGCACATGCTATTGACATGCATTATGTAGCCGACGGGGCCGAACACGGATCCGGTCGGCACGCCACAACTCACGCGTGAGCGCTCGCCGCTGACTCCATCAATGACGGTCTGTAGTGTTCTGTCTGTGAGATAGGCCCGGAGCCACCTGTTAAGCGGCCCCGCGATTCCACACTCTTCCATGGCTTGAAGTAGCTGGCAAGTTTCCGAAGTGTCAAATGCTTTTCGGAAATCAATATACACTACCACCACCTGTTTCCGCTGATCTAGACCCTCATTGATGTCATCAGTGAAACGCCCTAAGACCGTTGCCGTACTTCGGCCCCTTCGGAAGCCATGCTGGATATCAGTCAAAATACTATTTTTTTCCAGAAAAGCACTTATTTGATTTACAATATATTTTTCTACTATTTTATTAATTACTGACAAGATTGCTATTGGCCTATAATTAGAATATTCGCAATGTGACCCCTGCTTAAAAATCGGCCTTATTAGTGCTCTTTTGAGTTTTTCTGGGTATACCCCCAATTCAACACACAAATTAATGAAATAAGCTATTATGGGACTAATCTTATTTTTAATAAATTTGATATCCTTTATTCTAATTGTATCCGCCCCCTGTGCTTTGTCACAGCTTAAGTTGCATATAATTTTTTCTATGTCTGATGGACAGGCTTTTTGAAATCTTAAAGATACGTTGCTGCTTACCACGTAGTCAGCCCTGTTAAGGAACTTATGATCGCATACATGTTTAATATTTAGTATTTCTTGGGTAAAACATTTGGAAAAATTGTTACATATGTTTATTGTACTCTCTGTTCTACCTAAATATTTTATAATAGTTTTATCTACACTTTTCGATTCCTTTCCAGTCCATTCATTAATCTTAGTCCATATTTTTCTCACGTTTTTGTTACATTTTGCTATCTCCTCCCTGCGATAACTATTTTTAGCTTTATTTATACATTTATTAACTTTATTTCTATAATTGTTATACTGTAATCGTAAGTTCATATCATGTGGTTTATTTTTTTGTAATCTGAATAACCTATCTCTATTTGCAATCATATTTTTTAACCTGTCTGTTACCCAATGTTTACATTTACGCTTTTTACTCACATGCAATTGTAATTTAGCCTCGTTGTAGGTATTGACGAACACTGAACTCATCTGATCATACAAATATAGGGGGCACTTACAGTCCATTAATCGTTCCCAGGATATTTCCGAAAGACTATTGAATACTTTTTTATCACTTATCACAGTAATGCTTTGTTTTTCACTTACGGGGTTGTTCAATGCACCAGCTACACAAAGTCCTATTAGATAATGGTCCGATATCTTACATGTTAGCACATAGGCTGTGGTTGCCCGATCCGATCGAATCCACGCGTGATCGATGCACGACCGCGTCACCAAACCGCCGTATAGCTCCTCTCGCGTTACGTCATTGATTGCACAATCGAAACCTAACTCGTACATATTATTCATGTATTGACTACACGCACTGGGAACACTATGACCGGTTTCACACAATATGTCAATGTTCGTGTCGCCCATAAATATGACTTCACAGCTTCTTGGAATACTACACAGTAACCGATAAACCTCCTGTATATAACCTGGCTTATCTGTTTTCGGTGGCCTATACGTAATAACTACGTGTAGAACTTTCTTTCCTTCCTGAAACAGCCTGCCGTGTACTATTTGTGAGTGTCTGGCGGTCACTTGTTTAGCGCTAAAGTTGTGTTTATTTTTCACATACAAAAGCACACCGCCACCTTTCCTATCTTCTCTCGTATCTGCATATGTGTTGTATCCCGGTAACTTGTATAATGGCAATTCATACTTTTTCACACTTATCTCTGTTAATGCTATGATATCCAGGTGACTCATGCTACTGCACGTTAGTGCTTCCAGTTCATTGAAGTGTTTCCTCAACGAGCATATGTTCAAGTGTACCACATTGAAACTCAAATCAGATTTTTTTAGTTCTTCTTGCCATGTATTTACATGTACACACCTTGTATATTCAATACTAGATTGTATATGTCTGTATTGTCATCGAATTTTGTTGAAATAATTTAACTCCGGTAATCAATTAATATACTACCCACTGACACTTTATTTATTATTTTGCTAAAACGTTAATGTCCCCCAATGTACGAATTGCTCTTATTTTGTTGTCATTGGGGTCATCCTTTTTTATTAGGACCTTTCCGTCGTGCACCCATATGTATTTATAAGTAGGTTTAAGCTCGTTCTTCGCCGTCCATAGCAAATTGCGTACGTACTTTGACAAATCTTCATTTATATATATTCGCTGTTCGTTTCCGTTGGCTATTACATCCTTGTTCGTTAGGTGTATATTTTTCCTGGTAGCTAGCCATCTTTTACACATCGGTTTCCTTATTTCGCCTACCCTCCTTGCTTCGCATATCTTCAGTCTGTCCATTCCCAGTTTACCAGCTAAATTATTGATCGTAAGCCCCAAATTCTCATCTTCATACTCCTCCAGTCCTACTATCTCCACGTTTTTTTCTTTCTCACGGTTCTCCAGAAAAGCAATTCTTTCTTCCATAGCCTTGTTACTGGTTTCCAAGTGAGCATTCTTGTGTTCCAGGGCTTTAATTTTTTTATCTGTTTTTTCCTTCTCTTCTATAAGCTCTTGATATTTCTCTGCGTAAAAACTTATATCCTCAGACATTCCTTCCAATGTTTTTTTCATTTTGAATACTATTGCAAGCTTTTCATTAACTTCGGCAAGTATTTTTTCGGGAGAGGACTTCGACACATCAACAACGATGGACATACCTTCGCTACTCGCAGTCTGGCACTCATCACACATTCCTGTTGCATTAAACGCTTTTATTTTTGCTGAGCATCTTTTATGAAAACTACCCCCACACTGCCCGTTACATTGTGTCATATTGTCTCCTTTCACTTTTGCTAGGGAAATTTTACATAATTTACACTGTACCATTTTAACTTTAAGGGGTTGAAAGTGTATTTATAAAATCACAGAAATGTAATTAACTCCGATAGTTGCAGTTTCTATGCGCACGCGGAAGTAATAACACGTAAGCGATCACTATGCAATACCGAATACACGTCGTTACGTCGGGAGCGAACGCAAGCAACTGAAAGCCCCGCTTTATGCTATTTTAATTAAATTACAGGAAGTAAAAAAGTCTGACTATTGCGAATACATCCGCCCCCCCATCGACGCGTACAAAACACTACAATTCGGTTCGTTCGACGAGATCCGCGAGGTGGGGTACAGACACGGTGCGGCGTACTTCGAGGGGCAGCGGAGAGGTGGGGGAGGGGGGGTGAGTGGGGCCAGTGGCGCCCCCACGCAGAGGAAGCATGACGCACAACCTTCACTGACTGAGTAAGTAGCACCTATAAAGAGATTTTTTAGCGGCGTTTTCAACATTTTTCTAGCGAGGACCGCGGACCCCAAGAGCTACGCGCTCCCTAGTAGGTACTCTAAACGTTTAATTTAAATACACAAACGACACTTCGAGGGGCAGTGGTGAGGACGGGGAGGGGAAATGTTTAGTGGGGCCAGTGGCGCCCCCACGCAGTGGAAGCATGATATTACAGTCTTCACTTACTGAGTAAGTTTATTGGACTTTATTGTGGAGTAGTTATTACCGCGAACATATTCGTATACATAACACTTCGAGGGGCAGCGGCTGAGGTGGGGAAGGGTCTGCGGCGTCTTCCTTTTACCCGACACATAGGCTATAAGTACCATTTTATAGTTTAGTAATTTTAGAGTAAGTTGCGCCGCGTTTTTAAATATGGTTTTCATCAGAGTAGTTGAAGTCTAATCAGTTTATTAGTAATATTTCGGGACTTAATCGCGTGAATTATTTAAAGGAACGAACCTTTTATTTACCCGACGTTTCGATCGAATTGCACCGATCGTGGTCACGGGTCGACTCTCTAATCAGTTTCTTTTTATGATTATTTTATGTCAAAAATAATATAATATTTGAATCACACAAAATTTTCTATAAATGAATGAATAACTTTCGTGATTTGTTTACATTATAAAATTATATATACTACGAGTCTTAATCACGTGAATAATTAAGGTACCTTGTTTATTGCCCGACGTTTCGACCGTATTGCAATGGGCGTGGTCACGGATAGAAAACACTACAATTTAGTTCATTCGGTAGGTATTTCACCTTAAATTATTCACGCGATTAAGACCCGTAGTATATATAATTTTATAACACAAAATTTTGTTTTATGCGAAAACATGCTCCCATATAGCGTACAAAAATAACGAATGAAAAATTATATTATTCTGTTGCAGAATTTATTACTGCTAAACCCAAGTAGGTAAAACGAAAAGTAGAAGTAGGATTTTTTTGTGTGGGTTTTATTTTGTAACGTGTTATTTTTTTGATTTTGATATTGTTTTAATGTGGAATTAATTTATTGGCGTTTATCGATACTAATTTTATATTTACGACTCATAATTATCATTTTGATGTATAAAGCAAAATATATGACTGACTTTGGAAACTACTATTAAATAATAATAGTTCTTTCACTTTCACACTTATTACACTCGAATTAAGCCAGAAAAGAACACAACTAGCTATAACCCAGTCAATTTAAATACGTATATATTTAATTCCATTACAGTTACACATTCACCGACTTAGCACAGATGGTATGTTCAGTACGGACGGCTCGGGACGTAGACAATGATTCCTCCTCATCATCAGATTATGAAGAAGACCAGCGTCATTTCGAAGGTTATGCTTCGGAGCCCAGTGCTGGAATTCTAGAGGTAATGATATTATATTATTTTGTTTTAAGTATATATCGTTGTTTGTATGTTTTTTTATTGTAAATATTGGTTTATTGTGAATAATATTGTACAAGGTGAGCATATTAGTACTTTCTGTCTAAAAAAAACATTTACAGGTATCAAATTATTAGAAAATTTAGAACTTTTCCAAATGTATTTTTTTCGCTACTGTTTTCTATAAAATGCCACCATGAGACTTAGCGACTTTCTTTAATAAGTACCGTTTGAGACTTCGGTCTTAAATGAAATAATGTATTGAATGGTAGATTCCCGAGAAAGGGCAAGTGACTTTGAAAATCTTTGAATCCAGACATTTTTATTCCTTCGAGTAAAAGTTATAAGCTCTAAAGTCCTTTCCATCCAGGGGGCATTGGTTTGGTCCACCGTGTATAACTCCTTTCTCGTATTACAGAATATTAAGACAGAAAGTAGTAAGGTGCTTTAAATTGTTGTAAGAACTAACTTTCTTATAGGACGAAACTATAGTTCTATGTGTTTAGGACATAGAAATCTTAATAAACACCCGAACGTCTTAGTAGAGTATAAACCCAAATATGGACACCAATTTAATTCTAGACTCTACGGTGAGATGAGACGAATATATTCTTGTTCTATTTAACATTTCTTCTTATTGGGACAACTCACACAACGCAATCCGCTTTAACAAACAGAGGGCCTTTCAGATTATCTTAAATTCTGCTAAGATTCTAATAGATATACTCTATTATTAAGATTTCTATAATATTACTGTGTGTGTTATTTTAGAACTTAGTTTTATTTATATCTGAATATTAGCCAAAATTGCGTTTGTTTTTGTTTTAAAACTATATCTATCTTTCGCCTGTTGGTATAATTAGGACGGACCTATGTCTTTACGATCCTGTATGCTTTCTTATAGTACTACAGATGATCGAGTCAAGTAATACGCATAAGTATGTTACTTCTCCTCACCAATCTAGATGACATTTTAGATTGATCAGTCAAGTAACAAACATTAATTAGCAGTCTTACCTTGTAATACAGTTATACCCTGAAATTACGCAAAAGAATATAGGTATAAATAACATTCGTGACTAATGTGAATGTTGCTGTAGTAAGTATTTATTTTTTCATCAATAAATTGTTACAATATATTGAACCACAATATATAGTGAATTAAAAAGAAAACTATCACAGCTAAGTAGGCAAATATTATTAAATAGGTATAACGTTGTAAGTATGATTTAAAAACCACAAAAAATCTACTTCTTAAGCCGCATTATTCGGATGGGAAGGGGGGGGGGGGGCTACGGAACTCTACATTGTGCGTGGCCCGACATGAACTTGCCTGGTTTTTTAAATTAACGACCTCTTATATTCTTGATAGCTGTCCCGCGCAACTTCGTCTGCGTAAATTTTCCCCGTTTTTGCAACATTTATCATTGCTGCTCCGCTCCTATTGGCCATAGCGTGATGTTATATAGCCTATAGCATTTCTAGGTAAATGGGCTACCCAATATAAAAAGATTTTTTAATTCGGACCAGTAGTTCCTGAGATTACCGCGTTTAAACAAACAAACTCTTCAGCTTTATAATATAACTATAGATTAATTAACTGGTCACAATGAGTAGCTATTCTATCAACTGGAAGTATTAATAATAGCATACTAATTCTAGTCCGTTGCTAAGTTTTTTTCTAGAAATAGGACCGTATTTCTTAACTATTTACTCTACTTTAGCATGTATACTATTAGGTTTTTATTTCCAAATATCTCGATTTAAGTCTATTGCTGTTTTTAACCAGACTTTTGGACCATTTTGTACAGTATAGATTCTAGCAAAGTTTGGCGTAGTTTCTGGGTATGACTGTTGGTTAGAACTCAAAATTTCTGAAGCTATCTGTACACTTCAGATGTCATCAAGCATCGAGGATGGCGCCGCGTGGATCAGTGATACAGAATTGGTGGGCACATATTGAGCACCGCACCTGTAGTTATATGGTTTAGATTTTTTTTTCTTTTTTTTTGTTATGTCCTCTTTGGAAAGGTCGGGGGTGCTTTTTCGTGTACATAACCTTGTTTTTTAATCTTTTTTTGGTTTGCATGTGATCGGGTTTCGTTTGGACGCTTTATAGATGCGCGTTGACTTGTGGATCGCACACGTTTAACTTGTTTTCAGAGTATTTCGTTTTGTTAAACAAAATTATAAAATTAGATATATTTCCGGACGTCGACGGTCCTAAGGTACGAACCTTTTATTTACCCGACGTTCGACGAAACGAAACGTCGGGAAATAAAAGAAAAACCTTTAAATAATTCACGCGATTAAGTCCCGAAATATATCTAATATGTATAAAAATTGCATATGTATAAAAGTTTAAAAACAATAAAATTATAAAAGCACTGTTTATTTATCGCAATATTTTTATAAATATTATTTGAGTCACAATTCAATAATAGTCAAATAACTCAAGCATTGAAAGCTATGATTATAAATTTATAATATAATCATTTTTTGACAAAAAGTACTTTGAAAACCTGTGTCTATATGCAAGTCTCCGTTCGCCTATTTAGCGTGCAATTGTCGGGTAGTTGGTATGTAAGTTATTTTAATAAGTGCTAATCGTCATTTCACTGCTATCTGTGGTTCCACAAACTTTGCTATTCAACATTACTATGCTAAAATAATAATCAAACATCTTGATTTTTTGCTGGAATTCCACTGCTGATTCTCTTATTTCATCAATACAAATTTATTTTCGATTAAGGTCTATTTTAAATATATTTGACGCACATTTAAAATATATTTTTAAGATAATTATATCGCTTGATAATACATGAATGAAAGAAAATTACATTCATTTTATGTCAAATAAATCATGAACCTCGAATAATATGATTACAGTTAAATAATGAACAATGGATCCAATCCTCAAAACCAAATAGTGTTAAGTATTCATGATATACTTATGTAACAATAACAACTAATATTTTTTTTTTATTAAAAAAAAGTCTGATCTTCTTGCTCTCAATTCCGACCTCAATGAGTGTGAGTGAAAACAAAAAACAGTTTAAAATTGTTAACTACTTTCTAATTGCCTTTATTAACATATCTACACTAAACAAACAAAATTAATTTGGAGCAATGAAAGGTGTGGTTTTCGTGTATAATAATTTGTTTAAATAATTAACCAATTAACCCTTTCTGATTACCTAACAAACTCATTTGGACAACCGAGAGATAAAGAACATTATTCTAAAATTAATCAAACTTTTAAAGACAGTTAAATAAACAAAATAAAAAAATAAGAAACCTTTGTCAAACTAACAATAATTATTTTACATTACATAATTAAGCAAAAAAGCAACATCTTAAATATTAATTTACTATTTTATAAAACTAAACTTTACATTTACGTTCATCAATCATCATAATTTGACTGTTTTTATGTTTTATTCATAAACAATCTATGCTATATTCCAGGAGGGTCTTCGCACCCGCCGAGTGGGAGGTTCCCTTTCCCTCTCCGAAGACGAACTAGACTCCGAGGCCGAAGTGTACGACCCTTTGAACAAACGCGGCGGAGGCAGGTGAGACCCGACCTTGCACGATCTGTGCAAAGCGCTCTACGAGTACATCCAGTACAATGAATAGTGGTCAGTTGCTGTGTAGCTGTATTGATTGTAGTAGCCCTCTAGGGACCAGTAGGATTGTGGACTTTAATTTGCTTGATATAGAGTTCAAAATTGATTACAAACTCTAAGTAGAAGCAGTTGAGTTATTGTCACTTGAATGTGAACTCTAACTGTGCTTGGAATGAAGTTCAAAATCGATTAGAAATGTATCTACTTTATGACAGATTGATGTGAACTAAAAATGGTATGTTATGGAGTTCAAAATTGATTACCAACACACCTACTTAATGGCATATAATTAAGAGTTCTAAATTTATTGAAATAGAGTTGAAAATCAATAACCAACTCACCTACTTAATGCCACATGAATAAGAACTTTGATTGACTTGCAATAGAGTTCAAAATACCTACTGCTTTTTAAAGGGTAAACCTAGCAGTAACTGTGAAGAAATAGCAGCAGTATGAACTGCAGGTGCCAGTAGTATGTCGTGAGGTAGACAGATTCGAAAATGAGTGACAGTTAGCAGATAAAATGGACGTTGTTTAGCATAAATGATGCAACCCACATCAAGTCATTTTTTGGTTATGGCAATTTGTATGGTTTTTAATGCCACTCTTTCTCAAAAATGCCTTGATTTGAATTGGATAATTTTTGCTAAAATTAGAACAAATGATGAGTGAAATTGGTACTGTAATATTAGCAACAATTAATAGTACAGTCAAACGACTGACACGAGAATTTGTGATGTTTGATTTTGTGAGAACGAGGAGAATCAGTAACTTGGTACCTTTGTTTTAGCGGTAGTATTTTAGAATACTTGAAATTTAGACAAACTATTGATTGTTCAAGTACCACGAATGTTGTGACGGTTTTGATTTTGTATCCATTAAATTTCACATGTAACATCGAAAAGACTGGCTAAAAACATGAGTAAGAGTGCCAACTCAAAAAGAAAGGGATAAAATATTAACTTCACTGAAGACTTTGATCGAAAAAGTTTAATGGTCTTTTGTTTTATAGCAAGTCTTTAACGAATCTTCCTTTCAACGTTCGTGGCGTTTGTTTAATCAATACGGAGGCAAAAAAAGGGGCAACAACTTTGTATGGCAAAACACTAGTTCATAGTACTCATAGAAGTATGTAGAAGTTAGTGCGACTGTTCAACTCTCTTTGCCTGCGGCGTTGCATATTTTGGTCAACAAGTGCTTTTCAGATCAACTTGTTTTAGCAGTGTACGAAATATGAACGAGGTGTCATTCGATTCGGAATAGCATGTGGATGATTTTTGAAGCAATATTGCATCTAGTTTCGCTCGCAAATATTGCAAAAGTCATAATAAGTAAACAATTAACTGATGAATAAAAAAGGCGTTTGGTTTTTGCAAATGACTATCGAGTCATTTGCAAAAACCAAACGCCTTTTTAATTTTTTACTACTTGATATTTTCCGAAGTATCTCTTTCTGTGGTTGCCGTCAAGGGGATTAAGAGATTTTACACCGGAGGACGGGCAACAGCGTCCTCTGCGTATTTTAAAGCCTTACTGCGATCGCCAAGCGTAGCGATTATGGCAAATAAATACCCCTAGAATCTAGTAAGTAGGTACCAGGTACTTGGGAGACCAGGCGATAGGAGAAATTTCGTAAAAATAACAATAAGAAAAAAAAAATCCAAATGTTCCCATTTTCGGCCGAAAACGCAATTTCGCAAACAACATCCGCTTTAAAAAAACAATTATTTAAACACATATATGCATATGAAAATGAAGGAGTGAAAAGCACTTGGAGGGTAGATAAATTAACAATCCGTGGTACAAAAAAATACATAAGCATTAGTTAATTAACAATTTTTTGCTAGCTCATTCATATTTTCCTATATTTTTTTGCTGAAAAGCAATTGTTGACCAGACTATGCAGGGGGAAGAGACGACAAGGATTGAGTTAAGTAGTCATAATATAATTGTATTATTATCGAAATTTCGATATTGCTTGTTACAGTTATAAAATATGTTATAATCATCAAGGATTGAAATACAAAAAAATCTGCACGTAATTACAAAAGAGTCTGTATCTCCGCAACGGACGGACGGATTTTGATGGGACTTTCACTGGCTGGTAGTTAACTTTATAGAGTTTAATGATGTGAAAGTCTAATTGTAATATATTGTATATAAACTTACGACTTTGGTCCAGGATGGAACAGTGAAAACAGATAGAGTATTTAATGTGAATCTTGTAATTTATAATTGTCTCGAAGTTCAAATTGTAAATATATAAATAAATATCGTAATGTCCATTTTAAAGTTTTGTGTGTATACAGCCTTGTAGGATAGAAAATCCAGTTACTATATGTTTCATGATGTCTTTGTTCTTCCTATAAGAAAATAAATGGCGTACTATTTGCGTTTTCTGTTCGATATAAAAAACTAGGTTTTGAGCGGCTTTTGAACACAAAATATAGGAACAACACTTTTCTTTGATATTGTATTTTATTAATATATTTTGTTTATGTACAGTTTTGTATTGAACAATGTTTTTTATTTTATTTTATTAATATCGGAACGATATTTTTTTTTATTAATGATGTGATTTGTATTTCCGAAATTAAAATTAATTGAGTTAATAAGGCAGTTAAATATTGGTCCAGTATTAATGACAGTGGATGCGCACGCGCATTATGTGGCCAAAATATATGATTAATCTGCGTTAACGTTAAATTATACTTAGTAATCAAAGATTTAGGTGTAGCTATGAAGCATATTGCAGTTTGCAAGCACTAGTTATCACGAGTTAGGGCGCGTTTCCACTATGTCGAGACAACAGATTATCGTGTCGTTTAAAGCGTCATGGCTTTTGTAGTTAAATGGAAGTTTTCACATATAGGACGACACGATTAATTGTCGTCCACGATATTTTTGTAGTGACGATTGGACTGATTGTCAGACCGGCTAGCACGGCAGTCGTTATAATGGGAACAACTAGAGACTACGGTCGCTCAACAATAAACTAATCGTCACGATAGTGGGAACGCGTGCGTAGAAAAATGTTTTGACTACTATATAAATGAGGATTTTTTTTTTTATTATAACTAGTAATGTGGGATTCGATCCCAGCTATCCTATTAACCCCTCCAGCTAAGTTCAAAGGCTTGTTAGGAGCGGGTTCACGTCGTTGTAGTAATTTTTTCTACTGCATAATTATATTACATCATTAGAAAAAAAACCTATTAGTCATTTCGAATATATATCGATTCTATTAGATATAGTAAAAAAATCTGGTTAGATGGCCCAGTGATATTCGATATTATTGTTCCTAAAATTGCCTAGAATATTGTTTTATAAATAAATTATAGATAACGGGCTAAGCATGTAATATAATTTAATGTGACGTCGAAATTTTTGAGGATGGAAATAGCCGTAATTGATCTGGGCGATTAAATACTGAGTTTTGCCAACGTTACTGTACATACTTTATCGTTTTTAAACATTCTTAATATATATATTGGGATAATAAGTGTAGAAATAGCTACAGTACAAATGATCAAGACCAGACGAGGATAGTTCAAAACCCCACGTCTACCGTCTGGTCTCTCTAACTATCGATGGATTTGGCTACCAGAGTCAGACATAAGCTCCGTATAAAATATGTCAAAATTCTAACTCTAGTAAATCCATCGATAGATAGATTATTGAGACCTGCCGTAACAGAGACATCGCTAAGCTGCCATCAGTCGAACAACCGTGTAAAAAAGGTTCGTACCTTTAAATATTTCACGCGATTAAGTCCCGATATATATATTTTATATGTATATCGTGTAAACATTATTTCTTAATTTAAAACCATTAACGTTATTTATGCTTAGGCGTACCCAGATCATTTGTCGCCGGGTTAGGCGGTTCAATAACCTAAATATCTTTGATTATATAATGTCTAAATTTCTAATCCGGCATCTAAAATTGAAGCAAAGAACTGTCAAAAACTACGGTCAAGTGGACGTACTTTTTGACAGGTAAAAAGCCGCCATCTAAGTAACACTACTAGTCTTAAAAAAAAAAAACATTTCATTCAACGAGTGTCAAACGTCAAAGAGGGAATGCTTCATTTTTTTTAAAGGCTTATTGAAGGAATGCTCCATCTAGACATTATATAATCTAAGCTAAATACTTACACAATTACAATTTCGCTCATGATATTGACAGTATTTGTACAAATGTACAATTTAAATAATAAATGCAAAAAGTTGTAAACGTGCATTAAACTAATGAATGATGTATTTCTTCCTTATCTGTTCGCTCAAATTATTTCGAATAATGGCAGTCATATTTTTTTCTATTTTAGTGATATTTATTTAAATAAGTTTTGAGTTTAGAACCAAACTATGGAAATGATAAGTAATGTAAAAAATGAGATGGACTAGTAATATTAATTTGATGTAACCAAAAGGTTTTAAAAGGCGTGTGCGCACGCATCGTTGCCATTTAACTTCGGAAATGTTCGGCTATCCCGAATATGCCCGAATAATATTGTTTATTTTGAAATTTAGTTTGTGAAGTGATTGTATGGTACCAGTACTTACTGTTTTTAGATAGCACATCTGTATATTGCCTCACTGTGAGTTTTGTGTTGGTACCGGCTTTTTAGGGACAAGGGCGCCTTAACGGCTAGGGCATAAGTAGAGTATTGGCACTAAATTCCTAGGTACACAAGGCCGGCTCCCTACAACGAGCGATAATAGGCTCACGCATACATAGACGCGCAAGTACACATATCTCGGTCGAATAACAACTGAGACTGCACACATTGTGACCTACTTACGTGCGCTTTACTCTGTAGTAGTCTCAGAATAGTAGAGTTAGTTGGTCTGATTACCCTCTCGCAAGAATTCGACTATCATACTGAAACGAAATTTGTCGAACCCACGACAACGGTTACCGACATATATTATGTTTATAAAGTCACACTTAGAAGTGCGGCAACCATTGTCGTGGGTTGACGCGGGAATCTTCGTATTCAAATTTGGATCAAAATTTTTATGAAAATATTTTTTTTTTTTTATAAATTCGGTTTAGTATAAATGCAAATGCGTGGGCTTGTTGACATGTGACCGGACCTTCTGTACCTATTTATTTTGTGGTATCGGGTAGGGACACAAAGAAATTGGACGTTACGGCCTTAGGAAAAAAGGAATGTCGAAAGCCGGCACAAATCGATATAGTATCTATACTACGATGTAGATTAAAATGTATTATTTAGTCTATTTGACTGAATGTAGCTTTAAGTATGCCTTTAGGCATAGAACGTCAAACCAAATGTCTAGCTCAAATATTGTAATTCGTATCAAATTTTATTCAATAAATGCTTATGAATAATAATTTTGTTTTATTTTAATACAATTACAAAATTAACCAGATTAGTTGTACTAAAGACATGTCTCAAATTTGAATAACGTTGTAGAAATCGACTAAGGGACTTGCTCCACCGCCCGGCGAGTAGCTAGCAACTATACTTGCTCCACCGCCCGGCGAGTAGCTAGCAACTATACTTGCTCCACCGCCCGGCGAGTAGCTAGCAACTATACTTGCTCCCCCGCCCGGCGAGTAGCTAGCAACTATACTTGCTCCACCGCCCGGCGAGTAGCTAGCAATTATACTTGCTCCACCGCCCGGCGAGTAGCTAGCAACTATACTTGCTCCACCGCCCGGCGAGTAGCTAGCAACTATACTTGCTCCACCGCCCGGCGAGTAGCTAGCAATTATACGTGCTCGACCGCCCGGCGAGTAGCTAGCAACTATACTTGCTCCACCGCCCGGCGAGTAGCTAGCAATTATACTTGCTCCACCGCCCGGCGAGTAGCTAGCAACTATACTATCTCCACCGCCCGGCGAGTAGCTAGCAATTAAACTTGCTCCACCGCCCGGCGAGTAGCTAGCAACTATACTTGCTCCACCGCCCGGCGAGTAGCTAGCAATTAAACTTGCTCCACCGCCCGGCGAGTAGCTAGCAACTATACCTGCTCCACCGCCCGGCGAGTAGCTAGCAACTATACTTGCTCCACCGCCCGGCGAGTAGCTAGCAACTATACCTGCTCCACCGCCCGGCGAGTAGCTAGCAACTATACTTGCTCCACCGCCCGGCGAGTAGCTAGCAATTAAACTTGCTCCACCGCCCGGCGAGTAGCTAGCAACTATACTTGCTCCACCGCCCGGCGAGTAACTAGCAAATATACTTGCTCCACCGCCCGGCGAGTAGCTAGCAACTACTTGCTCCACCGCCCGGCGAGTAGCTAGCAACTACTTGCTCCACCGCCCGGCGAGTAGCTAGCAATTAAACTTGCTCCACCGCCCGGCGAGTAGCTAGCAACTATACCCGCTCCACCGCCCGGCGAGTAGCTAGCAACTATACTTGCTCCACCGCCCAGCGAGTAGCTAGCAATTAAACTTGCTCCACGGCCCGGCGAGTAGCTAGCAACTATACTTGCTTCACCGCCCCGCGAGTACCTAGCAACTATACCTGCTCCACCGCCCGGCGAGTAGCGAGCAACTATACTTGCTACCAACTATCAACTACCTATTTTATTGCTCAAGAAACGTACAGTCGGCCAAAAGTATGGTATATTATTATATACGGTTGAAATTCATTTGCACGTCATAAACAACAATACCTAATATTCTTTTATTTAAGAATCACTAATCACTAATTTCAACAATAATTATATTTTGATTACAAATGAAGCTTTGGCAAAACTGATAGACCACATTCTTGGTCGATGGTACAATGTTGATCCTCTAAGAAAGTTCTCGCCGGCATCCAGTGCAATCGGTGTTCAACTATGTATTAACATTATGTATCTCTTGTTTTCTTGAGCAAGACAATCGTTAGTAGTTGCTCGCTTTCTCGCCGTTGCTTGGTAGAACAAGTGCCTTCACAACTTAGCAAAATTGTATCGTACAAGCGTTGCACCCTATTTAACCTGCTTATGTATGTTTGTTTCCCATTTTTTTCTGGGGAGGTTTTAATGTATAACACGTCATACTAGATTATAATATACTAAGAGAGAGTAAGACTACAAAGTCTTAAAAAAAACGATACATTTTTTTTAAGGTATAAGATACAAGTTCGAGACATTAGAAGGCTACTAGACACACAATATGCGAAGTTCCTAGTCTTAAAATGAAATACAAGAATGTACCAGACAAACGATGAATATCGTAATCATTTGCGCATTGCCGATCTTGTATAGATCTTTATTTAAGAAACGATTTTTTATAGAAATAAAATCAAAACAGCGTATACAAATATCTAAGAATATAAGTATCATTAATCTTTATAAGGCAAGATGTTAATAGCTTTGATCAAATGGTTCTTCAAGTCATGAACTCTCCCGATGTAACTGTGGACATTCACGGCGTTTTCATTGTCACCATATTCATTCTTTATAGTTTCAACGCCTTCTATACACATAGTCCTGTAGTAATGTCCCGTTTCCTGACAATAAGTGGTCTTCTCCGACGTCCCGTCCCATTGCTCGTGTGTCCTTATGCTCATAGACATAATCCGGTTCTCCCAATGGTTTTTCATATAGTATCTAATATCAGGACAGTCGCACAGATTGATAAGAATTTGCAACACACGAATCTGCATCAAGGGCTCGCAATGGGCCAAAGACAAATATATTAACCGCTTAGTTAATTCCTGAACGAATTCTTTTGCGCGCCACTTGGATTGCTTCGTTAATGTTGTGTATTCCATTAGGCTTAGAGCACCTAGAATGACCGTTCGGTTGGTACGCAAATATTTACGCAAGAGCAACAGATTTATGTCGTGCTTATCGGCTAATGTTTTCCCGACGCTGTGCTTGCATAGTTGCGACATACACTCCATGGCTTTAGCGCTGATTCCTTTGTCGTGGTTACTGAAGAGTGTCAGCATGACTTGAAAAGCGTTGGCTCTCAACGCTGGCTCCGGATTCCACGCAGATAAATCATTAAGCGTTTTAAGATGTATCTGAATTATCCCTGTGTGGTCGTCTTTGATCATTTTGAGAAGGTTCGGAATTATATTATCAGTTTTCATAATAACTTCTGCGATGCAATTGTGTCGAGCTATAGTACGAAGTGTATAAGCCGCTGCGTATCGAATTTCTTTGCGATCTCGCATAATTAAATACATAAGTTTTTCAAATATAATGGGCTGTGATAACATGCGCTGTCTGCCTTGATAGTAGCCGGCTAAACTTGTCAGTATCAAGCAAACCTTCTCGCGGACTATAGGGTCTCGATCTTGCAAATTTTCTATGAGACGATATACGACGTTTAAATTTATTAGAAACAACGCGTTTTCTGATATCTGAACCTGTAATAAAATACAATGTTTAGAGCCTAAAAAAGTAACCCTCTTGAATCCGCGCCTGACACGAGTAGGTAAATAAAAAGAACTACAAACTACACGTAAATACTATTTCGTGGAAATTTCAGAGGCTTTGAAACAGGTTTAAAACTCACCTGATCAAGTATGCTGTGTATCGCTTGGAGTTGTATGAGACTATCATTGGAACTGAGCTCTCTATTAAGCACGCGTAGGCCAATGCGACCGAATCCCATCTGAGCCCTCGTCACGTCAACCATTGGCGCGTACAACGAGGGCTGCATGGAAGAGAGACGACGGGCTGGTGGGAGCTCTGAGAAGTTAAAAGGTTAGTGTCATTTTTACCCGACTGCGGCAGAAGAAGGGTAACGTTTTTCGAGTGGATATTTATGTTCATTTCTTTGACACGCTTTACCATCTAAACGGCTTGGCAGAATTCATCATGTGAAGTGTCGTCGTTGGATTCGTCTTTTAAGACAGGCTATGCTATAATTTTCCAGCAGATTCATCTTATGTGTTTTTACCCGACCGCGCAAGGAGGGTTATGTTTTTCGAGTATATGTTTGTATGTAAATTTCTTTGGCACGCTATAAAGCATAAACGGCTTGATGTATTTTAGTTTGAGAGGTATCGTTAGATTCCTCTCAGTTGTAAGAGTGACACTGGGTGCATCAAAATTAGAAAAAAAAAAAATTGGTGCTAAAATATTTCAGTAATTAATTTTAAGCAGTCGGGATAATAAGTGATTGAATTAAACCTTTTACCTGTTGGTAAAGAAACATGTTTTAAGTTTCAAAAACTTTAACAAACGAAACTAATGTTTTGAAGAATCGTTTCGGAACTTCTTATTTTTTATTATAGTTTTTAGATTTTGTTTCCGGATCCGACTTCGCAATGGGCAAATATTCAAAACCTGTAGATACCTAAACCTAGCACACGATTTAGTAGTATTTAAAAAAATACTACCACATTAGGGTGGTAGGAATGTGTCACGTGGGACTTTATAAACATTCTCACAAAACTGGGGATCGAACCCATAACCTCTTGTGAACCTACATGAGACTGCTGTAATCTCGTCTAGGTTCGTGTGATGGATCATGCTCCGTGTCTTCTTCATCTGACTTTCCCATGGACTTTCTCTCCGAGCATTGAGAACAGCCTACAGCTTCTCACACTGAGGATATAATTTCATACCGACCATCATGCAAGCTTTTCTTTCTTCGCCTCATCGCGCGATCCAGCGATTTGTTGATCACTTTTGGATTGACCGCGCATACTAACTGCAGGTACGCGTTTTTATGTTCACAAAACATCTTGTATTTAGTTTAGTAAAAAAGTGTTGATTGTGTATATATTTTTTTGCTGATTCCTTTAATGACAAAGTGATGTTGGTTCATAGATTTTATATTTCGTCTCTTGTCTATAGATTTGAAGTGTGTAATTGTGAGGCAATGAGGTTTTATTATTACGTAGATTGGAGTGGTCCAACCTGCTCGCAATATTATTATGTAGGGTTTAAGAAGCAGTTCGAAAATCAACGAAATTAAGTAACGTTAATATCTCATTGGTTGTCAACGAACAACCTATTTCTTAATCCCAAAAAAACTAAATGTATTAAGTTTAGTTTACCAATTTTAAATTATAAAGTGACTAGCTGTCCCGCGCAACTTCGTATGCGTAAATTTTCCCCGTTTTTGCAACATTTCACGTCGCTACTCCGCTCCTATTAGTCGTAGCGCGATGTTATATAGCCTATAGCCTTCCTCGATAAATGGGCTATTCAACAAATAAACATTTTTTTAAATCGGACCAGTAGTTCCTGAGATTAGCGCGTTTAAACAAACAAACAAACAAACAAAGCAAACAAACAAACTCTTCCGCTTTATAATATAAGTATAGATTAGCTTTGTCGACTAAACAGTTTCTTTTGGGAATTAGCCTTCCTTGATAAATGACAAACCCAACAAAAAAAAAACAATTCGGACCAGTAGTTCCTGAGATTAGCGCGTTTAAACAAACAAACAAACAAACAAAGCAAACAAACAAACTCTTCCGCTTTATAATATAAGTATAGATTAGCTTTGTCGACTAAACAGTTTCTTTTGGGAATTAGCCTTCCTTGATAAATGACAAACCCAACAAAAAAAAAACAATTCGGACCAGTAGTTCCTGAGATTAGCGCGTTTAAACAAACAAACAAACAAACAAAGCAAACAAACAAACTCTTCCGCTTTATAATATAAGTATAGATTAGCTTTGTCGACTAAACAGTTTCTTTTGGGAATTAGCCTTCCTTGATAAATGACAAACCCAACAAAAAAAAAACAATTCGGACCAGTAGTTCCTGAGATTAGCGCGTTTAAACAAACAAACAAACAAACAAAGCAAACAAACAAACTCTTCCGCTTTATAATATAAGTATAGATTAGCTTTGTCGACTAAACAGTTTCTTTTGGGAATTAGCCTTCCTTGATAAATGACAAACCCAACAAAAAAAAAACAATTCGGACCAGTAGTTCCTGAGATTAGCGCGTTTAAACAAACAAACAAACAAACAAAGCAAACAAACAAACTCTTCCGCTTTATAATATAAGTATAGATTAGCTTTGTCGACTAAACAGTTTCTTTTGGGAATTAGCCTTCCTTGATAAATGACAAACCCAACAAAAAAAAAACAATTCGGACCAGTAGTTCCTGAGATTAGCGCGTTTAAACAAACAAACAAACAAACAAAGCAAACAAACAAACTCTTCCGCTTTATAATATAAGTATAGATTAGCTTTGTCGACTAAACAGTTTCTTTTGGGAATTAGCCTTCCTTGATAAATGACAAACCCAACAAAAAAAAAACAATTCGGACCAGTAGTTCCTGAGATTACCGCCTTCAAACAAACAAACAAACTCTTCAGCTTTATAATATTAGTATAGATTTATCGCTCAAGAAACGTATAAGTATCTACATGTACCACAAGTATAAGCAAAAACTCTAATTTTCAGGAGACAAAATAAACTTTTTTCAGTGTACCTACCTTTGTAATTAAAAATAAACGTGAGTCGTGATTTTTTTTGTGTCTTTCCAGAATGGTGCAAAATCCAATTCTATTAATATGGAATCAAACTTTTATAGGTTATACTTTCTTAAATTGATTACTTTTAATTGATAAATAAATAAAATATATTATAACAATATTAATAGAGGGCATATGCGTTTGGAGTAAGAGGTGTTTGTGTGTCCGTTACCAATTTTCTCGGAAACGGTTCGGCCGATTTCGAAACGATTTTTTGCGTTGTATTAGTCTCATTCCCACGCATGTTCTTAGCTAAGTTTTAATGTTCTAGCCCGCCAGGGGGCGCAAGTGCTCATGTTTCCCAAAGCGGATTTTATTTTCTCGGAGATGGCTAGGACGATTTGGAAACGGTTTTCTGCTCTATTAAATATGTCCTATTCTCGAGCATGTTCTTAATTTAGTTTAATGCTACAATACACGCATTTATTTCTCCAAAACGGTCAAATTCATATAGTAGTTGTGCCCGCGACTTCGTTCGCGTGAAAGTCGGATTTAAATTAAGGTAAATTATGTTACTTAAGTATTTAAATTAAGGGAAAATATGTTACTTAACTATTTAAATTAAGGTAAATTATTACTTAACTATGTAAATTATTTAACTTTTGTGTAAATATGTTGGAAACCGTCCCGTCTGGTGAGCCGCAATATGATTCAGTAGCGAAGAACTCAAAATATCACATCATATACCTACTCAGCGCCATCTATTGATTTAAGACTTTAATTGAGGACTATCGCATATGAATTCACCGTTAGGGCGCATTTATATGATACGCTTACAATCCGCATACACGCCGTAATCACCTTCTCACCGCGAACCCGCAGCCACCAAACAGGAACAGCTATCACACAGCCACCACGCAGCGCCCAGTCGGCTGTTAGGAGTGTTAGGGTTTCCATACATTCACCCATAGTTTACTAGGTACGGACGTGTTTGCTATACTCTCCACTATATTTCTTGTACAAAAATGGAAAAATGAAGAAAATGTAAGAAAACATTGGGTGCGTTTGTCCTTGTATATTTCGAGAGTCGTGTTCCACAATACATGCCTCTCTTCTATTAACGAAATTGATTTCTCTGAAGACATCGTACAAAGGTAACGGGCATTCGTCCGTGTAGCCACAGATTACATCTGTATATTATACCGCGGCATCAACCGAAATGACAGGCATACTAGTGGTGCGGGCGTTGATCGTAGACTGCACTAGTAGTACTATTACTTATTTTGTGACTGCGCGTAAGCTGTCAAGGTATAGTCATATTAGAACAGAACAACACTGAAAGAATAATTCTGTATTTGCTCGTTGAAATATTTATGGTTGTCCCTAGAGCAAAGAAGAGCAGGCCCTAGTGGTTTTATGTGGTGTGGTTTATCTATGTGGTTTTAAAAGGATAGTCGCCCTAGTGACTAGGGCGACTATCCTTTTTGATATGGATACTTGCCTTTTTTATTTGCGAAATGAATAAAAGCTTTTTAATAATAAAACGTAAGAAATAGTCTAATTTAAACTGTAATGCATGCAAAAAAATTAAAAAAAAAAAAACCGGCCAAGTGCGAGTCGGACTCGCGCACGAAGGGTTCCGTGCCACTATTTATAAAAACGGCAAAAAATCATGTCTGTTGTACGGGAGCCCCCTTTAAATAATTATTTCATTTTAATTTAATTATTTATTTTTAAAGTGATTAATACCTATAACTCAATATTCTGTGAATATTTCAAGCGTCTACCTGTTGCCGTTATCAATATCGAGCTGAAAACGGCAAAAAATCAGGTTTCTTGTATGGGAGCCCCCTTAAATATTTATTTTATTCTGTTTTTTAGTATTTGTTGTTATAACGGCAACAGATACGTCATATGTGAAAATCCCAACTAACTATCACGGTTCATGAGATACAGCCTGGTGACAGGTGGACAGACGGACAACGAAGTCTTAGTAATAGAGTCTCGTTTTACCCTTTGGGTACTGAACCCTAAAAATACTTAATCCATAGTCAGTAAAAAAAAAAACAATATTAATTACCCATCAATATAAGATCAACGCCCGTCGAAGTATCGCCTGGGAAGACTTTTACTCATACCGACAAAACGCTTGCGCCTTCTTCGATGGTTTACATGATAATTAGGTCTGCTGGAGGGGTAGTTCTAAATATAGTAAATAAAGCTCTTTCACCACCAACATCCCTAATATAATGTATTCAAAACTGGGGCAACTATCTCACTTCTATCCCGGTTTTACCTTATTAGCAAAGGTTAATTTCTCTGATGGTGATAATAAAATAAGTTCACTCAAAAACTGCTTTAAATAGTATTACTTATACATAACTGCAAAATGCATATACGTATATATGGCGCGACTGAAAAATCGATTGAGTCGTAAGTTACGTATGTACGTCTCTCTGGTATGAAAATAAATCCGGCTGTCTGTCTTACGTTTGAAATCTGAAAGTATTTTATTTATATATTTTAAAGTAATTCACCGATTCTAAAATAAAAATAAGGTTAATTATCGATAAAATGAATTTGATTAAAAAAATAATAAAATTTGCTAAATAAAGTCATGCTCCGTTTAAGACAAGTTTAGTTTAAATGTTTCTAAATAGTGTATACTAGCTCCGCTTTACGGCTTTGCATCGATCTTCCAAACACCCTGTATATTAGTAGTTGATCGCAGACCGTTTACACTACAGTGTACTCGCTCTATATTGCATTTCTTTTGTTTACACGGACGTAATCTACAATACAGAGACGTTTCTTAAGCGATAAAATAGTTGATGGTTGCTCACTACTCGCCGGCGGTGGGCGTTGTGGTCACCGATGACCTAGTGATAAATAGGCAATACATCTTCTGAAAACACTTGTGCAACCGTCATTTCAGATGAAAGTTAGCAGTTAGCGTGATCTAAATGTGATTAGTAGGATTATTAATAAAATAAGTGTAATGAACTATAAAATATTCATTTACTTATAATTTTAAGCGTGACATATTTGAACACAAGACAATGCAAAAATGCATTTTAGTATATTTTGTGTAAAGAGCCGGTGACACACACAACACACAAATGTAGGTACCTAACTACAAACTAAATCTTAAATTCTAGCTTAGATAGTATAAAAACCTAAATATGCTACAACTATGCAAACAACGTGTATGGACGTACCCAGGATCATTTCTTGGGGGGGCGGGGTCTCAATTTGATGTGAGGAGGGGAGACCCCCCCCCCCCTTCTAACTGGAACCTTTTTTTTACAATTTTTGCAATTCTGGGCTAACCCTGAATTGCAAAAATTGTAAAAAAAAGTTCCAGTTACATAGTACACATTTGGCCAGTGTTTAGAAATTGTAAAATAACGTTCCAGCTAACGCCCCCCTCCTCACCCCAAATTACGAACCCCACCCCCCTCCGCACCAAATGCAACAAAAAAATACTATCATTAAATTTTATAAAAATGTGTCAGTGACTCTACCAATGACGTTTATTTACATACCTCATTGGTGACTACACCTTTCTACAAGGTACACGTTGTAAAAGTTGGTTCTACTTAGATTCATAGACGATATCTTAGTAATTTTATAACGAAACTCTCTTTCGAAGTTCTTTTCGTGAAAAGTAGGTAAAATCCAAAACATACTTTCACTATTCAGAAAATGTTCTGATAAATAACGTCCATATTGCGCTAGTCCAGCAAGTAGACACCTTAAATACAAAATGTTTATTTTTTAGGGTACGGCATTCTGAACCCTTTCCTCCTACACTTAGTATCCACTATCAGTTGTGCTTGACGCTTCAGGTAACATCTTGAAGGTATATCTTCTTCATCCTCGGACTCTGCCAATGTACAAAATCAATTTATATACATAAAACCATAGACTTAGGATACGTAACTACATATATCCTATTGACGTATAGAACTGCACCGTGCCATCCATTCCAATTAAAAAGTAATTATTGACTGCAAAGCGTGAAAGAGAGAAAAAGCTCGTGTGGCCTTTGACAGGTATATTGTCCACAAAGTAGCGTTGTCTCTTTCTAAGGTTGTCTTTTCTCGGTCGGGGCAAAAGTATTTTCGTATTTTTCATACAAAGAAAAAATAAATTTTAGGTATTTTTTTTATGTCGTTTTGATCGATGACTTGTTGCCATATTGTGAGTTGTGATCCATGATCACCTTGATCCCATTGCGGTAAAAATGTTGAGATTTTTGAAAAATCTGACAGGTAGTTTTCAGTTTTCACAGTGTTCTTTTGAGGTTAACATTATGCTTCTTAAGAGTTCAAAAGTGACTGTAACAGGTGGAATCTGATGGAATCAGGGCTATACGGAGGAGGCATAGAGGTCAGAGTCAATAGTTTTACCCGGCGACAAAAGCTCATAGTGAATGTTTCTTTTCCAATCCTACCATACACACAGCATCACTTTGTTCCGAGTTAGGCCGGGCTTTGCCACGGCCTGTTGGGCTTGTCCATGCTTCGATCTTTTTCGGACATTCTTAGCGTAAGTGACAAATTTTTCATCACCCGTAATCAACCGTTTAAGAAACGAGTCGGGCATTAGGTCCGTACACCGCACAAATTTTATTCGCGGCGTTCGTCGCATTTTTACCTTTTTGCAATAAAATAAAACTTTAAAATGTACCGAATTTCTTCGTCACGTTCATCTAGCTTGCTTGAAAAATGGCGGGATCTAGTTTTTTTTATTCATTGCATCTTCAGAATGTCAACATTGTACTGAATTTATCTGGCTGGTTTTAATACCAGCCAGATAAATTCAGTACAAACAAAGAGGTTTGATTACTAACAATCACAGATAATATAATACTATACTAGCTAACGATACATTCAAAATACGAAAATACTTTTGCCCCTACCTATACCTAACTGTGGTATGATGCACGGTAAAACCCGATTGAGTTTATGATTGCTTCATTAAAATGTATCTCAATGGTATTTTATACTTTTTTTGTTAAATACTCTTTATTTATTTTTGTTGTGTTTTTATTTTTACGCCGCAATGCAAAATAAGTGTTATCAGTTTAACATAATATGACTGTCTCTGAACGTATCGACGGATTTGTGCCTTAAAATTAAAATTTTTCGAAGTCCCTATTGCTGGGCATGGGTTTCCCCAGTAGAACCTAATTATTATAGATCCTGGGTTAATTACCATAATCGCCACGCTCGGCGAGCGAGTTGGCGATCGCAGTTAGGCTTTAAAATACGCAGAGGACGCTGCTGCCCGTCCTCCAGTGGGAAATACCTAAGTCGCTTTGACGACCCACCAGCAGAACTTTTTAAAGGTGCTATAGGTACGAGTTGAGTGATAACGGGCATAAAAATCTTTGTCGGATATTGAGCGGTAACTGGATATAAAGACTGTTTAGCAGTGACGGAGGGTCTTTAGAACATGGAGGCTTCCCTTCGAATTGTAGTTACTGAATATTTTAGGTACAGTCGCGGAATGAAAATGTTCGTCAGTTTTCAAATACACTCATTTAACGCTTTGCAAGCACATGTTACCTTTTCAAACTATGTACAATTGGATCAGCGTAACTACGCCGGACTGAAGTAGGCGACAATTATTGGTTGCGCAGATGCATTTTTTGGAAGTAAATTGTGACAGGAAGCGGGGGGCGGGGGCGGTAACTAAACCAAGAGAATTAGAGATGCGACTACGCATTACATTGTCTTAATTAGTATTACTAACTCGTGTTTTTTTGTGATTATTTTCGTAAAGAAATTGTTTTTCGAAGTTTCTTTAGTATTTACTGTAACTGTTCTAAATTTAAACTTTTATGAACTTATTTAAATAGTGTTTTTATATTGTTGAATTAAAATGTTGTTAGTATTTTTAATCGATTAAACATAATTAATCGTTTTCGTAAGTAATTTTAGGGTCGCATCTCTATGACATGCGCGAAAGTGATAAAAACCTAACTTAAATCCGGTCAAGTTACGTTGATCGTACTGTAGCAGTGTTGATTCCGTCAAAATATCGTTCTTGCCACCCTTGTTTTCTTTGGTTCATCATGTTATCTTTATGCGCATCGAGAAATACTTAGTCGTTTATTGTTATTAATTCGGGTTTCCATAGAACTTTTTAAGCTATTGCATAGCTTTTATCGCGGGCTTTGAGCGCGGCGACCGAATCAAGAAATTCCGTAACGAAAATAAAACCTAACACCCCCCACTCCGCCTACCGTGTAGCTCGGGCGAGCGTTCGCTTAACGTAGTATATGTATAAGGTACGACTGTACGAAGCTCGCCACGGATCGAAACGAGCTGCTCCGAAATGTAATGAATATATTTTTTTTTTAATTGCAAAAGTTGATAAAAAAAATGCTATGCATTAGCTTTACCGCGGCAATTCCCGTGTGCCACACATTTTTTAACCCTTCCCTACTAAACAGCAGTAGGGAAGGGTTAAAAAAGTTCCATATCAATACTTACGTGGTGTTTTAACAGGTTCTTTTTGCACCAGTTCCTTGTAAGTGGGCACAACTTTCTCTGCCTCCTTGGGCGTGCTGTGACTGTGCATGCTCATGCCCGCTACTGAGGCTGCGGCACTTGTTGGCTGAAGGATGTAGAATAAAATATAACGATACAGTTTTAGTATTATTTCTAGAAATTTCTAGCCAATAATAATACTTTATTATAAGGTAAGTGCATCTAATAAGGGCCGGGTTTTTGGAAATCATTTTAAATCTATATTGGAAAGTGTGTTAATTTGTAAGATATCATGAGCAATTAAACTGTTTTTATTTGAAGCGAAAATATTGTAAAAGTATTGTATTAATGGTCAGTTACTCACAAAAAAGTTTTATAAAAGCTTGTCGATGGTCCTTATTGGGCACCAGGGCCTTAAATAAGGTCCATATTTGAACAGGATGTTTTATGCAGACGATGCCAAAACAAAATCCTTTAGATCGTAGTAGCGCTAAACTAAACGTTAGAGGTAGAGTTTAAAAGAGGAGTTAGAGGTAAAAAACGTTAGAGGTTTTTATATAATAATTAAACTGAATCTTCATATTATTCGAGTCATTGTCCTTGTAAAGTAAAATGTATACCTGTATATATATTATGTTCTAGCTATAAATCAAACAAACTGGGTCTATGACGATTTTTATTAACTCTAAATGAAAATCAGTCTTCGTCCTTGAACCTTACTAGGTATTTCACTTTTTAGTCATAGTCTTTGAACCCTATTAAATATTTATAAATAACATATGCACATAAAGTTATTAAATATTTTGTGGTCATTTTCAGATCATCCTGAGCCACATTTTTTTTGCGATTGGTAAATAAAAGCGTTGCAAGACACCTGCTTAGGTATTCACACTATCAAAATCATTTAATTAAGTATCTATCATGTTTATTTAAAATTTCGTGTACCTAGTTAGGTATAGACTATAAGGTGACAACGCAGACCTTGTTATTTATTTAGATAAATATGTATTCAGAAAACTAAACAAAATTATGTTAAAATTCAATAATTTCAATAATTTATCTTGTCAATCTACGTTCAGAAGGTATTTTTTATAATAGTCAAATTATTTCAGAGACACAGGCTTTTATTACTGAAATAAAAAAAAATGAATAACTATTTTTGATAATGTTGACCGCTGCTGTGGTTACTTGAGTGATTATCGCTGATGCCCTTTTATGATTGGTTATTAACCAGAAATTAGGAGGGTTTGCACGACTACTGTTTTAGTTATATAGAACTTTATAAACTACGCATCTTAATCGCGTAAATATTTTATTTTAAGGCTAAATACCTTTGTTTATTGCCTGACGTTTCGACCGTATTGCAACGGCCGTGGTCACGGGTAGACATTTATTTTAGTTTTAATTTTAGCATTAAATTCGCGAAGTTTGGATATATGGACCTTATTAGGCGCCCCTACCTTATTAGTGAAATGATTTTGAAGTTAGTTGTCATAAAAAGCATGGTCTTCATGCTCAGTTAAGAGCAGGGACGTAGCTTGTCTTTTTTTTTATGGCAACTATGCCGGTGCCGATAATTCTGCCAAGTAGCTTTCCTTAGAGTTGTGTGTGAGTTTGACAAATTGTGATGGCTAACACACAGCACATTATGACGAGTCATAATTAATGACGAATGTCACACCCTTTTTTAAAAGAGGCCTACTCACTTTTAGAGCGTAGAATTAGTTAAATCGGTGTACCTAACTGGTTGTTAAAAATGTTTTTCAATAAATTATTTACTCCTATATACATCGCACGTTGACCATATTCCATCTAATTAGTCCAAGAAATTCAAATATCTCACATTAGAAGGCACCATGATGAAAGTGGTGTCCTTCTGTCTCTCCTTCACATCCTCAAGCTTGACGCAAGCCTTCTCGTAGCGGACTTGTAGTACCATCACCAGTTCTTGTACGTCTCGAGGTTCTGCCGTCCATTCCGGCATGGATGGTTCTGGGATTATCTGGGGAAAGAAGAAGAAGATACAACGCATTTAGGCCGGATTTAGGAGGGGGGGGGGTACAAACTCAATTCGGAAAATAAAAGCTCATTGTTTTATAGATTTTTTTCGAAATCCTTTTTTGGGAGACTTCAAATTGTTTTGAATCTACAAAGTTTATCAAGCTAGTTATATTTTTATTTGCTGGTAGATAACTCACATCTAAAAGTTTGCAGAGTTCATACAACAGTCTCTTGATCTCCAGCAGCAAGGTCTCTAACTCATCCATCCTCTTCTCTAGTTCTGAATGTATCTCATCCTCAGCTGCTATCTCCTCCTTCAGTGCCGCGATTTGTTCTTGGCCCCTGAAATACAAAAAGTAAAGACAATCAAGAGCATTGACCATATATTTTTTTTACCCGACTGTAGAGAAGGGTTATGTTTTTCGCGCGTATCTTGTATGTATGTATGTAATATTCTTTATTACCTGATATCTCACAATCCACTGAACGGATTTATACAATTCACACGTCGTTAGATTCGTATTAATTGCCCAAGTGTTCTTAGATAGGTGACGTTTTAAAAAAACAAACATGGCGGCTATGAGATGTCAAAATAAAGAGGTGTGAAAATAAAAGTTGTTTCGAATACTGCAATATGAGTATCAAATTAAAGAGCTCATCTTAAGCATTTCGAAAAGGTATAACATGATTATGACTGTTATACTAAAAAAGTTAGTTAGCAACCATTGTTTTATCAATTTTCAATACTTGACAATAGCTGTTATAAAAGTAAGTTGCTACATCGGTTACATCCTACAACTACTAAAAAGTATTAAATAAAAAAAAATTATAAAAGTAAAAAACCCGCCTGCACAAAAAAGATGGAAACAAGATCCCCTACATAATTATACAATTTCATGCAGTCGGAGGCATTTTACTAAGTTCATCGAGACTCATTAATGCCTCCGACTGCATGAAATTGTATAATTATGTAGGGGATCTTGTTTCCATCTTTTTTGTGCAGGCGGGTTTTTTATAATTTATTTTTTATTTATCTATTATATTATCTATACTAATATTATAAAGCTTAAGAGTTTGTTTGTTTGAACACGGTAATCTTAGCCCATCTATCGATGAAGGCTATAGGCTATATAACATCACGCTACGACCAACAGGAGAGGAGCAGCAATGAGAAATGTTACAAAACGGGGAAAATTTATGCAGACGAAGTTGCTCGGGACAGTTAGTCATAGATAAAAACTAGACTCGTGAGTTTATATTTAGGTTAAGCCCCGAATTCATTTCGATATTCAACTAATAGACCCGCGTTTCCGCCCTGTTTGAATGCCTATAATAGTTAATGTCCCTTTCTGTAGGTACTCCTGTTAACATTTTTGTTAAAAACCAAAATATAAAAACACTATTTAAGTCAGTTAATAAAAATTTAAATTTAGAACAGTTACAGTAAATACTAAAGAAACTTTGAAAAACAATTTCTCTACGAAAATAATCACAAAAAAACATGAGTTAGTAATATTAATTATGACTGATTATGTAATCGCATCTCTAATTCTCTTGGTTTAGTTACCGCCCCTGCCCCCCGCTTCCTGTCACCATTTACTTCAAAAAAATGCATCTGCACAACCACTAGTCGCCTACTTCAGTCCGGCCTAGTTACGTTGATCCAACTGTACATGAAAAAGTTTAGATTTAGATGGATGCAGAATGGCTGAACGGATCTGGATGCAATTTGGCTCAGATATACAGAACTCACCCTGTGGTGATTTGTAAAATACTAATAACCTCCCGCTTGTGGCTTCTTTACATTACACCCAATAAATTTGTAATATCAGTTTAAAAAAACACATTTTAACCCTTTAACCACCTACCACACACATGGTACGCGGCTAATGTTAAGTTGATATGTTTGACTGTGTATTGTTTCTGTTTATTTATTTCTTCTGTTCCCTGTTATTAATTTGTGTTATTTGTGTCTGTTTTCTTTTTGTTTATTTTTATTATTTTCCTGTTCTATTTTTTGTTTTTGTTTATCTTCTGCATGACTTTCCCTGTTAAATTATAATAATGTTTAGGTGTCTTCTGTGTACTAAATCAAAATTATTCTATTCTATTCTACCACCTACTTTTGTCACACAACCACCTACCAGACGTCTGTGAGACCCTGGAATAAAATCGTTGCTTTTTATTAGGTTTAGCGCCTAACTTTACAACCACGCTTTACTCCGGTAAAATAATCTGTAGGTGGTTCTGGTCATAATTTCAATAACAGATAGGTGGTTAAGGGTTAAAATATTAAGTATTTTTGAAAACTGATTTGACAAAGTCATTTAGTGTAATGTAAAGAAGCCACGAGCGGGAGGTAATTAGATAGTATATTACAAATCAACCTCATAGCAGTGGCAGAGGGTCCATAGAATACGATTCTCTTCGGTTTCCCTTTGAACTCTACTTACTTAATATTACAGGTATGAAGAACCATGTCCAGCAAGATATATTTTTTTATCGAGTTACCTCAGGAATATTTTAACCCTTCGCCTCTGCCTCATAGATTATAGTCTGCAATCGTTTGTTTTTCCCGCGTATAAAACCTGTGCTAATAGGTTTTATACGCCGGAAAAAGAAACGGTTCCCCTGGAATAAATTGCGAACGAAGTTGCGGGTTAAATTATAGTTTGTTTCTGAAAACATACCTACCTAATATTTAGAGACAGAAGACGAATGATACCATGAAGGAGTTAAGAACCAAGGCCTATAATACACAACATGCCTAGTCTTAAGTTTATACGGGATCAACTAACGCGATACACGTGACACAACATTGCCTGTGACATCTTAATCCCGATGAGGAACTAGCATCGGGATGCATTTATTAATATATGATGTGAGAAAATTGTCATGTGGAATTTTTGTGGTCTACTCACTCATCTTTATCTTTGACAGAAGCAAACTTGAAAGCCTCCAACTCCGCCATGAGCGTAGTCTGCGTCTGCTCCAACTCCAGTTTCTCTTCCTCAGTAGTCTGCTGTAGGTACGCGAGACGCTGGGAGGTCTCGCGCTGAGCGCGGAACCTGTCGAATACTTCCTCGGCATCCGTGACTCCTGGGAATTGGGGTCAAATGCTTTTTTGGTTTTGTCTTAAAATATGTAAGGTTCCCCGGCACCCAAATGCTTAAATGTTGTTAAACTTTCGCGATTTGTACACATTATAAAATTATATGTCTATATACTATGTGTCTTAATCGCGTGAATATTTTAAGGTACCTTTTTTAATAATTTTATTTATATTTTTTCCGACACATCCAACAAATACAAAAACTTACCTGAACTACTAGTATAGTATTATATTATCTGTGCCTGAACTAAACTTCCTCTCGAACCACTCTATCCATTGGTGAAAACTGCTTGAAAATCGGTGTCGTAGTTTTTGAGTTAATCGCGGACAGACAGATGCCGCGGAGGACTTGGTTTTATAATATGTAGTGATCACTACATAGTATAAAAGAAAGTCGCTTTCTCTGTCCCTATATCCCTATGTATGCTTAAATCTTTAAAACTACGCAATGGATTTTGATGCGGTTTTTTTTAATAGATAGAGTGATTAAAGAGAAAGGTTTATATGTATAATAACATCCATTAAATAGTGGAGAAATAAGGAGCGGAGCAGCAATAAGAAATGTTGCAAAAACGAGGAAAATTTACGCAAACGAAGTTGCGCGGGTCAGCTAGTATATTACAAAGTTGAAGAGTTTGTTTGTTTGGACGCGGTAATATCGTGAACTACTGATCCGAATTGAAAAGTGATTTTACTGTTAGATAGCCCATTTATCGAGGAAGGCTATAGGCTATATACCTAATACCACGCTACGACCAATAGGAGAGGAGCAGCAATGAGAAATGTTGCAAAAACGGGGAAAATTTACGCAAACGAAGTTGCGCGGGACAGCTAGGTTTTAATATTCACTTTCAATCCATACCTACCTTCTTTCATTGTGGAGATTAGAATTAGTCACCCATTTGTTGTTTGAACGTTAACACGATTATTTAAATGACTTTGTGTTTCAATGTAATGAAATATTCAAATTCCTAATTATATACCTGTTAACTTCATGAGTTTCTGGAAGATATCTTCCATCTGTTGCGAAGCGGTCAACTCTTCTACAGCAGTTTCACCTTCCGTTGATCTTGTGGATTCCTGGCGTACAACAGCGCGGGCTGTAATAGTTTTATTAATTAGTTCTAAACTACAATGAATTAAATAATAACTCCATTATTGACTCTATCTTCATGATAGGTTGGTAAGTAACTACTTACGAGAAGAGTTATTGTGCCTATTGTTAACCCAACAACCCAAGTGTTTTATGTCGTACTTTTATAACTGCGGTGTTATGTTTGGGGATAGACATGAGATATGGGGAGGCTCTTGTTGCACACCTATTATTATAGACTCTGGACCATGATAGCTTATGAAAATATAGGTACTGGTTTGCCTGCGCCTATCACGCTAAATAGTAAAAAAAGCCAGATGGAGCTTGCGCCTCAAAGACATGTTCATCAAGCCCCCACATTTGAGGAAGGCAAAAACATGTGATCGAGGAGAAATATTGAAACAGAAACGCGCACAAGCATTTTGTACTCGTTCTAGAAGCCTTTCTGTAATATAGTGTCCGCACAATTGAGCTTGGATAATATCAGTGATCCACAGAGCATACATCAATACTCATTTATGGCCTGTATAGCAGTTTCAAACGATAAGAACAGTTACTAATATGTGACTCGAAATGCAATTAACGCCTAAGTTATGGGCTTTGTATACCCGTTCTATCACACATTCAATTATTTTCACCTCAGGATTGCTGTCAATGATTTATGTATTATATCCTTAGAACCCAGAATCATTAACTTTGTTTTGCAGGATTTAATACCAGGGAGTTCTTCTGAGACCATGCCTCTATCCTACCCAAGTCATCATTCATTTTGTAATGGCCTCATGACTCTCCTGTGGCAAGAAGGAGAGTAGAGGAAATCTGCAGATTGTCGGCATATAGATAATACTTCGAGTGAATGATGAACAGTAGTGGCCCCAGAATTTAGGCCTGAGGCACCACCTCTCGTAACCCTGCCCACAGTCAACATGGCTCTGCTACCATCCGTATATCTACTTAGTTGGAAATATTGCACCCTATGACTCAGGTAGGTAACTGTCAAACCATTTTAAGACTGCCGCATCGCAACAATATTGATTAAGCTTTGACAGTAACAGTGGAACATTGATTGTATCAAATGCATGCGAAAAATCTAGTAATGTAAGTGCTGTATCCGAGCCTGTCTCTTGCTGCCAAGACATTGTCTGTAGCATCCATAAGAGCTGTTGAGGTACTGTGCCTTTGCCTAAAACCAGACTTCATCTCAGGAAAAATGTTGTAATCTTCGAGATATTTGCGGAGTTGACTACAGACTACTTTCTCCAATATCTTCGACATATAAGGCAACAGACTTATAGGTAAACGTAAATCCATGATACTCAAAGGATTTGCTTTTTTAGGAATAGGCTTTATGATAGCTGTCTTCCACAGGTCAGGGAAAGTACAGCTAACTATTGACTCAATAATAATAGCAGTGATAGCAAAGAGCGAATTGGGCAAAGTCATTAGAAGCATATTTAGTGAAATGTTATCTGCTCCAATGGGTCTTGATTTGAGGCTGCATAAATGGAAAAGAACTACACCCTCTGAGGCTGGTTCAAGATGGAAACAACTTGTACCAAACCTGCTGAATTCAAAATATGTGAGTTGCGAAATAGTGACGAACCCGTGCTAGGGACATTTAAACTGCGATTTATGGCTTCGGGGTCCCTGCAGAAATGAGGAAGATCATGTATCCGTTTCCCAGAGCTGCTTGGGATTTTTATATTATAATTTATGCACGAGTTTATGTTTACATCCAGCCACGGTGAATAAATTGACCGTTTTGGAGAAACAAACGCGTGTACTGTAGCGCCCCTTCGGTCTGTAATCTCTGTTAAACTAAATTAGGAACATGCTAGAGTAGTAGGTCCAATATAGAGCAGAAAGCCGTTCCCATATCGTCCTAGCCATCTCCGAGAAAAAAACCGCTTTGGGGAAACATGAGAACTGTAGCGCCCCCTGGCGGGCTAGAACATTAAAACTTAGCACAGAACATGCGTTTCTGAGAATACAAATATACTTATTAGACACATAACACCTCTTACCCAAAAGCATTATTATGCCGTCTATTAATATTGTTACCTATATTATATTTTATTTTAGTATTTGTTATAAGTATTTATTTATCAATTAAACAGTAATCAATTTAAGAACCGACTGTGCCATCCCTTTCAATTGTAAATTTTAATAAAGTAAATATTGATAGGAAAGCGTGAAAGAGAGAAAAAACTCGCGCGGCCTTTGACAGGTATTATCCACAAAGTAGCGTTGTCTCTTTCTAGAGAATTGTCATTTTTGTGAGGTTATGGCGCAGTCCAGGTCTCTACGTCAATGGTATAACCTAAAAGAGTTTGATTCCATAACAATACAATTGGATTTTGCACCAGGGAAGATACAAAACATAATTATGCCATGCATAAGAAGCTATGCCCTTTGCTTCTGAAATTCAATAAATAAATACCGCTACAACTACGCTTTAACAATAATAATAAAATTGCATATAATGTCATGTTAGTACTAATTTGACCCCACCTTTCAGTTACACTTTGTTTTATTTCACCAATTCAAACAACGCGGACGGAGTCGCGATGTTTTTACTAAACTGGAAGCTAGTTTAGTAAAAACATCTTTGCCGCAGTACCTAAAGTGTACCGGGCTATCAAAAATTATGTAAAGTATGAATACATTGTTATTACTGGCTTAGTGTATCGAGTTACAACTCAACTCTTTATTATATCAGTCTTGTAACGAAACCATATCGCGATTTAGACAGCATTGTACAGCGCCATCTATCGGTTATCTTCGTTTTTAAAAAAAAAAAACAATTTTCTTTGGTTACTTACTACCTTCTGTTAGTCGGAGGTTTTAAAATGTTTTTTTGTTTTTTGTTCGATTCGTCTGTACGGTCAGCGATCAACTATTAATATAACGAACATTAATAATAATATTTCGGAACAACTCACACAACGTCATCTGATTTCAAACTAAGCCGAGCGACTAACCAGACAACTGAGAAACATACTTACTTATATTTTTGTAAATACATACATATTATAGATAAATAACACCCAGACACAGGATAAACCATCGTGCGTAGCAGTCGGACACACTCCCACTGCGCCACAGAGGCAGTCAAAACACAAAAAATAGTTTATTTTATAACATGAAATTTTCCTAATTTTATCCATTCGACGGCCTTCATTTTTTTTCTATAATCGGTGATTACTTTAAATGATATAAATAAAATACTTTCATATTTTAAACGTAAGACTGACAGTTAGATTTATTTTTATACCAGAGAGACGTACATACTATGCGTTTCAAATGAGAAGATAATCGCGATCGCGTCAACTTCACTCTGGACTTGTCAAAATTGTACCACTAGCAATAAAAACTCCCAAGTCGGGTAAAGCACATATGCGTATGGTAAAGGAACGGATGTACCTAATATTTATTTTCTTTGAACTATGTACCTAACATTTTTCTTTACTATATACAAGTAATACACAATTAAGAGCATTTTTACCCGACTGTAAAGAAGGTTTATGTTTTTCGCGCGTATCTTGTATGTATGTATGTAGTATTCTTTATTACCTAATATCTCACAATCCACTGAACGGATTTGCACAATTAAGACGTCGTTAGATTCGTCTTCGCCCCTTGATCGCGGTGCCCCCCCTCCCCTAGATTCTGCCCTGCCCAGTGGGTTTAGACTTAAGACCCGGAGTGTCTGGAATCTTACCCTGTGGTGGAAACACTCTTTTCTCCAACTTCTCTAGTTCCCGTTTCCTCTCAGCGAAGCGTTGCGCGAAGTAAGCTCGCTCGGCGACGCGCGAGTGTTCCGCGTCGTGCGCGCGCGCAGCCTCGGCCGCAGTCGCAGCTGTCGCGCGCAAGCGCATCTCGGCTGCTTCTTCACGGACTTTCTGTAAACGTAGGTAATAGATAGAGAAGATATCATCGAGTTATCTGCGAGGTTAAGCAACGTTACCACTATTGTTCGAAAACGGTTACCCATCTATGGAGATGGGTGACCGTTTCCGAACATTGTCAAAAACCCCTCCGTGCCTCGGAGAGCACCTTAAGCCGTCGGTCCTGCGTCTAATCTCTCTCCGGTCGTGTCGGATTTCCGTCCCATCGTAATATGAGAGTGAGGGAATAGAGTGCACTTGTTAAGTACCGACCTGATTCTAAGAGGTAACCAACTAAAATACACATTGTAATGGTTAATTAGATAATTCTTTTTTTTATATGATTCGAACCCGCGACCTTATGATTGCGTGACCGATGCCTTAACCATTAGGCTACCGCCGCTTCATTACAGTAGGCGCTACCAAATATAGGTACAACCACTATCCACTTACCTCTAGTTTATCGATTTCTTCTTTCTGCTTCTTCAAAAGACTTTCTATGTGAGTCAGTGAGCTTTCAAATTTTACTGAGTCATCCAGAAGAGCTTGCCTGTTGAAATATTTTAAAATAACTTAGTTAAATACCTATTTAT
Organism: Herminia tarsipennalis; assembly: GCA_945859575.2. Lineage (NCBI taxonomy): Eukaryota > Metazoa > Arthropoda > Insecta > Lepidoptera > Erebidae > Herminia > Herminia tarsipennalis. The sequence goes on from OX243832.2 coordinate 27,555,953, forward strand.
TACTTTTCTTTAAATCATACTAAAGCCCTAGTCGGCTTCGCATGTAAACTTTTCTCCGCCATCTTTACACATAGTTATCTGTTTGTATTATTAAGTATTATACATACAAACCATCCGTAAGAAATTATCTGAATTATAATGAAAACCGCATCATAATCTGTTACATAGCTTAAGCGTACCGAAGTTTAAGCGTACCGACTGCCTGAATCGCTATTGTTTTATGCCTAGACTAGCGGACCACTGCGACTTCGTACGCGTAGATCCCGTTCCCGCGAGTTTATTTTTTTTATTTTTTTTTTATTTAAAAGACAACTCCCGCAGTAGGGTACAAGCCCTCTGTCACGGGGGACTTTAGAAACATACAAGTCACGGACACAAAAATTACACCCAGACCCGAAACAACAATTTGTGGTTCACACAAAGTGGTGTCCCGTGTGGGAATCGAACCCACGACTTCTTGCGTAGCAGTCGGACACACTCCCACCGCGCCACAGAGGTAGTCAAAGATTTCAATTTCAATTTTATTTATTTGCTAAACATGGGTACATATAGTGTTAGTAGTTACATTAGGTACTGTTCAATCCATATTTTACCGTTGTGGTGTGCAAATTTTAATAAAACAATATCTTATAATATATAAAAGATGATGTATTATACATATAAACCTTCCTCTTGAGTCATTTTATCTATTGCTGAAAATTGCATTAAAATCTGTTGCGTAGTTCGATCTAAGCGCACAGACATAGGGAGCGACTTTATTTTATAATATGGTCGTAACTAGGCCGGACTGAAGTAGGCAACTAGTAGTTGCGCAGATGCATTTTTTAGAAGTAAATGGTGACAGGAAGCGGGGGGGGGGGGGCGGGGGCGGTAACTAAACCAAGAGAATTAGAGATGCGATTACGCATTACATTGTCATAATTAGTATTACCAACGCATATTTTTTGTGATTATTTTCGTAAAGAAATTGTTTTTCAAAGTCTCTTTAGTATTTACTGTAACTGTTCTAAATTTAAACTTTTATGAAGCCATTTCAATAGTATTTATGTATAACTTATATTGTTGAATTAAACTTTTGTTAGTGTTTTTAATCGATTAAACATAATTAATCGTTTTCGTAAATCATTTTAGGGTCGCATCTCTATGACATGCGCGAAAGTGATAAGAACCTAACTTCAATTCGGTCAAGTTACGTTGATCCTACTGTAATGATACGACTATGAAAAGCCAATTTCAAAAAAAAAATTAAAAAGCTAAAATATCAAAGCCAATTTTTAAACGCACAGTTAAACGTTTCTCTGACAATTTACGATATAACAAACGAATTTTATTTTTTAGAAAAAAAAAAAAACTTAAAAACTTGTTATTCGACCGTAAGACTTCTATAAGTAAGTGAGATACTACTATAGCCTTGGAAACGTACCTAATAGACATATATTTCTTCTTGACTAATTCTGCTTCCGTCCACTGGATCAACACTTTATGTATTTCATTCTCTAAATGAGAAACATTCTGTAAAATATAAAACATTGCTTTAGAAAAAAATATTGGCGGCAATACAGCGACGCTTTCATGTTACTCTAATTTCCCACTAATACTAATCGAATGTGCAAATGTTTTATCACATTCACATGTTGCAAGAATGTGTCTTTTTTTGACATTACATTAAAACGCGCGAATCTCGAACCTTTCATCATCTCGAAAACGTCAAAAAGTGGTTCTTTCGCAATTCGCAAATGGGTTCGCAGAATGCTATGCGAATAACACTGCACTCGCGATTCGGACGAATGTGTAAATGCGGCATGCGTGCAAACATTCGTTGTACGGATGTTTTTGCACTGGGGTTACTCCCTGTTTATTTCCTAACAACTAGTTTACCTTTCTGGCTCTGGCATTGTTTTTAGATTTGACCAATATTCCCTTGTTAGCTTCTATAAGAAGATATTCGTACTCTTTCTCTAGTCCCGTAAGTCTCTTCTTTTTACTTCCCTTCTCGTATTTCAGAAGATCCAACATTTTCCTTTGTTCTATTACTTTTAGGTCTAAATTGTGTATTATCTGAAAATAATATAAAATTCCCACTTTACATTTTTGTATTTGTTATTTATAATTGAATTTAAGCTCTGTATGTTCTGTCTGTTTCCGAAACCAGATAGTTTTTAGTAGATCTGTTTTTAGGATTCCGTAGCCAAAATGGCAAAACGGAACCCTTAAAGTTTCGTTCCATATTTCACACAGATATTTTACGTAAAAACTACTCAATGGATATGAATGAACTTTGGAGCATAGGTGTCTTGTGTAAGCCGCTACTTAGTTCAATAGTTAAATTACAAAAATAAATATTTTTGTATACATGTAACAGAAACATATTTTTATTTCAGCTAACATCTACGTGTGGCACCATATTCAATAGGTCCTTTAAAAACATTTCAATGTTTCTAGGATTTTTTTTATTAAGTAAATCTTTTCGGAAATAAATATACTTATATACTCTCTGAAAGTTGCTAAAATCGTGTCCTTTAACTTTTAAACAACATGATCGGATACCGTCTTTGAGTTATTGCCGAAAAAATACGCTTTTCAACAAAAGGACATAAGTAACATGAAGATACACTCTTTTACTGGTGCACTTTTTCAGATCGTATTTTTCATTTGTAGTGCATTTCTTTGTAGTAACTGTTGCCGGTTTTTTAATAACACTATGAAATAATAAATTAAATATTTGAAATTAATAAAATATTCTGTCTTTTTTTGGTTTCGAATTCACATAATGATATTTCCGAACTTTATATCTATTAAATACCCAATCAGTTTAAACAAAAAAAAAACAAGCTATTATAATCGAAACATTATACCTGGTCAGCGGATTTGCTTCCTACCGGGCAGACTTCATTCAAGTACTTCTTGATCTGAACCTCCTCTTCTCCTATCACAGCCCTCGCATGAGCGAGCTCTATCAGTCTCGACTTTACTTCTTTCTTCAGGGTATCTATTAAATCATTGTTTTGTTGCTTTTCAGCTTCGTTTTCTTCAAAGTTTGATTTTCTTTGGCCCTCTGGAAATAAATACAATAATTGCATTTTTGAAAGATAGTAAAAATGTCCAGACCCAGGAATCGAACCCGAGACTTCCGTAGCCAAACCAGGGCCGGAATCGAACCACCTATCTGGACTATGTTACTAGACCTCAAATTTTTCTATCTATATTTTTTTATTTTAGAGATGCACTTCAACCAAGAGTTTCAATAGTTCAAAACGATATTGTTCTGAAAAGCAGACGCGTTTTATGTCAATCAATCAGTTGGACATAGGCCAACTACTGAACTGGATACACAGAGGAGGACTGTGATTCATTAGTGCTTAATATAATTAAACGCTTATTATACCTAAATGGAGTGTAAACAAAATTAGTAAGATGTTTTCACCGTGCGGGCTCTAGGCTTTAGACTCCTTAAAAAAAACTGGACTCTTTAAATCTTTGTCCTGTATTGGCATTAAACACAGGCTGCTAAAAACAGCTACTGTGTCCTCTAAGAACGGAACAGTTGAATGAGGTTTTTGACTTCTTTGATATCTCAGGGAAGTCACGCGACACGCGAAGTAGGTACATGCGACTGTTTTTGAGAAAATAAATCTACTACGGTGAGTTTTTCTTCCAAAAATGACCAGACCAACGTGTAGATAAATATAAAGTAAAACGACTAACTACAGATTTTTTTTTTTCTAAATGAAAAGTCCACTAATAAACAAGGCCATCTCAGACGAAACCAATATTGATATTGTGTTTCTGAGAGCGAGTGAAGTCACACACCTGATAATTGTATTTTCTTTTTGATCTCAAATATTTTTGTGTTTATAGTTGTCAAATGGTCCTCCGATTCTATTTCAAAAGGGTGTTTTTGATAACACGTAGCCATTCTGTAAATATTTAACTTTTAATAATAACAAGTCGATAACAACGGTTGCGATACTTTCGTTTCATTAGTAACGTATTATCGATCAAACTTTGTTGAACGAAAAGTAGTTTCAGAATTAGGTTAACCAATTCTATTTACCTTTTTATAATAAAACGTTATAATTTTATAATAAACAAAAATATAACAATTTGAAGAAAAAACTCACCCCTATTTATAAATTGAATACAGCGCCATCTCTATTGTGGTGAGCGAACGACAAAGTTCAAAAGCTCTTGATTGGTTGCGCGCAAACAGCGCTGTTGAATCGCTTGATTTCTCCATTGAATCAACATTCCTCCGCGTACGTTTGCATGTGTGAGTGTCTCATTCTCACGGGGTTTTACGCTAAACTTTTATTAATCATGACTTAAATTAGTTATAAACCATCTTAAAATAGATAAAACTATTGTTTTATGTCAATTTAACTGCCTAGATACTTTAGGATGTATTGTTACAAGATGCGCGCACGCACACATACACCCCGGCGGCCATTTTGATTTACCGTACGCTGTGTATTTACGGACAAAGCCGTCAGAGTCAGATGCGAGCGGGACGCGGCTGCGCATGTTCCTACCGGGCTTTACGTTTATTTTAAAAGTTTTACCGCTAAAATGTCCAATAAACAAATGTTTTCGTCGTAACAACAGTTCAAAAACAAAATGAAGTGTCAGTTCTTACATTTGGTTCCGTGAGTGTTGATTATTTTGTGTTCAAACGACATAGAAGGAGTAAAACAAATGTGTGTGATCCATGTGTGAATGTTGTGTTACAAAATGTGGTCGAGGAACTTTATACCGGATTATGGGATTCCATTGCTCTCATTCTTCGTATTGCTGTCGACTCTGGCCACAAGGATCGATGGTGTCGAAGGTAAGTGCTAATACAAGTACCTAGTAGAGCTTATGAAAGCGCGGTCTGCAAGTTAACGCGGCCGAGTTGTGTTGGCGCGCGGTGTTACGGAGCTTTCGGCGAAACGCTGTCGTTATAAACGGGTCGGGTTACCGGTCGGTTCTCACAGTAGGGACTTGTGAAACGAGTCGTTTTAAAAACTGGAGTGAATTCAACGCATCGCATTTTTTAATGTTTTTTAATTGTGCCGCGTTTGTTGACGTTAAACTCGGCCTGTAACTCGAGATCGTATTATGGCATCGGCTCGCTTTCAGCAGTGGATGTATTGGTTCTAGATTTATACTTCAAAGTTTTGTTAGATGGTAGTACATTTATGTTCCTGCATCAAAAGTAATTTGTTTAGTTAGTTTTGTTCATCCTTTTTCAGGTAGTAAAATAACAGAACTACGAAATCCGAATATAATTTTTAATGTTTTTTTTCGTCTACCGCCTTTGTTATAAACGTCAAGTCAGTCTAATATTCTAATACCCTACATTCTACTTATTAAAATTGTTGTAATAAGTACATAATCTTATTGTGACTTATAAATATTTAATGTATCCTATTAAATTATAAGTAAGAGCGCATTCAATTCAATTGTTATGTCTTGGACAATGATTGAATCTCATCGAACATGGAGCCGTGTTAGATAAATCAACCAGCGTGTTTAGACTTAGGTTTGTACTTGTATGTATCAATAAAACTAGTATGAGTCGTCAATTTAATAATTATCAAATAATACAGGGACTACCGACCGGTATTTTATTCTGCATTTAAAATTATAGTTAAAACGCGTAGTACACAATAGTTTTTTGTATAATTTCGAACGTCAGATGCTGTTTGGTTTCATGTCATCTCTATCGTTTTCATTAAGATAAACAAAGATAGCGCATCCTGTCTCCCGAACGGCTGGTCTCAATTACTTATCTACCGTTAACTGTCTGTTAAAATTGGTATTTTTAATGGCGATACTGACATTATATGCGTTTCAATACCCATTAGAAAGAAATCGCGAAAGGTTTTACACAAATGTCAGTTTCGCTATACTAGAGTTCGCTATTTTAACGTCAGATAACGTTGGATAAGTTATTGAGACCACCAGTACCTAAGTCTAAAAACTTGGAGGTTATCGATAAACGCAAACGCTCACAAAAAGTTACGCTAAAAGCTGTGCCCGCGGTTATAATTATAATCCTGCCGTTTTTAATTGCATAAAGTTTATTGTATTGTTATTAGAACCAAATACTGCATAGAATGGAATGACCATTCCAATTTTAAATATATTGTTATTTCTATTATTTTTGTGCTACCTAGTCACATTGCATGAAGATTTTGGACGACTTGTTACGGGAATGTTTCAGTCTCCTTTAGTTTTGTTGTATAAAAAACATTACTTTTAACTGCCCACGGAAACATTCTATCAGTTATCTTTGTTTTATATTGGATTTGATGGTCGTAGCGCCATTTTTCTTAATTAGCTAATTATGTTATTGTCCAGAATAATCGCCAAAACCAAGCATTAAAAACAAAGGCTAATCCTCGATTTGGAGATAAAAAGAATAGTTTAATTCTATAGGCAATGTTCGTGGCGTGTTTGCCTAAGCCAAGCGACTGAATACAAATGCGGACGGACACATAGTTTGGTATTCGATGCATCTTTCCACGATTTCTGTGGTCGGGACCTACTCGGAACATTTTGAATATTGATCAGAACCCAACACTGACTGTACAGTTTAGAAAGGGACATTATTGTATATAAATTCCCAATTTTGAGGGAAAGTTCTTTTAAATTTGGAAATTGTGACTCGTTTAGTATGCGACTAGTGGGTGCGAGGCGTAATTCAACTTAAATTTGCTGTGTGATTCGTTTTTATATTGCGTATTTTAGGAATATTGTTGTTTATTTACCAAATGGCTTGAGAAAAGTGTGAAGTAATTTTTTTTTTTTATTAAGTTTAGTTTTGTTTCGGGAACGTAAGATGATTTTAAAACATGGCGCCATCAAAGAGAGCCATGTCATTTTTATAGCATAAGGGTGCTTTTCACATATGTTCTATGCTCGTTGCTATAAATGCGTTTGTTAACCACCAATTATATTCATTGGTGACGACGATCGGTGCAATTCGATCGAAACGTCGGGTAAATAAAAGGTTCGTTACCTTTAAATAATTCACGCGATTAAGTCCCGAAATATATCTAAAATGTATAAAAATCGCGAAAGTTTAAAAACAATGATAAGCCTTTGAAACGAAACCACACATTTCCTAATGTATATTGAGTCTAAACAATGTGTCCATTTTGCCAAACAAACAGATAGTGTTATGGACACGGATCAAATATGATTTGAAAACGTTTCCGTTCGTAGTTGTTTTGCAAGTTAACGTATAATCTTGTTGAGTAACTGGGTTCAAAGGTGCTTGAAGTAATTAACTAATTAGGTAATTTTGTTATGAATTACTAACTTTTCTCGTGCTTTGCTTGCGTGGGTACTACATGCTTAATTTCGTCACATATTTTAAGGCTCAACCAACCGATGTAAAAAAAAGCATATTTTTGGACTTAGAAGCCTGGTTGATCTAGATTAGTTTTTTAATATCTCCAATGTACAGTCTCAGCCACTTTATAATTTTTGAATAGCTAGATAGATAGATAAATGGACTAGCTTTCCCGACAGCTCCGCCTGCGTGAATGTCAGATAAAATTCAAAATTCTTTATTCACTTAGGATGCAAAACAACACTTTTGATACGTTAGGATATATTATTTAAATAAAAACTATAATTACCTGTTACGAATAGCTATTGTATTAGTGCCATATTATAGGATTTCTCTTTAATTATTAAGTTTATTTTTCTATCGTTAACTATGTCTATTTTGCATGCGGTGTTTGCCTGTAAATAGGTTATGCATTTAGCTTGTAAGTCTTGCCTTGTATAATTATTTGTAAAATGTAATAACTGTTGGCAATCCTTAAATAAATAAATATAGCGATATAATGAAAAAAAAAAAAGTTGATCCTGATTATATGAAGTGAAAAACTTCGAGAAGATAGAGATGTGATATGAGCCATAAAGGGCGAGCCACATAGTTATAACTTGGACGAAATACAAATAAAACACAGACATTTATTTATTTAGTAAAATCCCTTTATACAGCTTTGATTTTGCATGAAAGAAACAAAACATCCAACAATAATTCACGTTAAAATATGTATTAATAGATATATTACTTAGATTTAAATGTTTTTAGATAACTGACAATGTTGTAAATAGCAGATGGCTACTTAATTTATATGTGTATGATAGTTAATAAGTCTATCAACTGCCACTCACTGGTTTTAATGTTATTGATTGACTGACACGGACTGACACCCGTAATAGAAAAATACACATAACTTTTTTTTTTATAATTTATGGCAATCTAGCCGGTTTATCGGTTAACTAGCTGTCCCGCGCAACTTCGTATGCGTACATTTTCCCCCGTTTTTGAAACATTTCTCGTCGCTTCTCCGCTCCTATTAGTCGTAGCGCGATGTTATATAGCCTATAGCCTTCCTCGATAAATGGGCTATCCAACAAAAAAAGATTTTTTCAAATCGGACCAGTAGATCCTAAGATTAGCGCGTTTAAACAAACAAACAAACAAACTCTTCCGCTTTATAATATTAGTATAGATTTCTGCCAGTGTTAAGTTGCACGCATTAACAGCACAACGTCTCTTCAAGTATATTTCACAGATATACGCGGAGCTGTAAAAATAGCGAAGTGTCAGTTTGCCGCCATTTTTATGTTGTATAATTGAATTTATGTGCCGATTATGTTATTTACGTCAAAGTTTTTACCTTTTTAAAAGTTCACCATAAATCAAAGATAAAAAAACTTCGATTGTTAAAAAAAATCACTTTGCGAACGACAGAAAATATTTTAGAAATATTTCTTTTAAAAAGCGTAAGAAGAAACTTAGCTTTAACTAACTATTAGCTAAAATTATTTTATCTTTAAAAAAAAAAGATAACTAGCAATGTGGAATTGTGGATCCCACATTACTAGCAATTCTGTTAACCCTATACTTGACAAGCTTTTTAAATGTATATAATCGCTGTATTTTCCATATATAATGGATGTGTTAGGTATTAAAAACATGTAAAAAATACAAAAAAAAAATAACATATTGTATTTTTGGAAATAAAGCATGTGTATTTAAATGCACATTGCCAGCTTCGACGAGTTAACACCATTGAAAAGGCGTGTGCACTAAAATATACATTGCCATGTTCTGGAAAAAAATAAAACAAGTTTTTAAATAATGAAATTTTTGTTAAACATATCAAAAATAAGCAATAAAGACACCAAAATAATCAGTTTTGATCAAATATGTGAGGGTTTTAAATCTGAATGTACTAAATTAAAAAAAACAACTAAAATGTACTATGAAAGTTGTAATAGGTTACTGCACCTTTCACACATTCCATTTCTACATCACCCTAAGGTAGACTGGCAGAGAATGCTTTTAGCATTAAGTCCACCTTTGTACAACTTTGTGCATAAAGTTTTAAATAAATAAATAATAGATAGTAGTTTACCATAATTATGGCATAGGTAAATGTTATCAATAATGAGATCAATAATCAGACATACCAACAATTAAATTTGATCTTTTAGATCAAAGAACATTGTGATACTATAATATCACCTAAACAATTGGTTTGGTTTAGTAAAATATTTAACCTGACTTTGTGTGATAATCATAGAAACAATTACGACCTTCTACCGCACAAAACCGAACTTTGCTTTTTATACACATGAATTTAGTTTGACTTTTTATACAATTTTTGCATCTGCCTTTATTTGTAAATGATGGCAAGTGCCCAATTTGATCAAATCGGCCATAATCAGATGTATTAGAAATCGCATTAGCTCTTTGAAAGGTGATGAGATCATTACTAATGGCATATCGAAAATCTTTCAGTTTCGCAGCTTCTTCGACCAATAGTCAGTGTAAGCAGGCATGTTAACTAGGCCCATCAATAAGTGAATTGCAATGAAATCTCTAATTTCATCCGTTGTAACATTCAGTGTTGTACCTTTCGTTTGCATATAATACAAATTTGTTTCCTGAACCATTAATTCTATAAGATCGTCATAAAAAAACATTCGGAAGTATTCTAATGGTGACTTAGATTGCAGTGACACTGACGGTGAGAACGTTTTATCTTGAATATATGCTCTACCCGCAAATGTATTCTTGCAAACCCATTTCGTGTTTATTCTCTTCACAAGCACAAGTTTCTTTTTGACAACAACAGCTGTAGCTTTATTCCTTGATCGAGTAGCACTAGGAGAAGATGCAGTGCTAGAATTACTTGGACCAGCAATCGGTGAAAATTGCGGTAAGTTAAACGATGGTCCAGATATAATGGTTTTATCTGACACAGCTAGAATAGTAACGGAAGGTAATATGGATGGTGAATCTGGACCAGAGTTATATATAGTAGGTAATTGATGATCCGAATAAATATCTAAGTCAATCCTTGAACTTGTTATACAAGTAGTATTTTCATCACTGTCAGATAGTAAATTAAGGTTTTCAAATGAAGATCCCAATGATGGTGGGTCTGAAGATACGTCAGACACTTCAACAATCCTATTTCCCACCAATTCGCGTGCATAATCAAGTTCGTCTTCCGAAGAACCACTTTTCTCTATGTCGGAACCAACACCAGACTTAGGTACCAATGCCAAAATTTTCGAAGTTCTTGTAGCAGGCTATAACAATAAAGAAATATAAATAAATCATCAATAAGTAATAATTTAATTGAAATTCATAATATTATTTTGAATCAATGTTAATGTCTTCTGAGCTGGCAATGTATCTACAAATGCACACAACCAAATGCGGGTAAATTTGTTATCAATTTGGCAATGTGCATTTAAAGGTACATACAAAATAACACGAATATTGGACCAAGTAAACTAATTAAAAATTGACAAAATCTATAATTCATTGACAAAACTGTATATTTAGGTACTATTTTTATCCCTTCTTTTTCTTTTTTTATGCAAAAAAAATAGGATTTCAATCGATTCTTACCTTGTATGCAGTAGACGCATGCGCACGCTCCGTCATCTTGCGACCTACTGACTATATCAAGTGTTGCCAGTGCTCAGTAATATTTTTAATGTTCAATACAAGCATTCACTTTGTGAATGTAGGAAAAAAAAATTAAAAAGTAAACTTATTTTCGCGTCGAGATTTTTTTTTAAAAAGTGTGCATTTAAATGCACATCGTCAAGTATAGGGTTAACCTCTCCAGCTAAGCTCAATGTCTTGTATTAGGAGTGGGTTCATGTCGGTAGTATAATGGGTAAGATTCAAACACGCGACCTGACGATTGCAAGTCCGATTCCTTAGCCATTAGGTTACCGCTGCTTAAAAAATGCATCCAGATCGACTAAACAATAAATGAAAATGATTATGTGATCTGTAACTTTACTTCTCAAATCACAACACATGTGTAATTTTCCCGGATTTTGCAACATTTTTCATTGCTGGTCCGCTCCTATTGGTCGTAGCGCGATGTTATATAACCTATAGCCTTCCTCGATAAATAGGCTATACAACAGTGAAAAAAATTTTCAATTCAGACCAGTAGTTTCTGAGATTACCACGTTCAAACAAACAAAACCTTCAGCTTTATAATATTAGTATAGACATATTCCCCTCTAGTAATAACAATAATACTATTTTTCTCTTATATTAATAGCTTCAAACACAAAGAACCAACCACCGCGCCCCCAAACCACAGAACCCTATCTCCATTTTTTTCAATAATGACACAATACGTTCGTACACAATCACATACGTTCTTGTTCTATCACATATGTCGCCATGTTGAATAAACAGACTTCAATTCTACAAACAAGCCAATTAATGACCAATTGTCTCTCCACTGGCCAGTACACCCGTTCGGGTCACTGAAACAAGCTTGTCACATATAAATCTCAACTAAACTACACAATAAAAGACCAATTTCAGTTTAATCATAATCATTTGCATCTCACACCTACTATTTAAAACATAAAAATCGACCTTAATTTAATGCGTTTAGTGTCACTTTTGCTTGTGTTTGTTGCACTCAATCGTGGTGTTGCAAACAAGAAGTTGTTCTTCGAATCGCCCATACATATTTGTAACGTTGGGAGTCTGAGAAATATTGCATATTTGAACAGTTTGACGGTTCAGTTCGTCCATTTTTGTTTGCCGATACTCATTTGTTGTAAGTGTAAATTGGCACTAAACAAACGTAATGTTTTGTCGTTATTCATTGGCGAAATTCATGTCTTCATTAGTCTTATTTATTGTTGCCGCTTTATGACAGTTTTTAAAAGCCAAACTGGTATCGGCCTGCTTGAAGATTAGTTGCGCTAGACTATGGACGTTGGTGACATTAAAAGTTATCGTTAATATATTGTATAACCAGTTGTATAAAAGCCATGGCACTATTCGTCTCGCCTGATAGAAGACAACAGCTTTTTTTTTTTTAAAGATATCTAGCAATGTGGGATCGTGGTCCCACATAACTAGCAATCCTGTTAACCCCTCCAGCTAAGCTCTATAGCTTGTGTTAGGAGTGGGTTCACGTCGGTAGTATAATGGCCAGGATTCGAAAACACGACCTAACGATTGCGAGACCGATGCCTTAGCCATTAGGCTACTGCCGCTGCTAACACAGCTACTTGTAAAGCAGTCTTCTTCAGTCACAAAATTAAAACTGTTGTCCTCTTTCTATCTATACTCATATTATAAAGCTGAAGAGTTTGTTTGTTTGAACGCGGTAATCTCAGGAACTACTGGTCCGAATTAAAAAATTCTTTCACTGTTGGATAGCCCATTTATCGAGCTATAGGCTGTATAACATCACGCTATGACCAATAAAAGCGGAGCAGCAATGAGAAATGTTGCAAAAACGGGGAAAATTTACGCAGACAAAGTTGCGCGGGACAGCTACTGTATAAATATAACAAATACTAATACCGTTTTTTTTATTTGCGATCTCAGTAGTTTTGTCCCACTATAACTCGTGTCTCAACAATATTAAACACTAGGTTTCATGGTGGTCGCATTACTGGTACAATCACTCATAGGTATTTGTATAGCAAGTGGTCTTAGTGGCATGCAAGAGTACCTAATAATAAGGATGAAATACCAAGAAGCTGTTGAAAGAAAACAAAACCCACGGTAAAAACTCTTAAAGCAGCATAAAAATCCATTGCCTTATTTTGATAAACCAAGCTCAAATATGAACAGACGCCAATAGCCCTATAAACTATGAAATGATAATTCAATGCGCTGCCATGTCACTAATGATTTAAATCGGCAATAACTTAAAACCGAACTTTACCAACTACGGCTTTAGCTTTTTACATTATAACGTATAGATTTCATCAAATTGTAAATTAAGTTTTGAAGTGACCGACTCATAACTACCATATAGAGCTCTAGCCGTTTAGTTCAGACCACACGCGCTCCCCTGTTTACTGTATAGCTAATTAGTGTCGTTTATGGCCATGAGACACTAACTGTGAAGTTTTCGAAGAATAATGGCACTATTCTGATGGAAATTACCACTCGACATGGCGTTAAGGCAATCCGACTTTATGCTTTGACATGTCTAAGTGCGAGTTACTAGAAGACTCCGTAATGGAGTCGGCGCATACAGCGAAATGTTTAGTCTTTAGTGTCATTTTTGGAAATATGAAGTTATGTCAGTTGTGTGTATGAAGTTCTTTGTAATAAGTGTTACTACCGCACTCAAAATCGTTTAATGCTTGCTTAAATTATTCCTTGCTAAAGATTTTGTTTGTCACACTGTAGTCCAGTCTTTTAAGTCTTTGGTCACAATCTTACTCTATGGAATGATACAAGTAAAAATTATACGATGTATTTTTAACAGCTTATTTATGTGAATTTAACAATAGATTGAATGCTGAATTGTGGACTTTTGCTATGACTAACCTTTTAAAAACCTGGCACCGGTGTATGGTACACAATTGTTTATTAATTGTTAGAAAATTTGCAAGGGACAATTATGAGTTTATTTTAGAAGGAAAGTGAGTAACATTTTAATACAGGGAAGAGTAATTAAACATAATAACCAAACAATGCTTCAATGTAGATAGAACTACCGCATCTTCAAGAGCTCCTCATAAACTGCTCCGAGTGCCTTTAACAACTTAATTGTATTAAAGGTCTGGCTGAATGAAATCAGCACCTATAAATTTGTAAAGATTGTAAAAGTTACAATGGACATTATAACGTAAAAGTAGAAAATTGGTCTTGTTTGCTCGTTGGTTGCCTGCGCATTGGTTGTTTGTTACATTTTAAACTAAGGGTATTGTAAACTTCGCGCCGTATGTTATTTATGAGTGCATGGGAAAGAAGTCAGTTTATTTTCTTCAATCAAGTATCGCTATAGTATACCACAGACTACAGTCCACAATGTGTGGACCTTGTGATGACCTTTCACTTATAAATTAAAAAAAAAAAAAAACTCTCTGCTAATGACGAACATTGTCACATCACAAGCATTGATACTGTGACTCTTGATAATGAGAGGTCCTGGTCTCAACACAACTTTCATAAATTCTCAAATCCATCACATATTCGTCTGTTAGTCCCCGTGACAAACTAACCGAAGCGCAGTATCTAGCCTGACTTATCTACACGCATTCTTGTTTACACACAAAACACTGCGCCGGCGCAGCTTGCTCAAACACGCTGTGTTTGGACCTCACGGATGTTCTATAGGGCTGCCATTTACCTAACTTCGAGTGGGTTTTTATTTTTTGTAACTTTTTGAAGTGGTGTGTGTCTTTATTTTTTCGGGATATGTCGTTTTTTTAACGGGTGTTTTTGTTAATCCTTAAATATTATGCTCAGCTTTCTTTACTTGATCTAGATAGCATGTACACTTGAATGTAGCTACATAAGCTATAAAAAGAACCTTTAGATAGCATAACCTAAGGATAACATGAAAAGCATCGTTGCCAGTACTTGTCTCTTCTTTGGCCAACAATGTTTTTGAGGACTTACTTTTTTGGAATTTAATTGTATTTCCTATTACGGAATGAAATGAATAAAAAAAATGGTGAATACACGTACAGAATAATGTAGATGAAGAAATTACTGGCCAAATGTAATCCCACTTTTCAATAACATCAACTGACGTATATTATAAAATTATTTTATAACGTGACAGCCCTGATAGATAAGTTTTGACGTGAATATTAAAGGGGGGAGAATGTTAAAAGCAATAAATCTTTTCGATTTATAATTTATTTTTTGTGACTTGTCAGACTCATGTCAAGCTGTTATATAACCATTTAATATGTAATATAACATCT
Source organism: Herminia tarsipennalis (assembly GCA_945859575.2). Lineage (NCBI taxonomy): Eukaryota > Metazoa > Arthropoda > Insecta > Lepidoptera > Erebidae > Herminia > Herminia tarsipennalis. The sequence continues at coordinate 27,571,199 of OX243832.2, forward strand.
AATTTAACATCACAAGGAAAATGATCTTCAAAAATTAATTTAACAGACACTGTAATTAGGCTTTTAATTTACCATTTATTATTTTTTACTATTGGCAGTAAGACACATTATTCAGAAAGGTTGATTTTCTTGTTACCGTAGTCAATTGAATATTTGACTGTCAAATCAAATCAGTATCTTTGTTAAGTAAGTTTGTTAGAAATTTAATTTTATGTTGTCACACTGTTCTATGTCTTTATTTATCAAAAATATGTTAAATTGTAGATCACAATTTAACATATTTTTGATAAATAAAGACATACCTTTTTGAGAAAAGAACTAAGAAGTCCTAACATGACATCGATACAATTTACGCCCTTAGAAAATGCATGAATAACCAAATGCTTGACATTAAAACGCGCTTTGTAACGCCTAATATTAAATAAACGCAAGTCGCAAGTCGTTTGAAAGCAATGTTCTTTCTCCGTGCATTTATCATTGATTCTGCACAAGCTTGTAAACAGGCGCTATTAACGCTCATTTTCATTAAATAAACAGTAATATTGTGAAGTAACTCAAAAAAGTAAAACAATAGGAGACTTTCGCATGAGAAACCGGCATTTCCCATACAATACTGCGGCGTACGCGTTGTAAAAACTTGTCTCAACGTTATTGGTGACGTGGAAAACCTCAAAACAATTATTTTACATAATGCACCCGCATACTTGGAGCTGTGAGAATGTCTAGATTTTTAAAATGAATATAAAATTGTCCTTTTCCAGTCTTGTCAAGTTGTCATTGCTTTCATCTATTGTTAGAAAAGAACCATAGCCCACAAGATGCCTTGAAGCATTTTAGTGTTGATTGTGAGTTTGGTAAAATCATATGGCATCATAGTTCATACTAATTTAAGGCCTTTAAGTTGCATTGATTAAATGAATACGGGGTTTTAATGTAATCGTTCGTTAATATTTTTCCAAATTTCATTCATTCAAAATCATGGAATATCGTTAATATACCATCTTGATCCTTTTGACCATTGACATAAAGCTCACCAGCTAACCTTCTAAAGATACCTACCCACTCGCGTTATGTTCTAGTGTTTACATAGTGCATGCATATGCAAGCGGTTATCGGCCCGTCCGTCCGTTTGCTTTAATAATAAGCCTGCGCCCGCGCCGATGTCACGAACTCCAAACATAGCTCGGAGCTAAGCGGGTTTCTTCGGGATACAAAAATGAAAAAGTGTTAAAATGCTGAGGAAAAAAATAACATGGAAATCATCTTTGGAAAAAAAAGTGTGAGATTTCGATCTGTTTTTGAGTTTTATTGCAGGGTTTTGTGGTGGGTAATCATGGTTCGAAGCCGCGGTGGTAAATATAGCATTAAGTCTATTGATCGAGGTGCCGTATGCCGACTTAAAACACAAAGAACATAGTTTCAATTCACTAATGGGCTTAGTTTTTACCACAATCTTTGTCCGTGACCAAGAAAATGAAGTGACTTGATAATGTCATTGTTTTGTTTTTATTTGTTTATTTTACGTAGTAAAGTTAAGTTACCTAAAAATATTTTAACGTCAAAGTTTCATACTAACTTTGCACCCCCGTTTTACCACCTTAGGGGGGGAATTTTCAAAAATCCTTTCTTAGTGCTCCCCTACGTTAGGAAAGGAAACTGTGCAAAATTTCAAGTTTCTAACCCGTTTAGACTCTGCGTTGATATATCAGTCAGTCAGTCAGCTTCTCCTTTTTAGACTACTCCCGCCTTAGGGTCCAAGCCCTATGTCGCGGGGTACTTTACAAACATACAAATCTCGGACACAAAGCACACCCAGACTCAAAAACAATTTGTGGATCACACAAAGTGTTGTCCCGTGTGGGAATCGAACCCACGACCTCTTGCGTAGCAGTCGGCCATACTCCCAGCGCAAAAAAAAAAAAAAATTCTGTGCTGTAAATAGGTAACAGTCAAAACAGTAAGTTAGCTGTGGACCCTAGCTCTGTCCACGTAGATGTCGATTACTCTTTAGCTATAATTCTTCTAAGAAAATGAATTAATCCGCTTAATGCTTTAACCTCTAGTAGGTATTAATGTTCTGTGGCTTTAACTGACTTTAACCATGAAAACAAAACAAAAAGACATTTCAACCGAGGAAGTTACTTTCCTATCTATACTAATATTATAAAGCTGAAGAGTTTGTTTGTTTGCTTGAACGCGGTAATCTCAGGAACTACTAATCCAAATTGAAAAATTCTTTCACTGTGTCGATTATAGTGGTGGTGCCACGGTGGTATGGCTTACACAAAACATCTTAAAAAGTTTACAAGTATCTATAGTTTGTGTGTGGGTAATATCTATTGAATGAACAATCAGAATAAATTACAAGGTAACTGAATATTTTTTCACTTAGTACGAGAACCGGGGAATTAAGTATCAAACGCTTATTTTTGTAATAAAAAACTGTTGTTTAATATACTGACTTTTAATAATCCATTAGTACCTACTAATATTAGGTATAAATTAGCTGTCCCGCGCAACTTCGTCTGCATCATTCCCCGTTTTTGCAACATTTTTCATAGCTGCTGCGCTCCTTTTGGTCGTAGCGTGATGTTATATAGCCTATAGCCGTCAACAGTAAAATATTTTTTTAATTCGAGACAAAAGTTCCTGAGATTATCGCATTCAAACAAACAAAATCTTCAGCTTTTATAAGTATTGATTTGGCAATATTTAAGTTGTGTGTGTTATAATATTATGCTTAAAACAATGTAGCATACTTCCTATTATTAGAAAAAAAAAAATACTCAACTTTTCCATCGTTACTTTCGACAGCTTATTTGTTTAAGGTAAGTTTCTTTTTAAAAGCTTCAATCTTTGAAACCTGATAATTTAACTAAAAGTTGATGTAAATATATCGGCTATTACCTTTTATTTGTTCGTTTGGTGCGTTAAGTTTCGAAACCAAAGGGTTGTGGGTTTAGGTATCGTATGTCGGAATCCTCTCCCACAGTTTTAAGTAGGACAGGAACTTCAACAATGCAGCTTTTTAATGTTACTTTCCTGAATTACCAAGACTTTATAACGGTTTTATATAACATATAAGCAAACATTTCATTTAAAAAGACAACTGTTGTACTAGCTCTGTATCGCGGATGGCTTTAAAAACAAAACGAAAGTATACCCAGTATTTATGAATGTCATAAAGCTCTGTCCTATCTGGAAATCGAACCCATACCCCATTGCGCAAAGGGAGTCGGCGTAGAGGTATTTTCAAAAATTGAGTGTGTGGACTTTCAGGTAACATTTGATGAGAGGCTGTAAATGCCAATAGACATTTCAAGATAAAAGACCATAATTTATAAATAACCATAGATTTGTTCTTTTTTTTAGAAAAAAAAAGATATTAAAATATTAACAACGAGTCGTCATCATCATCATCATCATCATCAGCCTATCGCAGTCCACTGCTGGACATAGGCCTCTCCAATTGCACGCCACTTTGTTCTATCCTCGGCTTCTCGCATCCAGCTCCTGCCAGCCGTTTTGCGTAGATCATCACTCCACCTGGCCTGAGGGCGTCAACGAGTCGTAGTGACTTTAAAATCCAAGAATAATCCTAATTTGTATTCAATGCGAGTGCGTTCATATTTTCTGAGTCGATATAAATAATAAATCGATAAACCATTACTGCATTTTATCGATGACACGTCTGTCGAATGTGTATCGATAATTAAATTATTTCTTTTGTCTTTAATTCTATAAGTTTCATTGTTAATATTAATCGGCTGCGTTCAATGATTTTTTCAAATATTTATAATTAAAATATAACTATAATTATTGTTTTTTACTATTATTATGCAAGACGGGGCTAACAGTAGCCCTATAAAAAAAACCGGTGTTTTTGAAAATCAATTGTGTGGCTACGTGCGTTGCATTTATTTTCTTAAGCACTTTTCTTATTATAGATACTCGATGCGAATCAACTACATATAACGGTGTTCTGTTACTGTAAAGTATTTGATACCTCTTTTCCTCAGGTCTTATTTTTCGTATCACACACAGAAAAATTAACAAACTATACTACCTACTTAACTTTAAATCGATCTCAGAAGCGATAGCATGGGGGAACCCAGGATCATTTGGAGGGGGGATTGTGTGGTTCAATTGACTAAACACCGCCCAAATGTGTACTGCGTAGGTACCTATTTTTTTTTGTACTTACGGGGGGGGGGGGTGCAGCCAAATCCCCCCCTAGGTAACCCAATGAGTAATGGAATGGCAACTCTTAACTAAACGCATCCATTTCTGTAATTCACATTCAGAGTACGGAAATGGCAGCGTAAAATGTTGGCTTTGTTAGGATTCTAAATTCTATTAGGTTCGCTAAAAGACCAATTACCTGTAACCCTAGTTTTAAAATCCCTAGGGATTATCCCGAAAAAGACATAGTTATACCTGCAATCCCTAGGTAATATCAAATCAAACATTTGTTGCCCAACAAAAAATACGCGGCTAACTAATGCGCTATTCCGTAAAGGCAAACCTATTTAATTATTAATTTTCACACTAGAATAGATACTAGTTCGTACTCAAATTTAAATAATAACTATTCATTCTTATAGCTTTTTATATATACCTGTCAGTAGTGAGTCAGTATTCAGAGTTCATTGGCTAATTACTAATCTAAAGTACAAATTAGCTAGGTATACAGATGGTGGGCTACCTACATCGAGCAAAAATTGACTCACACATGCTTGGATGCTCACATACACAGATCTTGGTTGAATCTTTAACCGAGAATGCGTAAGTTGAGATCGCCGTACACGCGTTTCTATATGTGCGTGGATTTTTTGTTGAGCTGTGAGCCGGCTGCGTTCTGTATGTATTTTGTGTACGAGGTATGACCAGACCAGACGACCGCCTAAGACTTACCGTGAAAGCATTTATCTCAATCTTGATGGCAATCAATGTCTATGATCTAAAGTCTGGTATTTAGCCACTTTGAAATCATACTGCCTTATTCTACTAATATTATAAACGTGAAAGTGTCTGAGTTTGTTTGAATTATGATACTATTTTATTATTATTTCGAGGAAAGAATAAGTTTTATAAGACCTTTCGAAGTCATTCATAAATCATGTGATTTTTTTTAGCCATTTTTTTGACTCCCCTGCTCCTTGATGTTACTAGTTGAGTATTTAGACTACCCCCCCTCCCCCCCTTATTTTTAAGTACAAAAAATAACTATTTTCACACGTTTCCAACGACAGAGGTGCAATTGGTCCAACACCGGTCAAGTGTAGTGTAAGTCGCTCGGGGTGCAATTGATTTTTCGCCCGGTCAAGCCTATAGTCTCGCAATATGAGGTCGCAGGTTCGAATCCTACCCATTATACTACAGACGTGAACCCACTCCTAACACAAGCATTAAGCTTAGCTGGAGGGGTTAACAAGATTGCTTTAAAAAAAAAGATGTTTGGTTTTCATTGCTAAACCCCTAGATTTTTTTTTTTTTGGTTATGTCCTAGGTACTTATAAATTCGAATTTATCTCTGTTACATTTTGACGCATAAGCCGCTGAGCTATATTAATGAATTTGGCACATAGATTACATCTTCTTTGGTTTCGATTGCTAAAACCTAGATTTTTTTTTTTTGTTAAATTGAAGTTTGGTATGAACATGAAGATAGGTAGAAGTATGAAGAAAAATGTATGAAAAAATCATAGGTTGTTTTTTCCCAATTATCGTCTTCCACGCAGCAGAAGTCGCGAGCAACAGTTACCTAATGTTGAATTTAAGGGGTGTCTAAACGGGCTATTTTTACGGCAATTTGTGACGGCAATGTTGTGGCCGGCAATATGGCTCTCCAATATTGATTTGATGGTTGCCGGACGTTCGCTGAGCGAGCGATTTTCCGTAATGTTGCCCGGCCAATTTTGTTGTTGTTTCAGACGCTTTCTATTTTATTGTTGCCGGGTTGTGGTAGCCCGTTTAGGAGACTGAATCATGCTCCATACAATTGCAGACAAATTGCCATTACTGGCCGAGCAATTAGTTGCCAATAGTGCCGCCACAAATTGCTTTAAAAAATGGCCCGCTTAGACGCCCGTTAATACAATGTAATTATTGCAGTTGGTAGAATTATGTGTCCATTATTAGTTAAATGTTTGTTAGTTCGACTTGTTATTTACTTGTTGAAGTAAATGATAGGGTATTAACTTCCGTGTTGTTGTGCGAATTGTACTTAATAACTAAAGGTACTGCGAAAAGCCATTTTGTTTGAAGCCTGGGTTCGTTTGTTGTAGGTCTTTTATTTTATACCAAAATTCATACGCATAAAAACCGGGCAAAAGCATGTGACCAGAAGAGCGTATGTTATGTTCATGGCACTTACGACCTTTTGTTATGGTGTTATATGATGAAACCATAAGGGGTCCGTTTTTGCCATTTTGGCTACGGAACTCTAAAAAGGGAAAAGTTCATCTTTAACTGAAACTAACCATTAGGTAGGTACGTATAAATTACTAGATGAAACCTGGCATAAAAATCGCCTTCAAATTCAAAATTTCCATGTCCATCTTATTTTTATTACAATAAAGCCAACTCCCGCATTAGGGCACAAACTGTGTAGCGGGGGATTTTGATTTTAGAAAAATACAATTAACGGATGATACAAAGTAGGTACCAAGCGCGACTACCTTCTAACTAACATCTATGTATATATCTTATAAAACTTATCTCGTAAACGTTGAAAATCAGTTCAGAGGAAATAAGTCATGCAACTGCAAAATTAAAAAAAAATACAAAATTCTACACTTTCAAATATGAGCAGGTTCTCACTCATGTACCCACAAAATTAATGTCTTTATCCACTCATACACATGAACACACCATGACCACTCAATCGAACACAAAATGGACACCACATTCGTCTTCCACAAGAATAAATCACTCTTCAAAATAACGTTCACTTAAGACAGTGTGGAATTTGTGACCACACATAATTGATTTTAAATTATTCCGAAGTATTGTACGTGGTAGATACGTGTAAAGCATTAGGATGGGCCCTGATAAACTCGTGGGTGTAATCCAACCTTTAGATTTGGTTTTTATGGTCGCCATATCCACATTGTACGTTCAGATTAAGTTTTATGAAGGCCCACTTGGTCGAGCTTAAAATTTTTTGGTTACACTATCGGCTAAGTTAAGATGGTCCATTTCTTTTTGTTTATGTAAGTTCCGAGTAAGGTGACATGGCGTGGATAAGAAAGCAATATACTTAATATTGCGTTTCATTCCAAAGGACACTGCATTATTACAAATACGGATTAAAACGTACTTCGTCAAATAATAAATTTGGGTTAGAGTACAAAGTTTATAAACAAAATAAATGCTAAGGGTCTCAAACCATATCTCCTGCTGTTTCAAAGAGAAAAAAACAGTGATGAAATGAGTACATTCATGTTAATGGTTTTGTACCAACTTGTAAATTTACTTACACATATTGTTGTTGTATACGTAGTTTTATACCTCCGTTACATTTTATTTTAGTTCAAAATATTCCAGACCTAGCAAGTAATCCATCAAATATATGTTGGCAGCAAATATATCGTTCAACGTTTCAAATTTATAAATCACCGAGTCCCATTGAGATCAAGTTTTTGAAACTGTTTTGTTTCTATAATCATTAGTGTGAAAGTATGAACGGTTTGTCTGTACATTACTTGTTGCTTCTTCGTCATTAATCAACGACTGCTCTTAAGAATCTATTATATTATATAGCACAGCTTTTGTTTTGTACCGAACAATGTTAGATCTAATTGCCATTTGGGAACATGTCATACGTACATTACGTGTACCTAATTGTACCTGTTTAAAAGTAGGTACCATTCTATACCCTGAAAACTCTCGAGTCGTGCTCAAAAATATTTCTATCGCTACTATTCACGTTTAAATGACAGTCCCATGATGAGAGTTATGTCTCAAAACTGGGTGAAGTATGAGTATTCGGCCATAATTCTACCAAATATTATGTTATACTCCTAAAAAGTTTGCAGTATTTTGTAACTACATTTTTCTAACTAAATATAGTTACACCTATTGGTAAGTGTCTCCACGCCCGCTTAACAAAGAAAGAACGATTATAAATCTGTAGTTGTCACATAAACATTTACATTATACTGTACACATTTCTCTGGCCTCATGTGTATCGTCGGATTTGTAGGTAGATTTCGTGTGAATTAGCTCGTTGTATCTACAACAGATATGCGTGTATCGCTACGGATTTATTTATTAGACGGTCACAAAGTCAAAGTCTTACAATTTCTGAACGTGTGAAAATATTCACACATTGTAAAACATAATTAATTTTATTATGGCGTAGTCAACGCTGTAAATACGTTTAAGTTTGGCATATAGTCGACGTATTTTAGTTGATAACAGTAGTTTAGTAGAAAAACATAAAAATGCCGTTAAAATACATACAAATGTCAACTTAAATTTGAAAAGTTGTTACTCAATAATTGACCGCATTTTCAAAACATGCTAATTTCTGAACTGGGCTAGCTCAGATGACCTATCCCTTCTCATTCTTTGAATTGCGCAAGACTGTCATTGTTTTACTAATTGTTCATAGCATCCGAATAGATGGATTAACTGACCTTTTATTGTTTTCTGCCGGTCATCGGAAGCCCCTTAACGGTAAAATACAATCAACAACAGATAATATAGAGAAACTTTGTCATAACTATTTGATAATTGACCTTTTCCCATGATCTGATGAAGTCATAAAATCTATGGCCTTATTTTTTTTTATTAATCCGGTTTTCTTTGATTTTTCGATTTTATAAAATAAAGTGGAAAAAGACATTTATGGCCCATTAATGTCTTTTCCACTTTATTTGTATTTTTGTTTCTTTCTGTTGTTTATGTATCATACAGCGATTGCGTGAATCTTTTCATTACAAATTCATGGCTGCGATTCAGCTATCGATCTATTTAGAAAATAGAAGACCTAATCTTCCGTTTGCTTCTTCCCTTAAAAAGGTTTCCGATAGCGTATGCCTTAAAAAAAGACTAAAAAAAGCGCTCAATTAGGCTAGCTGTAGTAATCAGATGTCAATCACAAGTGTAATATAAGGTCACAGACAGTCTGGGCCATTAATTGGATTACGAAGTGCTCAAGCAACTGGTGCATGATGTCTGCGTTTGCAACTAGTCGTCATATGCTTGTTTGGGTTGTCAATTCAATTGTGTCTGTCTGTCTGTTTCGTTGGCCGTTTGTAATCAAAGATTAAGCGGATTACACAAGGTCTGGTGGTTTTGAGTGCCTTGAACTTTGATTGAGTTTGTTGTAGTATGTTTGGTATGACTGAGTTCTTACTGGAATATTATGGTGTGTGTCGATATTTTTAGAGCCTCTTCTAGCTGTCGATATCTTTGAATCACATATAATTCTCATAAGTATGTACTATGCAAAACAGGACACTGAAACTCTTGACGGCTAGTAATTTTTCAACAGTTTCTTTTATGTCCTGCTGGATGTTGCTCCAGGTTCCACGGACGTCTTTTTCCTTCCCTGTTCCCTTTACTTGGGGTCGGGTCTCATTACTATTCTGCGCCAAGTTTATCTGTCTTTGTTGGGCTTCTTCGAGGTATCTCGTATAACTGTCCATCAGGTCAGTGGCGGGCGGCCTCTACCTCCCTTCTGCCCCTGTACATTTAGGACAATCTGTACCACATGATCTTCTTTGTGCCTCTTGCTTGACATGTCCGGACCACCTGAGGCGGTTTTCTCAATTGATTCGAGGTCCCACGCACGTGGATATCGATTATGGCGAATAAAAGTAGCCTATTGCTTGAGCTTTCTCCAGGTTTTTATCAACCTTCATACTAAATACCACCTGAATCGGATAATTGTGCAGTGAAAACCAAAGCCATTGACAGATAGAGTAACTTTAATCTTATATAGACAGACAGACAATCAAATAATATCATTAAAGTCCAGTGAAAACGTGGGCGTCCGTCGCCTCATCATACCCAAGAAATTAATGAGATCAAAATTAAACTGTGTTTATTAAATGGTCGGATATACGGCTGATAACCAGTTCCTTCACTCACTTAAATCTTATGACTTCCGTGGAAATACTGCACTTGGATCTGTTCTCACTATATCACCTAACTACCTACAGATTTCGTAAGTAATCTCATTCGGATAATCTAAACAAACAAAGGCGATCCGACATTAAGAAACGTCAATTAATCTCATGTGAATATTTATAATATTTTCGTAACGAGTTGCGCGCGCGCAAGGTATAATGATGGGAGCGCCGCGCGTTAAGTTGCCGCCGATCGTTGTGAGATCGTTTTTGTGTCACTCGTCACGCCTTTGTTGTGGTAGTTCCATATTTCAGAAGTATTGCAGAAAAAATAATACCAACAAAAATAAAAAAATAATCGTTATCATTGCTCCACTAAATAATTGACACAAATTTTGTTTTTAAATTCCACTGAACTTTAAACGCGGACACCCAATCATTCCGGTCCAAAAAAACAACTTCGGATATCTGAACTCAATTTATTTGCTTCAGCTTTATCAGACAAGGCAGCATAAAAAAACGGGACAAATGTTTGCCACATGTCATATTTATTCAACCTAAAAAACTGGAATTAATTTTCGACCTTGATCTAAATATTGAATAATAGAACAAAAATAACAATTATCAAGGAATATCGTTATCAGGGTAATAAAAACATAGTTGTTTGCGGTGTCCGGCGGAAGTCAGCGATAGGGAGGTTCAGGTTCGAACAAGTCGACGACGGAAAGGCGCTCTCGGAAGCGACGAGTATCGTACCGTGTGAACCGAGCCGATAGCTGCGCGGGCGCACGCACCAAAAATGGTCACCATTTCGTTCGGTAACTAGATACGGGCCGTTGTTGTGACACGATTCTGAAGTTGCTAATATTGTCTGCGGAATGATTCCAATTAAGAATTGTCTATCTGTCGTATTCCATAGCGCATTGAAATGTAACTAAAAGATTAGATTTTAGCGGGATATTAAGACACATACGCGTTGTTGAAACATCGTCAAATCGGTATTCTCCAGGAACAAATTCTTATTTGGCACTGACAATTCTGTCTCTATCTGATTCTCTTCTACAATAACCAAAATGTATGGATATTGAACTACATTTTTGTAAACATGAAATGATCATACATCTTTTTTCTATCAAAATTTCGGTATCCAAAACTCAAAGGCACCAAAAATTGGTGTCCCTACCTCCATTGTGGAATGACCTCGGCGGCTTGTCGAAAACCAACGTCATTGGCCAATGTAGGTAGGTACTATGTGATCTAAATCGTGTTTAGTGAATGGTTCCGGATTAACTCAGCTTATGGAATATATACCTAACTGGCGTGTTTAGCAAGCGATATGATGGATTAAATGTACAGCTTATGAGTCATGATATTATGTTTTATTTGTCAATTATGTAGTCCGGTCAGGTAAAAAATAAATTGCTTAGGTGTGTTTTGTTTTTACTGTTTGATTGCTGATTAGAAACTGTGAGTACCTACAGACTCCAAAATGTATTTATTGTGCACAGCATTTTTTGTTGATCTCGTGGTCTCTAGTTTTAAGCTATAGGATAGACGTGTTCGGTTACATATTATACCATCAGTAGGTCTTTCGCTAAAACAAAATTCATGAATTTCCGTTTATTTAAATTTCATCATCATTCACTATTGGTTCTAATATTTTTTAGATGTCCGAAACCATGGATGATTAAATAGATGTTCCTGGCTCTGTACATACCACCTCATTTTTGATCGATTTTCATTTTTCATTGAATTAGAGTAGGCCTCCAACTTGTATGTATTCGTCTATTACTGGACACAGGTCTCTTTCAATGTGCGCCGTGACCTCCGGTTTTTTACTTTGCTTCACTACCACCCAGCGATTTATTTTAGGTAGCGGGTCCATCTGGTTGGGATTTGTCTTATCTTACGTTTACCAAGTCACAGTTTCTATTCTAGGACTTTTCTAATGCAAAACATTTGAGCACCCAAAATTATTCATTTTTAACGATACCTGTTCTGAAAACATTTTGACTCTACTAAAAAACTTCATTACCAAATTAAAATGTTTCCTCACTTCAAAAGTCAACCCACATTATTAAAAAAAAGCCTAAACTGTTCTTCAAAATAACTACTATTGTTTAAACAGCTCTTCAACAAAGGATGTGGTTCAGAACGCCATCGAATCCGGTGAAGCCGGCACTGACATTCATTACGGTGTTGTGTAAACAATGAAGTACCATAAACTTGTACACTTGTTCTGCCTACCTGCCTACTTTATTGGTCGTGGTGTTTTAGCCCTAAGTGACGGGAAACGTCCTTTTGAAATTACTGCTTGATTGGAGAAACTTTGTTAAAAGGTTTTAGACGATTGGACACTTAAACAAAATTTTACTCTAGATTTTTTGCTAAGTAATCTGGTCAAAAACTGACTTCAAGTGGCCGGGAAGGTGAATTGATTGGCACTTAATGGTCTTATGTTTTGAAGGATCCAGATGCTTTCCGAGACATGCAGTCCAAATAAGTCAAAGAGGCTCGCCGTATCCAAAGACGCACTTTGCAAATATAGGCAATGCTGTTCATGGCTTATGTCGCTGAAGTTTAGATATCTACTAGAAATCTTAATAATGTGTAAAATGGTTTAACAAAACTAGTATTGATAACATTTATAGTCCAGTATAGTCATAAAAATACCCCAGTGTTCATTAATACAGTTGAACTTTAACGGTCCTTTTTATATCTTTACTTGTACCATATTAAGCACTAATAGTCATTCCTTCGCATAAGATCGCAGTTCAGACCTTAAAGCGCTCTTTAAAAAAGGAAATCTCCCAACTAAAACATAGAACGTTCCCCAACTGGTACTAAAACTTAACGATTTAAACGTGTCTTCAAACCAGATCCCGGTGAAACAATACCACTTAATTATACGGATTATCCTTTACGTACTACTTACATGTCGTGGTAATAACGGTATGAGTATAAAATCGACATCTGGTCCGCGGCCCGGGTCGACTGACACGCGTAATTGCTTAAGTATTATTATAACGCTACTGAATCCAGAAGGCCAGTCAGCATTGACGGATAAATACCCATTCGCGCACCGTGAGACCATTTAAATTCTGTTAGATTCTACATCGCCGTATCGGGAATTTAAAACTAAATTGTTGACTAAAGTCGCGTGATCAACAACCGTTTGAACGTCATAAGAAAATACTACGACATCTGCAGGTATTACAGAAAAATGAAAATTATCTGACAATTTATCAAAGACTATAATTACGTCGGCGCGAATAATAAACCAAAATATATCATTTATACGACAATTTAATGAATAAAATAACCTCCACGTGAGATTTCGACACACATAGTAATGGTTAATTATATAATACTCGAATATCGTGTCGGTAACCGCTGCTGTAATTAATGCCTCTAAACCTATTCCATGGCTCGTTTTTTGTCTGTCTACTGATGATTTGTGCTGAGAATGTTCCTCGGTGGCGGCACTACACGAAAGTTGCGCATGCGATGCACAGTAGTTGCGTAACATATAAGAACTGAGCATTTTCTTTTCTGTAATTACGTTCATTACATCTAAAAGATTATGTTGTTAATGCAATGTAAGATTTCTAAATAGTCTATTCGTTTTGCCATTCAAAACTAGTTATATTTGTTCGATTGTCGTCTCTTGCAACAGTAAGGGACCGTTTACCTGCTCGTCTCCCTTCGCCCGAAGGCGTCGCACCCTCCGAGATTTGCGCCGGGTGCGCAGGCGCAGGTGCTCGACGCACGACGATCGTACTAACCGTCTATTTTACAAAAACGACAAAAAGCCTCGGGCGGGAGCGATGGCAACCGTGTCATGTTATTCCGTCGGATTATACCATAAAAAAGAACGGAGAATTTGGCCGTTTCCGCTTTCTCGGAACAGTGATTCACCTCGCGTGTGAGCCTACACTATGATTTATACAAAGATTATTGTTTGCGGTCAAACTTGAATGTTTTATGCGATTAAACATATTTTGTTAGAACACGATTTAATATTCAACTTTAATAATGCATGCTCGGTATGGATGCCGGCTAAGTCTTCTTAAAGTGTCATTAAATTTATCATTTAGAGGGTGCTTTCACTGCTATAAGTCACGCTACGCCTGAGCTAATAAATATTCTCGTTAAACGATCACAGGATCAGGGAAATCTATTCTAATTGAGGTACTTAAGATGATATATCGATCTTTAACTATTTAATTCTTTTTGTAGTATGCACATATAATTTAACAGAATTTTCTTATCACCACCATCCTTCTTGTTAGCAAGGCTCTTGAAAGGGAATACGTTTAACAAAAGGTATGGTGTTCACCTAACGAGCTGATAAAGTTGTGTGTACACTTTGACTCGTGGCGTATGATAAGCTTTAATTTTTTTTTTCTTGCCTTACAAAACTATGAGAAAACTTGCAACTGGACTTTTATCACGCCATAATTTTTCAGTAGTCGATTTCCTGAATGAAATCGCTTTATAGTCGATAATACGTGCTTCCATACGGCTTTTATAACTCAAGTTTCAATTTATCTGTAACTAAATTATTATCCTTTTGGTTACTCAGATAATGGGTATATATAAGTATCATATTATCTTGGAAGATATCATTTTTCGTTTTCTGCAGTTAGCATAGAATCCTGAGAAAAATAACCAGTATTCCTTACATAGAACCATGAAGTTCTGATATTAAAATAGTGTGCAATTGCAAAGTTGGCAAAATAACAGTAGATATACCAAATATAAATGGCTTGTTAGGAAACAGCTCGCATCTTCAGTTGTCGGCCTAAATAAGCCGTTTACGGGCTTAAACTACGGGTATTACAGTAAATCGTGAAACCAGGCTATTGTGTTTGACGTATATGGGATGTTCTGATACACTCAGGGCTTAACCCGCAGGTCGCAAAACATTTCGTGACCTTTAGGAGAAAATTGGACATGACTATTGATTCTAATTATGTGATCCTTTTGTTCTTTCGATAATAGCCTTAAAAGGAGAATTTATTCAAAGAAAGCTTTTATAGTGACGTTCTCATGTTATTCAGCGTCTATTATCATGTTATATCACCTCATTGTGAGGTTAAACAAAACCTATAGAAATAACCGAAGACAGTAAGTTAAGACTAGAGAGAAGGCCCATTAAATGAAATATATAACATTTGATGAAGAAACATCCAAGTTAGGATAAAATACAGAGGACCTGGAAGTCTCACGATTTAAATGTTCTCAATGACCACTAAAATGTTGAAATAAGTAGTTCTAGCTCTTTCAACACAACTACACTCTGTCGGTTATAACGATGTAATTTACGATCACCCACTTCCATAATTGGCACAACCAACAAATCTATTTCATCGCGACTATTAGTCATTGTTAGCTCCGAGGACTAAACTACGCTGGCTCATAATTCAGCTACTCATACAAGAGGCTAATCATGATTCATTTTATGCATACGTTAAAGGATTTCATATTTTATAATGCAATAAATGTAGGCCCTGCCAGTCGTTTTTCATTTTATTGTTATCATTCTATTGAGAGCGATTTGTATTAAGCTTTCGATATCTTTGATCACATCGAACCGAACTTCAGGTAAAATAGTAACAGTTAAATCGTCATATGAAACGTCCGAGGTGAACTTACATAGTCGCGAACCGGATTAAGCACACAAAACCAATTCACTAGCCCACCCCTGTGTTATGCGCTCTTGAAACTGTCACGGCAAAATGCCCTGAGGGACACCCCAGAAGTGAAATATGGTTGTTATATTTTATAAAGTGTTGATGCAACAGCATGTTACAGATCAGAAGCGTCTAATATTGATCACATCGCTTTCGAAAGTTTCTAACAAGTTGCTCAACAAAAAATATAACTGCAATAAGTTACATTTGAAAGATTACACGCACATCAGTGGTAACACCGATCCTGAGAAGACATATAGTACAGTAACTACACCCGGTGCTGACGCCATTTGTATGCTTCGGACTAATATTCGATTTACAGACGGACATGTAGTGATTAATTAACTAGTAGATGCCGCCTTTTACAAGATCGACTCATTTGTTGCGGTACTTAATGAGGTGTGATTAAAGATTTTTAGCTGTCGGTACCAAGTTTAGAAACGTATTTTAAAATCGTAATATTTTTGTCTATACTTGATAATGGGAAGACCCTTAGAAGGATTGAAAAGCATCTTGTGTAAATGTTTGCATGTAAGGCATTCTTAAATATGTATCTTTGACAATAAACAATGATGATTGTCCAAAAGCTTTTGATCACATAACATGTAAGATCTGAGTCATCAAGGTGCATGCAACAAAATCGTATTGAAGCATATCTCAATAAAGTTTACGGTGGGCAATAAAATGTTTCAATATTATATTGCGATAATTTGCGACTATCGTCCGTAGCGGACAATTACTGGCGGGAACAGAGTCAGTTAACGTCATGACGAATCGAAATCATCATTCTGTGATGGCTCTTAGATGTTCGTGTTTGGAGCAAGTTTGTTCAAATTTTGTTTGATGATTTGTTATTTTGTTTAAGATTTTGAGGATAGACTGTTCACATGCAATTCTTGTTTAATCATTTAACGTATTATTCTGAGTGAATGATAAACTTTAACTGATGAAATTTGTAGTTTCCTAAATTGAAGCAACAAATGTAATATTTCAAACTTTTGGTTACTGTCTCTGATATATTACAGAATCTGTACTTAAAAAACACTTGAAACCAAAACAGTATATAATAAAACAAATAAATAAGATCCTCGCTTAAGATCGAACCTTGTACCAAGCTCCTATATAACGGCTTTCAACGATTCCATTCCCGATGATGGACAGCATTGTGAGGTAAGTAATGACTCCAGTCTGCCCGTAATAATATCTTATTGTGGTGTACTTACCTTTCCTCATCTCCATCTCTCGAAGTAGTTTCTGTTTTATTATAAATATTATGTATAGCTATTGGATTTTCTCTTTGATTCGTATTTGAATTGGGTCAGGTTTAGTCATAGTTGTCTTCTTTAATAGCATTTTCTTTATTATTATTTTCACACGAGTCTGCTTTTAATTTATAGTCATTTCCTATATTAAATAGTACAGCAGATTTTATTATTATTATTTAAATCTTTAGTCACTTATCTACAATTCTTACAATTAATTCATTATTGGAATAGTACAGAAAGCTCATTGTTTCGATCTAATTGGCAATGAAAATTCTAATTCCCTGTGTTCAATAGGAAGTAATTAGGGCTTATTTATAGTGCTACCTTATCTTTGGGCGTCACGAGTGCCCCAGGGCAAGCAATTGTTTGCAACACTGCAAGGATGCGAGTACAGTCGCTCGCGCATGCACCATGTGGAACTTAGAAGGTTGCGATGTATTAGAGAGCCATTGTTTAATAATAATCTATTGTATTTGATAAATATTATAAAGATCTCGAGTTGAAAGATGAAGTCATTGATCTATATCAACCGATGGTATATTATCTGATGTACTTTCTAATATTATCTCAAGGCGTGTTATGTGATCTGTAGCATTAAGTCTTAATGCTAAAAATGTCGTTATTTTTTCAAATAGAGGTATATTTTATACTCAAAAGTGAGAAAAATTGAGTATTGTTTAGGGAACTTAGTCGGTATGTCAGAAACTGTCTAAAGGTGGCATCGCATCATGTTTTTATCCTCGTGTCTACGGTTGAGCGACTCCCATTATTCCCTAGCCAGTGACGTCGACGGCAGCTGCAACTAACGTACGCCACGTGTATTCACCTCTCTTTCCAACACGTGGGTTTGTTCATGGTATCTCACTCGCACATCAGTGCATATCTATCATCCGGTCAACGTTACTGCGCGCGCGGTGAAACTGTATCGATTTGTGTAATATTTTTGAGAAATTGTACTGGTTTTTAGTTCTGAGAGATCTTAGCTATGATGTTAATAGATCAATTTTGTTGGGTATCTTTTTATGGATTTGATATCTAACATAACCAGGGCCAAGTCAACGGATCTTTTTCAATACTACTATTATAGTTTGCATTTGACTAGTATTTTTAAATAATTCTCAACCGTTTATAACAATATTTTAAACACCGAATCACACTTTTCTGTTATTCAAAACCGATCTAAGCGTTCTATTGCACCCAAATAAATCAGTTTCCTAAGCCCACGTGTTTCTATCCAAACGCTTTTTGTGCGGCCTTTTTATCTTTTGTGTTTTTTTTTCGACTGGCACATAAAATGTAACACAAAAGGCCGACAAAAAAGACCATGTTACATATTATACGTATGACCTTTTAGTTCAATCTTTTTGTCTGTCAAAATGGTGCTGTTTAGATAATGGTATTAATTAAACATTGTTTTTTATTCAGTCGTCATTTAGTTTTGACAAGGCAAAATTCGCAATACAATGACAATAAAAAGAAACCGGACAAGTGCGAGTTAGACTCGCCCACCGGGGGTTCCGTACAAAATTGTAGGTAGGTATTATTATTATAAATAGTCTCGCAGTTTTAAATATATACGGCCGTATCTTTTTTTTTCACAGCTTCAATAGACTGTAGACCTTACTCAGGTCTACAGACCCTTAAAGCAGTAGAGCTGAGTATAAGGTTTTAAATTCAATTCGATACCTCCACCAGTTCCCGAGAGAAATATGGTCTTGACAGACATACGGACAGACAACATAGTAATCCTATAAGGGTTCCGTTTTTTCCTTTTGAGGCACGAAACCCTCAATACTTTCAATAAAATATACATATTTACCTCTTACGATTAATGCTGGTTGGAATTTATAAAACTTCTTCATATCTTGACAGTTTTTTTAAACTATAAACAGTGGGTAACATTACTGCGCAAGCGCCCACCTGTGTCATGTAACGGAAGCCCGGGAACAACGTGGTACTTTATGACGTCATAACTACATAATGGCGACCAACATTGTCAAGGGTGCATATAAAATATAACAACATATTGTAACAAGTGATTTACGATATCTTGTTTAGGATTTTAGGTATTCGGTATCTACATAAAAAAGTCTTAGGTAAGTTCAAGTCACTTCAACTTATTTTTTTTTATGCATAACGTTGCAAATTGAACAAGACACAAGCTATTGTGTGCACATCACCTATATCTGACCCGCTGTTGACACAACCTTCACGGTAAAACAAATAAAAAAAAATATGCTACTAAAGTAAGCTATGTTACTAAACAGACTTAAGCCTCAATGTAACGCCCTCTTTTCCTTGAGGGATCTTTATAAACAAACCCTAAAACTTTGTAAACGAAACTAGACTATAGACTATAGACTTATGTCATTTCAAGTCAGCAATTTATCACTAGTGTTGCTTTTGTTCTCAAAAGAATATAAGTTATAATCGACTCCTGCGCCGTTGTATGGCGCCCGCACCCGCCGAGAATACGAATCTAGCAATAAAAATCTTCAAAATTTATATTCAACTGGTAACCAAGTTAATTAGCTAGTTATATTTAACATGCCCGTGAGAATTTACGTTTACGAACAGTCATAACAATTACAGATTTAAGTTTTTATGTCCTACACGTATGTAGTTAAATAGTTAATATTTTGTGGTATTTAAATTTAATTATCACTGTCCGTATTTTGATGTTTGCTTGTATTTTGTGATAGGTACTTTTATATTATCCTGATGGTCGTCAAGATAGTTAGATGAGCATAAAATTAGCTATAAACATTAGGAGGTTATTAATTGTTTTTTTTTATCTTTGATTTGTATGATTACAATCCGTAATCGTACCTCTACAAGAATATTAGAGTGGTTTAGAATGTAAAAAGTACCTACGATACTGGTCACAATTCGTGCTTATTGTTCCTCTGTGTATAGCAACATTTTTACCTAAGAGGGAGACCATAACGTGCATTTTTAAATATGTACGAGGCAAGTTTTACTTTTAAATATGCAAGAGACAATGCAGAGTTAGATCACAGGAACTGAACTTGACAAGATGTAGGTATCTATACTAATATTATAAAGCTGATGAGTTTGTTTGTTTGAACGCGATAATCTCAGGAACTACTGGTCCAAATTGAAAAAATATTTTTATCGATTGTTTGAACGCGATAATCTCAAGAACTAATAAACTACCGATTTTTTTTCAATTTGGATCAGTAGTCCAAATTGAAAAAATATTTTTATCGAGGAAGGCTACAAGCTTTAGAAGAACAACACGACGATAGAAGCGAAGCAGCAATTAAAAATGTTGCAAAAACGGGAAAAATTTACGTAGACGAAGTTGCGCGGGTCAGCTAGTAACAACTATACTTACAAGCACTGGTAGTTTAAATAGCTATCTGCTTATTACAAATAGGTTATTTCGAAGAAAAGAAAAACATTATTTTTCTTTCTTTTCTTTACCGTAGTTAACTTAGTAATACATACATTTACATCGTAAAATTCTTCAGTATATAAAAAAAATGGAAAAAATCAATCATTGCTTCACATATGAGCCTGGCCGCCAGATGTGACGCACTTGTGTTTTTATTAGGGGGTACGGTGGGAACGTACGCGCATCTGGGCGCGTAACGTGCGCAGGAGACTTGCGCATGCGTGCCGACTACATGCGGAAAACGTGGATCAATTTGAACCAATAGACACTTAACTATTTGTGTGCTGTTGACCTTTGCTATTCTTCTGATATTTCACCGTGAGTTAGACAGAACTTAGAGCTTATCTGCCTAGTTGGAGCAGTCGCAGTGTGTACGACGACTCAAGAAGCTGTATTCCATGGAACATTTGGAACAAACCTTTGTGTATGTAATACTCTGTTCCGAATTTAGATGTATTTTGTGCCTGTTTAATTGTGTTTTTATAAAGTTTACCGCGACACAACTCTTGTACACTAGTGGACGGGATTTTTTAACTACATACATACAGGATGGTTGTCTTTAAGACGGCAGATTTGTAGATCCAGACGGGACTAGACCTTTTAATTTACAGGTGTCATAAAACTTATTTAACACCTTGATTACCAATTAGCATGGTCTCGTTTGGCGAGCACAATAACACTCATAAACCATATACTCATTCGTAAGTCATAACCAGCTTTTTATTCATCAATAAGTGTTAAAGAAAGAAATATGTAATAAATTTATTTAACACTGGTATATTAAAATGCAAACTGATACAAAGATATTGAGATATCTTTGTATGAGTAAATTTTAAAATTTATTTTTTTATAGCTGACTGACGATGAAACATCTGCAATCATCAATATTATAATCTTATAGACGTTTCCTAGTCAGTAGTCTGTTACTATAATTTAAAATCAACTTTGCGGACAGATAAAGCTTATTAATTTAACTATGACATTTAATAAGAAATAGACAGGGATGAATTATCACCTCATTCCAGGACTAAGGGTATTTGATCTACGACAAGCGGGTATCTAGAAGTCAAACGAGATATAACAGCATCAACACAATCGAAGTTTCGGATCCATTACGAAGTTTATTGTTTTTTCGTGCCTTCATTTTCATTTTTTCATTTTGAGTCTTTTTTGTTCAAAAATCGAAAAGTGAGCGAGATTATTGTTGCATAAAAAACTTTAAGATAAAAGCACAAGTTGCAAACAATTTTCCAATACCTTTGTATGATGTAACTACAATAAATGCGGAATTATGTCCAAACAACGAATGTGGTCTACTCTGTTATAATGCGTAGCCGCTATTAACTGAAGGTCACTCAGGTGGCTGTCATGTGGCTATTACAGATAATGATCAGCTGAGGTCAATACTGCGCATTATTCTTACTAAACTAACGTGAGAATGTTTGCTTTTAAAAATTGAGACATGCCCTGTTTGTGAATGTGATTTGGCAGTGCTTGGCAATTGCGAGAAAGAACGCATGTTCTCGATAGTGGTTGCAAGCGTGTGGGGTGAGTGCGGACACATGCGCCCGCATGGGCATGCATCCTTGCACGGCAGATGTCGTCAAAGTTGCCCCAACACTTCTAGATGTACTTATTATCATTTTTATTTATTACTAAAGCGTTAGAGACTTTTAAAAGAGTTTACTTACAGATTATGTTGTTCTGTTTGACTTGTAGCTTTCGTTTTTTGTTTTAATTTTTACAGCAGTTTTTTTTTCAGCCAGATTTACATCAATCATAACAAAATACCCATGATAAGTATACGTCAAAAGTAATGAGATAAAAACTACGGATGATTTATAAAAGTACAGTAGCGTGTAATGTTTATTTATTATCTGTTTAATATTCATAATCTGTGAGAATCTTCTCTGTGGGTTTCTATACGTACTGCTTATTTTCGTAGGCAAATAGGGGAGGTGTATTATCATGTATATTCATGTAAAATAGATAGAGACTGTGTTTATTTAGGTATTAAAATAATTAGAAGGTAGGGCGCGGTGGGGCAAATTGACCAACTGGACAGCGCGTATATAAATTTGCAACAAATCAGTGACACACTGTTATCTGAAGTTTTAAAAATGGCGGCAAACTAAGCCTTAAGCATTTTTTCTAAACAACTTACAATTTTTTTTTTAAATATATTAAATACTTCCAAAATCCTAAGGACCAAGTCTTGGTGCAGTTATAGTGTACAATAAATATTTAATAATGGCAAAAATAATAAAAAGAAAAACTGTATTCTGCAAGGGATATTTGCCAGGTTTGATGTATTGCCACTACAGTCCAAAGAAAAAGATCTTGCCAGCTATAGGTATTACAAAATTCAATAACAAGTTATTTTCAAACATGTAAAGCTTGTAAACTGTTCAAAAGTGTAACGAAGTTCAAATTTGATGTAATACTAGTCTACCGTCGACCGACTGATTAAGAATTTTTATATCGCGTATCTAATCACTGCGATCACTTTGTTTCTTAGCTAGGGTTGCCTACTTTACAGAAAAACATGTGTTCTAGTGACGTAGCGCGAGAGAAAAAAAAGCTTTAAAATAAGTCTAAAGTTGATCATGTAATACAAAAAATAACTATTTTAGACTTTTAGATTCGAAACAGGAGGGGTTTCTTTTGGGGTCAAAACTTGTGAAATCGCTGAGACGAGAGAGTCATGTTATAAAGGAATGGCCCCTTAGTGAATTTTATACCCGTGTACAGCAGTCCGAAAAGTTTTTAGAGTTTTATAGTGCATTATCTCCCTAGTTGCCTCTATAATCGAAAAAACTTTGTAAGTTAGCCTTAAGAGGACAGCGACACCGTCAATATATTTATATTTTATCCCAAAAAACGTACAAATTCTAAACACTAATTTGAGATTTGTGAAGTTGTGGATTCAAAGTCCCACTCTCTGCTCCTAGAATATTTGAGTCCTCGCTTCTCTTCTTCGTTTTATTTTTCCTTGATGAAACTTACCCTTAGAAGAGTCAAGTTCCCCCCCCCCCCTTCATTCAAAGCCCTCCAAAACAATATCCTAGATCCGTCAGACTTGCTAAATGAATAAATGTTTCTCTCGCTCAACATGTACATAATAAAGCATGCTGCTAACCCTGACATTTGAATGCGCGGCTTCTTTGATCACTAGTTGTTTATAGCAATTAACTAGTTCGATCACCCGGCACCACAATATACATAGGTACAGATGGCCGGCTCACAGATCAATTACAAATTCACTTACAGACGATCACAACTAGCGCTGTTTTGGTTGAAAATGGACCGAGATCTGTGCATGTGCGTGTCTACGTGGTCTTGTTTTAGCTTGTTGTAGTGAGCCGGCCATCTATACTTATGTATTTTGTCCCGGCATCGCCTATAATACGGCCTCAATCAAATGCACTTAATTACGAAGTGCACTGTTCATCACTATAATTGGTCTATTTTGTCCAAAACGTTTTCGATATTGGTAAACCGAAAACTATTTTTAATAGTGTACGTAATCTGCTTACGAGTTTATTGGATATGTGCGCTTGCGCAGTGTTGAATAATACAGTGTTATTTTGGATCCCGAGACAGTGTCTTACATGCCAAGGAGACAATGTCAATAGGAAGATACTCTTGAGATAATTGGTTCGAGATTCGATTGAAATTATATTTTTCCTTATGGTAATTGAAACTTTGTTTAGTTAAAATGATGAAAATTATGTTTACATTCGACTCCAATATCCTATAGGAGGCCAATTTACGTATTTAAAGCAATGCAGTTGCAATTAAGTTTCATAAAAATCATCATTCTTGTCAACTTTGGGATCAGTCTCAAATGCGCTTGCGCACCGTACTAGATAAAAGTAGCCAGCAGGAATAGAATCTTGCTTTCTTTCGAGTTTTGCGAGCACCCGTTCCTTAGGCTACTACGATAACACATTTAAATATCTTGGGATTACACAGAGCCTGATCCTAAGCTAGGCAGTGTTTACTATGGCAACCATGCATCTTCTATATTTTCCACCTTAGTTGTAACAGTTATTTTGAAGTATATCAGACCTCTTATATTGTGAAACCAGATAATTCTTAAACATAAACAAAATTACTTAAACACGAAAACCATTGTGTTTACGGTAATTTCATAAATAAAATAGATTTAGTATATATTACTCAAGTCTAGCTGATTAATAGTAGAATTCTGTGGAAGGATTTATACATCGGTTTAATAGGGCCCATTAGGCCACTATTATGCTTGTGTAAATGGCTCTAAGTTGACAACGAAGGCATTCATGTGTCTAACTTGAAATGAGGTGGCATGATTTTAATTGTGCATTTGGCGAAAGTGGGTTCTATGTAGATTAAGATCGATTGATTAAAGTACACACAATTCTAGGACATAGTAACAGTGCTATCTTTTGAAATGTGACTGTTATAAGACCTCTTTAGTGGTGAAGTCTTTGAAACATTCTTTTCTTTTTTCTAAACAGGCAACTACTGTATAATTTTAGAATTAATTTTTGCTTCTTTTTGGATTGGAATTTCTAAAAATGTGTACTTAGTTCACGTCTTACTTCCAAAAGTATTCGAAATTTCGTGTTTAGTCAACTAGTGAATGAATGATTGTGTTCTTCGCTTTTATAATATACTGGCTGTCCCGCGAAACTTCGTTTGCGTACATTTTCCCCGTTTTTACAACATTTTTCATTACTGCTCCTTTCCTATTGGTCGTAGCGTGATGTTAAATGAGCTATCCAGCAGTGAAATATTTTTTTAAACAAACTCGTCAGCTTTATTATATTAGTATATTCTTCAGCTTTATATTTATATATTAAGCTTCAGCTTTATATATTAAGAATCCAACGGCACCGCCTAAGTTACATGAAATAATTGCCAATCCCTTATTTACACCACAGAAGAAACTTTCTAGATCCAGAGTTTCAGATCTGGGCGTTGATAAGATAGATATAGTTATGTATAGATATACACGGCAACAACAGACAACAATACAAAATTACTAAATAACCGCTAAAGCCTTACAGGAAACAAGTTATCTTCCATATACAGCCTCTAAACTTATCAGTTTAGACCATTACACGGTATGGATCACTAGGGCTGTTGTACCCATAATCGCGTTGTCGTGTAGCGCTCCAGGAGCTCTACAGACTCCGTGAACCAGCCATACTTTATACCGAAAGCACAATCATACATAGTACTGAAAACCAGTTCCGTACAACCATTGAAAACAGGCATACGAACACATAGACGCACATGTACACAGATCTCGGTCGAATCTCAAGCGAGACTGACGCACGTTGAAATTGTCCGTATGTGTGTGTGGATTCGTTGTTGCCCTGTGAGCCGGCCTTCTGTACCTACATATTTTGCCACCATTACAATTTGTCGGTCATATCGTTCTGATAAATCCTACGTTCAAGTATCGCAACACTGTTTCATTGAATAAATATCTTATGTATGTAACGGATTTGCATTGAATATTATTTATATTTGTACAGGAAGCATTTTGATAAAGATATTAATGACTTATGTTGTGTTGAATATATTTTGCAAAAGGTTGGCGTTGTATATTGTAAACTAGTTGTGCTTCGCAACTTCGCTCTCGTAGATTTAAAAAGCTCATCCTCCTTCAAGCGTACCTCCAGCTAAAATAAAATTTCATAAAAAATCCTATCTAGTCTAGTGCTTTCGAAAATTACACACAAACTCATCAGTTTTGTAATATTAGGATAAATGGAAATTTATGTGTCAGCATCCTAATTCGACTTTTTGAGGTATGTTTTTTCAAAATGTTCGTGATTGGAGTAAAGAATAAAGAAAGAAACCTACCAAAAAGGATTTTTTTCATTCCCATCACAGACCAGCCAACATTTTCATTCCAAATATTGGCACAAACACTTCCACCAACCAGCAAACATTTCCATATCCAATTTTTAAAGAGGTCCACAGCCAACATACAAATATTTGCCTGACTATATGCGTGGGCTTGGCAGATAAATAGACCAATAATTTACTTCCTTGCCTGAGTAATGCTGTGGTAATGAACTGGCGACACTTTAGCCCGGGTATACTGTATACAAGTCACATATTATATAGATTGTACAATCTTACTAGTACATTATCAAGCAGATTTGTTGCTTGGTTTGTTATAATTAGTTGGTGTTATGGCTTACGTGTTGTCTTCTCTTGTGTAATATTTGGTACTAATACTAGGTATGTTGTGTAACTTGCTACTGTTTTCGTGTTTGTCTTTATTTTCTCCTGGGTGTTTACGGATGCTATCTACCTTACTATTGCCTTATCTATGTAGACTCTTATTTTGTTGTTGATATGATACATAACTATTCTCTTGCACATTTTATGTTTAAATACTTTACGTTAGGTCCTTGTCGTGTTAAAATTTATTATATTTTTTGGTATAACTTTCTGTATTGGTTTAATTTAAAGATCTGTAGAAATTACCTACTCTTAATGGATTAAAAATTACCCTTTTTACATTACTCTTGTCCATTAAATCAATAAGATAAGCTGCAATTAATTTAGTTAACAACTGTACTTGTTTCTATTTAGTTTTAAATAGCGGCTGCATCTGATATACAGGTTCTTTGTCGGAATGTTGGAAAACGGATGGATTGGAGGCAATTTGTTTAATCGTTTTGTTTAGTGCCTGCGCATGTTACTCGTTGGTTATTAACTGAGTATTATGTCCGTGTTATTTTAGTATTTTATAGTGTTTCGTGGTTCAATGCGAATTCTATTTGAGTTGATAAAGCTTATGGAATGATTATGATTTGTTGTCTACGTTTAAAGTCACGAGAGCTGTTTACTATATAATTCTTAATTGCTGTGCCTACGGCAATTGGGGTTAAGGTTGAGATCTAGAGTGCTTCGAGTTAGCTGACTGTTGAAATTATTGGTTTTAGTGCAATTTTATCATAATTTCAACATATGCTTTAACAAGGTTTTATAAAAATGTTTCCTAAAAGCGTGCTGTACAGATTTCAGTCTTAGTCTGGACACAAATTACGCCAAACTCTTATCAGACATCCTTAATAAATTAAGTTGTTAATGGTACATTAACTCCACGGAATTTGTTAATAAACATTTAAAGAAAACCATTTCTTCGAAGATATAAAATATTTTTATCGAACGTTTGCCAAAGAAAGTCCAGTTCTGTCGGTTTACCGCGCAAGCGCCATTTAAGGCGATATGTTATGAGTGCTAAGTACAGCACGATCTCGCTCAGTAATTAAAATTATATGTGTACTGGTTATTTCTGCTATAATACCATTTTATAGAAGGGCTGTGCTTTTTGTACCGTTAGTCAGGATATCCGATTGAAATATTTTTTGGTCAGGAAACTGTTGAATATAGATTTACGATTTTTACAACGTTTTTGTTCCCACTTAATGAATTCTAGTGATCATGATACTCAGGTTACTTTACATTTTGTTGCAATTTTAATTATCCTTTGTGTATATATTTACTCATTAATAATGCAATTATAAATATGTAATTTAATTTATGATTAACATCATAAATTTAATTACAGTCACCAAATTATAAATATAATTAATTTTGAGTGTTGAGGTCATCTTTAGTGTTTCAAGAAGATCTAAAGTATGCATTTTATTTTCAAAAGATTTAAAACACGTATAAGTTTTTTTTTTTTTTTCAAAAATGTAAAGTAAGGCAAAATTTACGAAAAAATCGGAGTGTTTGCATGAGGCAGCCCTAAAATTATAAGAACGCGTAATGCAATTGAGATCAATGTTTATATTTTTTAAGTGAACGAGTTCAATCGGTTCGCGGATTACTTCCCAATTTTGACTTCGGATGTGGGACACTCGGATTTTATTGAATTCTCAAGAAATCTTGTTAAAAACTTGCTTCATACTTTGTATAAGATTGGAAGCAAGTTTTTTTTTTTTTATTTCACCGTAAGTGACAAACAACCACACGGGCTGCTTTTATAGTGAGCAGTTACCGTTTTGGTTGTCTTTTTCGTTCAACTTACCTAGGCGGCAAAGAAACCTGCCTAATGCAGCCTTACGTTTAAAGTATTTCGATAGATTACAATCATTGGATTACAATTAGGAAGAGGCCAATGTATGGGTGCGTCGTATCATCACTGAGATCAGAAATCTGTCCGTAGTTGGCTATGTGGGACGACTTCCGAATTACAATCTCTAGAGCTTGCCTACTGTTTGACTATTGGAAAATGATACATATCTATTTTATATGAAATTCGTTGGCATAAGATTAAAACCTGATTAAAATCGCGGATAGTTAATATCTATCAAAATAATTTGTTCGAGAATTTGCACTGAAAATGTGTATGTCGTCAATGCTTACCATTGATTTGTCTATTAGATATATTTCGGGACTTAATCGCGTAAATTACTTAAAAGGCTTTTATTTACCCTACGTTTTGATCGAACTGCACCGATCGTCGTCACGGGTCGAGTGACTGGTTTGTCGTTTGTCCTGACTTGTCTATACAAATAAATAAAATTGAAATGTCTGTTTGTATTGTCAAAAGAACAATTTAAAAAAATGCGTATGAAGGAATGAAAAACAGTTTTAATTTTTTTTTGTCTGTTTGTTCCGAAACGGCTTGACCGATTTATACAGGAGTTTCGATATAGATGACGATGTAAGGAGTAACTTAGGCTGACGTTTAATATCACGCTAACGTCTATAGGGCAGCACTGCAACTTCAGAACGAAGTCGCGGGCACAGCCAGTCTATAATACTAGCAGATCTAACTGCATCTATATTGTAAACTAGCTGTCCCGTGTAACTTCATCTGCGTATTTTTTTCCCGTTTTTACAACATTTCTCATTGCTGCTCCGCTCCTATTGGTCGTAGTGATGTTATGTAGCCTATAGCCTTCCTCGACAAGTAGGCTATACAACAGGGAAATATTTTTTCAATTCGGATCAGTAGTTCTTGAGATTACCGCGTTCAAACAAACAAACAGACTCTTCAGCTTTATAATATTAGTAATAGATCTATCCCTACAATAGAACCCTTCTGCTCTAAGAGTACCTACTATCCTTGCACAAGCCTATACATCACAATTCTTCACACACTCAAAACCCAACCTCATCACAGTTCACTCAACTTTTCCACCATTAATCTCAACACTTTGTTAACTTAATTATAGACCGTTCGTGCGACAAAGCGCTTCACCGTCTTCTCCATTGTCCGATGATACATTGGCTGGTAATTCATTAATACCAAAGCATACAAAAGCACGTCACGAGTACAGTCCATAGCCGGTATGGTCTTTGACCACAATGGGGAGATGTCGTTCCATCATTAATAATTTGATTGGAGCTTTCTCTTTGATGGTACAGTTTTGCAATAATGATGTGATAAATCTAGACGTAATGGGCTATGAATGCTTTGTTTGGGAAGTTGTGCATGCATTTGAATATGTACGGTACTGTGATGGCTGGATGTAGTTTGTGTTTGATTTGTTTATTGTCGTATAGATGGATGTGGTCAGAACGCCTGTAATTACTTATGTTTATTTGATGAAATGCAGTACAAAGAACGCTAAAAGCAAACACTCACTTCGTAAAGAGACCAAAAATGCCCAAACTGACGATAGGTACCAACTTCGCTCAAAAGTGTAACCATGCACCAAGTCATACCAGAGACCTCTGTAAAACGAACTCCAAAAGCAAGTAGATACTCGTATTTGCGGCCGTCTACAATGAGACAATTATGAAGAAAAGGAAGACCAGATTTGACTGTTAAAATAGACACCTTTTAAAAATAAAACTGAACATTCTTAAAAATCATTAGGTACATCACTAGCTGACCCGTGCAACTTCGTTTGCGTCAATTTTCCTCGTTTTTGCAACATTTTTCTCTCCTTTTGGTCGTAGCGTGATGTTATATAGCCCATAGCCTTCCTCGATAAATGGGCTACCCAACAGAAAAATATTTTTTTCTGTTGGGTAGCCAGTATAGCCAGGTAGTTATAATATTACTATAGATTAAAAGTTGGGTTTCTACATATATCCTGAACTTCATACACTAAATGCGTGTTAGAAGACGTTAAACATGTAAATATAAATCCCCAAAACGACATCGGTGCCTTGTTAGTCTAAGGATTCGTTCACACAATAGATCGCACGCATTAAGTGAGCCAGGACAATAGGTTCTCTATAAGGACCAAGTCTACCTTTGTGGTTGGTAATAGGCTACGATAGCTCTGTGCTGTGTAAATTAGACACGTGTATTCCAAACGGATCAAATCATGCGTTATTTATTTTTTTACAATGTTGTCTATGGACAAGCTGGCCATAGACAAAACTGGAGTGTTTTGTTCTTTTTTTGACTGTTGAAGAGTTTAGAATGGTCTGTTAATTTTGACAACTTTAGTGTCACATTAGAAGTGTGTGTGATTGCTACGTGGCGCAATCGGTTGTCTTTATATGTAGGTAGATAGTTTTTAATTGCTGAGATAGAGTTTATAGATTCGATTCCCAAACGGGACAGTCTGTGATTTGTATCTTTGTAAAATAAGAGTTACAAATAGGTATATTGTAATAATTGGCCTTTAAAAAGTGGCCATGAGTTTTTATTGCCAAGTTCTTTTTTCACGGCGTACTTGGCATTAAATGTAGAATCATTCATCCCAAATTTTGTTTGACGTTCGTAAGCGTTGCAATCTGTAACCTAAGTGAATAAAGTCTTTAGTTTCAAAGAACTTGTATCAAACAGAGGAGTTGTCTTCTTAAAAAAAATTGTAGTGATATATTTCTAGTTTAGTAGATTTGTTTGCATTTGCAGAAGTCCGGCAGTCGGCCTAAGCTGTTGTTTTGTGTCTTACGTATGCATATTACTAATAAACATTAAAATAGAAAGTCTAATTAAAATCTCCATGTTTATATGAGTCCATAACTCTATTTCTGCACAAATAGGTCTCAACTTTCATCTACAACATGAGGCTATAAAGTTTCAATGTATGCAAGAGAGTTTCAAACGGACATAGGATGATGCTTAAATCTAATACTAAAACGCTTTTAGAAATTGCTATCGGGCATGTCTTATGTCTATGGTTCTGAGAATAACGGTTCTGGTACTGAAGGCTAGACCATAGAGTATAGACTATAATATGCATTATAACGGGCTCTTTGGTTCAGGGCTAGAAGTAGTTATAGCCTGGTTAATGGGCGTCTTTTTGTGGAGTACGTTGTGGGGTTATCTGACTGACATGTATGGTTTTATTGCTCAGTAAATGGTATAGACAAGATTCTATGCATCACAAAGTATTTTTTTAACTAGCTAATGCGGTATTATGGACCTGTCTGAGTTTATTTTCTTGTTTATTTATACCTACTAACTTCTATCTGCTTTTATTACCAAATAAATGTTTTTTTTCTTTTATTCTATTTTATACATTTTCGACTACAATCATTGTGTTGTAATTGTGTAATGTAACATTTGCTTATAATTAAATAATTTAAAACCTATTTACCTAGTGTTACGTTAGCATAGAATACTCATACAACACTTCTTACATTTGCGATTCCATCCATAAAATAACTAGGATTTATAAGTAATTTGACCACAACATAAAAATGCGTGAACTAAAACACTCACGCGCATCTTTGACGTGTCATCACACACCCAAAACTCCAAATCTGAGATGACACACAAATAAACACATTCTACAGATGTAATCAATAGAGAATCGAGTGAAATGGTGTCGCTGGCGGGCGGATGCTGCGCGGGCGCATAAGCGGTGGCATCCGCTGTTCTCGCTGATTGGAGGCCCCCGTTACCTAGTACTATCGACCCGTTTTGACCTTCGAAGCTTCGGTATAGTAGATTTGTTTATGGGTCAATATTTTTACATGATATACATAAAATAATACACTTTGAAGTGTAAGGATTTGCACACTGGGCGTGAACCTACTGATCTGCTCAATTTAAAACTATCACATTATATTATGACAAGTTAAAGACCGAGTCGTGTGGAAGCCGCTCATCCATAACGCTCTAAAGGTGTTCCAGGCAGGGCGCGATTCTCAGCAATGAGAAAACTATGTTCTAGAAGAATAGACTACGGTTCAATTGTAATCACTGCCGGTGGTGAATTTGTTCAAAAAGTTGAGACATAGAAGATATATAATAATCTATATGTCCCGCGCAACTTCGTTAGCGTAAATTTTCCCCATTTTTGCAACCTTACTCATTGCTGCTCCGCTCATATTGGTCGTAGCGTGGTGTTATATAGCGTAAAGCCTTCCTCGATAAATGGGCTATCCAAAAGTAAAAGATTTTTTAAATTCGGATCAGTAGTTCCTGAGATTACTGCGTTCTAACAAAAAAACTCTTCAGCTTTATAATATTAGTATATAGATAGGTATGGTTTATATATTATTTAACAAGACAGAGCAGAATTCTCACTAGCCTCACCCAAAAACATCATAGTCACAATATAAAAACTAGTTTTCTACAACCCTACAAATATTTACAAACATTTATCAAACAAACAATGCAAAATTATACTTAAACCTCTATATCTCTTTCCTTCAACATAGAAAAGATAGAGACACCACACCATACAACAGTAACATCGTGTAATTCAAACCATAAAATAATAATAACTATGATAACTGCCAGTATGTCGGTAATGTAGCGAAAGTTCTACAATACGATGCGCTTACGCACTCGCTACGGAGGGTGACCACGACCCCTCGCGGCACAGGGATGGTAATAATAATGATAATCGATATGAGTTTATGTTCCAAAGAATGTGTTTTGTTTCATCAGACAATCGCATCAATAAAAATCGATATAGTGACCTGTTGCTTTAAGTTCCTAGACGTAGTTTTTCTCATGCTACCTCTATCCTCGAATTCTCGCACAAAACTATAAGTCGATCTCAAAATTTAGCATTACATTTTAAGAAGTTTTAAAATTTTTAAACTGATGTTTACCGGATTAGCAAGCTGAAGTGGCAGTGGGCTGGCCATATTTGCCGAAGAACCGACAACCGTTGGGGTAAACGAGTTCTTGAATGGAGACCACGGCACGGCAAACGTAGTGTAGGGCGCCCTCAGGCCAGGTGGAGTGATGATTTACGCAAAACGGCTGGCAGGAGCTGGATGCGAGAAGTCGAAGATAGAACAAAGTGGCGTGCAATTGGAGAACCCTATGTCCAGCAGTGGACTGCGATAGGCTGATGATGTTTTCTAATTAACTTTTTTTGAGTTTGAGCTTGAATGATTCATGTCGTTGTTGAGATCGTATTTCACCTTACTTATTAGAGATTTAGATGGTTATTTACTCGGAACCCTCTCTGTTTCCTAAGCTATTTACCCTTAAGTACTGGATTTGTAACAAAGGGCGCCAAAAGGCCTGTTCTCAGCTTGTGAAAGTACAATATACTACCCAATCTACCCATTATACTACCGACGACCGATATACTAAACAACAGTTAGTCAATAGGATTGCTAGTAATGTGAGAGCCACAATTCCACATCGCTAGTTATCTTCAGAAAAAAATATATAAAACTTAAATTGAAACCGATAACAGCTAATGTAAATATGGTTAAAGTGTACAATAAACATATAACATTAACATTAAATTAAAACACAAGATAGTTTTAATTTTCACAATGTAGGTGATGTAGATAGATGGTGTTGCTATGGACTGCTACGCTGTCACCTCATTGGAATAAAAAAAAAACATACCATAAATAATGATCTATGAAGTCTGTCTGACAGAACATAATGAAGTAAACTGTTGTGTGGTGATCTTCGCACGCCTTTTCCATGTCTCTTCTAATAACTATGTGTGTGTCGTGTAGGTGTGTCCGTCCTCTTGTCACATACTAATATGTATTATAAATTGGAAAGCGTTTTAGCTGTCTGTTCGTAAAGTAAAATAGTTGAATGGTTTTGGATGAATGGAATCTAATCAAATGCCTGTAGTTTTTATTCTCGTAAGAGAATTAGTATTGCTATTCCTGCCAGTTTCGCCCTCGTGGATGTTGGTGAAACCTATGTAGGTACTCTCCCAAACCATAAGCCATATCTAATACAAGCTTAAGCTTTATAATACGTACTAGCTGACCCGCGCAACTTCGTCTGCGTAAATTTTCCCCGTTTTTGCAACATTTTTTATTGCTGCTTAGCGCCTATTCTAGGGCTATCAAACAATAAAAAAAAATCACTTCGGACCAGTAGTTCCTGAGATTATCCCGTCTAAACAAGCAAACAAACTCTTCAGCTTTATAACATTAATATAAATTAGATAGAAAGATAATTATACATTTTGTATCATACACCCAAACGGAACTACGAACAAAAACTTGTTAAGCGTATTTTGGGGTCTAATTCAAATCACCACATTTCTTCCAAAAACACTAATGAGAAAAAACAAATTATCTATTTAATTCCATTATGGATCCTATACATGCGCCCACGCACGCCGAAACAACTAACAGTAGGTAGTGGAAATACAACATTAACGGTACATAATGTCGTTTTTTGTTGAACTTGGTCGCCCCAGCTTCCGTCCAAATTGTCTCTCTATGATATGATAGTTTTTTTTTTTGGCTTAATTAACGGTTTTTTTTACTTATCTATGGTTATTAGCTTGATAAACCTGATGTGTCTTTGCCGATATTGTCTATGGGAAAGTGTTTAGATTTTTTTGGTGACTTTTTTTTTGATCTATCATTTTTTAATATTCACATAGCCTCATTGAGATGTTACCTGTTTAGAATGAATTAATCTAGGCCAATATTTAGACATAAAAATATTTGCTAACAAATTTCTTTGTATCTATAATATCGTCAGACTCGCAAACTTGAGGTCGTCGAATCCTACCTATTATACTACCGATGTGAACCCACTTCTAACACAAGCCATTGCGCTTAGCTGCTAGTAATGTGGGACCGACAAATTGACAGACAGCTTTAAAAAAAAAATTATAACGATTAGTATTATTAATTCAGTATCAGTGTACTGACTGATTATTGCCTATAAGGACTTGTATAGACTTAAGTATATGTAAACGGATCGTACATGTTCGAAACTCAAAGGAAAAAAAAGTGAGAAAAAGCTTTGAAAATGGCCGCAAACTGACCTGCCAACATTTATATAGCCCGTTAGGTAACGTGTCAAAACTCAAAATATATGAAATACGTGTAAAATTCATTTAGTATTTCTGCAGTTAAAATTTACAATAGAGAAAATACACTGGCAGAAAGATCAACAAATCAACTTCAAAATAAAAAGAAGAAGATGAGTCTAAGTAGAAGTGTCAAACAATCATAGACAATAATTTACTTAATTGATAAATGACTTTCCGAAACGTACATAAAATTTTCTTATCAGCTCGTTATCGCTTCTCGCTTATAACTTACTAATTGCTTTAAGTAATTACCATTTATTTGGAAGTGATTATCAATTAAATGTTAATTACGCTCATTAAAAATGACATATTTAAGTACAAACAAACAATAATAATAATTAATTAATATGATTGATAAGTGAGATGCCATTTCATTTTTAATTAAGTTTAAAAAGTTGTATAGCTTATTTGTACGTAGGTACTGTATTTGAAAGTGAAAGGTACCAACAAAGTAAATACCTACATTTAGTAAGCAATTACAGAATACTAATTTACCGCAAAATGTATCACTTCCTAATACTAGTTTTAAGCCGAATTGTACGTTGAAGTTTTAGAATCCTTGATTATAAAATACTGAGAGTATCACACACAAACACACACACACACGTTGACACCGCTCACGGATACCGAATCTCAGAACACCTTACAGTCAACGTGGTCCGAGATTCTTGTCTGTTAACGATGTCGATGTGTCTGCACTCTGTACCCTCGGTATTTTGTGCTTGTATTGTATCGTTTTTTTTCTACAGAGGTTTGGTTTAAAAACCGTTACTCATGTTCTTAAACTACGCTATTTTTTAATAATAGCACACCATAATCGAATAAACATTGGTATGTTCACGGGAATCTGAAACGGTGATTCAATTACTTAAGACGTATGTATATGGTGATGATACTACCTTACAAAGCGGGAAACAGTGCCCCAACCAAATATATACCTACCATCTTCCTATAAAGGTACCTACTTTATTTTTATTTATTTTTTCCTCTTTCCCTCGTTCGTTTATTCGGGAGGATTATGGCGCGCACTTTAATGTTTATTTTCTTTGTAGTTTTCTGTTTTGTATTACAAAGTCTCGTTCTTATCCAGTAATTACGTATTTTAAGTTAAACAAGGAACTGTGAAAATAATGACAAAAACTGACAACTGATACTCTTGTATCTGTAACAAATAAAAAAAAGGGTAATATTAAAAAAAAAAAAAGAATATTGAAGAATATCAAACAAAAAAACATTCCAAATTTAAAATATCTGACAATCGTTCTACTCTAATAACACTAAATAAACCCTTTTGGCTGAATTTGGTCGTCTTGGCTTTGTTTTTAAGTGCAAAGAATGTGACATTATTCATTGTTTATGGCTCAAATTTATTTTTTTAATTTAATCACGCACATGTAACAAGTGTTCAAATCCACATCTATGGGAATAAGCTTTTTACTATTCGTTTCTCGCATTCCGATCAAATGGCGGCAATCGCCAACTGTCAAACAGGCGAGATTTGCCGTGAAATCGCTAAACGTAACCAATTATTGTTATATTCAAATGTTGGCGATAGGCTATAGGTTACAGACACGCGAACCTGAAGCTATGACAATTAGTTGGCCAAAGGTTTCTTGAGAATAGATATTGGTACCTAGATTTTTTTCTAAGATGTAAAGATGGCGGAAAATTTAACTGTCAGTTTTTTCACATCTCCGCGTTTTACGAGAGAAAATAGTTGTAATTACTTATTATTTAATTGATGTATTTGTGCACTAGTATACAATAAACATATTATGACTCCAGTATTAACTGAAAAAGCAGCTAGATTGCTATTAAAACCTGGCATACAAACAATATGTTTGACAACAGTTATAGAAAACCTTGGTGGTATAAAAAGAAAATATTAAAACAATTACCATTTATTAAACGACGAAACTACAATTTAAGTGATGTCTTATCAATACTAAAAAGCCAATCAAACCCAAAATGATTATGTAAAAGTCACTTTCCATGAATGGCAATGTTGGACACTTAAATTTTATATCGATTCATAGACTCGAATATAACTTTTTAAATATCTAAATTATAACCATAGAGTCTGTATTATTTTGTACACCCGCGGTGTTCGTCTCCCACTACCATGAATTTTAAGCATGCGAGTACGTATTACATCGTATCGACATGCCGTAATGCTGTCAAAATGATAATAACGAACTGTTTATACACAAATATACATGCGTTGTGCTTTTATACATGTACTTTAGTTTTTAAAGACAACTTTAGTATGTGTACTTGGAGTATATTATTGTGGATAGTGGTACCTACGTAATGTTGTAAATAATGTGAACCTTTTTTTGGTGTATTAGCTTTCACTTACTTCTGCCATTCATTTGTTGCGTAATACAATTTTGATGAGTTTTTAAGCCCCTTCAAATAGGAATCGGCCGACCCCGTCCTTTTAAAGAGTTTATCTTTTGAACCTCTATACCCACTCGGATTTACGCATTTCGCGCACTTTTTCAAAGTATAATCTTAACTTTGCGAAAAATAAGATTTAGTCGACCCCCCCCCCCCTTTAAATTGTCTTACGTAATAAATGAATGGCACCTTTGCTTGCTGAGCTTGAGTTTCCTGAAATCCTTTTTATCCCTGGACCCCTAAATCCCTGTCTGGATTAATCAGGACTGTAATTTTTGTATCTGTATGATTTGCAAGGCATTTTAAGACCTTCCAAAGAATAAAACTTTTCTTCCGATGAAAGGAAGTAGGTAATTAGTTATTAATATCGCACGTTAAGATAGTAGAAATGCTCCTCCCAATAGCAGGGATGAAACACAATAACAGGTGGTACTCGACACGATATATCGAACGGAAACTGATCGTATCAGCCACATTCATACTGCTTCATTCACACAGCTTCTTATCTGGTGTTTCGTTAATCTTAGCCATGGTGTTCGGTTACATATGTATGTGTGTATGCAAACAAGCTTTCATAGCGCGCCTTTTAGTGTTGTCCTACTTGATATAGACAACATTTTTATTTTTTATCGATTAATTATTTGAACTTGGAATCGATTCCTAATCGAGTTGGTGCTTACAACAAAATCAACACAACAAGGGTAAATGACAAGAGTAACTAGAAAAGGCAATAAATAACTCATTCATTGTTAAGTGGTGAGATAAGAGTGTTTTATTTTATTTTAGACAACTTGAAAGTAAAAGTTATGTTACAACATAAATATATTAGATACTTATTAAAATAAATACTCTGTAAAATCTGTCTTCTTATCTGGCCAAGTGAAAGGGCATTTCTTATCCTATTCAAAAGCCAATAAAACTACGATAATATCATTAATTTGTTTACTAACCATTTACATTTACAACCATTTAGTATTCCAAGCTTTTGCAGCGCAACGGTATTGAGGATAATCGATTTAAATCGTCTTACCTGCGTACCCGATTTCAATCGATGTTACTATTTTCTCGATTCTCACAGAGGCTCACCATCACTATCGATGAAGGTATCTCACAGCGCCGCGGAAACTCGGCATCGTAGGCGATTTTTTTTAAAAACATGTTTATATATATTTTTTTGTAACTGTTATCATTTTACTACGGCTAGCGTTCCCACGGTCGTGATAACTCCTATCGGTACTTCCTCAACGATTGTGATTCCCCAATCTGGCGATTTTATGCATATACCTACATACTTATTCGCCTGATAAAATTTATCGCGTGGTAATGTTCGCGTAATAAGGAAGGAAATCAGTGTGCCAATTGTTCTTGGTAAAAGCTCTTTCGTGCCTCTGTTATTGGTTATTAAATTATGTAAGTCTTATTCAGGCGATTTTTTTATTAAATTAGTATCGATTTTTTTAAATTAACAGTAGATAAAGAGTTAAACACTGAAATTGGAAGCCATTTTAGGTGTTATGTTTTAAATTAAATCGAATTCGAATTTCAAAAAGAATATGTAGAAATAAAATGTTGGTAGCATTGGTAACTCAGTGGAGACCATTGACGTATAGACCTGGACCGTGCCATCTCTTTCAAATAAAAAGTAGAGCAAATAGAAGTAGAAATAGACAAAAAACTTGTGCGGCTTTTGACTGGTATTGTCCATAAATTAGCGTTGCCTCTTTCTAGAGAGTGGTTTTGTAAAGTTATGGCGCAGTCCTGTTTTTACGTCAATGGGAGAGAATTAGGATTGGTACATTTTTTTAATGATTTTTTTTGGATAGGTGTATGTTACTTACTTTAAAAGAGGTTGGCAGTTTGACACATTGTAAATTTTATAACTTCCATCCGCTGCCTAGTCATATAAAAAGAACATTTACAAAGTTTTGGAGTCTCCAATTTAGGAATTGAAAGATTTCACTTTGTTTCAGTAGTAGGTACGCGGTCAATTAAAGGACAATGATTGGGAATCATTATTTTATAGCGATTAGGCTCAAACACAAGGTGCATCGATCAACGTCCGTTAAGTCGCTGTCGTCTGACCAGAGAGGCACTGGAGTATCGGACATTACAAAATACATACATACAGAAGGTCGGCTCATAGCTCAACAAAAAATCCACATACACGTACGGCGATCTCAACGTGCGATTTCTCAGTTGTAATTCGACCGAGATCTGTGTAGTTATGATATTGTGTTTGTGTGTGCGTGAGCCCGTTTTCGCTCGTTGTAGGGAGCTGGCTATATGCAACGACATTACAATTTTATGAGTTGAACATGTTTATCAACGTCGACAGAATCCTGTTATCTGTAAATTTTATATACATATACCTACTTCTGAGAAGCCGCCATGTCTTTGCAGTTGGCCCTCTTAAATTATGCAAATTGTTATCTTCCTTTTAAAAAAATACAGGCGATTAAGAACTTTGTTGCCTTTAAAGTGTGATAAAAAAAGTGTGCAAATTCATTTAATTAAGGAAATTTAATTTTGTAACAATTAGGAATTTCTAATTTTGGTACTTTCCACAATTCTTTATTACCTACTTACATTTTATTACTTGTAGGTATGTCAGACTTGAAAGTGTAACAGTTCAAAAGGTTTTACTTACGAAATCTACCCTTTAAAGTAAAAATTGATCGAATTATTGTAAAATGTATAACATTTGCCATTTTAATTTAATCTACATAACCGTTGTGTAAGTTGTTGACATTAAAAGCTTGGACATTGAATCTAGGTTAACGGAAATGACGCCGAGGCTTCTGTTATTTTAATAAATTTTTACTAGTTATTTACCTAATCGATTTTGATTTGAATGGAAATTTATTCGATTGAATTCGTCATTTTTATAATTGCTTGTTCTTTATTTGCCGTTGCTTCTTGTTAAAATAAAACGGTAGGTATATTAAATATCTCAGATTAGTCGAATAACGATTTATCGATTCTTAAAATCCTATCCCATATATGTTCGATTCATAAAATGGAACGTTACGTTCGATTTTCAAACATCCCAATTTCGAATGTTCCATTTTCAAATCTGTGACATAAAATACTAAAAATAAAGAATAAAAATATCTCGCACAGAGCCGGCCCTGCGTTGTTCTCTGGCAAAAACAATGGGTGTCCTTATAAGGTGATACCAGTTGCCATCCAGTTTTTACCTCGGTAGTCGTCTGGTAACAAAATTGGGAAGTTATGTGAAAAAGGAATATGCAGACGGCTTTGGACTCAAAGGTTCACGACTATGTTAACGATCCCCTGTTTTTGGGCTTCTTTGGTCAGCAGAAGCAGGTAGATTTTAAAGGGCGAATGAAGTTCTAATTTCGTTGTTTTTAGGATGCCTACAGGAATTATGGCGCGTGGTTGCTTTCGGTTTCTAAGATGGCGATTGTCTATTTGTGTTCATTCACATAACGAATTTTGGTACTTTATCCTTAATTAAAACCAGAGTGCTAAACGTCGAAAAAGGATAGCTTCATACAACGCCCGCTGGAACAATGCAATAAAAAAAAATCCCCCTTTATTCTAAATAAACAAATAAATTAGTAGACGTTTTAAGAGCATTTTATTTTATTCCATTTTCAAAATTTAAACTTGAAATATCTTAAGGTCCTTTTCAAGTGTGCTTGGCGCGAAGTGTATGGCGATGTACGGTCAGACGCTGGAACTTGTAATAGCACACGTTCCGGTCGCTATACATTCGCAGCCGGGTAGCCGGCAACCGAGTACCCGGCGCCGAATTAAAACCGGAACGTGTCAAAAGGACCTAGGTTTCGCTCATACTGTCCCGACGTAGTTGTTCAAACAAAGTACGTACAGCTTTTCTTCTGTTCTCACGGTGTTACGTAATCTGGGCGAATAGCTACTTAGATATTATTTAAAACAAAACATTTGTAACATCAGAATTGGTATGCGGATCTAATGACATTTGTAGAATCACAATTGAACTCCGGTTCACTGGAACAATTTGATTGCTGTCCTTGACTATCGCCAATGATATAACATAGTGGAAAATGTATAGTAAAACTGTACTGTATTTTTAAAGAGACGATCGATAATACGAGTTAGATTTGTCAGTTGTTTTTAGGGAATAAACAATGCCAGCTCCACACGTTGGCTTTAACGTCGGTCCCAACGCCACTCATCCAACGCGTGGATCTAGAGAATAGTTTTTTTTTGCGCCAACTTTGGGACTAGCGTTATTCTAAATCATGTTGGACGAGAGGCGTTGGAGACAACGTGTGAAGCCGGTGTTAGAGTATCTACCTAGTCAAATAGGGTAATTGACTGAAGTCGTTTTATGAAACGTCAAAAAATCTTCGCACAAGTTTGTATACATATAAATACAAGCATGTGATGTCAAGTTTTTTGTGATTAAATCATTCATTTTTAGTATTTCTTATTATAATTAAAAATTAATAATCACATTTAATTATAGATAAACATTTTTTTCGGAAACCTTTATGGCATATTATTGCATGCTTTGTATAAAATATTTTCTTTTAATAGTACCTATTCAAATACCCTATTGTTTAAGTATTTTTAGATTTTAAACTAGCGTAATCTTTGTTTGAAGAGATTAGGATTTCCCACAGGAATCTTGCAATTTCACGATAAAACTCTATTTGCATGTCGAATTCATCAAAAAGCTATTTACTTATTCACAAAACCAATACAGCTCTCGAAAAAAAATTACAAAAAAGGTTGCAAGGCTTATTTATGATAAAAAAAAAACGAAGATATCTTAGCAAAGTTGACTGACCAAACATTAAAATATTTCACATTTTTTAACCAAAATCTTTCACTGTGGGAAAATGTAACGAATTTTGGCCAAAAACCGTCACTTCTAAGCATTTTTTAAGCAGAATCAGATAACAAGAACATGTTTGTATAAACATTGATAAGTGTTTTTTTGTAAAATTAAACCTAGATAATCTTCTTACATTTCACTTATTTGTACGACACTTGTAAAAATGTAAATACACTTGAAACTTAACATAATATTGAAATCGGGTTATTCTGAAACCGTTATCACGTTGGAAATCGATATTCGAATGTGAGAATTGAGATTGGGCGGACCTTTAGAATACATTGATGTTTACATCTGTCAAAAGTTAACATTTGTCTATTGATTATAACAGTTGAAGTGTTCTACATCACATAAATAAAGTTTTTGAAAATGGAACTGTCATTGATTTGACTGTGTATCAGAAATTAGATATTGTATTATATCCTTTTCGTTTCACTAGACTCAAGAATCAGATTCATTATCTAATATATAAAATTCTCGTGTCACAGTTTTCGTTGCCATACTCCTCCGAAACGGCTTGACCGATTTTGATGAAATTTTGTGTGCATATTGGGTAGGTCTGAGAATCGGACAACATCTATTTTTCATATCTCTAAGAGTTTGTTTGTTTGTTTGAACGCGATAATCTCAGGAACTACTGGGCCGCATTGAAAATATATTTTATTGTTGGATAGCCCATTTATAGAGGCAAAATATAAGGTTATAGGTTATAACATCACGCTACGACCAATAGGAGCGGAGCAGCAATGAAAAATGTTTTAAAATAAAGGAAGAAAAAAGAAAAAAGGGAAAATTACTATCTATTATTCATGCCCCTAAGTGATAAGGGTTGTCCACCCCTAACATTTATAACTACACTATAATATTAGAAGAGAGAGAAGAGTTTGTTTGTTTGTTTGTTTGAACGCGATAATCTCAGAAACTACAGGTCCAAATTGAAAAAAAAAAAATACTTTTAGATAGCCCATTTATCGAGGAATGCTATAGGCTATAAAACATCACGCTACAACTTATGGGAGCAGAGCAGCAAGGAAAAATGTTGCAAAAATGGGGAAAATTTACGCAGACGAAGTTGCGCGGTTCAGCTAGTAAACCTATAACTCTATGTAACATAATTTTGTTTTAACAGAAATAGAGGACATTCGCTT
Organism: Herminia tarsipennalis; assembly: GCA_945859575.2. Classification (NCBI taxonomy): domain Eukaryota; kingdom Metazoa; phylum Arthropoda; class Insecta; order Lepidoptera; family Erebidae; genus Herminia; species Herminia tarsipennalis. The sequence continues at coordinate 27,615,248 of OX243832.2, forward strand.
GTTACGATATTCTTAAAAAAAAAATGTGGGCGATTGTAACCATCGACGAAATCGCCACCGAAATCATACTCGCGGAATATTTTCCGCTCGCATAGAAATGAAAGTAACATAGAAGAAATGAGAATAACCCGTCTGCGTTATCACAACAAAAATAAATACGCCACAATGATTGACGGTCACGCGTGGGAACAAGCTTGTAATCGTAAACATTGATAGTACAAACTAACCACGTTTTGTTACGCAACACCTCTTAGATAATGAGAATGGACCTAAAATGTTTATAGTACCTATTAAATCTACCTTTGTATTGATATTACTTTAGTAAAAGAGCATTTTGACAAGAAAAAATATTTTGCCATTCGTTCCATTTTTTAAATTTAATATTTAAAGATATACCTAACATGCGCTTGTTAAAATGCTGTTACTAAAATACTATGAAAGGTGGTTAGGATGTTTCATTTTTTTATTTACAACCCTAAAGTTCGGTAAAACTTAAGTTTAATTACTAATAATATCACTGTAATTATTTAATTTTATTCATTCCTTTTATACAATTACTGTACGACAAAAGTACCAACCCAAGGTATTTATCCGCGCCATTTTTATGTAAATTAAAATATAAGACGCCATTTTGAGTCCAATTTCCTTAGTGAACGTATCCGATTATGTTTGGGTGGTCTCGATTGTGACTGATCGATACATTGAGATCGAATCAAGGACTCGGTACTCTCATGTGTTGATAACAAATCGAATACAGTTTATTTTTTTCACCACTACTGCTCTTTATTTAATTCAAAAGTTTTTTTTATTTATTTATTTTTGAAGTCTTGTCTTGACTATAAATATTTTGTACCTACAAATATATGAAAAAATTGTTTTGATAAAAAAAAACTATGTATTTTTATCTAATTCTTATTCTAAAGCTCCGTTGCTGCCGATGCCAGTGCCAACATTTTGCAATGCGAGTGAAATATAAAAAGGAACATTTTAAAATTCAGGTGTTAAAAATTCTGTTTAAACACTTTTAATTTGCACTTTCCCAAATTACAAATACGGCAAGTTCCGACAGTATTTAAATAAGCCAGTTTCAACAGTATCACCACATCAGCAATACTTCTTTGCGACATAACTAATATGTCCTGTGACTTTTTAGCACAAAGATACGTATCTCTCACCACCGGATCATTTACGTACTCGTTGCCAATCAATCTTTCTTAATGCGTGAGTTTTTTTAATTTGCTGCAGTTTTTTTTACTGCGAAAGGTGGAAAATGTGCATGAATGGCCGTCAACAGAAATAAACCCCGTTTACTCACGGATACTTGATTTTTTTTTATTTACTATTTTTGGGCAAAGGTATTCCAACACACTGCGAAACTTCTTGTTCGGAGTGAGATCGTAATACATGCGTTCCCATAGCCTGCCTCAGCTGCGACGACTACAGGCCGTCAATGTATGGCGATCTGTGCCTATATATTTCTTAAGGTTCCGTAGCCAAAATGTCAAAACGGAAACCTTATATGTAGTTTCGCCATGTCCGTCTGTCTGTCTGTCCGTCCCCAAGTTAGCTCAGAGTCCCTTAGTACTAGAAAGCTGTAATTTGCATGGATATACATTCAATTACGCTGACAAGTGGTTGAATAAAAAGTTGATTTTTTTTTCGGATAAAGTGAGAGGGTATTTTTGTTACACCTACCCTATTGTGTGGATTGTCGTTGGATAGGTCTTTTAAAAATATTTAGGGGTTACAAAGACTATTTTTCGACTAAGGGATCCATTTGTGAAATATTAAGCCTGGAAGTGCAAAAAAAAAGTTTAAATTAAAAACAAAAGGCAGGCCTGCGCCTTATATATGGACTTAAGTAAGGCTTTTGATTATGTCGATCATAACATACTAATAGATAAGTTGTATGCCTATGGTGTAAGGGGCAATATCTTAAATTTAATAAAGTCCTACCTTAGTAATAGGCAACAACTCACACAAATCACATCATTTTGCCCTAGGGAAAAAAAAGTATTAACGTTCTCATCAGAGAAACGGACTGTTCTATTTGGAGTACCTCAGGGAAGTGTACTGGGACCACTTTTATTTATAATTTACATAAATGATCTACCGATGGCAATAAAGCATAGGCTAGTTCTTTTTGCTGACGACAGCACTATTTTATTTACAGGAAATAATAAATCACAAGTAGAGCAAGACATAAACAACACCCTAAATAGTGTTATACACTGGCTGACATTAAATAATTTAAAAATGAACGTCTCAAAAACAAATTTAATGACATTTAGTAATAGAATTAATAAACTGGCTGGAATCGACATACAATGCAATAATCAACGAATAGAACATGTAACTACTACAAAATTCTTAGGCGTATATATCGACGAAAATTTAAACTGGAAATTGCACATTGAAAAAGTATGCTTACAGTTAAATCAATTCTCATATGCATTATATAAGCTTTCAAAAACGAATAATATAGCAACAATTGTAACAGCCTATCACGGATATGTTGCGCCTATTCTGAGATATGGAATTATATTCTGGGGTAACGCCACAGATAAAAACGAAGCATTTAAATCCCAAAAAAGGGTTTTAAGGGCTATGTTTAATTTAAAACAGGTGGAAAGCTGTAAACCACATTTCATAAACCTAAAAATCTTGACATTGCCATGTATATACATTTTAGAAACTATTTTATTTGTCAAAAAATATTGTCATCTATTTGAGAAAATGAGTAGCAGTCGTAATAATTTAAAGTTACGTATCCCGCCTAATTCTACAGCCTTATTTAACAAGAGTATTCTATGCATGGCTCCGAGAATATATAATAAGTTGCCAAAATCAATTCTGGAAATAGAAAATATAATGATATTTAAGAGTAAAATTATTAATATATTAATTGAAAATGCATACTATTCCGTAGATGAATATATTTCTCATAGCTTGTAAGAATTTTAATTTCAAATATTATTATTATTATTTTTTTTTTTTGATTTTTTATTATTTTGTGTTTGTATTTAATTCCGATTATTATTATTATTATTTTCAACAATGTATTAAATTGTATGCCGTGAGGTAAAGTACAGTGATACCTAACAATTTGTAATAACTTTTAACCCTACCTGTATTTATGCAATCTGAAATAAATAAATAAATAAATAAATAAATAAATAAAAATTCTCGTCTATTTACTATTTCTTTTTACTTAATCGAGAAAATGTTTTACAAATTAGATTTCTAAATTAATCTATGGCACTCACATGTCCATAAATTGAGTATACAGGTTTATCTAATATCTGTTGCTCCGTGAAAGATGCATAAATATTAATATCATACATTTTAGCATTATAATATTAGGTATTAAACTCTTAAATTCTAAATAAATCTCTTTTGTGCGTTTGAAGTACCTACCTACTTTGATATAATTGGCGAAGATCTTAGGATGGTGTTTATCGACACTACAATCAAAATGCCGCAGGCATCAACTAGGTAGTATTTTGTATGTACGAATATAATAATATCCAAATTGACCTCAAAAGCTCCTATTAACCACAGTCTTATTACAAACTTACTCAAGTATCTGACAATTTGGTTGGATCTGACCGTTACTAGTCCACCAATGGCGAACGAGTGCATCTTTCAGACTTTTAAAAGTCCTAATAACACTAGCAAACCTTAGAACGTTTAAAAAAGTAAAATATATTATGAAAATATATATATTACGGGTCTTAATCGCGTGAATAATTTAAGGGTTAACCCGGTCGAAACGTCTGGCAATAAACAAGGTATTTTACCTTAAATTATTCACGTGATTAAGACCCGTAATATATATATATATATTTTCATAATGTGTACAAATCGCAAAAGTTTATTAACATTTAAAGTAAAATATATTCTTCAATTACATTATAAAATGTTTTCTTAGACTACGAATTGCGTTTATACAATAGTATCGTGGCGAAAAATGTAAAGAGTTAGCAATACAGTGTTGTAAATAACTAGGTACTGGAAAATCAAACCACGAATGTCTTAATTAAAATATATTTTTGTTATTTTTCCATTTAAATACGAAACGACTAAAAAATTGGTCAGTTTACAAATTGTCAGATCCGACCAAATCGTGTCGTCTATTAACGCTTTAACCACGTTATCGAGATCTTATAGTCACAATCTTTATTTCTGGCTGTTGTGACCCACATTGCCTTTTAAGGAAGTATATAATGGCGGCTATAAAAGCAATGAACGCGATTAATCAGGCGAATTAAGTGTATATTATTTTTGTTGGTTAGATATTAGTGTAAATAGAAACTACAGAAGTCTGGTTGAGCAATAATGCTTTAGAAGAATTGTGAAAATGGAGGCAATCTGAGCTGTCATAATTGCTACGACTGATGTAAAAAATTATGAAATAAGTAACAAAAGTTAATCTGCTTATTTGTGAAGCTTAAGCCCTTAAATAGTATTTTGACAATCAAATGTTTTGTTTTCTTTTATTCTATTTTGAAAATAAAGACCAATATTGTTACGAAGTACTTATCCCCGTTTTTCAAAAGTAAAGTAAATACTTGACGATACCAGAAAAATCGGGTAGTTTGCCATCTATTTAAAAATAAGACTATGAAGAACGTAGTTTTTGTGTGAAAGATCAACATCCATTCGTACATTCGCACATTTTTTTTAAACTTTTATCCGTAAAATATAAACTTGCAGACCGCCAAAGCATAGTAAAATACTAATGTAGTGTCTTATAACTTTCTTAACAATAAAAATCCTAATTTATTGTTTTTTTTCTCAGGTTTCGTGTCATGCGCACCGTCACCATGCAAGAATGGAGGCACATGCCTGTCTACACCAAGAGGAGAATATTTTTGCAAGTAAGTGTAGTTGTTATAAATTTTAACCACTATTTTGAAAAAATAAAATGTCTATTTTTCGTAAGTCTGGTTTAGTATAGTATGGTTTTAGTGGAAATATCCGTTAATGTTTAATGAATTTGTGAATACGAGGCAAACAAATAAATTTTTGATAAAAAAAAAAAAAAAATAATAATGAAACTGGCAGTATGTTTCATTTCATTAGTGTCAACGATATATTTTTTTTAATTTAATAAGAACTATTTCGTTTTGTCTAACTTATTAATTTTCGTAAAATAATAATACGGACATCAGTTTCTCAATTCTCAAAAAATCGTTACTATCCACAAATCAATATACCATCCATATGTCATAAAACCGTTAGAATTATTATTTTACCGCACCCCATAGATACCCAATGCAGACATACTTCTGCTAGTGTGAGTGTGACTAATTGTATGAATATGTGAGACACACAAGCGCATGCAGCGCATGTATGTGCATGGAGTGTGTGTGCGTGTGTGTTTGCGATCGGTCGACAGATGCGCCCGCGAACCCGAAATGGAGTTCAAGTGCATTAATTTCGTTAAAAAATTCGTAATTATTTCGTTGAGTGGTTTTGAATTAATTTTGAGTTAGACGATTAATTTTGCTCTCTGACTTTTTTTTATGCGACTAAAGTGGGAACTTAGCCTAAGTATAGCTCGTAACGTTAGCAATACCGAGGATATCATTCGAGTGTTGCCGACTCTTAAAACCTTTTTTTAATACTTTTTGGCGTTTTTTTACTAAAGTCTCGCCCGCTGTTTATGGTAGCCAAAGCATTATAAGTTTAATTTAGTTTATACTTTATGGCGTGTAAGAAACCCTTATGTTGTATATTTTATTGTTCCTAATGGCTTTCTCTTGTTGATTAATACTTGCCATAACGTATTGAAACCGCCCTTTTGATTGGAGTCGGTTGCACAAAAAATATGGTTATGGTACTTTTGCTAACTGAACTAAATTGAATAGTCGAATGCTCAGTTTAAGAATGTTAATAAAAAAAAATTGAAGGGTTAAAACTTTTTAAGTAACTTTTTTTATTTGACATCGATTTGACCGCCCAAAATGAGCAGAAACAAGCATGTACTAAGAAGTTCATAAGTTTTGAACGTCTTAGTACATGCTCGTATGTTCGTGAAGTGTTTTGAATTAAAAAAAAAAAACACTTTCAAGAATAATAGGTGGTCAATGCCTTTAAAAAAATTAAGACAAATGTAACCATTTAATAAATTAAAAATAAGTACCTATAATCTTTCCTTGGCCTTTAAATATATACATATTTTTTTTAATTTAGGCCAAGGAAACCCTACACATCCTTTTCTTCCCTCAGGCAAACAAATGGGTTTTATATCTATGAAGCTCACGGCAGTTTAAAAAGTATATTTAAAAAATAAATAGCGTTTATACACTCTCTAACCTACACAACATTGAGAAAACCAGTCCTGATACGAATCGGTCTAAAACTCTAGACAAAGACAAGTTTATGACAACCACAGACAAAATACCGCCAACTTTAGACTGCTCAGTTCTTAGAAATAATGTATGTTACATGTCATGATTTGTGATTTAAGTACCTACACCTATCTATTGTACGATTAAAACGTGGTCTTCAAAAAAAACCGCGCAAGTGCATCTAGGGCCACGCATAAAGTAGGGTTCCGTAGCACACTCATTACCCAGCACAATAATGTGGTATTAGAAGTAGTTTTTATGTTTTTTTGTTGATTTTGTTTCAAGCTACAAACAAGTTATCTATGAAATTTTCAATGGTATTCGTACGAAAATTTTGTTACTTCTCAATTGGTCGTCTGTTACTCGTAAACTTGTAATGCCGTGTGTAAATGAAAATACTTACCCACTCGTACCCACAATTACTGACAGAAACTAACTAAAAAAAATGCTCTAGATTGTGAAAGTCATAAAGAACAAGTCTTTTTTTTTCATGATTATTACGTAACTTGCTGACCCGCGCAACTTTGTCTTTTTCATTGCTGCTCCGCTCCTATTGGTCGTAGCGTGATTTTATATAGCTTATAGCCTTGCTCGATAAATGAGCTATCCAACAGTAAAATATTTTTTCAATTCGGACCAGTAGTTCCTTAGATTATCGCGTTCAAACAAACAAACTCATCAACTTTATAATATTTTTTTGGTTATGTGGTTTACCTATTGGAGTTGCGATATAATTTCAAAGTTGTTTGCCTTACAAGCACAAAGTTCAAGACAATTTAAAGCAAAACACACTAGCATCAGTTAGTAAAGCCAATAAGCCTGACTGCGGCAAAATGGCCAAACCTTTGTTTGTCGCTCATTATAAGGGTACTCACAAGGAGATACGCTCTCATACAAGTCTATATGGCCATGCGGAAACATTGTGCATCGCGATCAGACATATTCGTACCGTATCGCCTTATAGCGATAGTTATGGCCAATTTTGCCATGTGAATCGATAATTCTATGTAATAGTGGACGTATGTTGAGAGTTAGCGGTAATTTGAAGTTCTTTGTGTGTGAATTTGTTATGATTTGACTTATTCCTGTTATGCTCGCGGTTTTGTGTTTAGTTTGTTCACCTCTTTAAAGCTGGAGTTTCCTCTTTGTATCTGCATCACAAATGATAAAGACATCGCTTTGTGTTCTTGAAATTCCATGTCTATGAGTATGTTGCTTGAGCACGGAATTACTAAATTACTAAATGCCTAAGCAGCAAAGCAGGCACACGGGGGGGGGGAACAGGGGCAATTGCCCCCCCCCCCCCCCCCAGACTCGACTGAATTACCGTTTTGGGGAATTTCAGAATTTTGATCTGGAGTGTTTAGGCAGGCAATCCCCACCTCCCCTCGTTGGCGGTGGATATAGTCTACCGGTGTTAAATCAATGCCCTCCTCCCCCAGTCCAGACTCCTTGACCGGTTGAGTTAAATGTTGCCCCCCCCAGATTAAAGTTCTGGATCCGCGTCTGCCCTAGAGTATAGAAGGTAGAGGTAGATTGCGTCGACGCACGCACATGGACATCGCTCATGTATAGTGGTCCGAAGTGGTCTCAGATTCTAGTCGAAGCTTCCTTCTGTACTCTCCGCGTATTTTGTGGTATAAGACCGACAACGACCGAACAAAAAAAAAAACATCTGTTCTTAGATCGTCCAGATACTAATGAATCACTCTTTGAGTCACCAGGAAATACCAAATAATCACAATTCACAACCTGTCCTTTCAAATCTCTTAAACGCATGAAAAGACCACAGATAATAGATAACAATTGTGCAGTGGACCACTCGTCTAGACGGGCCGGTCACTCGCTAATGGAGGTGGGCGGCCGGCCCAGATTCCGCTGACGTCATCATGCGCGAGCGCATACTACCACCACCGAATACCGGAGAGTAAGAAGACAAAGCAGCTTAGCTGGAGGACTTAACAGTATAGCTAGTAATGTAGGACACAATACATAATCACACATTGTTAGTTATCTTTAAAAATCATATATATATAAAACTCTTGACGCACGCATTATATTCTACGAGCTTCCGTCTCCGTATTTTTTTTTTTAAAGACAACTCCCGCATTATTACTAGCCCTGTGTCGCGGGGCACTTTACAAACATACAAATGACGGACACAAAGTACACCCAGACTCGGAACAACAATTTGTGGATCACACAAAGTGGTGTCTCGTGTGGGAATCGAACCCACGACCTTTTTTTTTTTATTTTTTTTTTATCTTTTATTTTTGGAGCTTTTATTCTAGGAACATGTCATAATAATATGAGTCTTAGGGAATCACGAATACGCGAACATCTTATATAGTGATAATGCAGCATCTGATGTAGGGAACCCACGACCTCTTGCGTAGCAGTCGGACACACTCCCACTGCGCCACAGAGGCAGTCAAATTAAAATAAAGACAGAGAAGCAATGAAAAAGTTTTTGCAACATTTTTCATTGCTACTCCATGCAGTGCCTATATCCTACAACCTCGTTTTCACTAGCGGAACAAAATGTAACTGATAATGTCAAATTAAAATAAAGTTCATTTTTTAAGTCATCTGTAGGGTAGTTTCGATTATTACTATACAAAATTTTATGTAATACCCTTCAGCGGTCAATTAAGTACAAAGAAATAGATAAACCACCAAATTTATTACTATATCTGTAATTTTATTGTACACCCTGTCGGATACATTAAAATAAACTGTCATCAATAACGTATTTCCAAACATTTAAACTAAAATAGAAAGCGCATTCAAGTGGACAATCCCTGTAATTATTATTACATATTAGGGTGCTATGCTGCCTTCCCCGCCCTAAAAGGGACACAAAACACAAACTGTATACACCCCTGCGACACGTGTTTGATCCCTTTTAAATTGATTGAAGGCCGGAACATCGGGATTATCCAAATAATAACAATTAGTTTTGGAATATGGTATATAGGAGATCTTGACAGACTGTCATTCCTAAGAACTAACTAACTCGGTATTGTCAGTAAATCCCTATTTGAAGATATCACTACAAAATATTTTAATCACATAATATTATAAAGGCGAAAGTTTGTATGTGAGTGTGTATGTTTGTTACTTCTTCACGGCTAAACGGCTAGAGCGATTTTAATATAATGTAATTAATGTAATGTAATTATTATTCAAATTGTATTCATGTTTAAAAATAAGTCTTTAATTATTATCACTTTTTTGCAATGCCTAAATGGGCCCATAATGAATCACAATTCAATATTACCACCTAAGTTTACATTGTGGAAAGCAAAATAAACTGATTTGATTGATTGATTGATTGATTGATTGAATAAAATTTGGTATGGAGTTAGCAGACACCCTTTTAACACATAGGCTAATAAGTTGTGGTCAATTTTGTGAGGTTATGGTGCAGTCCTTTTCTCTACGTCAATGGTTCAGCCATAGTCAGTAATTATACCATAGACTTTAGACGCTAGCCACACCAGGGGATATCACTGCCTTTGCCGACATATTCACAATCATAGAGCGATTACGATAGATTGAAAAATAACATTTACAATAATTGGATGCTTCAAATCGATGTTGTAAACCAAATCGTTATTGATTTCGGTACATCACTATTATCGGTATGGTCCAAAAATTACATAATCGGTGCGATCAAAGGGTTATTCGATTTAAAATAAAGGGTCATTACTCTGAACGTTTTTGTGAAACAAAGTCGAAATTGAGATGTTCGTAATTATTTTGATTTATTTTTCTTTTAAATTATTGGATGTTTTGTTTTATTTAATTGGTTGTAATATTTATTGTAATGATAATGTTATGGAATCTAATGGGGACCCAGTTCTCATCGTTTTTATATCATCGTCTCGTTAAAAAAATAAAATTAAATAAAAATATCTGAATTCTTTCAAGCTTGCAATGTTTTATTTTTTAAAGATCAAGTAGTAGTGTTAAATGCATATGATTGTTATGAAATATCAGTAATATCACATACCGTATAGGATGTATTACTTAGGTACAACTGTTACCTATACGAATATTATAAAGCTGAAGAGTTTGTTTGTTTGAACGCGGCAATCTCAGAAACTACTGGTCCGAATAGAAAAAATATTTTTCTGTTGGGTAGCTCATTTATCGAGGAATGCTATAGGCTACATAACATCACGCTACGACCAATAGGTGCGGAGCAGTAATGAAAAATGTTGCAAAAACGCATACGAACATCATAGGTAAGCAACGCCTTGCCATAAAAATACTTAGAAGATTACTGTAATCGTAAAAAAATAATTGAATATTCGCACGATAAAACAAACATTACGATTACATAGTTCACTGTCTCAGTTACACAGCACGGGAGTGAACCCACGACCCCTGGACGGACACGTCCTCACGACCGTGTTATTTGTATGTTGAAACATGTTACGTTGTATGACTAATCTGCGGACGGATCGGAAGGAGGTCAACTGAGTCAGAAGTGAAGCTTTTGAACTGAAGGTAAAATAAGAATGTGCTGTAAAAAAAAGGTTTTTATATCAGCTTCATGTCACGCTTACTATGTACTATAATATTTGCCGGTTTGGATGGTTTATTGTCAGACATTTAATTTGAGGCGTTTAAAAATAAACAGATGATCTGATTTCACAAGGTTTTTTAATGGGAATATACTTTATTCGTGTATAATTAATATAATATTTAATGATTCAGAATATATTTAGTCTGTAATTTTAAGTATTCATGAAAATTGGAATAAATACCAAAAGTAAAATAGAAAAAAATCGTAATCTTATTTGTATTGTACTAGCTGTCCCGCCCAACTTCGTTTGCATAAATTTTCCTCGTTTTCGCAACATTTCCGTATCAAAAGTGTTGTTTTGCATCCTAAGTGAGTTAAGAATTTTGAATTTTATCTGACCCGTGCAACTTCGTCTGCGTAAGTTTTCCCCGTTTTTGCAACATTTTTCGTTGCTGCGCCGCTCCTATTGATCGTAGCGTGATGTTATATAGCTTATAGCCTTCCTCAATTAATGTACTATTCAACAGTGAAAGAATTTTTCAATTTCGATCAGTAGTTTCTGAGATTACCGCGTTCAAACAAACAAACTCTTCAGCTTTATAATATTAGTAAAGATTTATACTAGTAAAATACCTTTTTTCCCTGTTTTTTCCGTCGTCATACAGATACACATACATGTGCATCATGCTATCAACAATTTTCCCATAAAATTCCTCATCTGAAATATTCAGTCTATGTAACACTATAAATCTCTCAATAAAAGGCAAATAGATTCAAATACAGATTGAGAAAAAAATCAATACGAACGAGTTTTTTTTTATTTTTTTCTTCTAACTCTTCCTAAAGAAATGTCAAGTAGTAAAACTTAATCTTTAGTTTATTTACGAGTCCGATGTAATATAATTCTTTTTATACAAGTGTCGGTGGATCAAGTTTAACAGCATGCATAATGCATCCAAAATTTGTAACTTATTTTTATGGTGTGGGATTAAAAATACATATTGTAAGATAGGCATATATATGCATGTATGTAATTTATAATGTATTGGTTTGATTAAGATTGGACCACCTGTTTATGTTGGTATAGGTAGAAAGTTGTAGGTAAGGGTTAATAATATTAAGTGCGATTTGTCGCCCGGGACAATCCTAACTTCTAAATACTTTTAAAGAAAATCATTCAGTCTATCTTCTAACTATATTACATATAAAATTATACAAAACTGACTGACTGGTTTAAACTATTGACTGAAGATAGAAAGCTTCAAATTTGAACTATGACCAGAGGAAGATTTTTTTGATATTCCACCCCTTTTTAGGGTTCCATAGCCATAAAATGTCAAAACGGAACCCTTATAGTTTCGCCATGTCTGTCCGTCCGTCCGCAGCTTAACTCAGAGACTGTAATTTTGCATGGATTCACATATTACTTACGCCGACAAAGTGAAAGAATAAAATCTTGAAAAAATCATTTTTTTTAAGGGTACCTAACCCTCACCTACCTTATCCTGTGGGGATAACTGTTTCACATAAAATAAGAGCTAAACGTTTATTTGAAAATCAGTTTAAAAGTACTTCTGAACGGGTGGGGTGGCCCACAGGCATCCGCTAGTTATACATATGTTTTTTTTATCCTAATCTTATAAATTAACCATACCTACTCGCATGCCTGTTCGACAAAATCTAACCTAGTTCAATTTCCATATACCTACCTACAAGTGTACGTGAGCAAACAATTTAATGATTACATTAATTAAATAAACAATTAAATAACACATTTAATGTATCATAAGGGACGCTTTATGTGTAACGTAACCAATAAAACAAACGCAGCGACATCTAGTGAACGAGTTCACACGGCAGGTTGCGAAAGCTAACTAAACTAGATGTGCTTGTGTTCTTGTGTAAGTCTTTGTATGGAGTAATGTGTTTTGACTATATTTTGCTAATTAGCTGCTATGAACATGGCTTTGTCTATGAAATTTTGCATGTAAAAGAAGTAACTGTACTTGTTCTCAAATTGTAAACAGGTCTGTTGTACAATTATCAGGAAACAAGTGCCGGCATTGCCTTATTCATATTTTGTGTACAATCTGAAAAGATTGAGAAATTCTTAAGTAGGTACCTCTCTTCTATGTAGAAGAAGGAAAAGAAATTGTTTTCACTGGGAAACAACTTCTTTTCTTACAGTTTTTTTCCACATATAAAAGTGATAGAAAAAAAAAAAAAAAACTGGTCGCAGACCAAGCTAATTTTACGATATTATTGTTATAGCTCAGCTATGAGAGCTAAAATCTTGTCTTTGCTTAGTTCTTGGTCTATTGGCAAACTAAAATTTGAATGGCAAGAAATCTTAGAAATAATTTCGCGATCTTCTGTAATGTAGTATTGCTTCAATCGTATTCTTACTTCTTCAATGGGTACCAGACAGTGAACAAGTGTATTTTGATTTTGAAGTTGTCAAATGAAAAAACCTTTCCAAGTGTTCGAGTCGATCGTCTTCAAGATAATTTCTTCCATCATTCCTCTATTAAGCTCCTAAGTTTCGGGGTACACGAAACTTCCGCAGTTGAGTTACATTATACCATTAGCAGTAAATGCGTTTTTAATAAAGGATCGGTCGATGGCCAGCAAGAAATGCATTAGTTTAATCGTGCCCAGTACCGAGAGACGAGACCTCTTGTTACCAGGTTGCAACAAAAAATCATCTTCGAAGTGCCGTGAAACGGAAAGACTTGTCGACTTTGAGCGTTTTTTGAGAGCTCTCGCTGTATTGGAACATTTTTGATAATATATTTCGTCGAAAATTTAGAATGTAAATTGTTCGTGTACTTCAATTTGCTTTGGCAGTTCTGCATGATCCAAAATATGGTGATTATAAGTCAGATAATGGGCAGTAACATTCACCTGAGTTAATCAAAGTTATGATGTTAAACCTGTTCTATTAAACCATTTCGATTGACTTGTCGTCAACGCACTTTTGAAGTCTCGTACTACTCAGTAGTTTAACTTTTGGTTTTTTCTTCTTCTTTGAATTTACTTATTACAGTAAAGCGTATATATATTACTTACTATTACTCTTTTCGAGTAAAACTGCCGAATAGGTACAGTATTTGAACATGAAGCTTTAATGTGATGTGGTTCCTATATTTTGGATCAGCTATTTGTATCATAAACAACTAGTTGACCCGAGGTTGCGCCTTTCATTGTAGTCCATAATAAAAATATTTTTGAACCAACTTTTTACATGTTTATGTCGTGTTTTTCTCAAACAACTACACCTGCCTAAATATTAAGTTACGAAACCAGTTTGTTAGAAGCATGCGACCATTCCTCGGTTTGTTTGACTTAGTTGAAAGGAGATAATAGCCTTCACTTCCTCAAATTCGTCTCAAGATGACTCGACATGGACCGTGAGAAATAAAATGATAGTTTTGAGTACTCAACGGTAGCGTGAACTAATATCATATAACTTTTTTGAATTAGGAGTTTCGAAAATGAAAATATAAATGGTTCTCTTTTGAATTATCATGTTGTCGTTAAGATAGATCGAAAATATAATATTTTGTGACAAAAAGTGATTGCAATTTGAGTATTAATTTTACCAAACAAGATGATGACTGATAGAACGGTGAACGATAGATATTGGTAGATACATTTATATTCCACCCACTTATGCTCACGTAAGCTCATAAATATTGTAACTTTGCCATACGCAGGAAACTGTAGAGAAATTGTAAAGAATAATATCCCATAACCCTTTTATAGGCAAACTACCTGTATGCAAACCCATCTTCAGTTTACGATACTTACAACGAAACTCACCGATAAAAGTACATACTCGTAGTACTGGTGATAATTGAATCCTTGGGATGCCATTACGGGCTCAATTACCATAAACGTAAGTTGCAAATTCCCTTGTTGCATATTCTTGTCACGTTAGGGATGCCCGCGATTTTATTTTATGTTTTATTCGAAATGATTACGAATATCAAGTGCATTTTTATCTTTGGAGATGTTTTAAATTGGTTGTTAAAGATTTATGACATGGTTAAGCGAAGTTGTTATAAAATTTATTTATGCTTGTGCTTTTTCGAAATTAATAAGTATTTACATTTAAAAAATATTTTTGGTACCGATGCGTGACCAAATTTGATTGAACCATGTCACGATTCCATTTTTGAGACTGATTATTCCTCGCATTTTTCTTACGGCTATGTTATTTTTCAAAACAATTTTCCTTATTAGGACGCTTAACAATTAAACTACGATAACGCTATTACTTCAAGAATTAATTTTAAAACTTTACCTACCGATTAAACTCATCTGAAATCTTACAAAATACATCTTTAAAAATATATGTAGTATGTGTACTTGAGTTAAATCTGTTCAACTTGTGGCGAAGTGTTTAATTTACTTATTAATGTAGGTGCAAAGAAATGTATTTAAAATATCTTCGGAAAATATAAACCCTTCGTCTCTAGTGCCAACCCTACGTTCTAAATACAGTCACCAAAATACGCGTCAAGAGTCCCACTTGTTTTATCTCCTTTAAACACGTTTGAGCCACTGTTTGCTTCGACCAAGTGTTCTGTCTACCACCGTTACGTTAAAAGGACGTTCTGCGGTTGTAATGATCAATTACTTAAGTTTTACAACACTAAAAAGCTTTTAAATCGACATGGACAGTGTACATTTGGATACAATCTTTGGTCGCAAAATTGATGTTAAATTGTAAGGAATTTTCTGGATGGACATGTTTATTTTTTGTCGTTTTAAAAGGTTTATCATCAGTAGGTTTCCAGTAAATGCGATATTGTCAGTAACTTATAAGTTGCAAACTTGTTACCGCAACTTTGGTCGGGTAGATGCCGGTTTTTTCACCCACTGAGATATATGACTTTTTCGAGAATGGTTACCCAACTTCTCTCTCTAGCAGATCTTTGAATCTGGTCTGTTGCCACTAAGTCACGGAGCAGTTAAACTATACTGTCTATCAGTCTATTGGTCATCACTGATAGAGATTTTGGGGTTATTTTAATGTATATTATATCCCGTATCATATTGCCGAATAATGAAACCACCTGAGTCGTGAAAGGTTAAGAACCAATCTAAACACGCTTTTCCATTTATAATATTAGAAACTAAACAGGAAGCTAATATCTATTTTCATTGATTCTCTTATTTGACATTAGGTACCAACTATACTAAAATCACCAGTTGTTATTCTAGGTGTAAGGCACTACTATCAAAGAATTATAATTTATTAACGGCCCGTTTCAAATCTATCGATGGATTAGGCTGTTCTAGGTATATATTTGAGATAAGCTCCATACAAAATTTGTTAAATTCTACCTCTAGTAGATATCGAGATATTATTGAGACCGATCAATTTTTAATAAAAATTGAAAATTGATGAATTTATAACTTTCATAAATGTGCCGCGTTGTAGCTACTTTGTGCTACATAAATAGCTGGGAATGTAAAATTGTAAGAAAGAGCGAAAGCCGTTGCTATTTTATATTTAACTAGCTGACCCGCGCAACTTCGTCTGCGTGAATTTCCCTGTTTTTACAACATTTATCATTGCTGCTCCGCTCCTATTGATCGTAGCGTGATGTTATCTATCCAACACTAAAACAATTTTTCAATTCGAACCAGTAGTTCCTCCCAGATTATCGCTTTCAAACAAACAAACTCATCAGCTTTATAATATTAGTATATATTTTGTGCATAGCTTTATCATAAAATTAACGTGGAAGTAATATAATATTACTTATCTGTCTATTTATTACGTTTCCACGATGGATTAGGTGGATACAGAGAAAGTTTTAGGCTTGAGAAAAGGATATCCTAACTTATAATAAGCATTGTGAATTCCAAGACTTTAAGACCGTTAATAACGCAGCATAAACTGTATTTATGACATACAATTCTGATACAAGCGAAATAAACTTGATACATGGTCCCGGAACAACGAATCACGTATATGCGCGCACGCGCAACGCCGCCATTGTCTCAAATTCGCCCAAACGAACCGGTTCCCGAGATAATAGCACTACCACGCACGCAGTCTCGGAGAAATTCCATCCATAGTAGTTTTATTTGTTAAAACTTAAGGCAATCCTGTCTGAAGGCATTTTTCGATAAAAACTCATAGAGGTCCCTATATTTATCGGCAGGTTAACGTATAAATTTAAAAACGATGGACGTAGGCTACCGTGATTTTGAAATAAATATTGTTTCTTATCTTATTTAAAGAGAGAATTCTATTCTGCTACCGCTACAGCCCATTAACGGTGATAGAAAATTAGTGGCTTCTACCGATTAATTGAATATAAATGTTACGATTGGATTCCTAACGTTTCAATGTTTGGTATGTAGCGGTAACTTCCAAGTGCTGGCAAGGCGTGGTATATGTAAAACAATGCAACCGGTACAATTAGCGTGCTCGCTGTGTCTAATCATTAATGTCATACAGACGTCATGGTCATTTGCATATCAACTGCAATAGCGAAGTGATTATTTATTTTTCCTACTTCTGTAGTTGTGTCATGACTCCCATTAATCACTACTGGTTTAACGCAGACTCCACCCAGATTTGAAAACATAATCTATCTGATTTCGACAGAGACCAACCAAACAGAAGAGATTATACTCAGCTCAGATAGAAGAAAAATGTGATACCTACGAACCTACGACTAAAGACAGATTAGTCTAACTATTTTGTGTTGTAACACTCCTTAAACTCACTGAGCTCTCTATTTGGAATAACAATGTCTGGAAAACCTTTTATTAGATAAGGGCTTATGATGAACATGACATTTTGTATTTCTCGCGTAATAGCTATATTTAGATATCCTTTATTTGATAGCACTATTAGTTACTAGTTTTCTTCCATACTCTACGGATTATATTCAAAGCAGATTATACTTTGTCATTATCAGGCACCTAGCTATAGAGCGGCAAAAGATTTCCAACACAGCTTCAATGAATAATATTAAACCCAAAGGTATTGAACCATGACTTTATGCTATAAATAATGTGATACAATCTGAGCTCGACCGGCAACTTGTAGATACATACTAAGTCATTATAGGGATACTAGCCTTATGAAGTTAGTACATGCAAATGTGTGCTTCTGTTGCAAGTTTGAATAGGCATTTAGCATAAGAGCACCATAACTGGCTCAGTTTCAATATGGCGAACAATAATACGTCTTTACTTGAATTTACTTTAGCCAAGAACCTATAAGGAGATTCAGATTTTTAAGATTTTGTATGCAATGTATATCTCTCGAGTTCGTGATGTGAACATTTGAATAATCTTGCTGTAATAAAACTTGATTAATGTGTAAACGAACAACACATTGAATTAATAAATCAAATTTAAACTAATACTAACACAAATGACGATAGAAAATAGGTATGTGAAGGAAATAATAGGATTAGTTAAGAAAAATTAACTGACAAAAATTTACCGATGAAAAAATGTATAAAAGAACAACCATTTTCAAATTATTGTCTATCTGACAACACTCGTTTAGATTTTAAATCGATGGATTAAATTGGTGAAGTTATTCATGATATTTTATCGAATATGTCAAAACACGGCGTTAATCATGAGTTATTAAACGTATATATCAAATAATGGAATATGTTACGTTAAAAATATTCATAGACGAAAAGTATAAGGGGTCTTAACAGATTAGGAGACTGCGAAATGAAAAATAAGACAGATACAATTTAATCATGATTTCATCAAAAGCTTAAATATGAAATATGCTGATATCTGAATTGATAGAAGAACAAATGTCTACTGCCACAGATAGGTTATTTGTAGAGAGAGTAAAAGTCGGCAGATTTAAACATCTGCGACAGATTGATGGAGAGACATAATTCAATCGATGATTCATTATAATCCTTCAACACATCAACTTATTCCAACAAAAACAGATTCCAGCAGATGCAAGTCAATACTCATCCGATACCGTTCATGGTCAACGACGAACTTTATTTTTTTTTGCACCTCTTTTTTGTTCGTCCAATGATTTAGTTTTGTATTCATGTTCGGTATTTGGCAGATGTTCCACGGGCATTTGATGTCAGCATTTGCATTTGTATCTCCTGCGGCCTGGTGTGAAATTATCTTTGCGCTTAGTCGATTGTTATGCATTGAGATTGTGATTGCAGTTATGTTTTGTGTTATTTTATTGTCGGGTTGTGCAAGCTGTAATAAATATGACCATATTTCAAAGACTCAGCTATGTTCATCATATTATACCTTTTGTCTTTGAGTTTATATAGTACTCTTACTTAATTTATTATTTATATTGGTAGTTCTCTCAAGGGAGATACAATTAATCCACCGCCTGAAAATGTAACTAGCCCATTATTTATTGTCACTTACGACTTATTGTTAGTATCTAATAAATTTATACCATCGTTTATGTTGCTCAATGCAGCATACAATTCAAATTGAATCAATGCTTGTTCTCGTTTTAGAACATCGATCCCTTTTACCTTATTGTAATTTAGTGGGACATTTAGAATGTCTGCGCCGTTCCCTCGTCCTTTGGCCACAAATTAGAGCATATGAGTACTTGATCTGTGTCCTTTAGACCAGTTACAATTTAGATAATCGTTATTTATATTTCAAACATTCGTTTATTTACAATACTTTAATAACAATATTTGCTTCTGGCCCCGGTTTGGCTACGGAAGTCTCGGGTTCGATTCCTGGGTCTGGACTTCAAATTTTTCTATCTTTCAAAAATGCAATTATTGTGTTTGTAAAGCAATATTTTAATTTGCGAATGTCGGTATTGTTATTTCGATAATTTAATAAAAAGGAGAAAAGACATTCTTTATGTCCAAAACGGCACAAGGAAGCAGAGATCTAAGTCAAAAACAATCACAACTTCAATCTAGTTAGCTTAGCTGGAGGGGTTAACAGGATTTAATTCATAATCCCACATTGCTAGTTAAAAAAATATCTATGTTTGTCTTTATCTTTGCTTTCGTAGAGTAACAGTTCCTTTGTATAGATTGCAAAATTGCATTTAGTCTATTTGTTTTGTCAGCAAGAACAAATTGCAGTCAAATAACTGATTGAGGTCGTCTCGTGTCCTTAACATTTAACTACGTTTCAACGAGTGTACCTCGTTGTTGGTAATATATTTTAACCTCTAGTGAATATATAAATATTATGGTAGTGTGGTTATGCTAAAAGGTGATTTATTACGCCCAATAAGGTACTGGCAGGTGTGCAGGTTAATTATGTAGGTACTGTTTCTGTAAAGCATTGAAACTTTTTGTCAATGGAAATATCTGATATTGGAAGATTGCTTGTTAAGGCTTTAGGGGAAATCGATTATAGTTCATAAACAGATGAAAGGTTTTGGAAATGCATTATAAAAGAAAACAATCTAAGGGATCTTCACTTTATTCAGCAATTATAAAGACCCTTTTAGTATATTTTTTTACCCCTTTAGCCGCCTTATATCTCGTGGTAAATTTAAAATATTAAAAATAAAACAGGTAATAAATTGTATTCATCTCACTCTTAATCTTCAAAACATCAAACCAAAAAATCCCACGAAATTTCCAATAAAGTCAAACCGTGCACAATCCGTATCGTTAGCGACAATGCGATGTGATACAGATATATCTGCGATTGCGCCGGCGCAGGCGCACAAACGAGGCCCATAAAAGGCGTCAACTGTTCATTAGATCCGGATACACTTGATGAGAAGCCTTTATATTTAATTCCATGTCTCATGTTGCATCGTCTTGTTTTATTGGAGTTTTGATTTACTTGATTTTACTGTTATTTTTAATGGGTCAGCCAGTTTTGTTATTATTTTGCTAGCTTTTTCATGTAAGGTATCGCATTTGTTAATGCTTGATATATGTATTTTGGTATCCGTATGTATATTTCAAAATTGAGTAAGAAATATTTTTACATCCAAACGTTATTAGTAGGATATATAGAAGATGCTTTATATTGATTAGGTACCAGGGTAATAAAAAAATGAAAAATTCTACTTAAATAATTTTGATTTTATATCGTGTGCCAGTTAAACTGATAACTTAAGTATTAATATTAATTGATTTGTTTAGGTATTATACACTTTATAAAAAAAAAACTTTGATATTTAAAAAAAACGATAATTATAAAAAAAAGGTTACCTTCTAAATTACGCTTTTATTTATTTTTGTTAAGTTATTATTTAAAACCAATGTAAGTATTACAAGAACTGAATATTCTTTTAATTTGTCGACTGATTTAAAAGTCACCCTGTATAATTATCATATATTCTTATACGATGAATTATAATTCAATTCTGTGTTTCGGTCGAGACTTCAGGCGAATAAAGCTCGAGCCGATTTCGATGTCGCTTGTATGCAGCATTACTAGTAGTACCTATGAATAAAGTTAAAAGTAGAAATATCATCGACAACATCACAGATTAACAATTTTCGAAAGTGTAAGTCCGTCAATTCACATCACAATTTTGAACCATTCAATTCTCACAGAGACGTAATTTAATCATAATATAGATACGACAAAGTTGATATTCCGAACAGTTTTAAATTTGCGCTTTAATCATAATCACAGCGACATAATCACGATCAAGAATACGATTATCTCGGAATTGACGTTAGAAACGGAACTACCTTACCATTTAGTTGAAATATTCTGTATTAATATATTAATGTATGACTTCCATACTGATGTTATATCTTGATATGTCTTGGTATCGCCCTCAAAGGTCTTGGAATCTCAATTTAGTGTCTATGAAATTTAAATAATTGAAATTGATCAAAGATATCGTTATTAAGATATCGATTTTTATTCGTTAACTAGTCGTCGCTCTTGCCTGTAATGAGGATAGTGTAAAAACTAGCGTAAAGTATGATTCAGATCATTTACTATTGTCTTTTTTTATTGTCATGTGGATCATGCTCTATGAATGGAATATGGACATCATGATTTAGGACAGGATTTTTTTTTTAATATTAATAAAATAGAATATTTAGACTAGCGAGTTTTCTCCACTATTTACACACATAATGTTCATGTATTATACATATAATCCACCTGAAAGTAATTATCTAAATAATAGTGAAAACTGTATCAAATTCCGTTACATAGTTTAAAGATCTAAGCATAAGATTTAAACATAAATAAATATGACAGCGGGAAGTCTTTTGTTATTTAACTGCCGTTTTAAATGTTCTACCTATTGATCGATTTGGCTACTAAAAATGTATTTTTGACATAGCTCATATAGCTCCATATAAAATATGTCAAAATTCTATCTCTAGTAGCTAAATCCATCGATACACAGATTAGTATACGCTTTGGTAGACTTAATGCACCCTTGTGATATCCCCTAGTGAAATGGGTGAATAAAGTGCACTTAATTCACCTGGGTGATTTAAGTGTACAAAATGGTGCACTTAATTCACCCAGGTGAATTAACTGGCCTATTAAAACGGCCGTAAATAATGAACTCTGTTAAAATTGTCTGCACCTGCAGTATCCTAAACCTGATAGTAAGTCATCTATGTAAATATTTTCTTTTATAAATCTGTTAATATCCTTTATTTCTCACCCTTTAATAGATACAAATATCCGTCATGACATTAAACCCGTTACTGCTACCGGCATATTTTTATTATCTTTGAGATGATCGATATTCCAAGGCTTTTATTATTTTCAAATGGTAATGATTTACTTGCCTCATCCGTCTATGTCAACCTTGAATGGTTATATTTACCATAATTATGTATTTTTAATTGATGACATTGATTTTAATCGTGCGATTGACTTAATTTCATATTAATGTTACAAAAATAAATTGAGAAAGTTACTGTGGCTCTCTTTGTCTTTCATGACTAAATGGTTTAATCGATTTTGTTTCATTTTGGCATAGTTTAAACTCTAGAGTAGGTCTTCATAAACAATGAAAATATTGTCATAAAAAAAGTGTAAAAAAATTGGTCGGTGTCTTTATTATTCTGCAACATTTTGTTATTACTTATCCACATAACTATTTTAAGTTATGTAACAAAAAATAACAGTTAAAGAAATAACATCTAACCATAACATACTGTGATAGCAATTTCTTCTAAGAACACACAAAAGCACTATTTTGTGTTATAAAAAACAGTTATAAACATTGTCCACGAACTTTTGTTACACTATCACCATATCTTGATGACAATACGAGTAATAAAGAGCTTGAAGTTCACTAAAAGAACCGACAAAATACCGCAAGATAAAACTTCAACAATCAAACTAAAATGTACCTTACGACTGTCGAATAAGATTCATAAGGAATGCAGATGGAAGTTGGAACTTAAAATATGAAAATTCACCTGCTCTTGCGCCTATCTCGATGTGAGAAGCACGTCTCGTTGGCCGCCACGTTTTATCTGGCAGGCATATGTCTTAATGGTCTTAGACCACATGAGAGCATGGAGGGTTAACTGGAAATTCTTTGATGTTTTAATTTAGTTGGACGTTTAGGTAAAAACTGTGAGACTTTAAAGTTAATGAACATTTAGTTATTTTTGTACTAGATGACTATTGAGGATTGTTGTCGATGATATTTTTATTCAATTTTATTAAGAAGAAAAGCGTAAGAATCAAGAATCGTCCACTGTCAGGTCCTGATCTACCATTTAAGTTAATTTAGCAAAAATCCAGACTTCAAGAACTCAAATGGGGATTAAGTTACGGTCATCCAGGTACACCCACCGGTTCTCCTAGCGGATTTTAAAATCGCGTTTAGGCGCCTTAGAGCATTCCCTGAAACTGTAATTTGATAAGTTTTGGCGTCCTTATTTTTTTTTTGTTTGATTTCAGAGTTAGTCAGAATTTGCTCTAGTTAGTCTATCGGACTAAGAATAAAATTACTGCCTTTAGAATAGGTATCAATGTTTCAATTTCCCATCTGCCTTCGTATTCAAAGTGAGCTAGTTATGGCATTATTATTTGAAATGTAAAAAAGTTAGACCTACAATCTGTATACCATTCTCAACTAACTAGTAACTTTATATTCTTTTTCAACAGCCTGTCTTTCTCATTTGATTCCTCAAGATCATTGATCAAGCTCCGTTTATTGCGGTATCGTTATCTATCGGCTTAATGAACGCTTCTAATGATCTTCAACAATGCAATTGTTGTATATGATGTATGGTTACATTTAATCACTCGTACTCTTATGAATCGTATTGGTACATCGAATTCGATGAACGAACATTCATATATGTAACTCGATTTACCAATAGATTTACATGTTTACCACCTACAACGTATAAAGATACATTTAAGTTACGTTTCTCATCCTGATTCCTGGATTTAGCATATTGTCTAGAAAATAGTATGGCTTCAAGCGAAGAGGTAATGTCCTGAAATATGTGTCTTTAGAGAGTTTCGTCACTATCGTATCTTAGGCAGTAATTCAGGTCTCTGCCCATTCCAAACATTGGCACTTTTACACCGTCTCCGGAATTATTAATAAACCTAGCGAAATCGAGATTACACGATACAGGTTCATAAACACTGCTAAGTATATTCCACTTATCCGTTGCTATTCAGTCTGTGATATCTAATTTTAAATCAGCGACAACTATAATCACTTAAGTACGCTATAATAAGGATGTGACGTATTACTCGTCATGTAAGCTTAGCCTAGTAAGGCGCGTAACACGAGCGATCAATCTGAACTGTATTACAACATTGAGACTATCAATTATACGTTAAATGAAATAATAGCGGCGGTGGATCACGACTATTCACGACATGCACTCGCACCAATAGGGCTGACTTGTGTATGAAGTAATTGGCAAGATGCTTTGTAAAAGACTAGTAATATAATTCTACAAAAGAAAACGACAATGGCTATTATGTGAGAGGTAAAATATACAGGCGGTATTAGTGCTATTTCAATTATGAAAGCTAATATATACAGTTTTGAAAGCACAATATATATAATGGGTTGCAAAAAGCAATTACCAGAGAATCCATACTAATATTATAAATGTGAAAGTAACTCTGTCTGTCTGTCTGTCTGTCTGTTACGCTTTCACGCTCAAACAGCGAAACCGATTTAGATGAAATTTGGTATGGAGATAGATTGAGTCCCGAGGAAGGACATAGGATAGTTTTTATCGCGATAACCGACATCCACGCGGGCGGAGCCGCAGGCGAAAGCTAGTATGTAATAAAAGTCAAAAGATAACATAATGAGATACAAATATGAAAACCGTAGCAATGGTAAATCATTGTTTTACGGTCATAAAACAGACTTGGTGTTGAAAAATTATTTGTAAAAATAAGTAACTGTACTCGGCCGTCTATACCCTGTTAAGTATTAATTTAAAGAAACTACAACCAGCCCTGAAGGCGAGGCCGTTAAATCCGCGCATGGCTCGTTTGCATCAAGCAAACGAGACCGTGTATGTAGAGAGTATTATGAATTGTCTCATGTTACTTGCAAATTGTGGGCATATAACTTGACAAACCATTGCAAGTCAGCTGCAAATAATTCAAAGTCAAGCACTTTAAATGGTTGCATATTTTTATGTTCACGTAAAATGGTCTCATCATTAGTCGATATTAATGCCATGATGAACATTATCACAAAACTTTCTATTGTCAAAATACTTTTATAATATTTTAGCTCATTCTCCCATAAGACTAAATTTCATTCAATCTAAACTAATGCTCGGTCATTGAAACCATCTCGAACAATGAACATTTAAAATTAATTATATTATAAAAGAAACAATAGCTGTTATGCTATAAAACTAACATTAGCTAATGTTGCAATACCGTTGGTACAACGACTCCAACTCGGCTATCATTAATTAAAATATCAGGGAAAATGGCATAGAGATTTATCAAAATAATGTCATGGTTATTAAAGCTGTGATAATTTTGTAAGACGTCTTGATTGTAATACCGAAGCTTTTTTTATTCGATACCATCTAGTTACGACATTTAAAAAACCTTGTATGCATTGGAGACAGTAAATCAACAATTGTTCATAAATGAATTACCAAAAAACAATGTTAAGACCAGCTATCTACCATGATATAGGTTGAGGTGTACCACAAGGTGCTATTTTAGAACCAATAAATTTCAGGATTTTTTTCCTCATATCTGTTTTAAAAAAATGAAAGGGTTATATTTGAACTACGCAAAAAATGAATGAATAATTCGTCTATGAAGTAATCGTCTTCCTTTTCCGCACTGTTCGTGAAAAACGAATCCTAAGTGTTACTTTCATAGCGCATGCATCACGCAATACTAGAACATAAAGAACAATGGTGTATGAGGTTAGGTGCGCGCACGCATGCTTTCGTTTCTCAGCATTTGATGTAATATGGCGCAATTTTATTGTCTCAAATGTCAAAGGTTTTTCATAATTTGTGAATGTTACTGTAGTTAGCTGAGAATTAACTTCTGAAAGATTGAAGTTAATTCATAGGTGTACTTCTTTTTTATTCTCTTCTATTTTTACATTTTCTGGTATTCTGAGCTTCTGAATTATGACCATGCTTGGTAAATTTGTCTATCATGATCGCATTTATTCCCGTGTTCAATTGTATATTTCCTATGTTTATCGACAATCATTCAAAAGGCACAAAATACACCTAAACTAATATAAATACATAAATCTCAATTAATAATATGAATGGCTAATGGATGTCTTAACATTCTTACTTCATCCTTCACATTATCTGACCTATACGTCAGCACGTGCTTTACAATTACATGCAAACTATTCAGTGATTCATTCGTACGTGAATAAAATGTTATCTAATGGCCGGATGATATCGGTAGAGGATGCAGCCTGTTGCTGTCATTCTTGTTATTGGTCTGTCAAATAGATGATATTTATAATTAAATGTTGATGATGGATATACATAAAGCTATATTTATGGATGTTGCGGTTTGTGTTGTTTGTTTTGAAGTAAGATCATTTGTTTATCGGCTGCAATACAAGATTACCACCCAATTCTGTAAAGGACATTTCCTTTGTAGAATTTGGTGGCACTTTTTGTATTTTTCATGTATATTTAGTTGTGACTCCTGGGGATCTGTATTGACAAAAGTTTGAAATCACTTACAAGTCTTGCTGTAATACCAACATTCTTATGAACATTTGAAAATTATTCTTTTAAAATTTCTAAGCCCAAAGTACATACATACTTACTACTAAACTATTTCAACTGCGCCCGGCTGTATATGTCAGCACCTTTACGCAACTTGAACTTTAGCTTAGAAACTCCCACTGTTCGTCATTTGTCAGTCATCGTATCATGAACGATTTGAGTAAATACCAGCATCGGAGCAGAGGTCACTCACCGCGTGGACCTCGAATGAGGTCTGTATTTGTTTAGAGTACATATTGTACCTGCACTTCTTTTAACTTCAAGTATTAAGAAGAGGTCATCTTTGCTAATGCTTTGTCATTTTATTTGTTTTATAATATAAACTACTTTCTATTATATCAAGCTCAATAAATATTTACTCCACGCTTCATTGAAGGCCATCATTAACAGTTCCAGTGTTTTACAGATCTCAAGACGTGACGTTTCCACATTCCTTTGACTAAGAAAAAACAAACTAATTTTAGGCTTAGATGTCGGGCTCAACCGTATCTAAATGACTGATGCCACTGTTTACCCAACATCGACCGTTTATTTACGCACGATCATCTCAATCCGTGATACTAATCATTTCAAGTTCCAAGATCTTCGACGCATCTTAAAATTATACCGGCCGGCCGTGAAAAGGCGACGCCCTACTGGGCGCGTGAATGTCATTATTGAGGCTATTAGTAACAATCACGACGATATTACGATATGCAAACACTCTTCTACTCATCATTTAAAATATATTTACATACGGTCATTGACTAGGTGTTATCAAATTTACATATTGGATCGTAACATATATATTTCTGTTTATAAACTTTTAAAAGTCATCGTCTCTTACTTATTAACAAAACATTTCGTGTGTAAGCACTTAATATCCAAAACTTTGTAAATTACGTCATCTCACTCGCCCCATTTAACGGCATTCCCATGTCGTATAACTAATTAACTATATTTAACAGCTGCCGCTTTTCAACTGATGCTTCTATTTAACGAATATTAAACTTAAGTACCACTAAATGTCACTCCATATATTTGTTAGGAGCAACACTCACCAAGTTCTCTCTGACTCGTGTTTCGTGTAAATTGCTATCACTTATCGCTGCTACGTTAATTTGTCTTCTAGTTTCTTTACAAACATCTTGATTGAATTTCTCCTGGACTTGTTAGACTATCTCATTTACTTGTAATATTAATCAACCTGTTGATTCAACATCAGAAGCAGAGTAATGAACTGAATATAGGTTTCAAACTTCAATTCTTCTGAACATATTTAAAAGTTCAGAATTCGATGACTGAAGCATTATTAGATTTTAGATCTAAGCTCTAAGTTCCACCCTACACAATAGCTCAAAATAGTAAAAAGAAACGTAGTATTTTTGTCCGCTGACCAGCTTTTTGTGACCGTATCTTTCGCCATTGTCTGATCGCTGTCTTCGACATAATGGCGGTCCTTAATTGGAAATTATTGCAGTTGAAAACGATTGGTATTGTAAATTATTATATCGTAGACCGCCAATCAGCTTGATCGATTGAACAAAGTAATGTCTGCACACAGAATTTTAATCGTACACTAATGGATCCGATGCTTACTTATGGCATTGTTATTAAAACATTAGATATTGCTTTAAGTTTTTATATGTTTAAAACTTTAAACCAATAAAGAGCTCCTTTAGTAAATTGCTCAGTTTCTACTCTTTACCTGCCTTACTTAATTTATCCCATTTCGCAACCGGCTCATGTAATGTCAATACATTATGTTTAAACCCATTATTCCGGACCTCAACTTTGTAACATCAGTTCTGTTCAACAAGATCGAACTTTTCATTGTGTGTCTGTTCGTTTGCAACAAGTGAACGTAAGCACTTTGTTGCTCTTAAGCCTGCATATTTAGATTGACTGAACGTTCAATAAAGCGTTCAAGCGTGATCACTGCTTGCTGTAGATGCATGCCCTACTCTCTGCTTGTCTGATTCTGGGGTTTTATCTCGGCCATGTTTGAACAGTCGACACGCCCTCCAATGATCAATGGCCAATTTCTGTTTCTTAGTTGGTAATTAAATACGTGAACATTAATTTATTACATTGCTGGGTTGTGTACGTTTATTGTTGTTGTTCAAATTTGTTAAAGTGTTGTCAGCCTTTCAATTTAAGTTTTGTTAAATTAAATGCAAATTTTCGATTTAATTTTACCTTTAATTACCATTACTTAGTCAAAATTTAATAAACTTTAAGCTAAACTACAACGTCTGTTGAAATAGAAAGATTGAATCTAATGACAATTATATAAACGCCAAAGAGAAAAAAACTACCGGTTCTTCAACAAAACAACTTCAATTTGCAACAATTTTATTGGCCAAATTAATTATAATTGAGTCTTAAACGTTATGTAAGCAAGGAACAGGCAATTTTATCACTTTATAATCAGATAGTACTTTCTAAATCAAGTTTGATTGCTTCGAAAGCGTATTTAGTTTCCTGTCCCGACGCTTGCGGTTCAATGGTCATGTTATCTTTCTCGCATATTACTCCGAAATCTTCGCAGCGGATGTCACAGTTTGACCACACTATTTCACAAATAAAATCAAACTCACACTCAGTCGCAATAAAGTCCTGAATACCTTTATCAAAGAATCCAGACGAATCAAATTAAAAGCATACACAATACTTTAAACTCTGCTGAGCAAGTACTAAGGTACATTTTTAAATTGTGGTTAACATTTATAGTTGTTCGCTCGAAACGCACTGTTACTAAGTAAACATTCGAATGAAGTTCCAAATCGATTCCTGCGTTGTTTATTTTTTTAAATCTCCATGTCTCGATAGTCAGGTATCGATCTGACACCGAGTGTTGTATCGATACGATTGTGTTCGTCGGCGTGTCATAATATTGTTACTTGTAGTATAAACATTGAGTGTTAGCTTGAATTATGTTTGTCTTGGTCCTTTATACGTATTTATGTCTGTTCTGATTCATTATTAACCTATTGATCGGATCCGTTAGACTTGAAAGGTGCACCATTAAAATTTTCTTGTGTTGAAACGTTCTTATTTAGAAGCTTAAGTTTTTTTTTAAAATTACAGCTAAACTTTTTGGGCTGTGTCTGCGTGTTGACCTGAACGTAGATTACTTATGTCTTTTAAATAAATATTTTATATTTTACAATATTTACATAAGCCAAGAATTACGATCTCATACAAATATGATTCCATGCAAAATTCCACAGATCAAATAAAACCCGACTAAAACTATTAAAATACAAGCTCGTAAAAGTGAAAATTTATTGGACGCTACTTAATTTTTAATCGTTACTGGTATGCTTGGTACATTAAAATTTATTCAAAAGATAATAAGTCCACGCGAGTGATATTAAATGGGGTCTCTCTAATTTGGAATATGTCCATTAGTAATTATGTATTCCAGATATCGTCCACAGAAACAAGCACTGTGTTTGAATGTTAATAAAATTAAAATGAGTTTCGGTCAAACAACATTCACTTATGTGGCCCAAGTTTGGAGATATACGTAATGTCTCCTTAATTACTAGTCGCTTAGATCCATTAGTTACAGAATAAGGCTAAGGATATAAATGATCTATCCTTACCAGACGGTATCCTGAGATCAATTAATTCTCTGGCCTGAGAGTCACTCAGATCTATACCAATCACTTATTCATGCATAATGCTACTAAGGTAATAATTATCCTTTCCATTCTGACAATGAAATTAGTCAGCTCATCTAAGAGCCTGATATAAAAAATAGACATGGTATCACAAATTAAGGTTGAACAAAATCGCTCGTACTCACAGTTTGGGCACAGAAACTTCATAAAAAGGCTTAACGCAGTGCCGATGCCCGATTACCCCGTTCATTTGAATAAGCCCCCGCAATTGTATTGAATAAAAAACGAAGTAAATAGTGGTTTAAGCAGGAATGCACCGAAGGATGAACCGAAACTTTGACCAATCAGGCCCCAAGATTTTTTACAAGATGAACTGTGCGTTGTTCGTCTGGCGGGACTTAGACTGTGATTGGTCGATTATAAATTCGTTGATTCTGATCTCATTCATCCTGTGACTAATCTATTTTCAGTTGAATGTTTGTATTTATTTGTATTAGAGACTTGAGAGGGACCTGTGGAATAATCATAATCCCTGTTACATATGACAATCTGGTAATGAACGTTAATTGAGTTCATTTACGAATGTGACATCATTAAATTCGGTTAGATCTAGTCCTTAAGTTATAATTTCTGGAAGACTTTTCGGATTCTCTATTATAAGCCGACCTATTATATTTAAATCTCGTAATCTCCACTTGTCTTTCTTTAGACGATTGACTGTCCAAAGTCCAATTTGGATTATACATTAATACATTAAGTCCAGAAAACGACTGGTTTTAAAACCAGTAGCTGTGTGACATAGCATATGAAATCTAATTTATTTTTACATATTGACTACCGATCTAATGATAATACTGAAACTATAAGATTCGGTTGTGTAGGTGTTACATCTCGATAAACCCCGCCTGTGAACGGTTCAGAATAAATCTTAATATTTGAATAAACATACCGTGATTCTACAAATCAGATTTTAAAAGAATGGATTGAATACAAATTATCCATCAGACTACATAGGGTCTGAAGAAAATTAGACGTGTTTATGTATTGAGATCTACAAAGATAGTCATTGCTTATGCACACTGCAATCGAATCCTAACAGGTAATTGTTGATAGTCGTTACCGTATCCGGGTGTAGAATAGGTAGCTAGGTCGACATGAATCGTGTTTATCCATTTGTCTAAACGACACTCCAGCAGAGCTGTATATTTCGCATTTGATTGTTGCATTTTAAGCAAAGTATCTGTTATAATAGATGCTAAATCTACAAATGGATTGCTAAGTTTTTTTTTATATCCAAAATCCGCAGCACAAGATATAACTTCATTGTCATATAAATGATTTATTTCTTTCCCATTTTAAAATCCAACGACTATTGAACTTTTCTCATTCAATCTCTTAAAAATATGAAAATCTTAATTCTTACTAATAAAATATTCCATTTTGCCATAAAGTGAACGTTTCTTTTTTCCTATCATATTTTATTAATGTCGGTCTATTAACAGATTTTACAGCTTCGAACCCGTTTGATGCACAAATTAGTCCCCATAAGATGGATGATGCCATGAACTTTATTGGTGTGTGACTCCACCATGGGATTATTCCATAAATTTTAATTTGTGGATAATTTTGGGCTCATTATGTGTCAGTTGTGAAATATGGCGTTAGATCGTCTTTTTTATGAATTAGAAGTGTCGCTGTAAAAGGTTTAATTATTCTGACTTTAAATTGTCTCCGATTCTCGTAACTGTTTGTCGCCTAGATAAGTTATTGATAATTATAAGGTATTTTGGACTTATCTTGAGTTATGCGTTTCCATTACTTCTCAATCTTCTGCTATAATTGCTACATTATTACTGTTCTTAAAGTTGTATTTTGCTGCACTATATTTTTCTATACCATAAATACCTCTAATTATCCGTATAAAGCTGATCCTCTTTAATTATGACAGGTTGATGTCTGGACATGCCCACTGCCTGTCCAGTGCTTTGATGATCTTTTACATAGTAAGATTTTAAAAATTGAGCTTGTCATCCTAGCGAGTCATTTATCCATTTCTTTTATTGACTCATATTTAGGTGTCCGCTTTAAATTTATTATTTCAGCATAAGTTTGGAGACATTTTTAGTTCTTTCGCTGTGTTTTGTTTAACTAGTGTGTAGTTCAATTGTATGATATTATGATGTTTGCGTTGGTGGTATTCTGTGTGGTCAATATCCCACACACTATTGTCCAAACAAATGAAAGATGAGTAGTGATGCAACTAGGTATGCAAATCGTGGGGTCATTGTCCGCCATGTTTGATCAGCATCACTCGGCGCTCGCGCCCCATTGGTCCGCGCACTCCGCGCTCAATCGATTCGTACTGCGCCAGCGCAGATAAGGTCAATGTCGATACGCCTTTGATCTGCTACCGATTTTCGATCTAGAATTAATCTTTCGTTTATATTTTTCGTTAGTGGTTTATTTTTTAGTATTTTTTTTTGAGATTGATGAATTTTATAGTCGTCATTTATTTTTGTGAGCTCGCTTCTCCCAAAAATAAATTTGACGGTATTCATCATTTTCTTTCCATTTTTTATTTCTTATTTCGTTTTGTCCTTGATTCAAAACCGTTTATGGTTATTGATTGCTGCAATTTAGTGGAATGAGATTGAGAAAAAATGCTTATGAAATAGAAATTATACAAAATATCGGTCGCGCAGTTTTTGGCGCAGTTGGTTGAATAATATTACAAAAGCAAGACAGAAAATGAAAAATAAAACTGAAGCAAGACAGACAACTAGCTATATAATAGTATAGGTAAGCTCGCAAAATACTCAGGTGTTTGATACACCTACAAGCAAAGCCTAGACCAGACCACCAACAAAAATCAGCCATTTCACAATAAAGATATCTCAAAACAACTAAAAGTTAGCGTCTATCAAAACGGATACATGTGTGCTATCTAAACGGTGATGGGGCATCACATTATATCATTATGTGTGATAGCATCGACGCGTGAGCAGTCCATGTGCAAGCGCCGCCGGCCCTCAACTACGCGTGCTGCGAAGCTTTCACATTTTTAAACTTAGAACTTGACCATAGACTTGTAATATTTATAATAATTTTTCTTTTTACAGGTAAGTTACCAGTTTGATCCAGAAAGGTTTGTTATCTATGCGAATAAAGCACAGAAACAGGAAAAATCCGTTGAAAAATGATACTTTGGCTAAAACCAATCACTCAATAAGTACAAAAATTTAAGTATCTTCTACAGTAATTAGCGACTAATTTGAATATTTATCAGGATTTTTTTATGTTACCAACATATAAAGTTACAAATTATTTGAAGAGCTTTGCAATTAAGATAAAATTAAAAAAACGTGATTAATGTTGGTTAGACTATAGTTTCTTATTTTTAATGGGAAATATTTAGAGTTCATAAACTCATTACAACCGAAACATTCATTGATTAGCTCTCTTCAAAGTTAAAATTAGTAAGGACAAGAAAAAATCTCCAGTATCCTCATAGACCAAAATTCTTCGAAGCCATTTGCATAATATTCGATAAGTCATTACCAAAGGCTACCTTTTTCTCAGGTGTTGGTGTAATATCATGGTTTATATATAGATGTTGTTTAGGAATCAATCAAGTTCTTGATTGTTGGTCTCATCTCACGTCATCAACAAATTTAAGATGTTGAATGTGTTTTTAATGGATGCATAAAATTATAATGCTAATTTATCCATCAATTTTGGCTATAATTAGCGTAGGCATTGATTCAGGTGTTATGTCATCGAAAAATATATGTGCGAATTGTATTCCGGATAGAATATTAGTATATTTCAATCATCAATTCAACGTTTATTTTTAGTCAAGTCTATCTGATAATTACTTTACCTTCCTTTTCTTCTGTCTTTCTCTCTTCTCAACTAAATTATTAGATGCCGTTGTGTCTCAGTCTTTTAAGTATGTCTTAAAGTTTAATGTCATTTCAGTATTTAGTACATTTTAGTTCTCATCTAAATCATTCAAGCTGTCAATATCTTCTTTATGTATAATAACGTCTTCCTTAAACCAGTCAGTTTTCGAGTCAAGACCATGGGTGGTATGGTAATTTCCATCTACATTTACGCCGGTATACTCCACACATCTTAAATCATAGCCCCATTCCCAACATTTCCTAGCCATAAAGAACTTGGCACAATATCTTTACCGACATGCAGCATCAATAAATTTCTTATTACTTCTCTATACATATGTATGCATAGAACCGCTATGCCCCGTCGCATATTTGAATCTATAATAAGTAGGCATAATACCATATCACCTATTTCTATAACAGCATCATTTAAAACTTCGATATCTGCAGATTGCCTTATCTCGTCTTTATATCCCTGTTTATTGATTGTCATTTTCTTGCAGAAATTGTGGAAGCTATATAGAAATACATTAGCGATTGATTGTAGCCATATTTAGAGATAGCAAAGTATTCAACAGAGGGGTATTTAAAATCTAGATAGGTTTTCTTGAAAATAATTGTTTATAACATGCTTTTTGTTTGTGAATAGCGCTATAAATTTTCTTGTTGCCATAGTTTAGTTTCGTCTTTTGAAACATCTGGAATGTTTTATATGCTCCCATTCACACAAAATTGAGTATGGCGCTCAAGTTTATGATTTATGGTAAGCCCTGGAGCTACCAGTCGTTATTTCACTATTATAGATAACAAATCACGAAGAAAAATGGCGCAATATGACCGTCTCTGTCGTTTATTTTAAGTTATATCAATATAATCTTAGTGTGAATCATTTTTTGTAGAGAAATGTAAAGATTAAAGCTCATATAATGTCGTCTTAGTTTTGTAGGCAAAACTATTTGTGTGCTTATGTTCAGTATTCAATAAAATAGGTTACCAATTTCATGAGAATCATTTTGTTGTATAGGCATACACATCCGTTTTTCAATGAAAAATATGGGAAAATCATTGTTAGTGGTTATTCTAATTCTTTTAAATAGTTCAATACTCGTGCAGCAAATATTTTTATTGTCTAAATTATTATTACCAGAGTCGCTTAAGGTCGTTTTTTTGTACACATCTATGCCTTACTTTTCGAAATCTGACATAGACACTTTGGTTTTCTACATATTGACATCTCCGTCGAAAAAATACACCATATAATTATTCCGTAAAACTTCTCCTCAAATTCAATCTACCATTCGATTGTAAAACCAATCCGAGCATTATTATTACCAACAATGTTTTAAACGTAAAAAGAGAAGAAAACCGGTGGTTAGGCGGTCGGGCAGCCCGGGGCGGTGGCGCGAGGCCAATCTAGAGAACTGAAGCCTCCGGGGCTCCCATGCGAGCAGAACCTCTTTCCCACCAAACCGTAAATGTCTGGATCCTAGTACCGTATTTGCAAAATTAGAAAATGTATTGTCTAGAACTATTTCCAGTTACCTCTTTCCAATCGCAAGATTACAAAAAACGAATAAAAAAGCTTTTATTTCTGTGACAATAAAGATGTTTTTATCCGCTGTTGGGCTTAAATTGTCTTTAACATTACTGTTTGGTTTTTCTAGTCTTAAAATTTTCCAGTTACGTCTTTGTAATTGTAAGTACAAATAAAAACGCTTCTATTTCTTAGAAAATGAAGACTAAATTTACTTCTTTCTGAACTGAATTTAGATAATTTTGCTCATCAGTCGATAGCACCAATTAGATTACATTTATTGTTTGTTTTTACTAAAGTCTTAACTATTGCGATTTCGACATTCTACGCTGGTAATTAATTATCTACTTGGCAATGGAATAACTGTAACATTAAAGTTTCATACCCAAGTTTGTTAGCAGCACCTACAGCAGCTAGGTTTATAATCTGGAATATATTGCCTAAGATTGTACTTATTTATGTTCCATAATCTCTTTAAACTAATGTTACGTGTTTCGAAGCAAGTAGATATAAGGTACAAATGCAGCTTTCGCTCTGCGCTTGTTTACCTACAAATGTCTTTATTACTGTACATTATACAATCAGTGCGGTGTTGTTTTCTAACAAAATAGCAAACGACATGTCATTCTCACATACATAATCAGATTGCTCAATTATTCTCAGAAGTAGTCCGGATAAATTCAAAAGACGTCCGTTTATAATGTTTGCGTTATATTATCATGACTCTTTGCCACAACTGGGTGTCACGCGTTGCTCAATCGTTATTTATTTTCAAGTTTTAGGATATGGTGTAAGTTATCAACGACAGTTACAACATTTGACTTAGATTCGGTTGTTTTTGAAACAAGAACATCATGCAAGGTTTTCTCTGTGTCAAAGACAAATGACAATTATTATTTGGGTTACTTTGATTTCGTACTATGTTCTGCTAGTATGATTTATCTGTTGTCGTAAAACTGTTCATGGTCGATACAAAACCTGGTATCGCTGTCGTCCAGAACTTGTGTCTGAGAGAGCGGCTTACAATTTACATATAATAGCTGAGCGGTGCGACCACGACTCAGATTTGGAGCACAGATCAGTTAGTCGTGCGCCTCTCCGCCATGCTTCATACCAGATTACAACGATTCAATCCCACCTTCACAGTAGGTACAGCTGCAGCCGTTGATACAAAACAAATATTTGCCAATAAGTCTCGCCAATCAGTAGCTCATTTGCAAGCTCCAAAAATGACACCGAGATGCTAAGAAAAACTTATAAAAGTTTATTGACTTTAAACCTCATTAAAAACAAAGTTCGCATGACTCAGAACCGCAGTCTTAATAGCTTATTGAATAGTCGTTATCTCAATGACGTACGGCTCATATTCCACTGAAAAACCAGTTATGACAGCGGCTGTCGTATATGTACTCACGTATTCTTAAGGTTTTAACTACTGGCTGGGTATCAGAGTTGTTGCGCCGTTTAGCACAGTGACCCGACCCCGGGCGTGCTCGCTAGAACAATCTCATTGATTCGATATGAGATTAAGCGGCGTCCGTGAATGTTTCCATTTTAAAACAGCGGTGATGCTCGCTTGAACTCACACCCGGATGTCATGTTCGATTTACATTTTGTTCTCTTGTTGCCGCATTCAATAGCAGTCGTGCTTTAGAGGTATTTACGAGCGAGTACATGATTGACGGTGGTGCGACGTTCGATGTAGACACAATTGTTACGATCCTGATATCAGATTCTCGATATGGAATTCTGTAATCGCAAAAAGTGTTACCGAGTTCGGGTGGCGTGTTTCCCCGCCGATCAGTATGCACGATGCGCAACAGCCCACATGTCTTGTTTACAATCCGGGTGTCGCACGCAGAGATCGTGAAGGTACAATTATGTTGCTAAACCGTGGACTATTGTATTCGCGGTCTGTTCGACCGTTAGCCGCGACCTTGAGTGTGATACGTTGAACTCTGCGCTCTGAGCCTCACAGGCTTTGAGGTATTAATCGCTGCGTTATAAAAAGGAGAAAAACTGCTCTCGGAAAGTGAAGTCGCAGATACGAGACGGTCGTTACTGAGCGTGCATTCGTTTGGTTCGAGCGCCCGAGGCCAATCATGTCTCGGTATAATAAAGGGTTGCGCGCGTCCTTTTGGTCGGGCGTGTAGATTTATGGCCTCGGCAGGCGAGCCGCCGTCGCCGACGCCTGCGCCGTACGTTTGTCACACCACTATCTCGATCGAATGCTCGCATCCTCTATTGACTCCAGTAATTGCCAACATGTGCTCAATACACGAGCCCAATAGCTCTGCATACGCTAAAGTCAGAACACACAATTAAAAACTACAAAAAAGTGTGATTAATCTTACTAACTGCTACGAGACATATCCACGCCCATTTTAATATTTATGCTGATCGAAGTAGCTGATATGGTAAATGGAAATACTCTTGTTTTTCTTCGTGGTATCACTTTGGAACAAATAATGGTTTATATTTATTTTGGGTGTCTGATGCCTGGAAGCCATTTGTGGACTGGTTTAGTTTCGAACAGCAATTTGTAGTCTTAAATATGCACCTCTGGATTTAATTTGAAGGTTTTGGTATCTTAAATCTTGCTTCTAAAAACAGTCACCAATCGCAAATATCAAACTGAAATTTTATGACCAATATTCAGAGAATTTAATAGTTTTCACACCAAGTAATACTGAGAAGGACTCAAAGGGCCCTCATTACATTAGCACATCTGGCAATGTTATCTTGGATCTAGCGCCTGTGTCCTGATGCATTTCAAGCCTCGACGCGATTCTCGTGAGCCGTTAAATGATGCGATTGATATCGTTACTTCGTTTATGTTGAACAGTGTCTTCTGTGTACTGGTCTCAATTACAGGGATTTTAAAGACTTGTTTGTGAACGATAAATTTTATTACTAACGTGGGGATACTTAGTCGCTGGCATACCTACAGTGTTAAATTGATGTGGTTGAGGAGGTTCTCCTGAAATAGATTTTTGTGACTCTACGATGACTGTGACTTCTTATCTAAGCTTGTTAATAGCAAAGTTAAATAATTGACAACTCCTTTCGGTTGATAGAACCTGAACTGAACCAGAAGTGGGCATTGGACAATTCTGGCTCGGTTATCTTTTTTCTGATACTACTAGTGTTTTCTATTATCATACAAATTAAAATATTTCGTATTGTAGTTTCAATTTATCCAAGACCTTGAAGAATTTCGCAAAATAAGATATCTACTTGGAAAAATTCTTTATCAGTAAATGACTTCCAATGATTCAAGTTACAAAAACTCCTACATCATTGTTATAAAGCAAGCCAATGTTCTATCTGTTTTCTGACATTGAACACACCATCTCATAATACAACAACGTAAGCAAATAACTGACAAAGCAAACGAAACCTTAAACTTCCATCATTTTGACACAGACACACTTATGTAAGACATAGGAGGCCATGACAAAATTGCACTACGGCAAAATTTCCGTCCGCTCTCACCGAGACGTGTTCGTCTGCGCCTGAGCACATGGTGGGGTAGAGGGGAGGGGAATGCACGTGTGTGCAACTCGATCCTGCTGTATAGATAATTCTGTATTGTGTCACACAATACCATGGACCAAAGGGGATGATGAATAGATGCAGATTGCTTTGATACGATGGCAATTTTATTTTTAATTACTCAGGTAGTTTATGAGGTAAATAGATGGTGGTATATTAAGGTTAACGTACGTTTGTGGATTACTTGGCTGTCGAGCACGCGAGGTGGTATAATGATTAGGCTAGGTGGTCTAATTGAGATGGTAGGTTAAGTATCACATTCGTTATTGCATTACTGGTGTGAGTGATGTGAATAATACCGTAGGATGTCTAAAGAACGAGGTCAGTTAGTCAGGTATACTTATACTAGCTTTATGGCGTTGTCCAACCAAGGATTTCCTTTTTTAATGCCGATATGGGGAGCTATCTGCGTCCAAAACATTTCCTGGATCTCTCTTTCAAGGGCCTGATCCTGACAATGAAATGATTTAAAACTATTTAAAGGAAATTAGATCCTGCTCTTTTCAAAGAATTACTTTTGGTGTGCAGGCAGTCCTGGTAGATATTCTGGTTAAACTTTCACATGTTTTTAGCTATGATACAGTACATACCCTTAACCTACAGAAAGTACGTTCACGTTATGGTTCCATAACCATCAATCTTTCATGCTCTCTACGCCATCTTTGTTAACTTACTTATTCAAACAGTCATTATGGTGGTACATTATTCTAATACTGGTCGATTTGAGCTTCATAAAGCACAAGCACAAAATACCGAAAGTACACAAGGTAACCTTAATACGTATATCGCGTTAGCAACGTACCAAACATCGTTTAAGGACACTGAATTATATACCACTGTGTTCGGAAAATTAAGAGAGAGAGATTCGGAAGGCGTCTGGAGATTTTGTATCCGTGAGCGATTAAGTGATTGATTGTCTGTTGCTCGAGTGTGTGTTACATTTAGGTTAGGTATCTTCTGTACTGTCGGTATTTTGTAGCACAATGGTGTCACCTCTACGGTGTCAGCAGCATCGTGCGTTCATCTGTTGATCGACGGATGTTGGGCTGCGGGCGCGCAAAGATTATATCGCAGACTCGTTGCTGGATTCTATGAATACTTTTTCTAGTTTAATGACAAAATTGTTTTAAATACTTACAATTAGATGGTATGGTGGAAATGAGTTCGTTACTTTTTTGACATTGACAGTTTGCTACAACCAACCAGTCTGAAGAATTTAAACGAAAACTAAAAGCCTTTGTTACAATAAATAAAGAATGACAATTCAATTGACATGATGTAAATAAACACTTTCAAGATTGGTAGTAAAATTGATGCAAGCCAGCATCAATTTAACTACCAATTTATTGCCTGATTCTAAAAACTCTGGATGTGTACTTTAAAACAATTAGTGGAAAACGTAAAGCGGGGAAGTGTGTAAAACATTAAAAACTAACTACCCAAGAAGGTTCAGCAAGACAATGTTACAACTCTATTTATAGTAACAGCTCAAAACGAGTTAGTTATAACTCGAGTTATTATCCTTTAAAAAACACGCAAAAATTTACTACTTTGCTACAAAGTTGGTTACAATTATAAATTTTACGATCAATTTGTATCCAACTATCCAATTTTAATTAAAACTACGGAACAGCTTGCTAAGCTAAATTTAGGCTTTTGCAGATGTTGGTCCGGTAACCTTTAGTTCAAAATCATCTTGAATTTAATCTCGTCCTTGCTCTAAACTTGTTCCATCTTGATTAATAGCTGATGATACTAATAGCCCTTTTACTAACGATATTTTGAATTTCTAATGAGCCTTAAGTATAGATTTAATTACGTTCGATGTGGGATTTATAACACTATGTTAATTGCTATTTTAAGTAGATTTCCTTGTTATCTATAACACGTTATTACAAAAGGTTATATTTAATTTACTAGAAAATTTCGTTCAAGTTATAAACTACTCTATGAAAGTGGTGAGCGCAAGCTGCGCGCGCGCCTAACGCACACAGATGTATGACGACGGGCCGATGCGCGCGAGCATGTGTGCGTGCGCGTGGGAACGGGCGCGGCGGACGCGTGCGCGGATTGTGACATGCGCGTATTGTGCATTATTTAAACAAATCAACATTTTTTACCTTATAACTTGGTTCGTTTTACCTTTGTTGACCGAAGA
The DNA here is from genome assembly GCA_945859575.2 of Herminia tarsipennalis. NCBI lineage: Eukaryota > Metazoa > Arthropoda > Insecta > Lepidoptera > Erebidae > Herminia > Herminia tarsipennalis. The sequence goes on from OX243832.2 coordinate 27,657,085, forward strand.
GTGTTTTTGCGCGGATTCTCTTAAGTTGGTTACGTGATGTCATCAAAGAATTACAAATATTTTTCATTGGAAAGAAGGTTATACGTATTGTAGGTTTATTTGAGCATCAATATTACACATAATTATGGATAAATATTAGAAGTATTATCTATCTATCATCATAATTAAAGAAAAAGTGATGGAACAATGGTGAAACATAGTCGGTGTATAATTTAGGACTAATCAAGTTTTGCAATATTAGAAAGTATATAAATAACTACTTTTAAAATAAACACGTTACTAACAACTCATGTATGTCTTTAGACACAAGACAACATAGTTCTTGCTAATATGTCCAAAGTTAAGCTTATTTAAAAAATAATAAATATATTACAGACTTCTTGCGACTGCAAAACTTCGTGTTGCGTAACATCTATTTGTCTTTGGTCTGGTCAGACTATGACTTGCACGATCGTAATGATTATTTCACGATGAAGATACTCTACGTAACCAGTTATGTTAAGCGACGTAGTTCAGGCCATTTTTATGATCTAGTAAAGTATATTAAGTCTCTACTTTATTTTCATGACGGTAAGGACGAAGTCATTACCAGTACCTATTAAGTGGTATTAGAAATGACGGTAAGGACGAAGTCATTACCAGTACCTATTAAGTGGTATTAGAACAGGACCGGTGAAGTAAGTAAGTAGTGTTTTCTGCAATCGATTTATGACAGTTATTTTCATATCTATACTAATATTATTAAGCTAAAGAGTTTGTTTGTTTGTTTGAACGCGATAACTCAGGAACTACTGGTCCGAATTGCAAAAAATATTTTACTGTTGCCCATTTATCGAGGAAGGCTATAGGATATATAACATCACGCTACGACCAATAGGACCGGAGCAGTAATAAAAAATATTCCAAAAACGGGAAAAATGTACGCAGACAAAGTTGCGCGGGTCAGCTAGTTTAACTATAAAGTAGCATAAACCCACTACTTATGGGTATATGACCGCACGTAGCTTATAGATACGTAGTAGCACTATATTAAATAGCTATATTAGTTTATTATGCTTTCCTTCAGAACCAGCATTACAGCACCCGCTAAAAGCTGTAATAACACAAGTCACAACAAACAAATAGTCAGTGATACTGATGATGATGTCATCTCCAAACCTTGCATTTTCTTTTTCACATACACAGTAATAATGTATTTTATTTATTATTCAAGATGTTGGTTTCCAAAAATATATGTATAAATTCGTTTTCAACATCACACTGTCGGCCAAATCACCATTTGGAGTCATTACCATTTACCGAATGTTTGCAGAGTCACGATTTTGCAACTAAACGCCGAATTTTGTTATTATTACGTTGGCTAACCTTTTGTGGTAATGTTACAAATCTGGCTTGGAAAAAGGTAAGGTTCATATCTTTTGACATGTTTTCTAGTGGAATATCCTCAAATATCAGGTGTGATACAAAGAAGTCCACTACGACAAGTTGTTGGTATATCTATATTTTTAATGTAACCCAAGCATATAAGTCCTTACCATTCAAATAAAGCACATTTATTAATTATGTGTTACTCTTTCTTTTGCAATAGTACCTACTTAGGTACCTACTTTGTATCATTTAATTAATAATTATTAACTAAATGATACAAAGTACCTAAGTACTTTATATCATTATGTTTTCGGAAATGCTTTTAGCCACGTTCCAAATTTAGATTAGAGTACCTAATATTAAATTTAATTCATTTTTATTTCACATAGGTAGATAAAAGTCCAGTTTCAATCCTTCGCAGTTTCAAATACAAAACAAGTCTGAATCATTATCATAAATACACGAAACACTTGAGTAAGATCTCGACTATGCCAGCTCTACCTGAGTGCCCCCGAGGCACATTCATTGCGGGACCTATTGTCCTCGTTGCGCCTGCGCATGGACCCTGCGTATTATCTATATTGGTTCGCATTTCATTCCGCTGTGTGCGTTCGATTCGCTTTGTATTTTGTTAACGACATAGTTTTGGATTGTTTTTAATATTACTTTAAATTCGCCATTATTATATCTGGTTTTTTTTTCAAACCCTAAAAATATATTTTTATTATGATTGCAGCGTTCAATACATTTTTTCATTAAAATATTAATGAGGACCGGTAAGGCCATTGTTAAATATTTCCCAAAAAGGTTAAGTTATTTTTGCAAAAAATTCTTTATGTAGGTATCAGTTAGAAATCAAACGAAAATAGAATATGCTATCAAGTTAAATATTGATGATTTATCGGACCAATAATGTTCTAACCCTATTTACAAACTTGCTACACACATCTCATCTTTATAAATAACGTCACTATAAATTTTTAACAAGAAAAACTTGAAGAATTCGAGAGCACGGAGGTTACCTATTACCTGTAGGTGAGGGTGCCCCCTCCCGCTACTGTGACCACGCCCCCCGGCAAATTGCGTCCGTCGCTGCGCAAGCGCCGCTCGCTCGCCCAATCACGTACTAACATAGATCTGAATTTAACCGATCTAGATGTCTGAACCACGTCTAACTTTATGTAGAAGCTTCGTCAAAAAAGCACTAGATTCGTCTTATTATGCGCATTCATTTTACATCGATAACTTTACGGATACTACGGTATTTTATTATCAAAAGTTTACTTCTAAAATTAACAGTACTGTTGAACTTAGTGTACCGTCTCATTGCCGTTAAACACATTCAAAATAAGATAGAACGGGACGACGGTAATGACATTTTATGACAACAACTTATTTTCGAGGGATCAGGTTCAGATGAAAAGGGGGGGTGGAGGGAATCTAACAATAAACCAGCATTAAACCATTTCGTTTTAACTTCGAAATCCCTCCCTTGAGTACGCCTATGGTTGCCTCTGTCATCCTACGGCTAAATATTTCACAGTTTCACACGAAACAAGATAGGCCGGTATTTATGACTACACTAAGCCCTATCTTAGGACCAATCTATTTTAAGTTGTAGGACATAAAGTTACCTTTATAAAGGGTTCAACAACCTTTAGCTTATTACGTCAATTACTGGGGTCGTGTGGACCCTTATCGCCTGTGTCGGGTTCTATCGGGAAGATTTACAGGTACCGAGAAGCTGGAAGTCGTAGATAGAATCCGTGGACCATTGTGGTCCTATCTTTAATTGTTGCAACGCTAATTAGGAATCCATGGTTGTTACTTAACTATTCCTTGTACAGATAACAGATACACTTTAAGGTTTTAAGTTGATTTGTAAGTTTAATTCGTGTCTCATCTTCGTACATCAGTTGTGTTGTTCTCATTACAATATAACATAACATTTATTGATGAAATTTAGAACCTGCTCATTAATCTTTTTGTTTTTAATAAAGGTTTTTCTGTATGTGTGGTTGACACATATCTACAAGTCCCATGTGGGAATGAGTTCCATAAATGATTTTATTCTACACGCACATTTAAAACGACCTCTAAAATGCCAAAACAAATAGGACTAAAACACAATTTGCATACAAAGGCTAGAGTAAAGAGAAATATTTATTGAACAAGCGAGATGTAATGTTTTAGTTGCGCGCGCGCCCGATGAGCTATGGCGCTCTGTGCCGGCGCATGCTACCGTGCGTTTTATGGTACGATTGACTTTTATTTATTTTCCAAGACGCTGTTTATGTTCGGTAGTTCGCCCTTAATTGCTTTAAGGAATTGAAATCATATATATGTGTAAATCTTTTCTGTTTTCTGGCTCAGCTATGAGATGAAAAATACTCTTATGTCCATTTCAAAACTTCAAGCTATCTTTATGCCAAATTTAATCATAAATTACCAACCCAGACATTAGTGAAATTAGTATTTATAATACTTATATATTATGGGCTTTCATTCTAAAACGCTCTAAAACCTTACTCTCTTGAGCAGCCATACCAGAAAAGACCAAATACAACCTCCAATCCATATATTGTTCTTCACAAATATTTGCAGGTGCCATATTCCATAGCATAAGTGTGACTACGGTCCAGTTGCTTGGGACATGCACCCGGTACATACAAGTAACTGTACGTGCCCATAGTAGAAACAACTAATGATGACAGGAACTGAACTGGTCTACACGTTACTATAACTACTATAAGCAAAAAATTGTAGAATCTCTTGGAAAAACAGTCCTTCTGATGAGACTAGGGTTACATTACGGTACAAATTAGTTTGATGTACTGTACACGTAACGTGGGATCCTTGAAGTTATGTAGTAATAAGGTCTGATTAGGTCGGATTTAAAGCTTCCTCTGCCTATCTACCGCGTGTTACATCCGCAGACCAGACTTAAAATTTATCTATACTAATATTATAAAGGTGAAGAGTTTGTTTGTATGATTTTTGAACGCGGTAATCTCAGGAACTAATTATCCGAATTGAAAAATTCTGGATTTGGAATTGGATAGCCCATTTATCGAGGAAGGCTATATGCTATAGGTATAACATCACGCTACGACCAATAGCAGCGGAGCAGCAATGCGAAATGTTGCAAAAACAGAGAAAATTTATGCAGACGAAGTTGCGCGGGACAGCTTGTCAAACATAGTCTTTGAAAACCGATTATTTTGACAAAAGTAAACTACTAGTTATGCAATTTACTTTTTGTATCTGAAAACTCAGAAAATATGGGAGTAGCTCCCTTTTCCCATTATTTGTTTTTAAATGTGTACTGAAAATAAGCAAGCCTTAATTACCGTTTAATCAACATACAAGAATATTCCCCAAAAAAGGCGACCAAGTTTTTCAAGATCTACAGATAAAAAATCTTAATCTCATTACCAAAACGCCTTCACGTTTCGACACTATTGCGTTAACGATAGACCGTCAAGATACACCCTTTGCGCTTGCGCTGTGCGCGCACGCAGCCGTCAGCGCGCGCGCATCAGATAACCGCGGAACATGCGACGTGCCATGCGCGCGCTTCCACGAACCAGACGCGACGGAATACTTGTGCTCTGACGTCGCGTCGTTTGGTAATCATATTATACATTCATTCATACATACAGATGCTAATTATGATGTATAGAACGATGTTGGTACTGTTACATTTGGTACTCACGTTTTGGATGGTTTTGAGACAGTATCTAACAGTACCGATGGTGATACAGTACTCTTTATACTTGCGTTCTCAGCAAACCTTTATTATTAATTTGTAGACCTATTGCAATAAACTGTTAACAACCGCTGTTAACAACCGCGCTAAAATTTGTGACTCTTTAGACAGAATATTATTGCCATTCATCATTGTAAGACCGTTCGAACATGATTCAGATACAGTCCAAATTGTAGACAAGGGATAAAGGATTTCTTTATTACATAAATGGTGCAACTTTCTTTTAAAGTTCATAGTTGCAGCGTATCGTATAACAGCCTAGCGGTTAACACGCAACAGAATTTATTTATTGCGGGCATTCCGCCCGACACAAGATCCCCTGTCGCCAGCTATAAGTTATAGTCACATTGGTTGCACGGCCAGCCTTGGTGAAGCGGGTTTTCCAACCAAGATGTGTGTTTTGGCACTAGAAGTTAACTTGGACAACAAATTAAACTAGATTGCAAATCATGTCATGTCAAAAGAAGTAGTTCGAGTAGGCATTTTAAATTTAAATTAATTTCTGGCAATTATTTTGAGCTATTGGATGAAACTAATTGAATTTTGGAAGGTGGCGAATATATTGTTCAGTGACAGTGATCGATAAAAAGATAAAATGCTTGATAAAGCTTTTTGAGTGTGGGTAAATACTTTAAATTCTTGAATTTATCCTTGACAAAATAAATCCTCCTAATGTGTCTAAAACCAAACTGAAACGCTAGGAAAAATGGTTCAGAAAAACAATAAATATATCCCTATAGCTGCTTCTAGGTTTTCAAAAGCTGAAGTCAGATCACCGATAATAATAATTTATTGTTCGTCCTTTAATGAAGATTTAGCTGCTAGTCTGGTTAGAACAAAAGCCTACATTGCGATGGGTTATAATTTTAAAAGATAATCTTGGTCACTAGTTGCAGCGTTATCCACAATGTTGCAAGAATAGATATTATACCGTGAAAGTTGTAAGTAATCATTAACGTTTGGAGGAAGCCAAGGTTGTAGTATTTGGAGCTTTAACCATGGTTTTAGACCACCGATTTGTCCAAAAATATACTAATACCCATAATTCTTAATTGTTTTTTTATGATTTAAATCTTTCACCAATAAATATACCTAAAATCGGGTCTTAATCACGAGAATAATTTAAGGTTAAATACCTTGTTTATATTGCAATCGCCGTGGTCACGGGTAAACTGTATTTTTATGATAGTAAGCATTTTTTACACTCTTTCTTTAAATTCTTCGTTTAAGTTTTGATTAATACAGGAACGAATTTAAAGTCAAAACCATCCTTAAGAATTTCAAACCCAAACAAAATCATCTACGTATCTAAAGTTTCGCAATAACACTGTCCATGCAGTTGGTTCGGTGCATGCACCCCTTGCTCGAGGTCAATGTGTGGGCGCCTGAACAGGCTCCGTCCTCCCACGCCGGCCCAGCATACAGGCTCACCTCAACTTACGGAGACCTATGTAACAAAATCACGATAAACACATTTGTATTTGATGAAATCCATTGTTTAGATCCAGCCATGAATTGGCTATGTTGTTAAAGAAAAATATTTGTGGATTTTTAGCCAGCAAAAAAAACATTTATATGAAGTAAAAGCAGATTTCACGAACTTTTCTCATAGAACAGAATAAATATAGACCTGTTTAAAGTCTAGCTTTCTCCTTAAAGTTTCTGTATTTGATAACTTTCCAACAAATTAATCGATTTCATGATTCGAGGTTTTTGTATTGGGTAAGTTTAAAATGGATTATTGTTAGCCATTCATGTCAGCTCTTTTTTTTCTAATTAGGTTTCTCGTAAATAACTTAAGATATGGTTTTATAATATCTATTTAATTTATTTATGAGTAGGGGGATTTTTTAAATATTTTTCTGTGAGTTAAATCTGAACCTTAATGCGCGCCAGGGTTAACAGATCTCATAAACACAGCTCTCCCATTTATCACACCTGGTTGAACCAACGTTAATAAAACATTAGTATTCATAATTATAAGAAAATAAATAACGTTACTTCGATACTCATTTTATGAGATTCACGGCCCATAAATTTGAGGTTATAATTGTTACAAATAATATAAACAATATTAAATACACAAATCGTTTATTATGAATGTATAATCATAGAGCCCAATATGGGTTTATGATGTTCAATTTAAGTAAAATGTCTTTGAATGTGGCTGTTTAGTTAGTTCCCACAACACCCATAGTGTTACAATCAGAGTGTTTCAATAAATGAGATTTACTTCACTTAAGATAATTAGCATATACGTGGGTGGGTACATTCAGATCGGTGCCAGTACACCTCGATATAAACTGATACAATAAAAGTCTTGTGGGTGGTTCTACACCTTTTTAAGACCTGTCTTCAGTAATATAATATTTATTGTTATTGTAATGGAAACAGAGAAGTTTATTAGACAATTAAAACTTTACGCTTAATTGAGAGTAAAGAGGTAATGAGAATATGGTAGTGTTGCTTACAGAGTTGCTACTTTGGATTTCATTTTGATCTTCGGTGGAGTCTGCATCTATAAATATATATTCGTACCTATCAAGGAAAATACATAGAAGTTTATCTAAGAATGTACCAAAAGTTGTGGTGTTATTTTACAATTACGCTTCTTTTTAATCAATGAAAAATGGAACTCAAAAGTTTGTTTAAAAAATAGAAATGTTTAAAATAACTTACATGGTTGAGCATGAAAAACACGGCAACTGCAAGAAAATGGAATGCAACGTCCATCATACAAGGATGAGGTATTGCGATACAAGAATTATAATGATAACGTCCAAACGGCTTACCAAAGGCAGTCTAGGTTTGCGTGTCTATTTAATAGTATAAAAAAAATGACTAGTACACAAAAAAAACGTCTGCGCCTCGTCCAGACAGATCTTACAAAATTTTGTGACATTAAATGAATCATTGTAACTAGTGTCACTGCCAGTGATTTACATTATATCCCTGCATTCTATTCGGTTATCATGTAACTGTAATTTATCGTGGGATTATGATAATACAAGCATTTTAAGAAAAGACTTTCGATACCATGTGGGCGTTCTAAGGCCGTTTTATCTCGGAACATTATTGGATGGACTAAAGTTCACTTCAAATTGTGTCAAGAAAACCATTCTTGTATCTGTGTCTTTGTTATTTAAAAATCGAATGAAGTATGTTCCGGTTACGGTTATTTTCGTTCGATAAAAATATTCCGTTTTTTTAAACTTTGAACCGATTTAGATATTTTTTCATGAGTTCGGGAGTGGCAAGTGGCCCGTTAGAGTTTTAGGACCTTTTCTCAGACGAAAAAGTCTTGCACCTATTTCAAGTGCAAGACTTTTAGACTCGTTAAAATAGATAATAGACTATGGTCGTAATGTTACGATTGAAACTTTGTCAGTCTGCAATCGCCTTAAGATGTTATTTTATGCATGCAATAAGTTTCTGAGTGAAATTGATTACTTAATGGTGTCTGAAGATGAGCTAGCGACCCATGATTACTTGTTTATTGCAAGCTACAAAAACGCTCTCATTATACACATCATCTCGGAGAGCTGTAGAATATCCATTTTATTGAACTTTGATGTGTTTTTTTTTAAACACGACCTTCGTATTAGGGTACAAGCCCTGTGTCGCAGGGGACTTTACAAATATACAAGTCACGAACTCAAAGTACACCCAGACTCAGAACAACAATTTGTGGATCACACAAGTGGTGTCCCGTGTGGGAATCGAACCCACGACCTCTTGCGTAGCAGTCGGACACACTCCCGACGCGCCACATGTATTTTGGGTGTTATTGGATAGTGTCTGAAGAATATAATAGGATTTATATTATCGATTATGCCATTTTTTAAGAACTTTAAGTGTAAACCAGTAAAAACCCTTCGATTAAGAATCTAGAAAACTTTTCTATTCAGGGAAGCCTTTTCCATATATTCCAATATAAGTTGCATATCCAAAAAGTGTGTCTAATGCAGCGCCGGCGCATTGGTTGCGCGTGCGCACGTCACGTGGTCGTGTTCGCGACGTATCTGCGTTATTTATTGTCGACGTCCGGCCGGCACGACTGCACACCTACGTAGGCACTGAACGTACATTGTGTGTATGGACTAACGTTGAATATGTTATGTTCATATCCAAGTTTTGATCTTTTGTTCTTTTTGGAGTTCAGAATATGCCTTATTCTGGCTATCTAGAATATAAGGCATCTTCTGAACCATCCATATATAATTAAGCTTTTTAAACATGTAGTTACAAGCTTTGCACTACTTTGTCTATAAGGATCTTTAAAATGCGTGAATTTTGAAAAATCGTAAGCAGTTATGTATTACCCGACATCTGAGACGGCGCGCGGCGTTTATTCTGTCTGTCCAGAATAAGGCATCTTTTTTCAAAGCCCTGTGGCTGTGATTTTTTTTTATTCTTAGTTTGGCAATCGAAAGTAGCACGAAGCTAGGTTTCTAAAATGAGTAGATGCCCTCATTTCAAAGCACACGCTGTATGCTAATTACTGAACCATTACACCTGCTCAGCTCATAGTTTCTGGATTGATCGTAGACAATATGGTCACAAAAAAGTTTGTATGGTCTCATTACTTTTGAATAAAGAGCTATACTTATCACAACCCAAAATGTTGTAGTAGTGGATACTAGCTATACTAAATACGCATTGAGATCTTGCCAATGGTATACTAACAAATAAGAAGTTATCACGTAAAATCAAAATCAGATACATTATGAAAAAAAAAACATTGTGCAGATGGCCCTTGTTGCCTAGGTATATCTATTTCAATCTCAAGGAAACTATTTGAGCTTTTGATAATAACTTAATGTGAATGGCTGAGAGTCTGAGCCCATAAAATAGCCATCTGATAATATACTCGTAGGCCTGGCTTGGAGGCTTGAAGCGAGCTATTGTACGTTGTAAAGACTCCATGGAGGTCCACTAATAAATTCTCTTACTTACGGATATTACATTATTTATTCAGCTTCGCATGTATGTGAGCTTAATGTCATAAAATAAATAAGTAAGTACGAGGAGAAGTTAGAGACCGTTAGCGTATGAATTTTGGTCTCATGAATCGTGAAGTACTTTATTGTTGATCATTTATTACGGATAGAGACACATTTGCTAACAAAAATTGGCGACAATGTTCCATGTTCCATAATATAACTAAAATTAGACTTAAGACCGTTAAATGTCAAAAACTAACGAAACCAAACTTGTCAAAACTATAACTGTATTTTTCTTGTTTCAGCTGCACATCCCGATTCGCAGGCGAATTCTGTCAACATCTGAACCCTTGCCATAGCGAGTCAAGCCCACGTTGTCAAAATGGTGGAACGTGCCGTGTCAGGCCAGGGGCAAGTGGTGGTCCTCCATCCTTCGCCTGTGATTGTCCACTGGGCTTCAGTGCGTCCCTGTGTGAGATCAGAATACCGGCTGCTTGTGACTCTGCACCTTGTTTGAATGGAGCTACGTGCAGACTGACTTCGTTGGAGACGTATGAGTGTGATTGCCCGCCCGGGTATACAGGTCAGTAAAGTCTTATTTTAATATGCCATTCTTGCTGCGCCATGTACGGTGTTATAACTAATTTTTGTTTTTAGATACAAATATCATTTCTTTTTCCACAATGTCGTGTTTTCCACACTTTTTTTTGGCTTTTACAAAAATTATATTTTTTATAACAGTTTGAATTAAGTAGTCGTTATACATGTCAGCAACTACAAACGGAACAGATAGCAAATATCCGTGATTAATAACATCATCACTTTCTGTAATATAAACCTCAATAATGGTGTCAGCAGCAGCAGTTGAATGTTTTTCGGCGATGATGTGATTATTCTTAATATTTTCTGGTACATTTTTCTTTAACGGGCATAGAAATTACGTATTTGCATACAAAATGCTAAATCTATTGATGCTCCGAATCAATAATAATTAATCATAAACTAAATTCATTTCATGAAGCCTACAATTACCGATTCCTGCTTCGACATCCCTATCCACAAGCTTACGCGTTTCTTATTCCTTTATATTTCCAACTTTATACGAATCTACATAATCATGTATTTTATAATCTCGGTCAGAAATAGCTTAGATATTATCAAGTATAATTTGTCTATCAGTCTGTTCGTCCTTTATGCGTAATTGCTTACGCATTTTGATGACTAACAAACAGGTGTTTGTGGGATACTATGAATTATTCTAAGGCTTGTTATAATTATGTGGAACTGATTCTAATCTTTGTTCTAGTCAATTGGCATCGGCTTTATGCGTTTATGGTGCATGTTCTGCGCCATTTATAGGTGTTGTTACAGCCATATTTATAGTCATAGTTGTTGTTGTGGAGCACTAATAACATAATTGACAATAATACAATGTTATTATGATGGAATAGAAATCAAGGAACGTTGTTCTCTTTATACCACACAGTGGCAAACGATTACGTAGGAACATGATGGTATACGATTATCTTCACGAGTCTTTTAAAGAAGTAGTATCATTTTTTCATGTTAATTTAAACAATATAAACAATCAGTACGATTGTTTAAATGCCATAGCATTTAGAATCCATTTATATCTTATAAGGCTTTAATGTCTAACTTTACTATAAACATACCAGCTGAAGTAAAATTTGATGTAACAAAAATCTAACTGATTTACGATAACCCAATAATGAACAGACGGACAACGTACAATAAACTAATTCCGTAAATCTTAAATCATCATCAAAATATGGAAAGGTTAATATACTGGGAACGATATTAATAAAAGTCAATATAAATCCATCATCATAATCCAATGGAGTTTTTAATATCGAAGTTGGCATAAAATAAATTACGAATATAAAGGCGGGCAACTAAAAGCGAAATTCGATCAATCAGTGCCTTAAGCGAAACTTGTTCTAGAATTATGTTATCATAATGATTTACTGTATCATAAATGTCGTAAGTATAGGAAGGAGTAACTAGTCAATTTTGGAAAGCTGTTTCCTCTCAAACACTGTATTTATAATTACCGTTCTGTATTTAAATGCTAATACTAATTTTGTTCTCAATAAAGTGGACAGTATTATTTTCAAAACGTCGCTTTTAATTCATTTCGATCTTAGTTTAACATGTACATGATTAATAAGCCTTTTCCGTTTTTTGATTTCGTAAAATTTAATTTCTTGTCTTTAAACAGCATATTGAGTTTGCTTACTTTTATCTATTGTTAATCCTTCTTTCAACTTTATTTTTATAATTTTCTTTGACATATCCTGGTTTTTTCTGTTTACTTTATTACCATTATCTATCATAAAATTTGTAGCCATAAAACGATCATAAAGTCCTACAGGATGTCATGGGTATTACATCGCTTGTGTTTATAGTTGTCTGTTTAACCTTTTATTTGTGTATAACTGGATATTTCTCATTATTTTCAGAGAGCAATAAAGTTACCTTAGTTGATATAAAATGTTTAGTATCAATTTTCTGGTTTAATTGTACTAAAATATTTACTCGTTCGTTGTCAATATTTTCTATAGCATTAGATATTGCAGGTTTATTTTGCAGTTTTCAATGGTGTCCTAGACTTAAGTTTTTTTATTTATTAAATATATTTCATTGACTATTAGACCTTTGTGCAGCCCTTTTTAGAAATCTTAAGTAGATCCTGTTTTTGTAAAATTATTAAATTGTTGTGTTTTAGTTGTTTCTCCCCAGGAGTTTTGCCTGCATTGGTTTAGGGCAGACTTTACACGACCCTTTATATTAGGCCAGGTTATAGACTACCTGCGTGCTGAGTTTCATTTTAAATGAAATGGACTCGTTAGATGAGAATTGACAACTTCATAATTTTCAACAGATTTTGGTCGAAAGCTACCGTCAAAACATTTTTTTATCGAAACCAGGCAAAAGTAAAAACACAACTTATTTAAAGATAGTGTTATTTTCACACTTGTGATAATAATTAACAGGCATTTATTGACTATTTTCACTCTCACTTAAGTTTAATTGACTTACCTCATTACGAATTAATTTACAATCTTAAAACAGTTAACTATTTTGCAATTAGCGGATGTTCAGCAGCCATTTTAGAGACAAATCTTTGAGAAATTCTAATTGCAGAGGACTAGCTGGTGTTAATGTAGTTTCTTGGAACCTTTTGGATCAAGTTAAAAACTTTTTCCCAATTCAAAATTTATTTTTTTAAGATATCTATTTGTCGATATTTCTGTCAGTATTATTAACCTTACCATCTATATTGCTTTTGTGCTAGCACTGGGTTCCACGCCTTTAGTGTCATCCGAGTTTAGTGTGTGTTTAGTGGAGTGTGTCCGACTGCTACGCAAGAGGTTGTGGGTTCAATTCCCACACGGGACACCACTTTGTGTGATCCACAAATTGTTGTTCCGAGTCTGGGTGTACTTTGTATCCGTGACTTGTATATTTGTAAAGTCCAGCGCTACACAGGGCTTGTACCCTAGTGCGGGAGTCGTCTCTTTTTTAAAAAGAAAAAAAATAAAAGAAAAAGAAAATGCCTAAAGCGACAACAATGAAAGGGCGGCAAAAATGAGAGCGCCTGCACAGAAAATGATTTGCAACCCCCCATCGCGCGAGGTACTAAGTTACTTAGGCTATCGGGTGTAATCATTTGTTAATCTCCCCCGTCGTACGTGTGACTCACACTTGACCAATTTTGATCAGAGCAGCTAAATGGCTAAATCGGGCGCTGAATTGATTGGCCCGTTGGTGTAGACTCTGGTCTAGAATCGAGAAGAAGTAGACTCTAGACTCTAGAGTCTATTGTTTAGTGACCTGACAGCTAAACCGTACGATTCTCTCACGGGACACCACAAGTCCCCCGCGACTCGGCTCGTATCCTGCTGCGGAATTTGTATTTTTAAAAGAAATAAAAATATATGTAGAACTAATAACTTCTGGACTAATGCCCGCTTCATATCAATCTTTTTGCTGTTTTCTTTATTAGGAAACATTTTAATCTTATACATGCAATGGGTTAATAATCTAGGTCGTCATGTGTCATGCCTCATTAGAAAACTAGTTGTTATTTTTTGCACTCCTCTTGAAATCTATTATTAAAGCAATTTTTTTTTAAAATTTAGCTACTTATTGTCAGCCATATCTAAATTTCATTTAAATTATGTTTAACGGATGAATAAAGATGTCAAGCACAATGATTAAACATTATAAAGTGGTTTGCTGCGGTTCTTCTATTCTTTATTGTTATTTAATTTGAATTGTATGTTAATTCCGTTTTGAAAATACCAGTTTAGCAAGATTTTGAGAACTATACCTACCGCTTGTTAGAAAACCAAGTTCTATTTTGAAAATCTATCTAAAATTCTCATTTTGATGATTATAATTATTTTCACGTCGTCATATCAATCTGCAATTCCACCAGCTATTCCTCGCTACTCCGCTTCTGTGTGGGTGTGTCTGTGTGTGTGTCTGTGTGTGTGTACCTTCATATTTACAAAAAAACACTAAATTTCGGCGATAAAGTCTGTTATATAATCAAAGCCTAGCCTCTTCCTATTATTAATTAGCGCGTTTTTTCACTTCGCGTATATATATCGCCTTTTCTTTTCAACTTATACCAGATTACTGATGTTTACATGAACCAGGAGCCAGTAGTCACCACGACCGTGGAATTTGTGCAAAAAATCTATACCTGCGCCGGCGCAACCGCCATGTACGTGCGCGCAATTATGGCGCGTTTTATAACGACGCGACGTTAATGTTTATAGGTTAAAATTAACTAGATAAGAATCCTGGCTTACGTTATAATAGTCTTACATAAAACATAGTTTTTTTAAAGAATGTTTTTTTTTATTTGTGTTATTTAATCTTACTAATATTACAATGCTAAAGTAAAAGATGTTTCATCAAGTTATGGTGGATGTATGGGTGTATGAATACGCAAAAACGACTAAACGGATATTGATAAAACTTTATTGTAGATAATACCAATAGCTTAGGTATACAACATTAAAATATATGTTTTTTTTTTGTGTAAAAGCAAAAGATTACTAGCAATGTGGGATTTTGGTCACACATTACTAGCAATCTCGTTAACCCCTCCAGCTAAGCTTAAAGGCTTCTGTTAGGAGTGGGTTCACGTCGGTAGTATAATGGGTAGGATTCGAACCCGCGCTGACGATTGCGAGACTAGACATTACTGTAAAGTAAAGTACCAATGGGCTGCCTTCCCAATCCGTGGGCAAAAGTGGGTAATCCACTTCAAGCATTAATTATTTTATCTTAATCAACGATTTTTCACTGTTCATTAATTTAATCACATACAAAGTCCATACAAACGAAAAAACCACAATAGAAAGTATGTTGCATGTCATGGCATGGCATCGACCAGCCAATTATTACCCATGTACCGGTAGCTTACCCACTTTTACCGAAAGCCAAATCTAATCACGACAATTTTCAATTAAACATATTTTTTTAATAGATTACATGGAAAATTACATATTATAGCGCTTGTGTCTCACGGGAGTCGGTAGTGAAAGTCGTAGAAAGGCTGCAATCTGTCATTTCCTGAATTATATGCTAACTTGTTAATAAGTACGGACAGCAACAAAAGTCCCTCGACGAGAATTGCCTCATCCCCACTCTCTGGACGACAGCGAATTGGGGGAGACTCTTCTAAGCAGAATTGCAAAACACTTACAATTTTTCTATTTTGAATTCTATATTCAAAATAGAAAAAGTAGACAAATAGACATAATATCTAGTAAGATGTTATTAACGTATAATGGATAGCGCGGGTTCGCAAGATGTAATTATCACTTTAAAATTAATTACGGAGACAAATATAACGTATTAACTTATTTGGATATCGCTTATAGCGATAAAAACTATCCTATGTCCTTTCCCGAAAGTCAAACTATCTCCTTACCAAATTTCATCTACAGTGGTGTAGCGGTTTAAACCTTAAAACGCAACAGACAGACAGAGTTACTTTCACATTTATATTTGAAGTACATAGTTTGGATAATTTATATTTTAACCCTAAAATCGTGCGCAATGGAACAAGAAAGCCTCTGCTTTGCATTGAGATAACACGGACTAATAATAATAATAATGTACATCGCATTTAGATTAAATTGTCTAACGGGTCTCTACGTGTTGGCTTCGGCTCACACACGCCTTCAAAGACTCGGGACTCCATAGTCCTGAGAATAGAATATTATGGAAATTACAAAATTATAATATTCAGAATTTAAGTGAGCATCCGATGGAAAGTGCTGTTAAGGTGTTTCATAAATCCACTAATCTGTTGGTCTAATGGTTAGTGACCCTGACTGCTAAGCCAGAGAATCGTGGGTTCGATTTCTAGCCAAGATAAATAATTGTGTGATGAGTACGATTGTTTATTTTGTATCTGGGTGTATGTATTTAGAAACATGTAAGTATGTTTATCAGTTGTCTGGTTGCCGTAGTACAAGCTAGCAGGTTTGCATCAGATGACGGGTGTGAATTGTCTCAAAATAAATATTTTTTATAAATTTCAACGCATTTAGCATTTTTTTTGCCGTCTGTACTATAATGGTGTAGAACCGTGTCATTTTTTTAACTAATCTCGCCGATGCGGTTTACAATTGTTAAAACAATTAGTTGGTTTGTCTTGTACCGTTGTTTCGGCTTCTTTGTTGTCGACATGTTGGATTAACGGAATGCAATTATTATTGAAAAAGTAGTAATTTTGATGTTTCTATGTCCGTAGGCTAGCGGTAATTGTTCATCATTAGGTTAATCGATGATTTTGTAAAAATACAACGACTAGAAACTCTCGATTTGTAAATATTATGAGATAAACCATGTTTACTGTAGTAGAGCATGCAGATGAATCTTGATATTCCCCAAGTGATGAAGTATCTCAATTATATTATTTTTATAATTTGATAATCAAAACTGAATGTAATTTGTCGATTCCGTTAAACTCAAGACAAGAACTAGAGTCAAAACGTACAAAATTTCAAGTTGTTAAGTCAAAAAGCACTATAACTTGGAATCGATGTTATCATGTTACAGGCCCTAAGCCAACCAACTCCGGTATCGATACATGTCCGCCAAAGTCGAATTTAGTCTCCACATAAGACGATTTTATGGCAATCATGACATCACTTACAATATTATTTTTTACCAGCTTTCGCCCACGGCTCCGCCCGCGTGGATGTCGGTTATCGAGATAAAAACTATCCTATGTCCTTCCCCGGGACTCAAACTATCTCCATACCAAATTCCATATAACTCGGTTTAGCTGTTAGAGCGTGAAAGCGTAACAGACAGACAGACAGACAGAGTGAGTTATTTTGACATTTCTAATATTAGTATGGATTTTGCTGACAAGACAAGCATTCATTTCCTTTGAAATATTCTAAAACGCGCTCATATTAGATGAGTATTTATGTTTCCAATTGCGATACGTTTCGACTGGGTTGCACTTACCATGGTTTTGGATTCGTGGTGAAAAATATTGTACCAATATCTATAGATTTCACTTCTTATTGGAAGAATTGGTGTCAAAAATGTTGTTAAAATAAATAAAAGCAAATCCCCCACACTCCATTCGTTTAAAATCCTACAAATACTTCGTTGATATCTCTCCTTGTATCTAAACTTGCTAGAGATCGGATCGCGTCCATAATATCAATTAAGATCGTTCTACCAATCAGACTAAATTCTTTCGTTTAGCAGAATATTAGTCAGCCTGGCGAGGTTACTCAATCAACTAGTTTGTGGGTCAAGCAATGCTCTGTGCTATCTAGACAAATAAAGACGTTTTTGTTCAATTTTTAAAAACACAGACGCGTTATAGTGTTCAAACACTGTGACTGACTTAACAAACCTAATTATACATCGCGCATACAAAGTACACCCACACTCGGGGCACCGCTTTGTGGATCATACAATGTGGTGTCTAATGTGGGAATCGAACCCCTGAACTCTTGCACAGCAGTCATACACACTCCCACCACGCCACCAAGGCAGTCAACGGACACTTATGTAGAAGTTATTATATCAAAGACAAATGCACTCTTATCTCGTCAGCGTTATTGACTTATCGCCTTAATCCTGGTAACCCCTCCAGTTAATCTCAACGGCTCGTGTTAGGAATAATATGAGTGCCTTAGCCAGGCTGCCGCCGCTTTAATATAAATAATAATTAGAGTATTTTTGAAGAAAAACATGGTCAAAAAATGTAATAAAATAATGACCTGTATAACTGGTATCAGAGCAGATACATACCTACTGAGTCTACAGTTCCACCATATGTGTACCTAAATACTTAGTATAGTATACATTAGATACTAGCTGTCCCGCGCAACTTCGCTGCGTAAATTTTCCCTGTTTTTGCAACACTTCTCATTATTGCTTCGCTCCTGTTAGTCGTGGCGTGATGTTATATAGCCTATAGCCTTCCTCGATAAATGGCCTATCCAACAGTGAAATAATTTATGTTTTTTAAGTGAAATGATTTCAATTCGGATCAGTAGTTCTTGAGATTATCGCGTTCAAACAAACAAACTCTTCAGCTTTATAATATTAGTATAGATTAGACTAGCTGTCCCGCGCAACTTCGTCTGCGTTAACTTTTCCCGTGTTTGCATTGATCGTAGCGTGATGTTATAGACCTTATAGCCTTCCTCGATAAACGCCAGTCAGCTAGTCTTACATAATCTAAAATGGCTTACATTGACCTACTCATCACCATTTCCGACGCTTTTGGCAGTTTTTGAAATTTGCGCATTCAAATTCATAAAAAAAAAATAAGGTAGGTAGGCTTATAAATTACGAAATGCATCCTACACGCTCCCCAAAATAGTTCCATTACTTAATAATTATGCAAATACATAATTAATAAAGATGTCGAAGTTTCTATTATCCTCTAAATTATTCGATTAACAATCGACATAAATAGCTTATCGGTATAGAATCGCAATCATAAAATCGATTAATGGCATTCGCGTATGTAAATTATGAGATGCTGACAAACTCATTCTACGTTTCACACGTTCATTTGACGATTCTTGTTTTTTTTAAATTACAATTCGATGTTTTTCTAAGTAGGTAGGTATATGAACTTTTTATGTGATATATTATTTTATGGTTTATTGGTTCATTCGACTAAAATTAGATAGAACTATTTATTAGTAGGTATTTTACTATGAAACTATCCGACAAAATCCTAAGTTGTTTTACGGTTTATTGTCAAATGTTTTTGTCAAAATTTATTTTAAGGCTAAATATCTTTGTTTATTGCCCGATGTTTCGACCATATTGCAACGGCCGTGGTCATGGGGAGTATCCGTGACCACGGCCGTTGCCGAGATCAAAATATTTACGCGGTTAAGACCCGTAGCTTATAAAATTCTATAATGTGTACAAATCGCGAAAGTTTACTATTACTAAATTTTTAAATAATTTGTTTTATGCCCTGTTTCTGCCAGGCTAGGTTCTAAGGTTAATTAATGTAACATGATAACTTAGAACTTAAATAAAATTTTAATCGAGAGCTTCCGAATTTCAATCCATCATAAACATGTAAATCGATTTTAGTTTCGATTACTTTACTCTTCAATCTTGTTTAATCTTTATCACCTTACAAATATCTTAACCCTTCATACCTGTCCACAGGAGACGAATGCTCCCACGAAGACCACTGCGCATCTCAACCCTGCCGCAACGGAGGTCGTTGCGTGGCTGACAATAGCACAAATGCTGGCTACTCCTGTGCCTGTCCCCCTGGCTTCACAGGCTCTCGATGCACCGAAGACGTGGTCGAATGTTCTAGTGGGTCAGGGCCTTGCCATCATGGCAGGTGCTTCAACACCCATGGGTCTTACACCTGTGTGTGTGAACCAGGGTATACAGGCAGGGATTGTGATGCGGAGTATGTGCCCTGCGAACCTTCGCCGTGCCAACATGATGGACGATGCACTCCGTTGGACCAGCTGAGATATGAGTGCGATTGCCCACTTGGTAAGTGTTTTTTTTTACTTTTGGGGTATGTTTGACCTCTGTCTGGATAAGTGGGGTTGAAATTTTGTCGTGTATGTTACCTGTTTGTGATAATTATCCAAGTTTCCCCAAGGATATTAATCCGTTTTTTTTTAATTAAACAGCTGATTTGATCGGTACGATTAGTTGTAGTGTAGGTATATCTGCTTGATCAATTTTTTGACTGCCTCTGTGGCGCAGTGGGAGTGTATCCGATTGCTTCGCAAGAGGTCGTGGGTTCGATTCCCACACGGGACACCATTGATTCACAAATTGTTGTTCTGAGTCTGGGTGTACTTTGTGTCCGTGGCTTGTATGTTTGTTAAGTCCCCCGCGACACAGGGCTTACTGCGGGAGTCGTATTAAAAAAAAACTATTTTTGAAAATCGTCTTGGTCAGGTTGGAAATTGATACATGCGTAACAACAGCACTGTAGGTATAGATTTTGAGGAATTTTGGACTAGTTATATAATATGATATTAATAGTATTATGTGCTTGTTTTATTAATCTACTTCAAACAAGGAATTAGTTCCAGTTTTAAGTGATTCTCGTAATGTTACACCATCTGGGCTTTTATGAATAGATTTGGATGGTAATTGCCAAATATTAGGTGATTCGGATGTTTATTAGCAAATATGTTAAGATTTGCATAATTAGAACTAAATATTTAATGATTTGGATAAATAGTGACAAATATTTTTATAGATTATGTGTTTGTTTCTATAGATATTGTCGTTTGGCACTTATCTTCAAAATTATTTGAAAAAAATTAAGTACTTTTTAGATAATATTATTTATGTTACGGATAATAACTTAAATCTAATAACATGATATTCTTATTTTAATCTATACTAATATTATAAGGCTGAAGATTTTGTTTGTTTGAACGAGATAATCTCAGGAACTACGGGTTCCAATTGAAAAAATCTTTTTTGTTGGTTAGCCCATTTATCGAGAAAACCTATAGGCTATATAACATCATGCTACGACCAATATGAGCACAGCAGCAATAAAAATTGTTGCAAAAATGGGAAAAATTGACGCATACGAAGTTGCGCGGGTCCACTAGTACTAAATATATTGTTATTATATAAGACCAGTAGCTTAGCACCTAGTTTAGATCTTATGTACAAATATATCATGACGGAAAAAAATAGTATTTCACACTTCCTTACCTTAGCACTTACCTATTTTTCACAACTTAAATCTAAATAAATAAACATTTTCTTTAACTAACTTTTAACTCATAAATTACCACAATACACGAACAAAGCCGCGGCAAAACCCTGTATAAGATATGGCAGTTAAGGTGCCAACTAAATCACATAAAATAACTTTCTTATACCCCACTGGGAAGATTATTCAATCAGAACAAATGGCATGTTGCCTGGTTGCCTGGTAGGACAGGTTACCATATCTGGCAACCTGGCTTGGAACTCTCGATGGCATTATGTACCTTCCATCGTTAAAGGTTTTATTTTACTCTATTTTTTACATCGTATATAATAAAAAAATATGTATATATATTTCCAGGTCCATAGATTGTTGTTAGTAACATTTTACAATACTGCCTCTGTGGCGCGGTGGAAGTGTATCCGACTGCTACTCAAGAGGGCGTGGGTTCGATCCCCACCCAGGATAAAACTTTGTGTGATCCACAAATTGTTGTTCCGAGTCTGGGTGTTCTTTGTGTCCGTCACTTGTATGTTTGTAAAGTCCCCCGCGACACAAGGCTTGTACAGTACTGCAGGAGTCCTCTTTAAAAAAAAACATATGAGGTGTGTCGTTACGCGTCAGAACCCCCACCACCGTTCTGGCGCGTCACGACAGATCACGCTGCAACACACCACACTGCATTAATGTGTCTCTAACCACCAAAATGTACGGAACCGATAAGCTTCTGACGCGTCACAACACACCACACCACAATAGTATGTTTCTGCCTTAACGTACAAAAGCTAGTCGAGTCATATATCACTGCTTAAGTATTTCGCTCGTTTAAAAAAAAAAAGATGTAATACAAAATTTACGAATTTTGACCTTTTACAATAAAACGCATATTCATTGCGTAAAGATTAGGTAGAATTCAACAGCCGTCTCGATACGTCAAAATCGAGCGAGATACGCGATCGGTCTTCTCTTTTTAATAAACAGGATTGGACAGGACGATTCTAATAAATGGCGTGATTCAGTGATGAACCGGCGGTGACTGAGAGTGGGAGTGTTGTTCTGTGGTGTAATGGTGGTGTAACACGAAATTAATCTGTTTTTGACTAAAAGGTAAGTATGAAAGTTTACAATTATTTTATAATAAAATGCATGATCTTTGAGATACTTCGTTTTTTTAGAAAAATAATTTGATGATGATTTGTATTAATTCTGTTTTGTTTTAAAAATGTAGCATGTTCGAAAAATTATAACGTAATACTTCAGTTTCATTTAAAAAAATACGTCTTTTTCATTGGAGTAATTGAGTAACCATCGCTTTATAGTAAAACATAAACAGTAGCTAAAGTAAGATTCTGATTTACCTCTTTTTATTATTTACGCGAATGGGAAATTGTATGAATTGTTTAACGTTAACGCTGTTTATTCGAAAATACCATTTTCAAATTATAATTTACAATCATTGTTCGTCTTTAACTTTTTAGGTTATTATAGAGCAATGGCGTCATCTTGGAGGTCCCGTAGAATTCTAGGTTTGGTTCAAACTGGAAATAACCAAGAACCATCTAGTAATGAAGAACTCGAGCACATAATTAGTCACGATGAGGTAAATAATTATATAATTATCATAGCCAATACTTACAGGTTCAAAATAAGAGAAATTAAGTTTTTAGCTGTCATTTAAGATACTAATTTTGCCCTTTATTGTTACTTGTAATCTATAATCTTATTAATAATAATACCTACTTGCTAATATTAATTTGTTACTTAATCACCGCAAAACCACTGAACGGATTTAGATTTAAATTGGTACAGGGGTAGATTAAAGTCTGTTTACTTTTATCTCCAAATTCTTATGGAAACAGATACAGCGCGGAATACCCTACCTACCTCAGGGTGCCGCTAGGAAAATTGTAAACAATTTAGTTAACTTAAATTATATTTAAAAATTGCTTGTTGATGATGAATTGAACTAATATTGATATTAGTTTTGTCATTTTTATTTCAGACCAGAAGAGAATATCATGTAGATATTGAAAATCAGGAAAATCTATCTCCAGATTCTGAGCCGATGCCAATAACAGTTGAAAAGCCAAAATTTGATTTGAAACAGGATTCACCTACTGTTACAAAAATCGTTAGCCTAGTACCTGATTATAGCAGTGATTCAACCGTGAGTGAAAATGATGATAGTATACACCTAAACAACAATGCCGAGCCTGCTGATTACGACTCTCAAATTTTGCCGATCTCAGGCAATAATACGCAACGTTCTCGATCCTTCAGCTCATCTTCATCGTCTAGTTCCACTTCTTCTAGTTCATCCTCATCTTCATCAAGTTCTTCAAGCTCCAGTGATGCTCCAGAAATTAGTGAGGATCAACAAATTATTCAGCAAAGAGCGCGTCGAAATAAGAACAGCGTGCCTAATTATAATATTTCCCCTATTTACTCAGATGAAAGTGACATTGATCTCAGCGACGATGATCCTACCATAGATTATATTTCAATACCTAGAAAGCACATTAGGAGACAGAACTTTCTCTTTGAAGGATCAACTTCAGATTCCTCTGACTCCAATAGCGAAACAAATAATAGTCGTCGAGGACGCAAGAGATCACGAAAAATTGAGAAGTGGCAGCAAGTGCGATCGAAGCAACTCCGTAATAAAGGCGAATCGTATGTCTCGATGTCAAAAAGACGTAAAACTGTTCCGGCTCGATTTATAAAAGACACATGTAACGAAAACTGTAAATTAAAGTGTAAAGATAAGATCGATGATGAGGGGAGATACCACTTATTTAGCTCCTTTTGGGACCTAGGGAACTTAGTTGCACAGAGGGCCTATTTACGAACGTGTATGGAAGATGTTACCCCCAAATATAAATACAGTAATTCCCAAAATCCCAGACGTCCAAACAAAGCTTTTTATTTTATTTTAAATCATAATAAAATAAGAGTATGTAAGACTTTTTTAAAGAATACACTGTCTATATCTGAAAGAATGATTTACACGGTGCAATCTAGAATGAACGATGGTTTTATGCTTGATGACCTAAGAGGGAGACATAATAATCACAACAAACTTAACCCACAGTTACTAGATGACATCCGAAAACATATCAATACGATTCCAAAACTAGAATCACATTATGTTCGAGCTTCGACGTCAAAGCAGTACATTGGCGGTGATAAGACTATTAAGGATTTGTACAATGATTTTGCTGCACAGCAAAGAAATACTAACAGGGAAGTAGGTAATTATATGGCATATTACAAAATTTTTAACAATGAATTTAATTTAGGATTTTACCAAACAAAGAAAGATCAGTGTGATCTATGCACATCATACCACAATTCAAATGCTGAACAGAAACAAGTTTTGGAAGATAAATATTGTAAGCATATGCAGGAGAAAACCTTGAGTCGTGCTGAAAAATTCGCCGATCGTCAAAATATAACCAAAGACTCTAGAGTAGTTATCTATGACTTAGAAGCTGTTTTACAGTGTCCAAGTTGGATACTTCAGCTTTTTATTATAAGTCGAAACTAAATAGCTATAATTTGACTATGACAGAGCTACTAAATGTAGATAAAAAAGCATATGACAATGTTTACTGTTTCTTTTGGACTGAAGTAGATGCTAAACGAGGCGCTAACGAAATTGGCTCTTGCATTTGGGAATATTTACAAAATCTGTGTGCAAAAGACGAAGAACCGAAACAAATTATATTTTACTCAGACAACTGCTGTGGGCAGAATAAAAATAAATATATCGCCACATTATATTTGTATGCAGTAACTAATCTAAATATTTCCAGTATAACACATAAATTTATGATAAGGGGACATACACAGAATGAAGCAGACAGTGTGCACAGCCTAATAGAAAGAGAGGTAAAGAAAAACTTAAAAGCAGGTCCAATTTATAGTCCAGACCAGTATGTTACCCTTATTAAAAATGCAAAAAAAAGTAAACCTGCAATTAATGTTCATGAAATGACCTTTGAGTCTTTTATCAACTTAAAGTCTCTTCAAGAGCAGTGGGGTTACAACTTTAGTGTAGACATAGATGGGAATACTGTAAATTGGAATGATGTAAAGGTTTTGCAGATGGTGAAATCAGAACCATTTAATTTTTATTATAAAACTTCCTACAGTGATACTAATTTTAAACAAGTTGATATAAGAAACAAAAGAAAAAAAATGGACCCAATAACTGCGATTACTCTAGATAAAGCATATAGCCAAAGACTACAGCTAAGTGAAAATAAGAAAAAAGATCTAAAAGAACTACTAACAAAGAAATTGATTCCCTCCTTTTATGCAAGTTTTTATAATTCCATTGTTTAATATTGATGCTACTTATTTAAGAATGATGAATACTGTTTTTTTAGAAAGTGTAATAATATTACACACAATTATGTGTATTGCCACAAATTAAGTTCCTTTCTGCCAAAGTATGTTTATTTTTTTTAATAAGGTTAGATTGTGAGTGAGACTTTTAAACTGTTTTAAAGAATTATTCTATGATACTGTTAATTTTTGATATAAGGTTTAATTTTTTATGTTATTATTATTATGTTAGAACTTAGTTAAAACTAAGTATTAAGTTTACTAGACTGACTGTTTTTTAAGCTAAGTTTACTTTGAATTAATTACTTAATTATGTTACATTTGAATCTCAACTAGTAATAATATGCATAATGCAAGACTGACTTGCTAATAATTTGATTATTAGGTATTTAATGATTATAAAGTGTTTAACTGTGAGCTATTGTTTTGTTTAAATATTGTGTAAAACTGAGGTAGTGATTATTTGGTATTGTTTTTTTTTAATTAGATAATATCTTTAACTATTTATATTTAAAAATTGAGAATATTTGTACTAGATTGCCTATAATCTAGGTTCCAAAAGGGAATCATGAACATGTGTGGCGGCATGTTAATTAATAATAAATATAATTATGGTTGATTATTCAGTGCAAATTTTGTTTCATTTTAAAAAATATAATTATTTCAAAATGATGCAATAATACATAAGCCAATATTATCATATTTTGATTAATAATAAAACGAAGTATTTTGGAATATATTTTAATATGCTCTTGCTAATTTATATAAAAGAGAATTATTTAGAATTGTTGCATGTTTATTTCATCTACTAACTAGAATTTTTTGGCATAAACTGATTTAACTCAAAACTTTTTTTTTGCTTCATTTTTTTTAAGGTATAATAGATAATTAGTATAAAAGTAACCATTTATATTAAAAGGCCATAGTTTTGTCAATCAAAATCAGTAGTTAAATCATCGAAACACCTAGTAAGTGGCCTAAAACTTTGAATCAAAGACAAGTCGGAATAAGTTGAAAACTTTATTCGCCGATTCCCACAAGTTGTAGTTTTTGAGTTACATCTTTTTTTTTTTTAACGAGCGATTTATTCTCATAGTTTTTAATCAAGTATGTAAACACGATATTTGATACAAATTTCTAAACTAAGTGTGCTATAACGTATTTCCTTCACGTCCACTCCTAACTAAGTAACCACTTTTCTTCACCTCGGGCTGCACTTGAATTAACATTCTGAGACACCTTATAAAATCGTTGCGAGCCAGTACCCACTTTCCATAGACATTCTCATACCAATATAGTATTTTATTGAGCTTAGGTCTTATTGGAAGATGTGCGAAACTAGGTTTTATTAAAAACCGCCTGCAAAGCAAAGATTAATTTGAAATTTAACAAAAATAGTTCCAGTGACTGGTGTTGTACGCGGCTTATAGCTGCCACATATGCAAGTGTTTGCATGACGTTTTTAACCTTACAAGTATGAATAACAGGACAGATAACTACAGTTTTATGCCACACACGCTAGGGTTTGCCTCCAGGCAAAGCTTGTAGTGTTATAAACCCTAGCGTGTGTGGCCGCGATTAGATTGTCAGGTTCGATTGGGTCTAAATTTCAAAGGTTTATTTCTCATGCTTTTATTGCATATCTACTTAAAAAAGTTCCATTTAAGTTAGCTTTTCATTAAACGAAAAAAAAGTACCTAGAGCGGAAAAAACAATGCATTCTTTTTCAGTATTGTACTCCGAGTGATTGTTTTGTCCCTGTTTACACACGCTTAATGTTCGTCGTATGAACATCGTACGATCTAAAGTGAGTGTATTCAAATGATTGACTGAATACAGTGCAAGTTCACAAAATTATGCACAGAGAGACTTAGCAATACTGCGGCTGTCACGGTCAAAGTTAGATAAAACCGTGCTTCGGAGAGTAAGTTGAAACTGCTTGTCTGGTGGCTTTAGGTCTCCGGTAGTGTCGAATCGCCGTAGGTTAGGTACCATTTAACTCATATGTGTACGAGTATTACGCCTGGCAACTGCTACGAGTTTACGAGTAGAACAAATGACCAATTTTGCATTCACAATGGCACACTACGTCCTAAATTCAACTTCGCACATCTCAGCTGCGATGAGACGTAGCCCTTACATCGTCGGTATACCTTAGCGCTCTTGACTCGAGAAAGCACTCATATTTATTGCGTGATCTGCGAAAATTTATGTCCTAGCATACGTAAACTATGTGATTTGTTATTATTATTATGTTCCGTTATTGGTTTTGTGATGAGGAACGTGGCTATCTTGGCTTCTAGGATTTCCAGCGGGTACCTACTACTGGTAGTGATGTTAAATCGTTATATTGTAAAGACCAAGTAGGTGTATTGAACTATTGACCATTACTTAATATTTGCGATATAATATAGTCTATGTAATATCCTGCTGTACCTACATAATATGTTACTGTAAAGTTCGTCAAAATTCGTTTAGTGATTTTAACGTGATAAAGACATAAACATCCATACATCATCCCAAAGATTCAAATGTATATTAAGTTCTTTGGTAGGATTACCACGAGATTTATAGCACAACAAAAGAATTATCTTTTGTTTTCCCCGTGTTTTTGCGTTGCTCGAACAAAAACGTAAGAATATTAATTCTGACGTGTTTTGCTCGAGCCACGCACACACAAACAGCATTCACGAACAAGAATCACAGACCACTGTGGACTACTTTCTACGAAAGGTGTTCTTAGATTGATCAGAGACGATATTAGTGTGTCCGAACGCGCATTCTTTGAAGGTTTCTTCTGTGCCCTCGCCTTTTTGTACTTATAGACAGATCTTACTTTATACCTATTTTATGTAGTCATCTATAAGGTCTCGACCATCAATATATCTGTAGAACACGCAGGCAATCAAGCGCACACACGTAATGGTTCATTATTTACATCACAGCACTCGCAACGATCGTCTGAAAGTCGACTAAGGCCCGAGGCGACCACGATTTCGATACGAAAGTACCGCATAGATGTGAACTGAACTAGACTTGCTTGCGTATACCAAAGTTCATTATTATTCGTCTTTTTGCTTCGTGAGTGTTGTTTTGCTTTCGAGTTTTAATTTTAGAATGTTCTGGAATAAATATGACTCTAACAAATTGGTGCAAACTAAGGGTCATCTAAAAATGCAAAGAAATGATCCAACCAATTAATAGAGATCTTGTTTTGGTCATCAACTGTCTCCCGATTTTTGGGTTTCGGTCTCATCATGATTTGGGTATGATAGCACCATGTGCAAGTCGCAAAATGAGCACTCGTGTAGGTTTTATAAAATTATACATGCTACGATTTTTATCGCGAAAGTTTATCAGTATATTAGTAGGTTCTTATTCGGTCAAACTATGATCGAAGTTTAAAATTCGGTTTTGGATTCAGCCGTAAAAAGTGTATTGAATCTGGTTCAAAACGATTTGTTACAAATATTTATTTTCATTCAAAAAACACAATATTAATGGGTACAGACAAAGAGATACGCTTTAGAATCCTAACAAATTGATAAATTGACCTTTTGATTGTGAATTAATCTTTAACCTGCCACGACTTCAAATAAATATTCTTAATAACAAAATAAATAATTTTAAAGACGACATTTCTACACTCCATCACAATTATACTTAGAGTAATTTGCGAAAAATTTAAACCGCATTCACGCAACGATTACATCACATTTTTTATGTGGCGCTGCGCGGGCGCATCTAGGATTCATTAGCTTCATTACGCTCTTGCAAAACGGTGGTGTACAGCTTGCAACACTCGCTCTGTTCTGAGAATTGTTCCACATTTCTTATAATTAACATAATATGAAGTTTGTGAGAAAAAATTGCGCAACAAGGAAATGATAAACGGAGATTTTAATAAAGCTTCATGTAATTGTTTATTGCAATGCGTAATTGTGTTTGCTTGTTTTGTTACGTAAAGGTACTACACTTATGATAGATTAGTTCTAGGCGCCGCCCGCGTGTGTGTTGGTTATCTTGATTGGTGCATATGTATATGTCCTTCCTCAAGCTTTATCAAACTTCATCAAAATCGTCTAAGTAGTTTCAGAGGTTACCAAACAAATCTTTCCTCTTCATAGACAGAACAGTATGTATTTATAGTATTAGTTAAATTGGATTTATCTATACTAATATTATAAAGCAAGAGAAAAAGAGTTGAAGAGTTTGTTTGTTTGTTTGAACGCGGTAATCTCAGGTACTACTGATCCAAATTGAAAAAAATCCTGTGTTGGATAGCCCATTTATAGAGGAAGGCTATAGGCTATGTAACATCACGCTACGACTAAAAGGAACAAAGCAGCGATGAGAAATGTTGTAAAAACGGGAAAATATTACGCAGACGAAGTTGCGCGGGACAACTAGTGTTTAATAAAATTTACTTTACGTTTTAACTTTTACTGACTCTTTGACTATGCGTCACCAATTTTTATCTTTAATTATGCGTTCCTCATTTTCCACAATTATGAAACATTTTCTGGTTGACGTGGCGCACTGTATTTAACGGAGTGAGTTTATCGGATACCTCAGTTGAGTCCTGGCATTGAGAACTTACATATGGCCCTTACAGAACTGTAATGAAGATATTCTCACAGTCATTTATCAAAAAATACTTTCTTTTAATACTTCAGAACAAGGAACGTTATCCATCAACCACTTAAACTATCCACGTGACGTCACGGTATGCCCAAGTGTGGGAAAAGCAATACTTAGTTAATTAACACTAGAACTCGAACACTTACGTATTTGTTTATTACTTCTGGTTTGACGAAGTTCTTTTATTAGGTATAAGTTAATAATAGTCACGGTCATCAAATTTTGGTCAACAGCTACTTAGTTCTGCATTTGTTTTGATTACCTTTCTTGAGTTGGTTTGATATTTTTAGCAATGAATCTGAACCCTGAAACTGTTTTCCCCTCAGATTTCTTCCTTTGCTTAGGGATTTTATCAATTCTGCTGTCTCGTCTATTTTAGTGAGACCTTACATTTAAGATTATATTTCGTAAAGACAGTCGTAAGAAAGGAATGAAGACCGAGATCACGAACCGCGCTTTTTTTTCGATTTAGGTATTACCTACTAGCTGCCACGCGGCATTCCAGGTATATTAATTAGCGTGAAGTTTCTACTAGCCTATATATGTCTTTTCTTACAGCTACTTCTATAGTAAAGTTCATTAAAATCCGCTTAGAAATTTCAATTAAATTAACAATCCCTTTTGATTTTGACAAATTAGTATCTATAGGTACTTTTTACTTTTGAAAATAAAACTTGCGATACGTCTTTTTGTTAGCATGAGCTCTGATGACTTTTATCAATCGTAAAAAAGTTACGTCATGTTGTTCCTCATCTTCCTGATAAAGAAATGATGGCGGTGATAGTTACCTACATACTGTTTACTGCCTTCCATAAATGATCGTCCTCTTGTCGAAAAAAAATACTTTAATCGATTTTAAACCGCTAATATCTTCTTATTCTTCTATTTCTTAATTTTACAGTTTATTTTTATCGCAATCTTTTCTCATCGAATTGCATCTAATGATTAAAACTAGATCCTGTCCAGTCCGCTAGTTGAAATTCTTTAATACTAATCAGTACATGTACTTCGCAACATTGTCGACAGCAAACAAACACGTTTAACATGACCTAGCCTGTCTAGTTTTTAACGTTTGTACCAGATTAGAGTACGCTTCGTTGGCTTACTTGATTACATGTTTATTATAGCAATTTGCATTGTAATAAATACGATTATAATTGGTATTGGTCACATTATCATGGTCAGTATTGTCACCGTTGTTTGGTTCTCTCAGTTGTATGATATGACAGACTGTGGAACTGTTGTAGTTGATTTGTGATTTATTTCTTTCATATTATCTTGTCTTTTATTTGTATCTTGTTCATTTATTAATATTATGGTTTACCTCATGATAATGTGTAACCTCAATCATTATAATCTCTAATCATTTAGCTGGAACGTTTCTTATTATAAAACTATTCTTTAATAAATTGCCGTATTAATTAAAGCAAATTTATTAATATCATAAAATTTCAAATTAAATGGTACGTTAATCAATTGATTTATATTACGAAATCACATACAATTAAGATAAACATCGATATAATTACAAAATCGATTCATCCTTTATTCAAAAAAATCTAAACAATCAATCTTTATAATGTCTCCCATTTCCTTCGTCAAAATTCTTGTTATTAATAACCCTATTAGTTAATAAAAATGAATCATTAACACATGTCTGAAACATGTGCTATCTAAAATAACAGCTTCCGCGCAGGCCCTTTTGATGAGAATGTGAGGGACCAAGCTCTCACACTATCGTATTATGTTAATCTGATTGTCAATTTAGATTCTTAAATGGTTTAAGAAACGAACTAATATTTGTGAGCTGTATTTGTACTTGTATTCAATCAAGACGAAGGTAAATATCAATGGGAATGTTCTGAAAACGGGTTAATTGTAGATGGAGATGAATTTAAAAGTAAAAGAAGTATATTTTGATTTAACTGAAAATGTAAACGAAGATCTTGATATAGAGAAATAATAAGAAAATATTACAACTTTTATTAACTAATAAATGTATAATGTCATGCTTTAAAGGAAACGGGGTATGTTAATTTGAATACATCGTTTCTCAACTAAAATAGTCAATGTGATACGTTTATATACACAATAAAACTTAAAGAATTTTGTTTTCAAACACATAAAAGTGACGGCGTGAAGATAAAATCTGCGTTTGCGCATCTTAGGAGACAGTTTTATGTGATCTTCATTTTATTTTTACTGTTCTGGCCATTCCATTAAGTGCTAATTAGGATTAAATAATTTAATTAAAAGGAGATTGGTATGTCTCCACACTTAAATTTTATTGCTAAATTTATAACTCATTATTTGCCCTATATTATACTGAAATATCTGATTAATGTTTAATTAGTCTTAAAAGACTTCTCTCAGTAATTTTAAGTACAAAATAACTAATCAATTTACTGTTTTCTACAACCGAGTAGTTACTGTTTTCTGATTTTACAGAATAAAACCGAGCAAAATCTACATCGAACTGTTTACCCTTGTATACTTTCCGCTTGTCTGGTTTGAGCTTTAAGCAAAAAAAAGGCGTCGAAAGATTTAAAACCAGGCGCCTTAACATAAACAGTTCCACATGTGTTACTCGTGGGAACACACCGGTTAATGAATATAATGAGATTCTTAACACGCTAATCGAACTAGTAGTACCTACAATGTTTGTATGAAGCCATGAACTAATAGATGATTTCAACATCTTTGAATTTATCCATCGATCGGCTAGTTTTCCTTTTAGCGGATTTTAGTGTTCTATTGGTGTTAATTGATTCTATTGCCTCTTCTTTTTTCGACGTCTTTACGATTACATTGTGTTCTTTGCCTGGTTAAAAGCATCTGTTAAGGCAAAAACGAACGATCGCGGAGAGCAAAAAGTTTCTGAATAAGCTCACCTTTTAGTAATTCTATTGTTGTGTTTTTATTAATAAGCTCGTTCATTAGTTTTTGTTAAAGCTATTGATTCTTTTGAAAAGTTTTAAGTTAGGTAACGTTAAACATCTACGACATTATTTTAACACCCGTCAGACATTTAAATAATAAATGTTATTAGTTTGGGACATCCACATGAAGTTTTTATATGTAACACTTGTGACAAAAATAGTCGCCAGATGCTGTACTTAAAATTAAGAGTCTATCAAAATTTAAAAGTATAGATGACTAATTAATTTGGGAACCGTTTGTTATTAAAACTCTCATGACGTTGACTCATAGTCTAGGAATGTTTAGAGTACTACTTCTCAACAATTTAATATAAACAGTGTTTTCTCCACGCCTGATTAAAATTTTATACGTAGCCGTTACGAGTACTTGCACTGACCTATCCTAGAATTTATCTACTTAGATGCGTAGCCTCGTTTTCTCTCAAAGCTCTCCAAATAGTAGAAACAAGTTATTATTTGCATTAGTACTACATTCAGTTTTAGATCAATAAACAGCTTAAGTATATCAACTTGTTAGTCTGCTCTGTAATTGACATTCTCATCGACATCATTCCTTATTGGAGTTAATATAAATACTTCTGTTTCTAATAGAAATTTATGTTATCTGTTTTTCTCTTTTAATAGTCTTAAGTTCAGGTATTAAATATTAAGTTCATTTCCCAGGTTACCGCGGTCAGAACTGTGAGATCGACATCGATGACTGTCCCGGCCACTTGTGCCAGAACGGAGCGACCTGTGTCGACGGACTCAACTCCTACACTTGCGAGTGCCCGCCCACTTTCACCGGGAACCTTTGCGAGACCGATGTCGATGAGTGCGCGCTCAGGTGAGCTTATTGTTTTATTGTTGAACGCTTTTTATATTACCTTACCTTTGACCGTCAGAATAATGATGGATGTGGTTTCATATTAAGCGTTGGGTGGACTTTTAAAAAAGGAAACAATTGATGTCATGCTTCAAGGCATCTTTGTTGGTCCCTAATATTGCATGAAGTAAATTTGCAGTTTAACGTTACTTCATTCAGCCGCCTGAATCATACCGAGCAACATCTATTCCGAGTAAGCTTCTATTATTCAAGTCCCGGACAGACTAGTTAACTGACAGTATTGACAATCCCGTTGAATGACAACAGAATGGTTTCTTTGAATAATAATCTAGCCACAAGACAAAATAATAGCTTCTATTACTTTGTAAACCTTTCATCTTAATAGCTCTGTTTGACACACATAATAAATTGCTTAAACATCGTATTTTTAATTCACGTTGTCACGATTTATAATTATTCATTTACACGCTGAGATTATTAAGTTTTTTTAGCCTTCTATTTCATAAATCAGCGTCGTCGGATATAATCTAAAATCTAGAAGTGTTATATAAGTAAGACAACCGCGGTCAACATGGTCAAAAGCTTTGTGTAAATCAACAAAGCATGTACCGTTGTTTTCACAAAGGTGTTCTGCGAATTGTGTCAATTATCTAAAATTAATTGTGGTATTCTATGAAAAATATAATTGCAAAGCTAATAACGTTAGTTATTGGTAGATTATATTACAGCCAAAAAAACAAAAATATTTTTAGCAACAATTAACTTTCATACGCAAACAATTTCGTACAAACAGTTACATCTCGACATTTTGTTGCATCATGTATCCTCCTTGAACACTAAAGTACTGACTATAATTGACAATGAAGAATCACCGCCACTCCTATAAAATTATAGAATTTCGACTTTATTGCCCTGGGCGAAAAGGAGTTGAAAAATCTGGTTCGCTAAATATAGGTTGCGAGATATTATTCGTTTGTCAAGAAATCGGCACCGACCAATTAAGGCAGTAGCGTCCTGGCAAACGATGTCTGGAACGGATCGGATGATTGCACTCTCAAAAAAAATAGATTTATCCAAAGATTGCTCTTTATTACGAACATACAAGACTGAATTTTGGAAGGGTTATAATTTTAAAAGGGACACCGTCTTCTGATCTTTGTAATTCGATATCAAAAGCCATCTTGGATGAAGTTGTGCATGCAACTATGTTCATAATATTTTTTGCGTAACTTATTAAAAAACCGACAAGTTAATGAAACGAATTACTGCCAAATGTTATTGTAAACGAGCTAATGATATCTACATCTGTATTGAGATGGTTTTTTGTGTTATACAATATCATCGCGGCTGTGTGTCGATGTATTGGGCGTTAATTACAAAATAACTCGTCAAGAAGTCAACGGCCTCGCGTCTCAAGCGACGGCTGAACAGCGGAACACACTTTATTCTTCCTGTTTACTTTGTTCATGTATTTGTAGTTTGGATTATAGCATTGTGTTCTTTCCAATTCTACGAATTTCCCCTGGAAATGTTTATATTCCTCTTCTTTTTCAAAATACGTTGATATTGCTACCATATTTGTGGTCACGGGTCAGCCTTGACATTTAAAAACTTCTCTTGTCTTCATATCTTTATCAAACTTATTTATGTTTGTGAAATGATACTTGATTTTAATCAAGTCACGTTCATTTCAAATTAATTTACCTGTTTCCTCCGCTTATTCTCACAACTTAACTTAAGATCAATGTCCTAAGTCGCCATGTGCGATGCGCCGTCGTTCCTACATTAATTGTTAGCTAATGATTGCCTACAAAAAACCCATGATGTTCTACGTTCGCACGGTAATAGTAAGCTTCGTTTCGAATAATATCTCCACGTACATGCAAATGACTTTATTTTTTCCAGTAATTGACTTCTAAAGAGAAGTAGTGACGATTAGATGTTTTAATAACTGTCAGTTTTCTTTTCAATTCTCACGTATACGCTGTTACTTTGGTTTTAAAACCATTTTTCATTTTGCTTTTACCGACATCAAAGTCACTTCCTTTTAAGTTTTTAGTAAATGTATAGGGCTTCCTCGCCTCCGGAATCCGCTAGATGAAAAAGTCTTCCCCCTTTTCTAAAACATGTTGTCTGGATCACGTCTTATAACGATTTTTTTTCAAATGCTGCTTTAAATATCACACATATCCGATGCTTAGCATTCAACATATTCTTTTTATCGTTGATAATCTTGATTTTTTAGTAGATATTAACTGTACAAAGTTACGATCTTGACCAAAATATGTCATAATGGTAACATTCCAGTTTCAACACGGCGCTTAAGAAACTTGTATAGAAAGATTGATGAATGTATAACAGGTGAAAGATGACCATCGAGATCTTTCTTTTTGAATTAGTAATAAGTACAAAAAATATAAGAGTACGTTTCAAACATGAGACTAAAGAGACTGTAGGTTTTTCCTAGTACACTAACACGGTCGTTAATAATATAAACCTATAAAACATGACCTTTGAATTTCTTTATCTATCCTCTGTATCCTTAATTCGACCACCTAGCGGGACGCCCAAGGGTGATCAATTAAAGAAAGGGGAAATCATTAACTAAAAACAAAAAACTATATAAAAATGCAGCCAAACTTTAGAAAATCTCTTTTTTTGGTCCCCTGATATATTGTGTACGTCATAAAAGTAATACGATTATAAAAATGAATATTATTACCCATTTCTTTCGAATTAATCGTGTCTATACAAACTATTAATATTTCGACCATCTATGGATATGTTAGACCTCCCGCTGCAAGGCCCTCTTACGAAACCGAACCACCTGTATTCATCACTCCAAGATCTTTACGATAGTCCTTATTACAAAACAATAACGTTCAATTTTGTTTTGGAAATCCTTTTCAAGTGTAAATTTTACATTGTGTGGACACACTTTAGCGTAGCCCTGTTGCTTGTGTTTTGTTTTACAGGCAGCATGTACTTAAGTTTTCACTGCAGTAAATTGATTTAGAACTTTATTTTAATCGCTTTTGGGTTTAATATGCTGTGAATTGTTATGTCTTGGGATAGTGTCACAGTATCCGAGCCTGCTGGCTCATGAAACGCGCCAGATAAATGCGTGCCCAATATCAAATTACGCCTTGGTACCTTTCGTTTTTTTACGTTCGGTTTTAAAGCTCTGTGAAGTGGAAGAAACCAATGAGGTTATATTAGATCATATGTTGGTTTAGGTGTGGGTTTGATATAATACTTGCATGTTGATATTAGAATATTGTGAATGACTTTTCTGATATTTGTTTATTACATTAAGTATGGTTTTCAAACGAATTGATCTACAGACTTAATTAAATCCTTATCCTCCCTGTTTTTACTATCTTTCTTCATTAATCAAATATCAGTCCCATAGGGCATCGACAGATAGGTAACCCGTACATCTATCTGGTGTCAGAAATGATAAATGACGTATGACGTTTCGTTTGGAAACGTACTGGACCCTGAACAAGTGACGTTGCTATCAAGTTACGTGGTCTGAGTTATTGAACGTTCATGTTACGTTTGTTTTAGAAAATAAAGGCCATTCTTCTTCGCTGTCGCTGTAACTTTGAGACTAAAGCTCTTTTATAGCGATGTCAGAAGTTCTGTTATCTACTAGATATAGATACAATTCTGAATAGATTTAAAAGTCAACCTTTGTAATATTTGTCTCACGATCGGTAATGGTATGTACTTTGTTAACGATTGTTCGTTGACATTATCAATCAAAAAGTCATCTAGAACCATTGTGAGTTTAAATATTGGCATAAAACGCTGACCAATATTGAAAATATAATCAATTTAAATGAAATAATGACTAGATTCCACTCTGGCCTTCAGTTAGTCTAATTTAATGTCATGAGAGCAAATAACATTCGCTTCTAACTCTCAATTAAAATGCTTTTTATGTCGTTTGGAGAAAATTGTCGATACTCCAACACCGAATTTAAAAAAATCATGTTTATTCATGATGTTTCGAAGTTCAGTCAATTATCCAAAAGTGTGCCTTTTAATTAATGAAACGTGGAGGCTTTAATGATAACAAACGATAATGTCCGTTCTTGTAGGTTTTGGAAATTATCGGGTATTGGCCGCTTAGCTGCGGGGACTGAGTTTCTATGTTTGTATGTATTTAACGGAGTATAATGATTAGGAAGGAGTTGTAGGTACATTATGTAATTTGTTTTCTTGAACATGTGACAAGTTGACTCCTGTTTACTTTCGTACTCATTTTAAATCATGTTAGAACTTTAGTTTGAATCGGTTACGATAATTGCATCAAAATCGCGGTTAGGTGTAGTGGCATGTTCAAACGCAGAAAAAAGTCGTAATAGTAAAGGTTACTTTTGCAAATTTACAGTCAACTTTTTTTATCGTATGCTACTTAAAATAGATTTTCCAAAGCGTGCTAACTTAGGATTGAATCCTTATAAAATACCTGCGGTATCTAACTCTGAAGCACTTACAAATGTCCCCATAAATCTTTAGATTTATTACGTGTTAACATAACCATCGCAATCAGCTTGTTAGAGGCACAATTTTATTTTTTATGCCATTCCTGAGGTCTTGTGCAGTTGTTAGTTAGAGATTATTTTGATGTCGAGTTAGTTGCAGTAGATAACAAAATGTGCCACTTTGAGAGGGAAATAAATTGAATGAAGTAATTATGTTGTTATTTTAACAGTATTTTTATAAGAAGAAACTTACATGTTGGACAAAACCAATTTGGATATTCTGTTAAAAGTATTAGTAACCGTTAATGACCCGTGTTCTTTTATTGACACTGAGCTAATAGGCAAGTCACTGGAAACACTAGAAACTGACATGAAATCTAAGATAGACAAAAATGTTGTCCTAAGTACTCTAAACTGTGGTATCGAAGCAAGTTAATTTAAACGAGTTCTTGACTTTGCAATAGCATTGATATAATTTGTAACTGACCGGCTACTGATCGAGATAGGATATTCAATTTGAGCATCAGCGACAGGTTATTAATCAATAGATAATAATTGATTATTGTATGTGCTCGCAAACCGCTCTGTAATCTGCTTCGCAATGTCTAACAAATGAGCAAATATAAGCAAATGACGTTATGCGAAAAATAATATATGGTCAGCCATGATTAGGTCGCAGGTTCTGTAAACTTATGATAATAGAAACACGCTCAATCACACGTGTCTTCTTGATGTTGAAGTTAGTGTAGTTTTAAATGGTTTCGTGTTATTCCGTTAACTTTAATGAGTCTAGTAACTACGCTATTTTGTCTACGGCATGTAATGCATTTTAACAAGACTGGTTTTTTTCCCCTTTCTATAGTCTTCTTCTATCTAAGTATATTTGTATTTTTCTTATTAGTGAGAGCACAGAGCACATCTTATTAAATGACAAGCAAATACTGACAGTCATTTTGACCAGTAGCAAAAAACACATTAGCTTATTTTGCACATACATTGAGGTCCAGTCAAAACTGTGCCAGGATATAACTGTAACTTTATTACATTTTCCTCCTCAACTGTTGCATCATTAATAATTACAATTTATTACAAAAAAATGCTGATACTTCGTACGAAATTGCTTGGTAGACAATTTGCGCTCAACACGCAGTGCCGTGTAGATCGTTAAGCTGCGCGGGCGCAAGTGGATGCTACCGGGTACTTTCTGAAGCGGTTTAAGTGAAAAGAGATTGCGCTTAAGCGTTCGAAAGCTTCGCTATCATGTGTTTAGACATTTTTGAAAGGCAAACTACACTCATGTCGATTCTGTCAAAGCAGGCTTATCGGGTATTGTAGTCAATAAAATATTTTGAGGTTCGGTTAAAAAATCATAGCCGTAGTATAGGGGACAAAAAATGATGTGCTCTCTAATGTTGTTCCAATATTCTAAGTCTGGGTTTCTGGCAATTTTTACAATGCAAGTTCTTGCCTGTTGCTTACAATTAAATTGAAGCCATACATGACTTATATGGTCTTAACAACACGTTGGCATCATGTAAACTGGTCTTTATTCACAGGCGGACATTACTATAATTAAAAAAAGTCGAAACATCTCTTAACTTAAATAACACTGAAAAATAATTCAATTAATTAGATTCCAATGTATCTTCATAACACGTTAACAGTTAATCCAAAATAAATACAAATCCTGTAGCCAGTCGGCGAAGTAAAGCGAGGAGTGATTAATGATGATGACCCGCGCAAGCGCAATCATCTTGCTACTTCCGTGGAGCGAACGGTGATGAATTGCTCTCTATCCAGGTTTAATAGATAGATAAGTGATGATTTTGTTTGTGACCTACCGAGGATAAGTTCTATTGTAGTTTGAAGTTGTCAACTACATTTGTAATTGAAATTTGGGACTTTTCGTGGCTTCAAACTATGAGATTGTATTTTTCGAACACTGTATTTTTGACCTACCGGTGGGCGATATAGTCACCAATGTAGACCAAGACTCAAGACCAATAGGCACTTACTTCTCAAATCTGCCTGCAAGAGGCTGACTGCTGTGCGATTGTGGGTTCGATTCCCACACGGGACTTTGTGTGTTCCACAATCTGTTGTTCCTTGTCTGGGTGTTCTTTGTGTTCGTAAATTGAATGTTTGTAAAGACCCCCACGACACAGGGCTTGTACCGTAAAATTACTTAATTTTACGCCATATTTAAAAAAAAAACTAATTGTTAAAGCAAATAAAACTAAACAATTAATCAGATACCACACAATCAAATGCGTATTTGCTAAATACTTGAACTGTGACAATAAAAGCCATAGCTAACCACGTGCAAACGGCATTAAACTCGAGGTTAAACATAAATGCTAGCGAACCAACCCCAGCTTTACTCTTATCAATCTATCTAAGAACCATACGACCCCGTGACTATAAATACATATTAAGTAAAGGTTTGGCAATATTGTTTGCAATTTGATCTGATATGCGCGCGCGCTCGTGCCCCGCCCGCTCTCGATACTGCTCGATCGTAGCCGATTGCACCCGACTGCCCGTATAAATCTTTCGTAATACGGTCTTAGTGATATAGTTACAAACTTTAACCTTTATTGTTGAAATATTTAAATTCTAATTATAATTTCGTTGATAATACTTAAAATTAAGTTCCAACATGGTAGTATAAATATCATAGCATTATTCGAAATGAAAGTTTGTAAATAAATGACCAAGTTTTAAATCTATGTTTATCTTATTAGGCCTAAACCTAATCTAAAAATAAGTTTTCTTAGCACAATAATTTCAGATCTGTAAGAAGTTAATTTTCGTGAACTTTTTAACGGTTTGAATGAATATACCTTTCTCACGATTTTACCAAGTCGTTTAATTTCCCACTCATTTGTTGAATATAGGTATTTAATAAGTAGTTTTCTTAATACCCACAACAAAGTTGCCTTAAATATACGATCACTTTTCACGTTAGTAGCTGATGGAATAATCATGTATCAGTATTCAGCATTAACTTAAAAGCGATAATAAACAACTTTGCACTGCACCTTAAACTCTGTAATAAACCAACGCTGCAACCCAAATTACCTTTAAATAAGTTTATTCAGAAGTCACATTGCACTTTAAATCTACACAGTATCTTTAAAGTATATGAAAATATGTTAAATGCCTGAAACGAACTTTAAAATCTCAAGCAAATTCCAAAACGAAATTATCATTTCACAAAAACATTTAAACTACTTTAATAAGCAATTTTAAATGGTTTTTGAATAAAATGCCCAAAAACATGGCGGCCACTTTTTGTTTCATTTCCCGCCAAAAATATTGCATTCTTTGTTTTAAGTTTTTATTAGGTATTTGCACACAGTGTTTTTGTGTCATTATTTTTTGGTAATTACATATACTTAAAACTCCACAAATTGTAGAGATGTGTTATTATTATACCAGTTTTGTGTTGAACTTTTTGGTTAGGAATACCGCTAACTTCTAGGGTGGTCTTTGGTGGTCCCATATTACATTGAATATGAGACCAGGACTACGCCATAACCTCACAAAATTGACCACTCTCTAGAAAGAGACAATGCTACTTTATGGACAATACCTGCCCAAGGCCGCACGAGATTTTTCTCTCTTTCACGCTTTGCAGTCAATATTTACTTTTTAATTGAAATGGATAGCGCCGTTCAGGTCTATACGCTAATGCCATATACATAGAGACTGAACTGAGCAATAGCCTAACAAAATTGCCCACCCTCTCTCTAAAAAGAGACAACGCGTCTGTGCGGCCAATACCTTCCTACCTGTCTCTTTTCTGTAGGATTGTAAAGATTTTTGATAAAAACAGGCCGCACAGTTATTTGTGTCTTTCAAGATTTGCAACCTGTATTTATTACTTCATACCTGAAGTACCACTCAATTCAGTCTCTATGTCTATGTTTGGTCCGAAAAACCACCAATAAAAAAAAAACAGCCGAAGTTTATATCACGAAGTTTCCAAGGAGCCATTCTAACCTTCCAATTTCTTTTCAGGCCTTTAGTATGTCAGAATGGAGCAACATGCACGAATTCCGTTGGCGGTTTTTCGTGTATTTGCGTCAACGGGTGGACTGGGCCGGAGTGTGCCGTGAACATCAACGACTGCGCCGACGCAGCGTGCTTCAACGGTGCTACCTGCATCGATAGGGTTGGCGGGTTTTACTGCAAGTGTACGAAGGGAAAAACTGGTAAGTTTCTCGGTAGACACGTTAAAACGTGTCCTTGAAAATTTCTCGACTCTGCTTAACCTCATTCAAACAAAATCTGTATTCGTAGTTGCAAAAAATCGCCTCCACTTAAAATCTACTCCCTTTTTCTTGATTGGGGTGAGGAAACAATTGTCAAATTTAATGTATGTTGGCACCTTATACCAGAGTCGAGTATGAGTCAAGGTATAGTGAAGGAAACGTCTTACAATATGAGTGTAAAGCTACATTAAAACATAAGATTTTAAATGATAGTCTTGCAACATTTTTTCCTAACCTATAACCCCCTTTCGTGCAGGTCTCCTATGCCATCTAGACGACGCATGCACATCGAATCCTTGTCACGCAGACGCGATCTGCGACACGAGCCCGATCAACGGTTCATATACGTGCTCCTGCGCATCTGGATACAAAGGACTTGATTGTTCAGAGGACATAGATGAATGTGAACAAGGTAAGACAAATTTTTCTTTTTTTTTTTAATTTTTTTTAGAAAATATAGTTCAGCCAGCCATTTCAACTACAGGAAGTTGTTTTTATAGACTCCCGTACCAAGAAAATATCAGTGTCGCGGAGGACTTTACAAACATACATTATTACGGAGACATAGTACACCGAACTCGAAATAACAATTTGTGGATCACACGAAGTGGTGTCCCGTGTCAAACCCACACCTCTGGTATAGCTGTGGCATGCACATCAATGCAGTTGTTTTAAGCTGAACTTAGATTAAGATTGTGTTACTGTGAATATGACTTGATGATGCCTCCAGTGTTTGTTGCCAATATTATGATAATAAGACTCTGTAGGTTATTGCCTGTATCTTGAAGGTCTATTTATAAAGGTTCATAATATGGAGGATACATTTCCAGCTGTATGATAAAGTCCCTCGCTGCGTCTGTCTGTATGTTCGTGACGGTTTTCACCATCAGTTAGATAATTTCTTTCGGATGATATTTTAAGTATAATACTTGCATAACTATTATGTTTTAATTAAAAAAAGGTCCCTGATTTTATTATTAACCCAATTTAGATACCGTGCCGTAATAGTTTATATTTTCCTGCAACTCTTTTCTAATATCTCCATACTCCTCAGGGTCACCATGCGAGCATGACGGCATCTGCGTGAACACACCGGGTTCCTTCGCCTGCAACTGTTCTGTTGGCTTCACGGGTCCTCGCTGCGAGACCAACATTAACGAGTGTGAGAGCCATCCTTGCAGGAACGACGGCTCCTGCCTCGATGACCCTGGAACTTTCAGATGTGTCTGCATGCCTGGTAAGTGGATATTTAAGTTTCTAATTAACAGTTTGTAATAACAGGAGGATGGTATCTGTTAGTTTACCATAGCTGCAAAATTTGATAGCACGGCAGTTCAATTATCGAGTTTCAAGTGTCAAAAGGTCTAAAATAGGCGCATGTCAGTTTCTAACCTGCTGTCAAATT
The DNA here is from genome assembly GCA_945859575.2 of Herminia tarsipennalis. NCBI lineage: Eukaryota > Metazoa > Arthropoda > Insecta > Lepidoptera > Erebidae > Herminia > Herminia tarsipennalis. Next base: position 27,701,347 of record OX243832.2, read on the forward strand.
CAAAGAATTGACAAATAAACAATAGGCCGCTCGCCGGCTTTAGTGACGTCATCGCTGACTCGCCTGCTTTTTGGCAGATTATTGTTCGAAATTAGCAGGACAGTTCAATTTTCGTCTAAAATTGACCTGTTGTAAGAGCTCATGGTACGGCCCCTGGATAGAGGTTGGAAGTTATGCCTAGAAGTTGCTGCGACCTAAAATATTTATTGTGGACTCCTCTTGTTTTCATAAAGTATATTTCAATTTGTTTAGGTATCTAGCGAGCTTTAGTTAAAGGTTATCAATTAGGATATTTTATTGAGTAATGAAATTACAAAGTCGTTTTGACAGATGATGTCTACATGGTCACAGAAATGAATTAATAGTTAAAAATAACATTAGTAATCTAGATAGAAATGGTCATCCATCTAAAGCGTGTAGTAATGTTGTATAACTTTAAACAATCCGCGAAAGCTCCTACATACGCCGTAAGATGCCTCTAGTATTTGTACTCCGATTGTTCACTTCGATGATCGAACAACCACACGATCGAACTAAACGACTAGTCGAGTAGCTTTAGTCGCATAAATATCCAAGTATTTGCAACAATAACAAACTCACAAATCCTCTTATCAACGCCGATATATCTAACGACTATATTACATTATGTGTAATTTACATAAAGCTAACTACTTGAACATTTTCTACCATTGAATTAGACTGGTACAGGCCGATTTCTCCTAGACTCGAGTTTAACGTTAAGTTACAATTTACTTCTAGTTGACGACCGCCTGATAATTATCATTAAATCGTATTAGACAGAGATGGAAATAGACGGTTAGGTCTCAGGGTTGTCCAATAAAACAGGTACTATTGCTATCCCTTAAAAACCTGCAGCGAATAGTTATAGGTATTAGAATTTAGCTTTAAGGGGCCGTCTTTACGGGCGAGAGAATCGCGACGATTCTGTTCTTCTATCGTCGGGTAGTCTCCACGAAGGAGCGATTATTCCGCCAGCGTGTCGTCGCGACTCGGAACGGAATCGCCACTTTTCTGCGAGAAACTCTATATTTGTTGAAAGAGGCGGGACGCCTGCGTCTCGCTGCGAGACTACCACGTTCCGCGGCAAGCGTTCTGTATATCTAAAAACTGAAGAGTTTGTTTGTTTGATTGTTTGAACGCGTTACCCTCAGGAACTACTGATCCGAATTGATCTTTTACTGTTGGATAGCCCATTTATCGAGGAAGGCTATTGGCTATATAACATCACACTACGACCAATAGGAGGCGAGCAGCACTGAGAAATGTTGCGAAAACGGGAAAAATTTACGCTGACTGAATTGGTGGCATTCTCACGCGGAGACGATCCATAGCGAGTTTTTTTTAATGAAATTGTAAAATATTGTGTAATCAATCTCTATTGTAAATTATTTGCAAATCACTTTATAATGCGTGTTCTGAATTTGTTTAAAATAACCATTAACATGTGTTTATTTTTTATTAAATAGCTGATTTAATTTGGTTATTTATTTCATCTATTTGTAGGTTTATTTTTAATATGCTAATACAAGCTTGTATAGTGTCCTATTTGGTAGTAAGAAGCAATTCATAATTTCACATGTTTATTCATTTTTCGAATAATATTCGCTATCGTAAATTTATCCTTGCAGACAAATTGATAATATTAAAATACCTGCGACATAATACTTCAAGTTTAAAATGAAATAAATTAGCCATTTACTTGAAAAAGTAGTTTTTACGTAGCTCGTGACAGCCCTGGCAGGGCCCCGATTCCCATGGCGATGAGAGGCGGCGCCCGCGCATTGTCTTCGACGCGGAAACACCGCGCACCGCCATCATAGTGACAGTTAATGTAATCAAACTACGTGGTTCTAAACACCATTGCTAATGTGCCATTATTCTTGCTAAACTACAGGTTTCATGACACAAATGACATGTGAACAAAAAATACGACATTTTCTGACATAATTACTAATGATACGTTAAGTTAAAAATGCTAGTACCTAATAATTGCATCGATCGATTGCTAGGCATGGGTCCCTCTTAATTTACGCTGCAATACCCGGTTTTCCGTCCGCGTCTAGTCCATCCCAGCGACTTTCTTAAGGTCCTAAAGCCGATCATAATATTCTTGGAAAAAATATAAGCAGTAAAGTCACTTTACCCTTAATTTTATTCGCACGTAAAGCTTCTTCGCTTTGATAATCTCATAGGCATACCTAGTTAAAACAATAACATTCTGGCCGTACTTTAGTTTGTATCAATTAAACAAATATCTTCTCACTTCTGCCGATTATACCGAGCTTATTTCGTAAGCCTTCAACAAAAGGAAACATAATTCTAACCGATAAACAGAGTTTCAATTATTTTATGCAATAAAGTAAAGATTTTAACACCATAGTGTTGCGTCACAGTTCGGAAAGGGTATCGCCGTTGTCAGATTTATTAAGTTAAGGTGAGAAATATTATAACATTAATATTTTACAATAGAGTTTGGTGGCCGTGTGGTACCGGCTTAAGAATAGTACCACCCCATCACTTCCCGTGGGTGTCGTCAAGGCGACTAAGGGATTTCACTCCAGAGGACGGGCAGCAGCGTCCTCTGCGTACTTTAAAGCCTTACTGCGATCGCCAACCCGCTCGCCAAGCGTGGCGATTATGGCAATTACCCCCAGGGTATTGGGGAGACCCGTGCCCAGCAGTGGGACATCAAATGGGTTGATATGTATGTATGTATGTAAGCAGAGCTTGTACTATGGAAACCAGACAACTGATAAACATACTTATATATTTCTAAATACATATTTTAGATAAAAAAACACCCAGACACAGAATAAAACATCGCGGTCATCACACAAAATTTTATCCTGGGTGGGGATCGAACCCACGACCTTTTGCGTAGCAGTCGGATACACTCCCACAGCGCCACAGAGGCAGTCATACCTTACAATAGATGTATTTTATTCATTGATGATTGACTATACGAAAACCTAGTAAATGACTGTCCTATTTATTTATCTAGCATCTATCAGCTTTATTAGTTTTCTTGTATCGTAATTTCAATTGTTTTCAATTATCATTAAACCTTGAAATGTTACTATGATTACGACTTAAATAATAAAGTGCATCGTAATAATAAAGGAGTAATAGAAAGGGCTCGTAATTTTAATCCAATTGTTTATTTTATGCGGTAATAGTTGTTTTATGTTCATTAAATTCAATATTTTTATGTGTTTCTGGGGTGTATGGTTTATAAAAACTATCGTAAAAGTATGCGTAGATTTCGTTTTGTGTCTATAAACCCTTTAGTGATTAATTTTCTTCGAAATTATAGTGTTTTTGCTTATTTTATGGACAAACCAATGGAGCTTGTCTTGCAAATAACAAGAAGTACCTACTTATTAACTTGTAGCAATTAAAAAATATTGAAAATATGTATATTATGAGAATGATTTAATCACTAATTGATTTCCGTTGACCTAAAATCTTATAGTATTTTTATAGGTATTTCATGCCAATTACTTTATTATTACAATAAGAGCATTATTGAAAGATAGAAAAATTTGAAGTCCAGACCCAGGAATCGAATCCGAGACTTCCGTATGCCAAACCGGGGCCGGAAACAAACCACCTATCTGGACTATGTTACTACACCTCAATTTACCGCTAGTTAGAACTATGACATCTTTTGTTATTGCTTCGTTACAGATACCATTTTAACAAATAGTGATGTCGTAGGCCGTATATTAGAGTATTTTTTATAGGCATTTCTTGTATTAATTACCTAAAATCTGTTTTGATTAAATCGCACATCTATTTTATTAGTTCAAGATGGCGTGACTTAGTTTTGAAGTGCCGGTAGTGGGGCAGTTGGACTCATTCGGCAGTCTTAATCGTATGTTTAATATGTTTGTAATAATGTTATACATTGTGGTTAGTAAGTAATAATTTTGTGGTGAGAAGAATATTGTTTTAAGTGTTTTACTTTTAAATGGGTAGGATTGGACTTTTTACGAGCGAACATGTTTTCATTGGTCTAGAGAATTAAGTCCAAGATTTCTTTTACTTTTTACACCTCGTAGAAAGACCCTCTAGTTATTGGTACCAAGTAAAATGACAAGTAAGTAGGTACAAAACCCTCAAGTGTCCCTTGTTACATTACCGTTGTATAAAACCGTTAGGAAAATTGCACTGCTGCAAGCCTATTTACCCTAGCTGCAATATAAATTGTATAAATCACATGTTGAATGTGCGTACTTCTGTGTGTGTATTCTTATAATATTACTAGTGACCCGTCTTCGACTACGTGCGGTTTTTTCTCAATTTAAAATTGAGGGCAATTTCAAATAATGGGCTGATTTCTGATAATGTTTTGTGTTTATTTTACATTTTAAGTGCAACAAGACCTGGAAACCTACTCTGATTCAATGAAAACGTAGAATACAGCCTAGGAATATTCTATTTAATCCTCTCGTTCCAGAAAATCGTCTATGGGTTCCAACTTCTTGTGCTTATTCAAAAAATCATTAGAATAGTCCCCGTAAGAAATTAAGAACGAAAATTCATGAATTTCGTTTTGAAAGAGAGTTGGTCTTATTGATTTTACATCATTTGGAGGGGGGGGTGGGGTGGGTGGGTTAGGTAGTCCGTTTCCATTTCACTAAACACTGGCGAAATGTATACATTATACGGTGTACCTACCTCAAATCAAATGTAAGATGGGGAGATAATAAAAAGAAGCTGGAAAAGTGTTTATGAATGCCACCACAGTATATAATATATAGAATAGACATGTAGGCTTTAGCGAATTCGCCGCGGAGCGAATGTTCCTTGTCTAACCCTTCAGAAGTATTGTTTTGCATCCTAAGTGATTTTTTTTTTAAATTTTAACCTTCGTACCATAATTGAGTGTCCATAAAATTCAAAACGCAAGTCAAGTGTACACAGCATGTTTAAACATGTCACAAACGCAATGGTGCGAGTAAAACCACTCTGGTGGAACAAGAACGGGTACCGTGCACCCGGCTATGTCACATTGTCATAAATAGAAAAATACTTGTTCACATTATCATACTTACGTAAATTGGTCGGGTTATATACAGTTATGTGGCTGTGTAGGGAAGCTTGTTTGTAGTTTCAGTTTGAATTGTTTCTTTTATACCTATTATTAATAAATATTGGTTTTAAAGTTTTGCTGTCCGTAGGAATATTGCTTTAAAGTCACAGAAAACCTAAAAATACGACAATTTGCCAGCACTACAAATATAATATAATTAAAAGACGACATAAGACTACATTTGATTGGGTATATTAAAAAAAAAACAGTGGATCAAAAACATCTAAGAACTACAGCGAGGAAATCAGCGTCCTAGCTTCCTTACACACGTAAGAGATACAAAGAGACTACAGACTTCAAACACATAATAATCCCTAAATACCAAATTGAAAACAGTTTTTTAAAAACAACAAAGTTTCACGCGGGAGCAGTGGGCCAGCTAAAATAGGGATTATATAATGAAAATGTAATTACATTTTCATCTAACCTAAATCTATGAGGATTTAGTTTACTACTATTTATAAATTGATATTTCAAGTCTAGCACATTACTTACTATCTTTAAACAATAGACTACTTATATGTCTATATAACACTTTTAATGTACATGATTGAACACGGCAGATTTCAATCCTATTTTGCTTCGTTTACGGTTTCTGCTTGACATATTAGCTGGTACTTTTTGGGCTCGGCATTAAGACGCATTCCACATTAGTTTTATCATTTTTAATTGTGTTGTTTTTTCGTTGTTCTTGATTTTAATGTGTACTTTCTTCGTCTCTTATGTGCCGTTCCCAAATAAATGTATTATCTTTCTTCTTCTTTCTTAATGTTTCCTTTAAATATTATCCGTTGAAACAATAGAGTCGTCATTACAATTTCATTATATCCAGTGTACGTCTGGTTTTGTAACGCGCTACCGAGCCGGCTTGTCATGCGACGAATAAGGGAATGCCTGCACTGTATGACGACATGTGTAGTGTTTTTATACCCTTGCAGACATGCCCTTAGGTCCTTGAACTGTATCATTTAATAACGGCCGGTGGTAACCTTTTTTATTTTTATATTTTTACTATTAATTGGTTGTTGTCCTGAGTAGTTATTTAATAAACTATAAGGATGTTAATAAAATGCCATCATTAAAAATATGAAACCTATTTTTCGAATCCTTTTACGTTCCGTAAAAGGGCGCCAAATATATATTCATATTATATTTAAACGTTTAAAAACTAGGTTCTCTTTTTGACTGTAAGTTTCTCAAAAACTACTGATACGTTTTACCTTTAACTTTGACATTGTTTTTGACGTGATAACGTCTTTTAAATCGATGACCATGCACGCACGAAAAAATGTCACGTTATTGATTGGTTGCTAAGTAACGCGAATAGCGATATGCGCGATATGTCGTTAATGTTTTTATAGGACGTTATCCGTAAACCGACTTTACAGACAACCATTTTTTATTAACTAAACTAGGAATAATGAGCACACGGGTGTTTTACTGTTATATTTTAAATACAAAGCCCTATAGATCCGTGGAATAAAAAAGACATGCTCGATTTTGGAGCTTTGTAAAACACTGTGCTACAGCCGAGTCCGAAGTAAAAAACGGTTTATAAATTGATCTCAATTTTCGATGAATCAGCTCAAAAGTTTTTACTATGACGACTTTACAAATAAACTTGTATTACTTCTTTGAATATCTAATAAGCCATTTATTTGCTGGTGCCCGTCACATTTCAATTGCCGTTCGTCACCAGTCGCTATACTTATTGATTCGTCATCGTATTCGTATAATAATGGGATTAGATAATAATGTCCTGTGCCATATAAAACAAAGGAAGTGGTGTATTTTAGTAAAGGCAATTTTAAAATATTTTCTAAAAGCATTACCTACGTATCCAGTCATAATAAAATAACGTGTCTGAGGCTTTCTGAGAGACTATTATTCGAATTTGCAAGCGCGACTTATCTTTACTAGTGACCGAACGAAGCTTTGTTTTCGGCCATAGTTAGGTTAGTTTGTTTAAACGCGATAATTCTCGGAGCTACTGGTCCGAACTGAAAGTTTACTGTTGGATAGCCCATTTATCGCGGAAGGCTATATGCTATATAACAGCACGCTACGACCAAAAGGAGCGGAGCAGCAACGAGAAGTGTTAAAATTAAAAATTTATGCAGACGAAGTTGCACAGCTAGTATTTTTATAAACTGAAACGAAACCAAGCACTTTAGTTATATCCTTAAGGCATAGTATTTAAAAAATAATAAACGGAGGTTTATTATAGTCATTTATGACATTACTAAGCCAATTGGCATGTACTGTCCTAGTTCGTTAAACAATTCTCACGTATTATTGGTATTCCCCAAAACATATCATTCGTACGAAGTTGGGCATAATATTTGAAGTATTTACCAGCTGGGCGTGTGTATTAAAATGTTGTATTCTATTCATATATGCGAATAAGTAACCATTAGCATGCTCTGCACATTCTCATTGTAGCTTGTGATCCGAAATCGTGACGGGGACGCGCGGTTTAAGTCATGAAAGTCTCAAACATTGTAAAATTGGCAATTTGAAGAGTGGCCAGTGCCAGGTTCTTTTCTCCGGCTTTACTTATTGTTTGCGAACTTGGCATTACATGAACATGTAAAATCCGGACGTATCGCAAGAGTTGTTTTGCATCTTGAGTTAATATAAAGAGAATATTTTTTTTTTTTAAATAACTGTTATAGGGACTTAAACTTCGTATACTTTATAGGAAAAGGGGCTAATAACCGTTTTCACCAATTAGAGATCCTGTAAGAGTATTTAGAGTACCCATATTATTGATTTGAATTTGATCAGCAAAAATGTGATTAGGTCTGAGTCATTCCATCATCCAAGATCTCCAGGTATTATTTCTGAATGGGTAATAAAACGACTTCTAAATACTGTTTCGGGGATTGTTAGTTGTTGGTGAAAACGGTCGCCCCAATAATTCAAATGTAATTTTCTCTTTGTGAAAATTCGGCCGTGCCTTGATTATTAAAACGAAATTATTTTTTTTGAATATGAAAGATTCTAAGTTATCAAATAATGATATCTTAGTTATTAAGTTTAAAGGTCAATTTAGTAAATCGCTGTATTCTTATACCTCGCGGCTCAGAGTGACCACGACAGGTCGAGCAAGGCGGGGCATCCCTCCCAAGCTACCACCATGAGCGTTCAATAGGCCATGTCGTTCAAACACCATGTATCTCAGGTGCGCTTGCGCAACACTATACTATATTGTGTATGTGTTGATTCATCAACCTTTAGCGGTAGTAGTAAGATACATATTAATATGATTTTTTAGCTTAATCTATAAATAACTTTGAAAATAGCGCGGCGCCTAATAGCATTGGACTTCCAATCGTGAGGTCGCAGGTTCGACTCCTACTTATTATACTACCGACGTAAACATACTCTTAACACAAGCCCACTATCCCACATTGGTAGTTGAAAAAACTTTATATATAATTAAAATAAATTTTATAATAATAATATCTTCACACAACGCTATTTGTCTCCTCAGCCTCAGCCTCTGTGGCGCGGTGGGAGTGTATCCGACTGCTACGCAAGAGGTCGTGGGTTCGATCCCCACCCAGGATAAAACTTTGTGTGATGAGCATGATGGTTTATTCTGTGTCTGGGTGTTATTTATCTATAATATGTATGTATTTAGAAATATATAAGTATGTTTATCAGTTGTCTGGTGTCCATAGTACAAGCTCTGCTTAGTTTGGGATCAGATAGCGTTGTGTGAGTTGTCCCAAGATATTATATTATTATTATATATTATATTTGATCCCAAACTAAGCAGAACGTGTTCTATGGAAACCAGACAACTGATAAACATACTTAACTTATATTTCTAAATACATATTATAGATAAATTATGCCCAGACACAGAATAAACCACCGTGCTCATCACACAAAGATTCATCCTGAGTGGAATTTTCATTAGTTTACTGTCGTCAAAATAATAATTTAATTAAATAAATTTGCAATTTGACACTGGTAGTAAAAAACCTAATATAGAGCTAGATATGAATAGGTATTTTACCGAATCACTTTTTAATCAATTTAATTAATATTGTATCTGCAAGAGTCTGCAAAATCACCTTAACAAGTTTTGAGTTTGACGGCATTTATCAGTAGCATCTTGAAAACGACTGAACGAATTTGGCAGCATTTTTTATACTAATACTATTACTATTTTGTTTGTTTGAACGCGGTAATTTCAGGAACTACTGATCCGAAAAATTACTTACTGTTAGATAGCTTATTTATCGAGGAAGTCTTTAGGCTATATAACATCACGCTACGACCAATACGAACGGAGCAGCAATGAAACAAAACAAACAAACGGGGAATATATACGCATACGAAGTTAGGCGGGACATCTAATAATTGATAAAAATCTCTCGAAATTATCAGTGGGATATTTACAGGGATTTTTAATGTGTGCCCTCATACCCGTCATTACATGAACCATCTTCTATAGGTAGTATAGAGTAGAGTAGTATAGTCATACTCCATTCATAGTTTATCTCAGTAGGCGGTGTGAACGTATCAGGTTGCTTATGGTCAGAGGTTATGGGTAATGTCACCAGTTCCTGTTCCCCTCTATGATGCATATGCGCATGCAATCGGACTGTTACAGACAGAGTATTATAAGCTTAAGTATTTTACAAAATATTCGTCGTTTACGACGAATATCTATATTAATATTATAAAGCGGAAGAGTTTGTTTGTTTAAACGCGCTAATCTCAGGAACTACTGGTCCGATTTAAAAAAAATATTTTTTGTTGGATAGCCCATTTATCGAGGAAGGCTATAGGCTATATAACATCACGCTACGACTAATAGGAGCGGAGTAGCGACGAGAAATGTTGCAAAAACGGGGAAAATTTACACATACGAAGTTGCGCGGGACAGCTAGTTTAGTATATTACGATAAACAGTTATATATGTGCTTATTCAAGCTAATCCACTCGAAAATTGGTCAAAATTGGGTTAGTAGTTTGGGAATTTCTTCAAAACAAGCTGTAATGAATGATGCGGGTACGCCATTGGTTATTTTATTCAGTCAGCCGATTAGGAATAGGTCTAGCACTTTTAGGCTTTAACTTTTCAACCGCCTTCTAAAAAGGTGGTTCGTTGTTTGATCCGTATGTATGGATGTTTGTATATATGTTCGCGATTTTCTCGAAAACTAGTGGTCCGATTTAGATGGGGCTTTCGCTATTCGACTGTGTATTTTTCTGTGAAGGTTTAGTGTATAAAACGTTATCATCCCAACTCATGAAACACTAGAGATATAGTCTAAAACATAGGAGTATGTCAGCGAAATTTGCATTCGGTGAGGTCCTTGATATTTTTTTTATGATATTCACTTGAAGGCAGTTAATTGAAAAAAAAAAGGTATTTAACTCTCATTATTATTTGTTAAAAGGTTGAAGCAAGAGCATGTACAATTTATAGTTATATATTTAAAGAAGCAATCACTTTTTATTTATTTGTTCCTGTTTAAGATTCTTGTAAGCAATTCTAAGTCTTAATACGGTCATTACCGTTTACGTAAAAGGGCCAAACCACGCAATTACTTTTTGAATGAAAATCGACTTAAAGTTTATGGCTCTAAGGTGTATTTAAGTTTTTCCTTCGTTTTTTTTGCTATGCAGAACCACATTCCCAATTTGGCGGGATACTCGATAGTGGTTCTCATAAGAATAATATTACCAGGATGACAGCCGGATCGAACGAGACTGATCTTTATGACGTCGTAATAAGGGTCGAATGAATGCATTTAAATGTTTGTTTCTTTAAAAGGGCACACTCGATACTGGTCGAAGCTAGATTGTCCTGCCTCGGGGCTTCCAACTGCATTCAGTCAAATATCAACTTCATGTGTATCAATATAAAGTATATTTTCATTTGTTGGTAGCCAATGCCTTGCCCCGGTTCAGACAGTAGCAGTGACAGTCAATTTTTTATTATAATGTCTTAAGCATAAGGTTGTTTTTAGATTGAGATCATAAAAGGCTTGGTTTTGATGTGTCTGGCTGGACCGTTGATGTCAATTAGCATTCTTGAAGACGTATCTTAGTCTATGGTTAATCTGTTTCGTCGTTCACTATTCAAATGTTTGATTGACTCTCATTGTGGCAGTCTATTATGTCTATAATTTGATTTTAGTACAAAACATGATGTATTGACGTTCGAATTGTGATCATGGAAGACTATTTTGTACTTCGATCAAGAATAACATTTTGTAATATGGCAGGATGATTACCTTACCTCCTTTTTGAATTATTTAAAACTATTTTTTTTTTATAAAAACACTACCACAATGACTGCCTCTGTGGCGCGGTGGGAGTGTGCCCGACTGCTACGCAAGAGGTCGTGGGTTCAATTCCCACAAGGGTCACCACTTTGTGTGATCCACAAATTGTTGTTCCGGGTGTGGGTGTACTTTGTGTCCGTGACTTGTATGTTTGAAAAGTACTCCGCGAGACAGGGCTTGTACCCTAATGCCGTAGTGTTCTTTTAAAAAAAAAAATGTAGACCGTAATTAATGAAAGTTATTGGACTGAGTTGGCAGGCAAATACTATATTTTTTTTTACTTAACACATATCCTAGATATACTTTTTCATGAAGAAATATTGATAAAAGGACAAACACTTACACTGCCTTGAAGAGTTGCTAAGGCTATGCGCTATATTCTAAGGCTATTCGCTTCCTCTTGCGAGAGTGTACCTGTTTGTATAATGTCTTTGAAATCTGGCCGTCGCGCCGTAGCCGATGTCTATTGTGGATAATTTTATACTTATCACTTTCTCCTTTTTCTAGGCTTCACTGGAACGCAGTGCGAAGTGGAAATCGACGAGTGCGCAAACAACCCTTGTTTGAACGGCGGAGTGTGTCATGACATGATCAACGCGTTTAGATGCACGTGCGTTATTGGGTAAGTTGTGTATATTAATACTTGGCTCAGATAGATATACTCGTAGCTCAACGAATTTTGTTTCGGCAAATTCAATGGTCTTTTGATCCGTTTTTAAACTTACCTAACGGGATATCTTCTTCTTTGTCGTGTTAATTATGTCATAGTGATTGATTAATAGAGAGGGTATAGGGCTGACTGCTGAGGACTGGTACACCTTATATTTCGCTACAAAAGGGAATTGTTGTTAGTCTAGCGATTAATGACTGATTGCTAAGCTATAGCCCGTTTGTTCGATTTCTACCCAGAAATATTTTTTGTCTGAAGAGCACGATTTGTGCCGTGTGGTACCGGCTTAAAAATAGTGCCACCCCATCTCCGTGGGTGTCGTCAAGGCGACTAAGGGATTTCGCGCCGGAGGACGGGCAGCATCGCATCTACGTACTTCAAACCTTACTGCGGACGCCAACCCGCTCGCTAAACGATTATGGCAATACTGGGGAGACCCGTGCCCAGCAGTGGGACTTCATGTGTGTTGATATAAAGAGCACGATTGTTTTTTCTGTGTCTGGGTGTAATTTTATGTAAATGCAATATACAAGTATGTTTATCAGTTAGGTTCCAATAGTACAGGCTCTGCCTAGATGTGTCGTGTGTAAGTTGTCTTAAGATATAGGAGTATTCATATATTTTCTCTATTTTATAGTTTCACCGGTGCTCGTTGTCAAGTGAACATCGATGACTGTGCGTCCAGTCCATGTCGCAATGGCGGCGTTTGTCAGGATTCCATTGCTGGATACACTTGCGAGTGCCCACCTGGATACACTGGTAAGTGGCATTAACAATTAGGACCACTGTCCTCTATAATACTAGTTGGTACTCTTTACTGGTTACCCCGTACAAAGTGACACAAGTCTTGTCGTTGTCTGTGGTAGCCAGTCCAGCCAGGCGCGGATCCAGAACATTGTTCTTAGGGGGGCAACATTTGACTTAACCCATCACCATCGAAGTGGGGGGGGGGGGGGTAATTGCCTGGCAAAACACAAAAAAAATTACGCAGACGACGTTGCATGTCAACTGCCAGCTAATATTAAATATTTATTAAAACTGATATTACAAAATTATTTAGTGTAATGTAAAGAAATGACGAGCGAGAGATTAGTTTTTATAAATCAGCCTGTATATCTACGCAACCTTTAACAGTATGTCAATAATTGAACCAAGTAAGATTACAACAAATTTATTCCTCATTTTATTTAACTAAGAAATTGGATCAATATATCAGATTATCTTACTATTCTAAATTAGAACGTCTAACATCAATTATTACTCTGTATTCTTTCCAGAATCGTTCTCTTCTTTCTATCACTTTCTAAGCCATTGCTTTATCCATTACAGGCATGTCGTGCGAGACGAACATCAACGACTGCCTGTCAGCGCCGTGTCACCGAGGCGAGTGCATCGACGGAGACAACAGCTTCACCTGCAACTGTCACCCTGGGTACACCGGCAGGGTCTGCCAGACTCAGATCAATGAGTGCGAGTCTAATCCGTGCCAGTTTGGAGGTGAGTTCATCTTATACATAATAATAATAATAATAAACGTTTATTATTCTCTTTCACAAGTTATGACTTAGAGCTAGTAGGTATACATTTTGTTTGAGCTAAGGAATCAAGTCTTTGTGAGAGGCTGGTGCCTGTTGTAAGTTTATTTACAAAACCTGTATTACAGGTCACCGGGGCCCTCCTGCAGCTGGTCCCAAATATACAAACAATCATTTTACAAAACTATGACAATATGAGAGTAGGCTCGCTAAAACAATGAAATAAAAAATAATAATAGTTTACCTGTTACTTAGGCTTTCATAGGAAGTGTGTGTTGGTGTGTGGAGTGTATAATAGAGAAGTTCATATGTTTGTGTTGATTCATAGACAGATGAATTGCTAAGGTGATAATAGCTTTTCAGTTTCGATATAATTAAGGGATTTGAGGAATGTTGTGACCAATGCTTTACAATTTAATTTTAGTTAAGGGTATATGTTGAGAATATCATTACATATAAGTCTTGGTCTTAGTCAAGTAAATATTTTAAGGTTGAATATCTTATATATTTATCTAATATTTTTTCAACGAGGTTTATGTTATAGAAAAAGACAATTCACAAAAAGAAATGATAAATACCAAGTATAGAGGAGGGTTGTTTCACACGGCTTATATTAGTCAATGGATTTTCTTTGTGTCTATTGTTAGATGAAGTCGCCATTAGTACTTGTGTTAAAACAAACGCCATATTTTCCATTATTATCGTTTAACTTTTGTATTGTTACGTAGTATTTCAAATATATCAAACTGGATTTCTCTGGAACTAAGCTCGCGTGGATATCACGATAAAAGAGAAACCTGTTACTCTCTTTTCTAAGCTTGAAGCCTTTTCTATACACAATTTTATCTATATCGGTTTACTGCTTTCCGAGATTATTGCCTCCTATATTCAATTTATTTATGGTTTTTTCTTATAAGTTGTAGGTGTAGATTTAATTCTCTTTAGAAGCACTTTTGTAACTACCATTATGATTCTTTCTCCAGGTCACTGTGAAGACTTGATCGGCGGTTATCAGTGCCGCTGTAAACCCGGTACATCAGGTAGAAACTGTGAGATCAACGTCAACGAATGCTACTCCAATCCTTGCAGAAATGGCGCCACTTGCATCGACGGAATCAACAGGTAACAATACTATAATAAAATTATAATAGCTCAAAATTGGGTATACACGGGGTCTTTTTGGTTTGTAGTTACATTTACGAAAGTTAACAGCTAGCTTATAGCACGCTCGCTACGTTTTAGTTTACAAAACCTATTTACTTTCTTCTAAAAATTATTATTTAAGTATTTTTTTGAAATATGGCAACATTGTATATAATTTATTAATAGGATCTGAGAATAGGATATAAAACGCCATTGATCGATACCACCGCCAACTGTCAAAATTATGCTTTATAAATGTAATTTACCTATAATAAACTTAGCATTGCGTATTATGGCATAGAAATTATAATAATGTGATCGAATTCATCTTGGGTCATTTTTCGTGGTATTCATTTTATCAGCTACCTTATATTTGCTTAATTACTTATTGTACTTATTATAATTATTTTAATTCATATTTATTTTTATTACACGCAGCAATTATCCCTTTGAGTAAGTTTTTTCTGAATATTAAGCATGGTTTGGGCATGAATTCCTTCAAAATATTTAAGTTTATTTCTCCTTTTATTACAAATTCGGTATAGCAATGTTATCAAAAAAATATGATCCCTCATTACTGCTAAGATGAATAGAGATGTTGAACGAGACTCATAGCAACCACTTATGCTTTTAAACTATGCTTTTTAATGCCTATACACAATTTAGGTTGTAATTTCGTTAAATACCTACTCATTATACTATTTAATTATGATATTATTTATATTAAGTTTTAATATCATAAAATTTATAAAAAGCAAATGACAAATAAGACCGCATCCTTGCCTCGGGATAATAAGTTATTATTCTCAGATTCTTGCACGTTACCAATATGAATAGAATCTTACGACCGAATCCTCAAACGCAACTCAATTTTAAAATTCCATTAGAACTCACGCAGTCACTAAGATGTATTGCTGCGACATAAAAACATTTTAGAACGTCTTCAAGCTATTGTTTGAGTATTCGGGAATATAGCACTCCATTCTTATTCACCACCGTTCCTCCAGGTACACATGCGAGTGCATCCCAGGCTTCACAGGGCAGCACTGCGAGACGAATATCAACGAGTGCCTCTCGAACCCTTGCGCCAACGGCGGGAAGTGCGTCGACAGGATCAACGGCTACCGGTGTGAATGCCCTAGAGGGTATTATGATGCTAGGTACGGACGGTAGTTAGGGGAATTAATTGGTTTAGAGAATACCTGTTATTTGATAAATTTTAGAGTTATTTAATCTGCGGCTGTGATTGCAAGTCTGGCACTCAAATATTATTTAATTTGTAAGAGATAACTTGCACTGAAATACTTTAATGATAGTACTATCAAAATACATAAAGTACTCAATAAACAAAAAGAGAAAAATACATCAAACATATGATGTAGAAATATGAATAGGTATAAAAGTATTGTTAACCAACTGCTTGTATCCAGTTAACAAGCAAATAACAAAAGAACTATAAACAAAAACATCTTATAATAAGTAATGTATTAATCGTAAATCATTGTATTTTCTTTACAGATGTTTATCTGACGTGAACGAGTGCGCATCAAACCCGTGCATCAACGGAGGATCCTGCGAGGACGGAGTCAACCAGTTCATCTGTCATTGTTTGCCTGGATATGGAGGTAAGGACTTGTTCTATGATCTATTGGTAAATTGGCTACAATGACGTCGTTGTTTTTCATACAAAATTCTTCCAACAAGAATCTTATAGTTTTGATTTGCCAAATAAACTATATGATTCTTCGAACTCGCAGTCATTTCTTGTACATATTTTATGAAATATAACCTGATTACAATTTCATATTATGCTGCAGTTAGAGTGATGTTAAGTTTTTGCGAGTGAGTAAGATATGTAGTCACTGTACTGATTTCTTAGGGATATACACATGACAGGTGACATTGTATTCATAAATTCTTATACTTCTGGAGGTATACTTGATGGTATGAAGCAATCATATTCATAATCATTACAGGTCAACGCTGCGAGAGGGATATCGATGAATGCAGCTCAAATCCTTGCCAACATGGCGGCACCTGTCACGATAGACTCAACGCGTACAAGTGTGACTGTGTTCTAGGATTCACTGGTAAGAAATTAACATTCTAATGCTTTATATTTTGTTTGCTAACTTGTCTGTTTCTTGTTTGGTTAAATTGTGTGTTTATGCTTTGAATTCAATTGCGTCTATTTGCCTTCGACCTTTAAAAAAATACTTAAATAATTTTAATCTACTGCCAAATTGACTTGTTAATTACTATCAGGGGCGGATCCAAGATTTCATTATAGGGGGCGTGCCCAAAAAAAAAATGTTTTGGGGGGGGGGGGGCGCAAATGGGCAAAAATTCGGTAATGTGATTATGAAGTTATGTGGTTAGATATTGGAACTCTTGATAGTGGAACTCTTCACTGGTTACTTGTAAATGTTATTGTTAAGTTGTTTATTCGTTTTGGACACCCCCGAGGAAGCTTACAATGTAATAATATATTTGTGCTTTTCTTTTAGGCGTGAACTGTGAAACTAACATTGACGACTGCGCCGGCAACCCCTGCCTGCACGGCGGGTCTTGCATCGACCTCGTCAACGGGTACAGGTGTGTGTGCGCTCCGCCACACTCCGGACGCAACTGTGAGAACACGCTCGACCCTTGCACTCCCAACCAGTGAGTATATTTTTACAGAGAACTATTATATATTTTGTTATTTTATAGTCTTATTTTCCAATTTTATTTGAAAGTAACGAGACTCTTAGTCACCCAATATGAAAATTATACCGTGAACATCCTTTGATCGCCACTGTCGATCCTAACTAATTAGTCATAAGGCTTCGATATAATAGACATCAGTGAGCTGTTATGAAAAGTACAGATTTCTTTTAACAATTACAGCCCTTTTTATTTACTGAGAGACAGAAGAGCTGTTAGTATTTTTCAATATAATCTATTCCGATAAAAGTAACATAAAAGTTTTAAAATCAGAGGTGTTCTTTAAGGTACCATGCTAGGACCTACATTATTTTATAACAATTTATCTTCCACAGGTGTCGTCACGGCGGACGTTGCGTCGCAGAGGCGTCGTACGCAGAGTTCACGTGCCAGTGCCCCGTGGGCTGGACGGGCGCGCTGTGCGAGCGCGACGTGGACGAGTGCGGGGTCACGGCGCCGTGCCACAACGAGGCCACGTGCATCAATACTGAGGGCTCGTACGCGTGCTTGTGCGCTCGGGGCTACGAGGGGAAAGACTGCGCTATCAACACCGATGATTGTGCTTCTTGTGAGTAATATTGCTATATGTACTAACTGTACCCTACTGGTCTACATGCGTGAATATGGTTTACTAGCTGACCTGCGCAACTTCGTCTGCGTAAGTTTTCCCCGTTTTTGCAACATTTCTCATTGCTGCTCTGTTCCTATTGATCGTAGCGTGATATTAAATATCCTATAGTCTTCCTCGATAAATGGGCTATTAAACTGTTAAATATGTTTTTCAATTCAGATCGGTAGTTGTTGTGATCATCGCGTTCAATCATAACAAACTCTAGTATAGATTTATTTAGTTAGTAAACAGCGAAGACAACAATCAAATACAATCAGCTAACCAATTAATAAATATACTGCAACTAAAGAAGAAACATTTAATAAATTGAATGGAACAGACAACAGTGATCGCGAAAAGTCAGTCTTCAAACTACTTCATGCCATTTAAAACAGCCTTGTAGTTTTATCACATACAAACTTACAGACATTACCTCCCAACTAGCAAAATATTGTCGATTAAATGGTACATTAACGTTTTTTATATAACTTTCAGTGAAAGAATATGGTTTTATAATAGTCTTATACACGTTTATATAACGCAGGTTTGGGCGCAGATAAACAACAATTAAGTCGTGTAAAGGTCGTCTTATGGTTATATTACACACAGTTACGTTGTGTAAAAGTCGCTTATTAGTTCCATACAACTACTAATACGTCGTAAAAGAGTTACTTTGTGATCCTATTAGCAACAAATACGTTGCGTATAAATCACTTTTCAAGACTGTTGTGCTGGTGTGGATTTGTATGTTTTTTAAAGATACAAAAAGGTAATTCAAATATTTTAATCATTAGATATTTATATTATTTATTTCACTCAGAGACTGGTGAAAAATGAAGAGTGGTGAGCTTTTATACTTGGGACTTTAACATTTTCGATGAACTATATGGTAATAGTGGTTGAAATTTTTAAAGGCCTTCATAATATTTGATATTTCCAAAATAACACATATTAAATTAAAATACATTATGCCTCCAACATCCGCCATAATTCCTTCAGATTTTGGGCGACTGCATTATAACATCTATATAACTATTCTTGATTTCTAAAACCACCACTTCGTTTAATTCTTTTCCATTTCTTGGAATCCATTAATAGAATTTTGAAGGAAAATGGTGATTGAGTTATAAAAAAGTTTCTAAATTAGCCTTTAACTAATCAAATGACTTATACAAGTCATATTAGAATAACAATTCAAGGTAAAAGTTACATAAACATTAAGTATATGACTTAATATGCCTGTTTGTTATTTAATAGTTAATTACAAAATCATTATAGGACATCGTTATATAAGTATTTTATAAAAGGTTCTTATTTACACAAAAAATGTCCGCTCATGACTGTTATCGGACTGAAACGTTTGCTTGACATAAAGTCTAGTCTTGTAAACGTTGTGGCAGACATGATTGTTACATAATTGTCGTGTAACTTCATTGAAATGACGTTTACCTGACACGTTAATGTGACTTATATCCTTAAAAACTATTGCGTCTCTTTAAATACTCCTTTACAACTGTTTGGTTACCTCGAAACTGTTTTATGAGCCCTATAAGTCTGTTAGTCGTTTAATTCGAATATAATATAACTGATTTGCTACTTGGGCTCTTTATTGGAGTAATTTAGATCAGTGTCTACTTCTATATGAAGTAGATACTATCCGCCTATATATACTATTAGCTTTCGCCCACGGCTCCGCTCGCGTGGATTTCGGTTATCACGATAAAAACTATTCTATGTCCTTCCCTGGGACTCAAACTATCTCCATACCAAATTTCATCTAAATCGGTTTAGCTGTTTGAGCGTAAAAGCGTAACAGACAGACATACAGAGTTAAATTACTTTTACATTTATAATATTAGTACGGATACTATCTCGCCTCGTATAACGCGCTGACATTTTTTTGTTTTCAGCATTACTTCATTTTATGTGTTAATTATTACTTTGTTTTATTTCTATTACTGATTTTGTTTGTTAATGAGTTCATTCTTACGTGTTGTTTGCCGGAAATAAATATTTTTCTTTCATTGTTTCTAAATTTGAAGTTTGTACCTCGTCACAACTATTCTAACAAAATCAATTATGTTCTCAAAAGTGATATCATATTTATATTACTCATCAATATATTTTGTTTGTCAGTCCCCTGTCAAAACGGCGCGACATGTCTGGACAGCATCGGCGACTACAACTGCGTGTGCGCAAGCGGGTTCGCCGGCAAACATTGTCAAGTTGACATCAACGAGTGTGAGTCTGAGCCTTGTATGAATGGAGCCACGTGTAACCAGGTAAGTTAGATATAAGCTATTCTTCAAGTATTTCAAAGCTACACAATAATATTGCTTATTTTTTTACTCTTCGAATATCATGACAAACTACGATATGCTACTGAACTTGTTTAGCTTAAAATTACATTAAGTACGTATATATTTTGATTGAGCAAATCACTATGAGATTGACAGATTCTCATAATAAATATCATTTCAAAGAAATTAACTGGCTTCAAATGAAAATATACCTCTATATTATAATAACTAACTATGCCCCTGGTGCCTTATACTCTAGGATAACGTTTTACACACTAAAACTTTCCCAGATAGTGATGCAATTAAAAAACAATGGGACCTCATTCTCATCATCATGTTTTTTTTTTAAATACTAACTTACAAACGGTGCAAATAGAGGATAGACCTTTTTTGAAGTCTGTTTATAAGTACATTAAATTAATGATTATTATAGTCTGATTTGTATGATTGTTCTATGATTGTACTTCTTTCTAGTACGTGGCATCTTACACATGCACATGTCCACTTGGCTTCTCCGGCATCAACTGTCAGACGAACGACGAAGACTGCACCGAGTCGAGCTGCATGAACGGGGGCACGTGCATCGATGGCGTCAACTCTTACAACTGCTCCTGTGTGCCAGGGTGAGTAAGAGAATTGAGAAAGAGATGAGGAGAGAAGGAGACATAGTCTTGTATTTTTTTTTTTTAATTTTTCTTTTTTTTATTAGTCTAGCGTTTATTTTAGAAATGTCTGCATTTCCATTTTTCAATCAGTGTCTAATTATGTATTATAATCAGTATTTCATTTTACTGTTTTTTTTAAATACAGGAATGGTACAAAATGTATGTATATTGTTTGTGCATACACAAACATCTGTTTGCATTTGCTCTAGACAAAGATTTAGCGATTTAGTAGTTTTTGTTCTGTATACAGTAGAAGTACGATAATAGGGAATTAAAATTGTTAGTAAAGTAGGGAGAGACTCTGAAAATAAGGCATTTCCTAATGCTAACTGACATGGAGCAGACCGAAGTTTCGTGGAGTAGAGCATGGAATGAATTGACTCAAGATAATCCTAGGTACGATTTCAGGCACTATGATTGGTCAATTATTGATGGTCCGTTCCACTTCATTTAGCCCCGTTTCGCTAATTCGTATCGCACCCTTATCATACAACATTACTGGTATAATATTAACATTGCTCCTTTCTGCAGGTACACGGGCTCCAACTGCCAGTTCCGCATCAACATGTGCGACAGCTCGCCGTGCGACAACGGCGCCACGTGCCACGACCACGTCACGTACTACACGTGCCACTGTCCTTACGGGTACATGGGGAAGCATTGTGAGGCCTATGTTAACTGGTGAGTACATACGAGGGTGGATCGAAATATTCGCGGCCTACCACATAAATACTTGACTTATTTTAATGTAACTGACCTCATTCGATTTGTTTACTCTCTGGTTGTCACATTGTAAAATTCTGTCACAATAGCATTATCTGTTTTTAAATTAGACTGAATTTTGTGAGCCTAAGTGCAGCGTTTTTAAAGAATGGAGAAAATTGAGCAACGTGCGGTCATCAAATACCTGTTTAAAAAAAACTGACTCCAAAAGAGATTCACGAAGATATGTCAACAACATTGGGGGAATCTGCTCCATCGTATACGACTGTGAAAAAGTGGGTTGCAGAATTTAAACGCGGACGAGAGAGTATTGAAGATGACCCTCGCTCCGGCCGGCCTACGACGTCTACGACTGAAGAAAACATTGGGAAAATCTGTGATCTGATATTGGCAGATCGGAGATTGACCATCAGGGAGATTGCTGACACTATTGGCATCTCATATGAACGAACACAAAACATCATAGTCAATGAACTTGGATTTTCTAAGGCTTCTGCGCGGTGGGTCCCCAGATTGCTTTCAGTTGAACAAAAACGAATACGGCTCACGATTTCTCGCGACAGTTTGGAAATGTTTGAGACTGATCCACAAGATTTTTTGGACAGATTTGTTACAATGGATGAAACCTGGGTACACCACTACACCCCAGAGTCAAAATAGCAATCCAAGCAGTGGAAAAAACCTGATGAACCGACTCCAAAAAAAGCCAAAACAATTTTGTCAGCTGGCAAGGTGATGGCGTCAGTTTTTTGGGATGCTAAGGGTGTCATCATGGTGGACTACCTTGCAAAAGGTGAGACTATAAACTCTGCTTATTACTGCACCCTTTTACGTCATTTGCGTGAAACGATCAAAGAGAAAAGGCCAGGACTACTCAGCAAGAAAGTGTTGTTCCATCAGGATAATGCACGCGTTCACACGTCTGTTGAATCAATGGCTCAAATTCGTGATTGTGGCTTTGAATTACTGCCCCATCCCGCCTATTCCCCTGATTTGGCACCTTCGGACTTTCATTTATTCCCAAACCTTAAAAAACACCTTGGAGGTCAAAAATTTTCATCAAATGAGGAGGTTGAAACCGCGGTGGGTACTTTTTTGAAGGCCTTGAAGAAACTTTTTTTATGACCGGCATACAGGCGTTGGAAACCAGATGGAAAAAGTGTATTGAGTTAAGTGGAGATTACGTGGAAAAATAAAATTACTTTTGTTTATATTTTATATTGTTTTCTTGCTGAGGCCGCGAACTTTTCAATCCACCCTCGTATATTGCGTCCTACCCGTCATCACATACGGAGCCGTAACGTGGACACAGACGGTACGGCTGGTCCTCAAGTTCTAAGTCGCTCAGTGAGCTATGGAAAGGGACAAAATCAGAAATGAGGTGATACGGCAGAGAACCAAAATTATCGACATAGCCCACCGGATTAGCAAGCTGAAGTGGCAGTGGGCTGGCCATATTAGCCGAAGAACCGACAACCGTTGGGGTAAACGAGTTCTTGAGTGGAGATCGCCTCTCCGCAAACGTAGTGTAGGGCGCCCTCAGGTCAGATGGAGTAATGATTTACGCAAAACGGCTAGCAGAATCTGGATGCGAGAAGTCGAGGATAGAACAAAGTGGCGTGCAATTGGAGAGGCCTAATGTCCAGCAGTGGACGGCGATAGGTTTATGATGATAACATAGTTATTGTATATTTCGTTGTTGAAGACGTTGTGGTTATCAAGCAGATTGAGAAATCTATTGAGACCGCGAATATTACATTTCTGGTGGTAGATTTAAGCCATAGGCTTTAATAGGTGCCACCCCATTGTTTTGAGAAATAGTGATGTTAACACATCACTGTGGTTCGGTTGAAGGGCGTTGTAACAAGTAAATAACAAATGAGACATAGTGCGGTGATTATCGCCAAACAAAGATTCGGGTGCCATTGTTATTAATGGACTAGCGTGACGCGCGATCATCAGGCTCACGACTTGCGAATCTCTTCATTTAGTGATATAAAAAAAAAGTATTATACATAGATGAGAACTTATCTCAATAGCAAGTTTGTTTTGAAATATGAAATCTTTAACAACCAATAACTTGTTAATTCATCGTCATTTGTATTATTTGACTGCCTCTGTGGCGCGGTGGGAGTGTATCCGACTGCTACGCAAGAGGTCGTGGGTTCGATCCCCACCCAGGATAAAACTTTGTGTGATGAGCACGATGGTTTATTCTGTGTCTGGGTGTTATTTATCTATAATATGTATGTATTTAGAAATATATAAGTATGTTTATCAGTTGTCTGGTTTCCATAGTACAAGCTCTGCTTAGTTTGGGATCAGATGGCGTTGTGTGAGTTGTCCCAAGGTATTATTATTATTATATTATTATTATTTAGGTGCGAAGTAAATCCGTGCGAGAACGGCGCGACGTGCTCGCAGAAGGGTCCGCAGTACACGTGCACGTGCGCGCCCGGCTGGTCCGGGAAACTGTGCGACGTCGAGATGGTCTCCTGTAAAGATGCTGCTATTAGAAAAGGTAATTTGTCACTTCCTATTCTTCTTGGTCTTCACCTAAAGGTTTTAATTTCCAACTATATTAGTTAATACAGCGTTGATCTTTAAGAACAGAGTAGCTTAGCAATCATTGCTAAAAGTATTATATATAGATGGTCACTTGTTTTATAAAATTTAAAATTCGAGAATGGATATATTTATTTATTCTGGATAAATTCTTAAACTATTATGTGGCGTAGTCACTCTGTGCCATTATAAAAAAATATAACCTGATTTAGTAAAAAGCTTATCATTAGTCGTTAAATACACTTTTAAAGTCTTTAATAATAATAACAACAATGGTATTGTTCTAGGCGTGAAACTAAAACAACTATGTAACAACGCATCCTGTGAGGACATAGGCAACTCTCATCGTTGTCACTGCTTAGATGGATACACCGGCTCTTACTGTCAAAAGGAAATCAACGAGTGCGACTCAGCACCTTGCCAAAACGGAGCAGTTTGCAAAGATCTAGTTGGCACATACCAGTGCCAATGTGCTAAAGGATTCCAAGGACAAAACTGTGAGCTAAACGTCAACGATTGTCTCCCAAACCCTTGCCAGAATGGAGGAACCTGCCACGATCTCATCAATAATTTCTCTTGTTCATGTCCTTTCGGTACTCTAGGCAAAATATGCGAGATTAATGTCAACGATTGCAAGCAAGATGCTTGTCATAACAACGGCACTTGTATAGATAAAGTTGGAGGGTTTGAATGCAAGTGTCCTCCAGGTTTCGTTGGTCCAAGATGCGAGGGAGACATCAACGAATGCCTTTCAGATCCCTGTTCATCTCCAGGAACTCAAGACTGCGTGCAACTGGTCAACGATTACCTCTGTAATTGTAAACCTGGCTATATGGGCAGACACTGCGATGCCAAAGTCAACTTCTGTGCAAATTCTCCGTGTCAAAACGGTGGTATTTGTACCGCAATACCTGGTGGACATGAATGTATTTGCAATGAAGGATTCTACGGCAAAAATTGCGAGTATTCTGGCTACCCTTGTGATTCTAATCCGTGTCAAAACGGTGGGTATTGTCGAACGTCAGAATTAGGATATCTATGCGATTGCCCTTCAGGTTTATCAGGCATCAACTGCGAAATAGATTCAATGAACGAATGTCTCAGCAATCCTTGCAAACATCCAGAGGCGAGATGTATTGATAAGCCTGGAGACTACCTCTGTTTCTGTCCCAGACAATGGACTGGAAAGAACTGTGATATCCATGACCCTCACGCCAGAGGTGGATACGGAAGCTCAGTAAACGGAGGCTTCGGCTCCAGTAAAAGCTTTGATGAAATAAATTTAGCTATCGAAAGAGAACAGTGCATCAAGAAAGGCTGCAAAGAAAAACGAGGAGACCACCGCTGCCACGAGGAATGTAACACATACGCTTGCGAATTCGATGGCAACGATTGTTCTTTGGGCATCAATCCTTGGGCTAACTGTACAGCGCCTATTCCATGCTGGGAAGTATTCATGAACGGTGAATGCAACGAAGTCTGCAACACTCAAGCTTGTCTTTTCGACGGTAGAGATTGCCAGCAATCTTTACAACACTGCAATCCAATTTACGACGCGTATTGCCAGAAACATTACGCTAATGGACATTGCGATTATGGCTGTAATAATGCTGAATGTAACTGGGATGGTTTGGACTGTGAAAATGAACCACCGCATTTAGCTGAAGGCGTCATGTCAATTACTCTGCTTATGGATATGAGAACTTTCAAGAAGAATTCAGTTGCATTCCTACGAGATTTAGGTCACATGTTGAGAACTACTTTGGTTATAAAGAAGGATCATTTAGGGAATGATATGGTGACTGAAAGAGGGCAGAATGGAGTGCAAGTGTACTTGGAAATCGACAATAGGAAATGTACGACAATGTCTGGTTCAGAGTGTTTCTTCTCTGCTAAGGAAGCTGCAGAATTCTTGGCGGCTACTGCCTCTAAGCATTCTTTGTCACCTGACTTCCCGATAGTATCTATCAATGGGGAAAACTCACCTCCTATCGATGTGCCTACCAACTCCAAATACGTCTTTATCGGGATTATCCTCGTACTCTTGGCTGGGTTACTGATTGGTGTGCTAGTGACAGCGCAAAGGAAACGCGCGGCTGGTATCACATGGTTCCCAGAAGGTTTTATTAGGAATAATTCCTCAACAAGGCGTCATTCTCGTAGAAGAGTGCCTGATGGGCAAGAAATGAGGAATTTGAATAAAGGATCGATCGGATGTATCGATGTTGATATCAATGGGGGTCATATGGGTCCACCTCATCATTGGTCGGATGAGGACGATGATGGGTCAGCGCCCCCTAGGGCTAAGCGTGCAAGAGGCCCTGGTGATGCGAATGGGGCTCCTGGAGGTTACGCATCTGATCATACGGCGATCACTGATTATGAGGAGGCTGGACATGATTCAAGAGTGTGGACGCAACAGCATTTGGACGCCGCTGATATCAGAGTGCCGCCGAGTATGATGACGCCACCTGCTATTGTGAGTATTATTTTTTTATTAATTGACGTTATGAAAATTTCACAGTTGTAAATATTATTATTATAATAAATTAATCAAAATGTATCTTAAAAAATGTTGAATTGCGAAGTGATAGTGGGACGAGTCATACATATATTTACTTAGTTGAATTCGCTTATAAATATTAATCGGTTTGGACAAACTCATTTTGATTGAGTCCGCCATTTTGTAATTACTGATGAAATGACAAAATTTGAAATAAAATTGATTAATTTTAAAGTTCAATCCATCGACTACATATTCGTAACTTGATTGATAGTCCATTGAAATATAACATTTTTTAGGCCTTACCTTGCGTTTTTTAGAGGACGCAATTAAATTTTTTTGACGTGTAGGGGGATCAGTGTAAAGCTGAAACCAAGTTTGTGGGGTCGCCACCCTTGTCCCACGGCCGCCATCTTGAAAATAGGGGTTGAAATGGTTTTTACGATAAATCTCTTAAACTACTTATCTGATAAAAAAAATTGTTAACATTTTTTGTTGCAAATTAAATTGTATAATAACCCCCTATTATAATATATAACCCCAAATGTAAGATCTCGAACTAAATGGAATGTCCCCCCCCCCCCAGCACGACGCGCACGGCGCGGAGGCGGACGCGCGCGGGCCGTGCGGCATGACGCCGCTGATGGTGGCGGCCGTGCGCGGCGGCGCGCTGGACGCGGGCTCGGACGCGGAGGACGAGCAGACGGCGCACATCATCGCGGACCTGGTGGCGCAGGGCGCGCAGCTCAACGCCGCCATGGACAAGACCGGCGAGACCAGCTTGCATCTCGCCGCCAGGTATGCTAATATTATAAAGCTGAAGACTTTGTTTCAATCTCATGACCTACGGGTCCGAATTCAAAAAATCTTTTACTGTTGGATAACCCATTTATCGAGGAAGGCTGTGGGCTATATAACATCACGCTACGATCGAAAGGAGCAAAGCGGCAATTAAAAATATTGCAAACACGGGAAAATTACGCAGATGAAGTTACGCGGGTTAACTATTAAAAATTATAAAACTATTTGAAGTTGTAGTTTTTGCAATTGAGAAACAAATATCATGAAAAACTATAAAAAAAACTCTTGGTTCAGTTACCGCACCCACCCCCCGTTTACTGTCACCATTTACTTTCAATTTCAATCCGGCCTTTTAACGTTGAGACATCTGTAGGATTATGGCCATTTATGACTTGTTATTAATTGTATGATATGCCCTGTGGTACCCGCTTAAGAATAGTACCACACCATCTCTTCCCGTGGATGTCGCCAAGGTTACTAAGGGATTTCTCACCGGAGGACGGACAGCAGCGTCCTCTGCGTATTTTAAAGCCTTACTACGCTCGCGAAGAGTAGCGATTATGGCAAATACCTCCAGGATCTACAATAAGTAGGTTGTACTGGTGAGACCCGTGCCCAGCAGTGGGACATCATATGAATTGATATGATAATTAATAGTAAACTCCATCGGTCAGATACGCTCGCGCAGACGCGGCCAAGCGGCTGCTGGACGCGGGCGCGGACGCCAACTCGCAGGACAACACGGGCCGCACGCCGCTGCACGCGGCCGTCGCCGCCGACGCCATGGGCGTGTTCCAGATCCTGCTGCGCAACCGCGCCACCAACCTCAACGCGCGCATGCACGACGGGACCACGCCGCTCATACTGGCCGCGAGGTACCTTCATCATGTTATTTATATATTTTACACGCTTTTATTTGTTAGTATTATTTAAAAAAAATGGGTTAAATCTTGGAATCGAGTTTAGAACTATTTTCTCTTTGGAGTATTTATTTTACATGTTGATTGAGCTCTAATGACGAGGAAATGTGCATTTTTATAATAAGCATGACTTCATTAATAACTCATTTAAAAAATATTTAGCTGTAAATTAAGTCAGTTGTTTTTCTTGAATCATATTGTAGTCAGATTATTGAAAAGAGTATATGGTACACTGAACATAAAAGAAACGTATCACATGCTGGCGAGACTATTTTAACAAAACGTTTAGGTTTTTTCTTGTTAATCATTAGAAATAATCTGTGAAATTGCCAATTTAAAGAACTTACTTACTAAATAGCAAAATTTCTAGTTTTAATGAATTCTATAACCTACTTATAACGACTGAAAATTCGTAATGCAAAACAATTGAAAATGAATCTTAAATTTGCTTGCATATAGTTCAAATTCGCTCAAACATTACAACTTTGATTGGACGCATAATGGTTAAAAATTCATACTTAATTCAAAGAAAAATAAACATTATTTCCCTCGAGATAAACTCCAAACCTCACTTCAGATTACAATTGATTACTTCTTCTCCAGGCTAGCGATAGAAGGCATGGTAGAAGACCTAATCAACGCAGACGCAGATATAAACGCAGCAGACAACAGCGGCAAGACAGCGCTGCACTGGGCAGCCGCTGTCAATAACATTGATGCTGTCAATGTTTTGCTTGCGCATGGAGCTAATAGAGATGCGCAGGATGACAAGGTATGTAGCCCGTAATACTACAGAATATAAAAAAAACTATTACGGAATAGGGCACCTATATAACCTATATAAGATAAAGTTTAATATTACAGACGAAGTACTGTGTTGCTTGTTTTGACTACCAGATCCGATAATTTAATTACATTTTGAATGCAAAATATTATACAGTGAAGTAGTTAAATTACAGCTCTTTAAGAGCTTTTTGAAAAGAACTATAAAACATGTTTTATATTGTTCTTAGGTATAAGTATAATATTCATCATCAGCATCAGCTACTGCTGGATATAGGCCGCTCCTAATTTTAGCCACAATGTCCAATCTCTTGCCTTTCGCATCTAGTATAATATTAGGACATGTATATTACTAGAGATAGCTAATAAACCTCTTATATTCCCGCAGGACGAAACCCCATTATTCCTGGGAGCGAGAGAAGGTTCATTCGGCGCATGTCGAGCGCTCCTAGACGCTCTCGCCAACAGAGAGATCACGGACCACATGGACCGACTGCCCAGAGACGTGGCTCAGGAGAGGATGCACGATGATATTGTAAGGCTGCTGGATGAGCACTGTCCTAGACATCCGCCGCAGCATCATCATCTTATGTGTAAGTTGTTTGATCAAATGTTTGTGAAAATTATGTTTCGACTAAATTACGTATATTAACTTGTTTTGTCAGTTCCTATTTATACATTACATTATATTCCTGTACATATAGTTACAAGAATCAAAAAGTAATGAAAAAGATGAATACTTTGTTCAATTAAAGACTGTAATATTTATTTTTCAGCCCTATTTTATAATTTCTTGAGACCACCGATTGCACCCAGTCTTATAACTTTGCCTTCTATGGCATTAGATGTACTTACTCAAATTCCTGAAAATTCTTAAACTTATCACTAATGTATAATGTTTTCCCCCAGCGTCTCCGAACCATCACCCTCAGCTACTGAGCCAGCCCACAGTGATCAGTTCGTCTGCAAAAGGCAAGCCCAAGAAGGCGCGCGCCAAGGCAGGCCCCGACAGCCCACAGGATCAACCTTACGACAACAACAATTTGCAAACTACGCAAATTAGACGGTATGTTTACATCTACGAAAATAGCGAATAAAGAATACAAATCGTGTTGTAATTTGATAATAAGAACATAACGTAACGGTTTTATTTATTTATATTCTAATATTTTTTCATTATGAATTATATGTTATCGTAAATGACTATGGAATAGACAAACGAGATTACATTTTGTTTATTTTTGTTACTACAGGAAAGCAAGTGTAAAAAAGAATAATAAAAAAGTGGCGCAAGAAGTGCCACAGAGCGTAGAGAGCCTCGGCTCAAGTCTCAGCCCTGTTGAATCTCCGCTACAAAATTTACAGGTAAATAAAGTTCCTTGCCAATTATGATTTATTTTAGCAACTCAACCATATTAAGTTCCAAATTGGGTATTTGACTTTTTCATAGCTTTTGATTGGGTCTCTCATGTTAAGTTGTTATGTTCTACTATTTTTTGAATGCTACAGTTTTAATGAGTACATTATTTTAATGTACACTTTTGGTATAAAAAGGTATTTTTATGTTAAAATAGTTTAAAATACGTATAATCGGTTTTTTACCATAACCCGGACAAAAGATGCGAAATGGTGTACCTCAGGGATCCATTGTTGCGCCTGTCATTCAATGGATTATTCATATTAAGGCATGCCTCAGACGTCAAGTTAGACGCTTGTAATATTTTTAAACTACGTCCATTCAAAATAAGTTCACCTAATATTGCTCTCTCTGTAACGTATCTATAATCATATTTTGTAAACCACAAAGATGTTAAAGGTTATGTTGGTAGGACTTATCGTCGTGTAAATGTAAATCATAATAAGAAAGGCCACAGGGATCAGTTTTATTCGCTTGTAATAATTTCAAGCCTAGTCCATTCAAAATAAGGCGTACTACAGCCTCCCTGTAATAATACTAATATTGAACTGGACCTCCCTGTAGATCGCCTCTCTTAGGTCCTCCTGCCTTATTTCTAAGCCTTAAAGGATATTTCATAATAAGGGATGCCTCAGGGAGCAATATTAGGGTCCCTATTATTAATATAAGTGTTACCATATAGATAATGTGTGTAGGACGACAAGTCCTACACACGTTATCTATATGGTAACCGTATTAATCGCCTTGTAAACATTCATATTATGGGATACCTTAGTGAGCAATACTAGCGCCTTTTTCTAATATAGATGTGAATATAGAAGTACGTTCATAGGATGCTTCAGGGAGCAATTTTAGGCTTCTTGTTAATGAATACAGATGATAACATAGATGTTTCCGTGCAGGACTTGCCGTCGCCGTACGACGCGACGTCGCTGTACTCGAACGCGATGGCGCAGTTCGTGCTGGAGCCGCGCGTCGCGCACAAGCAGCCGCCCAGCTATGAGGACTGCGTCAAGGTACTACTCTTATACCATGTTATGTTTCATCGACTGCCTCGGTGACAAGGGTTCGATTACCACACAGGACACTACTTTGTTATGATCCACAAATTGTGTTTAGAGACTGGGTGTGAAGTCCCCCGCGACACCTGGCTTGTACTCTACTGCAGGAGTCGTTAAAAATACACCATTTATACTGGCTGTCGATTTAGTTAGTCAAATTCCCGCTGGGGGATCACACCATGATAAAAATGTACCTTAATTTTTTAAACCTGTTGTTAGTACATTAACTTTGAACGTTGTTTAATTTTTTTTATGAAAAAGGTTAGGAGTATCATGATCTGATCACCTCCCTGCAAGGATTCGACTGACTAAATACCACCTTGTAAATCATTGTTTGAAAAAGATTTATGTCCGATGGATTAGTAATGCTGTTATTTTATAATTTATATTGTATTATATACATAGATATACTTGTTATCAAAGCTATTGAATTATAAATTAGTAATTTCTGCGGCTTCACCCGCGTTTATTTTATGTTTATTTATCCGTTCAGTATTTTTGCGTGATACAGTTTTAAGCATATTCAAATCCTTACCGACTTTAGTTTATTATAAAACTGCCGGGTTTTTCCAAGCTATTTTTTCTAAACAGCAAATTAATTTCAATTTAAATTATATGATGTCCTAAAAATTCCCGGGCTAGGGTCTAAATTGTATAACATAGATTTTCGGTTAATTGTATTATTGAAAACATGATTCTTACAATATTAATCATCACCAAACTATTTGATTAAAGTATCAAGATGGTTACTGTATTCACTAGCAAACAAAGTAAAAAAAAAAATTAATTAACAAAGAAACTTTAGTTAAAAAGGTATTTTCATTTATGATTTGATAATCCCGGCATTGTTTTGATTGGATGACTCCAGAGGGCATGTCCATGTTCCTCTTGCTCTCCAACTTTAGGTACCTACAATTGCACCTAAATTTCCGATCACTAGTTATGAGTTAGCGGAACGCGCGACCATCAGGCGCATGACTTGCTCGTGTAGTTGTGTAAAAAAACGTAGTGTATAGTTGGATTAACGTAACTTGACCGGATTGAAGTTAGGTTCTTAACACTTTCGCGCATGTCATAGAGATGCGACCCTAAAATTACATATGAAAACAATTAATTATGTTTAATTGATTAAAAATACTAGCAAAATTTTAATTCAACAATATAAAAATACTATATAAATGCGTTCATAATTGTTTAAATTTAGAACAGTTACAGTAAATACTAAAGAAATCTTGAAAAACAATTTCTTTACGAAAAAAATCACAAAAAACATGAATGTGTTATCGCATCTAATATTTCATTAATAATTCCCTTGGTTTAGTTACTGCCCTCTGCTGTCACCATTTACTAAAAAATGCATCTGCGCAACCACTTTTTGTCAACTTCAAACTGGTCAATTTACGTTGATCCTACTGTATTTGTTAAATTGTATATTAGATAGACCCTGTATAACTAGCAATGTGGCTCTCACATTACTAGCAATCTTGTCAACCCCCCCAGCTAAGCTAAATTGTTTGTCGTAGTTGATGTCGGTAGTTATTTTTTCTTAAAGATAACTAGCAACGTGGGATTGAGTCCCACATTACTAGCAATCTTTTTAACCCCTCCAGCTAAGCTCACAGGCTTGTGTTAGGAGTGGGTTCACGTCGGTAGTATAATGGGTAGGCTTCGGACTCGCGATTTCTCGATAGCGAGTCCGATGCCTTGGCCATTAGGCTCCCGGCGTCGTAGTCCTATGCCCACGTACACGAACTCGTAAATAACGCAACATAACGGCCCAGTGGCACATCCCGCAGACGGGCGCGGCGCTGGCGCAGTCGTTCGGCGGCGGCCTGTCCTCGCTGTCGCCGCCCTACTCCAACCACTCGCCCACGCACAGCAACCACACCACCTCGCCGCACGCTTATATTGGTAACATACTTTTTTATTTATTTTTTATACTATGTTATTGTATTAATTAATAACTCATTATGACTATTTTGAAGTAAAAACGCAATATCTCAATTGGAGAACTTTAGAACTTTTTGAGATATTGCGCTTTTAAGCCAGGCCGTATTATTTTGCTCTCATCCGTTTTCAGTCTCTGTTTTAAGTTCTTTTGACGTGACAACGTCTTATAATTCGATGGAGCTGGCTGAACGCACGAACAACTTGACTCATGAGACGTTACCTCGCTCTGAGGCGTTCCATTTAAGTGCAAGCGAGAGCGCGGAACGAGCGACAGAGGCACAATCAGCCTCCGCGTTCGGCAGCTTTCGACAAATGTATTTTCTTATGACGTTGTCACGTTCAACTATCGTCAGTAAACCGACTTTACAGACAACCGATTTTTTATACAAAGTTATAAAACTCAGACACCCCAACAAGATTATTATTTCAAGAAATCATAAAAAAAAGAAAAAATGAAAATATTGAAATCTTGCAGAGTTATAAGCCATTCGAGTTGTCTTGTGGTCTTCGCGCTATCGTGCTCATTGCATCCCGTGGTATGTCCATGGTTATTATTGAAAAATAAGTGATGATTACATTTCACATCACATTGTGAACAGGATTTGGGCTGATATAATTATTAATGAATTAATTAATTAATTGAAAAATATAACATGATTCCAAAACTATCCCACTGGATTGTGTTACTGATTCTGAGCAAGCTACTTTCTGGTTTACACTCTACCAAGAATAGGTATATCAATTATTAAATTATCAGATTATTTTAAATTATAAACATATTTTAGCCTTAACCAAAACATTAGGAGTGCTATAAGTTCGATGATGTCTAAACACCTAAACATAATTCGTCTAAAAACTGTTAAATTATCTTCGAAGACGTCATGGTCAATCTTGTGCTTAAGTAAAAGTGGAATAGCGACATTTTTTGTTTTACACTTTTTGTTTTAAATAATATATATTAAAATATTTGGTGCTAAGTGAATGGGTGTTTGTAAGTTTTGAGGCGAGCAAACAAACATATTTTTCTCGAATTTAAACGAAAACTATTTAATGCATTTAAACGTACAAAAATTATATTGTGTAAAATATAAATTATACAAAATGACTGCCATTGTGCTGAACACAGACTTGTAATTGTGTAGGCCAGACGTCAATAGCGGCACGAATCTTTTCCAGCTGGAAAAGATTCGTGCCGCTATTGACGTCTGGCCTACACAATTCTCATTTGAGAGACCAGATTTGGGAGAACTTGCGACAGGCCCTCAGCACCAATTTAGTCCAACGAGTTCAAGTCTGGATTTGATGATGGTCATTCTTCCTTACTAATGAAACCTGGTCCTTTAGCCACTTCTGTGTTGACTTCGCCTTGTATGACGGAGCGGAATCTTGTTGAAAAAATCTAGGTTTATCTAAATAAACCTAGATTTTTACCAGAGATTAATATTTAGTAGGTTTATTTTGAAAAAGGGTTTTTGATAGTGCAACACTTTCCAAGATGTCAGTCGGGTAATTTTGTGCCTTCACCCTAACACCTTGGTGGTATAATGCGCAACTCCGTCTACACACCATCACATTATTAAGTGATGTGTTCGCTGGATATTTCGCACAGAAGGGACCATTTGGAATAAACTTGATAGCTCGGACTCTAAAAATGTTTTCGTTGGTAAACAAAATCTTTTAGGTATCGTGTCTCCTTAGAAATTGTCGACATTGAGACAGAGTTAATTTTCTTAAACCATGGTTTAAGTAGGTAGTTGACTTTTCTTCGTGACCTTTAGGTCATACTCGTATTTCAATATTTGGTTTACCGATATTGTGGAAATATTGAAGCCGTTCCCTGATCTACGTAATGTTAGCTGCCGTTCTAGCCGAGCGAAGACGGCCACTTCTCGGACGGTCATCAAGACAACATGTCTCTCTGTACTGTTTCAATGTTTAGTAAACAAAATTACGGCTGGCTTCAAGACATTTTATTTGCCTAAAAATTTCCATAGGTTTTTTCAACTTTATGTAGAGAAGTCACTGTTGAACGCGAACCTTTAATGCCCGCCATTATAACAAAGAATGAAGAATAACATTCGATTTTTTTTTCTAATTGATAACGTTCTAAATTCAAAAAGGGCATTTATCAAGCTGCCAGTGCTGCTTGTTTTAAAATCGTCTCAAAACTTATGAACACACAGTATACCTACACTAAATAGATAGGACATTCAACACTTGGCTTATAACTCCGAAAGTCCGTTTCGGAGTTATATAAGCTGGGTGTTACGTTAAGTATAGCTCCGAAACGGATAGATGGTTATATCAAATCGAGCTATTGAGCCATTTCTTTTTAAGCTTATTTACGATTTGTACAATATGCGTATGCGCAGGTTCCCCGTCCCCGGGCAAGTCGCGACCGTCGCTGCCGACGTCGCCGGCGCACATGGCGGCGCTGCGCCACTCGCACCAGCACCAGCTCGACGCCGCCGCGTACTCTGCGCTTGCGCACCTTAGTGAGTATATACATACACACATACATACATACATACACTTATTTTCCAAGAGAGGTTTTCATTGCAATACGAAAGTGCAAATGAAAACCTCTTCGACACAGTATACATTAAACACCGGCCAAATATGTACTGTGTACCTTTTTGCAATTGAGGGGGGGGGGAGGCTCTCCAGGGCACGCCTACAACACCTATATACCATACTTCTCCTCTTTCGACATCGAGTTCAACACTGATATCAATATCAGACTAACAATATTCTTTAGATTTTTTTTTTTTGAAGAAGAAGAAGCGGCGGTAGCCTAATGGCTAAGGCATCGGTCTCGCAATCGTGAGGGTGCGGGTTCGAATCCTACCTATTATACTACCGCCGTGAACCCACTCCTAACACAAGCTATTGAACTTAGCTGGAGGGGTGGATTGCTAGTAATGTGGGACCAAAATCTCACTAAGCTAGTTCTTTAAAAAAAAAAAATTAAAAAAAAAACTTAAGATTGAGTGCCTTATCCTCCTTCCTCTTTGGATTCATTCACCGATTTCAAAGCAGTTTCTTCTACATCATTGGCCATCTTAATCAGATGATTACAACAACGTCTTGTGTCACCAGCGAAAATGCTGAGACTTTTGTGGGTTTCACGCTGTATCGCCTGGGACGCCATGTAGGGGGCGCAAGCATGCCCAGAATTTGCGTCACCCTCTCGACCTAACTGACAAAACCCACAGGAATGACTAGATGACTAGCCAATACGTGCATCTATATTATTATTTTCTTTATAGTGTCAAAGGTATTCTATCCCTTTATCATATTAACTATTGTACCTCAATCATATTTTACTAATTAAACTTTTTTGTATACAGGTGCTAACGGCCAACACAACGCGCAGCTCCAAGCGGTGATGACGCACGCGGCCGCGCTCGGGCAGGTACAGGGCGCGCAGCATCCCGCTCTCACCAATATGATGTCAAGTAAGTCTATCTTTCTCACTCACCATACACGATAGTTGTCTGTAACTGATGTTTTTGGCATTATGAATCTGATTTTTAAGCCTTTTGTAAAGTTCAATTATTTGTTAGTTATTGAGAGTCAATTTGTAAAATTACTGCTTAGCCAAAATTATTAATGGGACACGAATGCCTCGATGGTGCTAAATGGATTACACAGATCATTAAAAAAAATAAGTGTAATATTTGTAAAACTGACAAAAATTCCAGAATGGACTTTACGCCCTTTGAAACCAGAGGTATCGGTTCTCTTTTATATCAATTCCTTTTTTTATTTATGTTGCAAAACTGAGTACCATTCTGATATGAAATCATAAAATCATGATGTAATTAAATATAATCAATAGCACCCCTAAAATATGCGTTAATTTATATCCAAACATAGTCGAATAAAATCGTCTAAAAATCACTACCTAAAAGCTAAATCCCCATCCTTCCCCAGGTTTATACGGCGGCTGGGGGATAAATGACACATTCCCTACACCATCACCAGAATCCCCGGACCACTGGTCGTCACCATCACCGCAAACGCCCCTGACACAATCCCCGCACTCTGATTGGTCGGATCGCGCTGCGCTTTCACCAAACGACATTCAACAGACCAATAAAGGAGGAACTGAAGCCATTTATATATAAAGTTAGAGATAAATTTACACTTGAAAACTCAAGCAAAATTTTTAGAACGTTGTCAAAAGTATATCTGTTGCTCCGATTCACCTTATAGTGAAGAGGACAGCATAAGACTTATCGATGTCTTATTTATTTGCATTTGAGTATTCGGGTTAGGGTGTTGATATTGTAGGGGACGATTTGTTGGCAAACCGAAACACAACAGTGACTATAGTCTGAAGTTTAGCAATTTTTATAATGTGAGTTAACAAAGTTGCATTTTGATTACTATTTAGATGTTAATTAGAATTGTGATATTACCAGCTCCATAGATAAACTCTGGTTGAATAATAGCTATAAAAGTTTTCGGGAGCATAGAAAAAATAAACATTAAAAAACGTACAATACGTTGAACAATAGTATCTAAAATTTTCCATAACTGTTTGTTAAATAGTTCAAAGGTGAATCCATGCTGAATCTTGTTTGTAGAACAGGATTTGACGTAATAACATTTCGTATTAATAATAACTTTATTATCATACAAGGTATTTTTACCTCCTAGTGAATCTTCATACAACGCGCACTGGACTCACATACACATAAACATGGCTCATGTTCACGGAATATTAGGACGTCTTCCGAACGAAGTGGTCTGTATTTCCATGGCTGTGAATTATGTCTATGTGCGTGTTATTCGAGCGAGATACGTAAAAAGGGTTACGCTTTTGTGGTACGCTTTACTGTGACTCCGCGCTCGTGTACCTATGCTACCACTGAGAAATATGCTAAAGCTACTATCTACCTTCATACCAAATTTCACCCAAATTGTTCTAGAAGCTTTGAAGATCATACCTACACAATTACTTTAAGACTAAAGCTACAAATATTGGTAAGTGGTTTGTGTAAAACTCCAAAGTTTGATTGTTCAATACTGCTAATTTATCAATTAATAACTTTTAACCTGATGCATATCTCTACAAACTTTTTGATAATCGGACGTTTAGAAAATTATGGTCTACAAAAAGCAGATTCGGTGTGGATACAAATTGTTTTCCGAAAAGTTTGACAGCAATATAAAACCCAAATTTATTTCTTGTATTTATACTTTAGAGCAAAATGTGTTATATAGGTTTCCAATAAATTACTATCATCCCAAGAAACAAACACCATGCGATCAATCATGTACAGAACGTGTAATATAAAAGTTCGACGTCCATTGCGCGTTCAGTACGACGTCGAACAAAGTGCCGTAGACATAGACTGACTTGTATGTACAGCATGACGATTGTATAGGTTAACGTAAGAACTAACATCTATCTGACTAGCATTCCCTTCGGTGTATTTTATGTGTGAATTGTTGAATTGCATTTATTGAAGTAATATAGTGATACAAATGTATTAGAAATATAATGTAACATTCTTTTACAATGGACTATTTTGTAGTCATATTAAATTAAATCTTTTACTGAAATTAAAACAGTAATAAGATTTGATTTGTACGATATAGTACGTACTTTATATTTCGTGGTAAATTTCGGTATTCTCTATCAAAAGCTTGACGTTATTCAGAGTATGAGGATGTCTTAAATATTGTCAATTTTGTTATTTTGTTTTATTTGAACTATCATCAGCTCCAGCGAATTGTAACATCATGGTATCATAATAGTTACACAATGACAATGTAATTGATTTAATATGATAATGGTTTTTTTTTATCATTGTGATACAGTAATACGACAGAAAATTTAGGATGGCGGTGAGATTAATTCCAAATACCTCTATATTGTTGTATAGACATTAAAATACACCGAAAAACAATCACATAAATATAAATGACACTTGTTACGTTGTTGTTATTATTAATATTTACTTGTTTAAGTCATGGACCATTGGTTTAGATGCATATGAGATTGTTAAGTGCGGCCGCACGGAGGCTGCACGCATTTGAAAGGAAATTATTTATGTGTGATTCAGCACCTACATGTGTGCGTTTTAGTGTAGATAGTTACATTTTGTTATTAAAGCCGAGACAAATATACATGTATTCCTCTTTAACATATAATAGTGAAACAAGTTCACTCTAAAAATGTAATGAAATATTTGTAACTTTTAGATGTCAATACCTTGATAATAAATTTAGATCGGCTTTTAAAATAAAATGTGTTTAGTATTTAAATGTAATATCAACTGAGATTGATGCCTGTCAATGGATTTTCTCAAGTTTTTGTAGTTTTTATTATTTTTTTTTGTTTCCCTATTGTATTATTTGATCTGGCAATAATCTCAGTTTCGAATATTATAGTTGATAGTTTACATATCTTCCGTTTTGTCGAATCATTCCATGTTTTACTTCCACTCTACTAGTATGTTA
This sequence comes from Herminia tarsipennalis, assembly GCA_945859575.2. Taxonomy (NCBI): domain Eukaryota; kingdom Metazoa; phylum Arthropoda; class Insecta; order Lepidoptera; family Erebidae; genus Herminia; species Herminia tarsipennalis. The sequence continues at coordinate 27,741,600 of OX243832.2, forward strand.
CAGAGGGTCATATAGATATAAATAAAAGACATTACGTTATAGTGAAATTCTTTTACAGAGATAAGAAAGAAAATAAAGATTTTTATTTGAATTTTTAGTTAAAAAAAATATCGCCTGTGACATGCTATGGTGCATATTTTCCAATTTATATAAGATCTCATTCATTCCATTTCGCTTTAAAATGACAATTAGTTCGTTATATAGTTTGTGGGACCATTCATGCTCAATCTTACTCAATTCCATACATACTCTTTATATTGTAATATATTTTATATAATTAAGTATTTTTAAATGTTTTATTTAGCTTCCCGATGTTGTATCGCCTCTATTATTGTAAATATTTTTATCTTTTTTAAATGTAAGTAATATTTAAATTTGATGAAATAACTGATCTTCGTAGTTTAATGTTAGGTTAGTTTTTATTTTAATATTATGTGTCATCGTAAAGTGCCAATGAGCAGATTTTGAATACTGTAACTGTAAGTAAAGCACAGATAATTTGACTTGTGTATTACTAGTTCTAGATATAGATCTATGGTTAAGCGAATTGTGCTTCCTAAATGCTTATTATAAGCGAATATTAAATGAAACTCTTGCATAGTAGTAAATATTGGCAAAAAGTACAAAAAATGTTTCTTTTTCATTCTGCAAAATATTCCATATTTAGATAAATGAATTTTGCAAAAATTAAGACTGTATTTGATATTTTAAGAGTGATAAATACATAAACATGACAATAAATGTATTTTTGTAGCTGTTTTTATGAATCTGGCATTTTGTAATGTATACGTGGCACGTTTGTAACGCAAAGGCATATTTGTTAAAAAAAAAGATTAAAATGATCATGATCTACACTCTGTGTGCCTTTTTATGTTAAACGTTTGTAATTTAAAACTATTAAATTAGTTTAGTTTCATAGTAATAGTTGGTAAAACTGTAAATATATTTTAAAAACCAATTATTTTCATTGAAGATAATTGAATTTAAATGTAAGGAAAAAATGAAATTTTAATAAATGTTCTCCCGTAATGACAATAAAGGAATAAAATAAAAACATGTTTTTTTATTTTAGATAACAAGCAATGTGAGATTGTGGGTCCCATGTTACTAGCAATCCTGTTAACCCCTCCAGCTAAGCTCAATGGCTTTTGCTAAGAGTGGGTTTACGTCGGTAGTAAATTGGGTAGGATTCGAACCCGCGACCTGGCTATTGCGAGTCCGATGTCTTTAGAGCCGTTAGACTACCCCACCCCGCTTTATTATCCGACAAATTAGTTAAACTTTTATCATCTTTTATCTAATAAATTATCATTCAGATTATTTTACACGTGTACAAAATTAACCAAGTAAAAAAAATAGATAATGTGAGCTGGGCATAGCTCGCACTATCTATTTTTTCACTGGCATTCAGTTTTATTTTAATAAAATTTGGAACTCTGGTGTGTGTCTGTGCATTCTTGTATATTATATTAATAATCTACCAACTAGACTTGGGCGGGGCCACGGAGGACGACTAGAATCTAAAGAAGATATCTTAAAATTTCAAAATTCTACGATTAACATAACACGATTTTGTCCAATTCTTATAGCATTTGGCCAAACTGGTCACAAGATAGGTTGGCGCTCATTTCTAATAATAAGACAGACAGGATGTCAACTAAACAGGTTACATTATAAATCCGTTTACTATTCTTATTAAACATAATACGTCTTTGAAGTCTAGCTAAGACTACAATAGTATTTTAGTCGACTCGTAACTAAACGAGTCTAACACACAAAAAATGTAGTCAAGTAATCACACAAAAAATAGTCCAATTTTTTATAGATTAAAATACTCTCCACTCGACCCAATCAATACTAGCGTAGTCTGATAAAGGCTTTATGTGCAGAGTTTTAATTTAGTAGGTATCCTAGTGGCTGGTTGAGGGGAGTAGGTACTTACTCCCGTGTTTATGTGCTGCACCTTGTTACCTAAAGCCTGCCCTCATCTAGCTTAAGCCTTCCCCCTCCCCCCTACTGATGACACTCGTTCACATGCATCTGAACTTGTGACAATGTGATGGTATTAGAGACGCATTTGTTTTATATTTTACGAGAGGCGTGGTGGTTGTGTACAAATCAAACCAGAATCGGAAAAAAGGTAAGAAACTTCTTTAAATTTTTTTATCTGTTTATGTACCTCATAGTCATAATATTCGTCGTAGTATCGTAGTTTATAGTAGTCGTCTTCTGCATTTGTTTTGCGTTTAGATAATTGAACTACGCTACATAATTTTAGAAGATACAACACTTAGATTTGTGGATACCAGTGGTACCTATGTTATTAGTTTAATCACAGGCGGGATTTAAATACCTTTTAACATAGTAAGGACAACGGACAACTAAGTGAAGGTAAGTAGGAGAAAGGTGTACGAGGAAGAATGCCTATATTTTAAACGATATTTAACTTAAAATTGAATTAAAATTAAAAAGTACAATTATTTCAATAATGTCACTAATATTCATTATACACACATCAAAAGTGTCTAGGGATCAACATATATTTTTGCAATAACTTTTCTCCTGATTGATTTTTTTTTTTTATTTCTTTAAGGATTCATCAAATAAAGTGTTTTCGTTTGTCACAGTAACGATAAACCAAGTCACCTTTGCATTAATAAAGAAATTTGCCATTTTCCTAATAAAGGGATTTTTGACATTTGAACCACTAACATTAAAGTTCGAAAAAAAGACTGAAATAACAGTTTTCTTTAAAATTTTATTGGGTAACTTAAACAATTAATAATCCGTGTTTCTACCGCGAACACTAACAACACAAGAACATCGGTTTGGCATACTCAAAATGAGTTCATCCAAATCACGCTGTGGAATGGCCGCCCATGTTCGTTGCAACAACAAAAAAAGGTCTTCTTGCGACTGGATACCCTCCATATTCGGCAGAGCTCTTCTCTGTAGCATATCCCATGCATGCTCAATCGGGTTCAAGTCTGGCGACTGAGCAGGCCAGGGCAGGACATTGATGTTAGCTGCGGCGAGAGTCTGTCTTACAACTCTTGCGGTGTGCGGTCGTGCATTATCATGCATTAACTGAAATAAGGGACCGATTTGCACTTGTAGAGGAACGATGACAACTGATACAATCGTCTCAGCATAAATTTGAGCGTTGAGGTTGCCTCTGATCCAAATCAACTCAGTTCTTCCGCCGATCCAAATACCCGCCCATACCATGATGGTTCCACCACTATAAGGATGGACTTCCTGGCAGGATTTTAATCGCTGTTGGCGTCCAGGGGTTCTCCAGTGTCGTATACGTCTTGTATCCGGTCTCATAGCAAAACGAGACTCATCAGAAAAGCACACGAAACGCCATTGTTCTTCTGCCCAATTTCTGTGTTCAAGAGCCCATTGATATCGAATCCTACGATTGTGCATTGCTATAGGTGGTACCCGTAGCGGTCTTCGGGAATGAAGGTTCACTTCATGCAAGCGGTTTCTGACTGTTTGGTCGCTAATTAAGTTCCCTGAAGAGTGATGAAGCCTCACGGCTAACATCATGGCGGTTATTGTTGGACCTCTTCGAGTTAAGATTTGAATGTATCGGTCTTGTCTCCGTGTGGTGCAGCGATACCGTCCTCCATGGCGCTCAGCCACGGTACCAGTGCTTCGGTAACGTGTCCAAAGTCGACTGATAACACTCTGACTTGTATTCAGAGCTAAAGCCACAGTACGTTGCCGGGAACCAGCTTCTATCATTCCCACGGCTCTGAGCATTTATTCCCTGCTTAAATGACGTCGCCGCTCCATAATAACGTTGGTTTTAATCAGTAGTAGGGAAACAGTAGCACTAATAATGTCTTCAATGCGTTGTATGTTTTTATAGGGAAAATATTGACAGCTGATTTTCATCTTTTACTTGAATTTGATTCACAGTTCCTGATTCAAATTATGAAATGCACCAAAAAGGATCCATATAAATTTATAAAATCATAAATTTATTACAAAGCCACATCTCAATCTCAAGAAATCCGCATAAAAATGCTTGATCCCTAGACACTTTTGATGTGTGTATATAATTTATGTTAAGGTTTTGTCATCACAATATTCTTGGACCGATTATTAGCATTTGTCTGTAAGGAACCTGTGGAGCTTATTTTCAAATAGCAGTTCATCATTGATGTCTTTAATAGATATTGGCAACTTGTTGTAAATTAAGGGGGCTCTACAAAACATACTTTTGTGCATCATTGTTGTTTTGCATGGTAAAATACATAACTTTCCTAAACGGCGTTTTCTATTCTCTTCTTTATCCTTTCTTTGTATATTTAGTCTAATAAATATTGCACACTCGTAAAGTTAAAATTTACAATGTTAATAAATATAAGCTACATTACCTTACGAACGAACTATATACATACTATTAACATTATTTACAACTTACCTAGTAAACTACAAAAAAAAGGATTTTTAAAAAGGAAGTCAAAAAGGGAGTTAGGCGTCGAAGAATTCCTTCCCATCGATGTCAATCGGTATAGTGTCCAGAAGGCTGACAGCATTACCACGTTTTATAGCAATACTTATGCTCTGTGCAAAGAAAAGGCCAGCCTTCTGGTCACGTGATGCACTGACAAAACGCTGGGAAATGTCTTTGAATAACAGGCAAGCACTTAGACCCCATGGCCCTAGCGTCTCAACCCCAAACGGCTGAATTATGTAATCTCCGACTAGATTACTATATTTGCACCGTTTGAGAGTCTCCGCAGATGCAGCAGCAGCCAATCAGTCGAGTTGCCCCTGAAAACAATACTATAGCATAGTGTGGAAGAAATATTACCACGGTACACTGTTATAAGTACGATTTTTCTTAGTTTGTAAAGGCCATAAGCATGTTGTTTTAACTTTGTAAAGACATGTTTAGTAACTTCCTTCCAGTTCATTTTCTGGTCTAAGTTCAAGCCTAGAAATTTGCTTTTAATATCTTCTTTATTTTTTATACCCTTAAAAGTAATTCACATTGATTAAATGATTAGTGTTAGATGTTGGTCTCTGTTTAAAATTAATATTTTAGTTTTTTACCAAGTTTATTTTCAAATTATGTGATGCCAGCCATTTAATAATTGATGTCAAAGAATTGTCTATATTAGTTTCTAGTGTTGTAAATTTAGAGATAGTGTAGAGCACAGTGCAGCCATCAGAAAAGAGTGTCATTTTGTCTTTAACGCTTAGGGGTAAGTTATTAATATAGATGATGAAAAGTAACGGTCACAGCGCACTACCTTGGGGTATCCCAAATTTAACTTTTCTGATATCCGATTGTTCTGTTTTCTCTGTTTTTGTTCTGCAACACAGCCTAGTTATTTCTGCTACGTGTTCTCTATCAGTAAGGTAAGATTTTAAGTCTATAATCATTACCCCTTATTCCTTAAGCATACAACTTTGTTAAAAGAATGTCATGTCTAACATGGTCAAAAGCTTATAAATACTTATATGATTTGTTTTATTTTATGTGGAAATACTCCCTGTTCGATGCATATGTTAATCAGGGGACGGAGGACAGGCGCTATAAAAGTTTTATTTTATTATTGACTAACTTTCGCCCGCGGCTCCGCCCGCGTGGATGTCGGTTATCGCGATAAAAACTAGCTAGCTCCTATGTCCTTCCCTGGGACTCAAACTATCTCCATACCAAATTTCATCTAAATCGGTTTAGCTGTTTGAGCGTGAAAGCGTAACAGACAGACAGACAGAGTTACTTTTATATTTATAATATTAGTAAGTAAAGTAAGTAATTAGTAGGTATAGTAAGTATAAGTATTAGTATGAAATAGTATGGATGTTATTATTCCGTCCACGCCAGCACAATTAAATATTTTTTAACGAATGTTATTTGAATTATGTCAATTGGTGTTGTAGGTGTCATAAAAATTGAATTGCAGATTCTTTCAGATTGAAGATTATTGGTATATATTAAATTATTATTATTATTCATCGCAATGCCTATATAATAGTCATTAAATATATTACAAATTATATTAGAATTCCTAATTATTTTGTCTTTACATTTTATTTCATTAATTCCTGTTTTAGGTAGATTATATCTAGATCTATTTATAATTATTCATGTAGCTATTGATTTATTACTTGACATTTTTATCATTTTGTGCCTTTTGTTTAAGGTAAATTATTCTTTTTAACTTATTAGCATATGTTTTACACACATGTTTATTATGTACACTCGGATTCTTACGACAGTTCCTTTAATTTGCGTTTCTTTTTGTAGCATAGCTTTATTCCCTTGGTTGGATACCTATTTTATTTTAGAGGAAGGAACTATTTTAATTTGAGATGTGGAAAACAAAGATCATAGATGAGTTACCCACTCTCACATTCTCTCCTGCTCGTTACCCAATGGAGCTTATCATGCAAGTACGACGGTTCCTTACACTTGATGACGCCGAATAGTAAGCATGCCAAATGTAATTTACGTCTCATTTTAAGCATTGATTGTTTGTTAACTCGTGGCGCGTTCACGCCTCTGATGCATCCAAATCGTTGACGCGACCAGGGCATTTGACGATAAAAGATTTTGCACGATGTTGGTTACAAAAAATGTAAATGGCACCCGTTACCGATAATTATATTTTATAAACAATATGTCACTACCTACCATATTATGTCGTACCCATATAAGTAATAATTATAACACTCGCTTACTTGATAATAATGTAGTAATTAAATAAATTGAAGAATTTCCAAAAAATCACCTGCCACATTTCGTAAGCTTACACACTTATCACTAAACGAATAGCAATATTAACATTTTGAATACACTATTACATTCACCGTTAGTTTTCACATCAAATACATGCATTAGAATCATAATAGACACAGTAATTACTTCATATCACTTGTTTAATTACGCAACATAATAATGTGCATTCGCGGTAACCGCCATTGCGCCGCGTTCCAAGAAACACCGAAAAATACCGAAACGCGCATGCGCGAGCATGCGCGTTGTGAACTTATCAAAGATAATATGTGTGTTCTGAGGAACTTATGCACGGCGAAAAATGTCGCCATTTTCCGATCGAGGCGTACTTAGTAAAGAAAAATCACAATTGCTAATAATTGCCACAATTATGAATGAAACTATTACGTAAATAATATTTCTAGGTATAATTGCTACAAACTTATCTATATATTACATATAATAAATTTAAACAATTTAGATTGTCACTCAAAACATTTCCGCTTAATAACAAAAAAAGGCGCCAGTTAAACTTTGCTTACTTTTTTCCAAGTAAATTTCAATAAAAAGTGAATAATAAATATTTGAAATAAATTGAATACTATTTTTCAAGTAGAATTATTTATGAAACAAGTAATAAATATTAAAAATAATACAAGTAATAATTATAAATTGCACAAAACAGCAATGGCGAACGCTCGCGATAGTTCGACAACGGATTATTTACCTATTTTATTTATTTTTCTAAATATTGCACGTCCAGGGTGCATGTAGGTAACTTAAAAATAATGTCTTGTGATTGGTCTAGGTCATAATGTTTTCATTTTTAACAACCAACTAAAGAGTTTCTTGATAACACAGGTATACCAACTACGTAAACACTAGAGACACGGAGGAGAACGGCAAAACAGAACTGTGCACAGGCGTTAAGTACTCTTTGTATGAGACGGTCAGTTCGCGCGAGCAGTCGCGGTCCGTACACAACGTCTGCGTAGTTTAGCTTTGACAGTACCAAAGTCAACCAGTCTCATTCTGAATTCCTCTGACAGGTACGGTCGCATCCTGTATAAAACTTTGAGTCGGTAGAAACAGTTTTGGACCGTTTCCGCCACCTGTTTCTCAAATCTTAAACTTGAATCAACGTGTAACCCAAGATTGCGGGCTTAATTTACTCGGACTACCAGCTCTTCCGTAAGGGCGATATTAAATGTAGATGGCAGACTACGGATCTGGTGTTTCGTACTGAATACCATAATGTTTAGTTTTTAATTGATTTATGACTAAGCAATTTAACACAAATCACTCAGCTACACGATTGAGATCATCGTTAAGTTCTACTACAGCTCTCTTGTACTCATTCGGCTTAAAAGAGATGTATAACTGGATGTCGTCGGCATATATGTGTTTCCGACAGTTCTTTAGGCGCTTTACATCACATCGGCGCAGTACAAAATAAACACGATTGGGCCCAATATTGAGCCCTGCGGTACACCCCTTTTAAGGAGGGTACGAGCCGATCTAACGTGCTCACCGTTGTTCAGTTTCAGTTCCACAAGCTGTTTACGATCATACAAGTAACTGTGAAACCGTGTTATAGAATTATGGTCGAAACCATAATATCTGAGCTTAGATAGAAATAGCCCTGTATGGATTGCATCAAATGCACGGGGATAGTCCAATAGCGTTTTGTGGGTGGTCTATATAAGCAAACGATATAAATACCCTGATGAGGCTATTCAATTACAGAACATTGGAATTTATTTTCAACTAATATTTAATTCAGATCATATAACTAGGCCATAAATACTGTTATATAAAAACTTTTCTTTTTTTTCAACTTTTTAATTACTTTGATTTTGGAACGCGTTTATTATTTTTAAAAGTTCTTTCGATTTCGCGCCATTTCGCTTATTTTTTAGTGTTCTTATCAAATTACAATATGGAATGGGGTGTTAAAGGAAATAGGATTGCGGTGATCGCCTTGTACAAAGTGGGTATGGAGCCGTCGGTCATATTCCAGACACTTCACGTTCGTATATCGTACTATCTGCAGATATAATAATAATAATAATAATCGTCAAAATCCCATTAGGAAGCAAAAAATTAAGAATTCCGCTAGGACTCTGTCGCGTATTAAAAAACAAGACCTGAAGCTCGGGGCTTATCGTCGATATACAGGACATGCCCTAAATCAATCTTTACAATTAAAGAGAGTGGATCGATGAAAACGCCTTCTGTCGCGATGCGCTGTGAAGGGCACATAAATATCCTCTTTATCGATGAAACAATTTTCACGATTGAAGAGCACTACAATAAGCAAAATGATAAAATGTATGCTCACAGTTCTAAAGAAGCTGCTCAAGTGGTTGGAAAGGTACAGCGTGGTCATCCTGCGTCAGTGATGGTTTGGAGGGGCGTGTCTTATCAAGGCGTCACCAAGCTACATATTTATGAGAAAGGAGTGAAAACTTGAGCCAAAGTGTATCAAGAGACAGTCTTGGATCGTGTTGAATTCGTGTAAAGATTTAAAAAGTCATTATGGCAAGCCTTTAAATTTTGGAGACCCTTGCCCTAGAGTCCCGTCATCTAGGTACCAATAGATACATTTTGAATTTAAAAATGACTGGCCCAAGGGATCAACTTGTTGGCATTCTACCACTGAATCCAAAAGACTGTCCTTATAGATTAATTAATATAGCAACCAAGTGCTATATTAATTAATCTATAAATCTATTCAAGGGGGAGATAACAGGGGCAATCCCCCCCCTCCCTCAGACTCGACTGAATGATCTTTTTTTGGAGAATTTGAGAGTTTTGCCCTAAGCTGGCTTCTTACTTAGAAAATAGACAGCAATGTGTGGATGTAGCCCAACTAAACCCAGAAGACTCCATCGAAGTACATACATCTAAATATAAATTTAATCAAACAGGCGTTCCCCAAGGTAGCGTATTGGGTCCACTATTGTTTTTCGTTTACATTAATGACTCACCTAAGGTCACCCACCATAAAACCATCCTTTTTGCAGACAACTTGTCGATTATAATAATAATAATATATATTTTATTGTACACCAATATAAAAAACAAAGTATACATCGTATAATAAAAATGTACAATGGGCGGCCTTATCGCTAAGAGCGATCTCTTCCAGGCAACCTTTGGATGGACAGAGACATAAATACACGAATTAGGTAGGGGTAGTGTACAGCATGATATTGATTTATAGTTATCAAGAACTACAACGACAACAAAATATACAACGAAGAGAAAATATAGGTAATTATTAAAAATTTAAAGTTTACTCAGAGAGATAGTGGTCCTTCATCATTTTTTAAACGATGCCAACGATTGGGCTCGTCTTATAGTTAGAGGCAGTGCATTCCATAGTCTTGCTGCCTTGAATGCGCTGGAATTTCTAACCTCAAATCCTCCGATGACCTAAGGAATCTGGAATGTGTGTCACGAAGGAACTTGAAACGTTCTTTAAGATACGAGGGAGTAAAAGGATTAAAGAGTATACTATACAGTAATGAGAGAATGTGAGTATTCCGACGAAGGCGTATTGGGAGCCACTTGAGCACTTTGCGGAATTCGGAAATATGATCATATTTACGCAAACCAAATGTAAATCTAATACAGAAATTTTGAAGGCGCTCAAGTTTAGTAAGTTGCTCTTCAGTGAGGTCGAGATAGCTGGCGTCAGCATAGTCAAGTACAGGTAGAAGAAGAGACTGCGCCAGCGCAATTTTAGTGGTAATCGGCAAAAAGTTTCGGAGTCTACGTAAGGACCCTGCAGATGAAAATAATTTGCGACTAACTTCCTGCAGCTGGGGACCCCAAGATAACGTTCGATCAATATAAATATCCAAATTTTTTTACACTGTTCCTTAACGTTATATGTACCATTAAAGATAATTTGAGGCAATTGGTTCCAATCTATTCGTGAAATCATCCTTGGGCTTCCAACAACAATTGCCTGGGTCTTAGACGGATTAACCTTTAGACTGTAGTTGTTACTCCATTGACATATTCGATCCAAATCCGAGTTAATAATCGAAAGTGCTAGTGGCAGCTGACCCAGTGGAGCTTGTGTGTAAATTTGAAAATCATCTGCATAAAGGTGGTAGGATGAAACTAGTTAGATATAGAGTTTATAAAAATAGCGAAGAGTAGTAGAGATAGAACGCCACCCTGCGATACACCAACCGTAATATCACACCAGGAAGAAAAGGATTCTTCAATGCGTACACGTTGTCGGCGACCAGACAGGTAACTATGAAACCAATCAATCACAATATGGCAAGAAGAATATGAAAATCTACAGTGTTAAATGCATTACTGAAGTCAAGTAAGGTAAGTACGGTCAGATTTCCTTCTTCCATGCCTAGTCTAATGTCATCTGTAACATTGATAAGAGCAGTAACAGTACTGTGGGCAGGACGGAAACCAGACTGGAAGGGGTTTAGAAGACAGTTTTGTGACAGAAATACACTGAGTTGAGAATGGACAAGTCGTTCAAATACTTTAGAAAGGAAAGGCAGAATAGATATAGGCCGATAGTCGGAGAAGGATAATAACAACCCAAAAAAATATGACACTACAACAACATGGGTTGGACATTAACAATACACTGACATCAATTATTCAATGGCTAAATAATAACAAATTACAAATAAATTTACTAAAGACTAATTTTATTAATTTCAATAATTCATTCATCCACTTTGTGTGATACACAAATTTTTGTTCCGAGTACTTTGTGTTGAATTGTATGTTTGTAAAGTCCCCCGCGATACAGGGCTTGTACACTAAGAGGTCTTTAAAAAAAAAAAAAACAAACTTAATAATCTAAATATTAATTATAAAGGAAAAACACTTACAATCTTAAATAGTACATTAAACTGGAAGGAACACATAGAAAAAGTGAGTAACAAAATTAGTGGGTTTTCGTATGCACTTTTGTGTTTTGGGAAAAAATTCAACTAGAGACACAGCATGTACAGCATATTTTACTTATGTTGAGTCAACAACAGCACAGACATAAATAAAGCTTTTATTGCCCAAAAACGTTGTATACGGTCGATTTGTAATATTTCCCCTGATACTTCCTATCGTCCCTATTTTAAAAGCTTAAAAATTCTTTCTCTACCTTGCATATATGTGTTAGAAGTTGGAAAGTTTGTTAAACAACATCCTGAAATATTTAGTCTTAAATATAATTCCTAAAAGTAGCAGGATACAAAAAAAATATTATTCAATGTGTGTTACAATATATAACAAACTAACTGCCTGTACCGGCTTCGCAAGGGTGCCATATCGTAGCTGTTTATACATTGAGTTACATTATTGCAATTTTTGTAGGGATCTCTATTATTTTGACAACAAATAAGCCTATGTTACTTTCTCTGTTAATAAAGAATTTTTAAAATCGGTCCAGTAGTTTCGGAGCATAGTAAATTCAAACAAACAATCAGATCTTTCCTCTTTATTCCTCCTTATTATAGATTACAAGTACATATTAAGGAATTAACCATCAATAAATTTATAAACGCACTTTTGCTGGTTATTAGACAAAACGTTCTATTCGATTAAAGAGTTTTTAGAATATTGTGAGTAGGTCCAATAAAATTATTATAGTATGTTGTTAATGTTGTTGATTACATAAGATAATTTAATGCTGTGATAAAATATTATGATAAATAAATTCTTCATATTATTACTTAAATAATTGCATGCTATCTGTGATGGCTAAATGGGCTAGATCGAATTATCATTATTTGTATTATGTAACACCACTATGTACCCCATTTATTACAATAAAGATAATTTAATTGATGATTGAATTGAATTGAATTTGAGACACACTGGATCAGAGTGTTTATTTTAATTAAGGAGGGAGGGGAGTGGTGGTTACTTAGCCTTGATCTGTCAATGGAATTTATACTATTGTATTAGAAATACCTTCAACAATCGAAATAGGTTTAAGCACTTTTTTACTCATAACGTACATATTTAGATGCAGCCTCGTGGTGAACAGTCAGCCGCATGGTATGCGTACGCAGCCGGTGTCATCACTCTGATGACTTGCACGACCATAGGCAACTCGGTGATATTGGTGGCACTAAGACGAGCGCGCCGTGCGCCCGCGCACTACCCGCTTATCAGTCTAGCTGTGGCAGATTTGTTTGTCGGGCTGCTTGTAGTACCTGCAGCCGGCATGAGAGAACTTTTTATATTTCAATTACGTAAGTAATTATCTTTCAATTGGTAAGGCAATCTTCTTCACCAGGGGTTTTGTTGGTTGAGCTCAATGGCTCATGGCAAAACGAGTAAAAAAATAGTTTAGAGCTCATCAGGTACCTATAGAATATAGATATAATGTAGAATATTAAACAGCGACATTTAAGCGAATTTTAATATATTGCGTTTATGTTACAGGTTCCCTCCTTTTCTACCCAACATAAAAACACGTATAGTTATACAAGTGGGGGTGCAATGTGCAATAGGAAAGATGCAATAATGTCTAACGTTAATAACACAGGCATCGATTATTCATGCTAAAAATTAAGTTGGCAAAATGTTTGTGTTTTAGAAGATGATTTCCAGTAGTCAAATTTGGCGGAAAATTACGCATAACTCGTCGCTGTAACATGTTCCGTGCGTGTTCAATGGGTTTTAAGTCAGGTGACTGTGCTGGCCAGTCCGACCAAAAACAAAGTGCAGCATCAAATTATCACAAACGGTTTACCCGTTGCTACTCGAGCTCGACCCCTTCCTCCAGACAAATACAAGATAGCAAAACAAGAGTTCAGAGACATGATGGATATGGGGATTTGTAGACCGTCAAGCAGAGAATGGGCATCGCCACTCCACCTTGTAAAGAAAAAAAAAGGAGAATGGAGAGCATGCGGCGATTACCGCGCACTAAATAAAATAACAGTACCAGATAGGTACCCGTTACCCTGACTGCTCGATTTTACATATATCGCAAGTGGAAAAACAATATTTAGTAAAATCGACATAAGGAAAGCGTTCCACTCTATAGCCGTTGCCAAACCAGACAAAACGGCGATAATAACCCCATTTGGACTTTTCGAATTCATGAGATTACCATTTGGTTTGAGGAACGCAGGACAATCCTTTCAAAAATTGATGGACTCCATATTTAGAGATTTAGATTACGTTTTTATATTCGTTGATGATATTTTAATTGCGGATTCCCAATTAGACGACCATTACAAGCACTTAGAAGAAATATTCAAACGCCTGCAAGAAAACGGCATAACGATAAACACAGGCAAGTGTGAATTTGCCAAAACTGCGATCAATTTTCTTGGTTATCATATAACGAGCCAAGGAATTACCCCTACAGCAGAAAAAATACAAGCAATTAACGATTACCCTAAACCAAACACGGTAAAAGATTTACGTCGTTTTTTGGGTATGCTAAACTTCTACCGAAGCAGCATACTGCATGCAGCTAAGCATCAGGCGCCGCTCAACAAATATTTGATTAACTCTAAGAAAAATGACAGAACAGTCATTCAATGGAATAAAGAAGCGGACCACGCTTTCGAATGCTGTAAACAAGACATTCGACAGATAACGTCAATAGCGTGTCCTGACAGCAACGCCCAACTAGCCTTGATGACAGACGCAAGTTTGAAAAGCGTAGGCGCATTAGAGAGGCGCAAAAGGGAAATGGGAACCGATAGCGTTCTTTTCAAAAGCACTCATTTTTTCATTTCAAAAAGCTTTATTATCAAAATATTAATGGTACAGAAGTGTAAAATACTTACAAACGAATAAATACACTAATCATACCGGAAGAACACTTTGCCAGGCTGATAGCGCCTATAAAAGTTTAACAAACATGAATTTATACTACTCTTAACACCATGGAAACAACTAAACTAAATTAAAATAATCACATTTTATACGAGACATTTAGAGATATCTCGTTTATTTCATGACATGTGGGTACCTTTAAGTAGTATCGACCGATGCGAACCGTGGCGATTGCCAGTGCAATTGAGCCGGCAGGTCCACCCCGCCTCCCGCGCCACTGCACTACGTGGGCGAGAACGGGGCAGCCAACCAACACACTCGGGTCACCTCTTTGGTCATGCGCTTACTCATTGATATTCGGGCTTGTTGTCTGTGGTGGGAATAAAACATAGTGATGAGGAAGCTTATACGTTCCGTATTTATCGATATAAAAAATGTTACTTGAGTGCGAACTACAAATTTGTGCTATTAAGTTTTTTTTAAGAGTTACCAACGTGTGATTTAGTTTTTGTATAAAATTTTTGAATTAATTTTAAGATAAAGTTGAAAAGCAACGGAAAATTAATTTTAGTATTTAGTTTTATAAGATTTGTTTTGAACGGTGTATTATAGGCTATTTTTAGAGCTTTATTTTGAATTATTTGAAGGAGTTGGTGATTTGTAAGACAGGTGTTGCTCCAAACAGGGCAAGCATAGGATAAGCACGGTCTAATGAGCGTTGAATATATTCGTAACTTAGTGGAGTTACTTAAATTACTTCTGCGGTTTAGAATCGGACTGAGAGCACCAAGGGCTTGAGCACCTTTGACCCGTAAGCTGGCCACGTGCCTAGACCAATTGAGTTTGCTGTCCATGGTTACACCCAGGTAGCGTACAGATGTGCTCCATGGTATTACGTGTTCGGCAATTTTGAGATTGCGTCTTGGGGGCTTCCGTGATCGGGAGAACATGATCGCCTCCGTTTTGGCCTCATTGAGCTTCAGCTTCCATCGACTGAAATAGTTATGAAGGAGATCCAAGGACATCTGGAGGCGACCCACAATAAGGTCTTCATCGTTCGAGGATGTATAGGATGCAGTATCATCAGCGAAACATGCAAGCGACGTACGTGGTTGAATAGGAATGTCGTTTATATAAAGCACGAACAAATGCGGGCCTAAGATCGATCCTTGTGGTACGCCTGCTGGTATCGATTACGGGAATGATGACGAGCCTTCAATTCTTACAATGAATGTACGGTTTGTTAGATAAGATTGTAGTAATCTAACTAAGCCCAGGGGAATACCGATGGTCATGAGTTTATGGAGCAGACCGTCATGCCAAACGGTATCAAATGCTCTTTCGATGTCCAGCAGGATCATGCCCGTTGACTGGTGTAGGTTAAGGTTATGTGAGATATATTCCGTTACCCTAGCAAGTTGCTGGGTGGTTGAATGGGATGCTCTAAAACCAAATTGCTCATTTATGAGAAGGTGGCTAGATACACCTTGTAACCTTGAACATATAATTACTTCGAACAACTTACCAATCGATGATAACAGACTGCCGACTGAACTGATTTGCCGGTAGCTAGAAGGTAAAGATTCGTCTTTGCTAGGTTTCTTAATTGCAATGACTTTAGCCGTTTTCCACGTCGAAGGAAAGTAGCCTAAACTTAAGCAACCGTTAAAGATTTTCGCGATATAGACTATCGTTTTTAGAGAGATGTTTTTCAGGAGTAAGTTGTGGATATTATCGTCACCTGGTGATTTTCGATGTTTCAGCAGGTGTATTTTCTTGCGTATTTCAGATGGATGAACAATATAATGGCAATCAGTATGGGTAAACTCGGAAAGCTTCTTAATGGAATTTTGAACCCCAGCTTCTAGTAAGGAGCTCGGCCAATCAACCGTGAGTCTCATGTTATCAGAGACTCACGGATTGAAGAACCACCAGGGAGTTTAAGAGGAGGTATTTTAGTACAATTGGGCTTAAGAGATTTAGCAATACGCCATATCCCAGCAGTTGGATTGTCGACTTTAGCAAGTTTTGCATTCCAGGTTCTATCTTTAAGTGTTTTGATATGAGCATCTACTAACGACTGCAGGATATTAATATTTCGGAGAACTAATCTTTTCTGGCTACTGCCTGGAGGTAAACGTTGATCAATGCGACGCAGATAGTTTTTATAACGGATTATTTCTTTTATATGCTTGGGTAGTTTAAGTGCATTGTTGACGGGTAAACATTTCGGTATGAATTGGTTTCTCGCTGATAAGATGCATTGTTGGAGATGTTGTACGGCCTTGTCGATATCGTCGGTTGAAGTGAATGTATGAGAATTAAGGAGAATATTATGATTTAGAGAGGTCCGAAACCCATGCCAGTCAGCACGATCAAAGCGATTGTGTTGCGGCCTGGCGTGTGGTATTAATTGGCCAGTAATTGTGAAATAGATAGGATAATGGTTCGAGGATAGGGCCACGATGCCTTTGACATTGTTTATATGGTCAACATTTAATGATAGAATCAGATCAGGATTAGTTGGTTTAGAATTTGGACAATAATTTATCTGCGTTGGTATATAAGGGCAATGTATTTCGTAGTCATGCTGAAGCATGTGGTTAAATAAGACTCTGCCACGGGTGTTAGTGTAGCTACTGTGCCAGTACGAATGGTTAGAATTGAAATCACCTAGCATTAAAACGCGTGTTCCCAAACTGAACAGTACATCAAGGTCACTGGTGACCAGAGGTAGGTTAGGCGATTGATAAACCGACAATGGAACATGATCTAATCCCGATATATTAACTGAAATACCTATGGCCTCGATATTGACGGTTTTGGGAACACTGATGACCGAGTGCTTAATATTGTCTTTGATTAGGATAGCCACGCCTTAACCTCGTCCACTGTGGTGCTTATCCTGCCGATAACAAATATAACCAGGGGTGGGCAGAACGGTATTGGAAGACAACTTTATTTCACAGAGAGCAATGATGTGAATTGAATGAGAGCCCAGTGCGAAATCGAGAAGTTCATCGATCTTAGAGCGTATTCCATCAGAGTTCCAAGACAACAAGGCGAGGTCCAAACAAAGTATTCTACCTACGACAGGGAGTTACTAGGCATATACATGGCGATAAACCATTTTAGAAGACTCATCGAAGGCCGAGAATTTACCGTCTATAAGGACCACAAACCATGGATTAATGCTTTCGATAAGAAGCCATCAATGGATGAAGCACCAAGACGGATTAGATATTTGGACTACACATCGCAATTCAGCACAAAAATCGAGCACATTAGCGGCCGAGGATTAGGAGTTATCGAGACAATATCACTACCATCCGAAATAGATTGGAGTGAGGTAGAAAAGTGCCAACAGAATGATGACGAACTGGAATGATTAAAAACAAATAAATCATCAGATCAGAATTGTGAAAATGGGATAAGTTTATAGAAAGTAAGAAACATATAAACGTGTTAAATTGCAAATTACAAATTATTATACTTACTTTTAATTGTTAATATTAAGTAACACGTACAAGGTTTTCTACTAGGTAAGCAATATTGAAACCCCACTCTAAATTATTGTGAATTTCTTTGTTTTAGTTTTCAACCGACTTCAAAAAGGAAAGAAAAACAAATTAAACATTTTGAAATTGGTGCCATGAAATAGTAGTCTTTATGTTTTATTCGGCACCAACTTCAAAATGTTTAATTTGTTTTTGTTATTCTAGGTACATTATTTATTGCTTTTTAGTTGCCTTGTATTTATTTTAGAAGTCGGTGATATTTTTTTGTAAAAAAGTTTTTATTTTATGACGTTTCTGTGAAATATTAAGCTATAAAGTGATTTTTTTTGTTATATTCAACTGCCCCCCCCCCTTACCAGCTAAATGGTTTTCGTACAGATTCCATTGAAAAATACTTAATAACGTACTTAATAATATTAAACAAAAACACAACAAATAAATACAAGGTAACTAAAAAGCAATAAATAATGTACCTAGAATAACAAAAACAAATTAAACATTTTGAAGTTGGTGCCGAATAAAACATAAAGACTACTATTTCATGGCACCAACTTCAAAATGTTTAATTTGTTTTTGTTATTCTAGGTACATTATTTATTGCTTTTTAGTTGCCTTGTATTTATTTTAGAAGTCGGTGATATTTTTTTGTAAAAAAGTTTTTTTGTATAAATAATATAGGATTAACCAAATTAAACTAGTCATTAACGAACAATAGAACCCGTCTATTATTTGACTCACAACATTATATAGCAACAATCGCTATAGTATTTTTAGGACATTATGCTGCCTCTTATCCAAATGAGGTCTGTTTGCGCTCCCATACGAATGCCCGCCCACACCATGATGGTGCCGCCTTATTACGAATAGAACTCTTATGAGGGCTCCAGACGGCTTTGAATGCTCTAAACGAATTATTTTACTCGTTTCTGAGGCAATTTTAAAGCGAAGTTCTAAGGCTTTCATTGATTATCTTTGTCTTATTTTAAATGTCAATTGATTCCAAAAAAGCTTTATATTTGTCTCGATTGGAAAACGTGAAGTAGGTTTTGAAAGTTCATGATCGCAGTACTGTTCTATAAACATAACAAAGATGAATAACAAAAGATTTTGATAAAATGGCACTGGCTATTAGACGGCTTCATAGAAATAGTTTTGATTTTGCTCGTGTTTTCCTTTGACTGCCCCCGTGGGGCCGGCCCTCCGATATAGTACAGCCAGTGCTTTCTACTATATACTCTTTGCTATTCCTTTGGAATAATTATTCAATTGGTTTCCAGACTGGGTGCTCTGCCGCTGCCGGGATGTCCTATCTGTTCTAAGCTCCGCAGCGTCTATTTTCTCCCTCTGTGCGTTGAGCTGGGTGCGTTACTGCGGCATCACCGCACCTCTCGCTCGGGCCAAGCAGACCAAACTTGCCAGGCTTCTCGCCTTGCTGGTCTGGCCCGCCTCCTTCACAGTGGCACTGGCAACAGCGTTAATTTATGAGCCGAGAGAACAAACGGGCATGGATAAAGTGTGTCCAGATAATATGAGTATTATGTAAATTTTTAATATATCTACCTACATTTTTAAATAAAATAAATAATTCTTGGTTGAGATTCTACGAAAAGTTTTTCAGTCTATTTTTTCTCAAATCTCAATATTTTTACAATGTTTATAAGTGTGGTATTTTGCTTCTTGCCGGGAATCAAGATCTATTGCTTCAGTCGCTGGCATGCTTATTTATCCCACATGGTGGTGGTGTCAGTACCACCTCGTGTTCTTCCACCGCCTCGCCCTATCATTTACATTGTCATCATAAACATCACATGCATTCATGCCCCTAGGTGCTCTTGGGTCGTCCCCTAACTCTTGGTCCTAGGTAGCGTTGAATAATAACAAACAAATTGTCGGGGAATATTTTAAGTTTTTAGTCTGAATTCCACTTGTTCTATTGGTTGATTTTTGTCAATTTCTGTTGCTATTCGGCTCAGAATAATAAAGATAATATGAAAAGAGTTTGTAAATTGTAGGTAATAAGCTGACAGGTCTGTAGTGTTGCCAATGTGAAGCGGGTTTCCTTTTTTGTAGAGCAGTACAATGTTAGATTCACACCATTGCTTTAGTACTATTTGTTTCTTCAGAATCAGGTTAAAGATTTTCAATAGGTATGGAACTGGAATGGGTGTTCCAATTTTTATGGCTTCATTTGTAATGTGGGCTCTTTCCAGGTGTTAATTTTTTAATATGTATTATAATCTCATCCTCTGTTATATGGTCTGGTTTTGTTTCTGAGCTGCTTTTTTGCCCATAGGTACTCGTACCATACGTTTCATAAATTATAGATATACCCTAATAGTTACCCTACGCTACACTTCTCATTATAAAATCTAGGATCTATAATTCTATGCCTACCTTAATAGTTAAATAAAACCATGAAATGTTTCCGTTTTTTTTATATTCTTCGGTTTTTATTAACAAAGAACTTGAAATATTTCCTGAAAACATTTCCTAAAAAAAAAGTTTCGAATAAAGCTTGTAAAAAAATGATCAAATTGAAAGAAATGGGAAATTTTACTGCTTTCTTCAACGTAAGAGGACAATTTGGTCCAGACTTAGATGAATATATTCTTTCTCTCCCCAGTTTCAGATTCGGGGACGTTTTCCTATCTTTTTACCTGCCAACGTGTGTAATGTTGCTAATGTACTTTCGCATCCTGCGTGCACTGGCTATGTCACCGGAAATTCGGGTGCACAAAGGCCGATCACCACAGGTTTGTGACTTGTGGTTAATACGCATTTGTATATCAGTGAAACTTGTAGATAAGGTTTATTCGTAACCTGTCACGAAATCCTAATCTCAGACACTGGGTTAAGTTAGTATGCTGACTTACGAAAGTAAAGACTCTGCGTGACGAATAAAGGCCATTCTTTTCTATCTTTTGATATCAGAATTAATATTTTATATTTAATCATTTGTTACAAGTACTTTGGCCAATATTTAAGCGCTTATTCCCGTTCAGTCACACCCAGATATGTAACAGTGTGACTCTTTAGGAATTAAATTCCTGCTGAGTGACACTGTGACATAATGCAACATTTTTTCTCTCATAAAGAGAGGGAATATTTTTTCTTGTTCAGTCACACTGTTATACATTGGTGTGACTTATTTAGACTTTGGGGTGGTGGGTCACTTTAATATTAAATTTAAGATGGATCTTCACCACGTGACGTCCATTCAATAGTTCTTAAAAAAATAACTTTGACTTAATATTGCAGGATCCGCCACCGGTCGCAACGATATCTAGCTGTAGCACATCGTTTCCAGACAGAAGTTCTCCAAAAACACAAAAGAGTCCAATGTAAGTGAAATGTGCCTTCTTTTTGTTACTCTTTTCAATTTTGGATTTTTATCTGTAAAGATTATATCAAACTCATTGTGACCGCTCTCGTCTTCTACATATTATAAATCCTTTTGGCAAACACAGACCTTTTGGCAATTTCGGGGGTAGCGATATTACTTGAACAATTTGATATTTCAAACTGTTATCTGAAGGAGCCACGCAACTTCACAATAAATTGGTAATGAGTTCCGTCCTACCTTCAAAGTACCTAGGTACATGTTTTTGCAGGGACGCTATCGTATCACGCCAGCGACGTGCTACTCGCACCGTAGTGGGCTTAATGGGGCTGTTCCTTATTTGTTGGACACCGTTCTTCATCACGGTGCCTATTGGTTAGTATTTTTAAAACGGAAAGTAAAGAAAAGTTCTTATGAATGCCTAAAATAATAGTATCAGTGGCGGTGCTATGCAGAATACGTGGCGTCCTCAACTTTGCGACGCCCTGTCTAGTTTGGAGCGAGATCAAATGTACGTAATTTTTTTTTGTGCAAGGCCCCTAGAGGCGCGTCAGTAGTCGCCGACGCCTAACGCCGCTACTGATAAGGATGTATATATAAGCCTATGTTTAGATTACGGGCGCTCCCTGCTCGAGCGTGTTTACATTGAATCACGCGAACGCCTTATACATACTGATTTGATAAATACTAGTTTATAACCGCCCGCGCATGGCTTTTTACATTACATCAAATAACTTTGTAATATTCCTTTTGAAAAAAAAATGCCTACTACCTACTTCTGTCACACAACCACCTACCACAGGTCTGTGAGACTACGGAGTAAAATTGTTGTTTTTTTGTCAAGTTTAGGCCTTAAAGTACGCAGAGGACGCTGCTGCCCGTCCTTCGGTGTGAATTCCTTTAATCACATTGACGACACCCACGGATAGAGATGGCGTGGTGCTATAATTAAGCCGGTACCACACGGTCTATAAATAAACAATATATAAAGCCAAAGATATTTTCAGATACCCTCTGCCACTGTGTTAAGAACATATTCTGGCAATGCTTCTTATGGTTGGGGTTCTCCAACTCGGCACTGAACCCGCTGGTGTACGCGGCCGCCTCGCCCAGCGTGCGGCGCGCGCTCAAGAACTCCCTGCCCTCTAACACGAAGACAACTAGCACTAGCACTACTACCTCTCAGATACAAGTAACTCGCCTGTGATCGCAAGCAAAAGGAAAACTAAAGATTTTATCTATTAAGTACTTAGATTCATGTCAAATTACAGCTTTCTAGTACTAAGGGTCTCCGAGCTCAGCTAGGGACAGACGGACTGACTGACGGACAAAGCGTAAGGGTTCCGTTTTACTATTTTAGTTGCGAAACTATAAAAACGAAGTTTCGGTCTTAAAAGAAATTGTAAATTACAAAGTTGTCAAAAATAGAGATAAGATAAGATAATTTATTTGTATTTGTTAAAATCAATCAATCAATACTTTATTTGTGAACATAGGTACAGTACAGTTCTTGTTAGTGTTATAAAGATTCACTGTATTCTGCCAGAGATTGGCGTACAAAATTGAGGTTAGTAGTAGGATAAAAGGTATAAACTATAAAATTAAAATAATCACAAAATAGCTTGATACACCAAATTACATTCATAAGTCGAAAATAACCAATTACACATGTCAAAGTTAATTAATACAATTACGAACGAATAAAAATATAAGTGTTAAAGCAATTAAATAAAAATAAAACTAAAAAAATGTCTTAACAAAACCAGATAAATAAAACAATGATGATAATAATAATAATGTCACAAAAGCAAATTTTAATATCACTAACATTTTAATTTTAAACTGTTATATATCGTTGAAAATCAAACAAGTGTCACGGTCTCAACATTTGCACTATTTTGGATTTCTAGTTCACTTATTGTTATTGTTTTAGTACACTAACAGTAGTTCACTTCAGGTAAGCTGTCCTTAACATTTTACGATAGGTTTTTGTTAGTTTGTATAAAGTTAACACTTTAAAATACCAAAAATAAAATAGTGATCGCGGGAAACTTGTTTACACAACAACCGTCAATAACGAAAAAAAAAGGTGTAATACCTACGTAAAGCTGTTTATTTTTTACGAAAAATGTCTTTTACTGTATATATGGGGGTATGCTTAATAACTCGCGTATTGAGTATATAAGCATATCTATTATAGTAGAAGACTTTCGTTAATAACTGCTTTTGTTAGGCGTTTTCGTTAATTATTTATAAATTCTAAAATATTGTTATTTAGTATTTTTACACCAGCATTGCTTATCTTTCCGGTTTTATATAAGAACATGTTAAAAGAGAGATAAATATTAGTGTCAATGAAATTTGAAATAGAGGAGTAAGCACTTATGCGTGTTTGTATGGCAAAATCATCGACTCGGGCGCCCTTAAATTTCTTTACTTTCTTTTCATTCATTTTGGAACACACTTCACAGGTACTAACTACTACACTAAACTATTAACGCACTTTAATCGGTACACAGCTTATGGTGAATCTGTCAGTGAGAATAACCTCAATCAATCAGTTGTTTTGTATCAGCACAACTTTATATGTATAGCGCCATCTGTTCTATCTACACAGAACCACGCCATATGATAAGTGTGTGCCGTAGTCGAGGCTGGTTTACTTAATCGATAAAATCGAACACCTTAGCTGCCGAACTAGCAGCAGGCAGCAGTGGGCAGCACCGGTCGGTTGCAATATTATTTACCCGATACTTTCCCTACTTTGAGACTCGTGTGCCACCAACAGAGGGCATTACTAGTTTCTTACCATTGAAAACATAAATTATTTATAATGGAATGCAATGCATACTGCAAAGATGTTATGAAATCAACAGATGTATATATGACATGTAACAAGTGCTCAGGTAATTTTCATCTGCAATGCTTAAATATAAAACAGGAGCAATATCAATTATTTAACCAAGAGTTTTTATTATCATGGATATGTCCATCCTGTAATGGACGAAATGTAATGTAATGGAAGAAAATTCTATTAGATATAATTTGAATAACCTTATGCATCAACTGACATGCCAAATTAATGGACCTTTTTATAATAAATTTCATTTTATTGACACTAACAAACTTGTTAGTAAATATTTTTATTTGACAAAAGATAGATATTATCTTAAAAATAGTTGTAAAAGACAGATAGCTGTTTCGCTATCTTTTTATATTAATACTTCAGCCAAGAATTTGGCTAATCAAGTTGCTTCTATTGAGCAACAAAATTATGACATTAATTTTAACTTAGCCAACAATTTGGCTAAAGCACCTGACATTAATAATGATAATTTATGTATTAATAATAATTATAATATTGACATACCGAATAATTTAAATTAAATTTTAAGACAATAGAGAGTACCTCTTGCACACATACTTGTGCACTACCACTTGAAAATTATTCTGTTATGTCAAAACAGAACAATAGTTATATTAATAAAATTAACCTGGTGCATCAGAATATCAGAGGAATGACAGGAAAAGACTTGGAATTGGAATTGTTCATGAATGCTGAAGCTATTGATATTTTATGTATTACTGAACACTGGCTAAAGAACGATCAGTTCATGTTTAATTTCAACAATCACCAGGTAGGCAGCTCGTTCAGCAGGGAACTGGCTATACATGGTGGTTCACTAATATTAATAAATAAAAATCTTAAATTCAAAGAACGCCGTGATATTGTTAACTTCTCTGTTGAACGTAGCATAGAAATAGCCTGTGTAGAGTTGAAGCGGTTTATTGTATTGACTGTGTACAGACCACCTTCAGCACAATATCATATTTTTGAAGATGTTATGGATGAAGTCTTGCATAAGGTAACAAACCATAATAAAAATGTAATAATATGTGGCGACTTTAATGTTAATTTATTAGAGAATACTACTACAAGTATGAGGATTTTAGCTCTATTCAAATCATTTAATCTGTGTAATTTATTTTTAGAGCCTACCCGCATAACTGCCACTACAGCCATATGTTTAGATAATATATTCACAGATATTATTGTAGATCACAAGAGAGTAATTAATCAAATGGATTCTGACCACTGTGGTCAACTTATTTCTTTTGATATTAAAAGTAGAAAAGTAACTAAAAAATGTATAACTGTTATCCCTAAAACTGTCAGTCGATTTGAGAGTTTCAAAAGCCGCCTCATTTGTAACCCTCCACTGTTGAATGAGGACAGTGATCCTAACATTTTATATAAAACATTCTTTAATAAATTTTGTCATAATTTCGATTCGGTTTTCACTCCCAAAACGATTATGGTTAAGGGGAATGCAACTTTTAGTGAGTGGGCTACTGTCGGCCTACATAAAAGTAGAAAAAGATTATTTGAGCTGTATGATGAACGCAATTATAACTGTTGTGATAGATTTTAAGCTTATGTAAGAAGTTTTGCTAAAATATTTAGGCAGACTTGCAAAACAGCAAAAGCTTGCTACCTTAGTTCACAAATTAAAAACAGTGATAATAGAATTAAAATGACTTGGGATATTATAAATAGTGAGACCGGAAGAGTCAGAAGTCAGAATAATGATTACTGTCTTAAAATAGATAGTAAAACCATCACATCGGACATAGAAGTAGCCACTGCATTTGAAAAATTCTTTACTGACATTCCAGTCTCCACTACAAAGTCATTGAATTCCTCACCTATTGCAGCTGAGTCTATCTTGATTATAAATGTTAATAAATGTGACATCACTTTTCAATTTGATTATGTTACACATATAGATGTCATAAAAGCTTTTAATTCTATTAATGTTAAGGAGACTACCGACCTCTGGAGTAACTCAGTTGTGATTACTAAGTCTATAATTTCTTTTATCGCGCAGGACTTGGCTTTTATATTTAATAAATGTATAGATTGTGGTGTATTTCCTGATTTAATGAAATATAGTAAAGTAATACCATTGTATAAATCAGGTAGTATGTCTGACCCCACTAATTTTAGACCCATATCAGTACTACCAACATTTAGTAAAATCTTTGAAAAAATAATATATGATCAGATGCAGAACTTCTTTTACAAAAATAAATTATTACACTTTAAACAATTTGGTTTCACTAGGGGTCGCTCTACAACCGATGCTGGTGTGGAGCTTTTAAAACATATTTTTGACGCCTGGGAGGAATCGCAAGATGCTTTAGGCGTCTTCTGTGATTTATCTAAGGCATTTGACTGTGTTCTGCATGAAACATTAATCAGGAAATTGCAACATTATGGTATTAAAAACACAGCTCTGAATCTTCTTACGTCCTATCTGAGTAACAGGATTCAGAAAGTTGATGTTAATGGTAAACGCTCCCCGGGGTCTGTGGTCAAAATGGGAGTCCCACAGGGTTCTATTCTCGGGCCGTTATTGTTTTTAATTTACATAAACGACTTACCATATTCAGTAAATAATAATCATGAGATAGTCCTGTTTGCAGATGATACATCACTCTTATTTAAATTAAAACGCCAGCAAAAAGACTTTGAAGATGTAAATATGGCTATCTCAAAAGTGGTTAACTGGTTTGATGTTAACAATTTACTCTTAAACGAGGGCAAGACTAAATGTATTCGATTTATAACACCTAACGTGAAACCAGTAAAAACCACTATAAAAATAAAAGAAGATGAGTTGAACCCTGTAGAGACCACAAAGTTTTTAGGAATTACTCTAGATTCTAAGCTTCAGTGGGGCCCACATATAAGTGAATTGTCTAATAGACTCAGTTCTGCAGCGTACGCAGTTAGAAAAAATCGTCAGCTAACAGACGTTGAAACAGCGCGATTAGTTTATTTTAGTTACTTTCATAGTTTAATGTCGTACGGTATTCTACTGTGGGGGAATGCTGCCGACATTCAAACCATTTTTGTTCTGCAGAAGAGGGCTATTCGATCAATTTACGATCTTAGTAGTAGACACTCACTTAGAGAAAAAAATAAGGAAATCAATATCATGACGGTTGCATGTCAGTATATCCTATATATATGAAAACCTTATATATGTTCACAAAAATATTGATAGTTTCTGTAAGAAATGTGATATACATAATATTAACACGCGGAACAAACATAAACTTGTTGTACCAGCGTCAAGGTTACAAAAAGTAAACAAATCATTTCGGGGCCAGTGTATACGTTTCTACAATAAAGTCGTAATAAATTTAAGTGTACCATTAAGAAAAAAATGTGTATGAAAAGTTACTACTCAATAATTGATTATATGGAAGACAAAAACGCTTGGGATTGAACTGCTTTCTCTCACAGGCTATTAAAATGTACTTTAAGATTATATGTATATATACATATTTACTTTGTAAGAAGTGAAGTATTGTGTTTGCTGAATACGTTTTTATATACTCATTTTAGAGTTACTAATAGTATTATTATTTAGTTATCCTTATTTTATAAACGATTACACTCAAAAAACACACTGGTTCATTCAGTAAAAATTATTTTTGTAAAGAAAAACTTGATGATTTTAAAAGAGTGGCACATGAGTTTCTTGGCAGCTTCTTCTCATGAGCTTTACACTTGGAACTGCCACCTAACCTCATTTTGTTTTTTTTTTTCAAACATTCATAATTTTATAAATTTTTTAGTATGTTTTAATTTGACGTTTTCAAATAATCATTAACCTGATTTTACGAAATAAAGATATTTGACTTTGACTTTTGACTTTGTACTAATGTCAGTACTCGATGAAAAAACAACTCGAATACTCCTGTCCGCCAGCATCAGGTCATACAGAACGAGGAGATGCACGCGAATATGTCACTTGACAGTAGTTTACTATGCGCCACGGACCATAATACCGTCGTTGAACCCTACGTTAGGACCGAGGATCAAACTGTTACCATGAACAAAATAAGCCGACTGTTTGATCACAAAATTCAAAGTTCAATCTCAAATATAATTGATAACAAATTACACATATTCATGACAAGTTTTCGTGCGGCTCTTCAGGAGGATATAAAGAAGATAGTACAATCTGAGATTAAATCCGTAGTCCAGGAGATCGAAAATAATTTTACTGCCACCACCGATTTTATCTGTGCTGAACAATCTAACTTGAGCTCACAAATATCCCATCAAAATGACGTCATAAAAAGATTGGAAAACGAGAACATTAAACTTCAATCAGATATGCTGAATTTAAACAAAAGGTTTTCTAACCTCGAGAATATGTCCCGTAGTCACAATATTGAGATTCAAGCTGTGCCAGAGAATCGATCTGAAAATGTAATACTGATGTTTAAGCAGCTATGCAGTACCATTGGAATGACAATAGACGATTTTAATATTATATCCTGTCGGAAAGTAGCCAAAATGGATGCTAAGTCTACAAGACCTCGTAATATATTAGTTACCCTATCTTCGCCTAGACTTCGGGATACCGTTTTATCACTTACTAGGCGTTATAATAAGTCTAAGTCCAAAAACGCGAGTGAAATGCTCAATAGCTCTCATTTGGCCATCTCTAGCGAGAAAGTGAAGGTTTATGTTACAGAAAATATGTCTCCTGAAAACAAACTTCTTTATGCGGAAACCAGGAAAACTGCTAATAATAAACAGTACAAGTACGTATGGGTAAAATATGTTAAAATATATGTACGCAAAAATGATAAATCTAAACCCATTCTTATCAAAAATACCGATTGTCTGAATAAGCTGTTATAATATACCCTGTATTTAAACTGCTAATTTATGATTATTTTTTATCAAAATGTTAACAGAGTCAGGAGTAAGTTAGACGAATTACGCTTAAATATTCTCAATTGTGATTACGATATAATCTGTCTCACAGAAACCAATTTCAATGACAGTGTTTTTGATGCCGAGTTTTTAGATTCTAGATACACTATATATCGTAGAGATCGTTCTACTACGAGCATAAAAAAGTCTGAAGGTGGCGGGGTGGCAATTGCAATTAATAACAGTAAAAACCTTATAATTACTCGTTCAACTACTTAGTTGAAAGCGTTGGGAAAGCGAAATTGAGATGTTTGGCTACGGGTCGATAATACCTCCACCAACACATATTTCATTATTTGTCTTTGCTATCTACCACCTGATCTGGAGCTCATGAAACTAAAGGCTTTTTACACTAATCTTCAAAACAGAATTTTACTATCAGTCGACAAATTCGATTTTATTGCCATCGGCACTGCATATCAAACATAGCACGAATACACTTCTTTTGTGCAAGAAAGATTTTCTCTATTTCAGAAGAGTTACCCCATACGACTATGCCGTAACGGATTACTGAGCAGACGTATGCGTGATAAACTGTTATAGAAGTATGCCTGGATGTAATATTTTTAACCTTTTTTAAGGCAAATACGAACTGATTGATTCTTTTTGCAATTATTGCAATGTGATTCTTCCATGTGAAATGCTCATCAAGAGTTACGCCGAGGAACTTTATATTATGTACCTGTTCTATAGCAACTTTATTATATTTTACATTAACGTGCACAGGTTTACTTTTGAATGTTTTGAAATGAAGTACGCTAGTTTTGGAAGTATTAATTTTTAATTTATTTGTATTTATACAATAAATGCATTTTTGAAAGATAGAAAAATTTGAAATCCAGACTCAGGAATCGAACCCGAGACTTCCGTAGCCAAACCGGGGCCAGAAGCGAACCACCTATCTGGACTATGTTATTAGATTTCGAATTTTTCTATCTCTTGTTGCTCGCGAAATTAAGGCCTTCGCAGTGACATCTAGTCGTTAGTTAAGGAACTTCTGGCCCCGGTTTGGCTACGGAAGTCTCGGGTTCGATTCCTGAGTCTGGATTTCAAATTTTTCTATCTTTCAAAAATGCATTTATTGTATTTGTAAAGTTATTGGCAAGAAATGCCTATAAAAATTACTTCAATATTCGGCCTGCGACATCATAATTTGTTAAAATGCTCTCTGTAACGAAGCAATAACAAAAGCCGTGATAGTTCCTTAACTAACGACTAGATGTCACTGCGAAGGCCTTAATTTCGCGAGCAACAAGAGATAGAAAAATTCGAAATCTAATAACATAGTCCAGATAGGTGGTTCGCTTCTGGCCCCGGTTTGGCTACGGAAGTCTCGGGTTCGATTCCTGAGTCTGGATTTCAAATTTTTCTATCTTTCAAAAATGCATTTATTGCATTTGTAAAGTTATTGGCAAGAAATGCCTATAAAAATTACTTCATTATTTGTATTTAACCATTTTATTACATTATTTAAAGTTTCATTAATTTCAATTTCATAATTTTGCATATTATTGCACTTAATAATAATTGTAGTGTTATCGGCGAACAATACACTTTGATGTTTAATTGACTGTGGCAAGTCATTTATAAAGAGAAGGAACAGTAGTGGCCCCAAAATACTACCTTGGGGTACTCCACAGTGATTCGTTCTAGCTTCGGAATCAAAACTTTCTAGGCTATTAAGCAATTAATTGAACCTTGCCACCCTTGTTATCTGTTTTCTATCAACTAGGTATGAATGAAACCATTCTTTTGCTGGTTCCCTGATGCCGTAAATTTCCATTTTTTCTAAAAGTTTGATGTGATCAACACGGTCGAAAGCCTTACTTAAATTTAAAAATAATGCACATGTGGGCATTTTATTATTAATATTGGTAATAACTGCTTTAACTAATGAAAATATCGCCAAACTAGTTGATTTATTTTGCCTAAACCCGCATTGTTGTTCAGCAAGAATATTATATTTATTTAAAAAGTGCAGAACTCGCCTGTACATGAATCTTTCAAAAATTTTTGATATTACCGGAGTTATAGCAATAGGCCGGTAATTATCAACATCTGATTTCAACCCTTTTTTGTGCAGTGGCTTTATCAAAGAAAGCTTTAAATTGTCTAGAAAATATCCCTGCTCTAAAGATAAGTTAATAATATATGCTAGAAACTTTTATGCTATTCTTGAAACCATATCTTTGTGTAATCTTAAGCAGTTCAACAGTATTCCGAATAAAAACCGCCAATTCCTAGATCTAATCCTTTCTAATGTCGACTCTGTAAGCGTACATAGTACTACGGGACTTGGTAAAATTGACGATATCATCCCCCACTATTCATAGACGTAACAAATCTTGAGTCTTCGTTCAAGGTTATCTCTAGTGCTTAGACTGTTAGGCCAAACTTCCGTAAGTGCAACCTAGACTTCGCTACGACCTCTTTTCTCTTGACTGGACACACATTTTAAATAATACCGATATCGATAGTGATGTGAGCACATTCTACGCTAAGCTGAATGAAATTATTGCGAAGCACACTCCGATGATAAAACCGAGAAAAAATACGTATCCCACCTGGCTTAGCCCATCTTTAATTCGTTCGTTGAAAGACAAAGACAAGTACCATAGGCGTTTCAAAAAATACGGGAACCCCCTAGATTATGATACCTTTAGCTTACTACGCTTTAGATGCAAGACCTTAATGAATGACTGCTACAACAATTACCTCAACACAGTCGAAAAATCAATCAAACAGTACGTTAAGCAATTCTGGAGATATGTTAACAATAAAAAAGAGTGCGGGTCAATACCTACAACTATGAAGTACAATGGGTTAGTGGTGTCAAGTCCGGACGAGGTTTGTGGTCATTTTTCTTCCTACTTTGGATCTGTTTATGATACTAGTCCCCTCACTAGCGTTCACTTTTCTCCATTATCCATGCCGAACACTTGCTTAAATTTAATTAACATTAGTGCGCAACATATTGAAACAAAAATAAAAAGTCTAGACGGGGATAAGAGCGCTGGACCGGATGGGATTCCACCTTCATTTATCAAGAGCTGTGGCAATGAGTTATGTACTCCTTTGCAGATAATTTTTAATAAGTCAATAAAAACTCGGGCATTTCCAACGTTGTGGAAATCAGCTCATATTATATTAGTAAAATAAAGAAGTTTAAGATAGCCTTTCTCACCTCTCGTCGTCAATGTACAGAATTAATATATCTCTATAAAATTGTTCATTCACAAATAGACTGCCCTAATTTACTGTCGTCCCTAACTTTCATTACGCATTACAAATCTAGGAATCCTTCACCTAAACTATTTGCCCTCCAAATTTTCAAAAATAACACGTCCTTTCACAACCCCTTAACTAGAATGTGTCGATTGTATAATAATACCGTTACTAGCCATTCTGAATTAGATATAGATTTATTCAGGACTAGTCTCAACAAATTTAAGACAAATATTCAAGGTCTGCTATGTTTCAATACTTTCAAGCGTTGGTAAAATGATACATGGCTCTGTTTTACACTAGGAACTACCTACTGTAAAATATGTTATTTTACCAATGCATCTTTGTTTAAATTTATATTTTGTTTTTTTTAATACTATTATAACACTTTACACATTACCACTAGTGTAAGTACTTACCTAAGTATAATTATGTAATTTTTATATACTAATACAACTAACCAGCATAAATGGTGCATACTGTGCGCACAAGCTTAGAATTACAATCTAGTTTTCTATTGTAACATTCTTGTTGTACCTGTTTAATGATTGTAATTGGTTTTGTGAGCCTAATAAATAAAATAAATAAACACCAAAATATCGCAGGTTTACTGAACAAAACCGATGCGGTCTCAATATGTATTAATGAACTTGCAGATGAGGGTATGAATGTAGATTTATCTATTCCAAATTACGAATTAGCAGCGCATTTTACCAGAAAAGAAAGCAAAATGGGAGGCTCGTGTTTAATAGTAAAACTTGTTCACCAATTTACTGAATTAAAGCAGATAGCAAAACTATCAGTAACTGCTATGTTTAAATGTTGTGCAATCGAGCTTACGCAATACAAGATTGTAGTTGCAGGGATTTATAGAGTTCCTGATTTTAAAATCCTAAATCTAAGTATATGTATGGAAAGAATGCACATGTAATTGCAAACACTTAGTAAGGAAAATACAGGAAGAATGTAATAACGGGTGATTTTAATATATATATTTTAAAACGTAACACCCAGTCACTCGATTTTGAATGTTTATTTTTGACTCATAATTTAAAACTGGCAGTACCTACGTCCAATTACTCGCTTAAAAAGTCAAACATGTGTAGACAACATCGCTCATAATTTTAATAAGAAATGTGACGAAACAGCGAACGAGCAAACAACGTTGCATTTTGATTACTATTTAGATGTTAATTAGAATTGTGATATTACCAGCTCCATAGATAAACTCTGGTTGAATAATAGCTATAAAAGTTTAGTAGAAGAACTACCACACTATCAAATATTGGGATATAATACATATATACGGACAAGGGCAACTACAAGAGGAGGAGGTATCTTAATATACGCTAAAGAAGAGCTTAGTTTTGAAGCTAAAAAGTGAGTAATGAAGCCTCAGAAATACTGCATGGTTAGATGAAAACAGGTAAAAGCACAACACATATAATTGCTATTTATAAACCTCCTAAAAATAACAAGTTAATCTTTATTAGCCAATTAGAGAGTATCGTTAAGTCTATTCCGACATCTGACAACATCATAGTGATCGGAGATACGAATTTAAATATCTTAAATGATATAGCAAACCCAATTGTAATTAAATACAAAAACACCTTGTGTGAATGCGGCCTACAGTGTGTAATACCGAGTGCTGAGATAACGCGCGAGGCGATAATGGACGGGCAACTTGTGACGTCGTGCTTGGACCACGTATGGGTGCGAGCGGGACGCAGCGAGTGCGAGTTGATGTCGTTCGTATTTGAAGCTAAGATCTCCGATCATCATGCGGTAGGACTAACTCTGGATCTGCGCACGGGTAATAACATTAGCTAAACAGACTCAAAGGCGACCAGTGTACGTGAAATTATTAGTGATAAACTCGTTAGACATCAGTTCGACGCATATGACTGGGCGAAACTATTAGACATTATGTGCCCGCTACTGTTGTATCAGACGTTAAGTACAGTTTTTGATACGATTTATAAGGAAAGTACAATTAAGGTTATGGTGCAAAATAAAAGAATAACACAGCCATGAGTGGATAAAAGTTTATACACAATGTTGTTAAGAAGGGATTATTTATTTAGATTGTGGAAAGCAGAGCCAAAAAACATGAATAAAAGACTAGACTACACAAAATTTAGAAATAAAGTAAATAAATTAGTAAACCAAGCTAAGAATAAATATAGACAGACAGAAGTAAAAAACTGTAACGGGGATTATAGAAAAATATGGGCAAAAATTAACTCATGGCTGGGTCAAAAGAAAAATAGCCTAGACGATGTAATAATGAGACATTTTGGCAAAACGGAAAATGTAGATCAAATTTGTACAAACTTTAGTAAAACATTTACAAAAGAAATAAAAGCAATCAAACACAAGTGTAACACACAGTTTTTGGATAGGAGCAAATATGTGATATCGAGTCAGGTTAGCTTTAGGTATATTGCTGTAAATCCGTCGGATATTGAAAAAGTAATGACTTTGTTGTCATGTGAAAAAGCACCGGGCTTGGATAGAATCAGAGTTAAGGATGTTAAATATTTAAAAAAGCAACTAAGTCCTATTATAGCTTTGTTCATGAATATGTGTTTGTCACAGGGTATTTACCCCAATCAATTAAAGAGTGCAATTGTGCGTCCTATTTATAAGTCTGGAAATCATTTGGAATATGTCAACTATAGGCTAATAGCCATATTATCAGTCATCGATAAAATAATTGAAAAAAAAATTGTTAGTCAAATAAGTAATTTCTTGGAAGGTAATAACATACTGTCAGAATCACAGCACGGCTTCCGTAAGGGGCGAAGTACTACCACTGTTCTAGCGGGGTTTACAGACTATGTTAATGAAAGTCTAGACGCCGGTAAACAACTTATAGCATTATATATGTACTTTAAAAAGCGTTTGATACTCTGGATCATGCCATATTATTGCAGGCCATGAATGAATGCGGTATACGCGGACCTACTAATAAATGGTTTGAAAATTACTTGAGTAATAGGAAAATTCGGATCGTCATATGTGGAGTGTCCGGTGATGAAATGGATGTGGATCTAGGGGTACCGACTGGATCAGTGTTTGGGCCCGTTGGTTATGTGATGCACGTCAATAGTGTGTCAAATGTTGTGAACAGATGTCGGGTGTACATGTATGCGGATGACATGTGTCTTGTTTACGCTGCTAAAGATATATGTGAGGTTCAAAGGTATATACAAGAGGACTTCGAAAATATTACCAAGTGGGCACATGACAATGGCATAATATTAAACTTCACAAAAACCAAATATACGCTCACCACATAGCCGACGGGCTAAAACAGTCTCTAGGGAAAGCCTTGCTGTGACAGGACATACATACGAATGTTTGCATAATAACAAAAATAATTGCATATGTAATAAATTAGAATACGTTGAAGCATTTAAATATCTAGGTTTGAATATTGATGTAAACTTTAATTGGAAAACACATGTTGTTGATATTTGCAACAGGCTGCGATCAGTACTAGGGAAGTTTTATCAATTAAATAGAGTATTAAATAAACACACATTATTGATTGTATATTATGCACTAGCTGACTCACTTATCAGTTATGGACTTATTGTTTACGGTAGAACCTTTAAAACATACCTAAAGAATAAAAAAGATTTACAAATTAGATTAATTAAGTTTCTAGTTAGCAAAAAAGATAAGATAAATTGTAATAAAGATTATGAAAAGTTATTTCCTGTTTGTAGAATCTTTAGACAAAAAAGTGGAATACTTAATAGGACTAGAATACTACTATAGTGATGAATATAAAGAAATGGTATACAATAAATATAATACACGAAGAGTCAGAGAAAATAGATTAATTCAACCGCGAATAACCAACTATTATGGCAATTGACTGTCAAAGTATCTAGTACCAAAGACATTATATAAGGTTGAGTTATTAAGACAGAAACCTAAGTTAAGTAAAGGTGTGTTGAGGTCCAAACTGCGAGACTTGCTTCTCGATGGCCGAGATGCTGGTGCAGGTGGCGGTACACAGGGTGACCGCAATCTTTTGCATGTCTCTAATTGATTGTAATATGTAGGTATCTATTATAAAATTAAATTATTGTTACGTCAGTAGGTAGTTATTAGTGTGTAAATGTAGTGGTTAAGTATGTCGTTTTATTATATTAAATATATATTATTATTAAACAAGAGCGCGTCTCGCCATCAAACATTACAGTTTGGCTAGAAAATATTATGTAAATAAAATTGTATATATTTTTTGCATAAATAAATTAAAAACATATAACGTTAAGGAACAGTGTAAAAAATCTGGGTATTTATATTGATCGAACGTTATCTTGAGGTCCCCAGCTACAGGAAGTTAATCGCAAATTATTTGCATCTGCAGGGTCCTTACGTAGACTCCGAAATTTTTTGCCGATTACCAATAAAATTGCGCTGGCGCAGTCTCTTCTTCTACCTGTACTTGAATATGCTGACGCCAGCTATCTCGACCTCACTGAGGAGCAACTTACTAAACTTGAGCGCCTTCAAAATTTCTGTATTAGATTTATATTTGGTTTGCGTAAATATGATCATGTTTCCGAATTCCGCAAAGTGCTCAAGTGGCTCCTAATACGCCTTCGTCGGAATACTCACATTCTCTCATTACTGTATAGTATACTCTTTAATCCTTTTACTCCCTCGTATCTTAAAGAACGTTTCAAGTTCCTTCATGACACACATTCCAGATTCCTTAGGTCGTCGGAGGATTTGAGGTTAGAAATTCCAGCGCAAATCCTATGATAGGTCGTTTACTGTCGAGGCAGCAAGACTATGGAATGCACTGCCTCTAACTATAAGACGAGCCCAATCGTTGGCATCGTTTAAAAAAATTATGAAGGACCTCTATCTCTCTGAGTAAACTTAAAATTTTTAATAATAACCTATATTTTCTCTTCGTTGCATATTTTCTTGTCGTTGTAGTTCTTGATAACTATAAATTAATATCACGCTGTACACTACCTCTACCTAATTCGTGCATTTATGTCTCTGTCCATCCAAAGGTTGCCTGGAAGACATCGCTCTTAGCGATAAGGCCGCCCATTGTACATTTTTGTTATACGATGTATACTTTGTTTTTTATATTGGTGTACAATAAAGTATATATTATTATTATTATTAGATGGCGCTGTTCCTAAACTCTGAATTGCGCTATGGATTGGTTACCAAGAGCACAGTAAATAGTTTGAAACGTTTTATTAAATTTATCTTCGTCTTGAACTCGCAGTTTTATTCAAGTTCAAAGGTCTGGAATCCATGTTGAATTTTTTTTGTAGATTAGGATTTGACGTAATAACATTTCGTGTTAATAACAACTTTATTATCATCCAAGTTATTTATACCTCATAGTGAATCTTCATACAACGCGCACTGGACTAACATACACTTGGCTCATAGTCACGGAACGCTCGTATAGGTACCTATGCTACCGCTGAGAAAAAGACTAAAGCTATCTACCTCCATACCAAGTTTCACCCAAATTGTTCTGGAAGCTTCAAAGATCACACCTACACAATTACTTTGAGACTAAAACTCCAAATATTGGTAAGTGGTTTGTGTAAGACTTCAAAGTTTGACTGTTCAATACTGCTGGATTATCCATTAATAGCCTTTTATAACAGGACGTTTAGAAAATTATGATCTATAAAAAGCAGATTCGGTGTGGATGCACCACAAATTGTTTCCGAAAAGTTTGATAGCAATATAAAACCCAAATTTATTTATCCAGTTTTATTTCTTGTATTTATACTTCAGAGCAAAATGTAGTGTACAGGTTTCCAATAAATTACTATCACCCCAAGAAGCAAACACCTAAAGAATGCGATCAATCATGTACAGAACGTGTAATAAATAAGTTCGACGTCCATTGTGCGTTCAAAGTCACCAGGCCAAGAGCACTCCAAAGCACTCCTAGTGGGCTTCAACGCAAAGTTCATTATAGAGGCGCTCTCTATGAATAAGAATCAAATCAGAATTCTTACTAGAACCCTAACTGGGCACTGCAGACTAAACAAACACATGCACAAGATGCGTCTCACCGATACTAATGTTTGCAGATTCTGCCATAAGGATGAGAAAACACCTATACACATCCTCTGTGGCTGCGAGGCAACTCATCACACCAGAAGCCAGCACCTTGGAGGGCACTTAATCACACCTGACGACGTTAAGGCCACTCCACCAAGATACATAGTCGACTACATGGTCAGACTAAATCTTGGAGATGTCCTTTAAGGAAGAAAGAGGCGTCACAATAGATCTTATAGGTCGCAGCGACTTCCGGGCTATATATCCCGGCCTCTATCCAGATACAATACAATGTATACGTGGCACGTTTGTAACGCAAAGGCATATTTGTTAAAAAAAATAGATTAAAATGATCATGATCTACACTCTGTGTGCCTTTTTATGTTAAACGTTTGTAATTTAAAACTATTAAATTAGTTTAGTTCCATAGTAATAGCTGGTAAAACTGTAAATATATTTTTAAAAACCAATTATTTTCATTTAAGATAATTGAATTTAAATGTAAGGAAAAAAATAATTTTAATAAATGTTCTCCCGTAATGACAATAAAGGAATAAAATAAAAACATGTTTTTATTTTAGATAACTAGCCATGTGAGATTGTGGGCCCTATGTTACTAGCAATCCTGTTAACCCCTCCAGCTAAGCTCAATGGCTTTTGTTAAGAGTGGGTTTACGTCGGTAGTAAATTGGGTAGGATTCGAACCCGCGACCTGGCTATTGCGAGTCCGATGCCTTACCGCCCCGCTAATTATTCGACAATTTAATTAAACTTTTATCATCTTAAATCTGC
Source organism: Herminia tarsipennalis (assembly GCA_945859575.2). Lineage (NCBI taxonomy): Eukaryota > Metazoa > Arthropoda > Insecta > Lepidoptera > Erebidae > Herminia > Herminia tarsipennalis. The sequence goes on from OX243832.2 coordinate 27,780,881, forward strand.
TTAAAAAAAAATATCATTCAGATTATTTTTCACGTGTACAACATTAAAAAAGTTAAAAAAAAATTAAAATGCGAGCTGGTATAGCTCACACTATCTATTTTTTTTTACTGGCATTCAGTTTATTTTATTAAAATTTGCAACTCTGGTTCCAACTCAATCATTTAACCTACCAACAAGGCGTGGGTGGAGCCACGAAGGACGACTAGAATCTAAAGGAATTTTATCTAAAAAATTACAAATACTATGATTAACATAACACGATTTTGTCTAATTCTTATAGCATTTGGACTGGTCACAAGATAGGTTGGCACTCATTTCTAATAATAGGACAGACAGGAAGTCAACTAAACAGGTTACATTAAATATCCATTTACTATTCATATTAAACATAATACGTCTTTGAAGTTTAGCTCAGACTACGCTAGTATTTTAGTCGACTCGTAACTAAACGAGTCTAACATACAAAAATGTAGTCAAGTAAAATACTGGAGACGAATGAAACAATTTTGGAGCAGTAGAGAGTATTAGTAATAACTAAATACTCGTTACTGCCCTAAAACACGTGTCATTCGTGTTCTTCTCTTCACTCGACACAATACTAGCGTAGTCTGATAAAGGCTTTATGTGCAGAGTTTTAATTTAGTAGGTATCCTAGTGGCTGGTTGAGGGGAGTAGGTACTTACTCCCGTGTTTATGTGCTGCACCTTGTTACCTTAAACCTATCCTCATCTAGCTTAAGCCTTCCCCCCTCCCCTCTACTACACGCGTTCACATGAACCTGAACTTGTGACAATGTGTTGGTATTAGAGATTCATTCGTTTCATATTTTACGAGAAGCGTAGTGGTTGTGTACAAATCAAACCAGAATCAGAAAAAAGGTAAGAATCTTCTATATATTTTTTTTATCTATTCATGTACCTCAGTCATAATATTCGTCGTAGTATCGTAGTTTTTTAGTAGTCGCTGCATTTGTTCCGCATTTGTTTTGCGTTTAGATAATTGTACGTATTTTTAGAAAATTTTACAACATTTAGATTTGTGGATACCAGTGTTACCTATGTTATTAGTTTAATCACAGACAGAATTTGAATACCTACTAACATAGTAATGACAACGGACAACTACACAAACAAGACAAAAACAAAAATAATATCTTTTCACCCACATCAAAAACCACCTCTTCAAATAAACTTTAGTTTTAATGGCACAAAAATAGAAACTGTGAATAAGTTCTCACTGTTAGGACTGGTTGTTGACACACATGTAAATTGGAAATCACATGTCCAAAAAATTAAATCAAAGCTTTCTAAATTTTCTTACGCTCTACGTGAAGTGAAAATGACCACTGACATCCAAACTGGGCTCGTCACCATCATCATTATGCATACGCGTGGCTGAGTTATGGCATTATCTTGTGGGGAAACAGTACTGATGCAACATAATTATTTATTACATAAAAAAGGCTTATAAGAATATTGGCTAACATACAACAAACGGATAGCTGCATGCCCCATTTTGTCAAATTTAATATACTAACTCTCCCTTGTATATATATTTTAGAAACGTGTAAATTTGTACGTAACCACAAAGAATTTTTCAATACAAGAGAAGATAAACAAACAAAATACACACTAAGGCACAAAACTAGATTAAACTTACCAACTTCACATTTAAGCATGCACTCAAATAGCCCTTACGTTATGTTCATAAAAATAAATAATAAATTACCCGAGAAAATTAGAAACGAATCTAAATTAAATAGCTATATAAATAAAATAAAAACCCTTTTACTACAAAAATGCTATTACACCGTAAATGATTATCTAAATGACAAACAATTATCTAATTATGCTACATAGATAATATCCTCCTCTCCCCTAATTAGATTTAAATATAATTATTTATGTTATTTTGTTGTGCCCAACGGGGTCCACGATGGTCTAATTTTAAGCCTACCACCTAAGTATACATTGTGTAATGCAAATAAACGATTGAATTGAATTGAACTAAGTGAAAGGAAGAGTGCCTATATTTTAAACGATATTCAACTTAAAAATGAATCAAAATTAAAAAGTACAGTTATTACAAATGTCACTAATATTCATTATATAATTTATGTAAAGGTTTTGTCATCAAAATATTCTTGGACCGAATAATAGCATTTGTCTGTAAGGTAAAGGTGTAAAGTAAAAGAGCTCCACTGGTGTGGAGCTCTTTTATAAATAGCAGTTCATCATTGATGTCTCTAATAGATATTGGAAACTTGTTATAAATTAAGGGGGCTCTACAAAACATACTTTTGTACATCATTGTTGTTTTGCACGGTACAACACATAACTTTCCTAAACGGCGTTTTCTTTCCTCTTTTTTTCTTTTTATATTTAGTCTAATAAATATTGCACACTCGTAAAAATTTACAATGTTATTAAATACAAGCTACATTACCATACGAACAAACTATATACATACTATTAACATTATTTAAATATTACCTAGTAAACTACAAAAAAAGGATTACCTACATAAAAAGGAGTTAGGCGTCGAAGAATTCCTCCCCATCGATGTCAACCGGTATAGTGCCCAGAATTGTATGGCAATGTTTATTATCTGAGCAAAGAAAAGGCCAGCCTTCTGGTAACGAGATGCACTGACAAGACGCTGGGAAATGTCTTTGAATAAAATGCGAGCACTTGGACCCCACGGCCTAGCGTCTCAACCCCAAACGGCTCAAATATGTAATCTTCGACTAGATTACTATATTTGCGCCGTTTGAGAGTCTCCGTAGATGCAGCAGCAGCGCAGGCACAGCTCGCAGTGTTTGGAAGATGGGATGGCGCTAGGGTGTCGACACAGGTTGCATCCCAAACCAAAAGTCTTCCCATCTTCAAAGGTAGCAAAGACATACCGTCCGGCCTATTGCCATCGCTGTGTGCCAAACCATTAGGTTCAGCAACAGCTGGCACTCCAGTGCTGACAAGAGCCCGACGGATGATGTCATTAAGGCTAGCGTGTCGTAAATATATATGTATGAGAAAGTCGCTAACCTATATTCTTTAAAAAGTAGCTTACATGAATCTTTTGGTTTGATTCCAAACATTGTTCGTTTACACATAGGGTCAATCAGTCGAGTTGCCCCAGAAAACAATACTGTATCGTAGTGTGGAAGAAATGTTACCACGGTACACTGTTATAATATGATGTTTTTTAGTTTGTAAAGGCCATAAGCATGTGGTTACAAACACGTTTAGTAACTTCTTTCCAGTTCAATTAAATGATTTGTGTTAGATGTTGGTCTCTGTTTAAAATTAATTAATTTTGTTTTTTACAAAGTTTATTTTTAAATTATGTGATGTCAGCCATTTAATAATTGAGTTCAAAGAATGGTCTATATTAGTTTCTAGTGTTGTCAATTTAGAGATAGTGTAGAGCACAGTGCAACCATCAGAAAAGAGTGTCATTTTGTGTTTAACGCTTAGGGGTAAGTTATTAAAATAGATGATGAAAAGTAACGGTCACATCACACTACCTTGGGGAACCCCAAATTTAACTTTTCTGATATCCGATTGTTCTGTTTCTCTCCCGCGCTTCAGCTTTCAGCCGCGGCTCCACCCGCGTGGATGTCGGTTATCGCGATGAAAACTTTCCTATGTCCTTCCCTGGGACTTAAACTATCTCCATGCCAAATTTCTTCTAAATCGGTTTAGCTGTTTGAGCGTGAAAGCGTAACAGACAGACAGACAGAGTTACTTTCATGTTTATAATATTAGTATGGATGTTATTATTCCGTCCACGCTAGCACAATTAAATATTTTTTTAACGAATTTTAATTTGAATTATGTCAATTGGTGTTGTAGGTGTCATAAAAATTGAATTATTTTAGAATTCCTAATTATTTTGTCTTTACATTTTATTTCATTAATTCCTGTTTTAGGTAGATTATTTTTAGATCTATTTATAATTATTCATGTAGCTATTGATTTATTACTTGACATTTTTGTGTAAGGTAAATTATTCTTTTTAACTTGTTAGCATATGTCTTACACACATTTTTATTACATACACTCGGATTCTTGCGACATTTCCATAATAATTTGCGTTTCTTTTTGCAGTGTAGCTTTATTTCCTTGGATACACATTATATTTTAGAGGAAGGAACTATTTTAACCCGTGGCGCGTTCACGCCCCTGATGCATCCAAATCGTTGACGCGACCAGGGCATTTGACGATAAAAGATTTTGCACGATGTTGGTTACAAAAAATGTAAATGGCACCCGTTACCGATAATTATATTTTATAAACAATATGTCACTCGAAAGTAAAGATTATGTCCTACCCACATAAGTAATAATTATAACACTCGCTTACTTGATAATAATGTAATAATTAAATATATTGAAGAATTTCCAAAAATCACCAATAATAAGCATGCCAAATGTAATTAACGTCTCATTTTAAGCATTGAATGTTTGTTAAAAAATGGAGTAACATGGGATCTTGATGGAACGGCAAAACAGAACCGTGCACAGGCGTTAAGTACTCTATGTATGAGACAGTCAGTTTGCGCGAGCAGTCGCGGTCCGTACACAACGTCTGTATAGTTTAGCTTTGACAGTACCAAAGTTTCAACTAGTCTCATTCTAAGTTCCTCTGACAGGTACTACTACTATATAAAACGTAGAGTCGGTAGAAACAGTTTTGGACCGTTTCCGCCACCTGTTTCTCAAATCTTAAACTTGAATCAACGTGTAACCCCAGATTGCGGGCTTAATTTACTCGGACTACCAGCTCTTCCGTAAGGGCGATATTAAATGTAGATGGCAGACTACGGATCTGGTGTTTCGTACTGAATACCATATGTTTAGTTTTTAATGGATTTAGAACTAAGCAATTTAACACAAATCACTCAGGTACACGATTGAGATCATCGTTAAGTTCTACTACAGCTCTCTTGTACTCATTCGGCTTAAAAGAGATGTACAACTGGATGTCGTCGGCATATATGTGATACCGACAGTTCTTTAGGCACTTAATCACATCGGCGCAGTACAAAATAAACAAGATTGAGCCCAATATTTTAAAGTCCGTGGGCCAAACATTCTTCCAGACACTAAAAACATTCAGAGACTTGAGTGACAATTTTGACACAAAATACTGAGAGTACAGAACACAACCGTCATAGTAAACACCTGTTTCCATGGCAATGGTGCAAGGTCAGTAGCATTGAATGTCTCATAAAAAACACACATGACCGTAGGTGTTGCAAGAGAACCCTGAAATGCAGAATAAGCAAAACCAAATAATGCCTCACTGCTCGTTACAGCGCTGTGAATAAAAATATCGCGTTATAAAATTTTAGATTTGCGTGGCAGCATGTTAAAATCCTGCGATAAATACATGTTAATTCTCAAACTCAAAGTCAAATATCTTTATTTCGTAAAATCAGGTTAATGATTATTTGAAAACGTCAAATTAAAACATACTAAAAATTTTATAAAACTATGAATGTTTGAAAAAAAAACAAAATGAGGTTAGGTGGCAGTTCCAAGTGTAAAGCTCATGAGAAGAAGCTGCCAAGAAACTCATGTGCCACTCTTTTAAAATGATCAAGTTTTTCTTTACAAAAATAAATTTTACTGAATGAACCAGTGTATTTGGTGAGTGTAATCGTTTATAAAATAAGGATAACTAAATAATAATACTATTAGTAACTCTAAAATGAGTATATATAAACGTATTCAACAAACACAATACTTTACTTCTTACAAAGTAAATATGTATATATACATATAATCTTAAAGTACATTTTAATAGCCTGTGAGAGAAAGCAGTTCAATCCCAAGCGTTTTTGTCTTCCATATAATCAATTATTGAGTAGTAACTTTTCATACACAATTTTTTCTTAATGGTACACTTAAATTTATTACGACTTAATTTTTGAATATTGCTAGGGATTTTATTGTAGAAACGTATACATTGACGAAACGTATTATTGAGCCCTGCGGTACACCCCTTTTAAGGAGGGTACGAGCCGATCTAATGTGCTCACCGTTGTTCAGTTTCAGTTCCACAAGCTGTTTACGATCATGCAAGTAACTGTGATACCGTGTTATAGACTTATGGTCGAAACCATAATATCTGAGCTTAGATAGAAATAGCCCTGTATGGATTGCATCAAATGCACGGGGATAGTCCAATAGCGTTTTGTGGGTGGTCTATTTATGCAAACGATATAAGTACCCTGATGAGGCTATTCGATTACAGAACATTCGAATTTATGATATTTAATTCAGATCATATAACTAGTCCGGTCATAAATACTGTTACATAAAAACTTTTCTTTTTTTCAAAGTTTTAATTACTTTGATTTTGGAACGCGTTTATTATTTTTAAAAGTTCTTTTGATTTCGCGCCATTTCGCTTATTTTTTCGTGTTCTTATCACATTACTACACTGACGGACTTATAAACTGCATCAAAGTAATAGACGACTTTGAAATAAATATTTTAACCAAGTATGCAAACTTTCTATACAGATTTAAATTGAAACCTCTAGATTGGTTCGTGAACTTTAAAACAGCGTAGGATCATATCTTTAAGTTTAAGTTTATGTACTGGAAAGGACCTTAAGACCTTTTTTGAAGAAAAAACAGAAGTTTAAGGAAAAATTGTTTAATTAAAAAATTGGTTTTAACAATAGACACAAACTTTATGCAAGGGTTTATTTGTGTTTTAATAAGGTGTATTACCCCCACGTGCCCTTATTACGGATTCTAATCGGTTCCGCATAGATTTTATAAGGGTTTTTAAAAGATCTTGCGGAATATTGTCCCATTCTTCTGAAAGTGCTGTTCTTAGTGCTGCCACTGTCGTAGGCGAAGGGTTTCTCGCATATACAGCTCTTTTTAAATTGTCCCAAACATGCTCGATGGGATTAAGATCCGGGCTGCGTGCTGGCCAATTCATTGTACGTATCCCAACCTCTTCGCAATAATGTTGAACTTGTGCAGCTGCATGCGGCCGGGCATTATCCTGCATTAAAGTAAAATTTTCGCCTATGAATCCCATGTAAGGCACCACGTGATCTTCTAATATCTCTGTTATGTAGCGATGTGCTGTCAAACCCCCTCTATTACCGTTTTGACGGACCATGTCTATGAACACAAGTTCTGTTCGCCCGTTCATCGATATGCCACCCCAGACCATACATGAACCGCCTCCAAAAGGAACACGCTCCTCAATGCAACTTTGAGCATATCGCTCCCCACGTCGACGATAGACTCTTCTGCGACCATCTGCACCATATAAACATGTCCTACACTCGTCCGTGAACAATACAGAGGCCCACTGCTCTTCTGTCCAATTCAGGTGATGACGCGCAAATCTTAAGCGAGCTTGTCTGTGAGCTGCAGACAACTTTGGACCATTTGCTGGTCTAAAAGGGGTGATAGCCGCTTCCTTTAACCTTCTTCTTATTGTTCGTGCACACACGTTTTTTCCACGCACTTCATTAAGCTCGGTTTTGATGTTAACTGACGTGAGGAAACGATTTCGCAGGGAAGTTGTAACAATAAATCGGTCATCACGACCTGTGGTTGCTCGAGTTCTGCCTGTACCACGTCTCCTCCTGTAAGAACCTGTCTCTACAAACCTTCTGTATATTCTACAAACCGTAGACTGGTTTAAATTTAAATTTCTACCAATCGTTCGTTGATCCAAGCCCTCCCGCACCAATGCTACAATTTGTGCCGCTTGTTCGGACGAAGTATCCATATTATGGTTCAAAAACTCTCGATGTGTTAAAAAACTAACCCAACAATTATGCTGGTAACAATAATTCAATTGACCAAACAAAAAAAATCAATGAGAATTAATTTAAAACTTTGCTATAAATAACACGCAAATCTGATACTACGAGTAAATTTTCTTTTCCCGGCTATATTCATTTGTTTTACCGCAGTTCTATTTTTAAATTTAATTTTTTTTTAAGATTAAGAGCCAGTCTTTCCATATTTATATAATTTAATCTAAAAAGTTTGCATACTTATTATAAAAAATCCTTTTAGAGTAAACCTGAACTTTGATGCAGTTTATGAGTCCGTCAGTGTATATGGATTGGGGTGTTAAAGGAAATAGGATTGCGGTGATCGCCTTGCACAAAGAAACAATTTTCACGATTGAAGAGCACTACAATAAGCAAAATGATAAAATGTTTGCTCCCAGTTCTAAAGAAGCTGCTCAAGTGGTTGGAAAGGTACAGCGTGGTCATCCTGCGTCAGTGATGGTTTGGAGGGGCGTGTCTTATCAAGGCGTCACAAAGCTACATATTTGTGAGAAAGGAGTGAAAACTTGAGCCAAAGTGTATCAAGAGACAGTCTTGGATCGTGTTGAATTCGTGTAAAGATTTAAAAAGTCATTATAGCAAGCCTTTAAAGTTTGGAGACCCCTGCCCTAGAGTCCCGTCATCAAGGTACCAATAGATACATTTTGAATTTAAAAATGACTGGCCCAAGGGATCAACTTGTTGGCATTCTACCGCTGAATCCAAAAGACTGTCCTTGTAGATTAATTAATATTGCAACCAAGTGCTATATTCATTAATCTTTAAATCTATACAGGGGGGGGGGGGGATAACAGGGGCAATCCCCCCCCCCTCCCTCAGACTCGACTGAATGATCTTCTTTTGGAGAATTTGAGAGTTTTGCCCTAAGCTGGCTTCTTACTTAGAAAATAGACAGCAATGTGTAGATGTAGCCCTACTAAACTCAGAAGACTCCATCGAAGTACATAGATCTAAATATAAATTTAATAAAACAGGCGTTCCCCGAGGTAGCGTATTGGGTCCACTATTGTTTTTCGTTTACATTAATGACTCACCTAAGGTCACCCACCATAAAACTATCCTTTTTGCAGACAACGTGTCGATTATAATAACAACCCAAAAAATATGGCACTACAACAACATGAGTTGGACATTAACAATACACTGACATCAATTATTCAATGGCTAAATAATAACAAATTACAAATAAATTTACTAAAGACTAATTTTTTTAATTTCAATAATTCATTCATCCACTTTGTGTGATACACAAATTGTTGTTCCGAGTCAGGGTGTACTTTGTGTTGAATTGTATGTTTGTAAAGTCCCCCGCGACACAGGGCTTGTACACTAATGCGGGAGACGTCTTTAAAGAAAAAATCAAACTTAATAATCTAAATATTAATTATAAAGGAAAAACACTTACAATCTTAAATAGTACATTAAACTGGAAGGAACACATAGAAAAAGTGAGTAACAAAATTAGTGAGTTTTCGTATGCACAAATGTATGTACAAATTGGGAAAATTTTCAACTAGAGACACAGCATGTACAGCATACTTTGCCTATGTTGAGTCTGTACTTTGATATGGTTTACTCATATGGGGTAATAACACAGACATAAATAAAGCTTTTATTGCCCAAAAACGTTGTATACGGTCGATTTGTAATATTTCCCCTGATACTTCCTGTCGTCCCTATTGTAAAAGCTTAAAAATTCTTTCTCTACCTTGCCTATATGTGTTAGAAGTTGGAAAGTTTGTAAAACAACATCCTGAAATATTTAAACAGGCTAAAGATAGACCAAATAGGACTAATATAAGAAACCCAAATATTACTAGTCTTAAATATAATTCCTAAAAGTAGCAGGATACAAAAAAAATATTATTCAATGTGTGTTACAATATATAACAAACTAGCTGCCTGCACCGGCTCCGCACGGGTGCCATATCGTAGCTGTTTATACATTGAGTTACATTATTGCAATTTTTGTAGGGATCTCTATTATTTTGACAACAAATATATAAAGCCTATGTTACTTTCTCTGTTAATAAAGAATTTTTAAAATCGGTCCAGTAGTTTCGGAGCATAGTCAATTCAAACAAACAATCAAATCTTTCCTCTTTATTCCTCCTTATTATAGATTACAAGTACATATTAAGGAATTAACGATCAACAAATTTATAAACGCACTTTTGCTGGTTATTAGACAAAATATTCTGTTCGATTAAAGAGTTTTTAGAACATTGTAAGTAGGTCCAATAAAATTATATAGTACGAGTATGTTGTTAATGTTGTTGATTACTTATGATAATTTAATGCTGTGATAAAATATTATGATAAATAAATTCTTCATATTATTACTTAAATAATTGCATGCTATCTGTGATGGCTAAATGGGCTAGATCGAATTATCATTAATTGTATTATGTAACACCACTATGTACCCCATTTATTACAATAAAGATAATTTAATTGATGATTGAATTGAATTGAATTTGAGACACACTGGATCAGAGTGTTTATTTTAATTATGGAGGGAAACCATCACTTGCCTTGATCTGTCAATTGAAATACCTTCAACAATCGAAATAGGTTTAAGCACTTTTTTACTCATATCGTTTGTAGTAAAAAGATAAATGAATTTAATGTACAGATGCAGCCTCGTGGTGAACAGTCGGCCGCATGGTATGCGTTCGCAGCCGGTGTCATCACTCTGATGACGTGCACGACCATAGGCAACTCGGTGATATTGGTGGCACTAAGACGAGCGCGCCGTGCGCCTGCGCACTACCCGCTTATCAGTCTAGCTGTGGCAGATTTGTTTGTCGGACTGCTTGTAGTACCTGCAGCCGGCATGAGAGAACTGTTCATATTTCAATTACGTAAGTAATTATCTTTTAATTGGTAAAGCAATCTTCTTCACCAGGGGTTTTGTTGGTTGAGCTCAATGGCTCATGGCAAGACGAGTAAAAAAATAGTTTAGAGCTCATCAGGTACCTATAGAATATAGATATAATGTAGAATATCAAACAGTTACAGGTTCCCTCCTTTTCTACCCAAGATAAAAACACGTATAGTTATACAAGTGGGGGTGCAATGTGCAATAGGAAAGGTGCAATAATGTCTAACGTTAATAACACATAGGCATCGATTATTCATGCTAAAAATTAAGTTGTCAAAATGTTGCTGGGCTATGCGGCCCCATGTGTTTTGTGTAAATACTGAAGATGATTTCCAGTAGTCAAATTTGGCGGAAAATTACGCATAACTCGTCGCTGTAACATATTCCGTGCGAGTTCAATGGGTTTTAAGTCAGGTGACTGTGCAGGCCAGTCCAGAACCCCGATGTCGTGTTCCCGAAGGGCAGCCGAAACCAGCCGCGCCGTGTAAGAAGGTGCATTGTCGTGCATGAACTGAAATGTTTACCATATTTGGACTCTGTGTGTCCTACACACAAAGTCCAAATATGGATATGATATAATCACACATTCTATGATCTCGTCGTGGTATTTTTAGGCCGTTATGCTGCCTCTTATCCAAATGAGGTCTGTTTGCGTTCCCATACGAATGCCCGCCCACACCATGATGGTGCCGCCTTATTACGAATATAACTCTTATGGGGGCTCCAGACGGCTTTGAATGCTCTAAACTAATTATTTTACTCGTTTCTGAGTCAATTTTAAAGCGAAGTTCTAAGGCTTTCATTGCATTATCTTTGTCTTATTTTAAATGTCAATTGATTCCAAAAAAGCTTTATATTTGGCTCGATTGGAAAACGTGAAGTAGGTATTGAAAGTTCATGATCGCAGTACTGTTCTATAAACATAACAAAGATGAATAACAAAAGATTTTGATAAAATGGCACTGGCTATTAGACGGCTTCATAGAAATAGTTTTGATTTTGCTCGTGTATTCCCTTGACTGCCCCCGTGGGGCCGGCCCTCCGATATAGTACAGCCAGTGCTTTCTACTATGTACTCCTACTCTTTGCTATGCCTTTGTAATAATTATTCAATTGGTTTCCAGACTGGGTGCTCTGCCGCTGCCGGGAAGCCCTAGCTGTTCTAAGCTCCGCAGCGTCTATTCTCTCCCTCTGTGCGTTGAGCTGGGTGCGTTACTGCGGCATCACCGCACCTCTCGCTCGGGCCAAGCAGATCAAACTTGCCAGGCTTCTCGCCTTGCTGGTCTGGCCCGTCTCCTTCACAGCGGCACTGTTACCAGTGTTAATTTATGAGCCGAGAGAACATCAAACGGATAAAGTGTGTCCAGATAATATAAGTATTATGTAAATTTTTAACCTACATTTTTAAATAAAATAAATAATTCTTGCTAAATATCTCTTTTATTTGGTAGGTAATCCAAATGTAATGAGAATTTTCATAACTGGACACAAAATTCAACGTGTTTTTTAATTCTTCTTTCCACGTATATTTAATATTTTGCTTAAATAGAGATATTCGTTAACATATTCTATTACATTTTCCTCTATTTTGATTGTTTTACTATGACTGTTTGATATAATTTTAGTTTTGGATGAGTTCGTGTGAAGGCCAACTTTTCTACTTTTAGAGTCTAAGCTTTGTAACATTTGTTCTAATTCCGTTGCGGATTCACTAAAATAATAGATTTCATCCGCAAACCTTAAATGTCTCAGTCTGTTATCAATGATATCTTTATGCCTTCATTTTTCCACTCCATGTTCCTGAAGATGTCCTCCAGTACAGCTATGAAAAGCTTTGGGGAGAGTGGGTCTCTTTGTCTCACCCCTTTTCCAATCGTGAACTCTTCTCCAAGTTCTAGTCCTCTAGTCCTTCTCTAGTTGGATTTTGCTTACACTCCTTAAATAGATGTTGTTAATGATGTTTATGTTTGTGTTGTTTATGTCATTGTTGACATTTAGGCTATAAATTATCACGCTTTTTCCCATAGGAGCTAAGCAGTAAGGGACAATGTCTGTAGCTATTTTTCGTTATAAAACAGTAACTACTTGATGGATCTTTAAGAAAATTTGCAGTTTTATAGTAAATACTATAGGACATTATTTACACTACACCACACATGAATCATTACGCTAACGCCTATGGGGAACGAGTAGCAACGTATTTTTTGTCGCACCATAATGGTTTATAACAAAATTTTCCACAATTAGACATTATCTATATTTGTAACCCATGAAATACATAACTTCACGCTAAAACTATAAGGAGCTAAGCACAACATTTTTAAGTTTCATAAGAACAGTTATTTTGACTTGTTAAGTTGCGAACAGTATAGCCTCGAAGCTATGCTAGCGGTCTTTGACGACGAAGTCCCCAGGCTCGAATCTGATGTCTGATTATGTTCTTTTTGTATTTTTTTTAAATTGTCTTTGTCCTTTTTTAATATTTTTCTCAATGTTTTAGTTATTTTTTCGAACGTAGGTAACTTATTTACTTTGGTTATTATTTTTTTATATTAAAAATCAAGTGAAATATGCACCTAGTTAAGATATTTATAGGTATTGCATGCACTGCTGAGAGTAATGAATTAATCGTAGTAGAAATGAAAATCAATATTACATTACAATTAAAAAGTATTCGACATTTTCCAGAATTGATGTGTTCGTTGCTAAAAAAAGACATTACCTACACACGTAAAAAACATGTAGCGCCATCTATGAAATCAAATGTTCACCGTGATCAAATAACTACTTATTTGTGAAAACATTTATTAGGGTACAGGTGCTTGCGATGACGGATTTGTTTCTTGCTGAGTGGCAACATTCTCCTATTTATTTAATTAAATTGCATAAATTAATAAATACATTAGGTATTAGAAGAAACTTCACTGGTTTTGAAAGTAGATGGCGTTGTATTCAATAATGGTCTATACTTAGTAAAAGAAGTTTTAAAAAGAAACACATTGCTATCATTTTTAAAATAAAAATTGTTTGTCTGTCTGTCCGTTTGTATCAACACGCATCACACAGGTGCATCGAGGATCATGTATTGGGGTTATGGTTGGAGATCACGTGTTCATCAATTCAACGATAATGAAAGACTCAACATCGGCCAAGTGTGAGTAGTTCGGGTGACTGGAGGATGGGGGTGGGGGTGTCATTGTCTGTCAACGCGGACCAAATGAATGGCGAAAATTCATGAGCCTGGGGGTGCATGTCTTTTTTTTCTTACTTGCATCATTGTAACGAAAGAAAACATATAAAAACACTCCACAGAGTATAAATTATTTTTTTAAAAACCATTGAAGACATCGCTAATGTTGACTTATTTGAACGCTACCCATAGATTAGTATGTACCTTTAGAGACACTATATGAAATACACCCCATTTTTAGCCAAAATGGCAAAACGGAACCCTTATAGTTCCCTTATGTCCGTCCATCCGCAGCTTAGCTCAGAGACTATTAGTGCTAGAAGGTTGCAACCTTGCATGAATAAATTACTAATCATTATTTTTTAAGGGTACCTCTCTTATATGTAAAGTGGGGATGTGATTTTTTTCTCACTTACCCCATCGTGTGGGGTATCATTAGATAGGTCTTTTAAAAAGCGTTTAGGGTTTGTGAAGACTATTTTTAGATTTAAGGATTCCTTTGTGTAATATTAAGCTTTATAGTGAACATTTTTGTTAGAGTCAAGTGTCGCCCTGCCAGCTAAATGGTTGATGTTGGGTATGTGAAAAATTCACGGTAGTAGTATAAATACTAAAATTAGGAAAACTATCACAGTTAAAGTTTACGATCACATGGCTTTACAAGTTTACGATCACATGGGAAGTAACAAAATTTTCGTACAAATTCTATTGAAAATTATTAGGTACTAAGTAGGTATTATACCTACTTAGTACCTAATAATTGAAAGAATGAAACAAAGACAACAGAAAACCCACTTCTTAAGCCGCACACCAAACTAACTATCTAAAAGAATAGAACAGAACGATTTTTATTTAGTAACCAGAAGACACATGTATAATTTAAAAGGAAAAGTCATGCAGAAGATAAAAAAAAACAATAAATAAAACAGTAAAATAATAAAAATTACAATAGACCAAAAGAAAACAGACACAAATTAATAACAAAAAACACAATTAACGAATACATAGAGTCTGTATTTGGTACTTATTTATTTTCACAAAGCTTTTAGGTGTTGAAGCTATCAATAGATGAGTATATGACGATTCTCCGCTGCTGAATCATATCGCGGCTCACCCGACAGGACAGTTTCCAACATATTTACACAGAAGTTATTTCGTAACATAAACTACCTTAATTTAAACCCGACTTTCACGCGAACGCAGTCGCGGGCACAGCTAGTAGTTGAATAAAACTATGAAATGTTTCCGAATTTTTTTATATTTTTGGTTTTATTAATAAAAAACTTGAACTAAAACTTAAACTGCTTTCTTCAACGTAAAGGGACAATTTGGTCCAGACTTAGATGAATATATTCTTTCTCTCCCCAGTTTCAGATACGGGAGCGCTTTCCTATCTTTTTACCTGCCAACGTGTGTAATGTTGCTAATGTACTTTCGCATCCTGCGTGCACTGGCTATGTCACCGGAAATTCGGGTGCACAAAGGCCGATCACCACAGGTTTGTGACTTGTGGTTAATACGCACTTGTATATCAGTGACAGAAATTCTCCAAAAACATAAGGTTTATTCGTAACCTGTCACGAAATCCTAATCTCAGACACTGGGTTAAGTTAGTATGTTTACTACTTGACTTTCGTAAGTCAAGATACTGCGTGACGAATAAAGGCCATTATTTTCTATCTTTTGATATCAGAATTAATATTTAATATTTAATCATTCGTTACAAGTACTTTGGCCAATATTTAAGCGCTTATTCCCGTTCAGTCACACCCAGATATGTAACAGTGTGACTCATTAGGAATTAAATTCCTGCTGAGTGACACTGTGACATAATGCAACTTTTTTTCTATCATAAAGAGAGGGAATATTTTTTCTTGTTCAGTCACACTGTTATACATTGGTGTGACTTATTGAGACTTTGGGGTGGTGGGTCACTTAAATATTAAATTTAAGGTGGATCTTCACCATGTGACGTCCATTCAATAGTTCTTAAAAAAATAACTTTTACTTAATATTGCAGGATCCGCCACCGGTCGCAACAATATCTAGCTGTAGCACATCGTTTTCAGACAGAAATTCTCCAAAAACACAAAAGAGTCCAATGTAAGTGAAATGTTCCTTCTTTTTTTTACTCTTTTCAATTTTGGATTTATATCTGTAAAGATTATATCAAACTCATTGTGACCGCTCTCGTCTTCTTCGTATTATAAATTTAAAGAGCATACCCAGACAGACCTTTTGGCAATTTCGGGGGTAGGGGTCCTCGTCGCCAAGTGAGGACTTAGGAGAGGAGGACCCCGAAGCGATAAGGCACCTGAAGGAGCCACGCAACTTCACAATAAATTGGTAATGAGTTCCGTCCTACCTTCAAAGTACCTAGGTACATGTTTTTGCAGGGACATTATCGTATCACGCCAGCGACGTGCTACTCGCACCGTTGTGGGCTTAATGGGGCTGTTCCTTATTTGTTGGACACCGTTCTTCATCTTGACGCCTACTGGTTAGTATTTTTAAAACGGATAGTAAAGTTCTTATGAATGCCTAAAATATTAGTGTCAGTGGCGGTGCTATGCAGAATACGAGCGTCGGCGTCATCTACTTTGCAACGCCCTGTCTAGTTTGGAGCGAGATCAAATCTTGGCGCACCCAATACCGCCAACCTCACGCAACGTGTGCAAATTATTTTACCCAATACGCCTAACTTTGCAGATCATGTTACACATGATCACGTCATTTTTTTTTGTTTGAGGCCCCTAGAGGCACGAGGCCGTCAGCAGTCACCGACGCCTAACGCCGCCACTGGTAAGTTTGATGTATATATGAGCCTATGTTTAAATGACGGGCGCTCCCTGCTCGAGCGTGTTTACATTGAAACACGCGTTAGCATGTGAACGCCTTATACAGGCTGATTTGATATAATTATACTAGTTAATAACCTCCGCGCATGGGTTTTTACATTACATCAAATAACTTTGTAATATTCGTTTTGAAAAAAAAAATTACTTAGTAGTTTCTACTTTTGTCACACAACCACCTAGCGCACGTTTGTGAGTCTACGGAGTAAAATTGTTGTTTTTTTGTCAAGTTTAGGTCTAAACCGCACAAAAAACAAGGATTTTACTCTAGTAAAATAGTCTGTAGGTAGTTAAGGTCATACCTCCAAAACAGGGTCCTTATTAACATTTAAACTTCCCCGTTGCATGATTATAACTATTTATTATACGGGAATTAACGCGCATTGTTTACCTTAAAATTGCTTGACGTTTCGACCAGGTTGCACCGGCCGTGTCCGCTTGTGACCACATAAATAAAATAATAAATTCCCGTATAATAAAAAGGGTCCTTATTCATTATCTTTATTTCGTTGGTACCTAGGTGGTATTTTCTTTCTGTATAAAAAAAGCGTTATTTTATTAATTATTTTTCAAAACTGATAACACAAAGTATATGTAAGCCACGAGCGGGAGATTATTGGTAGATAGGTTTATTAAAAATCCCCTAGTATAAAGAAACTGTTAAAGATACACGTCAAACACTTGAAGCATATAAACCTGGGCTTATCAACCGCCATTTTGGTTTATGTATAACAAAAGTACTAGATAATAATTAGTCAGTGTTTACACTTAAACACTGACTAATTTTTAATAATCAATACTAAGGATTAGGTTGTTGTGTTTTTCCAAAAAAGGTTGCAAGATTATTATTATAGATGAGTATATATTGCAAAGTAAACCATGTGTGACAGAGGGGCATTTATAAACAGAAATTTTCTTCACATGCAACATCACAAGCACTAGCTTCTACGCCCGAGATATTAAAGCTCTATCCACATACATCCGGGTCGTGTACGGAATGTGAACGGATCGTGCTCAGTAAGTGGCTCACTGCGAAGACTACGGCCAAGGCCCTGATATGTGTGAACTGAAAGTCTCTAATGGCACATGATTTTGACATGGATGATATTGGCGCGTCCACGCCCCTGTAACATTTCAGTCATGGCTCGGATGTGTGTAGATAGACCAAACAACCTGTTGAATTACAACCAACAATGTAATATATCATGTCACTCATATGATGTCCCACTGCTTGGCACGGGTCTCTCCTCAGTAGAACCTACTTAATAGATCCTGGAGGTAATTGCCATAATCGTTACGCTTGGCGAGCGGGTTGGCCATCGCAGTAAGGCCTTAAAGTACGCAGAGGACGCTGCTGCCCGTATTCCGGTGTGAAATCAGACACCCACGGGAAGAGATTAAATCGGCACCGCACGGCCTATAAATAAACAATATATAAAGCCAAATACATTTTCAGATGTCCTCTGCCACTGTGTTAAGAACATATTCTGGCAATGCTTCTTATGGTTGGGGTACTCCAATTCGGCACTGAACCCGCTGGTGTACGCGGCCACCTCGCCCAGCGTGCGGCGCGCGCTCAAGAACTCCCTGCCCTCTAACACGAAGACAACTAGCACTAGCACTACTACCTCTCAGATACAAGTAACTCGCTTGTGATCGCCTGCAAAAGTTAAACTAAAGATTTTATCTATTACGTACTTAGATTCATGTCAAATTACAGCTTTCAGTAGTAGTAGATTCATGTCAAATTGTACCCTTAGTACTAAACTAAGGGTATCTGAGCTCAGCTGGGGACAGACGGACTGACTGACGGACAAAGCGTAAGGGTTCCGTTTTACTATTTTAGTTACGAAACTATAAAAAACGAAGTTTCGGTCTTAAAAGAAATGGTAATTTACAAAGCCCGCAATTCAGTTCACTCGTTGTCAAAAATAAATAATATAAGTTATGATAATATATTTGTATTTGTTAAAATATGTGTATACACGGCAAAAGCATGCAAGATGGACAAATATTTTATGAACAAATCGTGTTCACAGAACAAACAAAAGCTGAAGCGTTTGTTTGTTTAAACGTAATCTCGGGAACTACTGACTCGAATTGAAAAATTCTTTAATTGTTGGTCCCATTTATCATATTACGCTACAACCAATAGGAGCGGAGCAGCAATGAGAAATGTTGCAAAAACGGGGAAAATTTACGCAGACGAAGTCGCACGGGACAGCTAGTATTCAATATAACATTAAAATTACACCTAATTTCAATTAAATCAGACAGTTGCACTGTTGTTGCACACATTACAGTTGCGCTAAATTACATACCAACAAATTACTTTAATAATATACAATACATTTATTATTACATAATTCATTTACTTATTAAATAAATAATAATAATAAATAATCTTTATTTCTCTAAAACATAGTACAAGTTTGTTCAATTTTGTTAGGCTCATTATAATTATGTGACAAGAAAAAAAAAAATCCTCTGACCACTAAACTAGGTGAAAACCTGTATCTTAGAGGTCAGTGCTCAGTCCGTATCTTACATGTGGTACAACAAGCCTACGGCAAATTGTATGTTCAAGAAAAACATAGTTGGTAAGAAAAGTGATTACACTATAAAAAAGTTTAACAAAGTAACTGTAAGTTTGTGTGTGTGTGTGTGTGTGTGTGTGTGTGTGTGTGAGTTTGTGTTTGGGTGGCAATTATAGGTGTGTGCGCATGTTTGTTGTAGAATATAAGTCGTGTTATTTTAATAAATCTTCTGTAGTTTGTAGAGACAGCTTGAGGAGATATTCAGCAATATGATATTTACATTGATTACTTGATTTTGGGAAAATATTCAATGGCTTATTTAACAAGTTGTACAGTTTTGTGCTCGACACATAAAAATGTCTTTTGGCAAAAGAGGTGTTGTGTATTACTACAGGAAATACTATATGTTTACGTCTCTTAGCAGGCAAAGTCAGAGGTCTAGATAAGTGTTTGCGAAGGACAGTACGTTGCACATAAAGTTTCCTGACCGCGAGAAGTTTGCATTCGGAATAGAGTTGTTCTGTGGAATATCGTCGCGGTCGTCTGAGCATTACTTTCAGAACAGCTCTGTGAGAACGCTCTAGACGAATAAATATGTTGGCGGTAGCTCCTCCCCATACTGGTATACAGTAACATAACACTGATTGGCATATAGCTTGATACACTAACTTTAATGTGTTGCTATCAGCAGAAATTCTTAGCTTTTTAAAAATACACATTAATTTACGAATTCTCTTTGATAGAACATGTATATGTTTGTGCCAGTTTAGGTGTTGGTCAATATGTATGCCTAGATATTTGACGCTTTTAGCCTTAGTTAAAGTAGGACAGGAGCAATCATGAGTGTTAGAACATGTATGGACATTAAGATGTAAAGTGTTTGGAGGTAGTAAATTTGACCTTATAGCAAAGGGTATGCAGACAGATTTAGCAACATTCAAAGAGAGTAGGTTAGCTGTTAAGCAGTTCATTACGCATTTGAGTGCCGCTTCCGCGTTTCTATAGCATTGTTGCCAGTTCAAGCCATCTATTAAAAGAGCCGTGTCGTCTGCATATGTGAGAATTTTGCAGTGTTTTATACGGAGATTGCACAGCTCATTTATATAGATGAGAAAGAGAGTAGGCCCCAAAATACTGCCCTGGGGTACTCCGTAAATAATAGAGTACTCGTCGCTCTCAATTTCACCAATTTTAACGATTTGCGAACGATTCCTTAGGTAGTCAGTGAAAATATCCAAGACCAGACCCCTAATTCCCATGGACTCCATCTTTCGAAGTAGGAGGGGCACTATACTAATAAAGATAAAATACCCACATACATTGTATTTTATTAAAATTGACAGTGGATTAAATAATGTCAATTTTATCACGCAAAAAGACAGCAATGCTATAAAATGCTGTATCAACAAAATATTTAAGATATTTTGTTTGAATTTTTCGATACTTTGCTCTTTTCACAGTTTTAAAATTTTATTATGAAATTTTGGCGCTCTTATTCATTAACATGGTTTTCGATGTGAATAACTACATCAGACATTTTTAACAAATAAGGATTGGTTTTTACAGCAGTTTCTAAAATGTAAAGGAAAGGTAGTGTTACGATTTAAAAACTTTTAAAGTATGGTTTGCAACTATCAGTAACTTTGAACTGAAGCATGATCCTTAAGCAGCGTTTTTGAGCTTTGAATACTAATTGTTTATTTGTGGAGTTACCCCAAAAGGTTATCTTTTGGGGTAACTCCGTATGTTAACTTTGAGGAAACCGTATCTTAATTTTGAGGAAATTAAACCGTGGTATGCTGTAAGAAGACTATCAATGTTAAGGATTGTAACTAATTTGTACATTGCTTAAGAAGAACTACTATTTTTATGTAATAAGTCTACTTTGCTTTCCAATCAAGTGTTTTGTCTATTAATACACCAAGGAATTTCATTTTATCAATTTCACTAATTTGTGCATTGTCATGGTGTTTATTTAAATTAGATATAGTCGATCCTCTTTGTGCGAAGTACATTATATTGGTTTTTTCTAGATTATTTTTTAAATTATTGTTCTCTAGCCCTTGAATCATAGATTTTAGGGAATTATTAATATCTAAATTGTAAGTGTTTTTGTTTTTGCAGGGTAGGTGGTTTGATAGTGCTGTCATCAACAAAAAATGTAGTGTATTGGTTATTATTACTTTTAAGGAGGTCGTTAATATATTTATTGAAAAGCAAGGGTCTTAAAACACTGCCCTGGGGCACACCGTATTTGACAACACGTACTCTGAAGACCTATATGTCTAGTTATTTTAGTGTATTGTCTTCTCCTACTAATATAAGAATTTATCAAATTTAGGACATTACCGCGTACACCGTATGCTTCCAATTTCCTAATCAAAATATCATGTCGAACACAGTCAAAAGCTTGCGTCATGTCGCAGAATATTGTACTGACTGCTGTTATTTATCTACATTTATATAAACTCTATGTTGTTAAGCGTACAGGGCCATATTTATGGTTTCGTTGTTGCGGAATCCCTTCTGTTCGTTAACTATTATATTGTTTTTCAAAATAAGCGTATAGTTGTTGATATACGCGTTTTAAAAATATTTTAGATATTATACTTATTAGTGAGATTGGTCGATTTGTTCTTTATTCTCCTTTTTAAATAATGGTTTTACTATTAAACACAGGGAAAAATCCCTGTGTCAATACTCAAGTTGATAACATATCTTATGGAACAAGATCCCAGTCATGCCAGACCTATTTTATTTTCTGACAAATTAAATGTGGGGCTTCGGGTAGTGTTTATATGCACAATCAATGCTAGCATACCAGCTAAGTTGTGTAGACGGCCAATTTTCAGGTGTGAAAGGTACGAAAAAATCGGACTAAGGTATCTTATTTTCTGACAGTTGATTTTCATATATAATGTGTAAAATATTGTAAAAAAATATTATTCAGCATTGCCAGACACTTCCCGCCAGCCATGACTTCAGCCAGACACTTTAAAGTGGCTAAAAAAAGGTGCCAACTTATGTTATTTTCCGGTGCTTGATCATTATTTAAGTTACATAGGCTCAGCCAGACAGATTGTATGGGCCAAACATTCTTCCAGACACCAAAAACATTCAGAGACTTGAGTGACAATTTTGACACAAAATACTGAGAGTACAGAACACAACCGTCATAGTAAACACCTGTTTCCATGGCAATGGCGCTAGGTCAATAGCGTTGAATGTCTTATAAAAAACACACATGACCGTAAGTGTTGCAAGAGAACCCTGAAATGCAGAATAAGCAAAACCAAATAATGCCTCACTGCTCGTTACAGCGCTGTGAATAAAAATATCGCGTTATAAAATTTTAGATTTGCGTGGCAGCATGTAAAAATCCTGTGATAAATACATGTTAATTGATTTTGTGCTCTCCTTAAATAAAGGTTTTTCTAAAATAATTACATTTTGTGATATACGGCGAACAGGTCGTGCCAATGGGAAGGTTAAAAGTGACGTAAAGAAGGCGTAGAGCCCACACATTTCCGACACACAAGACAATTTAGTTTACATTATGGCTTATATTTATCACTAAATTAATTAATTAATGTAGATTTATAACATTTTATTTGCTAATAATAAGTACTTTTACTTAATTTATAAAACTAAATTGTTAAAAGCTGTCTCATATTGTGACATGAACATAAATGCTTTTAAAATTCCAGTTTTAATAAAAAATAACAAAGATGAGAAGAAGAAGACAAAAAGACGAATATAAGAAATATATTTTAATGTGTCATATCAACAGGTCTATGTCACAAAAAATTAAAAATTATTATCGTCATACTACTATTACACAATGTAATAGAGCTGATAATGAAGCATGTGAATGCCTTAACAATTAACGGCCCTGCATTGAGGCAAGCAATATTTTGTAAAAGGATTTAAGAAGATGACATAAGCTCATAATTTTAATAAGAAATGTGACGAAACAGCGAACGAACAAACAACGTTGCATTTTGATTACTATTTAGATGTTAATTAGAATTGTGATATTACCAGCTCCATAGATAAACTCTGGTTGAATAATAGCTATAAAAGTTTTCGGGAACATAGAAGAAATAAATATTAAAAACGTACAATATAGTATCTAAAATTTTCCATGACTGTTTGTTAAATAGTTCTGTACATTTTGTAACATTCGTTTTAAGTTTTGTCAATAGATGGCGCTGTTCCTAAACGCTGAATCGCGCTATGGATTGGTTACCAAGAGCACGGTAAATAGTTTGAAACGTTTTATTAAATTTATCTTCGTCTTGAACTCGTAGTTTTATTCAAGTTCAAAGGTGAATCCATGCTGAATCTTTTTTATAGATTAGGATTAGACGTAATAACATTTCGTGTTATTAACAACTTTATTATCATACAAGTTATTTTTACCTCATAGTGAATCTTCATACAACGCGCACTGGACTAACACACACTTGGCTCATAGTCACGGAACGCTCGTATAGGTACCTATGCTACCGCTGAGAAAAAGACTAAAGCTATCTACCTCCATACCAAGTTTCACCCAAATTGTTCTGGAAGCTTCAAAGATCACACCTACACGATTACTTTGAGACTAAAACTCCAAATAGTAGTCCAATAAGTGGTTTGTGTAAGACTTCAAAGTTTGATTGTTCAATACTTCTGGATTATCCATTAATAACTTTTTATAATCGGACGTTTAGAAAATTATGATCTATAAAAAGCAGATTCGGTGTGGATGCACCACAAATTGTTTTTACAGGTTTCCAATAAATTACTATCACATGAACGTGTAATATATAAGTTCGACGTCCATTGTGCGTTCAGTACGACGTCAAACAAAGTGCCGCAGACATAGACCGACTTGTATGTACAGCATGACGATTGTATAGGTTAACGTAAGAACTAACATCTATCTGACTAGCATTCCCTTCGGTGTATTTTGATGTGTGAATTGTTGAATTGCATTTATTAAAGTAATATAGTGATACAAATGTATTAGAAATATAATGTAACATTCTTTTACAATGGACTATTTTGTAGTCATATTAAATTAAATATTTTACTGAAATTAAAACAGTAATAAGCTTTGATTTGTACGATATAGTACCTACTTTATATTTCGTGGTAAATTTCGGTATTCTCTATCAAAAGCTTAACGTTATTCAGAGTATGAGGATGTCTTAAATATTGACAATTTTGCTATTTTGTTTTATTTGAACTATCATGAGCTCCAGCGAATTGTAACATCATGGTATCATTATAGTTACACAATGACAATGTAATTGATTTATTAGGATAATGGTTTTTTATTATTGTGATACAGTAATATGACAGAAAATTTAGGATGGCGGTAAGATTAATTCCAAATACCTCCATATTGTTGTATAGACATTAAAATACACCGAAAAACAATCACATAAATATAAATGACACTTGTTACGTTGTTGTTATTATTAATATTTACTTGTTTAAGTCATGGACCATTGGTTTAGATGCATATGAGATTGTTAAGTGCGGCCGCACGGAGGCTGCACGCATTTGAAAGGAAATTATTTATGTGTGATTCAGCACCTACATGTGTGCGTTTTAGTGTAGATAGTTACATTTTGTTATTAAAGCCGAGACAAATACACATTTATTCCTCTTTAACATATAATAGTGAAACAAGTTCACTCTAAAAATGTAATGAAATATTTGTAACTTTTAGATGTCAATACCTTAATAATAAATTTAGATCGGCTTTTAAAATAAAATATGTTTAGTATTTAAATGTAATATCAACTGAGATTGATGCCTGTCAATGGATTTTCTCAAGTTTTTGTAGTTTTTATTATTTTTTTTTGTTTCCCTATTGTATTATTTGATCTGGCAATAATCTCAGTTTCGAATATTATAGTTGATAGTTTACATATCTTCCGTTTTGTCGAATCATTCCATGTTTTACTTCCACTCTACTAGTATGTTACAGAGGGTCATATAGATATAAATAAAAGACATTACGTTATAGTGAAATTCTTTTACAGAGATAAGAAAGAAAATAAAGATTTTTATTTGAATTTTTAGTTTAAAAAAATATCGCCTCTGACATGCTATGGTGCATATTTTCCAATTTATATAAGATCTCATTCATTCCATTTCGCTTTAAAATGACAATTAGTTCGTTATATAGTTTGTGGGACCATTCATGCTCAATCTTACTCAATTCCATACATACTCTTTATATTGTAATATGTTTTATATAATTAAGTATTTTTAAATGTTTTATTTAGCTTCCCGATGTTGTATCGCCTCTATTATTGTAAATATTTTTATCTTTTTTAAATGTAAGTAATATTTAATTTCGATGAAATAACTGATCTTCGTAGTTTAATGTTAGGTTAGTTTTTATTTTAATATTATGTGTCATCGTAAAGTGCCAATGAGCAGATTTTGAATACTGTAACTGTAAGTAAAGCATAGATAATTTGACTTGTGTATTACTAGTTCTAGATATAGATCTATGGTTAAGCGAATTGTGCTTCCTAAATGCTTATTATAAGCGAATATTAAATGAAACTCTTGCATAGTAGTAAATATTGGCAAAAAGTACAAAAAATGTTTCTTTTTCATTCTGCAAAATATTCCATATTTAGATAAAAGAATTTTGCAAAAATTAAGACTGTATTTGATATTTTAAGAGTGATAAATACATTAACATGACAATAAATGTATTTTTGTAGCTGTTTTTATGAATCTGGCATTTTGTAATGTATACGTGGCACGTTTGTAACGCAAAGGCATATTTGTTAAAAAAAAAGATTAAAATGATCATGATCTACACTCTGTGTGCCTTTTTATGTTAAACGTTTGTAATTTAAAACTATTAAATTAGTTTAGTTCCATAGTAATAGCTGGTAAAACTGTAAATATATTTTAAAAACCAATTATTTTCATTGAAGATAATTGAATTTAAATGTAAGGAAAAAAATGAAATTTTAATAAATGTTCTCCCGTAATGACAATAAAGGAATAAAATAAAAACATGTTTTTTATTTTAGATAACTAGCAATGTGAGATTGTGGGTCCCATGTTACTAGCAATCCTGTTAACCCCTCCAGCTAAGCTCAATGGCTTTTGCTAAGAGTGGGTTTACGTCGGTAGTAAATTGGGTAGTCCGATGTCTTTAGAGCCGTTAGACTACCCCACCCCGCTTTATTATCCGACAAATTAATTAAACTTTTATCATCTTTTATCTAATAAATTATCATTCAGATTATTTTACACGTGTACAAAATTAACCAAGTAAAAAAAAATAGATAATGCGAGCTGGGCATAGCTCGCACTATCTATTTTTTCACTGGCATTCAGTTTTATTTTAATAAAATTTGGAACTCTGGTGTGTGTCTGTGCATTCTTGTATATTATATTAATAACCTACCAACTAGACTTGGGTGGGGCCACGGAGGACGACTAGAATCTAAAGAAGATATCTTAAAATTTCAAAATTCTACGATTAACATAACACGATTTTGTCCAATTCTTATAGCATTTGGCCAAACTGGTCACAAGATAGGTTGGCACTCATTTCTAATAATAAGACAGACAGGATGTCAACTAAACAGGTTACATTATAAATTCGTTTACTATTCTTATTAAACATAATACGTCTTTGAAGTCTAGCTAAGACTACAATAGTATTTTAGTCGTCTCGTAACTAAACGAGTCTAAAGCCTAGTTTACACATATTAAGTGGTTAATTAACTAAATTTGAACTAAATTGCAGCGTGTAAACAGCCACTTAATACCTCTTAAGTCATAAGTGTTAAGTTACGATTTAGTGGTTAAGTGAGCAAGTGGAATAGAATTGATTCTATTTTTGGTTAAGTAACCCACCCTCCCGCACCGCGCGCGGGGGCGATGAGCGGGAAATTTTGACATTTAGTTCTTGTTCGGACAGGAACAAATAATTTAGTACCTATAAATGAATATAAATATATATATACACCTTTATACATAATCTGAATCTCGGAAACGGCTCCAGCGATTTTCATGAAATTTAGTACTCAGGGGATTTCGGAGGCGATAAATCGATCTAGCTAGGTTTCTGTGCGAAGTCTGCCCCGGCTTCACACGGGTGTCAATTCGTAGTTTTTATACCTTGAGTTACATTAATGTCGTTTTCGTAGGGATCTCTACTTTCTTTAACAATAATGTTAAAGTAATCTACTTCTTTTATGCCCTGCTCATTCTTCTGGATTCGTCGGATGCTCTTTTATAGTTCAATCTGTTTCTCTCTGGAATGCCCTGCCCCCCGAAATTAGGATGGCACCCAATCGCCTTAATTTTAAATGGAAGGTACGCACTTTATTCCTTGATGGATCAGCTGAATCATCACAACATTAGTAACATAAATATTAGTCTGTATCTATGTATTTATTTATGTATGTATGTATGTATTGCTGTAAGTATGTATACTATTGTATAGTTATGTATGTAGGTAAATATATATGTATGTATTTTTGTAAGTATGTATAGTATTGTATAGTTATATTGTTTTATTTGTGTATTATGTAAGAATAATAAGGTAGTTCTTATTTTACAATTAGGTTACTGCACCTTTCACACATTCCATTTCTACATCACCCTAAGGTAGACTGGCAGAGAATGCTTTTAGCATTAAGTCCACCTTTGTACAACTTTGTGCATAAAGTTTTAAATAAATAAATAAAATAAATAATGTTTAGCTCCCCTGATAACGTAGCTCTTTTTAAAATCAGTCCACTAGTTTTTGAGTCTATTTGATACATACAAAAATACAAATCTTTCCTCTTTATAATATTAGTGTAAATTACAGAATTTTGAACTTTAACTCCTTCTTGGTCGTCTATTAAGATCTTATGAACTAAACGTATAAGCTTCACACGTGTAAACAGCTACTTAACAGTAAGTCACTTAAAATTTAGTTAAAATTTAGTTGACGACATAACCACTTAATACGTGTAAACTAGGCATAACATACAAAAATGTAGTCAAGTAAAATACTGAAGTCAAATGATACGATTTTGGAGCAGTAGAGCGTATTAGTAATAACTAAATACTCGTTACTGCCCTAAAACACGTGTCATTCGAGTCCAGTTTTTTATAGACTAAAATACTCTCCACTCGACCCAATCAATACTAGCGTAGTCTGATAAAGGCTTTATGTGCAGAGTTTTAATTTAGTAGGTATCCTAGTGGCTGGTTGAGGGGAGTAGGTACTTACTCCCGTGTTTATGTGCTGCACCTTGTTACCTAAAGCCTGCCCTCATCTAGCTTAAGCCTTCCCCCCTCCCCCCTACTGATGACACTCGTTCACATGCACCTGAACTTGTGACAATGTGTTGGTATTAGAGACGCATTTGTTTTATATTTTACGAGTAGCGTGGTGGTTGTGTACAAATCAAACCAGAGCCAGAAAAAAGGTAAGAATCTTCTATATATTTTTTTTTATCTATTTATGTACCTCAGTCATAATATTCGTCGTAGTATCGTAGTTTTTTAGTAGTCGCCTTCTGCATTTGTTTTGCGTTTAGATAAATGTACGTATTTTTAGAAAAATTTACAACTTTTAGATTTGTGGATACCAGTGTTACCTATGTTATTAGTTTTATCACTGACAGAATTTGAATACCTACTAACATAGTAATGACAACGGACAACTACACAAACAAGACAAAAACAAAAATAATATCTTTTCACCCACATCAAAAACCACCTCTTCAAATAAACTTTAGTTTTAATGGCACAAAAATAGAAACTGTGAATAAGTTCTCACTGTTAGGACTAGTTGTTGACACACATATACATTGGAAATCACATGTCCAAAAAATTAAATCAAAGCTTTCTAAATTTTCTTACGCTCTACGTGAAGTGAAAATGACCACTGACATCAAAACTGGGCTCGTCACCATCATCATTATGCATACGCGTGGCTGCAACAGAATTATTTATTACACAAAAAATAAGAATATTGGCTATCATACGACAAACGGATAGCTGCATGCCCCATTTTGTCAAATTTAATATACTAACTCTCCCTTGTATAAATATTTTAGAAACGTGTAAATTTGTACTTAACCATAAAGATTTTTTCAATACAAGAGATGTCTGTAAGGAACCTGTGGAGCTCTTTTATAAATAGCAGTTCATCATTGATGTCTTTAATAGATATTGGAAACTTGTTGTAAATTAAGGGGGCTCTACAAAACATACTTTTGTACATCATTGTTGTTTTGCACGGTACAACACATAACTTTCCTAAACGGCGTTTTCTTTCCTCTTTTTTCTTTTTATATTTAGTCTAATAAATATTGCACACTCGTAAAATGAAAATTTACAATGTTATTAAATACAAGCTACATTACCATACGAACGAACTATATACATACTATTTACATTACTTAAATATTACCTACGAGTAGTAAACTACAAAAAAAAAGGATTACCTACATAAAAAGGAGTTAGGCGTCGAAGAATTCCTCCCCATCGATGTCAACCGGTATAGTGCCCAGAATTGTATGGCAATGTTTATTATCTGAGCAAAGAAAAGGCCAGTAACGAGATGCACTGACAAGGCGCTGGGAAATGTCTTTGAATAAAAGGCGAGCACTTGGACCCCACGGCCTAGCGTCTCAACCCCAAACGGCTCAAATATGTAATCTTCGACCAGATTAATATATTTGCGCCGTTTGAGAGTCTCCGCAGATGCAGCAGCAGCGCAGGCACAGCTTGCAGTGTTTGGAAGATGGGATGGCGCTAGGGTGTCGACGCAGGTTGCATCCCAAACCAAAAGCCTTCCCATCTTCAAAGGTAGCAAAGACATACAGTCCAGCCTCTTGCCATCGCTGTGTGCCAAACCATTACGTTCAGCAACAGCTGGCACTCCAGTGCTGACAAGAGCCCGACGGATGATGTCATTAATAAGGCAAGCGTGTCTATCTTCTTGATGACGTCACATCGTTCATATCTAGTAGTTTTTAATCTGAGTTTGGAACATATTAAAAAAGACATTGCTTCAAAGTGTGGAGAGAAATGACGACACTCTAGGGCAGGGGGCCCTAGAGTGTCGTCATTTAGGTACCAACAGATAAATTTTGAATTTAACGTCCGAATAATAGGATGGATCGCTAAACTAAAAATGACTGGCCCAAGGGATCACCTTGTTGGCATTCTACCGCTGATTCCAAAAGACTGTCCTTATAGATTAATTAATATAGCGGCCAGGCGCGGGGACAAGGGGGAGATAACAGGGGCAATTCCCCTCCGCCTCCCTCAGACTCGACTGAATGATCTTTTTTTGGAGAATTTAAGGATTTTGCCCTAAGCTGGCTTCTTACTTAGAAATTAGACAGCAATGTGTGGGTGTAGCCCAACTAAACTCGGAAGACTCCATCGAAGTACATAGATCTAAATATAAATTTAATAAAACAGGCGTTCCCCAAGGTAGCGTATTGGGTCCACTATTGTTTCTCGTTTACATTAATGACTTACCTTAGGTCACCCACCATAAAACTATCCTTTTTGCAGACGACGTGTCGATTATAATAAGAACCCAAAAAAGTATGACACTACAACAACATGAGTTGGACATTAACAATACACTCACATCAATTACTCAATGGCCAAATAATAACAATTTAGTAATAATTTTACTAAAGACTTTTTTTTTAATTTCAATAATTTCAAACATAATAATCTTAATATTAATTACTAGCTGTCCCGCGCAACTTCGTCTGCGTAAATTTTCCCCTTTTTTTATAATCCTATGTTACTTCTAATACCTCCAAGAATATGTGTACAAAGTTTCATGATGATCGGTTGAGTAGTTTTCGCGTGAAAGCGTAACAAAAAAACTTACATTCACATTTATATATTAGTATAGATAAAGGACACTACTAGATTCTAAAACGGTGACATTTATAGTAATAATCTTAAATAGTACATTAAACTAGAAGGAACACATAGAAAAAGTGAGTAACAAAATTAGTGGGTTTTCGAAAGCATTGTACAAATTGGTAAAATTTTCAACTAGAGACACAACATGTACAGCATATTTTCCCTATGTTGAGTCTGTACTTTGATATGGATTACTCATTTGGGGTAATAACACAGACATAAATAAAGCTTTTATTGCCCAAAAACGTTGTATACGGTCGATTTGTAATATTTCCCCTGATACTTCCTGTCGTCCCTATTTTAAAAGGTTAAGTTGGAAAGTTTTTTAAACAACATCATGAAATATTTAAACAGGCTAAAGATATAACAAATAGGACTAATATAAGAAACCCAAATAGACTAGTCTTAAACATAATTCGTAAAAGTAGCAGGATATAAAAAAATGTTATTCAATGTGTGTTACAATATATAACAAACTAGCTGCCTGCACCGGCTTCGCACGGGTGCTATATCTTAGCTTTTTTTAAACATTGAGTTACATTATTGCAATTTTTGTAGGGATATATTTTGACAACAAAATAGCCTATGTTACTCCCCGATAATGTAGCTTTTTTAAAATCGGTCCATTAGTTTCGGAGCCTATTCAATTCAATGTATTGTTTATATATACTTATTTTAGAGTTACTAATAGTATTATTATTTAGTTATCCTTAATTTATAAACGATTACATTCACCTGACACACTGGTTCATTCTGTAAAATTTATTTTTATGAAGAAAAACTTGATGATTTTAAAAGAGTGACACATGAGTTTCTTGGTAGCTTCTTCTCATGAGCTTTACACTTTAAACTGCCGCCTAACCTCATTTTTTTTTCAAACAACCATAATTTTATATATTTTTAATATGTATTAATTTGACGTTTTTAAATAATCATTAACCTGATTTTACGAAATAAAGATATTTGAGTCTGAGTTTGAGTTCAAACAAACAACCAAATCTTTCCTCTTTATTATATTAGTATACGGCTTTATTTTTTTAAACGTTCAATCGTTGTACTTATTTTTATAAGCCCGTTTAAAAAACCGCTTTTTAATAATAAGTACGTCTAGAACCTATATCACCTATATAACAATATGTACGAGATTTGTATTTATCAGAATCTTATTGGATTTTAATAATCCTTATGTTTTCCCAACATTTTATTGAATGCGAAGGGGCTTTCAAAATAGTCCCAAATAAAAAAGTTCCCGGCTCTCGTCATTGTTCAATAAGAACCTACAGTAATATATTATTGACACTAAAACTATACACTTGACCTAATTTGGTAATAGTCAAAAACAATTATTTACAGATTTACAATGAGTTTGATTTTTATATTAAAACTGTGTCAAACTCACAAAATTGCAATAAGTAACTAAAACAAACACGTATCTATTTGTTTACACAAAAAGACGAGATCGTCAATTTGTCAGCAAGCGAGCCACATACATTCATCCAAGGACAACGAAAGGCGAACTAAACAAAACTTTGCATTGCACTGATTATTTAAAAAAGCGTTAAATGTCAAGTATGCAAAAAAGTTAAAAATAAAACGAAAGCGCTGCTTTAACAACAATGTTGGCTTTAAGCTTTAAGCATATGAAATACGTTGTACTTTTGTACTTCGAAGTACTTTTTTTAAATGTCTAATGTCAATGTCATTTTGTGACATGAATATATTTTTATAAGATTGTTCAAACTAGTGGCAATAAGTAACGGTACGGTATTCTACTGTGGGGGAATGCTGCCGACATTCAAACCATTTTTGTTCTGCAGAAGAGGGCTATTCGATCAATTTACGATCTTAGTAGTAGACACTCACTTAGAGAAAAATTTAAGGAAATCAATATCATGACTGTTGCATGTCAGTATATCTATGAAAACCTTATATATGTTCACAAAAATATTGATAGTTTCTGTAAGAAATGTGATATACATAATATTAACACGCGGAACAAACATAAACTTGTTGTACCAGCGTCAAGGTTACAAAAAGTAAACAAATCATTTCGGGCCAATGTATACGTTTCTACAATAAAATCCCTAGCGATATTCAAAAATTAAGTCGTAATAAATTTAAGTGTACCATTAAGATAAAATTGTGTATGAAAAGTTACTACTCAATAATTGATTATATGGAAGACAAAAACGCTTGGGATTGAACTGCTTTCTCTCGCAGGCTATTAAAATGTACTTTAAGATTATATGTATATATACATATTTACTTTGTAAGAAGTGAAGTATTGTGTTTGCTGAATACGTTTATATATACTCATTTTAGAGTTACTAATAGTATTATTATTTAGTTATCCTTATTTTATAAACGATAACACTCACCAAACACACTGGTTCATTCAGTAAAATTTATTTTTGTAAAGAAAAACTTGATCATTTTAAAAGAGTTTCTTGGCAGCTTCTTCTCATGAGCTTTACACTTGGAACTGCCACCTAACCTCATTTTGTTTTTTTTTTTTCAAACATTCATAGTTTTTTAATTTTTAGTATGTTTTAATTTGACGTTTTCAAATAATCATTAACCTGATTTTACGAAATAAAGATATTTGACTTTGACTTAAAAAATGAATTTGTTTGTATTTTAAAGTGTACTTTTTGCTTTTTATTGAAAAACGTTTTTGTAAAGAGCTTTTCGTTTAAACGCTCATCTTTGGTTATGATAATTTAATGCTGTGATAAATTTAAAATAAAATAATGCTATGATAAATTTTCTTTATATAATTGCATGCTATCTGTGATGGCTAAATGGGCTAGATTGAATTATCATTAATTGTATTATGTAACACCACTATGTGCCCCGTTTATTGCAATAAAGATAATTTAATTGATGATTGAATTGAATTGAAGCGGCGGTAGCCTTATGGCTAAGGCATCGGTCTCGCAATCTTGAGGTCGCGGGTTCGAATCCTACCCATTATACTACTGACGTGAACCCACTCCTAACACAAGCCATTCAGCTTAGCTGGAGGGGTTAGAGGTGGGACGAAAATCCCACATTGCTAGTTATCTTTTTTTTTTAAAATGAAAGAAAAAGTAAAAGAATTGAATTTGAGACACACTGGATTGGAGTGTTTATTTAAATTATGGAGGGAAACCACTACTTAGCCTTGATCTGTCAATTGAATTTATACTATTATATTAGAAATACCTTCATCAATCGGAATAGGTTTAAGCACTTTTTTATTCATATCATTTGTAGTAAAAAGATAAAACAATCTAATGAGTACATATTTAGATGCAGCCTCGTGGTGAACAGTCGGCCGCATGGTATGCGTGCGCAGCCGGTGTCATCACTCTGATGACGTGCACGACCATAGGCAACTCGGTGGTATTGCTGGCACTAAGACGAGCGCGCCGTGCGCCCGCGCACTACCCGCTTATCAGTCTGGCTGTAGCAGATTTGTTTGTCGGACTGCTTGTAGTACCTGTAGCCGGCATGAGAGAACTGTTCATATTTCAATTACGTAAGTAATTATCTTTTAATTGGTAAAGCAATCTTCTTCGCCAGGGGTTTTGTTGGTTGAGCTCAATGGCTCATGGCAAAACGAGTAAAAAAATAGTTTAGAGCTCATCAGGACCTATAGAATATAAATATAATGTAGAATATCAAACAGTTACAGGTTCCCTCCTTTTCTACCCAAGATAAAAACACGTATAGTTATACAAGTGGGGGTGCAATGTGCAATAGGAAAGGTGCAATAATGTCTAACGTTAATAACACAGGCATCGATTATTCATGCTAAAAATTAAGTTGTCAAAATGTTGCTGGGCTATGCGGCCCCATGTGTTTTGTGTAAATACTGAAGATGATTTCTATTAGTCAAATTTGGCGAAAAATTACGCATAACTCGTCGCTGTAACATGTCCCATGCGTGTTCAATGGGTTTTAAGTCAGGTGACTGTGCAGGCCAGTCCAGAGCTCCGATGTCGTGTTCCCGAAGGGCAGCCGAAGCCAGCCGCGCCGTGTAAGAAGGTGCATTGTCATGCATGAACTGAAATGTTTACCATATTTGGACTCTGTGTAGGACGATCACACATTCTTTGATCTCGTCGTGGTATTTTTAGGCCGTTATGCTGCCTCTTATCCAAATGAGGTCTGTGCGCACCCATACGAATGCCCGCCCACACCATGATGGTGCCGCCTTATTACGAATATAACTCTTATGGGGGCTCCAGACGGCTTTGAATGCTCTAAACTAATTCTTTTACTTGTTTCTGAGTCAATTTTAAAGCGAAGATCTAAGGCTTTCATTGCATTATCTTTGTCTTATTTTAAATGTCAATTTATTCCAAAAAAGCTTTATACTTGGCTCGATTGGAAAACGTGACGTAGGTATTGAAAGTTCATGATCGCAGTACTGTTCTATAAACATAACAAAGATGAATAATAAAAGATTTTGATAAAATGGCACTGGCTATTAAACGGCTTCATAGAAATAGTTTTGATTTTGCTCGTGTTTTCCCTTGTCTGCCCCGTGGGGCCGGCCCTCCGATATAGTACAGCCAGTGCTTTCTACTATGTACTCCTACTCTTTGCTATTCCTTTGTAATAATTATTCAATTGGTTTTCAGACTGGATGCTCTGCCTCTGCCGGGATGCCCTATCTGTTCTGAGCTCCACAGCGTCTATTCTCTCCCTCTGTGCGTTGAGCTGGGTGCGTTACTGCGGCATCACCGCACCTCTCGCTCGGGCCAAGCAGACCAAACTTGCCAGGCTTCTCGCCTTGCTGGTCTGGCCCGCCTCCTTCACAGTGGCACTGTCAACAGCGTTAATTTATGAGCCGAGAGTACAAACGGGCATGGATAAAGTGTGTCCAGATAATATGAGTATTATGTAAATTTTTAATATATCTACACTACATTCATTAGCTTAAAATAAAATAAATCATTCTTGGTCGTGGTTTTACGAAAAGTTTTTCAGTCTATTTTTTCTCAAATCTCAACATTTTTACAATGTTTTTATGTGTGGTATTTTGCTTCTTGCCAGGAATCAAGATCTATTGCTTCAGTCGCTGGCATGCTTTGTCCGGCTATTTATCCCACATGGTGGTGGGGTCAGTACCACCTCGTGTTCTTCCACCGCCTCGCCCTATCATTTACATTGTCATCATAAACATTGCATGCTTTCATGCGCCTAGGTGCTCTTGGGTCGCGCCTAACTCTTGGTCCGAGGTAGCGTTGAATTTTAACAAACAAATTGTCAGGGAATATTTTAAGTTTTTATAAAACAGAAAAATCCGGAGACATTTCATGTTTTTATTCAACTATTGAGGTAGGTATGGAATTAGAGGTTAGGTTTAGGATTTCATAATGCAACCTAAGAGAAGTGTAGCGTAGGGCAGGGGGTTCCAAACTTTCAAACAGAACGAAACACCCCCAAACTTTTTTATCTTTTTTATTTGGTAGGTAATCAAATGTAATGAGAATTTTCATAGCTGGACACAAAATTCAACGTGTTTTTTAATTCTTCTTTCCACGTATATTTAATATTTTGCAGAACCCTGGTAAATTTCCTCAAAAGGCACTAATTCGCCTAGATATAAATATTCGTTAACATATTCTATTACATTTTCCTCTATTTTGATTGTTTTACTCTACTAACTCATCCAAAACTAAAATGATATCAACAGTCATCTGTTGATATCATTTTAGTTTTGGATAAGTTCATGTGAAGGCCAACTTTTCTACTTTTAGAGTCTAAGCTTTGTAACATTTGTTCTAATTCCGTTGCGGATTCACTAAAAAAATAGATGTCATCCGCAAACCTTAAATGTCTCAGTCTGTTATCAATGATATCTTTATGCCTTCATTTTTCCACTCCATGTTCCTGAAGATGTCCTCCAGTACAGCTATGAACAGCTTTGGGGAGAGTGGGTCTCTTTGTCTCGCCCCTTTTCCAATCGTGAACTCTTCTCCAAGTTCTAGTCCTCTAGTCCTTCTCTAGTTAGATTTTGTTTACACTTCTTGAATAGATGTTGTTAATGATTTCCAACATTCATTCCACCCAACTTAAATTCGGAAATTTATGAAGCGCATTTTAACTACCTCTCACATGTATTACAATGTATGGATGTGAATGAATTTATGATTGTTGGCGACTATAATTTACCAACGTTAGAATGGCGCGATTGTGGTACATATTATGAACCTGTTATTTCTAGTACATACTGCCTGCCTAACAAACACTTAATTAACTTTATATCATTATGGAACGGCTACCAGATGAATAAATTTAGGAACAGTAGAAACAAATTACTGGACTTATTTATTACTAATGTTATAGATTACCGTACCACAGCCGCGCCGCTTTCACTGGTTCCACCCGACGAAAACCATCCCCCCTTTTATGGATTATTACCATTAAATAACTCATATTTATTGTGTATGAATAAAGAACCTAGGGTTAAATTTTGTTTCAATAAAGCCGATTACAATATTATTAATAATGATATTTCCTGCATTGACTGGAATAAATTGCTCGCTGATCAAAAGGCAGAAAGTGCAGTCTCTATTTTTTATGAAAAAATATATAATATTATAAAACAACGTATACCTACTAAAACAATGAAGTCCACTAACTTTCCTGTTTGGTTTACGCCAGCCTTAGTACATATCTTTAAAAACAAAAATAAAGCGTGGATTAATTGGAAGAAGTACCAGAATATCTCTGATTATGAAATTTTTGCACTTTATAGAACTAGATTTAAAAAAGAGTCAGATAGATGTTATAAAAAATATATGAAATCCGTAGAGAATAGCATCCATAGTAATGTAAAGTACTTTTGGAGGTACATAAAAAGTAAACAAAAAACTACTGACATTCCCAACAAAATGACGCTCGGTGGATTGACTGCTGATAATCCAAAAGACATATGTAACCTATTTTCTTCCTTTTTCAAATCGGTATTTGAGCCATCAACGGTTACGGATAGCTGCGACATTAGTAATTTCAATGATCTTAACCCCTCGTCGGATTTAACTATCAGTAAAATATCAATCTCTGAAGAAATGATAAAAAAGGAACTTCTGACTCTGGATACATCAAAGGGCCCTGGGGTGGACAACTTGCCACCGAACTTTCTTAAATCCACTGCCAGGTCAATTTACTTACCTATACACTACATTTTTAATTTATGTTTGCGGGAAGGCATTTTTCCAAATACTTGGAAAGCTGCGTGTATAGTCCCCATTTTCAAAAGTGGTAGTAGAGCTGAAGTGGATAACTATCGCCCCATATCAATCTTGTCCACACTGTCCAAACTTTACGAGAGACTGGTGCACACCATAATATATCCATCCATACATAAAAACATAATTCCTCAACAACACGGTTTTATAAAACGTCGCTCAACTATTACTAATTTATCAACGTATACGTCATATCTCTTTGAAGCTATGGACTGTAACAAACAAATCGATAGTGTCTACACAGACTTTAGAAAGGCATTCGACAGAGTGGATCATCAAATATTACTAGAGAAGATTGCATTCAACGGCATCCATGGAAGCTTGTGGCGTTGGTTTAAATCATACATAACAAACCGCACCCAAAAAGTCGTAATAAATGGTTATGAGTCAAACTTTGTTACAATAAGTTCCGGTGTGCCTCAGGGATCGATCTTAGGTACGCTCCTTTTCACATTATTTATTAATGACATATACCATTGTTTTAAATTTTGTGACTTTCTCCTGTATGCAGATGATTTAAAGGTATTTCATGCCATAGATAATATAGATGACCACATTAAATTTCAATCTGACCTTGATCGTCTAACTACGTACTGTATCAAAAATAAACTTAAGCTTAGTATAAACAAATGCAAATTAATTACCTTTACAAAGAAAAAATATATTAGTAACTACATTTACAAACTGAACGGTACTAACCTTGACTCGGTTAAATCAATTAGAGATCTAGGTATTATATTAGACGAAAAACTGCACCTCGATTTACATGTGGATCACATTATAACTAAATCTTATAAGATGTACGGTCTTGTTATGAGATCGTGTACAAAATTCACTCAACCTACTACATATCTTTGTCTTTACATCGCCTTGATCAGGTCTCAGTTAGAATACGGTGTGTCCGTTTGGAACCCTTACTACGATAAATATACTGCCACCATAGAAAGAGTACAAAAAAAAATTTTACGCACTATGCACTACATATGTGTTACAGTACAATATCTTTGTGCTGTATCTACAATCTACATCACAATCTTATGTTCCTTATCGCACGTTCAGTATCTATTAAATGTTTCTACTATCTGTTATCAACACGAAGTCGTTAGTATATAAGATGCACCTTTGGATAATTATAACCAGACTATACTACATCTTTTGTCTCATTTATACCTAATCATATACTGCCAAGAAGTTTGGCAAATTGGTGACCCCGACGAACGAATACGCAGCAAGAAACATGGCACAATCACTGTGCAAGGCGAACATAAATCAGCAAAGAACACTTGAAGTAGCTGCTGGCAATTCGGTTTTATCCCGCATTCCGGAATTTTGGAAAGACCAACCAAGATTATGGTTCACGCAACTAGAAGCCATATTAGCACCACAGAAGCAAGGAGACGAATACAAATACTGTACAGTAATAGCAAAGTTATCCAAGGAAGAAATACTACAAGTTAGTGACCTAATCACTTCACCACCGACTACAGATAAATACAAAAACATCAAGGAACGTTTAATTGATTGTTACGAAGAAACAGAACAGCGACAGTTTCAAAAATTAATATCAGAGACAGAACTCGGTGATCAAAAACCTTCGCAGTTATTACGTCAAATGCGAGTCCTCGGGAGAGGAAAAATCAGTGACGAAACAATTAAACTACTATGGTTCAGGCTTTTACCAACATCAGTTACTACGGTTCTAGCAGTTACGGAAGACATGGAAATTGACAAACTGAGCCAAATTGCAGACAAAATAATAATGAATTCAAAAGTAACCGAAATATCAGCTGTTAGCAACGACACTTCAAACGACAACAATACAGCATGCATTTTAGCCCAGCTAGCAAAATTACAGATAGATATTGACGCAATTCAGCAAGGTCAATATGGCTATCGACCCAACACGCACAATCATTTCAAGAAACGTCAACAATTCCCGATTATGAGGCCGAGAACAAACTATAGAGGAGCAAATCGATTTTGTTACTACCACGAAAGATTCGGAAAATATGCAAAGAACTGCATTAAACCATGCGGTTGGAAACCAATGACTTACGTACGGAACCAGGGAAACGAATAAGAGCACAGACAACGGCGAAACTCTGTGCAATCCACCCATCTAATCGCCTCACCATTACCGACCGAAAAAGTGGTATGAAGTTTTTGATTGACACGGGCGCAAATATTTCAGTCATTAGCAAGCAACAGAGACATTCAATTTTACAAAATGAACAATACACACTATACGCTGCAAATGGGACTAAAATTAGGGCTTACGGCGAGGAGACGCTTACCTTGAATTTAGGACTACAACGATGTTATAAATGGAATTTTGTAATCGCCGATGTTACACAACCAATAATTGGAGCAGATTTTCTAGAGCACTATAAACTATTAGTCGACATAGGCAAAAAGGAATTTCAAAATATGATAGAACTCGGAATTTGCCGACCGTCAGATAGCCCATGGGCAAGCCCATTACATATGGTAAAAAAGAAAAATGGCGAATGGAGACCGTGCGGAGACTATCGAATGCTCAATAGCACGACAGTACCGGACAAATACCCACTACCAAGATTAACTGACTTTACATACATATTAGAAAATAAGAAGATACTAAGCAAGATAGATATACGTAAATCATACCATTGTATTCCTGTTAAAGATATAGAAAAAACAGCCATCATCACACCTTTTGGACTTTTTGAGTCCTTAAGAATGCCTTTCGGATTACGCAATGCGGCACAAACATTTCAACGATTCATGGATTCCTTATTTAGAGATTTAAACTTCGTATTTATATTTGTAGACGACTGTCTCATCGCATTGGACAACGAAGATTTGCATTATCAGCATTTAGAAACGGTTTTCAAACGTTTACACGAGAATGGAATAACCATTAATCTCGAAAAATGCGAATTTCTCAGAAGGGAAATAGATTTCTTAGGTTATCATATAACGAGCCAAGGAATACACCCTACCGAAGAAAATTACAAAGCAATCATGGAATTTCCCAAACCGAAAACAATTCAAGAATTAAGAAGATTTTTGGGCATGGTCAATTTCTACAGAAGTAATATTCCACGCGCAGCGGAAAATCAAAGAATTTTAAACGAATATCTACATGGTTCAAAAAAGAACGATAATTCACCTGTTCCTTGGACAACGGAAGCAGACAAAGCTTACGAAAAATGCAAGGAAAGCATGAAAAACGCAGTGTTAACAGCGCATCCTTCCCGCAACGCATCACTAGCGCTCATGACCGACGCTAGTGCTACTTGCGTTGGTGGAGTTTTACCAAAAATCCGGACGCAATTGGGAACCATTAGGATTTTTTTCACAAAAATTGAGCGAAACTCAACAAAAATATTCTACGTTTGACAGAGAGCTGTTAGGAATATACATGGCCGTCAAACATTTTCACAGATTAATCGAGGGAAGAGAATTTACAATATTTACGGATCACCGACCTTTGACATACGCATTCTCCCAAAAACCATCATCAAACGATACACCGCGACGGGTCCGGCAGTTAGATTTCATTTCACAATACAGTACCAACATTCAACACATAAGCGGACGTGACAATATTACCGCCGATGCCTTATCTCGAATAGAGGAAATATACGTTCCATCACCTATCGATTACGCTGAATTGGAAAAATGTCAATCAACAGATAATGAACTAAGTAAATTACATGACAATAAAAGATTAAAATTCAAAAACATTACGCTTCCGGGTTCCACAATAAACATCACCTGCGACACGTCTACTGGAAAAAGCCGCCCCTACTTACCAAAGCATTTTCGCAAACAAATTTTCGATACCATTCATGGTATGAGCCATCCAGGAAAAAGAACTACGAGAAAAATGATAACCCAAAGGTATTTATGGCCGTATATGAACAAAGATATCAATAATTGGTGTAGATCATGTATAGCCTGCCAAAAATCAAAAATACAACGACATACGATATCACCTCCTGGTACATTTATGACAGCGCAACGTTTTGAACATTTACATATTGACATCGTCGGACCACTTCCGATTTCACAAGGGAAGAGATATTTAATCACAATCATAGATCGTTGTACGTCATGGCCCGAAATATTTCCGGTAGAAGATATAACTGCAGAAACAGTAGCCAAGACACTTTTCGAAGGATGGATTACTCGTTTTGGATGTCCATTGCGCATTACTACGGATCAAGGCCGACAGTTTGAATCAAGAATATTTGAGTCACTCTCACAATTTTTGGGAATACATAAAATTAGGACAACACCTTATCATCCACAATCCAATGGAATGATAGAGAGATTTCATAGAACTCTAAAGGCTGCGTTAATGACAAGAGAATCCAACGAAAATTGGTTAAAAGAAATTCCAACAGTTTTACTCGGGTTGCGGAGTAGCTTGCGAGAAGACACAGGTTATAGTTCAGCAGAGATGACATAT
Organism: Herminia tarsipennalis; assembly: GCA_945859575.2. NCBI lineage: Eukaryota > Metazoa > Arthropoda > Insecta > Lepidoptera > Erebidae > Herminia > Herminia tarsipennalis. The sequence goes on from OX243832.2 coordinate 27,823,814, forward strand.
GGAACGCCAATACGACTCCCTGGAGGATTTTTTGAGTCATCAGCAGCACAGTTATCAACGTACGAAGAGTTTGTAAAACAAATTCAAAAGGACATCACACAAATGACATCAATTCCGAAAAGAAAAAAAACACAATCAAGCTATATTTGTGCATCCCGAACTCAAAGAATGCTCACACGTATTTGTTCGGTGTGATAGAATTAAGAAAGCCCTGACACCGCCGTATGAAGGACCCTACCCAGTAATTAGTAAAACAGATAAAACATTTTGCATTAGAATTAGGGATAAAGAGACAGTGATATCAATTGATAGATTGAAACCAGCTTTCATGATCAATGACGAATCAAACTACGTGCCAGATTCAAAGGATTGCGACAGGCATTCACACACGTACACTACACGATCGGGACGTAAAGTAAAGCCAGTAGTACGTCTATAAAAAATCGCTGATATAAGCAAGCTATTCGTATATATATTAACATAGATCTTAACATATACCATTAATTCACAACTACTCGTAACAACAAGACATCTAAAATGGGAAATCAAGTTCTAAGGACCAGATAACATACAATACGGACAATTGCCTCAATCAAAACGAAGCGGACCAACTCCGTAACCTGATCCAGGAGGACTTACGGTGGACAAGAAATGTTGCAATGGGACAGATTATTTTAACAATCGGCGTGATCCTAATTTACGGCATAATGAAAACACTGGACAGAAGAATGAAGAGTTTAACGGAAAAAAATAATAAACACTCGTGCAACAGCTAAGTCAAAATTACAGACGTCAGCAAATCACACCACAACAGGCGTCATCAAATTCCACCGCGTACAATAGCATTATTATTTATATACATCAGCAAATAACTAGTAAGGTCTAGGTCAAATTTATATTGTAAACACTATTACCATAATTTTTTTTTAAAGGGGTTGTACTGTTACAGTACAATATCTTTGTGCTGTATCTACAATCTACATCACAATCTTATGTTCCTTATCGCACGTTCAGTATCTATTAAATGTTTCTACTATCTGTTATCAACACGAAGTCGTTAGTATATAAGATGCACCTTTGGATAATTATAACCAGACTATACTACATCTTTTGTCTCATTTATACCTAATCATATACTGCCAAGAAGTTTGGCAAAGATGCTTCCATAGTCGAGCATCGTATGGACTGCTACTCAAGAAATATAAACTTCTTAAGCTTACAGATAGGCGGAAGCAGCTTGAAGCAATGATACTGTATGATCTTTGCCATAACAGATATGATTGTATCCCTATTATTAATAAGCTGAGCTACAGGGTACCTATTAGAACTCACTGTCGCAAGCCAAATCAATTATTTGCAACTACTCGATGCCGCACCAATGCTGGTAAACGTTCACCACTGCATCGACTAGTACAGTCCTATAATACACTTTTTAATGAAATTGATATAGTGGCAACGAGACCTAGCACATTTAAAAAGAAAATTGTTGATGTTCTGTGCAGTAGTAATTAATAAACTCACGCTGTATTAGTATTAAGAATTAGATGATAATTTGTTGTAGAACTGTGTCTTACCGGGAAACTTTTTTTTTATTATTGTAAAACTAATCATTACACTAGCTGTTAAGTAATTTTTCAACCTCAATACTAATATACAATAATTTCTTTCATTAATATGTGGTAAATGTTGTTGGTGTTGAAATTAGTAAGTGTAGTTATTATTACTCTGTATGTTAATATGTATTTCCACACTGTTTTTTTTACCCTAATAAATGGAAAAAAAAAAAAAAAAAAAAAAAACCATGAAATGTTTCCGTTTTTTTTTATATTTTTCGGTTTTATTAAAAAACTTCAAATATTCCCTGACAAAATTTCCTTGAAACTTTCGAATAAAGCTTGTAAAAAAAATCAACGCAATTTGAAAGAAATGGGAAATTTGACTGCTTTTTTCAACGTCAGGGAACAATTTGGTCCAGACTTAGATGAATATATTCTTTCTCTCCCCAGTTTCAGATTCGGGGGCGCTTTCCTATCTTTTTACCTGCCAACGTGTGTAATGTTGCTGATGTACGTTCGCATCCTGCGTGCACTGGCTATGTCACCGGAAATTCGAGTGCACAAAGGCCGATCACCACAGGTTTGTGGCTTGTGGTTAATACGCATTTGTATATCGGTGAAACCTGTAGATAAGGCTTATTTGTAACCTGACACGAAATCCTAATCTCAGACACTGGGTTAGTTAGTATACTTACTACTTGATTTTCGTAAGTAAAGATTCTGCGTGACGAATAAAGGTCATTCTTTTATTAATATATGTAATATTTTATATTTAATCATTCGTTACAAGTACTTTGGCCAATATTTAAGCGCTTATTCCGGTTCAGTCACACCCAGATATGTAACAGTGTGACTCATTAGGAATTCAATTCCAGCTGTTTTGTTTCTTGTTTATTTTTAAATAAAATTTATAATTACTTACATATCAAAATTACAAATTAACTACTTCGTTATTTTATTATTATGTTTTATGATTGTAGTTTATGTGGCGCGGTGGGAGTGTATCCGACTGCTACGCAAGAGGTCGTGGGTTCGATCCCCACCCAGGTTAAAACTTTGTGTGATGAGCACAATGGTTTATTCTGTGCCTGGGTGTTATTTATCTATAATATGTATGTATTTAGAAATATGTAAGTATGTTTATCAGTTGTCTGGTTTCCATAGTACAAGCTCTGCTTAGTTTGGGATCAGATAGCGTTGTGTGAGTTGTCCCAAGATATTATTATATTATATTATTATGTGGCAATACCTATGACGCCGCAGATTAAGTTACAACGTTTTGCAACTAAGAAAACAATTTAAACCCTACCTTTGGATTCATAAAAGTAGTACCTTGTATTTGTTCAGCAACAGTGTTACTGAACAAGAAAAAAAAGTGTCGTTGTGTAACAGTATAACTCAGAGGGAATATTTTTTTTGTTCAGTCACACTGTTATACATTGGTATGAATTGAAAAAAAGTTGCATTATGTCACAGTGTCACTCAGCGGGAATTTAATTCCTAATGAGTCACACTGTCACATATCTGAGTGTGACTGATCGGGAATAAACCGTTTTTACCTTTGTTGTAAGTAGATGCTCCTACCATGTTTTATCCACTAAGTTGCTGGTGCAGTAAAACCTTCGTGAATCGCATACCCTAAATACTAGATTATGGATATAATGTGTGTACATGTTCCCATCGTTCGCCGTTCTTATAAGCATGTACAATAATGTTGTACTATGTAGTTAGCTTCATTTAGATTATCATTTATTAAAATATAACAATAATATCTAAGGCCTTTGCCTGGCATGACGTGATCGAATACGTCTTCGCAAAAGCCACAGGCGTACCACCAACTAAACATCGTCGAGAGACACAGTTTACTACAGAATAGGCAAATAAAGCACGAGCTGTAACAATATGCCGATGGGTAGTGGAAGTTGTAAATGGTCGATTTAAACGCAATTTTAGGTTATTAACCTGCCTCTTTCTTTTTTTTTGACGTTGCGGGAAAAAATCCTTACGAACACCCCCACCGTACGGGGAAGACGGTGGAGGTAGTGTGGGGTTTGCACCCATTAAAAAACCCGCCGTGTATCGCTCACCACCTACGCGAACGGGCCGCCGGAATTTGTTATACCGTCGGCGGCCCGCCCAGTGGTAATGCCCGGAAGTGATGTTGCGTTCCGGGCATTTCACGGGATACACACAGGGTGCCGCGCCTCCACGGAAGGCCGCGGGCAGGGCAGATTAACCTGACTCTTTCCTAACCTAGCCCTATGCGACAAGCGTGTTTTAATATTTGGCAATAAGACCTGGACAAAGAGAAGAGACATTGCATATAAATCTGGAGTGCCTGTTACTTGAGTTGGTGTGAATACCTGTTCTGTCATTTCCTTTATTGTAGGGGTCTCTTTTTGTCAATCGAGGGTATTTGATATGTTTAGATTGTTGTCCCTGACTATTTCATTAGGCGGGATTCGAGTGTGGGTCACTTTAATATTAAATTTAAGATGGATTTTCACCATGTGACGTCCATTCAATAGTTCTTATAAAATTAACTTTAACTTAATATTGCAGGATCCGCCACCGGTCGCAACGATATCTAGCTGTAGCACATCGTTTCCAGACAAAAGTTCTCCAAAAACACAAAAAAGTCCAATGTAAGTGAAATGTGCCTTCTTTTTTTTACTCTTTTCAATTTAGGATTTTTATCTGTAAAGATTATATCAAACTCATCATACTAGTAACTCATTGTGACCGCTCTCGTCTTCTTCGTATTATAAATTTAAAGGGCATACCCAGACAGACCTTTTGGCAATTTCGAGGGTAGGGGTCCTCGTCGTCAAGCGAGGACTTAGGAGAGGAGGACCCCGAAGCGATATTAATTAAACAATTTGATATTGTAAACTGTTAACTTTCAATGGCACCTGAAGGAGCCACGCAAGTTCACAATAAATTGGTAATGAGTTCCGTCCTACCTTCAAAGTACCTACATGTTTTTGCAGGGACGCTGTAGCATCACGCCAGCGACGTGCTACTCGCACCGTAGTGGGCTTAATGGGGCTGTTCCTTATTTGTTGGACACCGTACTTCATCACGATGCCTATTGGTTAGTATTTTTAAAACGAAAAGTAAAGAAAAGTTCTTATTTATGCCTAAAATAATAGTATCAGTTGAAGTAATTTTTATAGGCATTTCTTGCCAATTACTTTACAAATTATTATTGTATTTGTAAAGTACAATTACTTTATTTGCAGGCTGAAAATTGAAATCATTTTTATAGGCATTCCTTGCCAATGCAAGGAATGCCTGTAAAAATGATTTCAATATTCGGCCTGCGACATCATAATTTGTTAAAATGCTCTCTGTAACGAAGCAATAACAAAAGCCGTGATAGTTCTTTAACTACCGACTAGATGGCGCATGCGAGGGCCCAACTCGCGACCATCAAGGGATAGAAAAATTTGAGGTCTAGTAACATAGTCCAGATAGGTGGTTCGCTTCTGGCCCCGGTTTGGCTACGGAAGTCTCGGGTTCGATTCCTGGGTCTAGACTTAAAATTTTTCTATCTTTCAAAAATGCAATTATTGTAATAGTATCAGTGGCGGTGCTAGGCAGAAAACGAGCGTTGGCGTCATCAACTTTGCGACGCCCTGTCTAATTTGGAGCGAGATCAAATCTTGACGCACCCGATACTGCCTACCTCGCGCAACGTGTGCAAATAATTTTACCCAATACCGCCTAACCTTGTGCGACGGGGGAGGCAGGGGGGGAGATCATGTGTAACGTCAAATTTTTTGTGTGAGGCCCCTAGAGGCGCCGTCAGCAGTCGCCGACGCCTAACACCGCTACTGGTAAGTATGTATATTTAAGCCTATGTTTAGATGACGGGCGCTTCCTGCTCGAGTGTGTTTACATTGAATCATGCGAACGCCTTATACAGGCTGATTTGATATATATTAGTTAATAACCTCCCGCGCATGGCTGTTTACATTACATCAAATATCTTTGTAATATACGTTTTGAAAAAAAAATGCTTACTTAATGCTTGTGCCACACAACCACCTACTACACGCCTGTGAGACCACGGAGTAAAATTGTTGTTTTTTTGTCAAGTTTAGGCCTTAAAGTACGCAGAGGACGCTGCTGCCCGTCCTCCGGTGTGAAATCCTTTAATCGCATTGACGACACCTACGGGAAGAGATGGCGTGGTACTATAATTAAGCCGGTACCACACGGTCTATAAATAAACAATATATAAAGCCAAATACATTTTCAGATGTCCTCTGCCACTGTGTTAGGAACATATTCTGGCAATGCTTCTTATGGTTGGGGTTCACCAACTCGGCACTGAACCCGCTGGTGTACGCGGCCGCCTCCCCCAGCGTGCGACGCGCGCTCAGGAACTCACTGCCCTCTAACACGAAGACAACTAGCACTAGCACTACTACCTCTCAGATACAAGTAACTCGCCTGTGATCGCAAGCAAAAGGAAACTAAAGATTTTATCTATTAAGTACTTAGATTCATGTCAAATTACAGCTTTCTAGTACTAAGGGTCTCCGAGCTCAGCTGGGGACAGACGGACTGACTAATGGACAAAGCGTAAGGGTTACGTTTTGCTATTTTAGTTACGAAACTATAAAAACGAAGTTTCGGTCTTAAAGGAAATGGTCATTTACAAAGCCCGCAATTCAGTTCACTCGTTGTCAAAAATAGAGATAATATAAGATAATATAGGTATTTTTATTTGTTAAAACATGAGTATACACAGCAAAAGCATGCAAGATGGACAATTATTTTATGAACAAATCGTGTTTTGCCATTGCGGCGTACAAATCTATACTAATAATAGAAAGCTTAAGAGTTTGTTTGTTTGTTTGTATTAACGCGGTAATCGCAGGAACTACTGATCCGAACTGAAAAATTCTTTAACTGTTGGATAGCCCATTTAGCGAGGAAGGCTATAGGCTATATAACACCACGCTAAGACCAATAGGAGCAGAGCAGCAATGAGAAATGTTGCTAAAACGGGGAAAATTTACGCAGGCGAAGTTGCGCGGGACAGCTAGTATTCAATATAATAACATATTAAAATTGCACCTAATTTCAAATAAATCAGAGGCTACATTACACTAAATTACATACCAACAAATTACTTTATATTATTAAAGTAAGATATATACGATAAGATAAGTACATACATTGTATTTTATTAAAATTGACAGTTCGATTAGCAATTATTAATAAAAAAAACAGAAATAAAAATAGAAATAACAGTGGATACAACCAACTAAATAGTTACATATGATTTCTTTGATTTATTCGATACTTTGCTCTTGTTCTGTATTGCATTTGTTATTTATTCTCCTTTTTAAATAATGGTTTTACTATTGATATGTTTAAACACATCAATAGTAAAACCATTATTTATTTACATATCAACTCATATGATGGCCCACTGCTGGGCACGGGTCTCCCCATTAGAACCTACTAGTATGTAGATCCTGGGGGTAATTGCCATAATCGCCACGCTTGGCGAGCGGGTTGGCGATCGCAGTAAGGCTTTAAGTACGCAGAGGACGCTGCTGCCCGTCCTCCGGTGTGAAATCCCTTAGTCGCCTTGACGACACCCACGGGAAGAGACGGATTATTTATTTACTTCCGGATAAATCCTGATGTCAATACCCAGGTTAATAACATGGCTTATGTGTGTAGAGATTTCAACAGCAACCGATTTGATAACTTTCGTTGCTATGCCATTATAACCGACACTATTTGTGTTTTCGAGGGACTTGATAATTTTGAACACTTCTATTGGAAGACTTGGGGCCAAAAAGAAAGAGTTCAATCTGTTTGTGGAGGAAACTTTAACACCAGCCATTTAATATTGGGGTAATCTTATCAATTAAATATGAATTAAAAGCATTGGCAATTAGTCTGAGTGACTAGTCACAGTGTCACAGTATTATTATTAATTTTAATTTTTATAATAATATGTTTTGGTATGTTTTATTTTGCTTTGTTATTTATGTTTCAGGTTGTTTTAGATTTGTTAATTGCAGTTTTTATTCTATAAAAAATGTTTAAAAATGTTTTGTGCTTTCTGTGTAAGTTTAGTATTTTTTTTAGACGTTTCGATTAATTAATGAAGGCAATTTTGTTAATTTGGCTTAGTTTATGTCGGTATCGCCATCGCAAATGACGTTTCCTTTTACTGTAAACTTTTATTATTTAGCCAATATTTATTATTAAACTCAGTATGAACAGGAAATTTAAGTATTTGAGCAGTGTGATCTGATAACCCCAATTCGCACACTTGTTCATCACATTTCTTATTAAAATTATGAGCGATTTTGTCTACACATGTTTGACTTTTTAAGCGAGTGAGTTGACGTACTGCCAGTTTTAAATTATGAGTCAAAAATAATTATTCAAAATCGAGTAACTGGGTGTTACGTTTTAAAATATCTACATTAAAATCACCCGTTATTACAATATCCCTGTATTTCCTTACTAAGTGTTTGCAATAAAATGTGAATTCTTTCCATATATATACTAAGATTTTTAAAATTAGGAACTCTATAAATACATGCAACTACAATCTTGTATTGCGTAAGCTCGATTGCACAACATTCAAACATACGAGTTACTGATAGTTTTGCTATATGCTTTAATTCAGTAAATTGGTGAACAAGTTTTATTAATATGCATGACCCTCCTCTTTTGGTTTACTTCTGGTAAAATGCGCTGCTAATTTGTAATTAGGAATAGTTAAATGTACATTCATACCCTCATCTGCAAGTTCATCAATACATATTGAGACCGCATCGGTTTTGTTCAGTAAACCTGCGATATTTTGGTGCAATACGTAAAGCTGTTTATTTTTTAAGAAAAAGTCTTCTACTGTATCTATGGAGGTATTATTGAATTAATACGCATAACTGATACAGTAGAAGTCGTTAAAAACTGCTTTTGGTTGACGTTTTAGTTCATCTACACTAATATTATAAAGAGGAAAGATTTGTATTTTTGTATGTAACGAATAAACTCAAAAAGTACTGACCGATTTTAATAATTCTTTTTTTGTTGGATAGCCTATTTATCGAGGAAGGCTATAGGCTATATAACATCGCGCTACGACTAATAGGAGCGGAGCAGCGACGAGAATGTTGCAAAAACGGGGAAAATTTACGCATACGAAGTTGCGCGGGACAGCTAGTTATTTATAAAATCTAAAATGGTGTTATATATTATTTTTACACCATTATTGCTTATCTTTCCGGTTTTATATAAGAACATGTCAAAAGAGATATAATTATTAGTGTCAATGAAATTTAAAATAGAGGAGAAAGTTTATTTTGAATATGTGAATGATTTTCAAAATGTTATTCTAACGACTGTGTTTTGTTTTCTGGGTTTTTAACTCAGTTTCGTCCAGGTAGGTTTGTATTATCTTGTCGTACACTCATGAGCGGTTATGTTGATAGTTTGGAGCACTTAAATTACAATTCTTTAACTATTTGTCATAAATGTTACTTTTTTAAATATTTTTATAGTAAATACGTGTTTACGTTGCTAAGGTTGCCAACTCTATGAGTTCGATCTTTTTGTGCTTATCCAAGATGAATATAATGAAAAGATAGTAAAGAAAGTTACGAGCGCTCTAGTCGATCATCTTACCATACAAACGCGCTTAAGTGATTTCTCCTCTATTTAAGGTTGTTTTATCATAAATTAGGCTTGCAGCCAGCGATAATTGAAAATAAATTGATATTTTGATGATTTAGATAATCGAATCATCAAAATATCAATTTATGAATTTAAAATATTAAATTATGAATATTTTGATGATTAGAATATAGAAATACAATCTAATAATAAAATCGATAATGAACATGTAATGCATAGTCGCATCTCTAATTCTCTTGGTTTAGTTACCGCCCCGCCCCCCGCTTCCTGTCACCATTTACTTCCAAAAAATGCATCTGCGCAACCACTTGTCGCCTACTTCAGTTCGGCCAAGTTACGGTGATCCTACTGTATTAATCTAGATGTTATAGCACATTCACCAAAATTTACATACACCAATATGTAGCACATAAAAAGCCTTTTAACAAAAAAAAACTTACTGACTTAAAAAATAAATACAAGGCAACTAAAAAGCAAAAAATAATATATATTATATATAAGTTGGTGCCATGAAATAGTAGTTTTTATGTTTTATTCGACACCAACTTCAAAAGTAGGTAGGTACTGTAGAGAGCATAGTACAGTGTGCTTAGTGCGAGTTTGTTTAATGCCACGTTTACACGCTTGGCAAACGTCGCTCGAAGTCTTTATAAACGCTTGGATGCCATGCCATTTACACGCTTACGAGTGCCGAGTGTTAGTATGTGCCGTACAGGCAAGCACGACAGACGTGGAAGTTGAAGTTGGGTTCGCTTTTGCGTAATTCTCTAACAAATTTAAGTGGTAGTGTAATAGCCGTTTTATATAGGTATTTACAAACTTTTATTTAACTTGTATGTAAGTTGGTGTGGGTCAAATCCAGATACTGACCTACTACAATGCATTTTGTGTAATGTGCAACGCAGCATTATGAAAATCTATTTATGGTAAAGTTAAGCTATTGTACCAAATTTGAGCCTAATCGAATGTCAGGAAGTGGTACTAATTTAGCTTCCAAGATTTAAGGCCAATCATCGACAGTTTGATCTCTTCCGTACCCGCAGCACAACTAAGATGCTCAACTGGTTGTGCCGTGGGTACTTTCGATTCCTTTCTACTCAACTAAGATACCGACAACTCAACCCGGACCCACGGCACAACTACTATGCCCAATTAATTGAGTGGTAGGGAACTCGAAAAATACTCTAATTACCCATAGCACAACTAGGTACCTACCTCTTCTATCAAGTACTGATAGTGAAGCTCTTTGTTTAGGTGTTGCACTTTACATTCGTCATCTTTTTGAAACAAACAATTTGAACGACACTTTGCGGTCTACTTTGACGTCGTAGTAATTACAATTTCTGTTTTGTCGACTAATTATAATCCTATTATAAAAATGAATGAAAATTATGGTATTTTCTGTATCATAAGATTCGCAATTATAAAAATGGATCTTCTGTAATGATGTGTTCATCATATAAAAAAACAAAATGTCCAGGAAAAATAACAGTACAGATAAGTGTGTAGTAACACAGATAATATAATACTATACTAGTGTAGTAAGTTTACTTTTCAGTTTTAGCTCAGTTCACGCTGACATGGCAGTGACCAAGGCCATCAGAGTCCTATTCCTATGACAAAACCTCATGGTAATATAGTAGTACATAGTATAGTAATATGTAGTATAAATACCTAATTTTAATTTTAAGGGATGAACGCGTAATAAGTGAAAAGCTACATAAATGCCAAGTTGTTCCAAACAAAAATTTAATAATAAAAGAAAAAGCAGCATTAAGAAATGTGGTTCAAAGTGATGATCGCCCTATACCTATATTGTATGCTGAGTCTTTGGACGGGTTGATGGACAAGGGGCATAATTTTGTTACAGACATGCCGGAATTTAAAAATATGAAACATTTTATATGATGCCAGAAAGAAAGCACTGGGTGCCAATAAAACAAGATTTGGGGATTTAAAAGAAGTGGAAATACCATAAAAATATAAAGACTTTCTCATGGCTGACTATAATGATGGCGAAGATAGAATTTTAATCTTTAGTACACCTGAATCAAGACTGCAACTATGTAATGTTAAAGAGAACTTTATTGATGCAACATTTATAAGCGGCCCGAAGCCTTTTACTCAGTTGCTTTCTATTCATGGGGACTTTGGCAGTACACAAGAGACTGTAAACGTAAAACCGCTTGTGTTGGCACTAATGCCAAATAAAAAGCAAGCAACTTACGAAACGATATTCCATCTTATACAATCACAGATTGCACAAATTACTGAAGACGACAACTGTAAATGGACAATATCAAAAGTGCATTGCGACCTTGAAGTTGCTATAATAAACACTATTGCTAAGTTTTTTCCAAAAGGCGCCATACGTGATTGTTACTATCATTGGCACAAAAATATGTGGCGAAAAGGTAAACTTTTGGGCCACACGCTCAAGGCCGAAAAACTAATCATTGGTCTTACTGCTTCTTTACCGTTGTTGCTAAAACAAAGAAAATTAGTAGGCTGGCAATATATCACAAGATTTGAAATTTGAAAATGACCATATTTAAAAAGTATGTTGAATACCTTTTTGGTAAAAAGTTAAATATACTGTCGTTTTGTCTGTATTTGGTGAGCGTCATCGAACAAATAACTACTTAGAGGGATGCGGCACAGCAATTTAAATACAGCCATGAACAAAAACACGGTCAATGTTTGGCGCCTATTGAATGCACTTAAAGTAATTGTCACTAATTCTAAAATGTAAATAGCAAAAGGCGTTTCCGCAAAACGCAAAAAAGAGCAGATCATTAATGATGATGTTAGTAGATCTGTCCAGACGCAACTTCTCACAGGAGAAATTACCTTCGGCCATGCTTTAGATAAATTAAGATAAAATATTAAAATATTTGAATATTGAATTTCTTCCTTTCTTCCACAAGTTTATTAGTTTTAAGTTTTGACTGGCAAACACTGCCAATGGCAAAAGTTTTAGTTGTAGGGGAATCTAAATTAGTGATTCTAATTTTCAACAGTTGGGCCATAGGTACATTATTTTTTTCAACAGATCAATCAGTTGTCTCAAAAGCACCCACGGTACCAGGGATTCGAGTTATCGTCAGTTTGGCCACAGTTACCTTTTATTTCTCAACAGACTAAGCAGTTGAGTAGAAGGGAATCGAAAGTACCCACGGCACAACCAGTTGAGCATCTTAGTTGTGCTGCGGGTGCGGAAGGGTTTGATCATTGGCCTTAAGCATAGTCAAATAGCGGGATTTGACTCTGTTTAAGGCCAATGATCAAACTGTGCCCTCGACTCGTCATCTAAATGGTATAATGAAGCAAATTTATATATTTGATAAGAGTATTCAAATAAAAAAAGGTTGTTTTTAAAAATGTTTTTTTACTATTTATTTATTTTATTCAAATTGTAAACAATTACTTAATCAATACACGATCGTACACCGCGCAGCGTTACACACCAGGAGCGAGCTCGTGAACGACACCAAAGAGCATATAAAATAAGAGTCGGGACAACAAAAAACCGATGTATGGAGTTTGAGCGAATACTCATACGAAAGAAACGAGCGAAACATAATAACTCTAACGGCATGGACCGATCATTATTATCGATAGAATAAAAAATGAAGGAACATCGTGAGAAGCATATAAAATATATAGTATTATTAATTATTACACAAAATAAAACCTTGTATTATGTCTTTATTTAAATAATATTTGACAGGAACAGTCAGAAGAATAAAATAATTCCACTGCGAATATCTAATAAAACTCGAACATCTAAAAGGCAATCTATTTGTTTGGCTATTTATTTAAAGCACTACGTTTTGATTAAACTATTAAATACTATATTTAAACTAGAAATTAAGACTAAATAAAACTAAAATATATCCAAAAAATTGGGATCCCTGGGCATGGTTCCACAAATACTGGCAGCATTTCCTCGCTGTATAGCAATGCTGATGCGTTGTGCGAGGAAGCTACCAGCTCTACGGTCACCAGTGGAGTCGACCAATTTTTTGGAAAGTTCTTTAAATAAATGTTCTGCACTTGGACCCCACGGGCCAAGGGTCTTGACGCCGAATGGTACAAATATATATTGGTTGCCGAGACCCCTGTATTTATGGGTTTTTAGATTTTCGGCCGCTTTAGCCGCCGCTCCAGCTTTAACGCTGGTTCCGTAGAGGTGGGAAGGAGCAAGTGTGTCTACACACGTGGCGTCCCACACAAGCACCCTTCCCAAACTCCAACGAGTCAGCGTCATCCCGTCAGGTCTCTTGCCATCGTCCCGAGCTAAGCCGGTAGGTTCCAGAAGAGCTGGTACGTTTATCGAGGCAAGAGCCCGACGGATTATGTCATTCTGTCATATGTGTACGTTTTTGAAAAATAGTCGATGTTACTCGGATTCATTTAACTATTCTGAAAACAATACCCTCAGTTTTGAGGCACTTATGCGCTACTTAGGCAGCTTATTTATCTAATTGGGTATTTGGCTACTATCATAATAAAATATTTTAAAATAACCAGGTAAAAATATGTATATCATAAAGCGTTCTAAAAAATATGTTCATTTATTAATTTAATGTGTTACTTAATTTATAATCATAAAGAGAAACATTGAAAGTAAATGATTTGATCATAGAAAACGTGACGTCATATGCTAGCATTCCATACACATTTGTATGGAGCGGCTCGTTTATGGCGTTTCTTAAAAAACAGCAGATTTGACTTTAGTCAAATACCCTATAGTCTATTTCACGTAGTTTAATGGTGGCATATGACAGTGACGGTTTACCTTGCCACCATTCTCTAAACAATATTTAATTATAGTTAAAATGCTGTTCAGGTCTTATCTAGATATTCTTGCAACTGGATGCATACAGAACGGTGCCTAGTAACAACTCACGTACTTATAGGTTATTTCGGGAGATCTTTCATTTCCATTAGCGTTTAGGCGTATACGGTTCTGAATAAAAACACAAAATTGAAAAAATCGTAAGTTTTTACCCAAATTTCCTAATCGCGTTTGGCCTTTTCTAAAGGTCTGTTAAATTAAACATTATTTAAGGCCTTTTATTAGCTACCTATACTTACATTGTATATAATAATTATACTCTTTATGTGTTGTTGGTGTTCAATCTGTATGAATGAAAAAGTAAAGTGAAGAAATTATGTATATATTTTTATACCTCGACTAACAACCTAGTGTCCTTTGTGCCATCTAAATTTGAATGTAACCACAAATGTACCCATTTGGAGGTTTTAAATTGCTCGGCTCATCGTTTCTTCGCTCATTTTTTCTTTAACTATCCTAGTATTTGAGGGAGCAAAAAAATAAGAATTATTAAAATTGGTTTAGCCGTTTTGAGTCGAGTAAGACCAACAAATAATTTAATTTTATTTTTGTATATAATAAATAGGTAACAAGATAAAGGTGTTATATAGTTTAAACAAGTAGGGAAACTGCAACGTTGCATCGGCACTGTTTCCATATACACCGAAATGGACATACGAGTACGTCGCGCCGATTTAATTAGTATTTATTTATTTTTTATTTTACTTTATTGGGACATAGAACAATTACACATTCCAATTAAATTATAACATTAGTATTTTTAATAAGGTAAATGTGTAACCCACACCAATGTCCGCGAAATAATAACAGATGGCAAAGAAATAAATTACGTACGCCACTTTTGCAAAGCTAGTAAGTACTCGTGAGTAGTCGTGACTTAAGGTAAAGTTTTGCAACTATCCCAATATTTCAATAGCTTTTTTTTTAAATTGATTAACAGAAAGTGCGAAAATATCTAGGTCGATAAAGTGTGTGTTATACGTATCAACTATGCGCCTCAGAGGCGCTCGCTCTCCCGCATGTGTTCTGCACCTTGCGGTATAGAACAGCCGAGGCACGCACGCCTCTCGGCGTAACACAATTCGGGGTACAACATAACATAAATTGTTAGTGATATCAATACAGTCGAACCTGTTATTGCATAGGCCATGAAGCGTTAAACCCATTAGGAAACTTCGTCTAGACTCCAAGCTCTGTAGCTTGTATAGATTTAATAACTGAGTATATGGTAACTTACACTTTGTGCATCTGTAGTGCATAGTGCGTAAAAATTTCTTTTGAACCATTTCCAGACTTTTGACATACACATCAAAAATGGGACTCCAAACAGGGACTGCGTATTCCAATGAGATCTAACCAAACTTTTATATAAAAGTAAATAAGTTGATGGTCTTTTAAAGTCGATTGATGACCTCATAATGAATCCATACATGCGATAGGCTTTGTTAATAATATTAGCAACATAAAGATCAAAATGCAATTTAGAGTCTATTTCGATCCCGAGATCACGTATATGGTCAACTCTTTGTAAAATGATGCCTTGTAGCTGATAATCAAATGTAATGATGTTTTTATTTTTTGTGAACGTTATTGCGTTACACTTAGGTATGCTAAGCTGAAGCTTATTATTAGAGCAATAAGTAGAAAGTCTATCAAGATCCTCCTGTAGAAGTATACAATCCTGCGTGCATTTGCATGACTTATATATTTTAATGTCATCAGCATACATTAGAAAGCGGGTATGAATGAAGCAATTTTTAATATCGTTGATAAATAATGTGAATAGTAAAGGCCCAATTATTGAGCCTTGAGGCTCGCCAGAAGTAACGGATACCGAGTTCGATTGAAAGCCATTAATGACTATCTTCTGGGACCTATTGATTATATAAGCAATGAACCATCGCAACAAGTTACCACGTATGCCGTTGAAGGCAATTTTGTCTAGAAGTAGTTTGTGATCCACCTTGTCAAAAGCCTTCCGAAAATCCGTGTACACGGCGTCTACCTGAACTTTCTCATCCATACTTTTAAATAAGTAATCTGTGAAAATCATAAGATTTGTGTTCGTTGACCTACGTTTAATGAAACCATGTTGTTCACAAATAATAAGATTGTGAATGTGGGGGTATAGTTCACCGTGTACCAGGCTCTCGAAAAGCTTCGACAAGGTGGAAAGTATTGAAATCGGGCGATAATTTTCGACATTACTTTTGTCACCACTCTTAAACACGGGTGTTATATGAGCGCGTTTCCAAATATCGGGGAAGGTGCCATTTAGTAAACATTTATTAAAAATAATATAGAGAGGCTGAACAATACTATCTATGGTTCTCTTTATAAATATTGGCGGCAGGCCATCGGGACCAGCACCCTTATTCAAATCTAAGTTCTGTATAGCTTTATGTATGACATTTATAGGCAAATAGATATCAGAAATGCAGGGCGAATTCTGTGCATACACATTAGGTGGCTGCCACGTCGCTGGATCAAAGTGAGAGGGTTCATACACGGAAGTAAAATAGGTTGAGAACATTTTACATATTTCAAACGGGTTGTTCGAGTTTACATTCGCGAGATACATATTTGCTGGAAACACAGCCCTGCCCCTACGATTGAAGATATAAGACCAGAAATATTTAGTGCTAAGCGGAATACTATCCTCAATCGACTTTATGTATCTTTCAAAACATTTGACCGATTCAGACTTAAAGCGTTTGCGATGAGTTGAAAAATTTAAATAGTTTGAAGCATTACCATATCTTTTCCATTTTAAGAATGCTTTTGCTTTATTTAAAAAAAAAAAAAAATGCACGCAGGGGAGAACCATAAAGGAAACTGTGTGTTTTTAAGGCGCGTGAGTGGGACGTGAGTTTTGATAATGCTATAAATTTTACTGTAAAATACATCTACTAAGTAAGTAGTAATGCTTTTATATTATGTTATTTTTCAATTATATAGAATCATTCGGTGTCTGACATCGATCAGAGTCATTCAATTTTGTATATATTTTTTTTCCATAGTTAAATTAAATTTAAGAAATGATTTTGGTTTTTTTTTGGGTCCTCCGGAGGCGGCATCCGTAGGATAACGCAGTCGGTAGGATACACGAGGCGTCTCGAGCTGGATAGATAGGGCTAATCTAGCATTGATTACAGTTTCTCTAACTCGCTACCGCAGTTGCGAGCGATCGTGTTCGCCGAGTATCCTGAAGAAGAACTTGAAAGGCTGCCGGAGGAGATACCCAGACTTTGATCCCAGAGATACCCAAATGAAATTGATGTAAGTACATTTAAAATCAATTCTGTGTGTCAACAGTCTCTTTGTAGTTATTTTGATAAGTGGTTTGGTAAATTAGCAATCATTTTCCACCCTAGAGAAAATTCTTAAGACGAAATTTAGATTTTTATTCTAGAGAAAAACTTCTAGCGAACCTAAGCGCTCTAGACAGGCACGCCAAATATATTTCGATTCTTATAGAGATATTAATTTGGAATTAAATTCTATTAGAGCTATCACGCTAGAGGGCGCGGGCAGTCCTAAATCCGTTGCGATGACGAACGATCCAGTCCCAAATTCCGATGCTAATTCTCATATTTTGCCGCGATTTATACAGATTTGCTACCATTATTTTATTTAAACGTGGTACTCTTGTTCCTACTCAATAATTGTAGTGGTATGAGCTGAGCGATTCTTCTATAATAATAAAATTACCAAATACTAAGATTAACATAACATGATTTTGTCCAATTCTTATAGCATTTGGAGACGAACTGGTCACAAGAGAGGTTGGTACTCATTTCTATTAATAGAACAGACAGGAGGTCAAATACACAGGTTAAATATTATAAATCCATTTACTATTCATATTTTCATGATAGGATGCCTAGGACGTCTCGTTTGTGACATGTCATGTCTTTGAAGTCTAGCTCAGATTACGCTAGTATTTTAGTCGACTCGTCTAACTAAACGAGCCTAACACACTTAAAACTTAATATGGCAAAGATTTTTATTGGCGGGCCTAAACGCGAAAGGGCCCAAACCGTCGGAATCGATAAATTCTGATACGATTTTTGAGTAGCAGGAAGTATTAGGCACCTGTCTGACAAACGGCGACAAAGCGAGTAGCGATTTTATCGCTCAATAAACGTATATACTTACACATATCGCCAGCTAAGTTTGCGTAACTAATGTTGGCGCGTAAGCTGCTCACAATTCGAATTTAGGAATCGGAGGAGATGAAGGAGACGGGCGGAACGACGTCCTTGCGCAGAACTACATTCGAATACAACTTCACAAACGCAAACTTAGATGGCGCGAATTGTATGTAGATCCCGCGTCAACAAAACTGCCGGCGAGTACTCGCCCTATACTGCATCTCTTTTGTATACACGGACGGGATCTTCAATATACATCTATTGTACGCTTCTTGAGCGATAAATCGCTACTCGCTTCTCGCCCCTCGTTGTTGGTGGGACAGGTGCCTTAGTAAAATAAATACTCGCTACTGCCCTAGAACAGGTGTCATTCGAGTCCAATCTTTTATAGATAAAAATACTCTCCACTCAACCAAATACTAGCGTAGTCTGATAACGGCTTTATCTGCCGAGTTTTAATTTAGTAGGTAGCACCTAGTGGCGGGTTGAGGGGAGTAGGTACTTACTCCCGTGTTTATGTGCTGCACCTTGTTACCTAAAGCCTGCCCTCATCTAGCTTAAGCCTTCCCCCTCCCCCCTACTGATGACACTCGTTCACATGCATCTGAACTTGTGACAATGTGTTGGTATTAGAGACGCATTTGTTTCGTGTGTGCGTGGTTGTTCATATTTTGCGAGAGGCGAAGTCAAGTCAGTCAGAAAAAAAGGGCAGGGTTCCGAAGCCTTGAATAATTGCATCAGCAGAAGAGCGTATGTTCATGGCACTTACGCCCTTTTGTTGAAAAACACTGTTTTTCGGCTGGTATATCCGATGATGTCCGAAATAATATTAGTTTTAAGTATTTTTTTAAGCTTTCTTTGTGATTTTTTTAATATTTATTGATCACACAGGGGTTTTACACGATTTATGCAACTTTCGGACCAATTATTTCCAATAATATCCACTTAATCATAAAAGATTATTAAAAACCTTAAAATGTTTTTAAAAGAACTGTCGAATGATGTGCCTCACGTTACAGTTTGCTGAAAAAAAAAAACAACTACTGTTACATGTATGAAAAGCCCCCTCTAAAAATATTTATTATTATTTATATAGTCTTTAGGTAAAATGTCTGTGACATACGGAAGGACAGTCAGACAGACGGACATGACGAACCGTGTTCCGTGTTTGCTATTTTGGCTACGGTTCCCTAAAAAGGTGAGAATCTTCTATACTTATTATGTTTTTCTTTTTATCTATTAATGCACCTCATTTCTAAAATTATCGAAGTGTAAAGTAGTCGTGTTCTGCATTTCTTTTGCATTTAGTTAATTGAACTACGCTATCTACTTAATTTTAGAATCATCATTCAGATTTGTGGATACCGGTGTCATGTTATTAGTTTAATCACAGACGGGACTTGAATAGTATGAACATAGTGAGGTGAGGACAACGGACAAGTTAGTCAGGGTAAGTAATGGCAAGGTGTACGAGATGATCCCCTTAAAGGAGAATGCCTATACATATCAACCCATAATATGATGGCCCACTGCTGGGCACGGGTCTCCCCAGTAGAACCTACTAGTATGTAGATCCTGGGGGTAATTGCCATAATCACCACGCTTGGCGAGCGGGTTGGTGATCGCAGTAAGGCTTTAAGTACGCAGAGGACGCTGCTGCCCGTCCTCCGGTGTGAAATCCCTTAGTCGCCTTGACAACACCCACGGGAAGAGATGGGGTGGTACTATTCTTAAGCCGGCACCACACGGCAAATGAAAATATGCCTATATTTTGCTCGATATTCTAAGTTGAATAACGTTCGTCCACGCAGATACAAAAATGTTTGTTAATAATAAATTTATTTGTGTACCTGTTGTCGTATTCAAAATATTGTATGTTTAATTCTTTTAATATTACAAGTTGTAAAAAACAAAAAAAAAAAACAATTTGTAAAACACTAATAAACGAACTAACTTGTACACCTCGATGTCCAAGACGATTCCCTGCAATAAGAGCAAGACGATCCCTGCGGTAAAGGCACAATGATCCTGGGGATATAGTGCTTCAATTTTTAGAATGTTCTAGGATTTGGTCAATTATCTTTAATTACGAAATCGTAGGTACACAAAACATTAATCACTACGCTTTGAGATTGTATAATCCTTATTTTATTCATGGTCTCATTTTTGGCATACACAACATTTTATTAATCTCTTGCCCCTTTTATTTTTGATGATGTATAAACCTTTTGTGTCTTCTACTTGGATGATTCTCAGTAATATTAGTTTTTATCTTCTTTTTGACATTTCTATTCCAACTTTTTTCTATTTTTGTATTTTTAAGAGGAGTTTTAATTTTACACTGTACTTGTTTGTATTCTTCTACTTTATTAATTTCTATTTTTTATTTTTCGTGTGTTAGGTACATAAAATTCAATCGTTTTTTTTTCCAAGTGACTTTCGGCCCACTACCTATGGCAATGGATAAATCCGGGCTGGTGTAACACAAAAATGTTCAAATTGACTATGACATTAAAGATCGAATGCGATTCAAATCGATATTCGATTTATTCGAAGCACTTTGTTCAGTTTTCTGACTCTTTCCCATGATCGATTTTTCTAATGATGATGTCTATAAACAAGAATTACCTTTGTCGATTGAAATCGACAAATTTAACGAATACAGGTACCCGATCACTAATTTTCTGTATATCAATATACTAGCTGTCCCGCGCAACTTCGTCTGCGTATTTTTTTTAGAAATACCCTCAAAACAACAATCAAAATAAGTTATAGCACTTTTTCACTTATAGAAGAAGATAAATCAATGAAATATGTACATTGAAGTAATTTTTATAGGCATTTCTTGCCAAAGACTTTACAAATACAATAATTGCATTTTTGAAAGATAGAAAAATTTGAATCCAGACTCAGGAATCGAACCCGAGACTTCCGTAGCCAAACCGGGGCCAGAAGCGAACCACCTATCTGGACTATGTTACTAGATATCAAATTCTTCTATCTCTTAATGCTTTTACGGGTTAGGCCCCCGTAGCGCCATCTAGTCGGAAGTTAAAGAACTATCACGGCTTTTGTTATTGCTTCGTTACAGAGAGCATTTTAACAAATTATGATGACGCAGGCCGAATATAGAAGTAATTTTTATAGGCATTTCTTGCCAAAGACTTTACAAATACAATAATTGCATTTTTGAAAGATAGATAGGTTTGGCTACGGAAGTCTCGGGTTCGATTCCTGAGTCTGGATTCAAATTTTTCTATCTTTCAAAAATGCAATTATTGTATTTGTAAATATGTACATATTTAGATGCAGCCTCGTGGTGAACAGTCTGCCACATGGTGGGCGTGCGCAGCCGCTGTCATCGCGCTGATGACGTGCACGATCATAGGCAACTCGGCCGTATTGCTGGCGCTGAGGCGAGCTCACCGCGCGCCCGCGCACTACCCGCTTATCAGTCTGGCTGTGGCAGATTTGTTAGTCGGACTGCTTGTAGTACCTGTAGCCGGGATGAGAGAACTGTTCTTGTTTCAATTACGTAAGTAATTATCTTTTAATTGGTAAGGCAATATTCTTCACTAGGGATCTTGTTGGTTGAGCTCAATGGCTCATCTCTTACACGAAGGTACCTAGAGAGAGTGGTACCATTAGTATAAGAGACCCACCAGCAATGGAAGACAATGGACAACTTCAAAAGAAAGCTCATTGTAAGCTGTACTGCGATCACAAAACATTTGCCACTTTCGTCTGGTTAACGTTCTATGTAATTTGTTATTGTTCTTTAATTGGTGTACCTACAATATAAGTATATATTCTATTAGAATAGAATATGTACAGGTGATATATATATATAGGTAATAGGTGTACAATAAAGAGTATCTATTCTATTAGAATAGAGTAGATACTCTTTATTGTACACCAATTAAAGAACAATAACAAATTACATAGGTGGGTGCTTACAGCTCACGGAACAGAAAATACAGCTAGTGGAACAAGAGTCGGTTTTACGGCATTCTGCGATTTCTTCCAGACAACTTTGGCAAGGACTATAAATTTATAAGAAAAGGCAATTTGCGATGTACAAACTTGAAATGTTAAATACAATTTCATTTTATTTAAATACTTCGTAACTATTGTACGAATAATATTAATATATTTAAAAAAAATACATTTTAACTATTTATAGATATATATGTGTATACAAAATAGATAATATATACCTATTACATACATCAATTACACTAAGGAGAGATATCGTTCCTTAACTATTTTTTGAAAGCTAGTTATAGTTTGCGCATCTTGTATAGTTTCTGTGCATTCCACAGGCGTGCGGCTTGCACTGTGAATAATTTTTCAAAGAATCTTGTGGAGTGCATTGGTATTTTTGAGAGTTTCGTCGAAGGCGAATAGGAAGCCACTGGAGTTAGTTACGAAATTCGGAAATTGGTCATATTTTCGTAGCCCCAATATGAACCTAATGCAGAAGTTTTGCAGTCGCTCCAGTTTGGCAAGCTGATCGAGGTAGCTAACATCGTCATAGTCAAGAATAGGAAGAAGAAGGTATTGAACGAGCGCCTCGGTGTGCGTCAAGTGAACTACATTTTGGTATCATGTTAGTAATAGTATGGCAGTAATAAATGGCATCCACTGCATTCAGTACATAGGTAATATTGGTACGCACAACACCACCGATCGTCAGCGCTAAGTGAGACAAAGAAGACACAATTATTTATGGTATTTATTGAATTTATTAAAAGTAAAATATTTTTGTACATCCACACACGCACACACGCACGCACACACACACACACACACACACACACACACACACACACACACACACACACACACACACACACACACACACACACACCACGCACACACACGCACACACACACCACACACACACTAGGACCCAGTTGAAAACCAGCGTCAGGCGCATATAATATGCGCCCGGCAATAAGCTGAACTGGGTTCCTATTTTGGTGCAGCCACGAGACGCCCAATTACTTTCCGAAGTTTTAATTATTGTTTGTATGTTTTTGTTATTTTATTCTTTTTATTTTATTGCTAATTTTGTAATTATAATTTGTATGTTTTAATTATTATTTATGTGAATAGTTTTAATTATTAATTGCACTTATTTTATTTTCTTTTTTATTTTTATATTGCCTGTTATTACTCTTGTCTCGTGTGTTGATTCCAAAATAAATATATTTCTTCTTTCTAATAGCGTATTAAGCGAGTACAAATGTATGGAAAACACTCAGAGCAATAAAGCCAACGGTATCACGAATATTTTTTGACATACGTTATCATGAACTTAAGACACGTTGCTATGATAACATATATACATACGCGTCTCACTGTTATTTCTAAGGTGAGAGTGCAATCGTGAGTTATATTATTAATTAATTAAAATGTCCCTATGGTCCTATAAAATGTGTTCTGTGGGTTTTTCTTACTTCGCATGGGTTTTGGCTGATGACACAAGGAAGAAAAAGATGAGAATCAAGTTGACCTACTCAATTCCCATCTTACGTTACAAACTTCTAATAATGTAGTTTTGTATTTTGATAGAGATTGTGATTATTTTTAGCCAACTGAGCAAGAAGGAGGGTTGTTATTCAATTTGTATCTTACTTTACATCCTTAAATCATTCTCACAAGTGTTTTATTATACGTCATTTGGATATAATTAATGAAATATCCCAATTGCCATTTAAATTAGGATATAGAGCGGTAATTGGGTAGTTGACTACAATAAAAGTAAATTATTTTATACCAATCATGTATAGATCTTAAAATGCTCTGAAAAGAACTGTTCTTTTACATTTTAACATGTTTATGAATTTAAAAGCATTAAAAGGAATACTAAAAGTAATGATTTGACGATAGGAACATAAATAACGTCATAGGTTGTAATTTTTTTACTTTATTTTTTTATTTTACAGGACCTTACAGATTAATAATCTTATAAATAGTGTTTTCTAGTTAACTTAGATTGCTAATTAATTTATTAATACACATTTCAATAGAAATTGTCGTTTTGACATTTCACACAATACAAATAGGCTATTCAATAGTAAAATAATATTTCAAATCAGACCAGTAGTTCCTGAGGTTACCGCATTCAAACAAACAAACAAACTCTTCAGCTTTATAGTATTAGTATAGATTATAAATTACCACTACCAAATTACTTACCATACCTAGTTTTTTTAACAAAATACTTATAGTTTTTTTATAATAAACAAAAAATGGAATATCCATAGACTTTGTTTGATGTGTGTACATATTAATTATACGAATATACTCTCTTTGCTGCGAAAGTAGATTTCAAATTATTCTTCGAAGACAGTCTTTCGGTATTCTGTAAGGATAAAGTCACTCATATTTGTTTTGTTGTCTACCTAAGTATGCTTGTTAATACGTCTATTTATATGATAATCTAAACTTATAAAAAAAAACAATACGGAGTTGCATATTTACTTGTAAAACTTGTTTACGATATTATATGTATTACTCAAGCAGATCGTTATGGGTAGGGGCAAATGTTTTGTTAGTAATCAAACCTCTTTGGTTGTACAGAATATATGGCTGGTTTTAATACTATTAAATGTTGACAGGGAGTTGTAAAAATGGCGGCAAACTGACATGTCGCTATTTTTATAGCTCCGCGTTTAAAGTGTAAAACAGTGTAAAATATACTTGAAATACGTGATAACTGGACAAGAACGAGACCTTCTGATCGAAAGAAGAAAACTAGAAAGAACTTATACTTGAAACTGGCGTATGCACATAATGTGCGAGCCATAATCTCTACAGATTAATATTGGAGGGAAGAGGAAAAAAAAATGTTGACATTCTGAAGATGCAATATATATAAAAAAAAACTATTTCCCGCCATTTTTCAATTGTTTTTCAAGCAAGCAAAATGAACGTATGTGACGAACAAATTCGGTACATTTTAAAGTTTTATTACAAAAAAGATAAAAATGCGAACGCCGCGAATAAAATTTGTGCGGTTTACGGACCTAATGCCGAATCAATACGAGTAGCACAAATGTGGTTCAAGCGTTTCAAGTCGGAAAATTTTAGTGTGAAGGATGAGGGTCGCTCTGGACGCCCTGTCTGTGTGTGTGTGTTTAATTTGTTTTTGTTATTCTAGGTATATAATTTTTGCTTTTTAGTTGCCTTGTATTTATTTTTGAAGTCGGTAATTTTTTTTTGTAAAAATGTTTTTTATTTCTCACTTTTTAGTGGGTTGGTTTGTAATTCACTTAAGTTACAATAGATTTATGTCAACTGCTTAAATCCTTTTACAAAATATTGCTTGCCCCAATGCATGGCCGTTAATTGTTGAGGAGTTCACATGATAGTTCACTATCAGCTCTATTACATTGTGTAATAGTAGTATGACGAGAATAAAGTCATATTAAAGTAATTGAATTGCGAACCTTGAAATGTTCAATAGGTTCGCTCGTCATTTGTGGTCTTCATCATCAGTTCCACTTCATCAATTGGTGCTCTTTAGAATCAAATGCACGAATCACTATTAAATATACCTAAATCACTATAGCTGTGCCTTTAATATTTAAAAAATTCCCTCGATTTCTCCAGGATCCCATCATCAGACCGTGATCTGACGACAATTAGACCAACTTGGAAGTATACCCTTTCAAACACAAAAATAAGTTTTATAATCGGTCCAGCCGTCTTTACGTAATCGGCGAACAAACATACAAAAAAAAATACAGTGAATTAAGAACCTCCTCCTTTTTAAAGTCGGTTGAAAAAGAATAGTCCCTGTAAACTAAAGATATTTATGAATTTCGTTCTAGAGAAAGAGAGTAGGTACTCTTTGCTCTCCGGTATAGTATAGCCAGTGCTTACTACTATATAGTAGAAAGCACTGGCTATACTATACCGGAGGGCCAACTTTGCGGGAGCAGTCAAGGAAAAAGAAGAGCAAAGAGTAGGTGTGAGCGGAGGTGTAGACCGCCGATGGCCTCCTTCCCCTCATTCCTTTATAATATTTATTTCATTGGTTCCAGACTGGGTGCTCTGCGTCTCCAGGGATGCAATAGCTGTTCTAAGCTGCACAGCGTCTATTCTCTCTCTCTGTGCGTTGGGCTGGGTGCGTCACTGCGGCATCACCGCTCCACTCGCTCGAGCCAAGCAGGCTAAACGTGCCAGGCTTCTCGCCTGGCTGGTCTGGCCCGCTTCCGTCGCAGTAGGAGTGCCAACAGGGTTCATTTATGAGCCGAGATAGGGGGCGTGGATAAAGTGTGTCCAGATAATATGAGTGTTAGGTAAATTTTTAATATTTTATTTATTACTTGTCCCGCGCAACTTCGTCTGCGTAATTTTTCCCCGTTTTTGCAACATTTCTCATTGCTGCCCCGCTCCTATTAGTCGTAGCGTGATGTTATAAAGCTTTCCTCGATAAATGGTTTCTCCGACAGTATTTTTTTTTTTCAATTGGGATCGGATTACGGATAATTCGGATTACCGCGTTCAAACAAACAAACAAACGAACTCTTCAGCTTTACAATATTAGTATAGATTTATAACAGACGACTTCCGAATTTGGGTACAAGCCCTGTGCCGCGGGGGACTTTACAAACAGACAATTCACGGACTCAAAGTTAACCCAGACTCATAACAACAATTTGTGGATCACACAAAGTGGTGGTCCCGTGTGGGAATCGAACCCACGCCCTCTTGCGTAGCAGTCGAACACACTCCCACCACACCAAAAGTTCTTTACTCCATTTTTTCTCAAATGTCAACATTTTTACAATTTTCACAAGTGTAGTATTTTGCTTCTTGCCGGGAATCAAAATGTTGACCCAGGAGACGTCTGTTACAGTAATAGCGGAGACCTATTGCTTCAGTCGCTAGCATCTTTCTTTCTCTCATCCCGGCTATTTATCAACATAACATCGCATGATTTAATGTACGCTCAATTTTGTCTAGGCGCTCTTGAGTCTTCCCTTAACTCTTGGTCCGGGGGCAGACAGTTTGGTCCAGACTCCAGTTGAATATATTCTATGACTAGCCTCTTGGTCTAGTGGTTAGTAACCCTGACTGAGGTCGTGGGTTCGATCCCCACCCAAGATAAAACTTTGAGTGATGAGCACGATGGTTTATTGTGTCTGGTTGTTATTTATCTGTATATTAGTTATATTTCGGGACTTAATCGCGTGAATTATTTAAAGGTAAAACATCTAAACTCGATCCACCGTAATATCAAATTCACATTTGAAATGGAGGTAGGTAGGTCGTTGCCTTTTCTTGATGTGAAGGTATCGGCGAGACAAAATGGTACCCTCGGACACGCAGTATACCGAAAATATACACACACGGATAGGTATTTACATGCTTTATCGCACCATCATCCGCGCCACTTACAGTCCGTTGTAGCTTCTTTAACAAACAGAGCATACGACCTTTGCGACCCCGAACACTTGGAGGGTGAACTTGCACACGTTCGGGAGGTACTAAGAAGCAACGGATACAAGCATAACCTTCAACGTCCAAAGAGCAGAAAACCAGAAGTAAATGCCGACAGAGTGCCAGCTTTCATGCCATACATCAAAGGAGTTACGGACAAAATTGGAACAGTATTGAAGAGTTACTCTATTAAGACTATATAGTCAGCACTTCAAGGTTTCGAAGCTTTTACGAACGGCAAAGGATGTTATTCCGCTCCAAACACCCGGCGTGTACAAGGTGGATTGCAGTTGCGGTAGTTCCTATATCGGACAGACCAAAAGGACAATCGCAGACAGGGTCAAGGAACATATCGCTGCTGTAAAAAACCGTCAAGTTTACAAGTCTGCTATCGCTGAGCATTTGTTGGAATCAGGACCAAATCACTGGATAGAATTGCATAAGCCACAGGTACTTTCCACCGATCGCCACTATTATTCCAGGATAGTACGCGAGGCGGTTGAGATCAAGAAGTATAAGAACTTCAACCGAGAAGATGGATACCGGCTCTCACCATCTTGGAACCCTGTTATCAGCAAATGTAATCGTAGCCGTACAGACACCGCGCCTCAGTGTAAAGACGTTGTAAGTGTAGTGTGTAGAAGTACCGACAGTACAAATTATCAAAATTATCAAGACCAGGCGAGGGTAGTTGAAAAACCCCGCGCCTCACGGAGACATCGCTAAGCTGCCATCAGTCGACCCGTGACCACGATCGGTGCAATTCGATCGAAACGTCGGGTAAATAAAAGGGTTCGTACCTTTAAATAATTCACGCGATTAAGTCCCGAAATATAACTAATATGTATAAAAATCGCGAAAGTTTAAAAACAATAATTTATCTGTATTATATGTATTTAGAAATATATAAGCAATGACTCAGAATTTTGATTATTTCTTCATTATTCAAGTCATGTTTATTAGTTGTTTGGTTGCCATAGTACAAGCTCTGCTTAGTTTGAGTTCAGATAGCGTTACAAATACAATAATTGCATTATTGAAAGATAGAAAAATTTGAATCCAGACTCAGGAATCGAACCCGAGACTTCCGTAGCCAAACCAGGGCCAGAAGCGAACCACCTATCTGGACTATGTTACTAGATATCAAATTCTTCTATCTCTTAATGCTTACGGGTTAGGCCCCCGTAGCGACATCCAGTCGGTAGTTAAAGAACTATCACGGCTTTTGTTATTGCTTCGTTACAGAGAGCATTTTAACAAATTATGATGACACAGGCCGAATATTGAAGTAATTTTTATAGGCTTTCTTGCCAAAGACTTTACAAATACAATAATTGCATTTTTGAAAGATAGAAAAATTTGAATCCAGACTCAGGAATCGAACCCGTAAGCATTAAGAGATAGAAGAATTTGATATCTAGTAACATGGTCCAGATAGGTGGTTCGCTTCTGGCCCCGGTTTAGCTACGGAAGTCTGGGGTTCGATTCCTTAGTCTGGATTCAAATTTTTCTATCTGTCAAAAATGCAATTATTGTATTTGTAAAGTCTTTGGCAAGAAAGCCTATAAAAATTACTTCAGATAGCGTTGTCTGAGTTGTCCCAAGATATTATATTATTATTATTTCTCTCCCCAGTTTTGTATACGTGAGCGCTTTCCTATCTTTCTACCTGCCAGCGTGTGTAATGTTGCTGCTGTATGCTCGCATCCTGCGTGCACTGGCTATGTCACCGGAAATTCGTGTGCACAAAGGCCGATCACCACAGGTTTGTGAATTGTGGTTAATACGCATTTGTGGTGAAACCTGTAGACAAGGTTTATATTCCTAACCTGACCCGAAATCCTAATCTCAGACACTGGGTTAAGTTAGTATTAAATTTGTTCTTAACCTGATTCTTACCTAACCTAGCCCGATTCGACAACCGTGTAATGTGTATAATACTAGCCGGCCCGAGCAACTTCGTCTGCGTAAATTTTCCACGTTTTTGCAACATTTCTCATTGCTGCTCCGCTCCTATTGGTCGTAGCGTGATGTTCCTATGCCTTCCTCCAACAGTGAAAGATTTTTTCAATTCGGATCAGTTGTTCCTGAGATTACCGCGTTCAAACAAACAAACAAACAAACTCTTCAGCTTTATAATCTTATATATATAATTCTGGTGTCATAATGCTAGTTACAATTTAATACTCCTCCGAAACGACTTGACCGATTTTTGTGAAATTTTATATGCATATTTAGTAGGTCTGAGAATCGGCTACTATCTATGTATGTTTCGTACCCCTAAGTGGTAAGGGTTGTCCACCCCTAACATTTATAACCTCTACTATAATATTATAAAGCTGAAGAGTTTGTTTGTTTGTTTGAACGCGATAATCTCAGGAACTAATAATTTATGTATGACACAACTAGCCTGTTGGTTTAATGGTAAGTGACCCTGATTGCTAAGCCAGTCGTGGGGTTCGATTCTCATCTATATTCATATTATAAAGCTGAAGAGTTTATTTGAACGCGATAATCTCAGAAACTACGGGTCCGAATTGAAAAATTATTTTACTGTTAGATAGCCCATTTATTGAGGAAGGCTATAGGCTATATAACCTCACGCTGTGACTAATAGGAGCGGAGCAGCAAGTAAAAATGTTGCAAGAACGGGGAAAATTTACGCATACGAAGTTGCGCGGGACAGCTAGTATTGGTATAGATTTGACAATAAAACCTAGACAAAGAAAAGAGACGGGAGATACTTCATGAAAATGGAATATTGCATATCAAATCTGGCGTACCTGTTACTCCAGTTGGAGAGAATACCTATCCTGTCCTTTCCTTTGTTTTAGGTTTTTTTTTTCAACCGAGGGTATATTTAGATTATTGTCACTGAAGACTTTATTCGTCGGGATTCGAGCGAGTGGTGGGTCATTTTGATAATCAATTTAAGGTGGATCTTCACCATGTGACGCTCATTCAATAGTTCTTACAAAAAATATGAATTTAAGTCCCAATATACACGAGTTTATCTCAAGATTAATTAATAGGTATCTTTAAATGTGGGAGATATGCATAAAGATTTAACTTGTAGTTAATTTTGCAGGATCAGCCACCGGTCGCAACGATATCTAGCTGTAGCACATCGGTTCCTGACAGAAATTCTCCAAAAATACAAAAAAGTCCAATGTAAGTGGAACGTGCCTTCTATTGGTTCTCTTTTAAATTTTGTTTTTTTTTTGGGGGTTTTGTTTAGGTGTTACAATTGAGTAAACACCAGACAAATATATGTAGTGTACCTTTTTGCAATTTCGGCGGTGGGACGGGTCCTTGTCAAGCGAGGACTCCGAAGCGATATTAATTGAATAATTTGATATTTCCCACCTTAAACTTCCAAAGGTACCTGAAGCTACCCGAAGGGGCCACGCAAGTCTTTACTAATATTATGAAGCTGAAGAGTTTGTTTGTTTGTTAGCACTCGGTAATCTCAGAAACTACTTATTCGAATTGAAAACTTTCACTGTTGGATAGCTCATTTATCGAGGAAGTCTATAGGCTATATAACATCACGCTACGACCAATAGGAGCGCAGCAGCAATGAGAAATATTGCAAAAACGGGGAAAACGCAGACGAAGTTGCGCGGGACAGCTAGTCTATACTAATAATATAAAGCTGAAGAATTTGTTTGTTTGTTTGAACGTTCGCGAAACTCAGGAGCTACTGGTCCGAATTGAAAAAAAAATAACTGTATGTTGAACATCACGCTACAACCAATACGAGTGGAGCAGCAATGAAAAAGGTTGCAAAACGGGAAAAATTTATGCGCACGAAACGCGCGTGTCAGCTAGTTCACAATAAATTGGTAACGAGTTCCGTCCTACTTTATAGTATCGACATGTTTTTGCAGGGACGCTATCGTATCACGCCAGCGACGTGCTACTCGCACCGTAGTGGGCTTAATAGGGCTGTTCCTTATTTGTTGGACTCCGTTCTTCATCACGATGCCTCTTGGTTAGTATTTTTAAAAAGGAAAGTAAAGAAGGTACCTATGAATTCCTAATATAATAGTAAGTATCAGTGGCGGTGCTAGGCAGAATACGAGCGTCGACGTCATCAACTTTGCGAGTCCCTGTCCAGGTTGAAGCGAGGTCAAATAATTTTACCAGATACCGCCTAACCTTGCGACGGAGGAGGGAGGGAGATCACGCCTCTTGACAGCACGTGTAACGCCCAATTTTTTTGTGCGAAGCCCTTTCAATTACGATGCCCTCAGCCGTCGCCGACGACTTACGCCGCCACTGGTATGTATGATATATACACAGATCGACAAAGTCTAGGGATATTCCGTATTTTGCTGATTATAAAAAAAACTATAAGTATTTTGTTCAGAAAACTAGGTATGGTAAGTATAATTATAAAAATTAAATTAAAAGTATTTAATATTATTTTATTAAATAAATTATTAAATTTACGTATTTTATATACGTATTTACTTAGTCGCCTTGACAACACCCACGGAAAGAGATGGCGTGGTACCACACGGCCTATAAATAAACAATATATAAAGCCAAATACATTTTCAGATACCCTCTGCCACTGTGTTCAGGACATATTCTGGCAATGCTTCTTATGGGTGGGGTTCGCCAACTCGGCACTGAACCCGCTGGTGTACGCGGCCGCCTCGCCCAGCGTGCGGCGCGCGCTCAAGAACTTACTGCCCTCTAACACGAAGACAACTAGCACTAGCACTACTACCTCTCAGATACAAGTATCTCACATGTGATCACAAGGAAAAGAAAAAAGAGATTTTATTTTATCACTTTGTCGGCGTAATTTTATCCATGACATATTACAGCTTTCTAGTACTAAGAGTCTTTGAGCTTAGCTGGGGAGATACGGACTGACTGACGGACAAAGCGTAAGGGTTCCGTTTTGATATTTTGGTTACGAAACCCTCAAAACGAAGTTTTGGTTATAAAAGAAATGGTTATTTAAAGAGCCAGAAACAGCAATTAAATTCACTCGGTCTCAAAAAGCGTCTATGGCTTCGATCTTCTTGTGCATATCCAATATTAATTAATTGAAAAAATAGTAAAGAAATTTAAGGGCGCTCTTACCGATGAGTTTATCATACAAACGCGCTTATGTGATTACTCCTCTATTAAAAGTAAGCCAAAGCTTAAAATTCATATCATTTTGTTTTATCATAAACTAGTTGTCCCGCGCAACTTCGTCTGCGTATTTTTTTCTCGTTTCGTAGCGTGATGTTATATATATGGCCTATAGCCTTCCTCGATAAATGGGATTTCCAACAGTGAAAGATTTTTTTCAATTCGGATCAGTAGTTCCTGAGATTACTGCGTTCAAACAAACAAACAGACAAACAAACAAACTCTTCAGCTTTATAATATTACTAGCTGTCCCGCGCAACTTCGTATGCGTAAATTTTCCCCGTTTTTGCAACATTTCACGTCGCTACTCCGCTCCTATTAGTCGTAGCGATGTTATATAGCCTATAGCCTTCCTCGATAAATGGGCTATCCAACAAAAAAAGAATTTTTCAAATCGGACCAGTAGATCCTGAGATTAGCGCGTTTAAACAAACAAAAAAACAAACAAAGCAAACAAACAAACTCTTCCGCTTTATAATATTATAAGTATAGATAATATATAATATAGACTAGGCTTGAAGCTAGCGATAATTGAAATAAAAAGTTATAAGTATAAAGCCCTAAAACATTTAAGAATTTCAACAACAATTTTGGCGAAATTCCAATGTTTTAAGGCTTATAACTTTCAAAATATTAATTTACTAGCTGACCCGCGCAACTTCGTCTGCGTAAATTTTCCCCGTTTTTGTAACATTTCTTATTGCTGCTCCGCTCCTTATTTCCCACTATTAAATGGATGTTATTATACATATAAACCTTCCTCTTCAATCACTCTATCTATTAAAAAAAACCACATCAAAATCCGTTGCGTAGTTTTAAAGATTCATGCATACATAGGGATATAGGGACAGAGAAAGCGACTTTGTTTTATACTATGTAGTGGTTTTCAATTATCGCTTACTACAGGCTTAGTACGCTAAAATTAATTGATACTTATTTTAAGCTTTGAGTTACGACAGATAAGTAATCACTTATGCACGTTTATTTAATGGTAGAATCATCGACTAGGATGTCCTTGTTGGTCTAGAGGTTAGTGACCCTGACTGGAAAGCCGGAGGTCGTGGGTTCGATCTCCACCCAGGATAAAACTTTGTGTGATGAGCACCATGGTTTATTATATATCTGGGTGTAATTTATCTACACTAATATTATAAAGCCGAAGAGTTTGTTTGTTTGTTTAAACGCGAAAATCTCAGAAACTACTGGTCCGAATTGAAAAATTATTTTACTGTTGGATATCCCATTTATCGAGGAAGGCTATAGACTAGCATATATAACATCACGCTACAACCAATAGGAGAGAAGCAGCAATAAAAAATGTTGTAAAAACGGGGGAAATTAACACAAGGGAAGTTGCGCGGGACAGCTAGTTTACAAATAAAATTAAATGACAAAATACGCTTTGATCTTCAATTAATGAAATTATGCTATTTTATTTGTTATTAATTTATTTATTCAGACCTAAAAACCTATAATCAATCCGAATTTCAATAAATTCCCATGCACAAACGTCATTCCATACAATTATGTCAAATTTGCAAAATGGTGTCTGTGGCACAGCGCTTTTGATGCCTATAAAAGACAATAGGAGATCCGCACAGCCTACCGCAGACCTGACAAGAGAACATAGTACAGTGTGTTTAATAGAATATCAGCCTTGCAGTTTCCGGACTGGCAACAGTAACTGACGAAGGTCCTATTTGTCCGGCGCCGAATCACAAAATTGTATTAAGTTTTAAGATTTTTTTTTTCTGTGCGCTGTGACAAATAAAAAATATTTTCTTTCTTTCTTTTTTTAGTACGAGTTTGTTTTACGTTAACGCGATCGAATCGTTTACCACGCTTGGCTCTCTGATTGGTCAAGAGCTTGCAGCGGGCATCAGAGCGCCAAACGTCTTAAATGTGTAGATCGCGTTGACGTAAAACAAACTCGCACTAAGCACACCGGTGCTGAGTGTGGATCCACTCGTCTTGCTTGTCTCTTGTCGTCGGGTCGTCATCGTCATAAGATACAACGTAATGGTGATTAACACGATCACTTTTAACTGAACAGTTTTATCCGACAGTCAAAACTGACGCCTCTTGTTGACTGCACTGACAGTTTTCATCATACACAGACTCTTCACTTTCAGTTTAAAATGTTCAGCTAAAACTGTGGCGCGGTGGGAGTGTGTCCGACCGCTACGCAAGAGGTCGTGGGTTCGATTCCCACCCAGGATAAAACTTTGTGTGAAGAGCACGATGGTTTACTCTGTGTCTGGGTGATAAGTATTTAGAAATTTAAAAGTAGTCCGGTCAATTTAGACATTCGAAGTTACATAAAGTCTTGTAGTGATCTTGAATTAAATTTTTTCCTTACAGGGGAATGATGGGGAACTTCTAGACATTGTTTATAATTATATTTTGAACAATTTCTCTGAAATTCAGCTTGTTGGGACTTTATGTAACTTCACTCTCATTTTTTGGTCTAAATTGACCGGACTAAAGTATATTTATCAGTTGTCTGGTTACCATAGTACAAGCTCTGCTTAGTTTGGAATCAGATGACGTTGTGTGAGATGTCTCAAGATATTATTATTATTATCGTGTGTAGCCCCTACTAATTCAAAATATAGGTACCATTTTTTTTATAAAATTGTCCATTAATCAATACTCAAACTTTTGTGCGTGTATCCGAACAAAACTTAAAAAAAAAGTTACGAGTACCCCCAAGTTTTAAAAATAGTATTAAAATCACAGTGCAAACGAGTGTGAGTGATGATGAAAATCTTTAAAATTTTGTGGATAAAAGTGGAAGAAAATACATCTTGGTAAGTTTGAATTTAGATTTTAATTAATTTTGTATTATATCAAATTGTTTCTAATTGTTGCGTGTAGGTAATCAGTGTGCATAATGTAGATATATTCTTGATAATGTCCATTGCAGGTAAGTAATGGTAAACTTATTTCATAAAAGCCTGTTAATTTTTTTACACATTGATTTCAAATTTGCAAACAATTTAACTACCTTATTCCGTTTCGGCCTCATCGACTCCAAATCAGGAGGCCTACGGAAAACGAAGTTTCGATCAAATATGAGGTGGTAATATACAGAGCCAGGAACATGTATTTAATCTACTCGATCCAGAAAATGGTCTATGGGTTCAAACTTCTTGTGCTTATCCAATAAATAATTAGAATAATCCCGAATTTTTCTTTAAAACGAATATTCATAAATTTCGTTTTAAAGAAAAAGAGTAGGCCTACAGAGACTATGCAGGATATAAGTGTTCCCTTTTTGTTCCGAGTCTGATAGAGACTGAACGAAATCTATGTATATTGATCCGAGAGTTTCTTTTATGTTATGGAACATTGGCATCAAACAATTATGTATTACAGTTCATAAAGATTTGTGTTGAATTCTGGTGGCCAGTTTGTCCGTGTATCGTTACTGTTCATCAGATCTGGGTTTCCGTTAGATATAGGTAAGTATTTAAAAGGCTGTTTTATGAAACTCACAGATTTAGTACAGATTGTGGTCAAGGTGTACCTAAGGGGGTGCACTAAAATAATGTTTTTTTCTCTCAAAATATCGAAAATAAAGGTTTCAAAAACAAATTTCATCAAATTGTATGGATCACAGTTCTTTTTTTTATTCTTTTTTTACAAAGGGTTTAGTCATGAATGACTATGCCACCCTCATTAGTCTATACAAGTAGTATCTAAGAGGATCACAGTTCTAACCTAACCAATTGATTCATTTCAGACCGAAAAGTAAGACTACTAATATTACCACTTCTGTGATTACCGCACACAGCACTGCCCCACTTAATCGCCTTCCGGTCCAGTGAGGGAATGGAGTGCAGACATTTTTGCACTATTACAATTATTATCTTTTGCATAGTTTCCGTAGAGAAATCACGTTAGGATAACATTACTAAATTCTTGCCTAGATGCAGCCCCGCGCGCTTGAGCCGCGCGGCGGTCTTTCTGCCACATGGTGGGCATGCGCAGCAGGCATAGTGGCTCTGATGACGTGCACGATCACAGGCAACTCAGCCGTGCTGCTAGCGCTGAGACGAACGCGTCGCGCGCCCGCGCACTACCCGCTCGTGAGCCTAGCTGCGGCAGACTTGTTGGTCGGGCTGTTTATACTACCTGTGGCCGGCATGAGGGAACTGTTCGTATTTCAATTAAGTGAGTATCAGGACAAAATACAGAGGTTAAACTTGACACATAGAAATCGTCCAAGACATGGAAATTCAAAACAAAAACAACTTCAAACAACTCAAAACACTTCGAATCGAAAAGCGTTCCGAAAATCCGTGTTCATGAACGACCTCTATAAGTGGTGGGTAAGGTAGCTGTATGTGTAAGATAGATAGAGAGAGAAAAAGAGAGAGAGAGAGAGAGTCTGACTGCAATATAGCTTTTTGGTATCGTTACCTGATTTTAAAATATTAAATTACAGACTGGTTATTCTGCACCTGCTGGGAAACCCTGGACGTTCTGAGCTGCACAGCGTCCATCCTCTCTTTGTGTACTTTGGGCTGGGAGCGCTGGTGCGGCATCACAGCTCCGTTAGCAAGGGCCAAGCGTGCCAAACGGGCCAGGCTGCTCTCCGGACTGGTCTGGCCCGTCTCCCTCGCCGTGGCATTGCCGACAGGGTTTATTTACACGCCGAAACATCATCCAGGGGAAACGGATAAAGCCTGTCCAGATAATATGAATGTTAGGTAAATTTTAAAATGCACATAAAACTGCTTGTAGCAGAGCCTGCTACTTGGATCATTTGCTGTTAGCAGTTCTAACCATCTTCTCACTATCCTTGCAGTTGGCCAATATTAATCTATATTGTCTTGAAATTATATACACCTGCAACTAAGATATAAGATGGCCTAAGAAGATACTTATTTATTATTAAATAGCTGAACACGCCCACGCTTCGCTCTGGCTTTTAAAGCCAGGAACACTTGCCGGCCTTCCCAGAACATTCTTTTAAAATTTCATCACAATCTTATCAATGGTTTCGGAACGCATAGAGGATACACAGAAAAACATTGATTTTTATATATATAGATAGACTTCAAAAAAGTATTTTTATCCTTTGCTTTGATATCCGGATGGCAATCAAACGTTGATCCAACGTTGGAGTTATATTGAAAGCCTTTAATGGCTGCTACCATACATACTACAGCTGATTTTCATTAAACAACTCTAAATCAATCGTTTTTGACTAAAATTTATTTTTGATGACCGAAAAAAGGAAAGGTTTCTCCTGAGTTCATAATCCATTTTAATTAAGGTTTTTCTCGTCTCCAGTTACGTGTTTGCAAGCGTTCTAGTGTCATTCTATCTGCCAGCATGTGTGATGTTGGTGTTCTACGCACGTATACTACGTGCACTGTCTATCCCGCCGCAGATCCGGTCGCATAGAGGACGTTCACCACGAAGACTGCCTATGACACCAACTGTAGGTACAATGGTACTTCACTATATTGAGGGTGGTTTAAATGTTAATAGATCTGTCTCATTTTGATCACGAAACTAGCCTAAGTGATAACTGATGACTCAAATTTACGGTCTCCGTAGCGAAGTGAGAACTGCCTTTCTAAGATCTGCTTAAGTTGGTCTTGAGTATTTTTATTTTAATCTTTATTTATTTAAAGAACTTTTATCTTGCGATATGTCAGTCCTATTGTAACAAAATAACACAAACCTTAAACAAGATAACATAAACAAATAGGTGCTTGCAAAACAAAATAACATAAAAATAAAAACAATTATGTGCTTAAAAATAATTTAAATTAACTAAAATTTCTACCCATTGTATATAATTCTTTAGCAGCTTCTGAATTAGGTGTACATAGTAAACTGAAGACAAAACCCATCTCTAGTCTATTAATGTTATAAAGAAAGAACAATTTTTCTCTACCACTACGATTCCGTTTACATTCCAATAAGAGATGTTGGACATCATCGATTGTGCCACAGATTTCACAATTCGACGAATCATTTTTGTGCCCGGAACGCAATCTCAACGCTGTTACAATTAAAGGTCTACCTAATTTAGAATGTCTTGAGTCTTTAATATATTATTATATCAATATAACTATCCTATATAAACGTATTTAGTTTATGATATCATAAACCTCGGCCTCAAGTCGATATACCTATCCTTGCCTGTATCATCTTCGACTTTATTGTCATACTTTAGGAATATCCTTAAGGAAGAAAAGTTATCACAATAGACCTGTAGTTGCAACGACTTCTGGACATATGTTGAACCCTGGCTCTTTCCAATTATAATACCTTAAATAAAATTCTCCCAAGAGGTTTAACTTGTTATAATTATTCCAGGGTCAGCCTTCTGGCGTAGTGATGTCAAATTGTAGCACACCGTTACCTGTCAGGAATAACCAGGAACCACGCAAAAGTCCTATGTAAGTTAACAGACTATCATATTTATATCTAAAGAAGACTGACACGTGAAAGTAATAAGTTTGTAAGTGTCAACAAAAACTCACCACAGGCACTGCTCCAAGGGGGAGGCAACATGAGCAATACTCACTACTACTGAGACTCGACTGAACGACCCTTTTTTTTGGAAATTTTGACACTGTACTGGCGTGTTTTGACAGGCAATTGTTCCACCTCTCGGCGGCAGTGGCTGGTCTATCGGTGTTGAATCAAATGCACCGCCCGCATGCGAGTGTATTACAGTTGCCCGGTTGAATCACACGTGGGCAACGTGTGACCCCTCCTGAACAAAGTTCTGGATCCGTGCTTGACTCACCATTTTTTATGATTACAAGCTTTTATTTAACTTACAATGTTTGTATGTTCGGCACGAATCTTGGAAGCTAAATTAGAACCACTTCCCGGTGTCCTATTGGGCCTAAATTTGGTGTACATTGTCTCCAAAGATACATTCTTTGGAGACAATACAATAATATGGCATCATGGAGCTGTTCTGATCATCGAGCCGGAAGAGGGTCACAGGAACTTCTTATCTAAATAAGATAACCCATAGAGTTTACTTTCTTATTTTTGACATAAGTATGTGTGCGATATGTAGCTATGTATACACAAAATTTGTTTGTAATTCCAGACTGCTAACTCCTAAAGGCGTAAAACTAAGTCTACCTGAAGGATCTTCACAAGTTCATTGCGCCGTTCCTAATAATAATATAGAGACGAAAGAGGCGAAGAATTCTGTGTAAGTTTTTATTGTTTTGTACCTATGGTATATATTTATATTTATATGGTGTTATGTTCTCATTGGATTTGTCATTATTTTGACGTTTAAAATTTAATGACTTAAACAGATGAAAGTATATATTTCTTAAACCAGATCTTAGACCATAAGGCATTGTATTTAGGTATGATTTTCTCTGATTGTTTTTAGTAATGGTATTGTATCACGTCAGAGACGAGCTACTCGCACCATAGTGAGGTTGATGGGGCTGTTCCTCGCTTGTTGGACGCCGTTCTTCGTCATGATGCCCGTTGGTGAGTATTGACTATGGAACTGTCGCCCCGATCGAGTCAACATTCATGCGAATACCGTTGGTCAAAGTCATCAGTCATTTCACCTACTAATTGAGTAGAATTTTGGATTTTTGTTTTCGTTCGAGTATCTACCTACTCACTGCAAACATCAAAAATATAGTTCGTTCGAATGTTTATGACCCGCGCGCATTTATGAATGCCCGTTTTCGTCTTAAAATACGTTAATGCGCAGCGACTCTCGCAACGCGCAGAAAGGTTCATTTACGTGAATCGCGGCCCAACGAATTATTTATTTAGAGCTACGCACACATTGACACGGCCGCTTGCTCTCCCGCACACAACCATTTCTTCACTCAATATTCGTTCGTACATAAAATGTTACATTACGAACGCCATAACTATAACAATACGAAAATTCTTGTTTTTTTTTTAAATTTTACGCAATTTCATGATTTATTTACGGGATCGCCGGGAGAGCCGTGCGGAGTTGCTGGACTCACATCGGCCGCGTCCCCAGGTGGTGGATAGGGGAATGCCCCCCAGATATGGGAGGTACTAGGGAAATCAAATACCTAGCGCGAACCAAAACCAGTAGGCATGGGCGTGCCTTTAGTCTTGGTTGAAGATACGGCCTAAGGGATCTTACCCCTACAGAAAAGACGAAGCTGTGGATCAGCTAACCTTATGAATGGCGGAATTAAAAAATAATCTAGCCCAGGAGGGTACCACAAATCGTGGAGAATCCCTCCCTGATCCCTGTTCTTCGCAACAGAGTTCAGGCTGCCCCTCGTATTCTGGGGAGGGCACATTTCGCTCTAATAAGAAAATCCTCAGTCAACAGATTTTCCATAAAGGAATGTTCGTGAACAGGCCTCGCTCCAGTTCATTAAGTGAAATACCCGTGAAATCCGGAGCAGACAAGAAAACCAATATATCCGATGAAGACCAAGACCAATGGACCGATGTCGCTTACCGCAAAAGGCAAAGGACTAGCCCTGACAACGTCCAAAGAGCTCAAAAACAGAGTAAACTTAACTACTGGCTTGCAGCAGCTACTCCAACCTCTAATAGCTTTCAAACACTCAATGTTGACGAGGAAGCTTCAGAAAAGGGTACACCTAAGACTCCAAAACCCCCACCACTGTTTGTCGACAAAGTCAGCAATATCCAACCTCTGACAAAAATGTTACAAGAAGTAGCAAGGGAAGGCTACGAAATCAAAATCCTTCCTGGCGAGCGTGTAAAAATACAACCAAAAACAGCTGAAGTGTATGGTGTTATTTACAAAGAACTTAGAAAAAGAAACACAGAATTCTTCACATACCAACCCAAACAAGAACGTAGTTTCAGAGTTGTGCTAAAAAATATGCACCCAACAACAGATCTAGATTTACTGACATCCGCACTAGAAGAACTGCAGCACAAAGTCACAAACATTTGGAACATTAAGAACAGCCGAACGAAAAAACCGCTGCCTATGTTTTATATCGACTTGCAGCAAAAGCCGAATAACAAGGATATTTACAATATTAAATCCCTTTTACACTGCCGAGTAGCATTTGAAGCACCGAAACCGAAACGAGTCATCCCGCAGTGTTCCAACTGCCAACAATACGGCCACACGCAAAAGTTTTGCCACAGCCAGCCGCATTGTGTTAAATGTGCACAACAACACCACACTTCTAAGTGCCCCAGAAAAGAAAGGTCCGATAAGGTAAAGTGCATCCTTTGTGAAGGCAACTATCCTGCTAATTATAAAGGCTGTATTGTGTACAAGGAACTTCAAAAGGTCGCATACCCTACGGACCTACCCAAGAACCCACATAGAATTACAAGGAAACCAAAAGATCCTCAAGAAAACAAGACCATTAATGTCGAAAACTTGACATATGCGTCGGTTACTAATAAACCCCAAAACGACAATACTCCTTTAATAAACAATGTTTCTAAAACTGAGGCCATTCTTACAACTCTAAATGAGACCATACAAGCTGTAATGAACCAGATGTTAATAGTAACAAAAATGCTAACGGAACTCATGTCAAAACTGCCTTTTCATTCTCTTCAATAAATATTTGTATATGGAATGCTAATGGCTTGTCCAAACACTCAAATGAGTTAAACTTTTTCTTAAAAACCTACGACCTTGACATCATGCTTGTATCAGAAACTCACTTTACAAGTATGAGCTTCTTCAAACTGCCAGGCTACACCCTGTATCATACCATGCACCCTTGTGACAAGGCGCATGGGGGCTCTGCGATTCTTATCAGAAGCAACATTCACCACTACCACCCTGGAAATTACTGCAAGGAACATATTCAAGCCACTAATGTAGTAGTAAAAGACTGGTTTGGAGACTTCACCGTCTCCGCCTTGTACTGTCCTCCTAGACATAACATAAAAGAACCAGACTTCAGCGAATACTTTGCAACACTGGGTAACCGCTTCATAGCTGGGGGTGACTACAACGCCAAGCATACTTACTGGGGGTCCAGGCTTACTTTAACAAGAGGTCGAGAGCTCTTTAAATGCATCCACAACAACAACCTAGGCGTAATCTCCACAGGACAACCAACATACTGGCCTACAGACAAAGGAAGAATTCCTGACTGCATAGATTTCTGTGTTACCAAAGGAATACCAAGAAGTAACGTAAACTGCAGAAGCTGCTACGACCTGTCTTCTGATCACTCTCCAGTCCTACTGGAATTTAATACCAGGGTCGTAGAAAGAGATAAAAAGTGCACTTTACACAGTAATAATACTGACTGGTACAAATTTAAAGACCTCACTAACTCAGCGCTAAGCACGTCGATTCGCCTGAAGTCTGAAACTGACATTATTGAGGCAGTTGAATATTTCAACACCACCGTCTAAACGGCTTCCTGGACCTCTACTCCAGATTCCAACAAATATAAGGTTAACTACTATATAGCCAAAAATATTCGAGACAAGATAGCCCAAAAAAGGAGGATCCGTAAACTATGGCAAATTACGAGGTGCCCAAAACTGAAAACGCGTCTAAATAGCGCCACCAGAGAATTAAAGCGTATCCTCGAAAATGACCGCAACGACAGTTTCCAATCTCACTTAAGGTTACTGCACCTTTCACACATTCCATTTCTACATCACCCTAAGGTAGACTGGC
This sequence comes from Herminia tarsipennalis, assembly GCA_945859575.2. NCBI lineage: Eukaryota > Metazoa > Arthropoda > Insecta > Lepidoptera > Erebidae > Herminia > Herminia tarsipennalis. The sequence continues at coordinate 27,867,314 of OX243832.2, forward strand.
AGAGAATGCTTTTAGCATTTAGTCCACCTTTGTACAACTTTGTGCATAAAGTTTTAAATAAATAAATACATAAAGTTTTAAATAAATAAATAAAGTTTTTAAGGACACTAGATGCCAAATCTTTTTCCGATTATTCTCTGTGGAAAGCTATTAAGAAGATCAAACATCCGACAACAATTTTATTGCCGCTGAGGAAAACGGACAACAGCTGGGCTCGAAGCGCTATTGAAAAAGCTAAAACATTCTCAGAGCACCTCGAAAAAGTCTTTAAACCTCATAATTACGAAGGACCAATACTTCACCAAGAGGAAGTACTGGAATTTCTGCAGAGAGACGCTGACAGCCCAAGAAACGATCCACCCCTAAAATTTACAAAACACGAAGTCCTTAAAGTTATAAGAAAGTCGAACCCAATAAAAGCTCCAGGGTACGATCTAATAACAAACCGACTACTGCAGGAATTGCCAGACTCAGGAATAGTTTTTCTTACGTCACTCTTCAATGCCATAAACCGCCTAAGATTCTTCCCTCCTCAATGGAAGGTAGCCCAGATCATGATGATACCTAAGCCAAATAAATCGCCTGAAGATCCCAAGTCCTACAGACCAATTAGCTTGCTGCCTATAGCATCAAAAACATACGAAAAGCTACTGCTGTCCCGAATGATGCCAACCATCATTGGAAAAAGTATAATTCCTGACCACCAATTTGGTTTTCAGTGTAAGCACTCAACGGTAGACCAGGTGCATAGACTTATAAATATAATAACTAAGTCTTACGAAGACAAAAAATACTGCGCAAGTGCATTCCTTGATATTTCTCAAGCATTTGACCGCGTCTGGCACGAAGGACTAGTCTATAAAATCAGGACCGCATTTCCCGAGAATATGTCTAACCTAATTGAATCCTTTGTTACAAAACGCCACTTCTTTGTCAAGTGTGAAGATGAATGCTCTGGTATATACCCGATCAATGCTGGGGTCCCACAGGGCAGTGTACTTGGATCGATGTTATACTTAATATATACCTCAGATCTTCCAACCTCTGATACTATAACCACTGGTACATTCGCGGACGACACTGCGATTTTGGCAACACATGAAAATCCAGCAACAGCATCTGCTATTCTACAAAAAGGACTTGACGACATATCACTATGGTTGAGAAAATGGAGGATCAAGGCAAATGAATCAAAATCCGTAAGCGTTACGTTTACCTTAAGGCGAGGCTCATGCCCTTCAGTCAAAATTAATAACGGCATCGTCCCAGAAGCAGACCATGTGAGATACCTGGGTTTGTATCTCGACAAAAGGCTCACATGGCAAAAGCATATTTTTACCAAACGAAAACAATTAGGACTGAAGTTAAGGAAACTCTACTGGCTGATTGGTCGCAAATCGCAACTCTCACTCGAGAACAAGGTTCTACTGTATAAAGCTACACTGAAACCCATATGGACATACGGAATTCAACTCTGGGGAACAGCCTCTCACTCAAATATAGAGATCATACAAAGATTTCAAAATAAAATCCTACGCATTGTAACTAATGCTCCATGGTATGTTCCCAATGATCTACTCCACCACGACCTGAAGGTTTCTACTGTGAAGCAAGAAATTGCCAATCTCACAAAATCATACAGAGACAGGATCCAAAAACATCCAAACATTCTAGCAAAAACGCTTATGGACGATGGTCACGAAAGACGCAGACTTAAACGCAGACTACCCCAGGATCAACTGAGTGCCATAACAGCTAACTAAACCAGCTTACGTAGAGAGAGTTAGGACACAGGTCCTAGTTCGCGCATGTCAATTATATCGCAACAGCCAGACATACTTTTCATTGTCCCTGGACAGGAGACAGATCGAAGTAATAAAAAAAAAAAAAAAAAAAAAATTACGGGATCATATTAACATATCCTTAAATTTCTTTTTATCATCTACTAGAAGAACTCTTTGGCTAGTCACATAATTGTTTGCCTTATTTATTGCATGGGTACCTATTTTTACATGGGTAGGTACTTATTGATTGCATGGGTACTTAATGCTGCATGAGTACTTATTTATTGCATGGATACTTATTTATTTTATAAGTGCATCCTTCAACTGCACAAAGATTTGATGTACTTGCGGATTTTGCACGTACCTACCTATTTTATGTTTTTCCAAATGTTAAATGCCGAGCTGTAAAAATGATGACAGGTCAGTTTTCCGCTATTTTTACAAAGCGTAGTACTAAATAGCTTCATAAGGGTGCATTTCCATTGACGTGGAGCTGGGCGGAGTGGAGCGGTGCAGACCCTCAATTGACCAATCATCACAACCACCCATATGATATCTCATTGAAGGGGGTCTCAGAAGAACTTACTAATTGGGTAGATGACTACAATAACAATAAATTATTTTACACTATACTGGAAATAGCATTTGCAAAAATATTCTGAAAAACAATGTTTCTCTACAATTTTACGTTGTCATGAATTTATAAACATCAAAACAAACATTAAAACTACATGATTTGACCATACAAAAGAATGACATAACTTAAGTACTATTCTTAAGCCGGTACCATTTATTGACCAATCACTGTGCTCAAAATCGTATTCTGAATTATTTCAAGCACTGTCCTTGGATTCAAAAGCCGGCCCGCTACGCGCTAGTAGAAACGCTCCTTCACTAACGCTAGCACATTCAAATTTCAGATTCCCTCTGCGATTGTGTGTGGGATGCAATCTGGCAATGGTTCACATGGCTAGGGTACACCAACTCGGCACTAAACCCGCTGGTGTACGCGGCGGCCTCGCCGAGCGTGCGGCTTGCACTCCAGGCCTCACTGTCCAGTATTGCGAGACCCACTGAGATGCACTTGACGCCAAGCAGAAGGTGACAAGGTAACCAACTACTCAATAAATAATAATAATGGTCTCCTTACTGGTGTCGATTACGGCGGCCATTCCCATTAGTAGTAAATATTATTCAGTAGTTTTGACATTCGGTTCTTTATCATCAACTTTTACAATCATCATCAGCCTAACGTCCACTGCTGAACATAGCTCTCTCCCAAGGACTTTCAAAACGACCGATTTTAAGCAGTCTACATTCAATGGCTCACTGATACCTTATTCAGGTTGTCAGTCCATCTTGTGGGGGGGCGTCCTGAACTGCGTTTTTCCAGCTCGTGGTCGCCACTCGAAAACCTTCCGTACCTATCTATTATCGGCTTTGTGAGCGATGTGGCCTGCCCATTGCCCCTTCAACGTACAATACTAGTTCTGAATATAATAGAATTAAAATCTTTGGCACTCGGGGACAGCTGCGGTAAAGATAATGCATAGCATTTTATCAAAAAAAAATTTTTTTTTATATTTTTCTTATTAAAAAAAAAATCTTTTGTAATTGCATAAGTTAAATAATATATATATATATATATATATATATATTCTTATATATATTTTATCTTTTCATTACATTTTGGAGCAGCTCGTCTCGATCCGTGCGAGCTTCGTACAGTCGTACCATATACATATACGTTAAGCGAATGCTCGGCCGAGCTACATGTTAGATGGAGTAGGGGGTGTTAGGTTTTATTTTCGTTACGGAATTTCTTGATTTGATCGCCGCGCTCAAAGCCCGCGATAAAAGCTATGCAATACCTAGCTTAAAAATATATGTAAATAAAACAACCAATAATTTTAAAATAAATAATATATATTTACACAATGCATTCAATATTTTGTGTACACTTCTTTGGCATAAACACTACCCATTCATTTAAACAAAAATATATAAAATTGCACTCGCAAAAATACTGTTTCTACGTGGATTATACACTACGCTTAAAATTTACAAAGTTTAACAACAACAATATTATTTACAACTTATATAAACTTTGAATAAACTACAAACAATGTAACAAGTCTAACAACTAAATATTGTGCGGAATATATTATTTTTAATTTTTTGTAACATTTTTTTTATATTTATATTTTTGCACACAATCTGTTTTTTTATTGAATTATAAATCGAGTAAAAATATAGTAAGTATTACTATATTTTTTTAGATTACATAAAATTAGAAATTTGGCCCAATTTGTATAATAGCGATAGTGTGCATGTAGCTTTACAAATTGTTTATAATACAATGGTTTTAGTGATTTGTTCACAACAATAATAGGTATTTTAATTAATAATTATCTAAGTATTAGGTACAAAAACATCATTACCGATTATTTTTATATTCAGGTAGATCTTTATTATGCAATGTTTTTTTAATGTTTCAGAAACATTTTGATTTCATTAGATTTAAAATATTTATAATTAATTTATCTTATGATTCTGGTAATAAATAGGCACTGGAGATATGTATTTTTACTTATCTATAGATCTATTTAGGACATCCGACACAAAAATATCTGTATATTTTGGATTATTAAATTGTTTTTTTATTTATTTATTGCACTGGAAATGTATGTATTTTATTTAAGATATTTTTTTTTTAGAACATGATTTTAAAAATTAAAACGTTTTTCTTAGTAGGTACTTACTGTAAAACATTTATTTTATTGGTTGTGCTTACTGGTATTAGACGAATGTAGGTAAAAAGACAGACAGACAGAAATCACAGAAATCGACCTAGATTTTAAATTCACACATTTCATGTGTTTTTGATAGTGGATAGATAGATTTGCTTAACGCCATCAATTTAATATTTTGGCGTCTTTAAACAATCATTGATTCGATTTTCGGCATTCTAAATATTCTTTAACTGACGGCCGAATACTCAAACGCAATGAATAGTGGCGACAGAATCAATATTAAGTATCGTTTGAGTATTCGGGGAATAGTTTATTTTGTAATCTGTTAAAAATTGATTTACGTGTTACGTCACTCACAGCTGGTACCTCAAAATGGCGGCGGTGGACAAGATGGCGGCGGCTAATAGAGGGGGCTGAGACATCGCGCTGGCCGCACCAAAGTCTCTAGCGTCGGGAGAGCAAGTCTTGCAAGTGCAGCGTCCTGACAGGCAGTAGCCGGGCTCGTCTTCCTCCGATACGCATTCCTGGATAGACGAATTTTAATTAATTATTAACATATTTATTTTAAGACATAACTAATGAAATAAATACATATTAAAACGATATATTTCAAGTGTGGACCAGAAATCTGATAACCTAATGGCGAAAACTGTGGCCTTGGAAACAGTTTCGATACTTTTGGATTCGAGAATAAAAAACATGACAGTCTATAGATTTAGGTTTACTGTAATGTGTAATTGTATTGTAAATAATTCGCGTGACAAGAATAAAAGTATATTTTCAAAATACTCTTTTTTACTGTGTCTATCCTTTAGACTATATTACAGGATAGCTAGATACCATAGGATTAGGTTTCGGCCGATTTTTGGCCGAAACCAGAGGGGTGGCAGTACAGTTTCGCCACTAGAGTTACAGTAACAAACAAATAACGAATGTTATATCAACCTCGTCCCTGCGACACTCCTGTCCGGGTCGTCTCCGGTGCCAGCAGCGCTGTAGGCGCAGTACGTCGCATGTACACAAGTAACTATAGACCGACCTCGTACTGTATTTTTCACTGTTCATTAATTACATACAAAGTAATATACAAAAACAACGATAGAAAGTATGTTGCATATCATGGCATGTCATCGGCCAGCCAATTATTACCCATGCTTACCCACTTTTACCGAAAGTCAAACTTAATCACGATAATTTAAAATTAAACATATTTTTTTAATAGATTACTTGGAAAATTAAAAATTATAGCGCTTGTGTCTCACGAGAGTCGGTAGTGAAAGTCCTAAAAAGGCTGGAATATTGTAATGTCCTGAATTATATGCTAACTTGTGTACGGACAGCAACAAAAGTCCCTTAAGAAGAATCCCACCATCCTCACTCTCTGAACGACACCGAATTGGGCGAGACTCTTCTAAGATTTTTGATTTTGTCTACTTCTTCTATTTTTAAAATAGAAGAAGTAGACAAAATATTAGCTAATTCATTATACGATAATAAGATCATGTTATTATCGTATAATGAATAGGTGGTTCGCAAAATATCATTGTCACTTTTTACAGAATTAATTACGGAGATAAATATTCTTTAGCATGTCTCTCGTTAAATTTTACTCAAGTAGTATTCTATTGATGTCGCTTATCGCACTGAAAACTATCCTATATCCTTTCCCGGAAGTCAAGCTATCTCCTTACCAAATTTAATCTACAGTGGTGTAGCGGTTTAAACCTTAAAACGCAACAGACAGACAGAGTTACTTTCACATTTCAATTTGAAGTAGTTTGGATAATTTAATGCGTAATGGAACCAGAAATCCTCTGCTTTGCATTGAGATAACACGGACTAATAATAATAATAATGTACATCGCGTTTAGATTAAATTGTCTAATGGGTTTCGACGTGTTGTTTTCGGCTCACACCCGTCTTCAAAGACTCGGGACTCCATAGTCCTGAGAATGGAATATTATGGAAATTACAAAATTATAATATTTACAATTTAAGTGAGCATCCGATGGATAGTGCTGTTCATAAATCCACTGATCTATTGATCTAATAAAGTGACGGTGGCTGCGAAACCAGAGAATCGTGGGTTCGATTTCTACCCAGGATAAATCATTGTGTGATGAGTACGATTGTTTATTTGGTGTTTTTGTGTATGTCTTTAAAAACATTTATATATGTTTATCAGTTGTCTGATTACCGTAGTACAAGGCTCTGTTTAGTTTTTGCTCAGATGGTCGTGTGTGAATTGTCTCAAAATATTTTTTTTTTAAATTCACCGCGTTAAGCAATATTCGTTGCTGTCAGGACTATAATGGTGTAGAACCGTATCATTTTTTGAACTAATCTCGCCGATGCGCTTTTAAATTTTTAAAACTATTAATTGGTTCGTCTTGTACCGTTGTTTCGTTTTTTTGTTGTCGATATGTTGGATTAACGGAATGAAATTATTATTGAAAAAGTAACTTTTTTAATTTTGATATTTCAACGTCCGTAGGCTAAGGTGCCAGTTGATCGCGCTGGCCGCGGCAAAGTCTTTAGCGTCGGAAGAGCAAGTCTTGCAAGTGCAGCGTCCTGACAGGCAGTAGCCGGGCTCATCTTCCTCCGATACGCATTCCTGGATAGACGTATTTTAATTATATATTAACATATTTATTTTAAGACGTATCTAATGAAATAAATTAGAACTCCCCATAGGATTAAAGTTTTTGGCCGAAACCGGAGGCGTGCTTTATTGGCCCCCACATAGATTGGCAAATGTAAATAAAAATACCTATACATACAACTAGAGTTTTTGAGTACAGTTTCGCAATTAGAGTAACAGTAACAGACAATTAACGATAGATAGGTTATTCAGTCCGATATAATATGGTACCTATATCAACCTCGTCCCAGCGACACTCCTGTCCGGGTCGTCTCCGGTGCCAGCAGCACTGTAGGCACAGTACGTCGCATGTTAACAAGTAACTATAGACCGAGCTCATCCCTGCGACACTTCTGTCCGGGTCGTCTCCGGTGCCAGCAGCGCTGTAGGCGCAGTACGTCGCATGTACACAAGTAACTATAGACCGACCTCGTCCCTGCGACACTCCTGTCCGGGTGGTCTCCGGTGCCAGCAGCGCTGTAGGCGCAGTACGTCGCATGTACACAAGTAACTATAGACCGACCTCATCCCTGCGACACTCCTGTCCGGGTGGTCTCCGGTGCCAGCAGCGCTGTAGGCGCAGTACGTCGCATGTACACAAGTAACTATAGACCGAGCTCATCCCTGCGACACTTCTGTCCGGGTCGTCTCCGGTGCCAGCAGCGCTGTAGGCGCAGTACGTCGCATGTACACAAGTAACTATAGACCGACCTCGTCCCTGCGACACTCCTGTCCGGGTGGTCTCCGGTGCCAGCAGCGCTGTAGGCGCAGTACGTCGCATGTACACAAGTAACTATAGACCGACCTCATCCCTGCGACACTCCTGTCCGGGTGGTCTCCGGTGCCAGCAGCGCTGTAGGCGCAGTACGTCGCATGTACACAAGTAACTATAGACCGACCTCATCCCTGCGACACTCCTGTCCGGGTCGTCTCCGGTGCCAGCAGCGAGGCGGCGTGCCGGCGGCGCGCGCGCTGTATGCGCAGGCGCAGGCACCGCCGAGGCACAGCGCCGCTCCCGGCGACCGCGCCTCCGCCGTGCCCGCCAGTGCGTCGCACTGCACGTCGTATGAGCACGAGTCGTTTAGAGATTGCACAGCTGGAAATATAACATACCTTCTGTTAGTGTCCGACCGAAAATAGTTTTTATGGTCAAAACCGAAACCGAATTTCGGCTGCAAACTTAGTTTCGGCCTTTGTGACCGAGACTGCCTTTTGGGCGATTCCGTTACCGCGGGTGCAACATTTATTTTTAGAAGACTCATCCAAGTATGTTTATAATTAAATAAAAGGCTGTTTTATAGAAGTTAGATTTTAGATTTGTTTTTACTTTTGAAGCTATCGCGAGCATCAAATTATCACGGGTGCAACGTGTCTTTAGACACGTTGTTTAATAAGTGAATATAAACATCAATTAATAGTTTTAGAGAAGCCGACTAAGAGAACAAACTATATGTATTACTACCCTCCTTTATCACCTAATTTAACATTTTTTCTCTAATAAGACAAAATTCGCCGGAAATGCCATATATTTAAATGTCATCGATATTTTTGTCTGGGGCTTCCTCCTTATCGATTGTGTAGCTTTTAAGTTCAGTGAAATATTGATTATCAACTGTTTCCAGAAAGCTTTTTTACTGAAGTTATGGGGAGGAAATCGAATAATTATTTAAGGTGTTAATAAATTAACTGCAAGAATTTTAACTAGCGGTGCCAAGTGCTATTTAAAAAATTATGATAATTATATAATTACGAAAACAAAAATCATATTTAACAATTCGTTTTAAAGTAATGGGCTATTTTCTTTACTCTTATATTCTCATAAAATCATATGCGCACTGTACTGGCCGCGCGCATTTAAAACAGCTGATTCTAATTTTCCTATCGCATTTCTCAAACTTGGACTGACAATTTATACACACGATTCACATAAAAGTTTTATGCTCAATTGTATTTTTTAGGTGAAATA